>CM059424.1:22112500-23362500 GCA_030378225.1 Knoxia roxburghii
AATTCCTCCTAATTTCTTGTTCAAAGTTGCCGCCCTCAAATGGCTCTTCCTCCCATCGCCACCTTCCCTCTCTTTGCAACTCTGCTATCAGAACAACAACCCAAATTTCGTTAACTAAAACTCAGAATTTCAACAACCCAAATCTTGGCAACACTGCCCACGCCTCCCTTCTTCAACACGAAGACTTCCTCTTTTAATTTCACAATAGATTCATAACAAAAACCCCATTCAAAAAAACACAAACAAAAAAAATCAAGTAATTTCACACAAACCAAACATTAAACATTTTAGAATTTTTATACATTTAGAGCTTTCACTCCAGATAATCAAGTCTGTTCTTTGAGGAGAAAAAGGAAAAGGTTGTGAATATGAATTGAGTTTGAAATATGTGGAAAGTGTACCTAAAAGATGAGTCCCACTAGGATTGAATGAAACTTTGGTGAAGTTGCCATTAAAGCAAAGGTTGGAATGAGGTGATGATTTTTTTTTTTTTTTTTAAAGTATCTCTGCAAAAATCTAGCCCATGTCTAATATGGTAAGACACCTTCTTCAATGTCTCTAACTCAAGATAGATTCAAAAGTCTTCAGTAAAGAAATCTTAATTTAGGACCTACAATTTTATTCTCTTTTGCCCCTAAAAAAAGGTTGCTACCTCCACCAGAGAGTGGGAAGATGAAAGATTAACACCCAGCTACGTAGTTTAGGGAAAAGAGAAAGCCTAGTCATTTAGGAGGATCATTCGCCCCTAGATTTGGAACAATTTTCAATTTTAAATATCAGCCACCACAAATTTTTGCCCAAACCCAGACCTAGCAGCAGCAAGCCCTGCAATTTACGAGGAGGAGGGAGAGGAGGCATCGGGAAGAGAGAATCGGAGGGAGAAATGGCGTCAGGAAGGGAGACAAGCTGCAGTTGAGGGGTGGCAGTGACCACCGGAGAGTGATGGTGCTGATTGTTTTCCGTCGGACAACGAAACAGGGAGTATTGAAATTGGCTAGAGAAATAGACAACCTAAAGAGAGATTACAAAGAAGGAAGAATGAGAGAGGCAGACGTGAGCGGGAAGGGCGGTGGTGGTGTTGCTTTTTTCGGCGAGGGGGCGGTGCAGGGCGACGAGTAGAGGGAGAGAGAGGAGAGGAGAAAGGAGAGAGGTGAGAGAGTGGGAAGGGAAGAAGGGTAGAAATATATTTTTTAATATTTTATAATTTTTAGTTGTTAAAACTACTGAGATCGGGCGGTAAATTTTTTTTTGAAAATTTTATTAATTTCAATCGGTTAAAAGAAAAATAATTTTTATTAAGACAAAAATGTCCCTGGTCAAGACAGGTAAAAGTGGATTTTGGACCAAAATTTTTAAAAAACATAATGTTATGGATTGAAAAAGTAATTTTTATTTGTCTGGACCAAAATAATCTTTTCGCTATATGTAATGAAACATTTTAGGAGTTTAATCTTTTTAGTATTAACAATTATTTTGATTCAAGCTAATTGAAATTTTCTTTTTATATAATGATATGTGTGTTAAAAAAAATGTGTTATAAATCAACAAGAAGATGGTGGTGGCAACTTGAGCGCGTTTATGAACGTCTTGAAGCCCTGAATGCAGCTACTAGTGAGAAGCGAGCTGCAGAGATCTTGTATGTACTTGTTGTGATGTTCGTTGCTATGCAATTAATCTCTTTGTAAAATAGTTTGATTAAAATGTAATTTTGGTCAATTACAATTAGGTAACTTAATTTGTTTAATCCATTAAAAAAAAAATGCTTATTTTGGTACATTATTTACAAATTTAGATAAGTTTGATCCAAAATTTCCTTTCCATTATTTTTTAGGGCCATTTTCGTCTTAACACTATATAATTTATTTAAAAATTTTCAAAATTACAAATCAGCGGAGTCATATGAACACCACCGCCGCTCCCAGTACGACCACCCAAGTTGGCCGAATCCACCATCGCCACAGATTTAACGGAGATCGACGATTGTATTTTTCGACGAACAACACCAAGTACAACGGAAAAATCACTTCTTCTTAAAAAATCACTTCTTCCTGTTCAAAAATCACTTCTTCCTGTTCAAAAATCTCTTCTTCTTCTTCAAAAATCTCTTCTTCTTCTTCAAAAATAACTTATACTTCTTAAAAAAATCACTACATCATAAAGTATGAACTGTATTTGATGGATTTACGAAACCTTATTTTTGCTATTTGATTTTGGGTAATGTATTAATGATGTTATATTTGTGTTTTCTTATTCAAATAATGCTCTGTTACTCCGAAATATGATATATAAATATTTCCGTGAGGTATTGACACTTTCATGTGAAATGGGTTGCTTCTGATTCTTCTCCGCTGCTGGACTTGGTAGAACTTGTTATGAGACATAACTAGACGTAACGGGACGTTGCGGGACAAAACGGGATGTTGTTGCTTTGTATTTTGGACGTAGCGGGACGTAACAGGATGTTGTTGCTTTGTATTTTGGACGTAGCGGGACGTGGTGGACTGTGTTTAGCTAAAATTCACTTGTTTGGATGTAGACGTTGTGTGGTAATTATTTTTGGACGTGGTGGTAGTAGTTATATTTCAATTAATTTAGTCCTACCTAAACAAAAAAAAATTGTAGATGTTTTTGGACGTTGCGACAGTTATTTTTTGGATGTTGCGGCAGTGTTAGGAGACGTTGTGGAAGATGTTATGTGAAAAATTAAGCTTAAATTCACATGCTTGGATGTAAACGTTGCGGCAGTTATTTTTTGAAAGCGCGGGGACGTTACGACAGTATTAGGAGACATTGTAAAAGGTGTTATGTGAAAAATTACCACGTGTCTGGATGTAGATGTTGCGGCAGTTGTTTTTTGGACGTGCGGGGACGTTGCGGTAGTGTTAGGAGACGTTGTGGAATGTGTCATCTACGAAGTTGTATTGCAGCGATGATTCGGGAGTGCATAACTTGGCACTCGATTGTCTGATTTGGATGCGCGAGTTGCCGATTTGATGGTTCTCTACGAGATCTATGACATGGAAGATGGGCGTTTAGAGATTGGTTCAATATTGGAAAACATGTGGTTTTGGATGAAAACTTTAAAAGGTCATAACTTTACGCTCGGTGGTCCATTTTAGATGATTTTTTTTTTATTTCATATAACTTTTTGAGATCTATCCAGTCGCAAACAGCCTAAGGCAGTTTGGGCCGCTCGAAACTCTAAAAAATGTCATATTTTAAAAGATACGGAAGATTTTTAATAATTTCAAGGGTTTTTCAAACTTTCGACGAAATATTTGATATGTATAAAAAATAATTTTTTATGATTTGCCTACATGAAAACCTTGGTCCTCCGGGGTTCTACTGACCTATGTATTGGGAGATGAAAAATTCAATATTGACAATAGTGATCTTTTAAATGACATGTACAAAAAAGTTTAATTAAATGTCAATTAACTTTAAGGGGATTAATGGCAATTGAATTTTTTAGAGAGTCGCAAGAATAAAATGACCAGGTTGGAGTGTCGTCCTTGATATTTTTATTTTTTATTTTTTCCTACTAATAGTTACTTAAATGGTATCCATTTTTTACATTACTAAAATCAGCTTAGACGTTTTTGGAAGTTGCAGCAGTTGTTTTTTTGGACGTATGGGGACTTTGCGGCAGTGTTAGGAGACGTTGTAAAAGGTGTTATGTGAAAAATTTAGCTTAAATTCACATGCCTGGATGTAGATGTTTTTTGACTTTGCTGCAGTTTTTTTTGGATGTACGGGGACGTTGCGGCAGTGTTAGGAGACGTTGTGGATGGTGTCATGTGAAAAATTCAGCTTAAATTCACATGCTTGGATGTAGATGTTTTTGGACGTTGTGGGAGTTGTTTTTTTAATGTATGGGGACATTGCGGCAGTGTCAGGAAATGTTGTGGAAGGTGTTATGTGAGAAATCCACCTTAAATTCACATGCCTGGATGTAGATATTCTTGGACGTTGCGGAAGTTGTTTTTTTGACGTACGGGGATGTTGCGACAGTGTTAGGAGACGTTGTGGGAGGTGTTATGTGAAAAATTCAGCTTAAATTCACATGCCTGGATGTAGATATTTTTAGGCGTTGCGGCAGTTATTTTTTGGACGTACGGGGATGTTGCGGCAGTGTTAGGAGACGTTGTAGACATGTCTGGATGTAGACGTTGCGACAGTTATTTTTTGGACATTGCGGCAGTTGTTCTGAGATGTTGTGGACTCAGCGAAGACGTTGTGGACTCAGCAAGTAAAAAACAAAAGCGTGTGCGTTGGTGAAACTTACTATATTTAGTAAATGTACAGCTGTTAAGTGAAAAACTACTATATATAGTAATAGGTACATGTACTATATACCTTCTGAAGAATGACTTTTGAGATTCATGTATAAATTAAATGATATTTAGGCAATTCACATAATGAACGCTGTATAAAATATTTCTTTATATTAAAATATATCACATGGATCTCATCATTTATTATTGTTAATATTAAAAAAGTTTCGAGATAAGAGTAAGGTCAGTATATTAATAATAATAACAAGGTCAAAATAATTTTTTGGTCCCTTATAATTGGTCTTGTCTTATATTTTATTCTTATAATTTTATGGGGACCTTTTTAGTCCCTCAACATTAATTTATTAGGTCTTTTAGTCTCTCTTAACAGAAATTTTGGTCAACAAATGGTTTGACCAAATTCGTTGTTAGTTTTGAGGGTTTTTCTGTTAAAAATTTTTTTCAAGGGCTTTTGTATAATTTTCTTTTTTCTACTTCTTCCCCCACCACCACCCATTCTCCTTGCCGCTGCTGGGAACCATCACCACCGCCACCGTCACCGACTACTACCACTGCCGCCGCCGGGAGTTCGATATCTCGATCTCAATCACTGGGATCTCTCCTGCGATCAAGATCGGGATGTAGTTTCCGGTGGAGGTGGTTCCCGGCGATAGCAAAGAGAATGGGTAGTGGTGGAGGAAGAAGTAGAAAACAAAATTTTACAAAGGTCACTGAAAAAACATTTTAATACAAAAGCCCCTAAAACAAACAGCAAATTTGGTCAAACCGTTTATTGACCAAAATTTCCATCAAGAGGGATCGAAAGACATAATAAATATATATTAGGGGAATAAAAAGTCCCTGTAAAATTATAAAAGATTTAAAGTGAAACAGGACCAATTATAACGAAAAAAAACATTTTGGCCTAATAACAAATTGTACCCAAAATCATAATAAAGGTGGGTGGCCTGAGGTCACGTGGAAACGTGATGGGACTTTGGCATTTCCTACAAAAATGATTCCATCTTCATCGGGGCAACAAACATAATTGACTATTTAAAATTAGCTTAACAGCTAATTATAATTTTACGAGAATTACTAGACGGCTATAGTATTGGGCCGGGACCAAAAGGGGACTAAAATTTTGGGTGTGGACTAAAAGAAATTGAAAATTTAAGTGTGTGGACTGAAAGGGGCCTCTCAGATTTGTAAAATCTCAAACACTAATTAATTAAGAGTTTCAAATTTTACAAATCCGAATCAGTAAATAATTAAGTAAAAAAATGAAAAACGAAATTTATTATGTCAAAAACAACTAGCACCACGTCCAGAAACGTCTACAGCCATTCATGTGAATTTAAACTGATTTTTATCACAAAGACAGTCCACCACGTCTCAGAACAACTAGCATCACGTCAAAAACAACTAGCACTACGTATACATCCAAACATGTGAATTTTAGCTGAATTTTTCAAAGAACATAGTCTACCACGTCTCGCTACGTCCAAAACAACTAGCACGTTGAGAAACATCTACATCCATTCATATGAATTTTAAACTGATTTTTTTCACAAAGACAGTCCACTACGTCTCAGAACAACTAGCACTACTGTTGGAGTCGAATACATAAGCTATGCTTGTATTGTACATTTTCCCAGTTAATATATCGATTAATGTTTTGGTTATATTTTGTTGTGCATTATTTGTCCATTTATATTATGTAGTTATATTTTGGCCCGTTTTTCCTCCAGATTTCATTTTTTTGAAGATCAAGACTCTATCCATCGACTTGCGTGGTGGGACACGAGATCAAGGCAGAAGATGGAAGCAATTAAAACCATAATAGTCGGGAAATTTTTTTCGTATTTATTTCCCGTATTTATAATTTTAATTTTTTGTGCTTTAATTTTTGTGTTGCATTTTAGATGCATGATTTTAAAGCATGATGGTTTTATGTTTGCATATAACTTAGGGTTAGTTAATTGCATGTTAAAACTGGAAAAACACTCAATTTTGACATCTAAGTGGGAGCGGGTTGGTTTAATATCCCCATCGCCACCATTACGAGTTCATATGCGACGTGGGTGGACTTGCGCGTTGGCATTAGGGCCTTCCTCTATTCGGATGAGTCCAACCACAAGATCGCTAGATTATGAATTTCTAATTAAGTTGACTAGAGTAAGTTTAACTAGGAGAAATGTGATACCCTCTCCCTCTGAGGTACACTATCCTGCGGTAACAAACTCAGAAGTCACATAATGGCACACACTTAGTGTACATTTTGTAGTATTCCTCCCATCGAGGTTACGCTGCTTATTTGTACGGCTGAAAGCACCGACTATTAGATGCATTGATCAATAGAACGTTTGGTCCGATGGTGTAGTTAATGAACTAGGTTCTTCTCAAACGAATGTGGGTTAGCGTAAACGTCCACACTATCGTGGCTTGCGAGAATCCCGGTGGATGAGATGTCGATGGTTTAAATTATTGTTTTGAGGGAAGTCAATAATTGTTAGAATTTCATTCTTTTCGAAATTCTAGATTAAACACTGAAACATTGTCTGTTTATTTAGTTTATAGTATTCGATATGACATTCAACTCCTTAGCTACTATATTGAAAACAACAAATTAATTAGTCTGAACTATGTTGATTGGAGTCGTAATTTGGACATTGTCCTTATGGCTGAGAGCACTCCTGTGAGAGATAATGTCATTGACATTATTAGTAACATCAACGAGATTGAGGTAGTGGAAGGCGAAATCGATGGTGAAACCAAAGTCGATATTGTTCTCCGGAGCTTGTCTCAAAGCTATGAGCAGTTTCGGTTGAACTACAACATAAGTAAGATGTTGTGTACTTCATCCGAGCTCTTGGCAGAGTTAGTGGTGGCTAAAAGTCTTATTCAAGAGAAGAAGCGAGCTTTAGTCGCAGTCAAAGCTTCAGAATCTTCTTCTGAGCCTGAGGCTAGAAAGAAGAAGAGAATAGCTCAAAAGGCGTGAATTGTGCTTAGCCAGATATTGCAAAGAAGAAGTCGAAAGACAAGTGCTTCAAGTGCAATAAGATGGGACATTGGAAATCGGATTGTCCAAAGCATAAACGTACGGTAGTTTCTGCCTTAATTACTGATACATGTTTAGCAGTGATTCCCACAGATACTTGGTGTGTGGATTCAGCCGCCACTGACCATGTTTGTAATTCTTTGCAAGGGTTCCAAGTAACCCGAAAGCTTATAGAGGGCGAACTAGACATCTACTTGGGTGACACTACAAGAGTGTCAGTAGAAGCAGTGGGAGTAGTTACTCTGAATTTCGAGAATTCTAGTTTAGAGTTAGTTAATTGTCTTTATGTACCGAGTTTTAGAAAGAACCTTATTTCGGTTTCTAAACTCTTAAAGAACGGTTATAAGTTTATTTTTTTTGATGATTCTGTTGTTATTAGAAGAAATGGTAAACTTATTTATTCTGGTTCATTTATAGATAATTTATTTATGGTTAATCCTAACTTCCCTGTCGTGTAAAACATAGAAACAAATAGCTCTTTATCTAACATTAATAAGAGGAAGAAACCTTATGAATTGAATCAAACCTATCTCTGGCATTTCAGGCTTGGTCATATAAACCTTAGTAGGATTCAGAGGCTGGTCAATGATGAACCTTTAGGTTCATTAGTGATTGACAGTTATTCAACATGCGAATCTTGCTTGGAAGGTAAAATGACCAAGAGACCTTTTAAGGCAAAAGGTTATAGAGCTAAAGAAGTATTAGAGTTGGTTCATTCTGATTTGTGTGGACCAATGACGGTCCAAGCACGAGGTGGGTTTGAGTATTTCGTGACGTTCACGGATGATTACTCAAGGTACGGGTACATTTACCTAATGCGTCACAAGTCTGAGTGTTTTGGCAAGTTCAAAGAGTTTCAGGCAGATGCGGAGAAGCATCATGGTAAGAGTATCAAGACCCTGTGATCAGATAGTGGTAGGGAGTACCTATCCCACGAATTTCGAGAATACCTCAGTGAGGTCTGAATTTAGTCTCATTTGTCTACACCTGGCATGCCACAGCAGAATGGTGTAGCAGAAAGAAAGAATCGAACTCTCATGGAAATGGTTAGGTAAATGATAAGCTATAATGATTTGCCGAGTTCGTTATGGGGATATGCCTTAGAAACAGCGATGTATATTCTTAATCTTGTATCATCTAAAACCGTGCCTTCAACCCCAGTAGAGTTGTGGAATGAGCGAAAGCCTAGTCGAAAAATCTCAGAATTTAGGGTTACCCAGCACATGTGCTTAAGGCAGATGCGGCTAAGTTAGATGCAAGAACAGAATTAACGCTGTTTGTAGGATATCATAGGGGAACGAAAGGTGATCTGTTTTATAGTCCTAAAGATCAGAAGGTGGTGGTTAGTACCAATGGTAGATTTTTAGAGGATGACTATATCCTAGATCACAAGCCCAAAAGTAAGATAGTACTATAAGAGCTTAGGAGACAAACTAATAATCTTGATGCAACAACATAAGTAGATACACCACACACTGCACAATATATCACAGATGATGCACCTACACAGGTGGTGCCTCTTCATAGTGGGAGGGTTGTGAGATAGCCTGACAGGTTCATTGGCGTGGGAGAGGCCTCAGACCTAGTCCCAGGCGCGCATGAACCTAGCCTAGTAAACTACAATGAGTCTCTCTGAGATAAAGATGCAGAATTTTGGCATAAGGCAATGATATCTGAGATGGGGTCAATGGACCACAATCAAGTTTGGGAGGTTGTGGACCTGCCTGATGGATTTAAGCTCATTGGATGCAAATGGGTCTACAAACGTTATAGAGGACCTGGCAGAAAGGTAGAAACCTTTATAGCTAGGCTGGTGGTGAAGGGGTATACTTAGAAAGAGGGAATCAATTATGAGGAAACCTTCTCCCCGGTGGCCATACTTAAGTCGATCTGGATTCTCTTGGCCATAGCTACTCATTTAGATTATGAGATATGGCAAATGGATGTCAAGACAGCTTTCTTTAACGGAAGTCTTGAGGAAATCATCTTTATGCAGCAACCAGAGGGATTCGTTGAAAAAGCCCAAGAGCATAAGGTTTGCAGGCTCAAGAGGTCCATTTACGGACTTAAGCAGATATCTAGATCTTGGAACATCCGGTTTGATGAGGTAATCCAGTCATAAGGATTTACGCATTGTCTGGATGAGCAATGTGTGTCTCGCAGACGTGATGGAAACTCGGTGGTGTTTCTTGTGCTTTACGTAGATGACATTCTATTGATTGGAAACAACAAGAAAGTGTTATCATACGTAAAGGCATGGCTGTCCAAGCAGTTTGATATGAAGGACTTAGGGGAAGCGGGATATATCCTTGGGATCAAGATAATTCGAGATCGTTGGAAATGTTCTTTCACACTTTCTCAATCTTCATACATAGATACAATTCTGGCTCATTTTAACATGCAGAACTCCAAGAAAGATTTTCTACCTTTCAGACACGGAGTGCATCTATCTAAGGAGTAGTATTCCAAGACTGTTGAGGAGATAGAGGCCATGAAAATAGTTCCTTATGCTTCTGCAATAGGAAGTCTCATGTATGCCATGTTGTGTACGAGGCCTGATATCTATTATGCCGTTGGCATTGTAAGCAGATATCAGAGTAACCCCGGGAAAGCTCATTGGGAGGCAGTAAAATGCATTCTCAAGTATTTGCGCAAAATGAGAGACCAAGTATTGGTTTATCAGGCACCTGAGCTGGTACCCCGAGGTTACACAGATTCAGATTTCCAAGGCGACAGGGACAAGAGCAAGTCTACCTCAGGGTATGTGTTTACTCTGGGAGGTGGAGCCATAGTTTGGCGGAGTGTCAAGCAGAAATGCGTGGCAGACTTTACCAAGGAGGCTGAATACGTTGCCGCTTCAGAGGCAGCGAAAAAAGCAGTGTGGCTCAAGAACATCCTAGTGGACTTAGATGTGATTCCTTGTTTGTAGAAATCTACCACAGTGTATTGTGATAACAACGATGCAGTAGCAAACTCGAAGGAACCATGAGCCCACAAGGCGAGTAAACATATACAGTGCAAATACCACCTGATACGAGATATCGTCAAGAGGGAATATGTAGTTGAGGCTCACGTGGAGGGCATGGGAATCAGATACTTAGGAGAGCTATGATATTTTTTCTAGACATATAGTAGCAGAGTGTACAGGAGTTGAATGTAGATGTATACTTAAAGCACAGCTTAAGTATTAGTGGGAGATTGTTAGAGTTGAATACATAAGCTATGCTTGTATTGTACATTTTTCCAGTTAATATATCGATTAATGTTTTGGTTATATTTTGTTGTGCATTATTTGTCCATTTATATTATGTAGTTAGATAATGAGATGTCTTATGTGACACAGTAGATCTCGTCATTGGTTAAAAGACATAATATATAAATGAGGTTAGTAAACGAGATAGTTTTGGACAAACTGTCGATTTAGGTTATTATGTGATTCGGATAATTAGTTTGTCTAAACTGATTGAATCATATAGATATGCTCGGGGCATATTGAACTTGACTATGTAGAATGATTTATCCTGTACTGATTTAATAGACAAATCGTTCTTGGTATTCTATCTTTTAATCCCTACACTTGAGCAGGCATGAGGATTAGACATAGTGTACTTAGATCTGCCAATGGGTGAGGTCAATTGTGGCCAATAGTCTCGATAGGTTAGGTGCGCATGTTTAGTTGCTTGGTGTGTTGCTGCTTATCGAAAGAAAATCGCGTACCGGTGCGTTTAGGGTGATGGTGCTCCCGAGATGAGCTCGTTATGTTTATTATACTAAACCCAACTGGTGAACTTATGTCCGGTATAGTAAAAAGGTCGAGTGGTACTAGTCTCAGAATTAAAGAAGTTAATTAATTAATTTTTCAGTAAATTAATAGATTAACGAGCACTATATCTTTGATGTGGGGAGATTACGAATAAATTAATTAAGTTGTTCCGAAAGCAATTATGGTGTAGGATGGTAGTGCCAAAATTAATCCGTTAGTGATACGATTAATTTTGTAATGGGTTAATTGAATAGGTAGAATTAATTAATTGATTAATTATTCCTAAGGGTTAAATAAGTAATTAATAAAGTGGAATTAATTAATTAATTAATTATGTCTTAAATTTCAATTAGAATTAGGAAATACTGGAGATTAGAAATCTAATTTGGATTTGGTTTATCCTATTAAATTGGTTACCTAATTGGATTTGGAAACTAATTAATTACCTAAACCCATTAGGAATACCAATCCTAAACCAACTTGGAGTCTCTCTTGTAACTCTATATATAGACAAGGGATTAGCTATTCAACATATACAATTCATTAGTTTTCAAAACAAGAAAACTAGAGAGAGAAAATGCTAGAAAGAGAAATAATTCTTCTCAGAATTTTTGGATTTCATAGCCATCTTTGGCCGGCCGATTTTCTCCAATTTTGGCGGCGGCACGTGGCTTTCACTCTCCTCCCAGGCAGTGCATGTAGTACACGTTCCAGGTGCGGTGGTGCTGGAATTTTTTCGGCAGGTGGATTGTGATGATTAGCTGATCAATTGCTCGTTAGATTGCTGCCCACACAGGATACAAGCAAAGTCTTGAGGCATACAAGAGAATCACCTGAGTTACGCTTCAACAGGTAATTCTTATGTTTCCGCTTTTAATTAAGAATTTATTTGTTGCGTAATAAATCGAATAAGTACATACCAAGATCCTGCGCAATGTTATTTCAAGCAAGGGTTTGAATAGCAATTGTACTAGCGTCTAGGCCTGGCCAGAGATTCCGATTCTGGAATGCATAGCACAAAAGTGAGTTTCTGGCTGGGCCTGGGCAGATAATCTTTCAACTCTGTCAAAAACAACCAGCACTACGTATACATCCAAACATGTGAATTTTAGTTGAATTTTTCACAGAACATAGTCTACCACGTCTCGCTACGTCCAAAACAACTAGCACCACATCCAGAAACATCTACATCCATTCATATGAATTTAAACTGATTTTTTCCACAAAGACAGTCCACCACGTCTCAGAACAACTAGAACTACGTAAAAAACAATTAGCACTACATATACATTCCAAACATGTGAATTTTAGCTGAATTTTTCAGAGAACATAGTCTACCACGTCTCGCTACGCCCAAAACAACTAGCACCACGTCCAGCATCGTCCAGCTACGTCCTCAAGTTTCGGATTTCTAACATCCGAATTTTGTTAATTTAATTAATTAGCGTCATTACTTTTTAGTTAAAATGGATTTCCTCTTATTTCAGATTCTTAGAATCCGAATTATCCAAAATTCAGATTTTAAGATTCCGAGAGGCCCCTATATGTCCACATTTTCAAATTTTCAATCTTTTCAGTCCACACTTTTTTTTTAACACCCTTTTGGTAAAAAATTCCTATAGTATTGCCCCGTCTTTCTTTCACTAAAATTTAATTATTATTAATGTTACTTAAATATCTCTCATACTTTTACCACTTAAATAACTCTCATCGAATATATAAAACATACATAGTGAAAGTAATTTTTTTAAAATTAGTAATAACTAGTACACGGGCCCGTGCATAGCACGGGATGCTATAGGAATGCCCTGAGTATTTATGGCACTTGAAAGTATAATAACTATCGACATAGTTATTTATAACGGTAGTAAGAATTTAATTATTAATTTTTAATTTTTAATCGTAATATTTTATATGAATTGTAAATTGGTGTAATTATTTGTAATAAAATTCTTATTAAAATATTTTATAAATTATAGTGTTATTAATTTATTTGTTAAATTGATTAATGACTACGAATCTCCATGAGTTCAATTTTGACTTAGATGAACACTGATTGGGATCAAGTAGGTGATTAATGTGTAAGAACTTGTCCTTTTTGAGAGAGACAACTACTGAAAATAGCTGCTAAGAAGCCATAGATTCAGATGGACTCTATCTGAATCTCACAGAACTCAGAAGGATGCACACAATATGGAGTTATGAATCCGTTTGCTGATGGTCATCTGACCAACCTGCTTCATGTAGTAGTTACTTAATCCACACAGCATTCTGGTTAGATAATCATCAACAACCTTATTCAGAGAGCACATAATGCTCTGTTATCAATCAGCAGCTTGCAATATTGTTGTCTGATCTCCTTCTTTTCTTATGCAGCTATAAAACTTTAATTTATAGTTGTTCCATGTTGAAATGTATGTTCATTTCAGAATTTGGTAAATTCATAGATAGAGACCAATATGAATTAAGTTGAGTTTCATCACATTTCTAAGTTTGCAGGAAATACACTATGTACAAGATAATATTTACATTTGGACCAAGTTTGCAGCAGCCCGGATAGAAAAACATAAAGGGACGATCACAATCAACAGAAACAACAACATCAAAATCAAGATTGAGCGAGGAATTAAAGAAAAATATACTAGTAAGGAAAAAGGAAGAAAAGGTTTTTTTTTAAATTGAAATTGACTTGTGTCTCACATAAATTACACAAAAGTAATATCTATTCGGCATCCCTGCAAGCTGCTGCATTACAAGAACTCCTAGTGGAGATGAAGCATTCCTTGTTGAAGATTCAAATGTGTGCCTCATTCTTAGCACAAAGTGAAGGCCTTCAGGTATCTGAGAGCAGCAGACAACAAATTCATCAGCATTACCAATCTTATTGTTTCCTCATCTAATTAACCAAATAAAAAAAAAAAAAAAAAAGGCCGAAAACACCCACAATCTTGCATGAACCAAGTTGCAAAAGGCCATGGCCAGCTTGAATAATAGCAACTGTCTGATGAAGGCAAGTCAGCAAACAATTCAGTAAAAGATATATGAAATCATATCTTGCAAGAACTAAATTCAGAACATGGGTATATTAATTTGATAAAAGCTTTTGATTCTCACCTGAATACCTGACTCAAATTGATCAGTCCATTAAGGAGAAAGCTACAATTTAATAAAACCAAAAAACACCTAGGATTAATCAATAAAAAGAATTATTTTTAGATTTTTAGTAGATCAGTAATTGGACAACAAAGTGACGGTTACAGTACCTACTGAAACTGCTCTTCACTCAGACTCACACAAACATGCAAACCAATTTTTAGTTTCTCCACAATCCTGTTAAAGCAATTATTCACAACAATTGCTTTATGTAAGATCGAGAAAAGATTCCAATTTTTAATCCAAAATTTTAAAGGACAAAAAATACCAACCTTGCGACAGGATCTTTTACGGTTTTTGCATCAGATTGCAGATAAAGATCGCAATAATCTACAAATGATTTGACAGGGACCAAAGAAAAAACAAGAATATCAGTACAGAAATGAAAAGGTAATGCTAACAGGAATAATTCATGTAAAGAGAGTATACATTATTACAAATTCTGAAGTACTTCTTTATAAACTACATTTGTCGTAGTTTTGGCAAGTTGACCATCATTGTCACAAATGAACACCTTCAATCCTTGTCTTGATTTAACCCTGGATATTGCGACATAGAGTTGTCTATGAGTAAAAACCGGCCATTTTAAAAACAATCCAACATTGGAAATAGATTTTCCTTGACTCATATTTATAGTTATAGCAAAATAAAGAACCATTGGAAATTGTCTTTTCTGTAGCTTAAAAGGGAATCTTATGCATGATGGAGTTAACACCATGCGAGGAATGAATACTGGATTGCCAATATTTTTTCTTGAAATAACCTTTGCCTCAATTACAGGACTTCCCAACCTAAAAATATGCAATCTAGTACTAATGCACAAGCCAGAACATTGATCAATATTTCTAAGCAGCATAATCAGAACTCCAACTTTTAACACAAGTTTATGATTAGGTAAACCGGATGCTGTATTAGTGTTGAGTACGTGAGGAGTGTATATAGATTCATTAAAATCAATCTGACTCTCTAATTAAAAAATTTTATCGGAACTGAGATATATTCTTTCTTCTCCTGGTATAGTTGACCGCATCTTTTCATTTATGATGTCGACAACATCATTTATTGGAGTAAGGATTGATATCTCTTGAAAGTACGATGGATTCCATAGGTTTTCAACAATAGAATGATAAGTAGAATCTACTATGGACGCAATAGGATCCTTTAATTCCTTAATGAGAATGTCATCAGGAATTTCAATAACAGATTCACAATCATTAGGCTCACACCTACATAACCATCTCCAACCTTTAAAATTCATTCAGCAAACTCTCTGGTTTCCTCAGAATTTCCATATTTAGATTGTTTAAGTCTCATGTTTGTTGTCAATTTGAGAACTTTACAGTAATCTCACAAGTAAGAAGCATTTAAAGCAGAATGGACAATATCTTGCCTACTACCTAAAGGCACCACAGGAAGTATCTGACGAAAGTCACCGCCAAATACAACAACTTTTACACCAAAAGGTTGTTCCAAACTCCTTGGATTAGATGATCGAAGTACATCCCTCAAAGTCCTATCCAAAGCCTCAAAACATAACCTGTTAATCATTGGAGCTTCACCCCATATAATCAGCTTTATTTTATGTATTAAATTAGTCAACTCACTACCGGGATTAATTAATGGAGAAAATTTTTCGACGAATGCATTTTTTATAGTACTTTGTATCTTATCACCCTATAATTAAGCAAACAATGGAAAAAAATGAGATGTTTAAATATAATGAAATAGCATTTTAACAAAATTATATTACGGAGTTACCTTTTCATCCATAAGTACCATGTTGATGCTACCATCTTCATTTGGATTACTATACAATGGTTGTTTGCATAACCGAATGATTTTGATCTGAATCTTCCACTTTTCATTTGATGGAGTAATGTCTTTGATATAATTTAAATATTCAACCATGATTATTTGAGTTGAATAATTGCAGATTCAGAATATAGAAGGCAATAATGTGAAGGTTGATAGTTGAAATGAGTTAGTTCGAATGAAGAGGTTGATGAATGTGATATGAAAGTTGCAAGGAAGATTTTAGCACATTATATAGCATATGATATGCTATTGTATTTGATATATGTATTTGTATATATATATAATAAATATAATGTGTGTTGTGTTTGAAGATTGATAGATAGAATTATATAATCATTTTATTCATTTGAAATGTAGTAGATAAATTAAATTACAAATTTAAATTTTAAATATGATGATATCTATATAATCATAATACTAAATTGAATATTAATATATATATTCAAAAATTTAAAAAAATGATAAATTTATATATTCATATTCAAACTAGTATTAAGATTATATATCATCATATAATATGTATATATATATATTCAAAATTTAAAAAAGGATAAATTTATATATTCCTATTTAAATTAGATAATAATTATCATTATTTATGTTAAAATTTATAATTAATGAAGATGTTATAAATAGATATAATAATGATAATTATTAACTACCGCTACTGCCCTTCGTATAAAAATAATAATCCATTTATGCAACTAAAAACATGTTATTATGGCTTAACAAAGTTGTTTACTTTATGATTAATTATTCTTTCTTTTGTACAATTGATTGTTCAGTGAATTCGACCAATAAGAGTGAGTAATCTCTATGTATGTATTTCTCTCTCTCTATCCATCTCTCTCTCTAATTTTTTTTTTGGTACAATAAAGGAGGCCTAAGCCTAAATTAATTCTTGGCTACGTATTTGAGATAGGCCACTCCCTGGACGTCCTGCTCAAGCCAATGACACACTTCATCAGGCGGCTCCGCTAACTGTACCACTTATCTCCTATAAGACCGTAGTGATGCCAAACAATCCACTGTATTATTTACTTCTCGCAGAATATGGGCCAATTTCACATTCCACTCCCTTCCAATAAGTTCCTTAATTGCATGAATCAAAGCTCTGCAGCTGCCTCCTTCATCCTGCCTTTCCCCCCTACACATCTCCACCACCTCCCTACAATTCACCTCCACCTCAACATTCTTCCATCCCCCTTTCCAGGCTATGGATAGCCCACGAAACACATCCCAAAGTTCGGCCATGAGAACAGAACCAATGCCCAGTGAAAAGGTAAAACCAGCCAGCCATTTCCCCCTCTCATTCCAAATTAATCCCCTTACTCCAAGGCTTCCGTCTATCCTTAATGTCCCATCTGTGTTCAACCGAACCCAGTTTGAATCCGGCGGGAGCCATTGAATCCATTCTACCTCTTTCACCAACCCAAAATACCCAGATGCTTTGCCGACGAGCTCGCAGCTTGAATCTCCACTCATTTCATACGGACGTCTCTGGCAATAAGCTCTGGAGGCAATGAGAAACCTCTGAAAATCACTTCATTCTTTTCCTTTCACAATTTCTAGATCGCAATCCCAAATATGATCGGCCATTCCACCTTCCTCTGTCTACTCATGCTAAGATTCTCCGCCAGCCACAGGCGTAGCTCAAGAGAAAAAAACCATCGTATATTCACCATTGAAACGAGTTCCTTCCAAACCTGATGAGTCCGGGAGCAGTCCCGAAGGGCATGCAATATTGATTCAACTCCCGCTCGAAAAATCGAGCATGCCAACAAGTCCGATAGATGTCGTCGAACTTGTTCCTCATTTGTCATTAATTTGTTCTTTCTGTTAGAGTTGAATACATAAGCTATTGTTGTATTATATATTTTCCCAGTTAATATATCGATTCATGTTTTGGTTAAATTAGTTGTGCATATATTTGTCCATTTATATTATGTAGTTAGATGATGAGGTGTCTTGTGTGACACAGTAGATCTCATCACTGGTTAAAAGACATAATATATAAATGAGGTTTGTAACTGAGACAACTTTGGACAAACTGTCAGTTTAGGTTATTATGTGATTCAGATAATTGATTTGTCTAAAGTAATTGAATCATATAGATATGCCCGGGGCGTATTGAACTTGACCATTTAGAATGATTTGTCTTGTACTGATTTAATATACAAATAGTTCTTAGTATTATTTCTCTTAATCCCTATACTTGAGCGGGCATAAGGATTAGACATAGTGTACTTTGATCTGCCAATGGATGAGGTCAATTGTGGCCAATAGTCTCGGTGGATTGGGTGCGTGCGTTTAGTTACTTGGTGTGCTACTGCTTGTCGAAAGGAAACTATGTACCAGTGCGTCCGGGGTGATGGTGCTCCCGAGATGAGCTCGTTATGCTTATTATACTAAACCCAGCTGGTGGTGTCCAGTATAGTAAAAAGGTCGAGTGGTACTAGTCTCAGAATTAAAGAAATTAATTAATTAATTTATCAGTAAATTAATAAATTAACGTGCACTATATCTTTGATGTGGGGAGATTAAGAATAAATTAATTTAGTTGTCCTGAAAGCAATTCTGGTATAGGATGGTAGTGCCAAAATTAATTCGTTAGTGGTATGATTAATTTTGTAATGAGTTAATTGATAAGTATAATTAATTAATTAATTATTCCTAAGGGTTAAGTAAATAATTAACAAAGTGGAATTAATTAATTAATTAATTAAGTTTTAAGTTTCAATTAAAATTAGGAAATCATAGAGATTAGGAAATCTAATTGGATTTGGATTATCCTATTAGATCAATTACCTAATTGGAATTGGAAGCTAATTAATTACCTAAACCCATTAGGAAAATCAATCCTAAACCAACTTGGGGTCTCTCTTGTAACTCTATATATAGACAAGGGATTAGCAGTTACATAACACACAACTCATAAGTTTTCAAGACAAGAAAACTAGAGAGATAAAGTTTAGAGAGAGAAAATAATTTTCTCCCTCTAGAAAAGCTTTGGGGTGGCCAAAATTTTGGTCCCAGGCGGAGGCGACAGTTCATTTTTCTGACGAGTTTCTCGACACAGTTTTTGTGTTGATTGCTGATCAATTGGTTGCTAGCTCGTTGCCCACACAATGTGCAATCAAAGTCTTGAGTCATACAAGCGACCACCTGAGTTAATACGCTTCAAGAGGTACTTTTCTATGTTTTCGCTTTTAATTAGAAAATTATTGTCGTGTGATAAATCGAATGTGTAAAAACCAAGATCCTGCGTAATGTTATTTCAAACAAGGATTGGGATAGCGATTGTGCTAGAGTCTAGCCCTGGTCAAAGGTTCTGATTCTGGAATGCGTAGCACGAAAGTGAGTTTTTGACTGGTCCCAGACAAATAATCTTTCACTTTGCCACGAAACAAAGGGTATGTTTGATCCTATGAGGTCCCTACCAATTCCACACAAACTTTCACAATTTTTGGAGCTCATCCTCCCTCTGCGCCCCTAAGAATTCATATGCAGATTTTGTTGAAAATTTGCCGCTTGAATTCCTCTTTCAACATAACCGATCAGCTCCCACTCCTCTCCCTGTCGGATAAATTGTGGCGATATCTCTCACCTATTTTGGAAAAAGATGGCCATACGCTGCCAAATCCCACATCCCCTCATGCACGAAATCTACCACAGTTTTATTCAGCAACTCAGCTGGTATTGGCTCACCCGCATAACTCTGAAGTGGCAGTGGCAATTGAGTCCACTTATGGCACCAAAACCTAGCAATACTCTCATCACCCAACGACCACCCAACTCCTTCCACCACTCTATCCCAAACCATTGCAATTGCCCGGATTGTGAAAGAGCCATTCGGGAAGGCAAGTTGAGATGGCATGTCCAACGAATCAAAGCCATACTTATCAGTCAAAACTCGTACCCACAATGAATTTGGCGTATCCAAAAGCTTCCAACCCAACTTCATAAGAAGAGCCATATTCATTCGTCCCATACTTCTTAAACCTAACTCTCCTTTATGTTAGGTATGAATACATAACCTATGCTTGTATTGTACTTTTTCCCAGTTAATAAATCAATTTATTGTTTTGGTTTATATGTTGTGTATGCTTAGTCCATTATATTATGTAGTTAGATGATGAGGTGTCTGGTGTGGCACAGTAGATCTCATCATTGGTTAAAAGACATAATATATAAATGATGTTCGTAACCGAGACAGTTTTGGACACGCTATCGGTTTAGGTTATTGGATGATTCGGATAATTGGTTTGTCTAAACTAATTGAATCATTTAAATATGCCCGGGGCGTATTGAACTTGATCATTTAGAATGATTTGTCTTGTATTGATTTAATAGACAATTTGTTCTTAGTATTCTATCTCTTAATCCCTAGACTTGAGCGGGCATGAGGATTAGACATAGCGTACTTTGATCAGCCAATGGGTGAGATCAAATGTGGCCAATAGTTTCGGTGGTTGGGTTCGCGTGTTTAGTTACTTGGTGTGCTACTGCTTGTCGAAAGGAAACCACGTACCGGTGCGTCTGGGGTGATGGTGCTCCTGAGATGTGCCCGTTATGCTTATTATACTAAACCTAATTTGTGGACTTATGTCCGGTATAGTAAAAAGGTCGAGTAGTACTAGTCTCGGAATTTAAAAAGTTAATTAATTAATTTATCAGTAAATTAATAAATTAACGAGCACTAAATCTTTGATGTGGGGAGATTAAAAATAAATTAATTTAGTTGTTCCGTAAGCAATTCTGGTGTAGGATGGTAGTGCCAAAATTAATCCGTTAGTGGTAAGATTAATTTTGTAGTAGGTTAATTGAATAAATAGAATTAATTATTTAATTAATAATTCCTGAGGGTTAATTAAGTATTTAACAAAGTGGAATTAATTAATTAATTAATTAAATCTTAAGTTTCAATTAGAATTAGGAAATCCTAGAGATTAGCAAATCTAATTGGATTTGGATTAACCTATTAGATTAGTTACCAAATTAGATTTAGAAAATAATTAATTACCTAAACTCATTAGGAAGGCCAATCCTAAATCAACTTGGGGTCTCTCTTGTAGCTCTATATGTAGACAAGGGATTAGCAATTTTACAACACACAATTCTTAAGTTTTCAAGACAAGAAACCTAGAGAGAGAAAGTTTAGAGAGAGAAAATGTTTTTTCTCCCTCTTGAATAATTTTTGGCTAGTTATTTGTCCCGGGCAGTGCCTGGTGGTGTAATTCCGGCATGCGGCGGTGGCAGGAGAAATGCGGCGGCGGCGGTGGTTCAATTCAGGCGGCGTCAAACTGCAGAATTTTTTCGACGAGTCTTTTTGTGTAGATTGGTAATCAATTGCTCGCTAGATTGTTGCCCACACAATGTGCGATTAAAGTCATGATGCACACAAGCGATCACCTGAGTAACACGCTTCAAGAGATAATTTCTATGTTTCCACTTTAATTAGAAATTATTGTTGCGTGATAAATTAAATAAGTGCATACCAAGATCCTGCGTAATGTTATTTCAAGCAAGGGTTGGAAATGGCGATTGAACTAGAGTCTAGGCCTGGTCAAAGATTCCGATTCTGGAATGCGTAGCACGAAAGTGAATTTTTTACCGATCCCGGGCAGATAATCTTTCACTTTATCCTTCGGTTCACAGACCTCCTTCCACGCTACCAAGCTCATTTTATTATGATTTTGGTGCCCACCCAAAATAAACTTCCTACACTTTTTTTCCAACCCCTCACAAATGCTCTGGGGTAACCACGTTGTTTGCATGGCAAAAATTGGTACTACGCACACCACAAACCGATGTAGGGTAACCCTCCTTGCTAGTGATAGCGACGATGCTTTTCATCCCACTAACCACTGTTGAGCCTTGTCCAATAAGGAGCTTTAAGTGTGTTTAGTAATCCTACCATGAATCATAGGCATACCCAAATATGTTCCTAGATTATTCCTTAAACTCCATCATACGTGATATAGAACCTTTTATGTCACAAGGAACATTATTTGATAAAAAAATTTTGTCTTCATAACATTCACCTTCAGTCGAAACCTTTGACAAAAATCTTGCAACACTTCCTTTACCACCCTCCTTTATTCAACTGAAGCCTCCACGAACAACAGCAAGTCATCAACAAACATGAGGTGAGGAACTTCAATCTTGGCCCTCCCTACATGCATAGGGATCCACTCACCCCGACTCACCTTGTCCTGAATCATATGAGCCAGCCTTTCCATGCAAAGCACAAACAAATATGGAGAGAGCGGGTCCCCTTGTCTAACTTCTCTCTCTTATCTAAATTCTCGACCCAGACTGCCATTCCACAATACTTTCAAAGATGCCGACTCCACACACTTCATTGTACTTTCCACAAAGAAAGCCGGGCATCTTGCCATTTCCAACGTTTCACGCAAGAATTTCCAACTTAGGTAGTCATATGCTTTTTCTAAGTCTACCTTGACTACCAGTATACATTTCCTCCCCGTCTTCATATGCATAGAGTGAATCAATTCTTGTGCTATGATGATGTTATCCGTTATATGTATGCCCGGGACAAAAATGACCTGCGTCGGACTAAAATACATGGAAAGACCGGCTTCAGCCTGTTCACCAGAACCTTGGTAGCAAGTTTATAAACCACATTAAGTAAACTTATGGGTCTGAACTCCTTAATACTTGTAGGATTCTCAACCTTAGGAATCAACACAATCAATGTCCTGTTCAACCCTTCAGGAATCTCACCATTTTGGAGGACAGATCGAACCATCTTGCACACTGAATCCCCAACCAAGCTCCACTGGCTCCGGAAAAAACAGCGCATGCAATCCATCAGGGCCAGGGGCTTTAAGTGGTTGCATGGATGTCAACGCACTTTTTATCTCAGTTTCACTCACTTCCCCCTCTAAAGGTGACCACGCCGAAGCTTCACGCAGAGGGAAATTACACGGCAGTGACTCCTCTCCCGGCTGCATACCACCGGCCGAATAAATACCTTGCAAGTAAGTTTCCGCTATTTGCTGGAGAGCAACTTGATCTGTTATCCACTCGCCTTCCCCATTTTTTAGACGAACAATTTTACTTTTCCTTCTTCTATTCTTTACTTGTCGGTGATAAAATGCTGTATTTTGATCACCCAAAAGATGCCGGTCCCGTCTAGTCTTTTGAATGAGTAATAGTTCCTCCTGCATTACTGTCCGTTCCAGCTCCTCTATAAGTGTTCTCTCTAGCCCCCTGAGTCTGGCTGTGGAATACTTCTGCAACTCCCAATGCACTCCAATTCTAGCCAACAACATTTTTTTTCCTGACAAAAATATTACCAAAAACCGCCTCATTCCAACTTTTAGCTTCTCTTGCAAAGACCTCAACTGTGTCTTTATATGTTGTATCCTTCAACCACTTCTTCTTAACCATATTGGAAAAATCTTTATACATTAGCCAAGAGGCCAGGAACCTAAATGGCTTTGTCCTAGCCCCCCTCCCCCACCCTTCCATCCCAATTATAGCAGAATTAGGACATGGTCAGAATGTATTCTTGGCAGGTGCTCTACAAACCCATGAGGCCAGCCCTCCACCCACTCTCCATTACACATAAACATATCAGACCTTTCCTCAACCATCCCTTGGCCCTCACCCCTAGCCCAAGTAAAAGGTAAACCATTCGTCTGAACCTCTTCCATCTTATTCTAAAAGACCCAGTCCACAAACCCTTTACACACACAATCTTTTCTACCCAACCCCTATCTCTTTACTGAAATCCTTAACATACTATTAAAGTCTCCCCCAACCAACCACGGCCCCTCCATCAACCAGCAACTTTGTTCAACCCTTCCCAGAGCTTCATTCGCTCCCTCTCCCTCAGGCTTGCATACACCACACTCAACCCAAACCACTTTTCCTCACTGCAAATCACAGCATGAATGAATTGTCTGTGACACTAAACCACCCTCAGATCCACTCTACTTTTCCATAGCAACCAAATACACCCTGAGTAACCTGCTGCTTCCACTCTGACGGAGCGATCAGAACCACTCCAGCGAATAAACTCATCATCATTCGCACCACTAATATGGGGTTCAAGCATACCCACGATATCAGGGGTGTAGCTAGCAGAAAGCATAGAGAAGGCTCACATGAAATTCGGCGAGCCTGCCCCTTGAACATTTCAACAGATAACCTTCATAAAAACCAATATATAAATTGAGGCATGCACCTATCCACTCAAAGCAACTTAGAGACCGTAGTCCCCAGTCATTCATCATCCATGTCATCCGCTCTCATCCCATCTCCTCTACCCCTGTCAGGAGGTTCAGCCGGCCTCATTAAATGATCAGAAACCAAACTGCCCCCTCCCTTTTCATCTCATTCCATTCCGTTCGAACCACGTATAGGGCTATCTACCACCATGAAGACCTGGTGATTCTTTGGGTCAAGACTAGTCACCATCTCCACTACATTTTGACTACTAATATCCTTCAACTGAAATCCATCCATAGTCACCCTTTCCCTTATCTACCCCCTTATGCCTCATTTGTTCCCTAGTTACTACCATCTCTGTGAAAGATTTTGGTAGGATCTGGGTTTGCACTTGCTCGATTTACCACGCAACAAAAATTTCTATTAAAGCGGAATCTTAGAAAAGTACCTTTGAAGCGTGCACTTGGTGATTCTCTTGTATGCCTCAAGATATGACTTCACGTTGTGTGGGCAACGAACTAGAAGTCAATTGATCAGCTACTCACCACAATCCACCTGCTAGAAAACTCTAGCCCCGCAGCACCTGGCACGTACTATAAACGCACCGCCCGCAGAGAGAGAAAGCTACGCACAGCTGGTATAGACCAAGGCCAAAATTTCAGCCACTAGAAACCCAAAAACCAGCTGCACACTTTCTTGAAAATTCGACTTGGAGAGAGAAACATTTTCTCTCTCTAGAATTTTCTCTCTCTAGAAATCCTGTGGATTAATTGTGTAATTGTATATTCTGAATGACTGATCCCTTGTCTATTTATAGAGTTACAAGAGAGACTCCAAGTTGGTTTAGGATTGGTCTTCCTACTGGGTTTCTGTTTTCCTTCAATCCTGTTTCCGGACTGATACAGATTCTGTTTCCTTCAATCCTGTTCCTGGACTGATACACTCCCAACTGTCACAGGGATTCACTTATCCCAATCCAGTTCCTGGGATGAATCACTCCCAACTGACACAGGGATTCACTTATCCCAAACCAGTTCCTGGGATGATTCACAACCAACTGACACAAGGATTAATTAATTTCTCAATTAATTAAATCTACCTTTGTCATTAACCCAGTACATAATTAATCGTACCATTAACGGATTAATTATGGCACTACCACCCTACACCAGAATTGCTTCCGGAACAACTTAATTAAATTATATTCATAATCTCCCCACATCAAAGATATAGTGCTCATTAATTCATTAATTTACTGATAAATTAATTCAACAACTTCTTTAATTCCGAGACTAGTACCACTCGACCTTTTTACTATACCGGACATAAGTCCACCGGTCGGGTTTAGTATAATAAACATTTTGAGCTCATCTCGGGAGCACCATCACCCCGGACGTATCGGTACATGGTTTCCTTTCGACAAGCAGCAACACACCAAGTAACTAAACACGCGCACCCAACCTACCGAGATTATTGGCCACAATAGACCTCACCCTTTGGCAGATCAAAGTACACTATGTATAATCCTCATGCCCGCTCGAGTCTAGGGATTTAGAGATAGAATACAAGGATCGATTTGTCTATTAAATCAATACAAGACAAATCATTTCTAAGAGTCAAGTTCAATATGCCCCGGGCATATCTATATGATTCAATTAGTTTAGACAAACTAATTATCTGAATCACATAATAACCTAGACTGACAGTTTGTCCAAAGCTGTCTCGGTTACGAGCCTCATTTATATATTATGTCTTTCAACCAATGATGAGATCTACTGTGTCGCACCAGACACCTCATCATCTACTTACATAATATAAATGGACGATTAATGCACAACCAGATATGACGGAAACACAAATCGATATATTAAACTGGGAAACTGTACAATACAAGCATAGCTTATGTATTCTACTCCAACACTCTGCCGCCGCCTTCCCATCCTCCACTGGTTTCTTAGCATTCTTAACTACCTCCCCACTCTCACCCCCATTTCCCAGGCCATAATTGTTTGTTGGCCTGCCCTCCTATGGGTCACTACTCTTTCATCTCCCACCACCTTTCCAGCACTCTTTTGCCCCCCCCCCCACATCGCCACTCCTCCTTTCGGCCACCCTTTTCTGCCCCCAATCCTCTCACCAATATCTCCCTCACCAACCCCACTCCCTTCCATTGCCAAGGTCCCGAATCGTGACCCAGCTTGAAAAACCATACTCCTGCGTCCCCCTGTTTTTCCTGCGCTCCATTCCAAGTCCTCATTCACCCTTATCAGTCACTGGAACCTGCGCCCAAGGTCCAAAAACATAAGGTTTTCTCCCTTGCCGATGTTCCTTCCCCGTCCCCTTCCCACCGTTGACTCCTTCCTGCTGCTGGTCCTTTTTGAGCGGGCAATTATTGCTTCCATGGCCAAACCGGCCACAGGTATAACATATATCAAGCATCGCTTCATATAGCACCCTCTAATCCTACCCTGCAAAAGTAAAACTCGTACATAGTGGCTTAGTTAAATCCACTACAACCGCTAATTGAGCAAATTGCGCCCTTGTCCATGACACAGTTTGATGATCAATTTTGACGACCTTCCCTACTACTGCCCACACCTTTTGGAAAACCATGCTATTATACCAATAAGGTGACAGTTCCAACAGCCTAATCCATACCACAATAGAAGAGATGGTATTTGCCGAAGCCTTAAAGTCAGGGGTCAAGGGTTGAACATGAAAATAATGCCCCATGATCACATAAGGACCCCGAGTCAATGCCTTAACCGATCTTCAAAATTCTTAAAATGAATAAGATAATAACCATTTGGGAGATCCATAACATTGGCATCCCCCAACCCTGACCACAAGGCTCCAAGAAGGTTATAGAGAATTGAGAAAGACACATCTCTACTCATCAGTTTAACCAACACTGCATGTTTCTACCTCTCCAAAAGCTTGGACCGGAACCTTTCAGAGACCTTATTAGCTAGTTTTAGAGCCGACCAAACAACACCAAATCATCCTCCCCCTCCATTTCCATGGATTCCCCTTTCTTCCCTACATCGTTATCGTCGAGCACCACCACATGTTCCACTGGTTTCTGACTAAGCATATCCCG
Organism: Knoxia roxburghii; assembly: GCA_030378225.1. Classification (NCBI taxonomy): domain Eukaryota; kingdom Viridiplantae; phylum Streptophyta; class Magnoliopsida; order Gentianales; family Rubiaceae; genus Knoxia; species Knoxia roxburghii. Next base: position 22,139,866 of record CM059424.1, read on the forward strand.
GAAGCTTGGTATTCACTGCTTTGACACTTCCTTTCCTCCAGTGATGTTGTCCACCCGTGGTACTGGCCCTCCGTCCTCCTCCCTCCTTCGTTTTGAGAAACGGTTATCCCCTTCTCCAACAAGCCCCTCTAAACCCTTACCTAATTGTTTTGCTCCAGTGAAGGAAATTTGCCCGATGTTAAGTCTGGCGGCTTCGTATGGTCGACGCAATGGGTGGCATTGCCGTGTGTCGCTAGGTTAGGCTCCAACAATTTCGAAACAGTCGTCGATTTTTTAATTTTTTTATTCTCTCAATTTTTTAATATATATATATTATATGATGATATATAATCGTAATACTAATTTTAATATGAATATATAAATTTATCATTTTTAAAAAATTTTTGTATATATATATTATATGATGATATATATATATCCTTAATACCAATTTGAATATGAATATATAAATTTATCATTTTTTAATTTTTTGAATATATATATTAATATTAAAATTAGTATTACGAATATATATGTCATCATATTTAAAATTTAAAGTTGTAATTTAATTTTCAAGTTTGATATTAATATGGTAACGAAGTTCAAGCCTTGTTGTATGGATCCGTATATTCAAGGGCTATAGGAGTAAAATTCATCCTGCTCCTATTGTAGCGCTACAATAGCGTGTTACAGTTTTTTTTTTTTTTTACGCACAGCCTTTTTTTTTTAAAAAAAATATGCCTTCTTTTAAAAAAATAAATAAGACAATAGCATCAGATCAGCGGATAACAGATATCATATCACAAATATAAAAGAATCATCTCATAGAACTAAAACATACTTAACTAGATGGATCAAATCATGATTATATAGACATCAGATCAACAGCCTATAGATATCAGATCAAGAATATAAAATAAATCATACAATAGAACTAAAACACACTTAACAAGGGGGATCAAATCATGATTATATAGACATCAGGCCACAAAATAGTAGACATTGGATCAACAGAAGAATATAAAAAAAAATTATACAATAGAACTAAAACATACTTAACAAAGGGGATCAAATCATGATTATATAGACATCAGGTCACAAAATAATAGACATCAGATAAACGGACTATAGATATCAGATCAATAATATAAAAGAAATAATACAATAGAACTAAAACATACTTAACAAGGGGGATCGAATCATGATTACATAGACATCAGATCATAAAATAGTTGACATCAGATCAACAGACTATAGATATCAGATCAAGAATATAAAATAAATAATACAATAGAACTAAAACACACTTAACAAGGGGGACCAAATCATGATTATATAGACATCAGGTCACAAAATAGTAGATATCGGATCAACAGACTATAGATATCAGATCAAGAATATAAAATAAATTATACAATAGAACTAAAACATACTTAACAAGGGGGATCAAATCATGATTATATAGACATCAGGTCACAAAATAGTAGACATCGGATCAACAGACTATAGATATCAGATCAAGAATATAAAAGAAATCATATAATAGAAATAAAACATACGTAAAAAAGGGGATCAAATCATGATTCTATAGACATCAGATCACAAAATAGTAGACATCAGATCAGCGGACAATAGATATCATATCACAATATATAAAATTAAATAATTATAAAATAAATTTAAATATAATTAAAAAATAATTTTTAATCTTTTTTTAAAAAAATTAAAAAACATAGAAAAAAATTACTGAATTATTTAGAAAAAAATGGACGAAAAATAGCTTCAAGGAAGGAAAAAAAATGAAAAAAAAGTCCATTAAAAATGATAAAAATAATATAATAATAGAAACAATGAAAGAATGAAATTTGCTCAAAAAAGGAAAAAATAAAATCCAAGGTCTGCGAAGGCGCGTCCAACCCATCTTTAAAAAAATTCACGCACGTATGTTTCTCTCACCACTAACTAATTATTTGTAAGTTATGAGTAAAATTGCATGGTGATTCTTTAGGACCACCATATAAATTATCGGTATGATCTGCCATTTTTTATTTATATGATTGTTTATATATTTATTTTATTTATGTCATTACTTGATATACTTTTAATTTTTTTAATATTATTTTATTTTTAGAATTTACCAATGGAGTTTGTTAGAAAAGCTGGTCATCTATTAAAGAAGAGAAAGGTGACCATACAATTTATTTATGCGCATCAACAATTTTTATCAGGTAGGGAAAAGATCTGTAGCAAATTTGGAAAGTATGTTTCATTTCTTTTTATTAACCATCGGTTTCAACATCTCAAATAGAAATAGAAATATTTTATTATTATTAAATTACAATCATCAAAATCAACTTAATCCAATCCAAAGGAGATATAAAAACAAGATAAACATTAATCAAATTTTAAAATAAAAAATCAACTTGAAAATAACATATAGGATCATCACCATCTTTGATTAGTTCAAGACTGTATCGTTAACCTTCTTCGATGTCCATTGCATTTCGAATCTCTTGCCATCCATCTACGATTTGGAATCGTTTCTCTTCAATTTGACTTTCCATTTATTATGATAGGCGTCCATAATGGTCATATTTTTCTTCTTTAACAGACCAGCTTCGCTAGCAAACTTCATGGGCAAATTCTGACAATAAAATAATATTAAAATAATTAAAATTATATCAAGTAATGTCATAAATAATATCTTTAAAAAAAATCATAAATCATATTGCGTTCACTTAGCAAATATGATCTATTGATGCAATAAGGATTGAAAAATTATGAGAAACCTGGCGGACCATTTTTTGTTCTTTTTGGGGGGGTTCGCATAAGGGACGAACAAATCAACCTTTGAAGATGGATGATATATTTTTTCTCTTTGGTGATATTTGTTCTCCATAATGGCAGAACAAATCAAGAAGAAAGGATAGATTTAAAAAATATCGTATTGAGAACGGATGATATGGAAGTATTTATTAACAATTTAGAATTGGTAAAGGTGCATGAGTGTAAGTGGTTCATGCATGGTATAATTATACTACTTAATATTCAAAAAAAGTGTTTAACTGATCAAGAAATTCTTAATGTTTAAGGATACTATTTAGTAAGTATAATATATAAGTGAAATTGAAGAAATTTTTCTAAAATCCATGTCATGAGATTAGGGGAATGATTGTTCAAGAATTTATTCTGTTTTAGTATATTGAAGATTATTCAACAAAATTATAAATATTTAGAGTAAATTCCAAAATTGGTCATCATACTATGGTCAGTTTTCAGTTTTGGTCATCATACTTTCAAAACTATTTTTAAGGTCATCATACTTTCATTTTATTTTCAAAAAATGTCACTCCGTCCATATTGGCTGTTAACCCTCTTAACGGAGCCTTTTTTTGAGGGCATTTATGTCATTCTCATTTATTTTGCTACAGTTGTCTTCCTTTCTTTTGTTATATAGACATCAGATCAGCGAATACTAGACATCAGATCAACAGACTATAGACATCAGATCAAGAATATAAAAGAAATCATACAATAGAACTAAAACATACTTAACAAGGGAGATCAGATCAGGATTATATAGACATCAAATCAGCGAATACTTGACATCAGATCAACAGACTATAGATATCAGATCAAGAATATAAAAGAAATCATACAGTAGAATTAAAACATACTTAACAAGGGAGATCAGATCAGCGAATATTTGACATTAGATCAACAGACTATAGACATCAGATCAAGAATATAAAAGAAATCATACAATAGAACTAAAGCATTCTTAACAAGGGATATCAGATCAGGATTATATTGACATCAGATCAGCGTATACTTGACATCAGATCAACAGACTATATATATCAGATCAAAAATATAAAAGAAATCATACAGTAGAATTAAAACATACTTAACAAGGGAGATCAGATCAGGATTATATAGACATCAGATCAGCGAATACTAGACATCAGATCAACTGAATGATGTAACGAATGTTTTTTAACTTAAGAATTTATTTGTATTTATTTTTTGGATAGTTGATGTGTATAAATTTTTCTTCACATTCACATGAATGTATGTAAAATGCTCTTTTATTTTGTACTGGATTGCAACCAAATTTTTTTTGTATAAATAATTAATATTTCATTTGTATAAATAATTATATTGTAGTGGATCTTCAGTAAAAAATTATATTGTACAAAAATTAATATTTATACAATATAATTATTTATACAAATGAAATATTAATTATTTATACAAAAAAAAATTTGGTTGCAATCCAGTACAAAATAAATGAGCATTTTACATACATTCATGTGAATTGGAAGAAAAATTTATACACATCAACTATCCAAAAAACAAATACAAACGAATTCTTAAGTTAAAAAACATTCGTTACATCATTCAGTTGATCCGATGTCTAGTATTCACTGATCTGATGTCTATATAATCCTGATCTGATCTCCCTTGTTAAGTATGCTTTAGTTCTATTGTATGATTTCTTTTATATTCTTGATCTGATGTCTATAGTCTATTGATCTGATGTCTAGTATTCGCTGATCTGATGTCTATATAATCCTGATCTGATCTAACTTGTTATTATGATTTAGTTCTATTGTATGATTTCTTTTATATTCTTGATCTGATGTCTATAGTCTGTTGATCTGATGTATAATATTCGCTGATCTGATGTCTATATAATCCTGATCTGATCTCCCTTGTTAAGTATGTTTTAGTTCTATTGTATGATTTCTTTTATATTCTTGATCTGATGTCTATAGTCTGTTGATCTGATGTCTATATAATCCTGATCTGATCTCCCTTGTTATTATGCTTTAGTTCTATTGTATGATTTCTTTTATATTATTGATCTGATGTCTATAGTCTGTTGATCTGATGTATAGTATTCGCTGATCTGATGTCTATATAATCCTGATCTTATCTCCCTTGTTAAGTATGTTTTAGTTCTATTGTATGATTTCTTTTATATTCTTGATCTGATGTCTATAGTCTGTTGATCTGATGTCTAGTATTCGCTGATCTGATGCCTATATAATCCTGATCTGATCTCCCTTATTATTATGCTTTAGTTCTATTGTATGATTTCTTTTATATTCTTGATCTGATGTCTATAGTCTGTTGATCTGATGTATAGTATTCGCTGATCTGATGTCTATATAATCCTGATCTGATCTCCCTTGTTAAGTATGTTTTAGTTCTATTGTATGATTTCTTTTATATTCTTGATCTGATGTCTATAGTCTGTTGATCTGATGTCTAGTATTCGCTGATCTGATGTCTATATAATCCTGATCTGATGTCTATATAACAAAAGAAAGGAAGACAACTGTAGCAAAATAAATGAGAATGACATAAATGCCCTCAAAAAATGGCTCCGTTAAGAGGGTTAACAGCCAGTATGGACGGAGTGACCTTTTTTGAAAATAAAATGAAAGTATGATGACCTTAAAAATAGTTTTGAAAGTATGATGACCAAAACTGAAAACTAACCATAGTGTGATGACCAATTTTGGAATTTACTCAAATATTTAAATTAGATTTGTCACTAAAATAGATATTCCTCTTCTGGACAGACCTCATATGGTCAAAAGAAGATCCCAGAGGTCCTATCCCAATATGGGAGACAAAAGCTAATATCTATGGATCTATCCCAAGATAAAAAATATCAAGAATTCTTGAAATTCAAGAAAGAGCAGCAAACTTCCACTGAAGCTGAAGAAGGTAATACTCCTTCTTATGCTAAAGTAATTGGTGAAGAAGAAACTGAATCTAATAATATTGGATTCTCAGAGAATGAATATAGAGAAATTATATTTCTCTTAGAAGAAAAAGATCTTAAATGGAAAAATGATCCATGGACCTTAATACAAAGGTATATGGATAAATTTTTTATGCCTACTAGAACCTACAAAACAAGATCGTTTTATGAACAAATACTAATCCAAAGTGGCTCATGTGAAATAACACATTTCTTTTGAAAACTAAAGAAATTTATAATTTCAGTAAGATTATTATTAAAAAGGTTATATCCGTTGAAGAATGGGGTATTTCCCCTATGAGAGAAAGAGAAATTACAATGAACACCTCAGCAGTAGTTAAGTATAATTACTGGGACTACTGTGATGCTTTCATAAAAACATTTTATTATGAAAATGAAAGGCATAAGCACTCTTGGTTTATAAAAGTATGTGCTCAGGTGTATAATATGGACATCCCACACTGGTTTATAAACTGGTTTTATTGTTTTGGACCTACTCTGGAAATATTACCGGAATCAATGAAAAAATATTTTCATCGTTGGGTAGAAGTTTCTCCTCAACTTCTTAAAAAACAAGAAAACAAATTTTATATTGAGGGAATAGCCTCATGCTTATTCTTTATTGAATTCTCAATGCCATGGATATGTAAATGGAGTCCAGAAGTCGGTCATACCAAAACAAGAATTCCTTGTTTACATAGAAAATTCTTTACTCGATTTTGGGAAAAAATGATGCAAATTGATGCATCTACTCAAAAGATTTTGGCCCAAGAAACTTTGGACTTGATGCAGACCCAAATTGAAGAATATGAGAGGCAACAGAATAATATTGAGACTCCATCTCCTTTTGATTATATCATCAAAAAATTCAAAATGAGATAAGCCAATTTAACCAAGCAACAAATGATCGCTGCTTATGTTGATACAATGAAAAAAGATTTGATGTCTCAATTTGAAGAGAACAAATCCACTAAGTCAGACTCGACCATGACATCAATACCGGATGCCACAGACGAAGTGCTTATTGATGATATCTTTGAAGCCATAAAGACACCTTGGTGAAAAATATGTCCAAAAAGACAGAAGAAGCATCTTCTTCAACAAAAGATAAAGGCAAAGCAAAAATGGAGATGTGATCTGACGCAAGTGCTGATGTAAAGGATAATATTATTGCGCCATAATGGATGATGACGCAGAGGATGATGATATTACTCACCAATAATGGATGCTGATGCAGGCGATGATGAAATTTCTCCTGTTATCATTTAATAAGGACAGAATGTCTAGATTAGTCAATTTTTTCTTTTCTTCTTTTTTGAGTGTGGAGACTATTTGACAATAGTACTTACTCCTTTTTAGTAGTATAAAAGGACATGAAGGCAGAAGGGATCAGATATCTCGACTTCTTCATACTCTCTTGTATGCTCATGTGTTGAGCCTTCTTCTTTCCTTTGTAAAAACAATATTTCTTTTCCTAAGTAAATATAAATTCATATTTTCTAAAGGAGCTGCGTAGCTCTTGGAGCCCTGGTGAATTGGTGATCGGAACTCGTAAGTTTTCTTAAAATTTTTATTTGTTTAAATATGTTTAGCCTTATAGGCTAAATTATTTGTGTGTTGCCTGATAACTATACATGCTAAACATGTAATCGATCTTGTTTATTGCTTGAGGTATGCTTAGGTTAGATAATTCAGACTGACCTTATACATAAATTTATATCCTGTTTAACATCTCGCCGGGTAAATCCCGCTTAAGCCATGAATAGGCGTTAGGGTAATTGGTATGATTTTGTTTGGGTAGACTGTTTATGAGATAGTGCCGGGATGATATTATGTTGAAAATTTATCCGATGTACCTCGAGCCATAGATGGTATCAGAGCCTGGTAGTATGTTTGTTATTAGTCAACACACAGAATTCAAAATATGAATAAGATGAAAACGAACATTGTTCATAAACAGAATAATATGAAAAATATAAAGAGTGAGGAGTATGATATCCCACAGAATTTAGAATTGCTTAACAAATGGACAATTCCTAGAGTTGAACCTAAGTTAATATATCAATTAGGTACTTTTGAAAAATTAGGACTAAAACAAGTAGTTAAAACTACTGAAGAATCAATTTCATTAGATGAAAATGAAATGATCATAAAATTATTATCTGATAAAGATATAAGTCCGTATAAAGAAACACATAAGTTCTTACATATAGGACTCGTGCAAATTGCATTTAAACCTTTAACATTAGAAGGTTTACCAGAAAGCTTTATGGCAGCTTTAAGAGATGGAAGAAATAGAAATTGGAAAAAATCTTTAATGGGTATTATACAATCCAGTCTGGCACATGGACCAGTGTATTTTAATGTTTATCCAAATTTACAATTATCTCTGTCTGATGTAAATATATTAGATGCTTTAACATTAAATGTTAAGACTCATGGTTATGATTATCTTGTTGGAACAGAAGTAATATGCCTCCGTTATCGAATTTATTATAAATCGTTATTTACATTAAATCCTCATTGTAAAATAATGGATAAAAATAAAAATGAAACTATAATAATTGAAACTAATTTTAATAAGTCTAATATTAGTAGTAGAAGACCTATTAAATGGGAAGAAATTACATTTCCAGAACATTGGGTTATAGAACAGGCTGTTCCTATTAAGCCCCAGATTCAGGATCATAATAATATAATTGATATCATACAGAATAATGAGGGAAATGTTAATATTAGATTTGATAATCAATTAAAATTATTATCATATCCGACAAATAAATCAATGAGATCATATATTTCACCTATAGATTATAGGGTTGAACCTTCTATGTCAGCTAGGGCATCTACATCTCATGATTATAGAGTAGAATCTCCTCTGCCTTCTAGGGCATCCACTTCTCAAATAAGAGAATCTGACATTTCTACTCCTTTAGCAGAAAAATTATACATCAACAGAAATAATATAGTCAAAGAAGGTAATAATAATAATCCCTATACTAGCAATGAGCTGGATCCGACTATGTCGGACATGGAATTTCCAATATAATTTAATGAATATAAGAGAAATTATAGATTTTAGTCATGGTTCTTCAGCAAGGAAAATAATTTCAGAAGAATTTAAAGATCCAGGTTATAACCCGTTTAAAAAATGGTTTTCTGAAACATTTTCTCATAAAGAAATGTTATCTTTACAGGATGAATTTTATACATACTGTACTATGATAAATGCACTTATACCTTTTGTTCATTGGTTTATATATCAATATGTGCAAAATTACATTTCTGTAATTGAACGAGATTATAAACTTACAATAGGAAGTATTTTTAAAGGGATATATCCTCCCCAACAAACATTTCAAATAGAGAAACATGGAAAAACCCATCATTTTTCAGCATTTGTAAAATTAATTAAAAATGCTACTTTAGCAATTACATGTAAGCATATTAATAATATGTTTGAACTGCAAAATTATACAAATTTATTTTTAAATGTTTTAGGAGAACAAATGCAATCACTTCATAATAAATTAGAAATAATCAATAAGGCTATTCATAAATTACAACCAACAGTAATACAATCAACCACTATTGAGACTAAAGAAATTGCTCCAATCTTTCAGCCTCCCCCGAGTGTATCTAATTTTAAGATAAGACCAATATTTGAATTAGATAAACTATTAGAAGAAAAATTTAATAAATTAAGTATTAAAACATTAAATAAGGAATTTCAATATGATGTTATTGAAAATAATGATTATAGTCAGGTAATAAAAAATCAAATAAATAAAATTAATACTAGATGGGCAGATAAGCCCATACAGAATAAATTTTATCCTAGGCCTACTCCAATGGATATGTTACATGAAGAATATTCTGATATAATTGATATTAGTTATTCTGGTAATAAAATATATGAATGGAACATTGATGGCTATTCTAATAAACAAATTTATAATACAGTTCATAGGATGCTAATGTATGCTACAATATGCAAGAGTAATAATAATACTGATAAAACTATTGCATCCATGATAGTTGCAGGATTTACTGGTCAACTTAAAGGTTGGTGGGATAATTTTTTATCTCAAGAAAATAAAGATGAAATTATGCAGACTGTAAAACAAGAGAATAATACTTTTGTAGAAAATGCAGTTTATACACTAACAATTAATATAATAGAACATTTTACTGGAAGATTCAGTGATAATAGTGATACTATTAGAACTCTTTTACAGAATTTACGGTGTAAAACACTGTCTGATTTTAGATGGTATAAAGATACTTTCTTAAGTATAGTAATGGAATTGCCTGAATGTGGTAATACTCATTGGAAATCTAAATTTATAGATGGACTTCCTAGTTTATTTGCTAAAAGAATTAGAAAAACTCTTAGAAAAAATAATATTACTATAGCATATGAAAATTATACATATGGATCCTTAATAGATACTTGTATTCAAGAGGGTTTAACCCTTTGTAATGAAATAAAGCTGAATCAGCAAATTAAAAAACAAAATTTAGATGAAAGAAAACAATTAGGTTTAGAAAATCCTCAAACTAGTAAAACTAGTAAAACTCATAAAAAACATGATAAGGTCTATAAATCTAAAAAAACGAAGACCCTCACCATATTATATTGAAAAGAAAAAATAGAAAGAAGAAAATAAACTTAAATGATAAGAGGAAAAAGAAAAAATACAGAAAGACATTGTAAAACATGTGGCAAATTTGGTCATACTACAGAATATTGTTGGACTAGGAAAAAGATTAATACTCTTAATATTCCTGAAGATATTAAAACTATAGTTATATAGTCATTACAACAATCTGAATCTGAAAGATCAGAAACTTATAGTACTTCTGACTCAGAAGAAGAAGATATAATAAATGCTTTAAACAATGAAGATAGTTCTGAATCAGAATGTGAACCATGTAAAATAGGACAAATATGTTCTCAAAAAAATGAAAAAAATAAAATTGAAGATAATAATAATTCAGATGAATTTTATAAGATAATGTCTCAATTTTCAGACATGAAAATTAATGTTTTAACTTCTAATAATATTATGGAATTATTAAAATCTATAAAAGATCCCGAATTAAGAATGCAGATTATTGAACAATACAATATGGAAGAAGGAACTTCTTTATCTAAAGGATTTGCTTCAGATAAACTTTTAGACTCTAGATCATATAATATGAAGGAAGCTATGAGTCAATTAAAGAATAAATATCAAAATAATAATGAAAATATATCTATACAGACTCTTTATAAAGAAATTAACAACTTAAAGGAAGAAATTAAAATTCTAAAAGACCAACAGATAATACAGGAAAAAAGAATAATTAAATTAGAAGATAATTCTAATATAGGAAATACTTCAAAAGATAGTATCTTAAATGACGAGTTTAGTACTCCAGAAAATTTTCTGGATAACTTTCTTTCTTCATTAGAAATGGTAATATCCCAAAAATGGTATGTTAAAATATCATTATTAATTGATAATTATTATACCAAGAATTTTATGGCGCTAGTTGATAGTGGTGCATATTTAAATGTTATTCAGGAAGGATTAATTCCTACTAGATATTTTCATAAAACTAGTCAAAATTTATGGCATGCTGGAGGAGATAAACTACAGATTAAATATAAACTTCCTAAAGCTTTTATTTGTATTAATAATATATGTATTGCTCAAAGCTTTATTTTAGCCAATGATATTTCTAACCAAGTTATACTTGGTACACCTTTTTTAAACAAAATCTATCCAATTAAGAAAATAGATAATAACGGCATAATTGGAACTTTTGAAAATAATAATATCTTTCTTGAGTTTATAACAGAACCACATATTAAAATGTTACATAATATGTATGATAATATTATGTCAAAACAGAATCAAATCAATTTTTTAAAACAAGAAATTTATATTTTGTCAATTGAAGAACAATTAAATAATTCTAGATTACAGAGTAAAATTGAATTATTAAAACATAATTTCTCTGTGGAAATCTGTAGTGATCATCTCAATGCTTTTTGGAATAGAAAAAAACATATTGTTTCTTTACCATATGAAGATTCTTTTAATGAAAAATAAATTCCTACTAAAAGGATTAATCAGTCCTTCTCAGTCATCATGGTCTTGTACTGCATTTTATGTTAATAAACATTCTGAAATTGAAAGAGGTATACCTAGATTGGTTATTAATTATAAACCATTGAATAAAGTTTTAAAATGGATTCGACATCCAATTCCGAATAAAAAAGATTTATTAGATAGATTATATGATAGTCTAATATTTTCTAAATTTGACTTAAAGTCAGGATATTGGCAAATTCAGATTGATAAATCTGATAGATATAAAACAGCATTTAATGTTCCTATTGGACATTATGAGTGGAATGTTATGCCATTTGGATTGAAAAATGCCCCTTCTGAATTTCAGAAAATTATGAATGATATTTTTAATCCTTATAGTACATTTATAATTGTGTACATTGATGATATCTTGGTTTACTAAAAAACAATTGACATGCATTTTAAATATTTAAATATGTTTAAGACAATTGTTATGCAAAACGGTTTAGTTATTTCCAAACCAAAGATGGTTTTATTTCAAACCAAAATAAGATTTCTTGGTATGTTTTAAATTATATTTTGCCAAAATGAGCCCTGAAGATCTTTTCTTAATGGCCGAGGCCTCTTGTAAAGACACATACTATTACACCTTAGTAGGTTTTTCTTAGATTAAAGAGAGTAGCTTAGTGAGGAAGATACACACACTTTCTCACCTTTTTAAGACACAAACACACACACTATGAATTCTCTTAGAACAACCATGTTCTAAGGAGATTCTAGGGAAATCTACCCTTCTAAGTGATAGAGGGTAGTGGATTTCCATACTATGTAGAACAAATCACGGGATTCAATGAGAAGAATTGTTCTTTTTGTGGTGGAATTTAAGATCTTTAAGTGATTCGTCATTATTTATTGAGAAAGGCCACCTTTTCTTTTGAAATGAATCATGCTACGATGCAATTACAATTTCCTTCATGATTTTGTTCTCATATATGGTTATTCATGCATATTGTTAAGTGGGTCCCATGAAAATTAACAAATTTTGGTCTTACATGTTGGAGTTTATCTTGTTATTGATTTATTTATTGAATCTACTCCATTACTTGTTAGATTGTGGTTGCTCAACTTTTCTAAAGCATGTGGGATTGTATAATTGAGTTTTTTTTGTGTTGCAAGCTTGATTGTTTTCAATTACACTAGTGATGTTAGTTGGTGACATTCGATTTTCCTTAGGTAATGGTCTAGAGGATTGATAATAGAGTAGGATTGACGTTCCTATTTCTATTATTGGCTATTTTAGCCCTTATATGAAAATAAATAAAGGTAATATCATATGCGGGACATTTGCATGTTATTTGCTTACAATAGCTCTTTGGATCTTGAAGTGATGTGATTTTCCTGCTTTTACCCCCATTGCTATCTTTTTATTTTGTTCTTGTTGTTTTATGATTTACTTGAAATCACTATCTTACCCTTTCTTTTGTTAGATTCTTAGGCTTGAAACTACTAAAAATTGTAGTAAGGACTCGAACACAACTAAACTATCAAACAAGACAACTATCTTATGGGAACGAAACCTTAAGTACTATAGTTTTAGTATTTTTATTTTGTTTGTTTACAAATATATTTTGAGTGTTCGCCTAATATTTATACAACGACAAGAGCACGTCAAAATTGGCGCCGTTGCCGGGGATGGTTTATTTTGATTTATTATTGTTGTTGGTATTTTTCTGGTTTTTACTTGTTTTTGCATTTTTAGTAGTTTTTGGTAGTTTTTGAGTGTTTTTAAGTAATCTTGATTGTGCAGTAGTTTATCTATTGTACATATCCTTTTTGTGTTTTTAGCTTTATTTTAATAGGTTTATTGTGTTTTTAGGTATTTGGTTACTTGGAAAGATGGCACATCAAATTCGGGCTACACCTAGGACATATGAGCAAAGATTTTATGGTTCTTGTAACATCACGTTTCAAGTATCTAAACAAGAGGAATCAAGGATGCTCAATGGTTTGCTTAATCAAAATATGGGGGTTTCAAGGAGTTTGTAGATGTGAAATTTGTCAAGCAAATCATGGAGGAAATCCAAGGTTTAAAGATCCTAGGAGGAGTGAGTTTGGTGATTATATTAATAATAATAATATAAGATTATAGGAAGATATGAGATATGTGAAGAATCGATTCCAAGATTTGAGTAGTAGAGTGGCAAGAGATACAATATCCCTTGGAAGTGTACAAGCACGTTTGGATAATTTGGAGTGGCAAGTGGATATTTTAGCAAAGATCTATCAAGGTCAAAACACAAAGGAAATGGAGAATGAAAGATTTGATGTGACTAAGCTCCCTTTGCATCTTCAAAGCATACACAATGAAGATTATGGTTATGAAGAAAAAGAATCTTTAGAGAATTGTGATGCTGGTACACCGGGAGATAGAGAAGCACTTTATCAAGCCATGTTGAAACAAAGTAAAGAAATTTGGAAGGAAATAAAGGATAAAGGAGAATTTGATGGAGATGATGTTGCATTCACAAAAGTGAATCAAGATAAAGGACTTATTGAAGGAAGAGTGGACATTAAAGAAGAATTGGAGAAGGAACTTGAGTTCAAGGAGGTGATTGAAGGAAAAGATGATGTGATGAGTGACACTAGTTACACTTCTAAAGAGTTTGAGGAATTAAGTTCATGGAGAAAGAAAGATAAGTTGAGAAGAGAGAAGAGAAATGTATAAGGAAAAATTCAAGGAGAAGAAGAAGAGCTTAATGGAAAGTAGCGAAAGAAGTGCATCTTTTGCACAAGATTCAAGGAGCTTAGAAGGATCTTGAGTTCATACCTCAAGACAAGTCTAGCTTGAGACTATAAAGTCCAAAGCGCTTATTGGGAGGCAACCCAAGCATTTTTAGCACTTTTTATTTCATTTTCTAGTTTTTAGATTTTCAAATTTCTAAATTGCTAATAAGTCATGGATTTCACTATGATTTTTGAGTATGATGTTTCTGAACACAATCCTGTGTGGTAGGTACATGATTTGATGCAATCGAATGGTGTAAAAGTCGAGAAGAAGTAATTTTTGGAAGATTAAGGAAAAACAAGACGACAACACCTCTGTGTTGCCAGCTGCGGGTGTCCCCCAAGCTCCAGCACCAGAACGCCGCCGATATCTGAAGGCAGTATCAGCATGTTGGGATCGGAGGTATGATTTTCAAAATTTTTACGCAGCGGATTCATGCCAATTTTAATTTTAGTGTTTTAATCCTATGTTCAAAACAAGTAAACCATACCCTTGTAGCGTAATTGGTAGCCGCGTCTGGATCATAGATTGATGTTGGTCCAAACCTTCTGCTCCTGTTACGTTTGCCACCACCAAAATCCTTCCTTGAAGGACTCTCTACTTTCAAGCACTAAAGTTCTTTGCAGATCCAGTGCTAGCCGTTTTTGCCTACGGAGAGAGTTTTGGGATTTTGTGTATATTTTTCTTGTTCTGTTTTTCTGATTGAAAATCATCATCCTACTATAATAATATCCCTAGGATATTTGTAGAGTTGAAATTTCCAAAAAATCAGTATTGTAATCAATCAATTATTACTTAACTGATTTAATTATATTCCAAATCAGCATTATTACCAAATATTATTTTACTAATTCCAAATCAGTCTTAAATGATACCTTAATGATTTGGGTTATACACCAAGCCCATGGATCAATCCATGACCCATGGATCAGGCTGATGGATGAAGAATCTCAATTGTAATTAGGTCCATTATTTATCTGCCCATCCCAATTGTTTCCAGATAATTAATTAACTCTTAATTAATACCAAAGAACTTTTCAATAATATTTAATTAAACCATTTAATTAAATCTTCTTTACTTAAGTATAACAATTATACTCATTGTAGAGAAGAATACTTATTCTGCATCATCGAACTTTCTTATATGCGATCCTGTAGGCCCATTCTAAATTGGCAATGGATAACTCAATCTTATTGATTAATCCATAAGTCATTAGTGGTCTCTAGCAAGACATAATGACTACCCAATTCAGAATGAAGGGTCAAATGATGATTCAACACAACCTTTCCGAGCAAACTGCGTAAGATCCTCTACATTGATATCCCGTTTAGCATAAGGCATGGAACCATCATCCTTATATAGCTAAACGTTTACTTAATCTCTTAGTGACACTGAATTCATCAAACAAATGATAACGCTTATCATCCCTTGGGCATAGCCATGCACTTTTCAGTTCACTATCAAGTGGCCAAGATATCATCTCTCACTTAAGAGAGATTTGTAGTCCCATCACTTCACCTACATATCTTAGCATGACTCATAGTGTACCCAATCATACCCGTACTTGGCAACCTGTTATGGTCCTGTTAGGCGTATGTCAAAGCACACTACAATTCACCTAAGACCATGTATTGATTTCTGGTCTAAGGATCCTCGTACAAGTACTACTCAAAATAATCACTCATGATCTTAAAGTCCATGGAGTGTTTCTTTTGGCGGATCAATTTCATGAAATTAAATATGCGCAAGAATATAATTATCATGAAATTAACTCATTTGATAGATTATCAAACAGATGACAAATGTCTAAATTAGCCCTCAAAAGGGCATACACCAACAATCTTCCACTTGCCCTTTGAAGGGCTATGTCCTAAACATTTTAAAACCAAGCTCTATTATATGTCTCTCAAACTTTGACTGTGGTAGAGCTTTTGTGAGAGGATAACATTATCGTCTGATCCTATTTTGCACACTTTCACATCTCCTCGATCGATGACCTCTCGGATGAGGTGAAACCTTCTGAGTATGTGTTTGGTTTTCTGGTGTGACCGAGGCTCCTTAGCTTGTGCGATGGCCCCGTTGTTATGACAGAATGTGGATGCAGAGAGGATGGAGCCAACAAATGAGAAGCCAAAGAAAACACGAGCTTCTCGCAAGAGATCTAAGGTTTGGGATCACTATGACTCTTTTGTTGATGAAAAAGGTGTTCAAAAGAGTTCTTGTTGATATTGTGGTAAGGTGTATAATTCTTCACCTAAGAGACATAGAACTAGTACTTTGTTGGGTCATATGAATTCTTGTATGTCAAACCCACAAAATAAAGATTCTGCCCAAACCCATTTAATGCTTCAAAGTGATGAAAAGAAGGTTAATTTGCTTGCTTAGAAATTTGATCAACAAGCAACTAGGAAAGCTTTAGCACATATGGTCATAGTTGATGAACTTCCTTTCAAATTGGTAGAGGGAAAAGGCTTTAGACATTTCTTGAGTGTGTGCTAGCCTTTATTTCAAATTCCATCGAGGTTTACTGTTGCAAGAGATATTCGTTCTTTTTATTTAGAACAAAAGAAGAAAGTGAGGGGCTTAATTAAAGACAATGTTGGTAGAATTTATTTGACCACTGATACTTGGACTTCTTTGCAAAAAGTTAACTATATGTGTGTTACAGCTCATTTTGTGGATAATGATTGGAATTTGCAAAAAAGGATTTTAGGTTTTAAACCTATATCAAATCATAGAGGAGTTGAAATTGGAAAGTGTGTTGAGATGTGTTTGATTGAGTGGGGGATTGATAATTTGTTTAGAGTTTCTGTTGATAATGCTAGTGCTAATGATACTGCTATGGCTTATTTGAAATATCAATTGGTGAATTATGATTAGTGCATTTTGGGAGAGAAATGGGTACATATTCGTTGTGATGCCCATATTATGAATTTGATTGTTCAGGATGGTTTGAGTAACATTGGAAGTTCTGTGGAGCGTGTTAGGGCTGCTATTAAGTATATTAGACAATCTCCTCAATGAATCAAGGTGTTTAGACAATGTGCTGAATATGAGAAGTGTGGTTCTTCAAAAGATTTGGTCCTTGATGTCCCTACAAGGAGGATTTTCACCTATTTGATGTTGAGTACAGCTGAGATTTATGAAAGGGCATTTAAAATATATGCCAATGAAGATTCTGATTTTTGGGATGATCTTTCAAAAACAGGAGAACCTAGTGCAACTGATTGGGCTAATATTAGAAGATTGATTGGGTTTCTTGAACATTTTCATGAGGTGACTTTGAAAGTTTCTATGACCAAAAAAGTGTGAATGAGAGTTAAGTTTGATAAATATTATGGAAAGATAGACAAGGATAATATGTTGGTTTTTGCTGCCTCTTTACTTGATGCAAGAAACAAGTATGCCGATATGGAACTTGTGCTTATTGAGTTGTATGGCAAAGTAGATGGTTCTTCTATGCTTAGCCTAATAAAATAAGCTGTTCAAGAGATATATGATGATTATGTGAGGATTCATTCTGATGTTGCCACTTCTATTATATCTTTCTCTTCTTCTGTGTATTCCTCTCAATTTGGGAAAAGGAATTCCTCTTCTGATATGGAGCCTTCGAAAGTATCAAAGGACAAATTTAGGTTGGAGATGAAGAGGAGAAAAGAAGAAAGCGGTTTGATGGCAACCAAATCTGATTTGGATAAGTACTTGAAAGAGGAAGTTGAGGAAGATTCTAAAAAGTTTAGCATATTGGATTTGTGGAAGGTGAATAGTCCAAGGTTTCCAATTCTTGCTTTGATGGCTCGTGATGTTTTGGCAATTTTAGTCTCCACCGTAGCTTCTGAATCTGTTTTTAGCACTAGTGGAATGGTTTTAGATGCTTTTAGAAGTTCTTTGACTCCCAAATTGGTTCAAGCTTTGATAAGTTGTCAAGATTGGCTTCGTGAACTCACCTCCAATAGAGGTTGAAGAAGCTTGAGAGGATCTTCTACAATTGGAAGAAGGTTGTATTTTTATTATTAAAGTTATGATTCTTTTTTTATTAGTTTGTAAATTTTCTAATGATTTTCTTTTATCTGTTTGTGTAGAATATGAAGATGGTGTTGGTGGCAACAAAAGTTAAAGTTGTAGAATCATATGTGTTTCATTGATGAGTTGGTAAGTAATTCATCTATTCTTTATATTTTATCAATTAGATTGTTGTTTATGCTTTCAAATAATGTTGATTGTTTATATATTGTAGGATGGAACTTGGAATTTTGAAGTTTGAAGTGTTCAAGAAGATGAATCTGATGAGTGACGAATCTAATTGAAGGAGACTAATTTCTTATGCACTTGCGGCATTTTGAATTCCTTGAATTTTATATTTATGTTTAAATTCATTTTTGGTCCCTCATAACATGGATTATTTCAGTTTTGGTCCCCTATATGTTTTAGTCATCAATTTTAGTCCCACTTAAATTTTTTTGACAATTCTAGTCCTTTTTAACAGAAAAGTTTAGAAAATAATGGATTAACTCATTTGATCGCTAGTCAAACCTAATTTTTTTCTTCAAAATGATTTGTACCATGATGTTTTCAACCAATTTTATAATTTGGATCCTTATGAATGTTCAAACCATTTAGGGTTTCGGCCGTCATTTTGGAGTGTGAGTCGATTTAAATGGGTTGAACATCCATGAGGAACCGAGTCATAAAATGGATTGAAAACATCATTGTACAAATCATTTTGAAAACAAATTAGGTTAGACTAGCGATCAAATGAGTTAATCCGTTATCTTCTAAACTTTTCCGATAAAAGGGACCATAATTGGTAAAAAAAATTTAAGTGGGACTAAAATTGGTGACTAAAATATATGGGGGACCAAAACTGGAATAACCCATGTTATGAGGGACCAAAAATGGATTTAAGCCTTATATTTATTATACTTATGAAAGTTTAATGTTTATGTGTATGATGAATTTAGTTTATTTTTGGATTAGAATTTTATTGTGGATGTTTATTATTTGGGATTGTATGCTATATATATTGGATGGATTTTTGTTGAAGATATATTTTTAGGATTATTTGATGTTTGCAAAATCGTTTAATTGGGTGGATTGGATTTGGATTAATTGGATTGGATCCCCAATCTCTAATCTGAATATGCTTATTTGGGTTAATTGGATAACCGAACCAAAAAGCAAAAACCGAATATGCTTATTTGGTTCGGTTCATAGCTTACGCGGTGCGGTTTGTGGGCGGATGAGGTCAGTCTCGAAAAATCAAATAAACCAAACCGAATAAGCCATTTAAACCAAAACTGCCGGAATAATCCCCCCTAATTGTTGTTCTTATGCTCTATATAGATTTTCAAGCATTATACATATTCAAGGATCAATGGTAAGAGTATAGAGCCGCCTTGTGTTTAAATTTTGAAAAATGGATTTCTTGAACTTTGCATAGTACTACACTGTGGATGCTTAATTTGATTAAATGAGCTTATAATGGTTTGAATGTATGTATTTTTCAAACTTATGTGTTTTATATGTTCTTATCTTTATATGTTTGAGTTTTAATGTTATAGAACATGTATGACTTGTGTTTTAATGAATGAAAAATCATGTATTCTTATGTTTAGATCGATCATATGCTAAATTAACATATTTTGTGGTGATTTAATGCTTATTACAGCTGCTTTAGTGAATTGAATTGGCTTAAATTGACTGGCCTTGATACCAGGCGACATGAGGGCGCCGCGCCACCATGCCGACAATACTGGCTACTGCCTGGCACCAACACCTGTTGGACGCCACTGAGGTATGTTGAAGCCAATTTGTTTTCTTTTTGAGAATTCACTAATTCATTACAATTTTCAGAACATAGTTAATTCACAAAGTAAGAAATAAGAAGGATAAGCTTGTATTGAAGAGAGAGAAAGCTTATAGAGTGATGCACTATTGGTTTTCCTCCACATTTAGTTCATTTACAACAAGAGTTTGAGAATCCTTACCACTATTACTTTCTTACTATATTTTGTTGACACTTTTGCAATTTAGTTATTTTTATATGCTTTGGTGTGTTTATTTTCAAGTTTTTAATTAAAGTGTAAGTGCTTTAGATTTGGTTTTATGGCTAACATTATATGGGCATGAGCTTAATTGTGATATTATATGAATACAAGGAAAAATTTGGCACCCAATTTTCCCACTTTTGTTTTGTTTTGATACATTGAGGACAATGTATATCTTAATTGTGTTGGGGGGGGGGATGAATATAAGTTGTTATTCTAAGTTTTCATGCTTGCTAATTAAGAAATTAGCAGTGAATGAGTCCATTTTGTGGAAAATTTTAAAAAATTTGCTATATTTTGGACTTTGAAAAAAATTTTCCAAAACAAAAGGACCCCATCAAGTTAGTTTTGTGTATTTGCATTGCATGATTTGTGGAGATATGATGGAAATGGTTGAGTATTGATAGGTATGATGTGAGTTCTTAGTTAACATCTTGAGATGTAATCACAATATAAACTTTGATTTATGTGAGCTGTATTTGAGCCTTTATTGAGCATATCTTATTTGCTTGCTCATATTTATTTGGTTGTGTGATTTGTCTTGCATTAATGGTTGAATCTAGAACTTGACTTTAGCATACATATCAAGACCTTTTACGTGTTTGTGATACATTTAAGTGATGAAGGCAATTAGTCAGCTTTTGCTTTTACATTTTCTTTGTTTTACATTACCCGTAATCATCTTTATCCTCTTAGGCATAACCACGTTGAGCCCTATCTTTTATTTGATTCTTTTGTCCCAATAACCTAACTTGAGCATTTTTCTTTGTTAAATCTTGTTTTTGGATCCTTGAAGAGTTTGTATGTGGTTGAATGTGGAAATGAAAAATAATTTGATGGATTCTAAGTATGTTAGTTTTAAGTTTTTAGAAGTTCAACAAACAAAAAAATGTTAAAGTTTGAAGAATAAGAATGGGGAAGTAAAGGACATCTATGCCTTAAACCTCCATTAGTAGTTAGAGAATCCAAGCATAAGTAGTTGATGAAGCATCCAACCATTGCAATTCTCTTTACAATAACTCCAATTTTCAACCCTTGACATTTTCTTGCCATTAGCCAATTTTTTAAGCCCCGTTAACCCTAATAAAAGTCCTTTGGATCAATGTGTTACATTTGCAATAGGCGGGTGGGCGAGAAGATCTTGAGTCAAACTTATGGTTGAAGATCTGTCATACAATTAACTTAAGCGTTGTTGAAAATTTCAAAGCCTATACACTTTGAGTGTTATTGAGTGTATCCTTGATAGTGTGAGGTGATGAGGTCAATTGATGATTGATTGAGAATCCATATTATGCTTGTCTTGCTTGATTAGTGAAGTTGTATTGATGCCATGAATGCAAAGTGAGTGCATGTTTTTCATGTTTAGATTAAAGGGGGAGAAAAACCATCTTAGAGCTAATTTATTTTATTTTGGACTCACTTTCTATTTATTTTCTTGGTTAGTTTGTTTGAGGATAAGCAAAGTCTTAAGTGTGGGGGTGTGACATGACTCCAAAATATACCTTTTTATGACCTAAAATCATGCATATTTAGCTTACTTTTTGTTGATTTTCAATGATTATGATACCTTTTATGAGCATTCAATGCACTTGTAGTTGGATTTGCATAATCTAGTAGTAAAAAAGGCGTGTTGGAGATTTTGAAAGAAATTTGAAGACTTTTACTAGAAAAAGAAATAAAGTGCGCGGAAATGAAGCTAAAAGAGAAGAATTTGGAAAAGAGCGAAAAGAGAGATGAAGACCGAGACCGGCATCTGTTGGGCGCTGGCGCCTGAGCGCCGCCGAGCTTAGCATCCGCTTAGTGCCACTCCATGCTATCACCCGAAAATCATGACCAAATATCCAAATTTACCCTTGGCATGTTTTAACTTATGTTTTACCAAAATTAGCCTCGAAGATCTTTTCTTAATGGCCAAGACCTTTTGTAAAGACACATATTATTACACCTTAGTAGGTTTTTCTTATATTAGAGAGAGTAGCTTAGTGAGGAAGAAACACACACTTTCTCACCTTTTTCACACACACACACACTATGAATTCTCTGAGAACAACTATGTTCTAAGGAGATTCTAGTAAAATCTACCCTTCAAAGTGATATGGGGTAGTGGATTTCCATACTATGTAGAACAAATCATGAGATTCGATGAGAAGAATTTTCTTTTGTGGTGGAATTCAAGAGCTTTAAGTGATTTCTCATTATTTATTGAGAAAGGCCTTACCTTCTATTTTGAAATGAATCATGCTATGATGCAATTAGAATTTCATTTATGATTTTGTTCTCATATATGGTTATTCATGCATATTGTTAAGTGGAACTTTTGCAAATTAACAAATTTTGGTCTTACATGTTGGAGTTTATCTTGTTATTGAATTATTTGTGAATCTACTCCATTACTTGTCAGATTGTGGTTGCTTAACTTTTTCAAAGCATATGGGATTGTATAATTGAGATTTATTATGTTGCAAGCTTGATTGTTTTCAATTACACTAGTGATGTTAGTGAAAGAATTTGCCACATAGGATCTGGGTTTGCACTTGCTCGATTTACCACGCAACAAAAATTTCTAATTAAAGCGGAACCTTAGAAAAATACCTTTGAAGCGTGCATCTGGTGATTCTCTTGTATGCCTCAAGACTATGACCTCTTGTTGCGTGGGCAACAATCTAGAAGTCAGTTGATCAGCAACTCACCACAATCCACCTGCTGAAAAAATTCAGCACCTCCGCACCTAGCACGTACTGCAAACGCACTGCCCGGAGAGAGAGAAAGCTACACACGGGGCTGCCCAGAAGGCCAAGAATTTTCGGCCACTTCAATGGTAAAAACCAGCCTCCCCAAGCTTAAAAATTCGTTCTTGAGAGAGAAAGAAATTTCTCTCTCTAGAATTTTATCTCTCTAGATTCTTGAATAATGAATCTATTGAATTGTGTCTCTTGAATGGCTAATCCTTGTCTATTTAAAGAGTTACAAGAGAGACCCCAAGTTGATTTAGGATTGGTCTTCCTAATGGGTTTAGGTAATGAATTAGTTTGTAACCAATCTGATAGGATAAACCAAATCATACTAGATTCCTAATCTCTAGGATTTCCTAATTCCAATTGAAACTTAAGACTTAATTAATTAATTAAATAATTCCACTTTGTTAATTACTTAATTAACCCTTAGGAATTAATTAAATAATTCCACTTTGTTAATTAATGAATTAACCCTTAGGAATAATTAACCAATTAATTAATTAAATCTACCTATTCAATTAACCCATTACAAAATTAATCGTACCACTAACGGATTAATTTTGGCACTACCATCCTAAACCAGAATTGCTTCCGGAACAACTTAATTAAATTATATTCATTAATCTCCCCACATCAAAGATATAGTGCTCGTTAATTATAATTAATTTACTGATTAATTAATTAATTAACTTCTTTAATTCCGAGACTAGTACCACTCGACCTTTTTACTATACCGGACATAAGTCCACCGGCTGAGTTTAGTATAATAAACATTTCGAGCTCATCTCGGGAGCACCATCACCTCGGACGCACCGGTACATGGTTTCTTTTCGACAAGCAGCAGCACACCAAGTAACTAAACAAGCGCACCCAACCTACCGAGACTATTGGCCACAATTGACCTCACCTATTGGCAGATCAAAATACACTATGTCTAATCCTTATGCCCACTCGAGTCTAGGGATTTAGAGATAGAATACAAGGATCGATTTGTCTATTAAATCAGTACAAGACAAATCATTCCTAAAAGTCAAGTTCAATATGCCCCGGGCATATCTATATAATTCAATTAGTTTAGACAAACTAATTATCTGAATCACATAATAACTTAGACCGATAGTTTGTCCAAAGCTATCTGGGTTACGAACCTCATTTATATATTATGTCTTTCAACCAATGATGAGATCTACTGTGTTGCACCAGACACCTCATCATCTACTTACATAATATAAATGGACGATTAATGCACAACTAGATATAACTGAAACACGAATCGATATATTAATCTGGGAAACTGTACAATACAGTTAGTTGGTGACATTGGATTTGGCTTGGGTAATGGTTTAGAGGATTGATAATAGAGTAGGATTGACAACCCTATTTCTATTATTGGATGTTTTAGCCCTTATATGAAAATAAAGAAAGGTAATATCATATGCGGGACATTTGCATGTTATTTGCTTACAATGACCCTTTGGATCTTGAAGTGGTGTGAGTTTCCCGCTTTTACCCCCATTTTTATCTTTTTATTTTGTTTTTGTTGTTTTATGATTTACTTGAAATCACTATCTTACCCTTTCTTTTGTTAGATTCTTAGGCTAGAAACTATTCGAAATTATAGTAAAGACTCGAACCCAACTACACTATCAAGCTAGACAACTATCTTATGTGAACGAAATACTATAGTTTTAGTATTTTTTTTTTTGTTTATTTATAAATTTATTTTTATTGTTTGCCTAAAACTTATACAACGACATGAGCACGTCAAGGCCCAAGCCCATCTACCATCTCCGAGGTCCAAGCCCATTAATGTGACAAGATAATGGTCTTGCAGGTACAACGTAGATGTGGACTGAAGCCCAGAATAAAGGCTGAAGGTTGGGTTAAGGAGTTAAAGGCTTAACTGCAAAGCCCAATCATTCCCTAAGCCAAATTGAAGCTAGGAAAGTCTCTTCCTATTATGTTATATTTTACTTTTCATTAGACTAGAAGGTTTTTATGTCTATTCTAATTCAACTAGGATATATGAAATTTTTCCTTCTAATTAGGACTTTTATTTTCTTGTATTTTCTCTCTCTACAAGGCCGAAAATACTAAGCCTATTAGAGTTAGAATAGGATTTATTTTTGTAATCTTTCTCTCACTAGGATTGAAGGTTACCTTTTTCGAAAAGGAAGAGAACTAATTCGTAACCTCTTTAAAGGCATCTTGGACGAAATTTTGTTTTATTTTCAAGATTAGATCTTGTTGATTTCGAAAGTATTAGCATTGTGCTTTTCTTTCACCCAAAATCTCTAGTTAGAGTAGTCTTACGAGATCGTGCGTATCCTTGCGTGGGAACCACAAAACACGCCCCTTGGTTTATTAGTTTTGGTTGAATTATTAATCCATGTCAGATTGACAAAAATCACAAACCGTCACCCATCCTCTGAAGAATATTTTGGCACAAAGAGGTAAAACAAAAGAGCATTCTTGTGAGTTAAGTGTTTCCGCCACTTGATTCATCGGTTAAGATACCGAAGGGAGTAGTTAGAAAGATCAGGCAACAATTGGTAGTAGTTGGTCCTTTCCAAATCTATGAAGTGTTGACGATTCACTGTCACCTTGTACTTGTTTAAGGGCTCTTGCAAATCCTTCGAATGATGAGTTTTTCCCTTAAACAAGTCTAATAAAGTCCATGAGGCCCAAGGAGGGAAGGAATTTGGCTAACAAGCTTCTTGAAGGTCCACAAAAAGATTACTTGGACAAGAAGACAACAAGAAGGCAAGGGTGACCCCTAGCCCAAGTTTGGCAGCCGCCCCCTTGAAAGCTCCCGGTTTAGACAGTTTTCTGATTTTTGCTGATTAGTGATAAACATGATTTATTCTTTTAGGAATTAGAAATAGAATAAATCTCAGCAAGAATCTAGGTTAATTAGAAGTAGAATAAGGAAACAAGTCTTATTCTTTTTCAAATTGTAAAAGGAAAAAACTTGTGCTTTAAGAAAACGAAATTCTTGTTGCACAATAATTCCCCCTTCTTTTCCAACAATACAAGGTATTTATTATTGTGATTCCATTTTACCCATTTTAAAATCAATTTCCGCTACATTTGTAAGACTTGTGAGCATCCTAATACTAGATCGCGGGCAAATTACATTAAGAATTTTTTCTACCAAAAAAACCCTTATCTAGCGGAATCATCGTTAGAGGAGAAACCTATCCACTTTCTCAAAAATATTGTTAAATTGGGTCCTTCAACCTTCCATCGCAGATTTCTATCAGTTTTATGCTATTTGGAATCTAAGGAATTGATCAAACAATCAAATACTCAATCCAATTTCGAGGCAGGCAGAACATCGAAATACGAAAACTAACACCAACATCAAATAGTTCAAAGTAATCACTTCCTAGTTTCAAACTATAATAACTGCAACTAAACTAACCCGATTATCTATGTACATACATTTCCAAGTATGATTGGCTCAGACTGGTTTAAACTTGACCACAAAAACTCTCAGGTGGATGAAGAAATAAATTCATTATTGGTCTCCTCGTATGATATTCCTTTTCCCAAAATAAAAAATGAAAATGGATCTAAAAAGTTTCCAGGTCAACAGAGGCATAAAAAGAAGTTGTGAATACGTAAATTCTTCACTATCAATTATAGCTCTTTGTCGACAATCCCTATAAACATAAATAACCACAATTGATGTTCAAAAAATCTTCCACGCAAAAAAATTTCTTTCACACAATAAAATTACAGGTTTAGTAAGAGGAAAAGTTGAGATTAGTATGAATAAGTGTCCAGAATCAGATTATCAGCAGTTCTTTCTTCCAAAACAATTCAACATCTTAGCTCAAGAAAAGTAATCTGTCTTGGAGTTTTGACCACTTAGTAGACAAATATTGGTTCCATTCCTACTAAAATGTATAATTTTTTTTTTCCCCAGAACGATTCTACCAATATACCAAAAACCAATATTATCTACCAAATCACCGCTAGAAATAGAAACCACAAGCACAAATTTACAACACCAAAGAACGAAAGGAAAAATAAATTCCTAGAAAGGTCATTTCGATCATGTCCATTAAATGACTCCACAAAGAAGCGCAAATTATTTCATGCACCATGAGTACATGTACCTAATAATAATATTAGTAATATTATCACTATCACTTAAGAGAGTGGGATCCACGCTCTTCTTATTCTTATTTTTCTTCTTCATAAAAAACTCACTTCTTTCTTCTTCAAAAATCATTTCTTCTTCTTCAAAAATCACTTCTTCTTCTTCGCCGCACTTCATTCGAAACTGCATTCAATCAAATCTTTATCCAAACACAAATTTAACGAAGATCGACGATTGTATTTTACGACGAACAACACCAAATATAACGAAAAAATCACTTATTCTTCTTAAAAAATCACTTCTTTCTCTTCAAAAATCTCTTATTCTTCTTAAAAAATAACTTATTTTTCTTAAAAAATTACTACATTATAAAGTATGAACTGTATTTGATGGATTTACGGAACCTATTTTCGCGATTTGATGTTGGATAATGTATTAATGATATTATATTTGTGTTTTCTTATTCAAATAATGCTCTATTACTCCGAAATATGTTATATAAATATTTTTCGTGAGTTATTGACATTTTCATGTGAAATAGGTTGCTTCTAATTCCTCCCCGCTGCTGGACGTGGTAAAAGGTGTTATTGGACGTAACAATACGTAACGGGACGTGGTGCACTGTGTTTTGTGAAAAATTCAGCTAAAATTCACATGTTTGGATGTAGACGTAGTGTGGTAGTTTTTTTTGGACGTAGTGATAGTAGTTAGATTCCAATTAATTTATTCCCACATGAAAAAAAAAAAAAAAAAAGTGGTAGACGTTTTTTGGATGTTGCAAAAGTTGTTTTTTGGACGTTGCGGTAGTGTTATGAGACATAGTGGAAGGTGTTATGTGAAAAATTCAAATTTAATTTACATGCCTGGATGTAGGCGATTTTAGACGTGGAGGGCTGTCTTTGTGAAGGGGAATTGCTGCCATCTATGAAATTGTATTGCAGGTATGGTTCGAGAGGGCATAATTCGGCACTCGATTGTCCGATTTGAACGCGCGAGTAGTCGATTTGATGTGTCTCGATGAGACGCAATGGACATGGCAGGGTGCGACATTGGAAAACGTGTGGTTTTAGACGAAAACTTTAAAGGGAAATAACTTTGCGCTCGGAGGTCAGTTTAAGACGACTTTTTTTTTTTATTTCGTATAACTTTTCGACATCTATCAAGCACTGCTCGAAACTGTAAAAAATGCCATATTATAAAAGATATGGAAGATTTTTAATAATTTCAAGGTTTTTCAAACTTTCAACGATACATTTGACATGTATAAAAAATAGTTTTTTTGTGATTTGCCTACATGAAAACCTTGTTCCTCCGGAGTGCTACTGACCTATGTATTGGGAGATGGGAAATTCAATATTGATAATAGTGATCTTTTAAATGACATGTATAAAAAAGCTTAACTAAATGTCAACTAAATTTAAGTTGATTAATGACAATTGACTTTTTTGGAGAGACACAGGACAAATATGACCAGGTTGTCTGGATGTAGACGTTTTTTGACGTTGCAGAAATTATTTTTTGTACGTATGGGGACGTTGCAATATTGTTAGGAGACGTGGTGCAAAGTGTTATATGAAAAATTCATCTTTGATTCACATGTCTGGATGTAGACGTTTTGGGACGTTGCGGGAGTTGTTTTTTGGACATACGGGGACGTTGCAATAGCGTTAGAAGACGTGATGAAATGTGTTATGTGAAAAATTCAGCTTAAATTCACATGCTGCCTGGATGTAGACGTTTTTGGATGTTGCGACAGTTATTTTTTGGACGTACGGGGACATTGCAGTATTGTTAGGAGACGTGGTGGAAGGTGTTATGTAAAAAATTCAGCTTTAATTCACATGTTTGGATGTAGACATTTTTTGGTGTTGCAACAGTTGTTTTTTGGACCTGGTGGAATCAGCGAGGGAAAAAAATGCGCGCGTCAGCGAAACTTACTATATTTAGCTGTCATGCGAAAATTACTATATATAGTAGCAAGTACATGTAACTAGTGGCCAAAGAAGTGCCCAAAGATTACAAGAAAAATTAACTAGAGAAAAAAAAAAAAAAAAAAAAAAACTACTCTAGCTCTACAACATGCCATATTATCTCATGATTCTCATCAACCAACATAATTAAAATAAAGTACAATCCAGACAGAGTGAAAAATTCCTCCTAATAAACAAACAAATGGAATAAAACAAAACATTCTGTAAGACTGCAATGTCGAGCTGTCAATTGAATTCATACAATGTAGAGTTTCTTCCGGAATATCACACGGTGAATAAAAAAACTTGGGATGTATCTGAATTCAAAAGTACACCAGAAGAGAACAAAAGAACGATATACAAGGATTTTTATGCCTAGGGAATGCTATCTTTTAATGAGGAAGTGAAACAGAAAGACGAATCAATTCTGGTACTTTATTTAGCTCCTAAAATAGGCCCAGCAGCCCCTAATAGGAGAGCAAATCCATATAACTTTAAGCATTGCCGAATCCAAAAAAGTAAAAAAAAGCCAACAAACTAGGCTGTCCAATCTAATTGAACATCTGACTGATTAATCATAGTGTTGCAACATTGCATATACTCAATTACCAACTTCCCATTAATCCTAGTGAAGGTAGAACATCACCTAGCAGATAACATTGACGGAATTTTAAGTCCATATAAGCCCAGAAACACACATATGGAAGATATAGCTAATAATGAGGGCTAGCAAATTCAAGCAGTGAGATGAGGAACACATTATAGCAAACATAGGTAAATCGCATGGCCGAACCTGAACGAGCTGGAACGGGAAAGAAAAGGATAGTTTATTTTGCGCCTAGGTTTGGGGGGGGGGGGGGGGGGGGGGGGGGGGGGGTGGGGGAGGGACTATTTTGTAGGTCCAAACCCGTCCCAAATCTAATAACATATCGGGCTGGCTAAATTAAGGTAATAAAAAATTAGGTTAAGGTGGGTAATGACTTAGTTGGATTTTGCCAGGCTTACTTCTAGCAAATCTCAACTTGAGATTAAGTACAAAACTCCATTATTTGGATCTTTATCTCCATTTTTCTTGCAGAGATATATTTATCATTATCATCTTATTAGCTCTATCCACCTGATAACAGAAGAGAAATATTTTGTTGAATTGTATGTATTCCTTGTGGCAGAAAGCTTTCACTTATATAGTACAAGAAGAATCTCCTAAATATGTTAAATAATTGAGGCTAATAAAGTTAATTAATCTATTACAATATCCTACTCTAATTAAGCTAAGCTAATTGATTTTATGGTCATCATACTATAATTAGGTTAAGGTAACGATGTTGATCTATTACAAATTGATTACACAACACCCTCCTCAAGTTGGAGCGTATGGATTTTGAATGCCCAATTTTTTTTTTTTTTTTAAAAAAAAGACTTAAACTAACGTTTACCTCAGACTTTAGTAAGAAGGTCAACGAGTTGATCATGCGTGGACACATAGCCAGGGGATATAACGCCTTGTACAAAAGCATCACGAAGAAGATGATAATTGATCTCGATATAAGATAGGAGAATACCCACCATACTATCAAGTTCAAATAGCGGACCACTCATGAGGTTCACTAGATCCAACTCTACACTAGCCTATGAAGATCAAACATATTCTTTTGGGTTAATTAAAGAGAATGCTCTACAATTGTTGGCATAATTCTGATAAAACAAGATCCACAAAAAAAAAAAAAAAAAAAACCAAGTTCAATAGGGAATTATTCAAGCTTCCTTG
Organism: Knoxia roxburghii; assembly: GCA_030378225.1. Taxonomy (NCBI): domain Eukaryota; kingdom Viridiplantae; phylum Streptophyta; class Magnoliopsida; order Gentianales; family Rubiaceae; genus Knoxia; species Knoxia roxburghii. The sequence goes on from CM059424.1 coordinate 22,171,118, forward strand.
AAGAGAAAATACTTCAAATGCCATTGTATAACTATTTTTAATTTCGGCCCAAAGGACCCCAAAATTCGGCCAAAGTGTTTATTATTTTTATTCATTGAGTCTTTGGGGTTTGAAAGGGTTTTTACATCCTTTTGGATTAGTTTTGCCTTTCATAAAGTCCAATGCATAGGATAACTAATTGGGTTGTAAGATTAGACCCAAAGGAGGCAAATTAAACCTAACAAACCCATTAGTTTAGAATCTTTATGTTAAGCAAATAATTAACTATTCTTATAGGATAATATTAGTAGGATAATGCCAAACTAGTGTTCACACTAGAGTAATAGTTTAATCCGTGTCTAGTTTGAATTTCTAGTAAGATTAAAACTCTAGGAAGAGAGGGTTCTTGTAAACCCTAGCATGGCCGACCACCACCTCTCTTTCCTCTATAAATAGAGAGGTTAGCCACCATTAATAATAATTTTGAGACTTTTTAATTGCTCAACCACAATTTAATTGCTCAACCTTTATTCTTCATACGTTTTGACCGTTTTAGGAACAATGTTCATTAGTTTAATCCGTTACTGTAATTAGCGTGCAGAATCAAGTTTTGCACCTATTACTCCTTAAAACGGTCAAAAGTTCATCAGTTTCTGCAATTAATCAAAACGTCTCATCAGTTTTATGCACTAATGCTGAAAATGTTTTAATTAATTCAGTCAATTCTTGAAGAATAATCCAGCCATTCATGAGAGAATTATTTTTGCAATTAAACAGGTTTTAATTCGGATTAAAAACTGCCACATTAATGTGCAAATTAATTTGAGAAAACCGAATCCGTAAAGAAGCAAAATGGAGGTTGATCAGGCCTGCCGTTTAAGCCTACAAGCGGTCCGATATTCGTGTCTGCAGGCGCGAGCATATTTCCCCAACCTCTCTCTCATTCACACTCTTTCTTCCAATAATCATAACCGTTTTAGCCCATATTTTTCACAAGTAACAAATTATCCGTAGAATTTAGAGATCTTGGAAAAAGAATTCTCTCCTCTAAAGGAACACCCACATTTGGTCACCAAGAATTCCCATCAATATGTTTTGTACGTTCATGAAAAAAAGGATTGTCAACGATATGGAGAGGGGCTTGGCTATCACAATATAGGTATGTAGGCTAACGATGTGTAACTCCAAAGCGAGATAAAAAGGACCGAAACCATTTCAGTTCACAAAGTGGTGGTAGCAATAGCCCGTTACTCAGCTTTGGAAGAAGAACAATAAACATTCTGTTGTTTATTTATGCATTAGGAAATAAGAGAATACCGAGCTAAATTTATCATCTTGTAAGAGACCGACAAGAGATAGGACAATGGGCCCAATCAAAATCATACAGGATATAACTGTAGATCAAAATCAACATGATACAAAATACCTTGACTTGGATTACTCTTTTGATATCTGATAACTTGGAGAGCAACATTCCAATGAGCTTGTAATTGTGTCTGCATAAACTGGGCAAGATATAAACACAGTAGGATAGATTAGGACGAGTAATAATGAGATAAATCAATTAGCCAACAAGTTAGTGGTACCATTTAGGATCAGCCAGCAGGGCACATGTAGCTAATTAAAGATGATGGTTTGGATCCAAAGGAAAGTTAACTGGGTTCCTCCTAAGTAAACCTACCTCAGAGATAATGTCTAACGCGTACTTACATTGACAAAGGAACAACCCTAAAGAATTTCATGCAATCTCAATGGCAAAAAAATACATGGGAGGGCCAAGAGTTTTCATATAAAACAATGACTCAAAAGGTGACGTGAACGAGGTGTACCATGAAATATATGCAAAGTCAAATAAATAAATTTTTCCTTTTTACAAGTTCTCGAGGTTTAAGGATAAGCCTGTCATTGTTTTGTATAAAAGAATCGATCACACAAAAAAATTGTGTATATCTATAAAGCATATTTAATGTTCAAATGATTATTTACAAACACAAAACTATACTAAGAAAGAAAGTAAAGTTTGATAGTAGTTTATTCGTGTGTCCTAATTACTAAGTAAAAAGTGCTTTAAACTAATAATTAGGGAATTACAATGTGAAGTTGAAACTGGTTAATTAAGGTAAGAGTTTGATATAACTAAGGTGGATGTACCTAGTGAGGTAGGGTTGTATCCATTATGTTAACGATTTATGTAAGAGACTTGTTAGGGGAATATAAGGGGTTTGTCCATTTTCCTCTCTAACTCCTATGGTAAATTCGTTACAATGGAATTTCTAAATTTTTTGGTCCGTCTCCCTTAGGAATTTCGTCGAACACCTAGAGGACAACAAAGATCCAATGGTTTACCTTTCTTTGGTATAATGTAAATTCACTATTTTCTTACCTATGAAGCTAGTTTTGTGAGGATAAAGAGTCTCCTACAATAACCCATGCATCCACAATCAAAAGTCCAAAATAATCATTCATGAATTTAGCAAATTAACCTAGGCAAAAACACAATTCAGCGTATTCATCTCAAAATAGAAATTTCAAACATAATTTCAACTACCCATAACTCAAATAGGCACATAGAGTACATTAGAAACACATATTGAAAGAAATCAAGGCACAATCACAAGAAATCAACATTGCAATTGTATTAAAAGTAATTAAAATCAAATTTTTGGTCCAAGTGGAGTTTAGTCTTAATTCCTCTAAGCTACCAAACCCATGATGAATCTAAGGAGAACTCCCTCTCTATCTTTACAAATGGAAGCTAAAATATGGAAGAAACTAACACTACTACTTAGAAATTAAAACTTAGAACTAAACATAAATAAGAGTGGCTTAAGCTCTTGAGAGGGCAAGAACATATATATATATATAATATGAGAGAAAATAGTGTATTTGGCTTGTAGGGAGATCGCGAGCTCCCCTGATGCTAGTGGTCTACCTTGCGGTCTAGAGTTTTGTTTCGGGTGAAAGCTCACGACAGGTCGCGAGCAGGCTTTCTAACTCGCTTTCTGTCGCGGTCTGATTAGAGCTTTTTTGGTGAGATATTTCCAAACGCACTTTGTGTTATTTGTGTAGATTTGGAAAAGTATTGTTACATGTTGTTGATCCACATTTGGATGATCATGTATTATTGCTGTCTATCCACCGTTTTGTGTTGACTTCTTTGAAATATTATCTGCCCGGGCCTAGCTAGAAATTCACTTTCGTGCTACGCATTCCATAATCAGAATCTCTGGCCAGGCCTAGACGCTAGCACTATTCCAACCCTTGTTTGAAATAACATTGCGCAGGATCTTGGTTTGTACTTATTCGATTTATCACGCAATAAATAAATTCTTAATTAAAAGCGGAAACATAAGAATTTTCTATTAAAGCGTTTACTCTGGAGATTCTCTTGTATGCCTCAAGACTTTGTTTGTATGCTGTGTGGGCAGCAATCTAACGAGCAATTGATAAGCTAATCATCACAACTGGGTCGCAGGAAAAATTAGCTAACCAAGCCACCTAGCGCGTGACCACACGCGCCGCCTTGACCGTCCCCGCGCCTCCGCCAAATTGCCCACGCACCACCCAATTTATGGAAGAAATTCGGCAGCAGGATCTCGGGATTTGAACCGCACGATTGAGAAGAAAAATCCAACTTTGAGGGAGAAAAAAATTATTTCTCTCTCTAGGATTTTATCTCTCTAGTTTTCTTGTCTTGAAAACTTATGAATTGTGTGTCTTGAATAGCTACTCCCATGTCTATATATAGAGTTACAAGAGAGACCCCAAGTTGGTTTAGGATTGGTTTTCCTAATGGGTTTAGGTAATTAATTAGTTTCCAAATCCAATTAGGTAACCAATCCAAAAGGATAAACCAAATCCAATTAGATTTCCTAATATCTAGGATTTCCTAATTCTAATTAAAGCTTAAGACTTAATTAATTAAATAAATCTACTTTATTAATTACTCAATTAACTCTTAGGAATAATTAATCAATTAATTAATTCTATCAATTCAATTAACCCATTACAAAATTAATCGTACCACTAACGGATTAATTTTGGCACTACCATCATACACCAGAATTGCTTCTGAAATAACTTAATTAATTTATTCATAATCTCCCACATCAAAGATATAATCCTCGTTAATTTATTAATTTACTGATAAATTAATCTATTAACTTCTTTAATTCCGAGACTAGTACCACTCGACCTTTTTACTATACCGGACATAAGTCCATCAGCTGGGTTTAGTATGATAGACATAACGAGCTCATCTTGGGAGCACCATCACCCCAGACGCACCGGTACATGGTTTCCTTTCAACAAGCAGCAAACCAAGCAATTAAACACGCCACCCAACCCACCGAGACTATTGGCCACAATTGACCTCACCCATTGGCAGATCACAGTACACTATGTCTAATCCTCATGCCCGCTCAAGTCTAGGGATTAAGAGATATAATACTAAGAACGATTTGTCTATTTAATCAGTACAAGACAAATCATTCTAAATGGTCAATTTCAATAAGCCCGGGCATATCTTATATGATTCAATCAGTTTAGACAAACTAATTATTCGAATCACATAATAACCTAAACTGACAGTTTGTCCAAAACTGTCTCGGTTTCGAACCTCATTTATATATTATGTCTTTTAACCAATGACGACATCTACTGTGTCACACAAGACACCTCATCATCTATCTACATAATATAAATGGACAAATAATGTACAACAAAATATAACCAAAACAGTAATCGATATATTAACTAGGAAAATGTACAATACAAGCGTAGCTTATGTATTGATAAGGTTTTGTCATGCCTGTCAAATTAATCCGAATTTGCTTACGGACTACAAAAATTTGCAGCAGTAGTGGTTTCGGGTCGAATCCCAAAGGAGTCTGAATTAATTTTAATGCCTAACTTGATCAATTTGGGTGAAGAGTTTTGAACTAAAGGAAAAGAACGGAAAAAACATTAAAGTAGGAAATTGAAGGCTGAAATAAGAGATGGAATTAAAACTTGAATTTCAAAAGGATTAAGCTGATTAAGAGCAGAATTTTTTTGTTGAACTACAAAAAGAAATTTAAAAAGAGAGAATGATTCTGGAAGATAAAGATAGAAGGTAATGTACTACTACTACTAAACTACGTCCCTTTTCAGGGAAAGGTCTCCCTTTTAAAGACTAATTCTGCCTCTATTTATAGGCATCAAAAACCCAACAACCTCCTAAATTAATTCAATCCCAACAGTAAATAAAATATCTGATTATCTACAAAAATATTCCACCAAATCTTGCAACGTTAACAAAAATCATAACTATCAGATTTTCCTTCAGCCAACAGTTTTTACCACGTCAAACTTTATCACATCTGCCTCTCCACTCTCTCTCCAAGTCAGCCCCTCCTTCAATAAATTGCATTTTAGTCCATATTAGTCCTTTTTTCTCCAAAACTCCCTGCCACATACCACAAATCATAATTTAGCCTAAATCACCAAGAATTACATTAAATAGGTGCATAATAATAACAAAATTAATCCTAAAAACTAACTAATTATGCACCTATCAAATTCCCCCACACCAAAACCATGCTTGTCCCCAAGCATGACTCAAGAAGAAAAACTGAATAACACTTGGATCCTCCACATGCAATACATAAACAAGAAAGACTCACACTCAAATAGCAAACTTTTCACAGTATCAAGCATTTGAAATGGTTATCTCTAGTTCCTCATAACTCGCCCAAATTCAAATGACAAGAAAAAGTGACAACCACCTCACCAAGTAGTCTCTCATGCACTCAAAATTGTATATTGGGACATATCCTTTCTCAAATTCACAACATAGCACGTTTTTACCATAAGCTTGCCAATATATCATACTACCATTACTCAAATGAAGTCAATGCACAAATCAAAAGGACTTGTCACAGGATATAACGGGGCTTAGGACAAAAGGTTAGGACGAACAAAGAGAACACAAAAGGCTCAGTCATGAGAGAAAGTTACTACTTGATTGCCAACCGTCCACCATCTTACCAATGATGACCCATGCAAAGCAATACTAACTCACAAAGTTCACAAACTTGACTAATGCTCACTTTTCCATTTTTTTTCTTCTTCTTTTTTCCTTTACTTCACTTTCTCTTGCATCTTGAGAGAAAGAACTTGTACTTTTTCTTGATTTTTTTTTCTTCTTTCAAACACTCGCGCCTTTATTACTTAACATAGGCGTCTTAACTTTTCCTCTTTTTTTTCTTCTCTTTTCTTCCTTTTCAAGAGCATACTAACCTTTTTGTGAACTAGCATTATCTTGCAATGTCCACCGTCGTACCACAAACCCAAGGTCAACAACCAAGCACAACTTCTCTCACAACAAGGTAGAAATAATCAAGCTAAAACAGGCCTCGGTTTATTTTAATGACTTTTCACATCAAAGAACAAGTCCAAGCTTCAAAAGGGTTCACTAGTGGTAATCAAAGAATGTTGGAATTTTTAAAGAAAGCCAAAAGGGTTCATCCTAGTGCCTTTATCATATTTGCACAATGAAAACATAAGCAACAATAATATGCATAACAAGGCAAGTTCTAGAATCGGCAACCATGTGTGAAAACACTCTTCAACAACAATTGAGCACAAAAAATTTTGCTCATATAAAGCTCAAACCTCACTTATCTAGGCTTTTTATTGTCACTTAAGCAAGCATTTGTCAATTGAGTCATCACAAAGAACAAGTTATAACCACCCAACACCTCATACTATTATTATTTTCTACTTTTCATGTTCATCTTACCTAATCACACATCGCATGTTAGTTCCCAAAACAAAGTAGAGAACTTCTCCCCCACACCTAGACTCTAATAAAACAAAAACACTCCCATAAACACACATAATCAAACAAACAACCCCCCCACACCAACACTCTACATTGTCCCCAATGTAGAAAATAGGCATAAAGAGTGTTGCAAAAATAACACAAATAATTTAAACAAAATGAAAGCGAGTGAAGGGAAAGAGAAGCTTCTCTATTTTGGAGGTAGAGGAAATGGTGGCGTGAAGTGCAGATGGGCACAAAGCGCGTGAAGATTAGCCTGCATTTCCTGAATGGTGGTGTGCAACACTTCAATCTCGTGGCGTGCATCCAACTGCCCTTGTGAGGCAAAAACAGTCTCACTATTCTCCTCATCCAACGAACCTGCAAAAGATCCTCTAGACGGCTCGGGCGGACCAGGTTTGCCCGGCGAAAGAAAAACATACTTCTCATCCCGTAAGTGAATCAATTGCATTTTAACAAGACAATCTAAATTTAATGGAGCAAGAGTACAACTGACGTGCAAAGAGTGATTTGTAAGGTCCAAAACTTTTAGATTAACAGCCAATTGGGTAATTAAGGAACCCAAAATCAATCCTCTACTAGGACGGTTCACAGTACGTTGTACTTGAGTGACAAACCAATAAGCAAAACGCACTCTTTTCCCTGCCAGCATTCTCGTCAGCAAAAACATTTCATGTGTATTAATCACCCCCGCATTATCTTTCCTACCAGAGAAACTGTAACCCAAAAATCTATGACACAACCTCAACACAGGATCCTGAAAATAATAATCCATGGATTTACTACTTTGAAAAACTGTCCTGGGGACCGGAGCTAGCCGTTTCCAAGCATTTAAACATTCACTAGGATAAAAATCAGAATGAACATCCAAAGCAGACGAAGTATAAGCTTCAGACTGCGACTCCTCTTCAGAAACAAATCCCAGGGCAATATCAAACTCAACCAAGGACATTTCAAAACATGTGTTCATTAATTGAAAACAAATAACCTTAGGTGAATCAAGTGTAAAATCCGTCTTTGGGGGCGTAAATGCCAATGTAGCATAAAACTCATGGGTTAATTCAATGAATGTTGGACAAGACAATTGCAAATAAGCGGACCATCCAATATTATGAAACAATTTGCAAACATCATCATAGACATTTAATTCACGTAGAGTAGCTTCATCAAATCGTTTCATCGGAATGAATTTCCGAAAACGTACCTTCTCATAAGTCTTAAGCTGCTCTTTGGTTGCAAAATTTATTGGAGATTGACGGGAAAGGGAAGGTGGCAACACAGCTGGACCAGACCTGGTTCTTGAGCGACTCCGAGGAAGTCTAATCGGCAACTGAGATCCCTGGGGTTGACGCTGTGGCTTACTTCGCTTGCCCTTCCTCTTTGGAACGTTCTTCCTCATCGGACGGTAGGATGAATTGTCGTTTAGCCTTTGCTTTTCCCCTCGCCATGGTCCTTGTTGTATCAGTAGTGTGGGAAAAGCTTTGCAGACCTTTCTTCGCCGGACGGAAGTAGCAAGAAGGAGGCCGCCGATCAAAATTGGACAATTAGTGTTGGTGGAGATGAAGGTAGAAACCGTGTGTTTCTTCGTAACCTCTGGCAAATAGAAGAATAAATGTGAGTAGGGTTAGAAGAATTGCTGAAGGTAAAGTAAAGTTGTTTTTGTTTTTTGTTTTTTTTTTTTTTCAAATTTGAGGTGGGCGTATCCTGGGGTAAATTCACTTCTGGAATTTTGCCTCTGATCTCCCATGGGCGTGCCGTGGGAAAAACTCTCATATGGAATTTTCAGTCATTGTACCGATTAAATCGACACGGGCGTCTCGTGGGAAAAATCCTCTTCTGGAATTCTGGAGGTAACAGCTGATTAAATCAACACGGGCGTGTCGTGGGAAAAATCCACTTCTGGAATTCTGACATGGCCACGCCGTGGGATACACTCTTCTCTGGAGTTTTCAGAAGAATTTACTCAAAACCCACCTGCAATATACTCAAAAAAAAAAAAAAAAAAAAACCAATTGTAAACCATAACTAACTAGAACATAAAATGAGAAACATAACAGAAAAACTCAGTTGGGTTGCCTCCCACTTAGCGCCTTTGTTTATGGTCTTTGGCTAGACCACTTACGATCATTCATAGGAAGGTAAGGACAAGCTAATCTCCTCCACATTCGCTACTTCAATATTCTCAATGAAAGGTTTCAGTCTATGCCCATTTACCTTAATCAATTTATCTGACTCCATCCCTTCAATCTCAATCATACCATGGGGATAAACATTTACTACCAAGAAGGGTCCTTTCCATCGTGACCGCAGTTTACCTGGCATCAATTTAAGTCTTGAATCATATAACAACACTTTTTGGCCTACAACAAACTTCTTCCTGCGAAGAAAACTATCATGCAGGAGTTTGGTTCGCTCCTTGTACATTCGGGCATTGTCATAAGCCTCCAACCGTATTTCCTCTAATTCCTGCAGCTGCAACTTCCTTTCTACACCACTTACCTTAGCATTCATATTACACATTTTAACAGCCCAAAAAGAACGATGCTCAATACTAACAGGCAAATGGCACAACTTACCAAATACTAACCTATACGGTGACATTCCAATGGGAGTCTTGTATGCAGTTCGGTAGGCCCAGAGTGCATCGTCCAAACGCCTGCTCCAATCCTTGTGCCCAGTATTCACTGTTTTCTCCAAAATATTCTTTATCTCCCGATTAGTAATCTCAGCCTGACCATTAGTTTGTGGATGGTATGCTGTAGAAACTCTGTGATGAACACCATATTTCCTCATCAATGCTTCCATGGTCCGGTTACAAAAATGTGTCCCTTGATCACTAATAATTGCTCTATCGACTTCTATTCCTTTCTTAGAAATCGCATGCCCCAAAACTATCCCTTCCTTAACCATGAAATGACATTTCTCATAATTAAGTACTAAGTTAGTATTAATGCAACGTTCTAACACATGCTTCAAATTCTCTAAACAATCATCAAAAGAACTGCCATAAACCGTAAAATCATCCATAAAAACCTCAATGCAATTCTCAATCAAATCTGAAAATATGCTCATCATGCAACGTTGAAAGGTACCAGGAGCATTACATAATCCGAAAGGCATGCGACGATAAGCAAAAGTTCCGAAAGGACATGTAAAAGTGGTTTTCTCCTGATCTTCAGGAGCCACAACAATTTGATGATAACCCGAAAATCCATCAAGAAAGCAGAAAAATTCTTTTCTAGCTAATTTCTCAAGCATTTGATCAATAAATGGAAGTGGAAAATGATCTTTCCTAGTGGCTGCATTTAATTTCCTATAATCTATACACATTCTCCAACCACTTTGCATTCTCATAGGCATAAGTTCATTATCACCATTTTTAACCAAGGTAAAACCAGACTTTTTAGGGACAACATGCACAGGACTCACCCAATTACTATCCGAAATGGGAAAAATAATTCCTAACTCTAATAATTTTAAAATCTCTTTAAGAACTACCTCCTTCATTGTAGGGTTCAATCTGCGTTGTGGGTCACGAACCGCCTTAGAGTTAGGCTCTAATGAAATGTGATGCATGCAAATAGCTGGACTGATGCCTTTGATGTCTGCTAATGTCCACCCTATGGCCGTCTTATGCTTCTTCAACATTCCGATCAATTTATTCTCCTGCACTTCTGTGAGATCATTTGCAATAATCACCGGCAGGGTACTATTCTCACATAAGAACACATATTTCAGATGTGTAGGTAAAGGTTTGAGTTCCAAGGAGGGCGCCTGCAAGACAGAAGGTAATACTAAATTAGCACCCTGAAATCCCTGCACCAACATATTTGATAATGAAAGTTCAGAGTTCAATATTTTTCTATCACTTCCTGCTGTAGCCTCTATTGGTACATTTTCCTCCATAAGAATTCCTTCTCCAAGCTCATCCTGCAACCAATTATTTTCCACATGCTCTTCCACACACTTATCAATAATACTTATATCATAAATAGATTCAACATTCTCCGAATAATCCATGGTATTATAAATATCAAAATCCATAGAAAAACCATTAACTCTGAAAGTTACCATTCCTGAATCAACATCAATTACAGTCTTGGCTGTTTTCATAAATGATCTGCCTAACAACATAACAGCTTCACTAGGTGAGATGTCATTGCCCATATCAATTATATAAAAGTCCACTGGAAAAACAAACTTATTGATTTTCACCAAAACATCTTCCATTATCCCCTTAGGACGCGTAGTTGACCTATCTGCCAATTGAATTATTACATTCGTAACCTTCATAGGTCCTAAGCCTAGATAATTAAATAATGTTAATGGCATGACATTTACTGAGGATCCTAAATCCAACATGGCTCTTCTAACCAATTTATTGCTTATTACGCAGGATATTGCAAATATACCTGGATCGGAGCATTTTGTGGGTAGCTCAAGTGGTTCACCTTGTATGACGGTTGACATAATTTGTCCTACCTGTTCCTTCTCTTCCTCAGGTTTCCTTCTCCTCGTGCATCTTTCCTTTAAAAATTTGACGTATCTAGGCATGTGATCAATTGCCTCCAGAAAAGGAATATTAATTTCTACCCTGCGAAATATTTCAACAATTTCTTTTTCCTCTTCTTCCTTCTTAGATTTCCTAAACCTGCCAGGAAAGGGAATATGAGTTAGAACATTATGGTCATCCTGTTCAACTTCAGCTCTTACCTCTTTTTCTTGGGGTGGTGTCTCTACTGATTTCTGAATTTTTGGAACCTCATTCTGCACTTCTCTCCCACTGCGAAGCGTCATGGCACTCGCATTTTCCTGTTTAGAAAGGGATGTTCCTGCTTCCATTTCGCTCACCCTACGAGCCAATTGTGCAATTTGTTTTTCCATGTTCTGAAAATTGGCCCGAGTTTCCTTCTGGAAAGCCTGAGTGCTTGTGGCCAGGTTCATAACTATCTCCTCCAGATTCATGTTGGGTTTTTGAGACACTGAAGGAAGCTGATAGGACTGCCTCATTGCTGGAGGTTGGTACGCCTGAGGTTGTTGAAATCCTGGCGGCCTGAAATTTGAATTGGGCTCCCTCCACCTTGAATTATTCTGCGTTGGGTATTGATCATATCTCCCCTGGGGCTGACCAAAGTATCCTCCAACTTGGTTGACTTGCTCATTTGGCTCATTCCTAATGGCGGGGCATGTATCTGTGGCATGTCCAGGCATCAAACATATCCCACAAGCCTTTGCCTGTTGCATTTGACCTACAGCCAATTGACGTACTAAGTCAGTTAAAGCGTCAAGTCGTTGGTCAATTGAATTGGTACTTACCTCAGAAACAATTTCTCTTCTAATCCCGAATTGCTGTGCATTGGCTGCCATGTTGGAAATCAAAGTTTTAGCTTCAGCAATGGTTTTGTTCATCAGGGCGCCACCGCTTGCTGCATCAATATTGCTCCTATCTCCATCTAAGAGCCCCTCATAAAAGTACTGTATCAGCAGTTGTTCAGGAATTTGATGCTGGGGACAGCTGGCACACAGTTGCTTGAATCTCTCCCAGTAGTTATGCAAAGTCTCTCCCTGATGTTGACGAATTCCACATATATCTTTCCTGATATGTGCAGCCCTCGATGCTGGAAAAATTTTTTCCAGAAATTGCCCCTTGAGTTCATTCCATGTGGCTATCGATCCGGGAGGTAGGTCATATAACCAGTCCTTTGGTTTATCTGCAAGTGAAAAAGGAAAGGCCTGTAATTTTACCTGTTCCTCTGTAACCCCTTGGTGTCGAACTGTTGAGCAGACCACGTGAAACTCTTTCAAGTGCTTGTGAGGGTCTTCACCTGCACTGCCATGAAAAACCGGTAATAAGTGAATTGTTCCAGATTTTAATTCAAATGGAGGAATATTATCAGGCAAAGCAATGCATAAAGTTTGATTATTGATATCAGGTGTTGCCAACTCCCTTAATTTTCTTGCAGCCATGGAAACTTCTTCTTCAAATTCCGATTCATTCCTGGTTGAGCTAGAGCCAATGGTATCGTTTGAAGAAGATGGCGAATTGCTGGACTTTTTCTTCGTCTTTGTTTCTCGCCGATTTTCTCTAGCCAATTTCTCGATCTCTGGAATATAGGTTAATTCTCCTGTACGGGAAGAACGCACCATAAACCAGGAAAAGTAACAAAAATGGGGGGGTATGGTATCGTGAAATAAAGAAAAAAAAATTACGGATGCAAAGAAAATTTTGTAAATATTAAAAGGAAAACAAAAAGATATATATTTTTTTTAAAACTAAAATTCACAATAAAATAATTAAATAAAATAAATAACTCTACGGAATACACCAAAACAAATTAAAGATGAGAAACGTAAATAGCAATATGTCCCTACTCACAAATTCACTGGCGTAAAAACACTAAAACACTTAATCACTTAATTAAACAAACGTAAACATCAAATTTTTGTTTTTTTTTCCAAAGCTAAAATTAACAATCGAAAATAAAAGTGAAGAGATTAAAATCATAGAAACACATAATCAAATTAAGAATCAAAATACTTGACTCCCCGGCAACGACGCCAAAATTTGATAAGGTTTTGTCATGCCTGTCAAATTAATCCGAATTTGCTTACGGACTACAAAAATTTGCAGCAGTAGTGGTTTCGGGTCGAATCCCAAAGGAGTCTGAATTAATTTTAATGCCTAACTTGATCAATTTGGGTGAAGAGTTTTGAACTAAAGGAAAAGAACGGAAAAAACATTAAAGTAGGAAATTGAAGGCTGAAATAAGAGATGGAATTAAAACTTGAATTTCAAAAGGATTAAGCTGATTAAGAGCAGAATTTTTTTGTTGAACTACAAAAAGAAATTTAACAAGAGAGAATGATTCTGGAAGATAAAGATAGAAGGTAATGTACTACTACTACTAAACTACGTCCCTTTTCAGGGAAAGGTCTCCCTTTTAAAGACTAATTCTGCCTCTATTTATAGGCAACAAAAACCCAACAACCTCCTAAATTAATTCAATCCCAACAGTAAATAAAATATCTGATTATCTGCAAAAATATTCCACCAAATCTTGCAATGTTAACAAAAATCATAACTATCAGATTTTCCTTCAGCCAACAGTTTTTACCACGTCAAACTTTATCACATCTGCCTCTCCACTCTCTCTCCAAGTCAGCCCCTCCTTCAATAAATTGCATTTTAGTCCATATTAGTCCTTTTTTCTCCAAAACTCCCTGCCACATACCACAAATCATAATTTAGCCTAAATCACCAAGAATCACATTAAATAGGTGCATAATAATAACAAAATTAATCCTAAAAACTAACTAATTATGCACCTATCATGTATTCAACTCCAATATTCTTAACCCTATATTGATATCGTGGAGATTTGACTGGATAAGGCCTCGTGATTTTTCCCAATTTGAGTTTATGCTCCATCGTTTACTTTTATTAGTTGATTTGATTGGTTGCTTGGCTAGTTTGAATTTTCATTCATTAGTAGTCGCTGTTGGAAAGGAAAATATATCCTACTAGGTATATGTTTGCTTCTATTTGAAGGAAACAGAACTAGTCCGGGCTAAACTGAAAATCTCACTTTCGTGCAATGCATTCTAGAATCAGAGACTTTTGATCTGGCTCCGGCTAAAATTCATTTCCCCTGAACGAATATAGGCTTATACTAGTTCGATCTATTAGTACGACACGTAAAATTTAAATCTTTAAACTAAAGCGGAATCATTCAAAGATTATACCTTTGTGGCGTGTCCCAAGCAATAAGAATACCAAAATTCTAGGAAAGCGAAATCCACTCAGAATCCCAAGAATAACTCCAAACGACCTTGAACTTGGGTGGGCAAGTGACTACAAGGTGGTCAAAAGCACTAACAAAGAAATCCAAAGAAACTCACTTCAAGAATCTCTGAAAACAGATTTAACCCCGGAACTGATCCTAATATGAAAATCCACTTCAGGAATGACCTTTGCTAGTAGAACTAGACTTTGTCGAACCCAAAGGAGCGAGCCAAAGGATCAGCACAACAAGAGGATCAAAACCCAAAACAAAACAGCCCACAAAAAGCTTCCCTGGAGCTGGTCGAAAAAATCACCAGCGGTGGTCGGTGAACTGGCGGCGGCCGGACTTAGGCAAGCGGCAGAAATAGGGCTCGGGTTCTCTAGGATCTGGGGTTAGAGATTCTCAAAAAATAAAAAAAGATCACAAACAGGCTTCGAAAAAGAAATTTCAATGAGGAAGATGAAGTTTTCTCTCTAGGCTTGTCTTTTTCACTCTAAGGCATTTTTGCCTTCAAGGTTTCTTATTTTCTTCAAATATGCCTAACATTAGCTATTTATTGGAAGCTTCTTAGGAGACCTAGTGGTCTTTTGAGTTGGGCCTTAATGTTTGACTTTCGTTGACCCCTTAGTCTTCCCTAGACTAATTAACTCCAATCGAGCCTTTTAAATTAATTTCTTAATCCACTTCGTTAATTAAATTTAATCGAACCCCTAGGATTAATTAAATCAATATGAATTAATTTTTTAGTCAACATAGTCAATTAAATAATAATTAAACCATTAGAATTAATTAATTCACTTTGTCGATTAGTCAAACGCATAATTAGTCCTACCACTAACTGACCAATTATGGAACTACCGCTCAAAAATGACTTTATATCGCGCTCACTTTATTATTCTTCTATCTCCCACATCAATGATCTAGTACTCGTCGATTCATCACTGACAAATTAATTCATCGACTTCTTGGTATCCGAGATTAGTACCACTCGACTTTCTTATTATACCGAACGTAAAGTCCATTAGCCAGATTTAGTATAATAAACCTTACGAGCTCATCTCGGGAGCACCATCAACCCGGCGAACCGGTACATGGATTTCTTCGACTATCAACGTCACACAAAGAAGCTAAACACCGCATACCCAACTTATCGAGATTTAGGCCTCAATTGACCGCACCCTTTGGCAAATCAAATCATACGATATTTAACTCTCATGCCCATCTCAATCTTAGGATTAAGAGATTAGAATACTAGGATCGAATTAACTACGCCGATCAGTACAGGTTAATTCAATCCTTAACTGGTCGTGCTCAATATACCTCGGGCACATTCTTATGATTTTATTAATATACACAAACTAATTTCCAAATCACACGATAACCTATACCGATAGTATGTTCAGACTATCTCAGTTATGAGCATTCTTTTTATATATCCATACTTTGACCAATAACGAGAACTACTGTGTTTTCCCACAACTCGTTAACTAGTTCTATGATATAACGGAATAAATTTAATACTGAAACAAAACGATATGTCAACTGGGAATACTAGAAAGCTATTTGCTTGTATTAAAAACTAATACTATTATGTAGTATTAATTGTACTCTTTTCACCATAACAAATTCAGATTACACTCAAACTAAAACCAGAAACAACTTTCTAATCCACAAGTTACCCTTCAACAAAAAGAATATAGAAACTCACCTTGGTAGAACTTGGGCAGACATAAGGCAACTTTGAATCCTCAATCATATTCCCCTTCGTCCCAAGTATTTGGGGCAAATATGAGAATCATTCTAAGTTAATTGGTAAGCCTGTTTTTGCTTATCTAGTTTTACAGTATACTTGTCGAGCAATTTGGCATTTTTCTTTTAGAAAGATGGAATTGTTTTTTAAGGCTTTTGTTATGTTGAATTATCCTTTTAATGAGAGAGTAGCAAAGTCCAAGAAAAAGGTATATATTGTGGCCCATGAAAGTACGTAGGACTCTAGCCTTTCCATCTAGAAATCTAAAGGTACCAATAGCTTTAGAGAGACCATTAACCGAACAACATTTTGACTCTCTAATGGAGGAACTTCATTCTCCTGACAGACTATAAGAGTTGCCGGCAACCCATCTAGGTGCTACAAATGTGGTTGAGGGCCGATAAGCTTGAGGGAAGTGGCATAAGTATTGTTGTTGATTAGCGTAAGAGAAACTGCATAATCTAGTTCAATTTATGCTACACATTAATCTGCAATTTAGTTTAGTTCAAGTTGTAAACTAAACTGCTAATCAGTGTGTGACATGAATCCTCCTTGTATCCTGGGCAACGGATTTGCACTTAGCCATGACGGTGCGCAGTGAATTTGCGCACCACGTATGGCCAAGCACAATTGGGTTGCGCTCAGCCATTTTGAAGTGTGCAACCTACAACTATGTTGTTAGTTATAATTAACAGCTTGGTGTTTATCGAGGAACTAATGATTTGGACAGCCCCTATCAAAATTTTAGCCCCTACCAAGCTTTGTATGACCACATCATGATGGTCCAAGTCCTGGACGAGAATATTGATGCACAATGATAAATTTGTGGGTATTGAAAATATGGTAGGGTAAATTTGTATTAGTGTAATATATTATTAGTTCGAATTACAAATCCAAACAAGAAAATGACTCTTATACAGCTTGTGTAAATAAAAAAATATGTGAAAAGCAAAAAAAATCTTAAAATGGATTGTAACAAGTTAAAAATGGGTTGCATATAATAATATACCTCACATAATTAATGCAACTAATGGAGAAGAAAGTGTAAATGAGGATTAAGTGGAATGCTGATGTAGTACTAATATTGAGTCCATTTATTATACGTGTAATTTCTGGATTACCATTATTCATCTTTGAGTAGACTCCAACATAGATTTATCAGTGACAGAATCCAAATTTTAATACTGAGCTGAAATTATATCATAAATAGAAACAATTATATTGGAAAAATAAATATAAAGTTAAATAAAAATATGGATAAAAGATTAGTTAAAACTAATCAGAGAAAAGAGAAAAAAAAAAAAAAAAAACAATTGGAGGATGAATTCTTGGAGAAGAAAAAAATTTGATGCCCAAAAGAAAGTTTGAAAGTCGTTTTATAGGGGGTTTTGAGATGAAGTGAACTTTTACATTTAATTTAATAGCTTGCCCGTGAAAGAATGAAGACCCACAATTTTTTTTTTTTTAAAGCCTAAATATAACGACGTCGTTCTTTTTCAGTCCTTTTAAGAAAAGACACTGGTTTGAATAAAATGACGTCGTTTTACTTAAGTGATGCAGATTTACTGTCCCGTACCACAAAGAATTATTAATTTATAAATCACCTAAAATCACCTAAAATCACTAAACATGCAGTAAAAGGTGTCGATCCCATAGGGAACGAGGAAGAACTTGTTGAAAGTTAGTTAGAAAAGTAGTAAAATAGAAAAGTAAAGCAAGCAGTAAAGTTATTGTGTGAGGATTCAAAACAGAGCAATGATGTAAAAATATAAAAACATAAAATAAAAGGCGGGATTTCCACTTATTTCTTGGAGACAAAGGTTTCAATTGTGATTTTCTTATGTTAGCTAACGATTTTAAGCACCTAACCTCATGACAGATTTTTGTTGTATTTACTATTTGACTTTGGCTGACCTGAGCATAACACCTGTGCAAGGCCGTTCTAATGATTTTGAGGGCCCGATGGTGAAATAATAGCGATGAGCCATTTTGATATTATTCGAGTTTAATTGATTTAGATAAGAGCACGAAAGCTGCAAAATAGAAATTAATACTCCAAAGAGCAATTCAGTCATCAGAAGATAAAAAATAAAGTAAAACTAGAGATAGAACTCATTAAAACTCATAAAATTTGTGACCGTCCTTTCAACTCCCAATTTGACCAAATTTTCATTTATTTTTTATTTAAAAAAATTATACAATAAAAAGACCCTATTTTATACGAATTTATATTTTTAAAATTTTTTTTTATTGGTACACAAAGAAAGACATAAAACTTGTAGGATCGTGTTTAGGCATTTTAATTCAAAATTAACGCAGCGGATTATCCTGAAATATAAGAACCAGGGCCTTACCCTCGACGCGTAATTGGTTGCGCTCGCACCTGGATCCTTTTGGGAAGATGGCGTTTCGTCTTTCTCTGGCACTTCCCGGAAGTGTCCTCAATAATCAGGCACTGGAGCTCTTCGGTGCTAATATAAAATTCCTGTAAAGAAATTTTGTCTTTTGGAAGAGAGAGAATTTTACGAGAGAAAAGAAGAAAAATTTCAGAAAACTATTTTCTGGTTTTTAAAATCTGTCTACCCTTTTCTCTCACTGATTCTCTTTATAAAAGAAATCCGATTTTACCTAATCCACAACCACCGGGTTGTTGAAAAAAATAAAATATTTAATATTATAATAATAATATAATATTTTACTTTTACTGATTTGGGTTTTACTTGACCCATGGATCAAACCATTTACCCATGGATCAGACTGATGGGTCTAGAACCTCAATTGCAACTAGGTCCCTTGATTTGTCAGTCTATATCAATTCTTCCTGAGTAATTAATTAACTATTAATTAATACCCTAAAACTTCTTAATAATATTTAATTAAACTATTTAGTTTAATATTATTCTTCTAAGTATAACAATTATACATAGTACTGTCAAAAATCTTCGAACTCACTTACGTGCAATCTTGTAGGTCCTTTCCAAATTGACAATGGATAAATTAATCTCATAGATTAATCCATAAATCATCAGTGGCCTTTAGCAAGACATGATGACTACTCAATTTAGAATGGATGGTCGAATGATGATTCAACGCAACCTTTCTTAGCATACTATGTACTGTCCTCTACATCGATATCACGTTTAACATAAGGCATCAAACCATCATCCTTATTAAGCTAAACGTTTACTTGATTTCTCAGTGATACTGATCTTATTCGAGCAAATGATAACAATTATCATTTCTCGGGCATGGCATGCACTTCTCAGTTCACTATCAAGTGGCCCGGATATCATCTCTCACTTAAGAGAGATTTGTAGTCCCATCACTTCACCTACATATCTTAACGTGAATCATAGTGTATACAATCATACCCTTACTTGGCAACTTGTTACAGTCCCGTTAGGAGTATGTCAAAGAACACCACAATTAACCTAAGACCATGCAGTGATTTCTAGTCTAAGGATCCTCGTACGAGTATACTCGAAAAGAATCACTCATGATCTATCAGTCCATTGAGTGTTTCTTTTGGTGGATTGTTTTCATGAAATTAAATATGCACAAGAATATTACATTCATGAAATTAACTCATTATATAAATAATCAATCAAACGACATATCACTTATTTACATAAATAACCCTCAAAGTTTATTTACATAAATAGCCCTCATTAGGGCACATACACCAACAATCTCCCACTTGCCCGTTCAAGGGCTATGTCCTAAACTGTTTAAGACCAAGCTCTATTACATGTCTATCAACCTTTGACTGCGGTAGAGCTTTTGTGAGAGGATCTGCTACATTGTCGTCTGACCCTATTTTGCATACTTTAACATCTCCTCGATCGACGATCTCTTGAATGAGGTGAAATCTTCTGAGTATATGTTTGGTCTTTTGGTGTGACCGAGGCTCCTTAGCTTGTGCGATGGCCCCGTTATTGTCACAAAAAAGTTCTGTTGGATCTTGGATACTCGGTATCACTCCGATGTCTGACACGAACTTCCTTAACCAAACAGCTTCCTTTGCAGCATCTGATGCAGCAATGTACTCAGATTCTGTTGTAAAGTCGGCTGTGGTATCTTGCTTCGAGCTTTTCTAACTTATCGCACCGCCATTCAGACTAAACATGTAGCCTGATTATGACTTCATGTCATCTTCATCTGTTTAGGAAGCAGTATCATCATAACCTTGTACAATGAGCTGTTCTTGTCCTCCATACACTAGCATTAATCCTTTAGTTCTTCGTAAGTACTTTAGAATTGCTTTGACTGCAGTCCAATGATCCATTCCTAGATCTTGTTGGTATCTGCTAGTCATGCCAAGTGCATGTGCAACATCCAGATGGGTACATAACATGGCAAACATGATAGATCCTATTGCCGAAGTATATAAGACTCTACTCATTGTATCCCTCTCCTCTCTTGTTGAAGGACCCTGGTTCTTCTTCAAGAGAATGCCATGTCTAAATGGTAACTTACTATTTTTGGAGTTAGACATATTGAATCTTTTCAACATCTTGTCTATACACCCTTCTTGACTTAGTCCCAGAAGCCTCTTAGATCTATCTCTATAGATTTTGATACCTAGTATCATTTCGGCTTCTCCTAAGTCTTTCATAGAAAATACACTCCCCAACCATTGTTTGATGTCTTTCATCATGGGAATGTCATTTCCTATGAGTAGGATGTCGTCCACATATAGGACGAGAAAAACATTCTTTCTCCCACTAACCTTCTTGTAAACACAAGGCTCATCTTCGTTTTTATGAAGCCGTAACCTTTTACTGACTCGTCAAAATGAAGATTCCAACTTCGAGATGCTTGCTTTAGTCCGTAGATCTCTGAAGCTTGAATACACGATTTGGATGCTCTTGATCGATTTATCCTTTGGGTTGTTTCATGTAAACATCCTCGAGTAGGTTTCCATTTAGGAAAGCCGTCTTAACATCCTTATGCCATATCTCATAGTCATAATAAGCAGCTATGGCGAGCATAGTCCGAATGGACTTGAGCATCATGACAGGGGAGAAGGTTTCATCATAGTCTATACCATGAGTCTGTCTGAAACCTTTAGCCACTAGTCATGCCTTGAAGATCCCTCCAGGTATTAACTTGAAAATCCACTTGCAATCGACAACCTTTGCCTGAACAGTAGGGTCAATCAAAGTCCACATTTTATTGTCCCTCATGGATTGCATTTCAGATTCCATTGTTTGTAGCCATTTATCTGAATTTGGACTTTCTAAAACCTGTCTGTAGGTCGTGGGTGAAAGTTTTTGGTAGGATCTGGGTTTAAACTTGCTCGATTTACCACGCAACAAAAATTTCTATTAAAGCGGAATCTTAGAAAAGTACCTTTGAAGCGTGCACCTGGTGATTCTCTTGTATGCCTCAAGACTATGACTTCACGTTGTGTGGGCAACGAACTAGAAGTCAATTGATCAGCTACTCACCACAATCCACCTGCTAGAAAACTCTAGCCCCGCAGCACCTGGCACGTACTATAAACGCACCGCCCGCAGAGAGAGAAAGCTACACGCAGCTGGCATAGACCAAGGCCAAAATTTTAGCCACTAGAAACCCAAAAACCAGCTGCACACTTTCTTGAAAATTCGACTTGGAGAGAGAAACGTTTTCTCTCTCTAGAATTTTCTCTCTCTAGAAATCCTGTGGATTAATTGTGTTGTTGTTGTTGTATTCTGAATGACTGATCCCTTGTCTATATATAGAGTTACAAGAGAGACTCCAAGTTGGTTTAGGATTGGTCTTCCTACTGGGTTTCTGTTTTCCTTCAATCCTGTTCCTGGACTGATACAGATTCTGTTTCCTTCAATCCTGTTCTTGGACTGATACACTCCCAACTGTCACAGGGATTCACTTATCCCAATCCAGTTCCTGGGATGAATCACTCCCAACTGACACAGGGATTCACTTATCCCAAACCAGTTCCTGGGATGATTCACAACCAACTGACACAAGGATTAATTAATTTCTCAATTAATTAAATCTACCTTTGTCATTAACCCAGTACATAATTAATCGTACCACTAACGGATTAATTATGGCACTACCACCCTACACCAGAATTGCTTCCGGAACAACTTAATTAAATTATATTCATAATCTCCCCACATCAAAGATATAGTGCTCGTTAATTCATTAATTTACTGATAAATTAATTCATCAACTTCTTAATATTCCGAGACTAGTACCACTCGACCTTTTTACTATACCGGACATAAGTCCACCGGCCGGGTTTAGTATAATAAATATTTCGAGCTCATCTCGGGAGCACCATCACCCCGAACGCACCGGTACATGGTTTCCTTTCGACAAGCAGCAACACACCAAGTAACTAAACACGCGCACCCAACCTACCGAGATTATTGGCCACAATTGACCTCACCCTTTGGCAGATCAAAGTACACTATGTCTAATCCTCATGCCCGCTCGAGTCTAGGGATTTAGAGATAGAATACAAGGATCGATTTGTCTATTAAATCAGTACAAGACAAATCATTCCTAAGAGTCAAGTTCAATATGCCCCGGGCATATCTATATGATTCAATTAGTTTAGACAAACTAATTATCCGAATCACATAATAACCTAAACCAACAGTATGTCCAAAGCTGTCTCGGTTACGAACCTCATTTATATATTATGTCTTTCAACCAATGATGAGATCTACTGTGTCGCACCAGACACCTCATCATCTACTTACATAATATAAATGGACGATTAATGCACAACAAGATATGACTGAAACACAAATCGATATATTAAACTGGGAAACTGTACAATACAAGCATAGCTTATGTATTCTACTCCAACAATCTCCCACTAATACTTAAGCTGTGCTTTAAGTATACAACTACATACAATCCTACCAATTCTGCTGCTATCTATCTAGAAAAACTGTCAAGGCTCTCCAAAGCATCTGATCCCTTTGCCCTTCACGTGAGCCTTAAAGACTTTAGAAGTCAATGTTTTCGTGAATGGATCTGCAAGGTTATCCTCTGATGCTATCTTAGCCACGACCACGTCTACCCTCTTTACGATGTCTCGTATCAGGTGGTACTTGCACTGTATATGTTTACTCGCCTTGTGGGCTCATGGTTCCTTCGAGTTTGCTACTGCACCGTTGCTATCACAATATACCGTGATAGACCGCTGCAAACCAGGAATCACATCTAAGTCCACTAGGAAGTTCTTGAGCCATACTGCTTCTTTCGCTGCCTCTGATGCGGCAACATACTCAGCCTCCATGGTAGAGTCCGCCACGCATTTCTGCTTGACACTCCGCCAAACTATGGCTCCACCTCCTAGAGTAAACACATACCCTGAGGTAGACTTGCTCTTGTCCCTGTCGTCTTGGAAATCTGAATCTGTGTAACCTCGGGGTACCAGCTCAGGCGCCTGATAGACCAGAACTTGGTCCCTCGTTCTGCGCAAATACTTGAGAATGCAATTTACTGCCTCCCAATGAGCTTTCCCGGGGTTACTCTGATATCTGCTCACCATGCCCACGGCATAACAGATATCAGGCCTCGTACACAACATGGCATACATGAGACTTCCTATTGCCGAAGCATATGGAACTGTCTTCATGGCCTCTATCTCCTCAACAGTCTTAGGAGACTGCTCCTTAGATAGAAACACTCCGTCCCTGAAAGGTAGAAAACCTTTCTTGGAGTTCTGCATGTTAAAACGGGCCAGAATCGTGTCTATGTACGAAGCTTGGGAGAGCGTTAGCGAACGT
The DNA here is from genome assembly GCA_030378225.1 of Knoxia roxburghii. Lineage (NCBI taxonomy): Eukaryota > Viridiplantae > Streptophyta > Magnoliopsida > Gentianales > Rubiaceae > Knoxia > Knoxia roxburghii. Next base: position 22,195,211 of record CM059424.1, read on the forward strand.
TTCCTACGATCTTGAATAATCTTGATCCCAAGGATATGTCCCGCTTCCCCTAAGTCCTTCATATCAAATTGCTTGGACAGCCATGCCTTTACGTCTGATAACACTTTCTTGTTGTTGCCAATCAATAGAATGTCATCTACGTAAAGCACAAGAAACACCACTGAGTTTTCATCACGTCTGCGATATACACATTGCTCATCCGGACACTGAGTAAATCCAAAGGCCTGGATTACCTCATCAAACCGGATGTTCTAAGATCTGTATGCCTCCTTAAGTCCATAAATAGACCTCTTAAAAATACAAACCTTATGCTCTTGGCCTTTTTCAATGAATCCCTCTGGTTGCTGTATAAAGATGGTTTCTTCAAGACTTCCGTTTAGGAAAGCTGTCTTGACATCCATCTGCCAAATCTCATAATCCATATGAGCAGCTATGTCCAAGAGAATCCGGATCGACTTAAGCATGGCTACCGGGGAGAAGGTTTCCTCATAATCGATTCCCTCTTTCTGAGTATACCCCTTCGCCACCAGCCTAGCTTTAAAGGTTTCCACCTTCCCGTCAGATCCTCTCTTACGTTTATAGACCCACTTGCATCCAATGGGTTTAAACCCATCAGGCAGGTCCACAAGCTCCCAGACTTGATTGTGGTCCATTGACCCATCTCGGATATCATTGCCTTACGCCAAGATTCTGCATCTTTATCTCGAAGCGCCTCATTATAGTTAACTGGGTCAGGTTCAGGCACACCTGGGACCAGGTCTGAAGCCTCTCCCATGCCAATGAACCTGTCTGGCTGTCTCACAACCCTCCCACTACGACGAGGCACTGCCTGTGTAGGTGCATCATCTGTGATCTCATGTGCAGTGTGTGGTGTATCTACTTGCGCTGCTGCATCAGGATTAGTAGTTTGTCGTCTAAGCTCTTCTAGTACTATCTTACTCTTGGGCTTGTGGTCTAAGACATAGTCCTCTTCTAAAAATCTAGCGTTGGTACTTACCACCACCTTCTGATCTTTAGGAATATAGAATAGACCACCTTTCGTTCCCCTAGGATATCCTACAAACAGCATTAATTCTGTTCTTACATCTAACTTAGCCGTATCTGCCTTAAGCACATGTGCTGGGCAGCCCCAAATTCTGAGATGTCTTAGACTGGGCTTCCACCCGTTCCACAACTCTACTGGGATTGAAGGCACGATTTTAGATGGTACAAGATTAAGAATATACATTGCCGTTTCCAAGGCATATCCCCAGAACGAACTTGGCAAATCACTATAGCTCATCATGGACCTAACCATTTCCATAAGAGTTCGGTTCCTCCTTTCTGCTACACCATTCTGCTGTGGCGTGCCAGGTGCAGATAACTGAGACTGAATTCCTACCTCAGTGAGGTAATCTCGAAATTCATGGGACATGTACTCCCCACCACGATCTGAACGCAGTGTCTTGATACTCTTACCATGATGCTTCTCCACATCTGCCCGAAACTCTTTGAACTTGTCAAAACATTCAGACTTGTGGCACATTAGGTAAATGTATCCGTACCTAGAGTAGTCATCCGTGAATGTCACGAAATACTCATATCCCCCTCGTGCCTGGACCGTCATAGGTCCACACAAGTCAGAATGAATCAACTCTAATACTTCTTTAGCTCTATGACCTTTTGCTTTAAAAGGTCTCTTGGTTATCTTACCTTCCAAGCAAGATTCGCAGGTTGCATAACTGTCAATATCTAATAGACCCAAAGGTCCATCATTGACCAACCTCTGAATCCTACTAAGGTTTATATGACCTAGCCTTAGATGCCAAAGATAGGTTTGATTCATTTCAGAAGGTCTCTTCCTCTTATTAATGTTAGATACTGAGCTATCTATCTCTATGTTTTGCGCAGCAGGGGAGTTAGAGTTAACCACAAACAAATTGTCCGCCAATGAACCAGAACAAATAAGTTTTCCATTTCTTCTAATAACAACACAGTCATCAGAAAAAATAAACTTATACCCGTTCTTTAAGAGTTTAGAAACTGAAATCAAGTTCTTTCTAAAACTCGGTACACAAAGACAATTAACTAACTCCAAGCTAGAATTTTCGAAATTCAACTTAACTACTCCCGCTGCTTCTACTGACACTCTTGTAGTGTCGCCCAAGTAGATATCCAATTTGCCTTTTCTAAGCTTCTGGGTTACTTGGAACCCTTGCAAAGAATTACAAACATGGTCAGTGGCACCTGAATCCACACACCAAGTATCTGTGGGAATCGCCGCTAAACATGTCTCAGTAATTAAGGCATAATTTATCGTACTTATAAGCTTTGGACAATCCGCTTTCCTATGTCCCATCTTATTGCACTTGAAGCACTTGTCTTTCGACTTCTTCTTTGCAATATCTGGCTTAGGCACAATTTGTGCCTTTTTAGCTACTCCCTCGAGCTTTCTCTTCTTCTTTCCAGCCTCAGGCTTAGAAGAAGATTCTAAAGCTTCGACTGCGACTAAAGCTCGCTTCTTCTCTTGAAGAAGACTTTTAGCCACCATCAACTATGCCAAGAGCTCGGATGAACTCCACAACATCTTACTTATGTTGTAGTTCAACCGAATCCGCTCATAGCTTTGAGGCAAGCTCTTGAGGACAATATCGGCTTTGGTTTCACCAACGATTTCACCTCCCACTACCTCAACCTTGTTGATGTTACTAATCATGTTAATGACACGATCTCTCACAGGAGCGCTCTCAGCCCTAAGGACAATGTTCAAGTTACGACTTCCATCGACATTATTAGTTCCAGTTAAATTGTTGTTTTTCAAAATAGCAGCTAAAGGATTGAATGCCATATCGATTTAAACTTGAAAGTAAACAAACAGTGTTTCAGTTATATATGCTAGAATTTTCGAAAACATGAAAATTCAATTAATTATTGATTCCCTCAAAACAATAATATTAATCCACCAACATCTCATCCACCGGGATTCTCGCAAGCCACGCAGTGTGGACGTTTACGCTAACCCACATTCGTTTGAGAAGAACCAAGTTCATTAACTACACTATCTGACCAACGATCTTTTGATCAATGTAGCTAATAGTCGGTACTTTCAGCCGTACAAGTAAGCAGCGTAACCTCGCGGGAGGAATACTACAGATCGTACACTAAGTGTGTGCCATTACGTGACTTCTGAGTTTGTTACCTCAGGATAGTGCGCCTCAGATGGAGAGGGTGTCGCATTTCTCCTAGTTAAACTCGCTCTAGTCATCTTACTCAGAAGCTCATAATCTAGCGATCTCGGGGTTGGACTCATCCGAATGGAGTAAAGCCCTAATGCCAACGCGCAAGCCCACCCACATCGCATATGAACCCGTAATGGTGGCCATGGGGATATAACACAACCCGCTCCCACTTAGATTTCCAAAATGAGGGTTTTTCCGGTTTTAACATGCAATTAACTAACCTAAGTTATATGCAACCATAAAACCAGACATGCTTTAATTCATGCATCTAAAATACAACATAAAAATAAAGCATAAAAATTAAAACAATAAATACGGGAAATAAATACGTAAAATAAATTTCCCGACTATTATGGTTTTAATTGCTTCCATCCTTTGCCTTGATCTCGTGTCCCATCACGTCACTCGATGGAGAGAGTCTTGAATTTCAAAAAACGAAAACTGGAGGAAAAACGGGCCAAAAACAGCACGAACAGCCCGAACGGGTCGCCCGGGCCGCAACCAGCGCGCACAGCCCGCACGGGCCGTGCGCGCGGCCACTGCGCGCGGCCCTAGCGGGCGCGGCCCCTGCGCGCGCGGCCCGCGCCCGGCAGCAGCGCGCAGCGACTGCTGCACGCTGCTGCTGCCTGCTGCTGCCTTTTTGGCCTGCCGGCCGGCGATTTTGCTGCCGGCAAACGTTGCCGGCGTCGCCTCCTGCCGCCAACTTCTCCTTCGCTTTTTCCCACGCTATTTGGTCTTCTTGCAATTCGTTCTGGGTTTTTCTGGGTTTCTTCAAATTCATGATAACCCAAAACCCACGAATCCAAGTCGCCCACCATAACGCCTTCGATTACATAAAAAAAATAATTTTCCTACTACAAGGCATTCTAGGAAAATTAAATAATCGAAATTACATAGAAAAAATCCTACTACAGATTTAATCTAATCCTACACGGCTTCCAGCACGTGGTTATACTATTACAAACATTCATAATAAAATAAATCCGGACATGTCCCGGAGTTTAATTAAAAATCATACAAACGTAACCATAATAGTCGGGATTCTAAACCACCTGCAAATAAAACCATGTAATAAATCGAACAAGCACAGAACCCCCTAAAACAGGCTCTGATACCAATTGAAAGTTTTTGGTAGGATCTGGGTTTGCACTTGCTCGATTTACCACGCAACAAAAATTTCTATTAAAGCGGAATCTTAGAAAAGTACCTTTGAAGCGTGCACCTGGTGATTCTCTTGTATGCCTCAAGACTATGACTTCACGTTGTGTGGGCAACGAACTAGAAGTCAATTGATCAGCTACTCACCACAATCCACCTGCTAGAAAACTCTAGCCCCGCAGCACCTGGCACGTACTATAAACGCACCGCCCGCAGAGACAGAAAGCTACGCGCAGCTGGCATAGACCAAGGCCAAAATTTTAGCCACTAGAAACCCAAAAACCAGCTGCACACTTTCTTCAAAATTCGACTTGGAGAGAGAAACGTTTTCTCTCTCTAGAATTTTCTCTCTCTAGAAATCCTGTGGATTAATTGTGTTGTTGTTGTTGTATTCTGAATGACTGATCCCTTGTCTATATATAGAGTTACAAGAGAGACTCCAAGTTGGTTTAGGATTGGTCTTCCTACTGGGTTTCTGTTTTCCTTCAATCTTGTTCCTGGACTGATACAGATTCTGTTTCCTTCAATCCTGTTCCAGGACTGATACACTCCCAACTGTCACAGGGATTCACTTATCCCAATCCAGTTCCTGGGATGAATCACTCCCAACCGACACAGGGATTCACTTATCCCAAATCAGTTCCTGGGATGATTCACAACCAACTGACACAAGGATTAATTAATTTCTCAATTAATTAAATCTACCTTTGTCATTAACCCAGTACATAATTAATCGTACCACTAACGGATTAATTATGGCACTACCACCCTACACCAGAATTGCTTCCGGAACAACTTAATTAAATTATATTCATAATCTCCCCACATCAGAGATATAGTGCTCGTTAATTCATTAATTTACTGATAAATTAATTCATCAACTTCTTAATATTCCGAGACTAGTACCACTCGACCTTTTTACTATACCGGACATAAGTCCACCGGCCGGGTTTAGTATAATAAACATTTCGAGCTCATCTCGGGAGCACCATCACCCCGGACGCACCGGTACATGGTTTCCTTTCGACAAGCAGCAGCACACCAAGTAACTAAACACGCGCACCCAACATACCGAGATTATTGGCCACAATTGACCTCACCCTTTGGCAGATCAAAGTACACTATGTCTAATCCTCATGCCCGCTCGAGTCTAGGGATTTAGAGATAGAATACAAGGATCGATTTGTCTATTAAATCAGTACAAGACAAATCATTCCTAAGAGTCAAGTTCAATATGCCCCGGGCATATCTATATGATTCAATTAGTTTAGACAAACTAATTATCCGAATCACATAATAACCTAAACCGACAGTATGTCCAAAGCTGTCTCGGTTACGAACCTCATTTATATATTATGTCTTTCAACCAATGATGAGATCTACTGTGTCGCACCAGACACCTCATCATCTACTTACATAATATAAATGGACGATTAATGCACAACAAGATATGACTGAAACACAAATCGATATATTAAACTGGGAAACTGTACAATACAAGCATAGCTTATGTATTCTACTCCAACAGTGGGCTCATCAGAGTCCACCAAGATCAAATCTTGATCGTCAGTCACGAGAAATCTGTATCTCTCGGGTTCATGACGAGATCTACTAGACCTTCTAGGTTTTTGTGTTGTTGACTCAGGTTGCTCATCTTCATGAGTTTCCATGTCAACTTCCATATGAGTTTCTGTAGATCGTTATACATTCTCTTGTGGTTCTAGAACTTCTCTGAGTTCTATTATACTCCCATTGTCTTTCTTTTATTGAAATTCTTTCTCTAAGAAAGTCGCTCCTCGAGCAACGAACACTTTGTTCTCAGTTGGGTTATAGAATTGATATCCTTTAGTTTCCTTAGGATATCCCACAAATAGGCATTTGTCAGTTTTGGGTTCAAGCTTATTCCTTTGTAAACGTTTTACATAAGCTTGACTACCCCAAACTCGGAGATAGGACATATAGGGCTTCCGACCCATCCATATCTCATATGGAGTCTTATCTACTGCCTTAGATGGAATACGGTTTAATAAGTAGGCAGCAGAAATGAGAGCATAACCCCAAAAGGATGTAGGGAGAGTTACTTGGCCCATCATTGATCAAACCATATCTAATAGGGTACGATTCCTCCTTTCAGATACACCATTCCATTGAGGTGTTCTCGGTGGAGTCAACTGTGAAACAATTCCACACTGTTTTAGATAGCCATCGAACTCATCACTTAGGTATTCACCTCCTCGATCAGAGCGAATAACCTTAATCCTTCTATCCAACTGTTTTTCTACTTCGTTTTTAAATTCTTTGAACCTTTCAAAAGTTTCACTTTTATACCTCATTAAGTAGACATAACCATATCTACTATAGTCATCAGTAAAAGTCACAAAGTATTCAAATCTACCTCTGGCTTGTGTGCTCATTGGTCCACATACATCCGTATGTATTAGAGCCAATAGCTCACTTGTCCTTTCCCCTTTCTTGTTGAAAGGACTCTTTGTCATTTTGCCTTGCAAGCAGGGTTCACAGGTATCATATGATTCAAAATCAAACGACCCAAGCACTCCATCCTTATGAAGCTTTTGAACTCGCTTTTCATTTGCATGACCTAATCGATAATGCCAAAGGTATGTTGGAGTTAAATACAGATCGTTACACATATTTGCAACTCCGTATAAAATATCATTTCGATATAAAGATAATGAATTATTCTCAATAATAAATCGAAAACCTTTATTATCTAAACCAGAAACTGAAATAATATTTCTGCTCAAAGCAGGTACATAATAGCAATTTTCAAGTTCGATATTTAAACCTGAAGGTAAAGAAAAAGTATAATCTCCAACTTCAATAGCAGCAACTCTTGCCCCGTTGCCCACTCGGAGATCTACTTCACCTTTCTTTGTCATCCTTCTATTTCTGAGTCCCTGCACATTAGTACAAATGTGAGCCCCACAACCAGTATCTAATACCCATGAGGTGGACATAGAAAGATTAATTTCTATAACAAAGATACCTGAAGCTGAAGGATTGCTTTCGAGAAACTTTTTGCAGTCTCTCTTCCAATGACCCTTCTGTTTGCAGAAGAGACATGTATCATCCTTTTTGGATATTGTCTTAGTTGGAGGAGTTTTTGGTTGGGAAGCAGTCTTACTGCGAGCTTTCTTGTTTTGCCCAACCCTGGCCTTGCCTTTAAACTTCCTCTTCCCTTTACCTTTTTCTACAACCAACACTGGTGTTGCCTTCTGAAGGGTCTGCTCAGTGTTCTTCAACATGCCATGGAGCTCAGGAATGCTTCTATCCATGTTGTGCCTATTGTAGTTCACCACAAAATCATTGTATTCATCAGACAACAATGCCAAGATGATATCAATGGCCAATTCCCTAGGAAAAGGTGCATTCAATCACTCTAGGGTATCAATGTACCATTTCATCTTGATCAAATGCGTGCTAACTGACGAACCCTTTGCCATTTTGCATGAAATTAAAGCTTTTATCGTAACGAACCTTTCGTTACGGGCTTGTTCACGGAACATCTCCGTCAGTGACTCGTAAATCCGGAAGGCTTCCGAATTCATAAACTGCTTTTGAAGCTCACCCATCATAGACGTGAGCATCAAGCAAGTCACATCATCGGAGTCGCTTTTCAGCTTATCCCAGGCTCGTTGAACAGTTGCCGAAACATTTTGTGGTGGTTCAGGTAAAGCGGTCTTTAAGACATGTAGCTTCCTTTCTTGCTTGAGAACTATTCTCAAGTTTCTTTCCCAATCTAATAAGTTTGGTCTAACCAATTTATCTTTATCCAATATACTTCTTAGAGTAAAGTTTGAGATACCATTTGTGCTAGATGATGCCATTTATACAAGGAATAAATGCAAAATATTAGAAGGAGTTTTAAAATATTTTCCACAATAGCCAAAATTAAAATCCCTAACAATCTTGTGATGGTGCTAGATTGTGGGTAAAAAATCCACAAAGAGTTAACCCCAGTCTTGCTTTGGCAAGTTTCGTAGGGATCGGGCTCTTTTGGTAGGCAACGGTCAAATCACATTCCGTGTAATCTAACGCTTTCCAATTGCATACCATGCAACTTTTCGGTGATAAGATGAACATTCCAAATGTTTGACACCATCCTATCTTTGCAAAATTAATCTCTAGTCAACTTATCGGGTCAAGCTAGGATTAATTTTCCCAAGCCAAACCATCCCTCAAGGCATCACATCAATTGATACCCACACAGTTTTTCCATAACAAGTAGTAGTGATAAAGTTGAGCATCTAATACCCAAACAGTTTTTCCACTCATTAATGGTAGTGATAAAGTTGGGCACCTATTATGTGACAACTCGCCGCACGAAGAAAACATGAGGCCCTTGGGCTCTCCAAGTCCACAGACGTTCGACGCTCTGGCGGGCCCCCAAGTATGGAAGCAAAATCAACTCGGGTTTTTGGGATTTTAGTTTGATCGGCTTAACATGCATTTTCGTTTTAACATTCATTTGCATATCAAATAAATAAAATGAATAAAAACAATGAATTGGGCTCTATTCTATTACAGGGCCTTTTAAAATAATAAAACTTCATGGTCGGGCTTTCGTTGTTCGGCTCCTGTTCCTGGGCTCCACTATGGAGTCCTCTTGGAAACTCCTCTTGGGCCAAACTATTACATAATCATTTTAATAGGAACGCAGACCCAAATTCAAATGGCTCGCAGGTCCCAAATTTTAAAACATTAATAAGCCCAATTCATGCTTTAAAACACATAAATGCATATGTTCATACAAGCTCATTTTAATTTAAACTGATTAAATTTAATGATTGTGTAATTATTACAAAATTAAAATTGATCGTGTCATGATCAATTTTAATCAATCCCTTTCGTTCATTTTTCATTTAGCCAAAATGATGCATGAACATGCTTGTCATAATTATAATGTTTCACATATAAAACTTAAACAATTTAAATTTAAAAAAATCATAAAATAAATAAATAAATAATTCAAAATTAAACAAATTAATTAATCTAATTAATTATTTAATTTTTTATTTAATTAATCTAATTATCTTAATCTTATTAAGATAAATATTTAAAATTTAAAATATTTCTAATTATCCTAATCTAATTAAGATAATTCTTTAAATTTAAATTTCAAATATTTCCTAATTATCCTAATCTAATTAAGATAATTATCTAAACTTTAAAATTTTAAATGTTTTTGATAGGATAACATTTTAAATGTTTTTGATAAGATATTTAATTTTATCCTAAATTAAAATAAATCATATCAAATTAAATTAAAATTTCAGAAAAACCTTTTCCCTGAAAATTTAGATGCAATTTCATAATTAACCAAAAATTATGGCCTTAGGGTTTGAAAATAACAAAAACTGCTGGGCCATTTTAGACTTTTTAAAAATTTTTCTTTTGGCATATTAGGGTTTAGAGGCTGCGACGGGGGCATTTTGGTGATTTCAGCACCTAGGGCTTCACCTCCAGCCGCGAGCCTCCGGTCGTCTTCCTCAGCCCGCGTCGGTCTCCGTCTCATAGACCAGGACATTTCTGGTCATGATCGGAGCTTTCCCTCGACGGCTTACGAAAACAAAAACTATTCCCGACACTTCCGGTGAAGAATCCGCAGGAACAACTGCGATTCTCGGCTCCGATTGATGACGGAAAAACAACGGTGACTATCACCGCTACTTCAATCCAGTGTCAATGGAACCCAGACGCGATCCAGCGTCCACTTCGATGAAACCAAAGCACCCCGCCAACAAGGATTCTGTCTTCACCGTTTTTCGGACGACCCAGCGGAGGAGAGAAAAAAAAAAAAAACTACAAACAACAACCAGCAGCCCAGATTTCAAATTTTTTTCCAATTCTGACCAAAAAAAAGGTGGAATGATTCCGGCAAGAAAACCCAGAAACAAAACCGGCGACTTCTTTTGCAAAACCCATTTTGAAACCATTTTTTCCAGCGAAAACAAAATAGCCCAGTATCCAAAATTAGTTTCGAAAACCATTTTGAAATTCCAAGCAATCCAGAACCATTCCGGAACAATCTCGGCCTCTCGATATCCCTAGACCTCCGACGTGTGGAAAATAAAATTCCCCGAAAAATTTGTTTTCCTCGGCGAAGCAACAACCGAAAAAAAAACCCAGAAATGTTTTTCCGTGAACAACTTTACAGCCCAAAACACGGTTTTCCGGCAGAAAAAAAAAACCCAAAAAAAACCTCCTTTTTTTTTCCAGCCACATAAATTAATTCTCAAAACAAACAATTTGTTTTAAACAATTAACTTTATTTTCACATTAAATTCAAGCCTAGCTTTGATACCACTGTAGGATCGTGTTTAGGCATTTTATCCTAAACTATATGAACCGGGGTCTTACCCTCGACGCGTAATTGGTTGCGCTTGCACCTGGATCCTTTTGGGAAGATGACGTTTCGTCTTCCTTTGGCACTTCCCGGAAGTGTCCTCCACAATTAGGCACTAGAGCTCTTCGGTGTTAGTATAAAATTCCTGTAAAGAAATTTTGTCTTCTAGAAGAGAGAGAATTTTATGAGCGAAAAGAAGAAAAATTTCAGAAAACTATTTTCTGGTTTTTAAAATCTGTCTACTCTTTTCTCTCACAGATTCTCTTTATAAAAGAAATCTGATTTTACCCAATCCCACAACCACTGGGTTGTTAAAAAAATAAAATATCTAATATTATAATAATAATATAATAATTTACTTTTCCTGATTCGGGTTTTACTTGACCTATGGATCAAACCATTTACCCATGGATCAGACTGATGGGTCTAGAACCTCAATTGCAATTAAGTCCCTTGATTTGTTAGTCTATCTCAATTATTCCTGAGTAATTAATTAACTATTAATTACTACCCTAAAACTTCTTAATAATATTTAATTAAACTATTTAATTTAATATTATTCTTCTAAGTATAACAATTATACCTAGTACTATCAAGAATCTTCGAACTCACTTACTTGCAATCCTATAGGTCGATTCCAAATTGACAATGGATAAAATAATCTCATAGATTAATCCATAAATCATCAGTGGCCTGTAGCAAGACATGATGACTATTCAATTTAAAATGGATGGTCGAATGATGATTCAACGCAACCTTTCTAAGCATACTATGTACGGTCCTCTACATCGATATCCCGTTTAGCATAAGGCATGGAACCATTATCCTTATTAAGCTAAACGTTTACTTGATCTCTCAGTGATACTGATTCTATTCGAGCAAATGATAATAATTATCATTTCTTGGGCATGGCCATGCACTTCTCAGTTCACTATCAAGTGGCCCGGATATCATCTCTCACTTAAGAGAGATTTGTAGTCCCATCACTTCACCTACATATCTTAACGTGACTCATAGTGTTCTCAATTATACCCGTACTTGGCAACCTGTTACAGTCCCGTTAGGCGTATGTCAAAGAACACCACAGTTCACTTAAGACCATGCAGTGATTTCTAGTCTAAAGATCCTCATACGAGTATACTCGAAAAGAATCACTCATGATCTATCAGTCCATGAAGTGTTTCTTTTTGCGGATTGTTTTCATGAAATTAAATATGCACAAGAATATTACATTCATGAAATTAACTCATCAGATAAATAATCAATCAACCGACATATGTCTTATTTACATAAATAACTCTCAAAGTTTATTTACATAAATAGCCCTCATTAGGGCACATACACCAACAAAACTTATTTTGCCCTCCATGACTCAAACTCAAGACCTTCCAAATCGTAAGTGAGGAGTGCCAACAACCACTAGGCCATCTCCTTTTTTTTTTCAATTATATATTAATATTAGTAGTATAGAAAAAATATGGGACCCTAAAATTTCTGGGCCCTGGGCGGTCGCCCCTCTTACCCTACCCTATCCTATCGGCCGGCCCTGCACCTGTGTTATTTACCTCACAGAAGTCTAGCACTTTCTATAAAGTTGCCGATCACACTAGGCATTGTCGTCTAGCACAGTTACACTCATATGGACTCGACCCCCTACCATGATAACCACACATCGGAAATAAGATTTCTTTTAAGATGGCAGTTCCTAAGTTATCATCAATTAAGATATCACTAAAATGATCAATCTTAGCCTCCATATTCCCCATGTTGGCATGACGAATTAACATGATAAAGAGCCAAATAGGTCCGCACCCACCATCTTATTCATCGAGTTAACTAGCTACGGACCACAAGACATAATATTAAACACAATACGAAATGAAAACCCAAATACAAGATGCACAAATCAAATTTCATAATAAGATTAACCGTTAATCTAACAATAGAACGAGTATGAACATGCTACTCTAAATACGATAAGTAAAATGCACATAAACAACGTAGACTATTTGCTATCCATTTTACCTCCATCGAGAGGCGGAATACCGAGTCATGACTTTGACTATTTAAGAGTTGGTTCGGTTACTAGGACTTTTAGCTGAATTTTGTTGCCTCTTTTTATTTGATGTTGAACTATACTATGAAAATCAGGTATCCATGCATATTGCTACTAAACGCATTGAAATTGATTGCTATTATATACGGGAACTAGTGAACGCTAAACGTATTTTCTTGCAATATGTTAATTCCACCGATCAACGGGCTGATATGTTTATGAAAAAAATGCCATCAACATAGTTTGGATTTTCTTTATGCAAGTTTGTCGGTGTTCATCTACTTTAGCCAATTTGAGGGGGAGTGTCAACCATCTTATTTAATGTTATTAATATATAATTATAAACTTTTGTATAATTAATAATTTTGTATTATCGGTTATGAATCAATTGTATAATTAACCTTAACATCGTGAAAAATTAATGAATTGATGGGTTGTCTTCCAATTTTCTTGACTATTCATACTTTAAAAATTCTTCACTGACCAAGTTTACTGTTGCTTTGCTTCAATGTCAAATCTTATTACTTTCTCTTCAGGTTTTATAGATTATAAATATAAGTTGAATATATTACAAATGATATTTCCATGAATTAATAAAATTACTCATACTTGTCCCTATTTATATTATTATTTTTATAACACGATCAACTTTTATTAATTGATTCATTCTTATGTGAACATCATGAGCTCATCCTCTACTCTCTTCAAAACTGCGCAGCATCTCCCAAAACTGACAAGGGATTTTCACAACTTTTGTTCAGAGAGCCCAAATGAGACCCAGAATGAGCCCAAATTGAAGATTTTATCATGTTAAAAAATACATGAGCCAATACATGGGTCGAGCCCTTCAAACGGGCCTCAAGAGATGTCATATGACATCAATATACATGTTCAAAATTTAGGACATGCCTAGTTACGAAACTTCTCAGGGAGAGATGATTTGCGCAGAGAATAGTGCAAGAAGCTCTCAAGTGGATACAAATCTCGTCATGCTAGATCCATTAATTGATATTGTTTGACCTATGATGATTATCAGATGAAAGGATTGAAGAAGTCTTGAAGATTGCTTATAGAGAAACCCAACAACAGGCCCAATCTCATCTACTAACTTGGAGACCCAAACCCATTAGTGTGGCAAGATTATTCGATAATGGACTTACAGATGGAACATAGATGTGGACTGAAGCCCAAAATAAAGGCTAAAGTTTGGATTAAGGAATTGAATGCTTAATTGCAAAATCAAGTCATTCCCTAAGCCCAACTTAAGCTGGGAAAGTTAGTTTTTTCCTTGTAGGATTTGTTTTACTTTCTTAGTTTTAGAAGGTTTTGTAAGTCTATTCTAATTCAAGAGTTTTTCTTTCAAATTAGGAGTTTTATTTGTCTTTTAATTCTCTCTCTAAGTGGCCAAAAATTCCCAAGCCAAATAGAGTTGGAATAGGTTTTGTTTCTTAATGTCCAAATCACTAGGATTTGATATTACTTTTTAGAAAAGGAAGAGAACTCTTCGTAGCCTATTTAAAGGCATCTTGGCTGAATTATTCAATACATTTGTCAAAAATTAAGAGTTAACTTTCAAGATTAGATCTTGTTAATTTTGAGAGTTTAAGCCGCGTGCTTTACTTTCACCCCGAAATCTCGAGTTCGAGTGGTCTTGCGAGATCGTGTGAATCCTTGCGTGGGAAACACATTAAACGCACCCCTGGCTTGATAGTTTAGGTTGAAATATTAATCCGTGTTAGATTGATAGAATTCATCATAAACCGTCAGGCATCCTCTTAGTAAATTTCACACAGAGAGGTTAAACAATTGTGTGTTTGTGAGTTGAGTGTTTCTGCCACTTAATTCATTAGTTTGATAAGATGCTTAAGGGATAGTTCGAAATGACCAGAAGAAACATCAGAATTACTCATTTATTGAACAAGGATCGACTGATCATCCATCAGAGTGGTATCAGAGCAAAGGTCGAATCTTTTTATTCCGTATCTTATATTTTTTCAATGTTTCTGTTTTGTCATTGGTTAGAAAATTTGTTCAATTTTCGATCCAAATATCAAGGTTTCTTTTTTGAAATCTTTGTCTAAGGTTTCACGGGTTTTTTTTTTATTTCCATTGGTTGAAAATCAGTCCAATTTTCAGTCCAAATATCCGTGTCAGAACTTGCGTCTGAGACCCCTTTAGGGAACCAGGCTTTTGTTCGTTTTTAGTCATTTTCATTGATTTTTGTTTTTTTTTTTGAGTCTAGAAGTCCCCCTCTTGGTTTATCTTGTGTTAGTATCAAGTTCTGGTAGTAGAAAAAATGTTTTTTCCCCTAGATAAAACCCTTCGAAGCTTGTCAAAATTTACCAAAATACACCCGTGCGAGTTTAGGTGAATTTTGAGTTTTGCGTGTGTTTTCTTTCTAGTGTTAAAGTTCTTCTATCTTTGAATTTTTCTGATAGGTAGTACGAGTTTGGAACTTGCAAGCGTGAAAACGTATTTTCACAATTCGCTACACGAGAATCACGGAGTTTGACGACTCTGCGGTTAGTGGGTGTTCCTTAAAGTTGAGTTGTGTTTTCTTGAGAATATTTAAAACTCGATAAACTTACCCTCTTGTTGTGTACTTGAGGTTGAATTCCCCCTCGCAGATAGATAACTGTTCTAAACTCCCAGAGAAAGTCTAAACATAGTGAGAAGAGACAAGGGCCAAAGAGCCATCCTTAAGGTTTTCACAAAACCTGTGAAAAAGATTAGCTCTTCTGCAAAAGTTCGGCTAAGTAAGAAAAAGACAAGCCAAAGGTTCACAAAAGTTAATAGTGCTCTAAAGTTTTGTAGGGAAGCAAACGGAATTCGAAGATAGGAGTGATCACACCTTTGTGAGCACAAAGGGAGTAAAGGGTCGTCAATTACCCTAGGTTATATTGCCCGGTTTGTGTATAAACTCTTTCCTCTCCCAGGTAGTTGAGCTCGTGTTCGTGAGAGATCACGGTTTGGATAAGAAGAGTACTTGGTTTCTTTAGTTTTGTTGTGCTTTTGTGTAACTTAATAAGCATATATATATATATAGTTACTTGTTTTAGTCACCTTTTGTTTGTTTTGAATTTTTACTGTTTGTTAGACTAGTTCTTTGATTGCTAGTTTGTCTTTGAGCCTTTTTGTGTTTTAAGAGTTTTCTTAGTTTTATCTTGAGTCTTGAGAAAAGAAAACCCATCTTGAAAGAATAGGTCATCGTTGGATGTAAGGTTGAAAAGGTTGAAAATTCAGCAGCAGATTGTCGACGAATCGCGACCGCGAACAAATCGCGTCATCGCTGTCCGCTCGCGGCCACCCTCATACCATCCAGCGCATTGCTATGCAAGCATGGTTTTTCTTTTCTTTCTTTTGTTTTTAGTTTTATTCGTTTTGTTTTTTGTTTATGTTTGGTCTTGTTACTTGTGTCGGATTACACTTGGTCTTTTGTGTTCTACCTTCTTGTCTAAGAATGGAATGGAGCTATAAAGATAGTGTAAGTGTTGGCTAACTCCTCAAAGCCCAAGTCTATTTTAAAGTGGATTAGAATTGAACCCAATAGGGCTTGTAACACTTTAGTATAAACATATTCTTTTGTACTAAAGTTTGTAAGTAGCTGTGAGGGTAATTCATTAGTATAGACATAAAATTGAGTGTTTGAGAGACATAGTGTGTTGGGAGAGAAAAACGTACTTTGTAACCTCTTTTATTCCTATATTAGTGAAGTGTTATGTTGCTGCCATGGAGTAGATCTTTTGAGGATAAAACCACACAAATCTATGCGTTGCTTAGTTGTTTATTTTGTTGATTGTGTTTGAACATAAACAACTAGCCCTTTGAAGCGTGGGTATCAAAAATTACCCAACAAGTGATATTAGAGCTGCAGGTTCAAACTTTGGGACCAGTTTTTGTTGCTGCAGGAGGATGTTATATTGAGATCAACATCAGAGAATTTATTTTTCATATCAGAGTATGCAACTAAATTCTTTGCATCAAAATACGTTGGTTGCCCAAGTTTTGGGCAGTTTGGATCATCAGAGTGGGAGAAATCGGAGAAGCAAGAATTCAGATAGAGTTCTGATCGCGCATATACCATAGTGAGATACGGCCAATCAGACACCAGATCTGAAATTTTCATAGTGAAATTGACTTTGTGTCAAAATTTCATGCAAATCTAACGGTCGGATTTTGAGATATTGCGACTTGAAGTTGGAGCGTTGTGAACCGTCCGTTTAAGGAGGCGGCTAGGGTTTTTCAGCACGATTATAAAGTGTCACGTGTCACGCTGCTGTGTTGCCACATCATCGATCATAGTCGGAGTTGACTGGTCAAAGTCAAATTCAAAGTCAAAGTCAAAGTCAACTGCCACATTAGCAAAATTTTCCAGGTGACCTCTCCCCCTTATTTTTGACATGTTGATTCTGTTTTAGGCATCCATTTTTTCACATTAAATCTCTTTGGTGGTTTTTTGGTCAAGTGAAGATTTTTTGAGGCCGTAGAAGGTTTTTAAGGATGTGGGCAACGAAAGTTAACTACCCCATTTTTTATGGGAAGGTAAATTTTACTATGTGACAATGTACAATCAGGGATTTACTTGTGATGGAGAAGATACAAAAGCATGCAGTTAGTGCCATTCAACTTGCACTTGCTCCTAGTGTAAAATATGACGTCTTGAAGGAGACGACAATGAAGGGTATTTGGGATAAGTTTCAGAGTATTTATCCATCGAAGTCACTAACCAACTGGTTGTTGATGAAGATTGACCTCCATAGCTTGAAGATTGAGGAAGAGGGAAATCTTCTTGATCATTTGAACGTGTTTGGACAGCTAGTGTATTGGCTTCAAAATAGCGGAGAGGAAGTTGATAGTGAAGAGCAGGCTTTGTTGTTGTTGTCTTCTTTGCCATCATCCAACAAGCCATTGGTGCAGGCAATGTTTGTTGGGAAGACTACATTGGGTTATGATGAGGTGCTAACTCAACTGAGAGAGAGTGAGACAATGATGGGAAAAAAGAATGTGCCTGAAGAAGGAAAAACTATAGCTGTTGTAAAGGGTTCAAATCATGGAAGGATTCATTCTAGTGGTGGATGTGATTCACGGGGGAGATCTCGGAGAGTGACAACATTAATTATAAGTGTCATTATTGTGGTGAAAAAGGTCACATCCAAAGCAAATGCCCTGTCATGAAAGAGGACTTTAAGAGTTTGAGGAAGTCAAAGGGCATAGAGAAAGTTGATGCGAATGACTCAAATGTAAATGTTGTGTATGAAGATGAGTTATTGGCGACGAGGAGCACTCCTGGGTATAGTTCACAGTTGGTTTTGGATTGTTCATCATCAATGCACATTTGTAGAGAGAAATCTTCTTTCGATACTTTGCAAGTTGATGGAAATTTTAGGCATGTCATTGTGGGCAATGGTGAGAAGATGAAAATTGAGGGTGTTGGTGTTGCACGCCTTAAGACCCAAAATGGCATAGTCAAGAGATTGGGTAATGTGAGATTTCTGCCTTAATGTAGTGATAACATAATTTTATTGGGAGAATTCTGTTCTCGTGGGTACAAGTTCATTGGTGAAGGTGATCTTTGCAAAATTTTCAAGGGAAATGACAAGTTCATTGGTGAAGGTGATCTTTACCAAATTTTCAAGTGAAATGAGTTGGTGTTGTATGGTGTGAAAAGTGATAATCACATCTTTCATGTTGGTGATTCGAAAAATGAGTTTTGTGATTCACTTAGAACTCACAAAGAGAAGTTCACCCTAAGGAAGAAACAAGTCTCTTTTTTGAACAAAGTTGAGATACTTGGGACATTGAGTCTAGGGGGGAAGTGTTGGGTTAACTTCTCAAAGCCCAAGTCTGTTTTAAAGTGGGTTAGAGTTGAGTCCAATAGGGCTTGTAGCACTTTAGTATAAATAAATGCTTTTGTACTAAAGTTTGTAAGCAGCAGTGAGGGTAATTCATTAGTATAGGCATAAAATTGAGTGTTTGAGAGACATAGTGTGTTGGGACAGAAAAACATACTTTGTAACCTCTGTTATTCCTATATTAGTGAAGTGTTGTGTTGCTGCCATGGAGTAGATCTGTTGAGGATTAAACCACATAAATCTGTGTGTTGCTTAGTTATTTATTTTGTTGATTGTGTTTGAGCATAAACAACTAGACCTTTGAAGCGTGTGTATCAAAAACTATCCAACAGTAAGTATGGCTCATATTGAGAGATTACACATCAAAATAAGGGAGCCTACGCTTATAAGTGACTATTGGGATTGCGTCGGTCTACAAATGAGAAGCCGTAGCCCAGGATTTTTAGCAACAATATGTTGGTTATCGCTAACAGTAAATTAGCCCTTTGATGAACTCGCGCACATTGTGCCACCAAGGTAACATCATTCAGTTTGCCATGTATTTTCTATGTATGTAGGTTTCTTTCCTTTTCTTTTTCATTAGTATTTTCTTTTCTTGTGTGTTTTTATTATTTTAAAATTCCTATGAATTTAATTATTGGGTTTTGAAATAAATATCCTTTTTTATTGTTTTCAAAATATGTTATTTTGGGAATAAATATCCTTTTTGAATTTTGAGTCCTTTTTATTATGTCTAATATTTTTGGAATTTGATTTCTTAAAAGTGTGAGACATGAATATGTTTTTGTTTTTTGAGTCTTTTTATTATTTTCAACAGCTATAAGAATTGATTTTCTTGAAATTTTTGAAAGTAAATATCTTTTTTCTTTTTTAGAGTCTTTTAATTATTTTCGAAATAAGTGATAGAAAATATTTCTTGAATTTTTTTTCGAAAGTAAATATCCTCTGTATATTCGTTTGAAGTTTGGAGAAACACGAAGTATTATATTTTCTTTTACAAATACCTTGTTTTCCCGTCTATTCTTGGTGTTGTTGTTTTTGTTGTTGCAGGACATTCCAATAGGAAAAAAAGAGACCACGGAAACAAGCCCCGAGCATCACACGCACAGTCCCATGTGTTTTGTTATACGCTCTTGTTCCATCTCTAGTGATCATAGATGAAGAGGATGACGAAGTATTTATTAGAGGTACTAATAGAGATAAAGAGGAAAGGGATAGGCATATCCTTCTAAGCCTTACGTTAACAAGCTCTCGAGCACACACGTGTTTGTGTTTTGCTCAACCCTCCCTATATGCTAGCTTAGAGGAAGGATTGCAATGGTTAAATGGTTTTAATGGATCCCAAGGTGCAGCCGCCAGCTATGGCTGTAGTATACCATAGACTAGTCAAGGTGCAGCGCTGTGTGATGTTGTACCAATGGATGCCTGTCACCTTCTCCTAGGAAGGCCTTGGGAATTTGACAAAAGAGTCACCCGTGTGACTACCAGGTACCCTTTTTTGTTTAATGGTAAGAAAGCTAACTTGTTACTTTTGTCTCATGCACAAGTTTATAGTGCATGAGAAACATTGGGAGAAGAGAAGAACAATGCAAAGCAATCAAGCCCTGAACATTGAAAGCTGTACAACCACTAGATAGTTCAAAGAAAAATTTCACCCTTCTCCCTAATTTTGGGAGCTATTAGTTGTCTTCTTAAGTCTTTAAATCTACCTTTTTACCTTTTGCTTACAGTGTTATGTAGGTTTGAAGGTTCACCAAGGAAACTTAAGTCATAAACCCTGACAGCTTGAATAACTTTCACTCCTCATTGTGTGATGCGCCCTGTGAAAAGTCTTATTTCCCATAAGGAGAGTACAGAGAGACTTTCGCTCCTTGCAGTGTGTGCCATGCGAATAGTCCTGTCTTCCGAAGGGGAGAGTATAGTTGTCAGTTTAAACTTTTTAATGTAGCTTATTATCGTAATTTATCTGTGTGACGCAGGAAAACATGTTCAATAAGAAGTTTAAGAGAATTCGGAGAACTGAGCCAATATGTTTCACTAGTCCTAAGTCTAGGATGCTCGGTAAGTTGGTTTCTATCCATTGCAATATATCTAAAGTTGCTTTGTGTGAAAATGCAGATTCAAGGACGAATAGTTTCCGGTAGGGAAGGGATGATGTGAACATCATGAGGTCTTCCTCTACTCCATTCAAAACTGCACAACATCTCCCTAAACTGACCAGGGATTTTCAAAGCTTTGGTTTAGAGAGCCCAAAAGAGACCCATAATGAAGCCAAATTGAAGATTTTATCATGTTAAAAGACACTTGGCCAATATATGGGTCAAGCCCTTCAAACGGGTATGAGAAGATGTCACATGGCATCAATATGCATGTTCAAAATTCAGGACACACCTAGTTACGAAATTCCTCAGTGAGAGCTGATTTGTGCAGAGAATAGCCCTGGAAACTCTCAGGTGGATCCAAATCTCGTCACTCTAGATCCACTAATTGATATTGTTGGAGCTATGATGATTTGTAGATGAAAGGATTGAAGAAGTCTTGAAGATTGCTGATCGAGAAGCCCAACAACAGGCCCAAGCCCATCTACTAACTTGGCAACCCAAGCCCATTAGTGTGACGGGATTGTTCGATACTGGACTTGCAGATGGAACGTAGATATGGATTGAAATCCAAAATAAAGGTTGAAGGTTGGATTAATGAATTGAAGGCTTAATTGCAAAATCTAGCCATTCCCTAAGCCCAACTAAAGTTAGGAAAGTCAGTCTCTTCCTTGTAGGATTTGTTTTACTTTCTTAGTTTTAGAAGGTTTTTAAGTCTATTCTATTCAACTAGGATAGATGAAATTTTTCCTTCTAATTAGGAGTTTTATTTGTCTTGTAATTCTCTATATAAGTGGTCAAAAATTACAAAGCCAAATAGAGTTGGAATAGGTTTTGTTTCTTAATGTCAAGTCATTAGGATTTGAGATTACTTTTTAAAAAAGGAAGAGAACTCTTTGTAGCCTATTTAAAGGCCTCTTGATCGAATTATTCAATATAGTTGTCAAAAATTAATAGTTGATTTTCAAGATTAGATCTTGTTAATTTCGAGAGTTTAAGCTGTGTTCTTTACTTTCACCCCGGAATCTCGAGTTTGAGTGGTCTTGCGAGATCGTGTGAATTCTTGCATAGAAAATACATAAAATGCACCCTTGGCTTGACAGTTTAGGTTGAACTATTAATCCGTGTCAGATTGACAGAATTCATCATAAACCATCATCCATCCTCTAAGTAAATTTCGCACAGAGAAGTTAAACAATTGTGTGTTTGTGAGTTGAGTGTTTTCACCACTTAATTCATTAGTTTGTAAGATACTGAAGGGATAGTTTGAAATGATCGGGCAAAACATCGGAAATAGTCACATACTGAACAAGGATCGGCTAATCATCCGTCAAATTCTCTATTTTGAATTGAATCTGAAATATTTTAGGACTAAAAAGGAAATGGGATAAAATAAAATTTTTAAATAAATTTTCTAAAGTGCCCTTGAAATTTACTTGTGCATGAGCAGGGTTAACCAAAGGAATCCAGTTTTTCTGTCGAATAAATATCCAATGACTTGATCGAAGAAATTTTACAATTTAGGCGACCCAATTAAACTTTAAATAAAATAGAACCGAACCTCATCTTTAACGTATCATTAACGTAAAATGAGATCATTACAACGTAGACTATTGTCGTGGTTTTTTGCGGGGGGTTCTGTGTCACTGATGAAGAAGTTTTAGAAGATCAATGTGCACTAGTTGGGTTTTGAGTTCTTGTTTCTCATAGATCAATATAGAGAAGAAATCACATACCAATTTATATAACAACAGGATTCTTATCAAGTACTTTAATATTCATCAATATTCCTTCTTGTTATTGTCATATCACCAGGGTTGGGAATCAACTGTTTCGAATTAATCCACTAATCAAATCTAATTAAAATTATTTTATTTCAAACTATTTTGATCTGTTTTGGTTTGAATTGGTTTGGATTGACTGATCCATTTGTAACTTTTTTCTTTTTTTTTCTAATAAAAATTTTATTTATCTAATTAAAATAAATAAGAAAGTATGGCTATTATTTTTATGATGAATGTGATATTTCTTTTTAGTTTGAATATACAAATATTATAAATTTTTTTAAAAAAAATGTCCAAAAAACAGTTTGAAAATGTCGAAAAAAGTTTTTATAAAAATGGTTTAAATCAATTCAGATCAATCCAAAACCTGTCCCAAACCAATGTAATCTGATCCGATTCAACTGTTTCAAAAGAGATCTATCAGAAACCAATCAAAATGATTTGAATTGGATCGGTTTGGGTTGATTGGGACTCCTAAATACCATATATAATTGGGGGTTACTAGTTACCGCCACAGTTGTTGGGGCGGTAGTCTATTGGTTTTGACAAAATTGTCATTTTACGTAAAAGGAGGGAATAGAGAGGATATTGTAGGGGGTATTTTAGTCCAAATTGGGGCGGTAGAGGGTAAGAAGTGGGCGGTAACTAGTAAAACGTTATATCATTTATTATTATTTTAGCTCATTTTTTACTATTTATAATGCTATTTCCAAAGTGTAGTTCCCAAATTGCCTTTTTAGCACAAAAATAAGACATCTCCATTGAAGTCACGTCAAAATAAACTCTCATCATGACCAGGTCACTCAAAAAAATGGTCGAACCGTGGTTTCGGGCACAACTTATTGCGCTTAAACCATGGTTGGGTGCAACGCAATGTGGTGTAACCATGGTTCAGGAGCATTGTGTTGCGCCTTAACAATAATAGGAGTATATTTTGATGTGCTCTTATCATGGAGAAAAAACATGAAAAATTGACTCCAACCATGGTGCGAGCACCTTTTAATGGGTATTTTCTGTGGCTATCACACCTTTACATGGCTCATCAACCGTGGGACTTCCACATTTTCATGCGGGCTTACCGTAATACTCTCACGTTTTCATATAGGTCAACCATGGCACTCCCATGTTTTTACGTGGGATAGACGTTTCTTTATGTGCTTGAACAATGAATCGTAATTAATTAATCGGTCTCTAGTTTTATATATATTCGATTAAATTTGATAAATAATCATCAACCAGTGTATTGTTATAGAAAACAACTCTCATAGTTGTAGTTAACAAATATGGTTTAATTACATTTGAACATAGTTTTTCTCAATTTAATTGATGTTTAATAAAGTTTCAATAATGTTTTGTAACAATTAGGTGGTTATCTATGCATGGTACGTCTCAAATATGACAAGTGGTAAAATGTTCAGACTAATAATAAACCCCAATTTGTAACTAGGCACCAAAATTAATCAAAATTGATTAACTAATAAACCAATATACTGACGTATGATTTCACCTTGTACAAGTCATTGTTACTATTTATTTTCAACATAAATCTATCATTCACCGAAACATTATATATTGTAATTATGTGTGTATATATATAAAGGAGATATGTATTACATATGTATATAGAACGTTAGCATATTCGGACAACTCATAAATTAACAATATATATGGTAGGGTTACTTAGTGACGTGCATATCAACACTTGTCTAAAGTTGTATTTAATAACCTAATTTAACGCTTAATATTAATGGATTAATTAATTAATTAATTTTCTTTGTCAGGTAACTAAATTTTATGCCGTTTGATAACAATAATTTTTTTATGAAAATATTATTAATATATGATGTTTATTTTAATTATTACGTTATTTATAAATAATAATAATAGTCAAATTATTGTAAATATTTTTATTATTTGAAATTTGAAAATATTTTAATATATTTTTTGGAAATTATAATTAATTAATGAGGTTCATTTTAATTATTATACTTGTTATAAAATAATAATAGTAAAAATTATTGTAAATTTTTTAAAAATATTTTTATTATTTGAACATGACATGATCGTTATATTTTCTTATGTAATTGTGACTAATATTGCCAGGGCCCACATCGATTTGTGACTGAACTCATGGCCACTCATGTTTTCTCACTCAATCCACGGACACCCACATTCGTAAGCGTCCTTTTAACGACCCTCCAGTTCCATTTATGGACAATACAACTTACCTTTAAATAAACCACACCTGGACTATAGCCCTTTTCATTACCATAAAATCCACAAGGAAAAGTTCCAACACTCCATACTTTATGCTAAATATACATACTAAGGATTTAAGGTGTTTCTGGTCCTCTTCGATAAGTATAGAGTGAACCGAAATCATCACATTTTTAGTAGCTTTTCTTAAGATAATTCACCAATTTGGAGTGGAGTACACCTTCACTCCTGTTGATTTACATAGCTTATGGTGGTTATTTGGGAATTGTAGGTTCAAAACCCGAAGTGATGAATTCAGGTCAAATTAGAGTGGAATACGACTGAAATATGAAGAATTAGAGGTTAAAGTGCAAAGTCAATATTTTGGGAATAATGTGGAAGAAGAAGCAGCTATTGACCGCACCTAGAGAAGTCTCTTGTTGTCGAAATTAGCAATTTGTCCCTGCTATTTGTAAATATTTGCTAACCTAATTTGTACGAGTATAAATACCCAAGAGACAAGTCCCATGGGCATATTTTGTTCACTCTTCATTTGAATGTAGTCTTTTATCTTCCTATAGAAGTTTGAGCTAGGTTTCGGGTCTCTATAGCTTGTGAGCTTGGATCAATGGAGTTCTAAACTCGATGCAAGAGATTTAGCCCTGGATGATGTAGTGCTAGTGTAGATTGGGTGCATCTGCAGCATTCTCCTCTCAATCACATGTCAAGCCAAGGTGCGTCTGCATCGGTAGGGTCGAGAACCCACTTCGCCAGTGAATCCCCTTTCTTTATGTTGTAAATCATTCTCTGTGATTGAGTGTTCTTGAATGCTTGTGAATGTACCCGTATTTCTTTGCTTATGTATATATTTGGTTAGTTGATCAATCTTGTCTAAGGTCTCATCAGTTCGTTAGTTGATCAATCTTGTCTAAGGTCGCATCACCAAATTTCCTTGTGTTCATGCTGGACCTCGGATTAATGTGCACGATTGTCCCCTCGGGAACAACCTCATTGCTGTAATCAAATGTGCAAAGATGAGATAGGTTACCCGACCAGACTTAATCCCTGATAAACATGAACCTTTCCAAATATGAACATAGCACAACTGTGCATTTGATGGTGGCTGAATTTCCTCCCTTTAAACCAACCTATTTTACTCTGTTTAGTTGGTATGCTTATGTTCCTGTGTAAATATGATACTGTGAAAGCTTCTGTGGCCATTAACAAAGAGAAAATTAAGTTTGCACAATTGTTTGGCTATTTCCGGTGGGATCGACACCTAAAGTACTACACCGGTGGGGTTTTTGAATCCCTTAGTGTGGAAACTTAGCTTTTTATTCTTGTTAGTGTGTTTTTTACACTCCAATTTTGGCGCCGTTGTCGGGAGCACTGTATCCTTTATGTGAATTTGATTTCCTTTTGAGTTAGTGTGTAGGAAAAACTATGGAGCGAAAGAAACCAGTGCGGTTTGGAGAATTATTTGACCCCAATTTCATGGAATACTAAATAACTGTGATTGAAGGGAGGAGTAGAAGCCCATCAAGACTATTGAGGGATTTTTTTTATTGAACGGAGATACCCTAATTGGGATAAGTGGAGAAAGAAAAGAGGTGTACACTATAGAACTGTGGGAAAGACTGGCAGTGTTTCCGAAGAGGATGATTTGAAGCTCAAACTTACTCATATGCAAAAGGAATTAAATGAAATTCTGTTACAAAACAAGAACGAATCTGCGATGAATGAGCGGATAATAGAGGAAATAAGCATACTCATCGCAGCTGATTTGATTCATTTTATACATAATTTTACTTGTTTTTAACCTATTTTGAAGCTGTATATAGACAGATTCTTAATCTGTTTGTATGGTGAAAATACTAGTAATGACTTTACTTGTGTTAATTGCAGGTTAAATATGTGTATAATGAGACTGTAGAAAATCACACTTCGGACTTAGCATTTGGAGCAGGACCAAAGATTCTCAAGCTAGAATGAATGACACGACCAACAAACGATAGCTTCACTTAAGCATGCGGTTCACCAAATCTAGTGAAATCCAGCATTTGGCGATCGTGAGTTGAAGACGTCCAGCTCACAATAACATTCGCTGGACATGGCCCAGACGAAGTGAAGACAGCTGAAGCAAATCAGCAGGAGCTTAAAAGAGAAAATCACGACCATCAAACAACAGCTTCCCATGAAAGTCTTAACATGACAATCACCAAACGCTAGCATTTGAGGGGCGTGAGAAGACAACGATAGGAAACTGCAGCGTCTATTGAAGCCAAATCTAAACCTTTCATTGTACGGTGACCAAGATAGAACACTTCCAAGTGACGTTTAGCTGAAACCACCATCAACTGAGGGTCTGATCACCATCACCAGCACAGGCAGAGGGAAGATTCCAGAAGAGCAGTAAGTACGCCAGTGACAGCTAAGGGCAGGATCACAGGAGACAAGAATGACACATTATAGCTAATGGTTCCTGCCCGAGAAAACAAAGTACACCGGTACAGTGATCACGTGGAAGAAGTACACCCAGAGCAGTCTTGCAGGCTGCTTTAATCGTTTCTAAAAAATGCAGAGGTACCTTTACCAATATGCAATATGCCCAGAACACATGGATCCTCAATATGCAATATACACTCAAGCAAGGCTCGCAATCCACATAGGAAACATTCATAGTACCATGCATTTGCAATGACTATACCCATTTCTCATAACTCTTCAAACTCAAATACAAGCAAGAATGACACCCACCTCTCAAGTAATTCACTCATGCACTCAAAGTGTTTAAAGGACAATTAATCACTCAAGTTCACCACATAGAATGTTCATACTATAAGCTTGCAAAGATATCACATTACTATCACTCAAATGAATTCAAAGTACAAATAAAAAGGTCTTTATTTTGGGTTATAATGAGGCTCAGGACAAGGTAGGATAAACAAAGGTCAAAACATAGGCTAAAGTTATGAAAGCAAGTACATACTTGATCGTTAACCCTTCAACCATCTTACCGTCGATGACCCATGCAAGACACTAGTAACACACAAAGAATTCCAAACTTAGCTCTTTCTACAATCCCTTTTTTTTCTTAGCCACACAAATTCATTTGAATTTGTTTATATTGGCTCATTTCCTCATTTTCTTTTTCTTTTTTTCCTTTCTCTTGTTCCAATATTTCTTTTTTTTTTCTCCTTTTTTTCTTTATTATTCAATTTTTTTTCAACAGCCTTGGTTAGAGCATAACTTCTACTTAATGAGTTACTATTGCCTTGTAATGTCCGCCTTCCTACCAAAAACCCAAGTTAACAACCAAGCATACACTTCTTTCAATAACTAGGCAACAAAAGCATGCTAAACACAGGCCTAGGTTTAATTTAGTGGCTTTACAATCAAAGAATAAGGTCCAAGCATAAAAAATGTTACTAAGGGTAAGCATAGAAGGTTGGATTTTTTTAAGCAAGCCAACTTTGGTTATCCTATTGCCTTTATTCTTTTTGTACTTCAAATTCACAAGCAAGAGTAACATGCATAACAAAGCAAACCCAAGAAGATCCAAACTATGTGTGAAACACTCTAAAAAAAAATTGAGCACAAGAAAGAACTGTTGCTCATTAAGACTCAAAAACTCACTTTTCTAGCTTTTTGGGTGTCACTCACACAAGTATCATCATCTGAATTATCACAAGGAACACTTATAGCCATCCAACACACAATACTACTAATATTCCCTACATTTCATCCTTACCTCACCCAAATATAAATTGCATATCGATTTCCAGCACCAAACACATAACAAATACCACAGAACACCTTCCCCCACACCAAGATTCTACATGACATCAAGCTCAAAACCATCCCAAAATGATCAGATAAACCAATCCAAAACAATAACATAAAAGCAATATTATACAACCAATTCCCCCTACACTAAAATTCTACATTGTCCCCAATGTAAAATTCAGGAAGGAAGGAGGCACGAACACACCACCAAAGATCACAAAATAAGCACAACTAAAATAGAAAACTGAAACTGCAAACTGAAAACTGAAAATGAAAATGAAATGGAAACTCCCTGGTGTGAAGAACTTGGTCAATCTAGACCTACACGAGCACAATGGGCATTGATCCCCTGAAGAAACCCTTGGATGCTCTCGAGCTGTGCCTGGATTGCCTCTAGCTGCTCTACTGTCACAGCTGCTATTGCAGCTTGGTTCTCATCTGAGTCACCTTGTTGAACAGCTTGCTTTGGCTGGCATTTTTGAATGTCACCACAAATTGGTGGCTTTAGAAGGGGGTAATATATTTAGACCAGCCATGGTTCTTGCTCGCCCAGTGACTATTTTAGCCAGAGGTTGACTGAATTCTGCCACTTGCTTCTACCTTTTGGGACACGACACCGAAACTGAAACTGATGGTTGTGAAGGAGGTGCATCTTCTTCTACAAAACTGGATTCATCTTGCAATTGTCGCTTTTCTGGCATCTTCTTGAGAGTCATAATGCTCCTGCACGCAAGAAAAAAAATTAATCACAGCTACCCACTCCAATAAGGTCAAAATTAAATAATGTGGTAATGAAAAATGATAACGAAAAGTAGGACTGGGTTTGTAGGGTGCTAGTCGCTGCTGGACGAAGCTGTTTAGCCTCTCGCAATGGGAAGAACAGGGAAAAGTCTTAACCTGGTTTTCTGCGGATACAATTTTGGCCTTCCAGCCAGTACGATGTTCAGTTGAGAAAGCTCGGGTAGCTGTGCGAAACTGAAACCTAGCGAAACCGGTTGGAAAGGCTCTGTTGGCCACAGCGAGATTGCTGTTGCATGTGGCGGGTGGCGGAAACAAAACCAACCGAGGAAAACCTCGCCAAATTTGCCGACAGGAATTGGAAAAATGGGGTAGCAAAAAGAAGACCAATCGTTGAGATCCTCGCCAAGATTGCTGACAGGGAGTGGTGATCAGAGAAGATTGCGGAGAACCTATAGAGGACCGATTTTTTTTTTTTTTTTTTTTTTTTTTGTTCTTGGGTGAACAGGTCTGTGGACAAAGAATGCCCTTCGTGCGGCCGATGTTAAGCAAGGGAAAAAATAAAAACCCTAATTAAAAAATAAAAAGGAAAAAGGAAATCTCTTTTTTTTTTTACCGAGTTTTTGACATGGGTATGTCGGGGGGAAAGGTTATATTCTGCCCAAACACCCACAAAATGCAAGGAAAATCGATCTAGGCATGTCGAGAGAAACCTTGTATTCTACCCAGACACCTCAAAAATTTCAAGGAAACTTGACCTAGGCACGTTGGGGGATACCTTGTATTCTGCCCAGACGCCTCAAAAAATTAAAGAAAAATTGACCTGGGCACGTCGGGAAAAACTTTGTATTCTGTCCAGATGCAGCAAAAAAAATAAGGAAAATTGACCTGGGCATGTCGGGGGAAATTTTGTTCACTGGAATTCCCTCGACTCTTCCTCACTAATACCTACCAAAAATCACTTAAAAAACAATTAAATATACAAAAACAACTACAAAACTTGCAAAATTGGGTTGCCTCCTAGCAGATCAGCCTTTCTTTAATATGTATGGCTAGACACAGTCCTACTTCTGATTACCTCTCATAAATAAGTTGAAATAAATGAATTTCATTATCAGAAGCAGTGTTAACATTCACAAGAAAATATTTGAGTCGATGATCATTCACAACCAATATTTTTCTGGACTCTAAACCTTTAATTTCAACCATAACAGAAAAGGAAATATGTACCTCAATATAGGGTTTATGCCGTCTTGATTTGAACATACCAGGCATTAATTTTTATTTGCAATATGAGAAAAATGCCTTCTGTCCAACCACACACTTCTTCCTACGTAGCAGCTCATCCTGAATGGTTTTGGTCATTTCCTTGCACAACTGTGAGTTGTCATAGGCTTCCAACCTAATATCTTCTAAGTATTACAGTTGTAACTTCCTCTCTGACCCCACTTCTTTGGCATTCATATTGAACTGTTTCACTGCTAGCAATTCCAACAGTTGTCAACAAAAGGTGGAGGGAAGTAATCATCTCTTACCGGTTTTGATTCAAGCTCTAACAGAAAAAATTTGAGACGATAAGGAAACAAATTCAACTCCAATTTAGGTGCATGTACAAAAGAAGGTAGAATATTATCAGTGTTAATAGGCAATCCTGAACATTGACTAGCAAACCTGTTTCGCAGTTCAAGACTGGCATGAAGTGCCATTATTGCTTCAATAATGCCTTCGCTCAATTCTTTGTGGGCATCCTTTTCCTGTATGCAATGCTGTAACACACAATCTAACTCATCAAGCATCAACTTATTTTCTATATCCTCTTACACAATGGTATTGACTAGGTTAACTTCACAAAAAATTTTCAAAACTCGGGGTGTGTTTCATAGCCTTATACATATTGAACTTAACCTTTTCACCATCAAATTCAAAAGTAAAAGTACCCGAATCAACGTCAATTTTCATTGTAGCCATTTTCATGAATGCTCTACCCAATAATAGAATATTAGAGTTAGGAACATATTCATCATTCATGTCAAGGATGTAAAAATCAGCTGGAAAAATCAATGTACCACATTTAACCAGAACATCCTCCACTACCCCTTCAGGATAAATCATTGACCTATTAGCTAATTGGACTATGATATTGGTATCCTTGAGTGCTCCAATTTTCAGCCTATTAAAAAGGGATAATGACATGGCATTGATAGATGCTCTTAAATCTAGCATGGAAGCTTTTATTACCTGAGATCTTTCAACGAAATGTTGATGGCCACCTTGCGTAATACTTCCAAAACCTCTTAATCACTGTACTCTTTCTTCGGTTGTGCCAACCTACTAGGAAAAGGTTGGGATATTACAAATTAAGATTTAATTTTAGTAGGCTCCGGATTTATCTCCTTTTCTTTCACTTCTTCATCTTCCCATTCATTATCAGATTTATATGAAGATTCTTCAACTTCAAGTGTCGCCCTTTTGGGTTCTTGAAACCTTTTCGCACTCCTCAAACTCATGGCACTAACATTCTCTATTGAATTACCTGATTGAGAATGGAGCTTCCCACTTACTTTGTCCCTCTGATGCACCTGAGTGGCTAGTTGCAAAACCAGTTTCTCCAAATTTTTAATTGCTGCCTGTAATTGTTGTTCACCTGCCTATTGTTGTTGTTCACGTGCATGTTCCCTCTCAACCATTCCCTGCACAGCAACTGTTAAGCCTCTAATCATAGCTTCTATAGAAGTACTTAAAGCATTTGCTGGTGGTGGAACTGAATTCCTCACAGGAGGCTGTGGTTGTGGCTGGAAACTGGGTTGCTTGTATTGAAATTGGGGTGATTCCTCCACCTTGGATTGTAAGTACTAGCGTATGGATCATAACTTCTTTGGGGTGGTGCCTGGAATCCTCCCACAACATTCACCTGTCCCCCTTCTTGCATAGCTAGACCATCATTTGAAGTGTGTCATTGTATTGTGTGGATTGTTGGAGTAGAATACATAAGCTATGCTTGTATTGTACAGTTTCCCAGTTTAATATATCGATTTGTGTTTCAATTATATTTTGTTGTGCATGTTTATGTCTATTTATATTATGTAAGTAGATGATGAGGTGTCTGGTGCGACACAGTAGATCTCATCATTGGTTGAAAGACATAATATATAAATGAGGTTCGTAACCGAGACAGCTTTGGACATACTGTCAGTCTAGATTATTATGTGATTCAGATAATTAGTTTGTCTAAACTAATTGAATCATATAGATATGCCCGGGGCATATTGAACTTGACTCTTAGGAATGATTTGTCTTATACTGATTTAATAGACAAATCGATCCTTGTATTCTATCTCTAAATCCCTAGACTCGAGTGGGCATGAGGATTAGACATAGTGCACTTTGATCTGCCAATGGGTGAGGTCAAATGTGGCCAATAGTCTCGGTGGGTTGGGTGCGCGTGTTTAGTTACTTGGTGTGCTACTGCTGGTCAAAAGGAAATCATGTACCGGTGTGTCCGGGGTGATAGTGCTCCCAAGATGAACTCGAAATGTTTATTATACTAAACCCGGCCGGTGGACTTATGTCCGGTATAGTAAAAAGGTCGAGTGGTACTAGTCTCGGAATCAAAAGAAGTTGATGAATTAATTTATCAGTAAATTAATGAATTAACGAGCATTATATCTTTGGTGTGGGGAGATTATGAATATAATCTAATTAAGTTGTTCCGGAAGCAATTCTGGTGTAGGTTGGTAGTGCCATAATTAATCCGTTAGTGGTACGATTAATTATGTACTGGGTTGTTGACAAAGGTAGATTTAATTAATTTAGAAATTAATTAATCTTTGTGTCAGTTGGTTGTGAATCATCCCAGGAACGGGTTTGGGATAAGTGAATCCCTGTGTCAGTTGGGAGGGATTCATCCCAGGAACTGGATTGGGATAAGTGAATCCCTGTGACAGTTGGGAGTGTATCAGTCTAGGAACAGGATTGAAGGAAACAGAATCTGTATCAGTCCAGAAACAGGATTGAAGGAAAATAGAAACCCATTAGGAAGACCAATCCTAAACCAACTTGGAGTCTCTCTTGCTACTCTATAAATAGACAAGGGATCAGTCATTCAGAAAACACAATTAATCCATAGGATTTCTAGAGAGAGAAAATTCTAGAGAGAGAAAATGTTTCTTTCTCCAAGTCAAATTTTTAAGAAAGTGTGCGGCTGGTTTTTGGGTTTCTAGTGGCTGAAATTTTGGCCTTGGTTTATACCAGCTGCGCGTAGCTTTCTCTCTCTGCGGGCGGTGCGTTTATTGTACGTGCCAGGTGCTGCGGGGCTAGAGTTTTCTAGCAGGTGGATTGTGGTGAGTAGCTGATCAATTGACTTCTAGTTCGTTTCCCACATAACGTGAAGTCATAGTCTTGAGGCATACAAGAGAATCACCAAGTGCACGCTTCAAAGGTACTTTTCTAAGATTCCACTTTAATAGAAATTTTTGTTGCGTGGTAAATCGAGCAAGTGCAAACCCAGATCCTACCAAAATCTTTCAATTGGTATCAGAGCCTGGTTTAGGGTGTTCTGTGCTTGTTCGATTTATTACATGGTTTTATTTGCAGGTGGTTTAGAATCCCGACTATTATGGTTATGTTTGTATGGGTTTTAATTAAACTCTGGGACATGTCCTGATTTAATTTTATTATGAATGTTTGTAATAGTATAACCACGTGCTGGAAGCCGTGTAGGATTAGATTAAATCTGTAGTAGGATTTTTTCTATGTAGTTTCGATTATTTAATTTTCCTAGAATGCCTTGTAGTAGGAAAATTATTTTTTTTTTATGTAATCGAAGGCATTATGGTGGGCGACTTGGATTCGTGGGTTTTGGGTTATCATGAATTTGAAGAAACCCAGGAAAACCCAGAACAAATTGCAAGAAGACCAAATAGCGTGGGAAAAAGCGAAGGAGGAGTTGGCGGCAGGAGGCGATGCCGGCGACGACTGCCGGAAGCAAGTCGCGCCGGCCGGGTGGCCAGCAGCAGCAGCTGCCGCGTGCAGGCCCGCGCACGCACAGCCCGTGCGGGCCGTGCGGGCGTGCGGGCGCACAAGGCTGCGGCCCGAGCAGCCCGGGCGACCCGTTCGGGCCGTTCGGGCTGTTTTTGCCCTTTTTTTCTCCAGTTTTCGTTTTTTGAAGTTCAAGACTCTCTCCATCGAGTGACGTGACAGGACACGAGATCAAAGCAAAAGATGGAAGCAATTAAAACCATAATAGTCGGGAAATTTATTTTACGTATTTATTTCCCGTATTTATTCTTTTAATTTTTATGCTGTATTTTAGATGCATGAATTAAAGCATGTCTAGTTTTATGGTTGCATATAACTTAGGTTAGTTAATTGCATGTTAAAATCGGAAAAACCCTCATTTTGGAAATCTAAGTGGGAGCGGGTTGTGTTATATCCCCATGGCCACCATTACGGGTTCATATGCGATGTGGGTGGGCTTGCGCATTGGCATTAGGGCCTTCCTCCATTCGGATGAGTCCAGCCCCGAGATCGCTAGACTATGAGCTTCTGAGTAAGATGACTAGAGCGAGTTTAACTAGGAGAAATGTGACACCCTCTCCATCTGAGGTGAACTATCCTAAGGTAACAAACTCAGAAGTCACGTAATGGCATACACTTAGTGTACGATCTGTAGTATTCCTCCCGCGAGGTTACGCTGCTTACTTGTACTGCTGAAAGCACCGACTATTAGCTACATTGATCAAAAGATCGTTGGTCAGATAGTGTAGTTAATGAACTTGGTTCTTCTCAAACGAATGTGGGTTAGCGTAAACGTCCACACTGCGTGGCTTGCGAGAATCCTGGTGGATGAGATGTTGGTGGATTAATATTATTGTTTTGAGGGAAATCAATAATTAAATTCTAGCATATATAAATCGAAAATTCTAGCATATATAACTGAAACACTGTTTGTTTAGTTTCCAGTTTAAATCGATATGGCATTCAATCCTTTAGCTGCTATTTTGAAAAACAACAATTTAACTGGAACTAATAATGTCGATGGAAGTCGTAACTTGGACATTGTCCTTAGGGCTGAGAGCGCTCCTGTGAGAGATCGTGTCATTGACATGATTAGTAACATCAACAAGATTGAGGTAGTGGGAGGCGAAATAGTTGGTGAAACCAAAGCCGATATTGTCCTCCAGAGCTTGCCTCAAAGCTCTGAGCGGATTCGGTTGAACTACAACATAAGTAAGATGTTGTGGAGTTCATCCGCGCTATTGGGAGAGTTGATGGCGGCTAAAAGTCTTCTTCAAGAGAATAAGCGAGCTTTAGTCGCAGTCGAAGCTTTAGAATCTTCTTCTGGGCCTGAGGCTGGAAAGAAGAAGAGAAAGCTCGAGGGAGTAGCTAAAAAGGCACAAATTGCGCATAAGCCAGATATTGCAAAGAAGAAGTCGAAAGACAAGTGCTTCAAGTGCAATAAGACGGGACATTGGAAAGCCGATTGTCCAAAGCTTATAAGTACGATAAATTATGCCTTAATTACTGAGACATGTTTAGCGGCGATTCCAACAGATACTTGGTGTGTGGATTCAGGTGTCACTGACCATGTTTGTAATTCTTTGCAAAGGTTCCAAGTAACCCAGAAGCTTAGAGAATGCGAGTTGGATATCTACTTGGGCGACAATACAAGAGTGTCAGTAGAAGCAGTGGGAGTAGTTAAATTGAATTTCGAAAATTCTAGCTTAGAGTTAGTTAATTGTCTTTATGTACCGAGTTTTAGAAAGAACTTGATTTCGGTTTCTAAACTCTTGAAGAACGGGTATAAGTTTATTTTTTCTGATGACTGTGTTGTTATTAGAAGAAATGGAAAACTTATTTGTTCTGGTTCATTGGCAGACAATTTGTTTGTGGTTAACTCTAACTCCCTTGTTGCGCAAAACATAGAGATAGATAGCTCAGTATCTAACATTAATAAGAGAAAGAGACCTTCTGAAATGAATCAAACCTATCTTTGGCATCTAAGGCTAGGTCATATAAACCTTAGTAGGATTCAGAGGTTGGTCAATGATAGACCTTTGGGTTCATTAGATATTGACAGTTATGCAACCTGCGAATCTTGCTTGGAATGTAAGATGACCAAGAGACCTTTTAAAGCAAAAGGCTATAGAGCTAAAGAAGTATTAGAGTTGATTCATTCTGACTTGTGTGGACCTATGACGGTCCAGGCACGAGGGGGATATGAGTATTTCGTGACATTCACGGATGACTACTCTAGGTACGGATACATTTACCTAATGTGCCACAAGTCTGAATGTTTTGGCAAGTTCAAAGAGTTTCGGGCAGATGTGGAGAAGCATCATGGTAAGAGTATTAAGACACTGCGTTCAGATCATGGTGGGGAGTACCTGTCCTATGAATTTCGAGATTACCTCACTGAGGTAGGAATTCAGTCTCAGTTGTCTGCACCTGGCACGCCACAGCAGAATGGTGTAGCAGAAAGGAGGAACCGAACTCTTATGGAAATGGTTAGGTCCATGATGAGCTATAGTGATTTGCCAAGTTTGTTCTGGGGATATGCCTTGGAAACGGCAATGTATATTCTTAATCTTGTACCATCTAAAACCGTGCCTTCAACCCCAGTAGAGTTGTGGAACGGGCGGAAGCCCAGTCTAAGACATCTCAGAATTTGGGGCTGCCCAGCAGATGTGATTAAGACAGATACGGCTAAGTTAGATGCAAGAACAAAATTAATGTTGTTTGTAGGATATCCTAGGGGAACGAAAGGTGGTCTATTCTATAGTCCTAAAGATCAGAAAGTGGTGGTAAGTACCAATGCTAGATTTTTAGAAGAGGACTATGTCTTAGACCACAAGCCCAAGAGTAAGATAGTACTAGAAGAGCTTAGACGATAAACTACTAATCCTGATACACCAGCACAAGTAGATACACCACACACTGCACATGAGATCACAGATGATGCACCTACACAGGCGGTGCCTCGTCGTAGTGGGAGGGTTGTGAGACAGCCAAACAGGTTCGTTGGCGTGAGAGAAGCTTCAGACCTAGTCCCAGGTGTGCCTGAACCTGACCCAGTTAACTACAATGAGGCGCTTCGAGATAAAGATGCAGAATCTTGGCCTAAGGCAATGATATTCGAGATGGGGTCAATGGACCACAATCAAGTCTGGGAGCTTGTGGACCTGCCTGATGGGTTTAAGCCCATTGGATGCAAGTGGGTCTACAAACGTAAGAGAGGACCTGACGGGAAGGTGGAAACCTTTAAAGCTTGGCTGGTGGCGAAGGGGTATACTCAGAAAGAAGGAATCGATTGTGAGGAAACCTTCTCCCCGGTAGCATGCGTAAGTCAATCTGGATTCTCTTGGCCATAGCTGCTCATATGGATTATGAGATTTGGCAGATGGATGTCAAGACAGCTTTCCTAAACAGAAGTCTTGAGGAAACCATTTTTATGCAGCAACCAAAGGGATTCATTGAAAAAGGCCAAGAGCATAAGGTTTGCAGGCTTAAGAGGTTTATTTATGGACTTAAGCAGGCATCCAGATCTTGGAACATCCGGTCTGATGAAGTAATCCAGTCATTTGGATTTACTCAATGTCTGGATGAGCAATGTGTATATCGCAGACGTGATGGAAACTCAGTGGTGTTTCTTGTGCTTTACGTAGATGACATTCTATTGATTGGCAACAACAAGAAAGTGTTATCAGACGTAAAGGCATGGTTGTCCAAGCAATTTGATATGAAGGACTTAGGGGAAGCGGGACATATCCTTGGGATCAAGATTATTCGAGATCGTAAGAAACGTTCACTAACGCTCTCCCAAGTTTCATACATAGACACGATTCTGGCCCGTTTTAACATGCATAACTCCAAGAAAGGTTTTCTACCTTTCAGGCATGGAGTGTTTCTATCTAAGGAGCAGTCTCCTAAGACTGTTGAGGAGATAGAGACCATGAAGACAGTTCCATATGCTTCGGTAGTAGGAAGTCTCATGTATGCCATGTTGTGTACGAGGCCTGATATCTGTTATACCGTGGGCATGGTGAGCAGATATCAGATTAACCCCGGAAAAGCTCATTGGGAGGCAGTAAAATGCATTCTCAAGTATTTGCGCAGAACGAGGGACCAAGTTCTGGTCTATTAGGCATCTCAGCTGGTACCCCGAGGTTACACAGATTCAGATTTCCAAGGCGACAGGGACAATAGCAATTCTACCTCAGGGTATGTGTTTACTCTAGGAGGTGGAGCCATAGTTTGGCGGAGTGTCAAGCAGAAATGCGTGGCAGACTCTACCATGGAGGCTGAATAAGTTGCCGCATCAGAGGCAGCGAAAGAAGCAGTATGGCTCAAGAACTTCCTAGTGGACTTAGATGTGATTCCTGGTTTGCCGAAGTCTATCACTGCTTATTGTGATAACAACGGTGCAGTAGCAAGTACCACCTGATACCACGAGCCCACAAGGCGAGTAAACATATACAGCGCAAGTACCACCTGATACGCGACATCGTAAATAGGGTAGACGTGGTCATGGCTAAGATAGCATCAGAGGATAACCTTGCAGATCCGTTCACGAAAACATTGACTTCTAAAGTCTTTGAGGCTCACGTGAAGGGCATGGGGATCAGATGTTTAGGAGAGCCTTGACAGTTTTTCTAGATAGATAGCAGCAGATTGTATAGGATTGTATGCAGTTGTATACTTAAAGCATAACTTAAGTATTAATGGGAGATTGTTGGAGTAGAATCCATAAGCTATGCTTGTATTGTACAGTTTCCCAGTTTAATATATCGATTTGTGTTTCAATTAGATTTTGTTGTGCATGTTTATGTCCATTTATATTATGTAAGTAGATGATGAGGTATCTGGTGCGACACAGTAGATCTCATCATTGGTTGAAAGACATAATATATAAATGAGGTTCGTAACCGAGACAGCTTTGGACAAACTATCAGTCTAGGTTATTATGTGATTCAGATAATTAGTTTGTCTAAACTAATTGAATCATATAGATATGCCCGGGGCATATTGAACTTGACTCTTAGGAATGATTTGTCTTGTACTGATTTAATAGACAAATCGATCCTTGTATTCTATCTCTAAATCCCTAGACTCGAGTGGGCATGAGGATTAGACATAGTGTACTTTGACCTGCCAATGGGTGAGGTCAAATGTGGCCAATAGTCTCAGTGGGTTGGGTGCGCGTGTTTAGTTACTTGGTGTGCTACTGCTGGTCGAAAGGAAACCATATACCGGTGCGTCCGGGGTGATGGTGCTCCCGAGATGAACTCAAAATGTTTATTATAATAAACTCGGCCGGTGGACTTATGTCCGGAATAGTAAAAAGGTCTAGTGGTACTAGTCTCAGAATTAAAAGAAGTTGATGAATTAATTTATCAGTAAATTAATGAATTAACGAGCACTATATCTTTCATGTGGGGAGATTATGAATATAATTTAATTAAGTTGTTCCGGAAGCAATTCTGGTGTAGGTTGGTAGTGCCATAATTAACCCGTTAGTGGTACGATTAATTATGTACTGGGTTGTTGACAAAGGTAGATTTAATTAATTTAGAAATTAATTAATCCATGTGTCAGTTGGTTGTGAATCATCCCATGAACTGCTTTAGGATAAGTGAATCCCTGTGTCAGTTGGGAGTGATTCATCCCAGGAACTGGATTGGGATAAGTGAATCCCTGTGACAGTTGGGAGTGTATCAGTCCAGGAACAGGATTGAAGGAAACAGAATCTGTATCAGTCCAGAAACAGGATTGAAGGAAAAAAGAAACCCAATAGGAAGACCAATGCTAAACCAACTTGGAGTCTCTCTTGCAACTCTATAAATAGACAAGGGATCAGTCATTCAGAAAAGACAATTAATCCA
The DNA here is from genome assembly GCA_030378225.1 of Knoxia roxburghii. Taxonomy (NCBI): domain Eukaryota; kingdom Viridiplantae; phylum Streptophyta; class Magnoliopsida; order Gentianales; family Rubiaceae; genus Knoxia; species Knoxia roxburghii. Next base: position 22,235,345 of record CM059424.1, read on the forward strand.
CAGGATTTCTAGAGAGAGAAAATTCTAGAGAGAGAAAATGTTTCTCTCTCCAAGTCGAATTTTTAAGAAAGTGTGCGGCTGGTTTTTGGGTTTCTAGTGGCTGAAATTTTGGACTTGGTTTATAGCAGCTGCGCGTAGCTTTCTCTCTCTGCGGGCGGTGCGTTTATAGTACGTGCCAGGTGCTGCGGGGCTAGAGTTTTCTAGCAGGTGGATTGTGGTGAGTAGCTGATCAATTGACTTCTAGTTCGTTGCTCACACAACGTGAAGTCATAGTCTTGAGGCATACAAGAGAATCACCAAGTGCACGCTTCAAAGGTACTTTTCTAAGATTCCGCTTTAATAGAAATTTCTGTTACGTGGTAAATCGAGCAAGTGCAAACCCAGATCCTACCAAAATCTCATAGACCTTAACTGCCTATAGCTGTCCCACAGCTAACTATCGCACCAAGTCAGTTAATTACTCAATTTTACTCTCCATATTTGAAATACTAATCTCATTGACCCTTCTGGTGGAAATGTCTACTCTCGTATACAACTTTTGTGAGGTTTCAGCCATTACAGAAATCAATCTACATGCCTCTACAGGAGTCTTTTTCATGAGTGCTCCCTACTTTCTGAATCAACTTTGTCTCTGTCTAACTCAGATAAACCTTCATTAAAGTACTGGATTAACAGTTGCTTAGGAATTTGATGTTGAGGGCAGCTCCTACATAGATCACTAAATCTCTCCCAATACTCGTACAAACTCTCGCCACTTAACTGCCGGTTACCACAAATATCCTTTCTGATGTTAGAGGCATGAGATGCTGGGAAAAATTTTTCCAAAAATAATTTCTTGAGCTCATTCCATGTAGTGATTGAGCCAACTGGTAACCCAAAGAGCCAATGCTTCGTTTTATCTTCTAAGGAGAAAGGAAAAGTCCGGAGCTTGACCTGCTCTTAAGTGACACCTTGGTAGCTTACTGCTGAACACACGATGTGGAACTCCATCAAATGCTTGTAGGGGTCCTTGAAAGATTATCTGCCCGGGCCTGATAAAAAATTCACTTTTGTGCTATGCATTCCAGAATCGGAATTCTTGACCAGGCATAGACTCTAGCACAATCGCTATTCCAATCCTTGCTAAAAATAACATTGCGCTGGATCTTAGCTAGCACTTGTTCGATTTATCATGCAACAATTAATTTCTAATTAAAGCGGAAGTTTAAGAATTACCTCTTGAAGCGTATATTTAGGTGGTTCTCTTGTATGACTCAAGACTTTGATCGTACATTGTTTGAGCAACAAACTAACGAACAATTGATCAGCAATCACCACAAAACCATCTTTCCGGAAAAATCCAGCAGCTCGCCGCCACCGGTTTAGCCTCGCCACTGCCACTGGAAAATAGAATAGCCGGCCGCCGCCTGAGGATTTAACCCGCCGCCTGAGAAAATTGACTTTGAGGGAGAAACTTGTTTTCTCTCTCTAAATTCTCTCTTATGTTTTCTTGTCTTGAAAACTTATGAATTGTGTATTGTGAATTGCTAATCTCTTGTCTATTTATATAGTTACAAGAGAGACCCCAAGTTGGTTTAGGATAGGCTTTGCAAATGGGTTTAGGTAATTAATTAGTTTTCAAATCCAATTAGGTAACAAATCTAATAGGATTTCCTAATCTAATTAGATTTCCTAATTCTAATTGAAACCTAAGACTTAATTAATTAAATAAATAATTCCACTTTGTTAATTATTTAATTAACCCTTAAGAATAATTAATTAAATAATTATTTATACTTTATCAATTAACCCACTACATAATTAATCGTACCACTAACGGATTAATTATGTCACTACCATCCTACACTAGAATTACTTCCGAAACAACTAAATTAATTATTCTTTAATCTCCCCACATCAAAGATATAGTGCGCGTTACTTTATTAATTTACTGATAAATTAATTTAATTAACTTTCTATAATCTGAGATTAGTACTACTCGGCCTCTTTACTATACCGGACATAAGTCCACCGGCCGGATTTAGTATAATAAACATAACAAGCTCATCTCGGGAGCACCATCACCCCGGACGCACCCGTACATGGTTTCCTTTTAACAAGCAATAGCACACCAAGTAACTAAACATGCGCACCCAACATACCGAGACTATTGGCCACAAATTATCTTACTCTTTGGCAGATCAAAGTACACTATGTCGAATTTGTTAGTTTTGAATACAGAAAAGTATGGCTTGTATCAAAAACTAATATTCACAGATGACATATCATTTTGTTTCAGTATTAAATTGTTCCATTATATCAGCGAACTAGATAGCCGGGTGTGGAAAGACACAGTAGATACCGTTATTGGTTAAATTATTGATATATAAAAAAGTATGCTCGTAACTGAGATATTCTGAACATACTATCGGTATAAGTTATCGTGTGGTTTGGAAATTAGTTTATCTAGACTAATTAAATCACACGAATATGCCCGGGGTGTTGGTGAATGTGCCCTAATGAGGGCTATTTATATAAATATACTTTGAGGGTATTTATATAAATAAGACATTTGTCGCTTGATTGATTGTTTATCAAATGAGTTAATTTCATGATAGTAATATCCTTGTGCATATTTAAATTCATGAAATCGATCCGCCAAAAGAAACACTCCATGGACTAATTAGATCATGAGTGATTCTTTTGAGTAGTACTGGTACTAGGATCCTAAGACCAGAAATCACTACATGGTCTTAGGTGAATTGTGGTGTGTTTTGACATATGCCTAATGGGGCCGTAACAGGTTGCCAAGTACGGGTATGATTGGGTACACTATGATTCATGCTAAGATATGTAGGTGAAGTGATGGGACTACAAATCTCTCTTAAGTGAGAGATGATATCTTGGCCACTTGACAGTGAACTGAAAGTGCATGGCCATGCCCAAGGAATGATAGGATATCATTTGCTTGAAGGATTCAGTGTCACTAAGAGATCAAGTAAACGTTTAGCTACATAAGGATGATGGTTCCATGCCTTATGCTAAACTGGATATCGATGTAGAGGATCGTACGCAGTTTGCTCGGAAAGGTTGTGTTGAATCTCCATTCAACCCTCCATTCTGAATTGGGTAGTCATTATGTCTTGCTGGAGACCACTAATGACTTATGGATTAATCAATGAGATTGAGTTATCCGTTGCCAATTTGGAATGGGCCTACAGGATCGCACATAAGAAAGTTCAATGATGCAGAATAAGGATTCTTGCCTACAATAAGTATAATTGTTATACTTAAATAAATAAGATTTAATTAAATGGTTTAATTAAATATTATTGAAAAGTTCTGTGGTATTAATTAATAGTCAATTAATTACCTGGGAATAATTGGGATGGGCTATAAATCAAGGGACTTAATTACAATTGAAGTTCTTGACCCATCAGCCTGATCCATGGGTCATGGGTTGATCCATGGGCTTGGTGTATAACCCAAATCATTAAAGTGTTATTTAATGCTGATTTGGAATCAGTAAATATTATTTAAATACTGATTTGGAATCAGTAAAATAATATTTGGTAATAATACTGATTTGGAATATGACCAAAATCAGTTAAGTTATAATTGGATAATTACAAGACTAATTTTGGAAATTAATTCTCTACAAATATCCTAGGGATATAATTGTAGGTCGGAGGATTTTTGATGATTCTCATCAAACCAAAATACACAGAATTTCCCAAATTCTTAGAGTAGGCAAGATTGGCTAGCACCAACCTGCAAAGGCTTTCGTGCGTAAGAGTAGAGAATCCTTCGAGGAAGGATTTTGGAGACAAAACCGCCATCTTCTCAGAGGAGCCAGGCGACGTGTGCAACCGATTACGCTTCAAGGGTAAGACCTGATCCTTATAGTTTAGGATTCCGCCATTTAATTAGATTAAATGCCTAAACAAATCCCAACAAAAAGGTTGTCGATTGCAAGTGAATTTTCAAATTAAAACCTGGCGGGATCTTCAAGGCACGACTAGTGGCTAAATGTTTTAGACAGACTCATGGTATTGACTATGATGAAACCTTCTCCCTTGTCATGATGCTCAAGTCCGTTAGGACAATGCTTGCCATCGCAGCATATTTTGAATATGAGGTATGGCAGATGGATGCTAAGATGACTTTCCTGAATGGAAACCTACTCGAGGATGTTTATATGAAACAACCCGAGGGATACATCGATCAAAAGCATCCTAATCAAGTATGTAGCTTCAGAGGTCCATCTATGGACTAAAGCAAGCATATCGAAGTTGGAATCTTCGTTTTGATGAGGAAGTAAAAGGTTACGGATTCATCAAGAACAAAGATGAGCCTTGGGTTTATAAGAAAGTTAGTGGGAGCAAGATTGTTTTCCTTATCCTATATGTGGACGACATCCTACTCTTAGGAAATGATATCCCCATGTTGAAAGAAATCAAACAATGGTTGGGGAGTGTATTTTCTATGAAAGACTTAGGAGAAGTCGAGATGATACTACGTATCAAAATCTATAGAGATAGATCTAAGAGGATTCTAGGACTAAGTCAAAAAGGGTACATAGACAAGATATTAAAAAGATTCAATATGTCTAACTTTAAGAATGGTATGGCACCGTTCAGACATGGCCTTCTCTTGAAGAAGAACCAAGGTCCTTCAACAAGAGAGGAGAGGGAAATAATGAGTAGAGTCCCATATGCTTCGGTTATAGGATCTATCATGTATGCCATGTTGTGTACCCGTCCAGATGTCGCACATGCACTAAGCATGACTAGAAGATACCAACAAGATCCAGGAATGGGTCATTGGACTGCAGTAAAGGCAATCCTAAAGTACTTAAGAAAAGCTAAAGGATTGATGCTAGTGTATGGAGGACAAGAACAGCTCGTCATTCAAGGTTATGCTGATGCTACTTTCCAAATAGATCGAGATGATATGAAGTCACAGTCATGTTATCTGTTTAGCCTGAATGGCGGTGCATTGAGTTTGAAAAACTCAAAGCAAGATAGAATGGCCGACTCTACTCAGAAGGTTTCACCTCATTCGAGAGAATGTCGATCGAGCAGATGTGAAAGTTTGTAAAATAGGGTCAGGCAACAATGTAGTAGATCCTCTCACAAAAGCTCTACCACAGTCAAAGTTTGAGAGACATGTAATAGAGCTTGGTCTTAAAATGTTTAGGACATTGCCCTTCAAAGGGCAAGTGGGAGATTATTGGAGTATGCCCTTTTGAGGGATACTTTAGACATTTGTCGTCTGTTTCATAATTTATCAAATGAGTTAATTTCATGATAATTATGCTCTTGTGCATATTTAATTTTATGAAATCGATCAGCAAAAAAAAAAAAAGCTCTCCATGTGTTGGTGTATGTGCCCTTTTTAAGGGCTATAAGATATTTGTCGTTTTGATTAATGTTATAATCAGATGAGTTATTTTCATGATAGTAATATTCTTATGCATATTTAATTTCATGAAATCGATCCGCCAAAAGAAACACTCCATGGACTTTTAAACCATGAGTGATTCTTTTGAGTAGTATTCGTACGAGGATCCTTAGACCAGAAATCACTGCATGGTCTTAGGTGAATTGTAGTGTGCTTTGACATACGTCTAACGAGGCCGTAACAGGTTGCCAAGTAATGGTATGATTGGGTACACTATGAGACACGCTAAGGTATGTAGGTGAAGTGATGGGACTACAAGTCTCTCTTAAGTGAGAGATGATATATTGGCCACTTGATAGTGAACTGAGAAGTGCATGGCCGTGCCCGAGAAATGGTAAGTGTGTCATTTGCTCGAATAGAACCAGTGTCACTAAGAGATCAAGTAAACATTTAGCTATATAAGGATAATGGTTCCATGCCTTATGCTAAACGGGATATCAATGTAGAGGATTGTAAGCAGTTTGCTCGGAAAGGTTGTGTTGAATCACCTTTCGACCCTCTATTTTGAATTGGGTAGTCATTATATCTTGCTAGAGACCACTCATGACTTATGGATTAATCAATGAGATTGAGTTATCCATTGCCAATTTAGAATGGGCCTACAGGATCGCACATAAGAAAGTTCGATGATGCTGAATAAGTATTCTTGCCTACAATAAGTATAATTGTTATACTTAAATAAAGAAAATTTAATTAAATGGTTTAATTCAATATTATTGAAAAGTTCTGTGGTATTAATTAAGAGTTAATTAATTAACTGAGAACAATTGGGATGGGCTAATAAATCAAAGGACTTAATTGCAATTGAAGTTCTTGACCCATCAGCCTGATCCATGGGTCATGGGTTGATCCGTGGGCTTGGTATATAACCCAAATCATTAAAGTATTATTTAATACTGATTTGGAATTAGTAAATATTATTTAATACTGATTTGGAATCAGTAAAATAATATTTGGTAATAATACTGATTTGGAATCTGAGTAAATCAGTTAAGTAATAATTGATTGATTGCAATACTAATTTTGTAAATTTTAACTTTACAAATATCCTAGGGATATTATTGTAGTATGATGATGATTTTCAATCAGAAAAATAGAACAAGAAAATTATACACAAAATCCCAAACTCTCTCCGTAGGCAAAAAAAATGGCTAGCACCGGTTCTGCAAAGAACTTCAGTGCTTGAAAGTAGAGTGTCCTTCAAGGAAAGATTTTGGTGTGACAAACATAACAGGAGCAAAAGGTTTGGACCAACATCAATCTAGGATCCAGACGCGGATACCAATTACGCTTCAAGGGTATGGTTTACTTGTTTTGAACATAGGATTAAAACACTAAAATTGAAATTGACATGAATCCGCTGCGTAAAAATTTGAAAATCATACCTCCGATCCCAATAGTGGTATCAAAGCAAGGCTCAGAATTTTAATGTTAAAATTAAAATTGATTTTGATTAAAAGTAATTGGATTTTTTAATTAAAATTGATTTTAACATATTTTTGGAAAATTGTGCTTTTGGAAAGCAAGAAAACAAAGAAAAGCAAATTTTAATTTTTCTGGGAAAATAATTAAATATTCAAAATTCTGGAAAATTTTGTTTGAAGGCCTGCCGAACTGGGTGCCGCCACCTGCGGGATTTTTCACCGGGAAATCGGGATTCGCCGGATTTCATATTTTTGGCTTTAAAAGTTGTGGGTTTTGTTCCATATCATCCAAGAAATTGTTTCCATTCGATTTTGGTGTGTTTCATTTTTCCAAAACTGGGTTTAATGATCTGGGTTTTCGGTTCCCTTGTTGGAAATTGGGGCTCGTCAGATTTGATCTAAGCAGCCTGATTCGATTTCTTCGGTGAATAAGTCTGGGTTGGTCTTTGTTACTCTAGCCGGTGGTCGAAGAAAGCTGGAATGGTTCTGGCTGGACTTAAAGCGCTGAAAGTTCCCGATCGGACTTAGAATAAGTGGCGGAGAATGTGGTCGTTGCATCTTCTTCGGTCGAACGAAGGTCATTTTTATTTTGGGAGGCTACGGTCGTGGAACGGTCATGATCAGGAGGCAAAGTGAAGACCATCACCGGTGAGATGACAGGCGAATGTCACCGGAAGTCGAGGAATCCGACCAAGGGCTTATTGAAGAAGAGAGAAGGCGGCGGGAGGCCGAAGGCCTAAAAGCGCTAAAATTACTTCTTTGCCCCGCCGCACTACTAGAAACCCTAATTGGGCAAACAATTTTAAACCTTTTAAAATTATAAGTAAACCCTAGCAGTTTTATTCCTTTTAAACCCCAAGCCCAGAAATTATGTTAATCATAAAATTGATCCAAAATTTTAAGAAAAATTGTTTTCTGATTTTGGTAAGATTTTAAAATCTTGATTTTGGAATTAAATCATATCTTATAAGATTTTAGTTTTAAAATGTTAAAATTAGATTTTAAAATTTTAAAATTATCTTAAATCAATTATCTTAATGAGATTAGGATAATTAGATAATAAATAGAATAATTAATTTTATTAATTTTATTCTTTATTTATGCCTTTAATAAGGTATGATTTATTTAAATTGTTTAAGTATTCGCATACATATTTGGTATGTTAATGCATCATTTTTCACAAATGATTGAACAAGAAAAAGGAAAAATTATTTAAAATTGATTATGACACATCAATTTTAATTGTATAGAATATTTTGGAAATATTAAATTACACAATCTTTTAAATTTATTGGCTTAATTAAAATGGGCTTGTATGAAGCACTTGCATCTTATGTGTTTTTCATGCATGAATTGGGTTTTATTTATTTTATTTTAATTTGGGGCCTACAAGCCATTTAAATTGGGCCTGCAAGCCTATTAAAATTTATTGTAATAGAATAGATTAGAAATTAGGCCCAAGAAATTCCAACAAGCCAAGACGGAGTCATGGAGTTGGTGCCCAATAATGGAGGTCCAAATGAAGACAAAGTTTTAAAAGCCTTGTAATAGACTAGAGCCCAATTCATTGCATTTTTCGCTTTATATATTAGATTTTGTGAATGAAGAAAAACGAATTGCATGTTAAGCCGCTCAAACTAAATCCATAAAAACCTAAGTTATAAATTGCTTCCATACTTGGGGGCTCGCCAGAGCGTCGAACGTCTATGGATTTGGAGAGCCCAAGGCCTCAGGTTTTCTTCGTGCGGCGGGTTGTCACATAATAAGTGCCCAACTTTATCACTACCGTTAAGGAGTGGAAAAACTATTTGGGTATCCAGAGGCTCAACTTTTTCACTACCACTCGTTATGGAAAAACTGTGTGGGTATCGATTGATGTGATGCCTTGAGGGATGGTTTGACTTGGGAAAATTAATCCTAGCTTGACCCGATAAGTTGACTAGGGATTAATTTTTCAAAGACAGGATGGTGTCAAACATTTGGAATGTTCATCCTATCACCGAAAAGTTGCATGGTATGCAATTGGAAAGCAAAAGATTACATGGAATGTAATTTGAATGTTGTCTACCAAAAGAGCCTGATCCCTACGATACTTGCCACAGCAAGACTGGGGTTAACTCTTTGTGAATTTTTTGCCCACAATCTAGCACCAACACAAAATTGTTTGGGATTTCAATTTTTGCTAGTGTGGAATTTTTTTTTTCAAAAACTCATTCTAATATTTTGCATTTATTCTTTGTAGAAATGGCATCATCTAGCACTAATGTCATCTCAAATTTTATTCTAAAAAGTATATTGGATAAGGATAAATTGATTGGACCAGACTTCTTAGATTGGGAAAGAAACTTGAGAATAGTTCTCAAGCAAGAAAGAAAGCTACATGTCTTAGAGACTGTTTTACCTGAACCACCACAGAATGCCAGGACTACTATTCAGCGAGCATGGGATAAGCTGAAAAGTGATTCCGATGATGTGAACTGCTTGATGCTCGCGTCTATGATAGGCGAGCTGCAAAAGCAGTTTATGAATTTGGAAGCGTTCCGGATTTATGAGTCACTGACGGAAATGTTTCGTGAACAAGCCCGTATCTTTGTTATTGAAATAAATATTTCTATGTCCACCTCATGGGTATTAGATACCGGATGTGGGGCTCACATTTATATTAATGTGCAAGGACTCAGAAATAGAAAAATGACAAGGAAAGGTGAAGTTGATCTCCGAGTGGGAAACGGGGCAAGGGTTGCTGCTGTTGAAGTGGGAGATTACACTTTATCTTTACCTTCCGGTTTAAACATTGAACTTCAGAATTGTTATTATGTAACTGCTTTGAGTAGGAATATTATTTCAATTTCTTGTTTGGATATTAAAGGATTTCGTTTTATTATTGGTAATAATTTGTTATCTTTATATCGGAATGATATTTTATACGGAGTTGCAAATTTGTGCAACGGCCTATATGTCTTGGATTTGAGCCAAGAATGACCGGTCTATACCATTGAAAAGAAGGCTAAATTAATTAAATTTGATATGAGTCCAACTTATCTTTGGCACTGTCGTTTAGGTCATGCAAACGAGAAACGAGTTCAAAGACTTCACAAGGATGGAGTGCTAGGGTCATTTGATTTCGAATCATATGACACGTGTGAACCCTGTTTGCAAGGAAAAATGACAAAGAGTCATTTCGACAAGAAATGAGAAAGAACTAGTGAGCTATTGGCCCTAATACACATGGATGTATGTGGACCAATGAGCACACAAGCCAGAGGTGGATTCGTATACTTCATTACTTTTATCGATGACTATAGTAGATATGGCTATGTCTACTTAATGAGGCATAAGAGTGAATCTTTTGAAAGGTTCAAAGAGTTTAAAAATGAAGTGGACAATCAGTTGGATAGAAGGATTAAGACTATTCACTCTGATCAGGGAGGTGAATACCTTAGTGATGAGTTTGATGACTATCTAAAATAGTGTGGAATTTTTTCACAGCTAACTCCACCAGGAGCACCTTAATAGAATGGTGTATCTGAAAGGAGGAATCGTACCCTATTAGATATTGTTTGATCAATGATGGGCCAAGCAACTCTCCCTACATCCTTTTGGGGTTATGCTTCCTTTCTGCTACCTACTTATTGAATCGTATTCCATCTAAGACAGTAGATAAGACTCCATATGAGATATGGATGGGCCAAAACCCTATATGTCCTATCTGCGAGTTTGGGGTTGTCAAGCTCATGTAAAGCGTTTACAAAGTAATAAGCTTGAACCCAAAACTGACAAATACCTGTTTGTAGGGTATCCTAAGAAAACCAAAGGATATCAATTCTACCTCCTGACTGAGAACAAAGTGTTTGTTGCTCGAGGAGCTACTTTCTTAGAGAAAGACTTTCTGTACAAGAAAGACAGTGGGAGTATAATAGAACTCGGAGAAGTTCAAGAACCACAAGAGAATGTAGAATGATCTACAGAAACTCAGATGGAAGTTAACATAGAAACTCATGAAGATGAGCAACATGAGTCAACAACACACGAACCTAGAAGGTCTAGTGGATCTCGTCATGAACCCGAGAGATACGGATTTCTCGTGACTGACGATCAAGATTGGATCTTGATGGACTCTAATGAGCCAGCGAACTACAAACAGGTTTTAGAAAGTCCAGATTCAGATAAATGGCTACAAGCCATGGAATATGAAATGCAATCCATGAGGGACAATAAAGTGTGGACTTTGATTGATCCTCCTGTTCAGGTAAAGGTTGTCGATTGTAACTGGATTTTCAAATTAAAACCTGGCGGGATCTTCAAGGCACGACTAGTGGCTAAAGGTTTCAGACAAACTCATTGTATAGACTATGATGAAACCTTCTCCCCTGTCATCATTCTCAAGTCCATTTGGACTATGCTCGCCGTAGCTGCATATTATGACTATGAGATATGGCAGATGGATGTTAAGATGACTTTCCTGAATGGAAATCGAGGATGTTTACATGAAACAACCCAAGAAATACATCGATCAAGAGCATCCAAATCGTGTATGCAAGCTTCAGAGCGAAAGATTGCCACAGGATTTGGGTTCGCACTTATTCGATTTACCACGCAACAAAAATTTCTAATTATAAGCGGAATCTAGAAAAGTACCTTTGAAGCGTGCACTCAGGTGATTCTCTTTTATGCTTCAAGACTTTGACTTCACGTTATGTGGGCAACGAACTAGAAATTAATTGATCAGCTAATCACCACAATCCACCTGCTAGAAAATTCTAGCACCGCTGCACCTGGCACGTACTGTAAACGCACCGCCCAGAGAGAGAGAAAACTGCGCGCAGCTCGTATAAAACAAGACAAAAATTCGGCCAAGGGGGAAAGAAAACCGGCCGCAAATAATGCCCAAAAATCCGACTTGGAGAGAGAAAATTTTCTCTCTGTAGGATTTTCTCTCTCTAGATTCTTGAATTATGAATCTATGGAATTGTGTCTTGAATAGCTAATCCCTTGTCTATATATAGAGTTACGAGAGAGACCCAAGTTGGTTTAGGATTGGTCTTCCTACTGGGTCTCTATTTTTCTTCAATCCTGTTCGTGGACTGATACACATCCAACTGTCATAGGGATTCACTTATCCCAATCCAGTTCCAGGGATGATTCACAACCAACTGATACAGGGATTCACTTATCCCAAACCAGGTCCAGGCACGATTCACAACCAACTGACACAAGGAATAATTAATTACTTAATTAATTAAATCTACATTTGTCAACAACGTAATACATAATTAATCGTACCACTAACGGATTAATTATGGCACTACCATCCTACACCAGAATTGCTTCTGGAACAACTTAATTAAATTATATTCATAATTTCCCCACATCAAAGATATAGTGCTCGTTAATATATTAATTTACTGATAAAGTAATTAATTAACCTCTTTAATTCCGAGACTAGTACCACTCGACCTTTTTACTATATCGGACATAAGTCCACCAGCCGGGTTTAGTATAATAAACTTTACGAGCTCATCTCGGGAGCACCATTACCCCGAACACACTGGTATATGGTTTCCTTTTGACAAGCAGCAGCACACCAAGTAACTAAACATGCGGACCCAACCTACCGATACTATTGGCCACAATTGACCTCAGATCAAAGTACACTATGTCTAATCCTCATGCTCGTTCGAGTCTAGGGATTAAGAGATAGAATACCAAGAACGAATTGTCTATTAAATCAGTACAAGACAAATCATTCTTAATGGTCAAGTTCTATACACCCCGTGCATATCTATATGATTCAATTAGTTTAGACAAACCAATTATCCGAATCACAGAATAACCTAAACCGACAGTTTTCCGAAGCTGTCTTGGTTACAACCTCATTTATATATTAAGTCTTTCAACCAATGATGAGATCTACTGTGTCACACAAGACACCTCATCTACTTACATAATATAAATAGACATATCATGACCAACAATATATAACCAAAACATAAATCGATATATTACTGGGAAAAAGTACAATACAAGCATAGCTTATGTATTCACCTCCAATAATCTCCCACTAATACTTAAGTTGTGCTGTAAGTATACAACTACATACAACTCCTATACATTCTGCTGCTATATATCTAAAAAAACTGTCATGGCTCTCCTAAGTATCTGATTCCCATGCCCTCCACGTGAGCCTCAAAGACTTTCGAAGTCAATGTCTTCGTGAACGGATCTACAAGGTTATCTTCTGATGCTATCTTAGCCACAACCACGTCTTCCCTCTTTACGACGTCTCATATTAGGTGGTACTTACGCTGTATATGTTTACTCGCCTTGTGGGCTCATGGTTCCTTCGAGTTTGTTACTGTACCGTTGTTGTCGCAATAAACAGTGATAGACTTCTACAAACCAGGAATCACATCTAAGTCCACAAGGAAGTTGTTGAGCCATACTGCTTCTTTCGTTGCCTCTGATGCGGTAACGTACTCAGCCTCTGATGCAGCAATGTACTCAGTCTCCATGGTAGAGTCCGCCACCCATTTCTTCTTGACACTCTGCCAAACTATGGCTCCACCTCCCAGAGTAAACACATACCCTGAGGTAGACTTGCTCTTGTCCCTGTCGCCTTGGAAATCTGAATCTGTGTAACCTCAGGGTACCAGCTCAGGGCGCCTGATAGACCAGATCTCGGTCTCTTGTTCTGCACAAATACTTGAGAATGCATTTTACTGCCTCCCAAATGAGCTTTCCAGGGGTTACTCTGATATCTGCTTACCATGCCAACAACATAATAGATATCAGGTCTCGTACACAATATGGCATACATGAGACTTCCTACTGCCGAAACATAAGGAACTGTCTTCATGGCCTCTATCTCCTTAACAGTCTTAGGGGACTGTTCCTTAGATAGATACACTCCATGTCTGAAAGGTAGAAAACCTTTATTGGAGTTCTGCATGTTAAAACGGGCCAGAATTATATCTATGTACGAAGCTTGGGAGAGCGTTAACGAACTTTTCCTACGATCTCGAATTATCTTGATCCCAAGGATATATCCCGTTTTCCCTAAGTTCTTCGTATCAAACTGCTTGGACAGCCATGCCTTTACATCTGATAACACTTTCTTGTTGTTGCCAATCAATAGAATGTCATCTACGTAAAGCACAAGAAACACCACTGAGTTTTCATCACGTCTGCGATACACACATTGCTTATCCGGACACTGAGTAAATCCGAAGAACTGGATTACCTCATCAAACCGGATGTTCCAAGATCTGGATGCCAGCTTAAGTCCGTAAATGGACCTCTTAAGCCTGCAAACCTTATGCTTTTGGCCTTTTTCAATGAATCCCTCTAGTTGTTGCATAAAGATGGTTTCCTCAAGACTTCCGTTTAGGAAAGCTGTCTTGACATCCATCTGCCAAATCTCATAGTCTAAATGAGCAGCTATGGCCAAGAGAATCTGGATCGACTTATGCATGGCTACAGCGGAAAAGGTTTCATCATAATCGATTCACTCTTTCTGAGTATACCCCTTCACCACCAGCCTAGCTTTAAAGGTTTTCACCTTCCCGTCAGGTCCTCTCTTACGTTTGTAGACCCACTTACATTTAATGGGCTTGAACCCATCTGGTAGGTCCATATACTCCCAGACTTGATTGTGGTCCATTGATTATCTCGGATATCATTGCCTTACACCTAGACTCTGCATCTTTATCTTGGAGAACCTCATTGTAGTTAATCGGGTCAGGATCAGGCGCGCCTGGGACTAGGTCTGAGGCCTCTCCCACGCCAATGAACTTATCAGCCTGTCTCATAACCCTCCCACTTTGACAAGGCACCACCTGTGTAGGCGCATCATCTGTGATCTCATGTGCAGTGTGTGGTGTATCTACTTGCGCAGGTGCATCAGGATTAGTAGTTTGTTGTCTAAGCTCTTCTAGTACTATCTTACGCTTGGGCTTGTGGTCTAAGACATAGTCCTCTTCCAAAAATCTAGCGTTGGTACTAACCACTACCTTCTGATCTATAGGACTATAAAACAGACCACCTTTCGTTCCCCTAGGATATCTTACAAATAGCATTAATTCAGTTCTCGCATCTAACTTAGCCGTATCTGCCTTAAGGATATGTGCTGGGCAACCCCAGATTCTGAGATGTCTTAGACTGGGCTTGCGCCCATTCCACAACTCCAATGGGGTTGAAGGCACGGTTTTAGATGGTACAAGATTAAGAATATACATCGCCGTTTCTAAGGTATATCCCCATAACGAACTTGGCAAATCACTATAGCTCATCATAGACCTAACCATTTCCATGAGAGTCTGATTCCTCATTTCTGCTACACCGTTCTGCTGTGGCATGTTAGGTGCAGACAACTGAGATTGAATTCTGACCTCACTGAGGTATTCTCAAAATTCATGGGATAGGTACTCCCCACCACGATCTGAACGCAGTGTCTCGATATCTTACCATGATGCTTCTCCACATCTGCCCGAAACTCTTTGAACTTGTCAAAACATTCGGACTTGTGACGCATTAGGTAAATGTACCCGTACCTTGAGTAGTCATCCATGAACGTCACGAAATACTTAAACCCACCTCGTGCCTGGACCGTCATTGGTCCACACAAGTAAGAATGAATCAACTCTAATACTTCCTTAGCTCTATAACCTTTTGCCTTAAAAGTTCTCTTGGTTATTTTACCTTCCAAGCAAGATTCGCAGGTTGTATAACTGTCAATCTCTAATGAACCTAAAGGTCCATCATTGACCAACCTCTGGTTTATATGACCTAGCCTGAGATGCCAATGTTGGGATCGGAGGCATGATTTTTAAAATTTTACGCAGCGGATTCATGCCAATTCCAATTTTAGTGTTTAATTAATCCTACGTTTAAAGCTTCTAAAGCTTACCCTCGTAGCGTAATCGGTTGTCGTGCTTGGATCCTTGTTTGATGTTGGTCCAAACCTTCTGCTCCAGTTACGTTAGTCATCACCAAAATCCTTCCTTGAAGGACTCTCTACTTTCAAGCACTGAAGTTCTTTGCATATCCGGTGCTAGCCGCTTTTGCCTACGGAGAGAGTTTGGGATTTTGTGTATATTTTGCTTGTTCTGATTTTCTGATTGAAAATCATCATCCTACTACAATAATATCCCTAGGATATTTGTAGAGTTAAAATTTCCAAAATCAGTATTGTAATCAATCAATTATTACTTAACTGATTTAATCATATTTCAAATCAGTATTATTACCAAATATTATTTTAATGGTTCCAAATCACTATTAAATAATATTTACTGATTCCAAATCAGTATTAAATAATACCTTAATGATTTGGGTTATACACCAATCCCATGGACCAACCTATGACTCATGGATCAGGCTGATGGGTCAAGAACTTCAATTGCATTTAAGTACCTTGATTTATCAGCCCATCCCAATTGTTCCCAGGTAACTAATTAACTCTTAATTAATACCACAAAACTTTTTAATAATATTTAATTAAACCATTTAATTAAATCTTCTTTATTTAAGTTTAACAATTATACTCATTGTAGGCAAGAATACTTATTCTGCATCATCAAACATCCTTATGTGCGATCCTGTAGGCCCATTCTAAATTGGCAATGGATAACTCAATCTCATTGATTAATTCATAAGTTATTAGTGGTCACTAG
The DNA here is from genome assembly GCA_030378225.1 of Knoxia roxburghii. NCBI lineage: Eukaryota > Viridiplantae > Streptophyta > Magnoliopsida > Gentianales > Rubiaceae > Knoxia > Knoxia roxburghii. The sequence goes on from CM059424.1 coordinate 22,251,882, forward strand.
AAAGACATAATGACTACCCAATTCAGAATGGAGGGTCGAATGGTGATTCAACATAACCTTTCTGAGCAAACTGCGTATGATTCTCTACATTGATATCCCGTTTAGCATAAGGCATAGAACCATCATCCTTATATAGCTAAACGTTTACTTGATCTCTTAGTGACACTGAATTCATCAAGCAAATGATAACGCTTATCATTCATTGGGCATGGCCATGCACTTTTCAGTTCACTATCAAGTGGCCAATATATCATCTCTCACTTAAGAGAGATTTGTAGTCCCATCACTTCACCTACATATCTTAGCGTGACTCATAGTGTACCCAATCATACCCGTACTTGGAAACCTGTTACGGTCCCGTTACGAATCGATTTCATGAAATTAAATATGCACAACTATCATGAAATTAACTCATCTAATTATAACATCAATCAAAATGAAAAATATCTATATAGTCCTTAAAAAGGGCACATACACCAACAATCTCCCACTTGCCCGTTGAAGGGCTATGTCCTAAACATTTTAAGACCAAGCTCTATTACATGTCTCTTAAACTTTGACTGTGGTAGAGCTTTTGTGAGAGGATCTGCTATATTGTCGTCTGACCTATTTTGCATACTTTAACATCTCCTCGATTGACGATCTCTCGAATGAGGTGAAAACATCTGAGTATGTGTTTGGTCTTCTGGTGTGACTGGGCTCTTTTGCTTGTGCGATGGCCCCGTTATTATCATAGAAGAGGTCTATCAGATCTTGGATACTCGGTATCACTCTGACGTCTGACACAAACTTCCTCAACCAAACAGCTTCCTTTGCAGCATCTGATGTAGCAATATACTCAGATTCTGTTGTAGACTCGGCTGTGGTATCTTGCTTCGAGCTTTTCCAACTCATCGCCCGCCATTTAGGCTAAAAATATAGCCTGATTGTGACTTCATATCATCTTGATCAGTCTAGAAAGTAGCATCAGCATAACCTTGTATGACGAGCTATTCTCATCCTCCGTACACTAACATTAATCCTTTAGTCCTTCACAAGTACTTCAAGATTGCCTTGACTGCAGTCCAATGATCCATACCTGGATCTTGTCGGTATCTGCTTGTTAGGCTTAGTGCATGTGCGATATCCGGGCGGGTACATAACATGGCATACATGATAGATCCTATTATCGAAGCATATGGGACTTTACTCATCGTATCCCTCTCCTATTTAGTAGAAGGACATTGATTCTTCTTTAAAAGAATGCCATGTCTGAATGGTACCATACCATTCTTAGAATTAGACAAATTGAACCTCTTCAATATCTTGTCTATATACCCTTCTTGCCTTAGTCCTAGAAGCCTTTTAGACCTATCTCTATAGATCTTGATACCTAGTATCATTTCGGCTTCTCCTAAGTGTTTCATAGAAAATACACTCCTCAACCATTGTTTGATGTCTTTCATCATGGGAATGTCATTTCCTATGAGTAGAATGTCATCCATATATAGGACGAGAAAAACATTCTTGCTCCCACTAACCTTCTTGTAAACACAAGGCTCATCTTCGTTCTTGATGAATTCGTAACCTTTTACTTCCTCATCAAAATGAAGATTCTAACTTCGAGATGCTTGCTTTAGTCCATAGATGGACCTCTAAAGCTTACATACTTGAGTAGGATGCTTTTGATCGATGTATACCTCGGGTTGTTTTATATAAACATCCTCGAGTAGGTTTTCATTCAGGAAAGCTGTCTTAACATCCATCTGCCATACCTCATAGTCAAAATATGCTGCTATGGCAAGCATTTTCCTAATAGACTTGAGCATCATGACAGGGGAGAAGGTTTTATCATAGTCAATACCATGTGTCTATCTAAAACCTTTAACCACTAGTCGTGCCTTAAAGATCCCGCCAGGTTTTAACTTGAAAATCCACTTGCAATCGACAACCTTTGCCAGAACAGGAGGGTCAATCAAGGTCCACACTTTATTGTCCGTCATTGATTGCATTTCAAATTCCATGGCTTGTAGCTATTTATCTGAATCTGGACTTTCTAAAACCTATCTGTAGGTCATAGGCTCATCAAAGTCCACCAAGATCAAATCTAGATCGTTAGTCATGAGAAATCCGTATCTCTCGGGTTGGTGACGAGATCTTACCAGATCTTCTAGGTTCTTGTGTTGTTGGCTCAGGTTGCTCATCTTTATGAGTTTCCATGCCAACTTCTATCTGAGTTTCCGTAGATGGTTCTACACTCTCTTGTGGGCTTAAACTTCTCCGAGTTCTATTTTACTCCCACTGTCTTTCTTGTACAGAAAGTCTTTCTATAGGAAACTAGCTCCTCGAGCAACAAACACTTTTTTCTCAGTCGGGAGGTAGAATTGATATCCTTTGGTTTCCTTAGGATACCCCACAAATAGGCATTTGTCAGTTTTGGGTTCAAGATTATTATTTTGTAGACGCTTTACATGAGCTTGACAACCTTAAACTTGCATATAGGATATATAGGCCTTTTGGCCCATCCATATCTCGTATGGAGTCTTTTCTACTGCCTTAGATGGAATACGATTCAATAAGTAGCAGCAGAAAGGAGAACAAAACCCCAAAAGGATGTAAGGAGAGTTGCTTGGCCCATCATTGATTGAACCATATCCAATAGGGTCTGATTTCTCCTTTCGGATACACCATTCTATTGAGGTGTTCCAGGTGGAGTTAGCTGTGAAACAATTCCACACTGTTTTAGATAGCCATCGAACTCATCACTAAGGTATTCACCTCCCCGATCGGAGTGAATAGCCTTAATCCTTCTATCCAACTGATTCTCTACTTCGTTCTTAAACTTTTTGAACCTTTCAAAAGTTTCACTTTTATGCCTCATTAAGTAGACATAGCCATATCTACTATAGTCATGGATAAAAGTAACGAAGTATACAAATCCACCTCTGGTTTGTGTGCTCATTGGTCCACATACATCCGTGTGTATTAGGGCCAATAGCTTACTAGTTCTTTAGCCTTTCTTGTTGAAAGGACTCTTTGTCATTTTTCCTTACAAACAGGGTTCACACGTGTCATATGATTCGAAATCTAATGACCCTAGCACTTCATCCTTGTGAAGTCTTTGAACTCGTTTCTCGTTTGCATGGCCTAAACGACAGTGCCAGAGATAAGTTGGACTCATATCAAATTTAATTTATTTAGCCTTCTTTTCAATGTTATAGACCGGTCTTTCTTTGCTCAAATCCAAGACATATAGGCCATTGCACAAATTCGTAACTCCGTATAAAACATCATTCTGATATAAAGATAACGAATTATTACAAATAATAAAATGAAATCCTTTAATATCTAAACAAGAAATTGAAATAAGATTCCTGCTCAAAGCAGGTACATAATAACAATTCTCAAGTTCAATGTTTAAACCAGATGGTAAAGATAAAGTGTAATCTCCCACTTCAACAGTAGCAACCCTTGCCCCGTTGCCCACTCGGAGATCCATTTCACTTTTCTTTCTCATCCTTCTATTTCTGAGTCCTTGCAAATTAGTGCAAATGTGAGCCCCATATCCGATATCTAATACCCATAAGGTGGACATAGAAAGATTTATTTCAATAACAAAGATACCGGCTTGTTCACGAAAAAATTCCATCAGTGACTCATAAATCCAGAACGCTTCCAAATTCATGAATTTCTTTTGAAGCTCGCTTGTCATAGACGCGAGCATCAAGCTCGTCACATCATCGGAATCGCTTTTCAGCTTATCCCATGCACGCTGAATAGTAGCAGTGGTATTTTGTGGTGGTTCAGGTAAAATAGTCTCTAAGACATGTAGCTTCCTTTCTTGTTTGAGAACAATTCTCAAGTTTCTTTCCCAGTCTAAGAAGTTTGGTCCAACCAATTTGTCTTTATCCAAAATACTTCTTAGAGTGAAGTTTGATACAACATTAGTGCTAGATGGTGCCATTTCTACAGAGAATAAATGCAAAATATTAGGATGAGTTTTAAAATTATTTTCCACAATAGCCAAAATTGAAATCCCAAACAATTTTGTGTTGGTGCTAGATTGTGGGCCAAAAATCCACAAAGAGTTAATCCCAGTCTTGCTTTGGCAAGTATCGTAGAGATCGGGCTCTTTTGGTAGGCAACTTTCAAATTACATTCCATGTAATCTAACGTTTTCCAATTACATATCATGCAACTTTTCGGTGATAGGATGAACATTCCAAATGCTTGACACCATCCTATCTTTGCAAAATTAATCCCTAGTCAACTTATCGGGTCAAGCTAGGATTAATTTTCCCAAGTCAAACCATCCCTCGAGGCATCACATCAATCGATACCCACACAGTTTTTCCATAACGAATGGTAGTGGTAAAGTTGAGCATCTGGATACCCAAACAGTTTTTCCGCTCATTAACGGTAGTGATAAAGTCTGGCACCTATTATGTGACAACCGCCGCACGAAGAAAACCTGAGGCCCTTGGGCTCTCAAAGTCCACAGATGTTTGACGCTCTGGTGAGCCCCCAAGTATGGAAGCAATTTATAACTTAGGTTTTTAGGGATTTAGTTTAAACGGCTTAACATGCATTTCATTTTTTATCATTCACAAAATATAAAATATAAAGCGAAAAGTGCAATGAATTGGGCTCTACTCTATTACAAAGCTTTTAAAACTTTGTCTTCATTTGGGCCTCAATTATTGGGCTCCAACTCCATGACTCCGTCTTGGCTTGTTGGAATTTCTTGGGCCTAATTTCTAATCTATTCTATTACAATAAATTTTAACAGGCTCGCATACCCAATTTAAATGGCTCAGCCCAATTCATGCATGAAAAACACATAAAATGCAAGTGCTTCATACAAGCCCATTTTAATTAAGCCAATCAATTTAAAAGATTGTGTAATTAAATATTATCAAAATATTCTATACTATTAAAATTAATCGTGTCATAATCAATTTTAATCAATCCTTCCTTTTTCTTGTTCAATCATTTATGAAAAATGATGCATGAACATACCAAATATGTATGCAAATACTTAAATCATTTAAATAAATCACACCATATTTAAAGGCATCAATAAAGAATCAAATTAATCAAATTAATTATTCTATTTATTATCTAATTATCCTAATCTCATTAAGATAATTGATTTAATATATTTTAAAATTTTAAAATCCAATTTTAACATTTTAAAATTAGGATCTGATAAGATTTGATTTTATTCAAAAATTAAAATTTAAAATCTTGCCAAAATAAAATCAGAAAACAATTTTCCTTAAATTATCAGGTAGTTTGGTAATTTAAATAAAATTCTGGGCAATATTTTGAGGAGGACTCAAAGTCCAAGGGCCATTCTACTATTTAAAACCATTTTAAAATTTAATGGTTGTTTAGGGTTTAAGGGGCGGAGGTGCAGTTTAGTAATTTAAGCCATTAGGGCATCTGCTCTCACCGCCTCTCTTTCTTTACCCAATTAGGGTGCCATGGGGCGGCAGGGGTATTATGGTAAATTCAACCCTAGGGCTTCACCCCCAACCTCCGCCATCAACCTCCTTCCTCAAACCTCACCGCCGGCTTCTTTGACTCCTGGCACCGATCGTCTCTCCCGGCGCTGTAACTTGCATCGCCGGTGTCCAACTCGTTGACGAGAACGATTTCTGGCTACGATCGGAACTAGACCCGGCAGCAATTTTGACCACAAACCACGGTTCCAGAATACAACTGGAGAAGAAGAATTCATTCTCCGTCCCCAACCGACGAACCCAGTCTGACAAAGCAGCGATCGCTTTCGAAGTCCAGCCGAAACCTTTCCGACTCTTTTCCAGTACCGGCAATAGAAAAACGACGTAAACCTCCTTCCAGAATCTTTCCGATGAGGCGCATTTTTTCGGCAACTTTGCAAAACGAGAACCAAAAAATGAAAAACCCAGATGAAATTCGTTTCTCCAGTAAGGAATTTCGGAAAACCCATTTTGAAACCCCTATTTTAAAACCAATCCAAACCATTTAAAGAATCTAGCCAAACAATTTGGTAGCCCAGGATTTTAAAACCAAAAAAAAAAAAAAAAAACCCCGTTTCCGGCAAGGAAATAAAACCAACAAAACAATAAGCAACCCAGAAAACAAAATCAAACATTACATTTTTAAATCGAAACATCAATCAGCCCAAACCTCTTTCGAAACCATTTCAATTGAAAACATTAAGGCAAATTCATGAAATCTGATGGCCTTCGTTTTTCCAGCGGCGTTTTGAAAAACCCAAATTCCAAAATTAATTTCCGGCGAGGAATAATGAAGAAACCCGGTTTTGTTTAAAGCCACAAAGAAAAATACCCTTCTAAGGCCAATTTCCAAAATCGGCATCAAAGTAAAAAACCTTGCGATTAATTTTCATTTCTGATGAAACTTTGAAGACAACTCAGAAAAGAAAAAAAAAAAACTTTGCCACCATTCAATTAATTTCGAACAAACAAAAATTTTTTATCAAAATTAATTTTAATTTCATTTTAACACTAAAATCTTGAGCCTAGCTCTGATACCACTGTTGGGATCGGAGGCATGATTTTCAAAATTTTACGCTGCGGATTCATGCCAATTCCAATTTTACTGTTTAATTAATCCTACGTTTAAAGCTTCTAAAGTTTACCCTCGTAGAGTAATCGATTGTCGTGCCTGGATCCTTTTTTGATGTTGGTCCAAACCTTCTACTCCGGTTACGTTTGTCACCACCAAAATCCTTCCTTGAAGGACTCTCTACTTTCAAGCACTGGCGTTCTTTGCAAATCCGGTGCTAGCCGCTTTTGCCTACAGAGAGAGTTTGGGATTTTGTGTATATTTTGCTTGTTCTGATTTTCTGATTGAAAAGCATCATCCTACTACAATAATATCCCTAGGATATTTTTAGAGTTAAAATTTCCAAAATCAGTGTTGTAATCAATCAATTATTACTTAACTAATTTAATCATATTCCAAATCAGTATTATTACCAAATATTATTTTACTGATTCCAAATCAGTATTAAATAATATTTACTGATTCCAAATCAGTATTAAATAATACCTTAATGATTTGAGTTATACACCAATCACATGGATCAACCCATGACCCATGGATTTGGCTGATGAGTCAAGAACTTCAATTGCAATTAAGTCTCTTGATTTATCAGCTCATCCCAATTGCTCCCAGGTAATTAATTAACTCTTAATTAATACCACAAAACTTTTCAATAATATTTAATTAAACCATTTAATTAATCTTATTTATTTAAGTATAACAATTATACTCATTGTAGGCAAGAATACTTATTCTGCATCATCGAACTTTCTTATGTGCGATCCTGTAGGCCCATTCTAAATTGGTAATAGATAACTAAATCTCATTGATTAATTCATAAGTCATTAGTGGTCTCTTGCAAGACATAATGACTACCCAATTCATAATGGAGGGTCGAATGGTGATTCAACAAAACCTTTCCGAGCAAACTGCGTACGATCCTCTACATTGATATCCCGTTTAGCATAAGGCATGGAACCATCATCCTTATATAGCTAAACTTTTACTTGATCTCTTAGTGATACTGAATTCATCAAGCTAATGATAACGCTTATCATCCATTGGGCATGGCCATGCACTTTTCAGTTCACTATCAAGTGGCGAAGATATCTTCTCTCACTTAAGAGAGATTTGTAGTCCAATCACTTCACCTACATATCTTAGCGTGACTCATAGTGTACCCAGTCATACCCGTACTTGGCAAGCTATTACGGTCCCGTTAGGCGTATGTCAAAGCACACTACAATTCACCTAAGACCATGTAGTGATTTCTGGTCTAAGGATCCTCGTACGAGTACTACTCAAAAGAATCACTCATGATCTAAAAGTCCATGCAGTGTTTCTTTTAGCAGATCGATTTCATGAAATTAAATATGCACAAGAATATTACTATCACGAAATTAACTCATCTGATTATAACATCAATCAAAACGACAAATATCTATATAGCCCTTAAAAAGGGCACATACACCAACAACCAAAGATAGATTTAATTCATTTCAGAAGGTTTCTTCCTCTTATTAATGTTAGATAAAGAGCTATCTATTTTTATGTTTTGCGCAACAGGGGAATTAGAGTTAACCACAAATAAATTGTCAGCCAATGAACCAGAACAAATAAGTTTCCCATTTATTCTAATAAATACAGACTCATCAGAAAAAATAAACTTATAACCGTTCTTCAAGAGTTTAGAAACCGAAATAAGGCTCTTTCTAAAACTCGGTACATAAAGACAATTAAATAACTCTAAACTAGAATTCTTGAAATTCAGAGTAACTACTCCCACTGCTTCTACTGACACTCTTGTAGTGTCGCGCAAGTAGATATCCAATTCGCCCTCTCTAAGCTTCTTGGTCACTTGGAACCCTTGCAAAGTATTACAAACACGGTCAGTAGCACCGGAATCCACACACCAAGTATCTATGGGAATCGCCACTAAACATGTCTCAGTAATTAGGGCAGAAACTATCTTACGTTTAAGCTTTGGACAATCCGATTTCCAATGTCCCGTCTTATTGCACTTGAAGCACTTGTCCTTCGACTTCTTCTTTGCAGTATCTGGCTTAGGTGCAATTTGTGCCTTTTTAGCAACTCCCTCGAGCTTTCTCTTCTTCTTTCCAGCCACAGGCTCAGAAGAAGATTCTAAAGTTTTGACTGCGACTAAAGCTCGCTTCTTCTCTAGAAGAAGACTTTTAGCCGCGACCAACTCTGCCAAGAGCTCGGATGAAGTACTCAACATCTTACTTATGTTGTAGTTCAACTGAATCTGCTCATAGGTTTTAGGCAAGCTCCGGAGGACAATATCGACTTTGGTTTCACCAACAATTTTGCCTCCCACTAGCTCAACCTTGTTGATGTTACTAATCACGTCAATGACAAGATCTCTCACAGGAGTGCTCTCAGCCATAAGGACAATGTCCAAGTTACGACTCCAATCGACATAATTAGTCCCAGTTAATTTATTGTTTTTCAAAATAGTAGCTAAGGGGTTGAATGCCATATTGATAAAACTGTAAAATTAACAAATAAACAATGTTTCAGTTATTAACCTAGAATTTCGAAAACATGAAATCTTATTAATTATTGACTTTCCTCAAAACAATAATTATATTTCACCAACATCTCATCCACCGGGATTCTCGTAAGCCACACAGTGTGGATGTTTACTCTAACCCACATTCGTTTGAGAATAACCAAGTTCATTAACTACACCATCTGACCAAATGATCTATTGATTAATGTAGCGAATAGTCGGTGCTTTCAGCTGTACAAATAAGTATCGTAACCTCTTGGGAGAAATACTGCAGATCCTACACTAAGTGTATGTCATGACGTGACATCTGAGTTTGTTACCTCAGGATAGTGCACCTCAGATGGAGAGGGTGTCGCATTTCTCCTAGTTAAACTCGCTCTAATGATCTCTTTCAGAAATTCATAATCTAGCGAGCTCGGGGCTGGACTCATCCGAATGGAGGAAGGCCCTAATGATAACGCGCAAGCCCACCCACATCACATATGAACTCGTAATGGTGGCCATGGGAATAATAAACCAACCCGCTTCCACTTAGATTTCCAAATTGAGGGTTTTTCCAGTTTTAACATGCAATTAACTAACCCTAAGTTATATGCAACCATAAAACCAACATGCTTTAAAATCATGCATCTAAATACAACATAAAAATAAAGCATAAAAATTAAAACAATAAATACGGGAAATAAATATGAAAAATAAATTCCTCAACTATTATGGTTTTAATTACTTCCATCTTCTGCCTTGATCTCGTGTCCCGTCACATCACTAGATGGAAAGAGTCTTGAACTTCAAAAACAAAAACTGGAAGAAAAAATTGGGCCAAAACCGCAGCCCGAACGGGCAGCACGCGCGTAACACGCCCAAAGTTGTTGCGGGCAACAACTGCTGCGCGCTGCTGCCGCGCCCCCCGGTAGCGGCGCTGCCATTGCTGGCGGTCCAGCGGCAACTGGTGCTGGCGGTTGGTCACCGGCGCCGCCTCCTGCCACCACCCCTCCTTCGCTTTTCCCACACTATTTGGTCTTCTTGCAATTCATTATGGGTTTTCCTGAGTTTCTACGAATTAACGATAACCAAAAACCAACGAATTCAAGTTGCCCACCATAATGCATTCGATTACAAAAATTAATTCTCCTACTACAAGGCTTTCCAGGAAAATTAAATAAATCAAAATTACATAGAAAAAATCCTACTACAGATTTAATCTAATCCTACACGGCTTCCATCACGTAGTTATACAATTACACACATTCATAATAAAATCAAACAAGCATAGAACCCAAAACCTCGCTCTGATACCAATTGAAAGATTGCCACAGGATCTGGGTTCCCACTTATTCAATTTACCACGCAACAAAAATTTCTAATTAAAAGCAGAATCTTATAAAAGTATCTTTGAAGTGTGCACTCAGGTGATTCTCTTGTATGGACTTTGACTTCACGTTGTGTGGGCAAAAAACTAGAAATCAATTGATCAGCTAATCACCACAATCCACCTACTAGAAAATTCTAGCACCGCTGCACCTGGCACGTACTGTAAATGCACCGCATGGCGAGAGAGAAATCTGGGCGCAGCTGGTATAAAACAGGCAAAAAATTCAGCCAAGGGTGGAAGAAAACCAGCCGCAAATAATGCCCAAAAATCTGACTTGGAGAGAGAAAATTTTCTCTCTCTAGGGTTTTCTCTCTCTAGATTCTTGAATTATGAATATATGAAATTGTGTGTCCTGAATAGCTAATCCATTGTTTATATATAGAGTTACAAGAGAGACCCCAAGTTGGTTTAGGATTGGTCTTCCTACTGTGTTTCTGTTTTCCTTCAATCCTGTTCCTGGACTGATACACATCCAACTGTCACAGGGATTCACTTATCCTAATCCAGTTCCTGGGATGATTCACAACCAACTAATACCGAGATTCACTTATCCCAAACCAGTTCCTGGTATGATTCACAACCAACTGACACAAGGATTAATTAATTACTTAATTAATTAAAACTACCTTTGTCAACAACCGAATACATAATTAATCGTACCACTAACGGATTAATTATGGCACTACCATCCTACATAAGAAATTGCTTCCGAAACAACTTAATTAAATTATATTCATAATCTCCCCACATCAAAGATATAGTGCTCGTTAATATATAAATTTAATGATAAATTAATTAATTAACCTCTTTAATTTCGAGACTAGTACCACTCGACCTTTTTACTATACCGGACATAAGTCCACCAGCTGGGTTTAGTGTAATAAACTTTACGAGCTCATCTCGGGAGCACCATCACCTCGAACGCACCGGTACATGGTTTTCGTTCGACAAGCAGCAGTACACCAAGTAACTAAACACGCGCACCCAACCTACCGAGACTATTGGCCACAATTGACCTCACCCTTTGGCAGATCAAAGTACACTATGTCTAATCCTCATGCCCGCTTGAGTCCTGGGATTAAGAGACAGAATACCAAGAATGATTTGTCTATTAAATCAATACAAGACAAATCATTTTTAATGGTGAAGTTCAATACGCCCCGGCCATATCTATATGATTCAATTAGTTTAGACAAACCAATTATCCGAATCACATAATAACCTAAACCGACAGTTTGTCTAAAACTGTCTCGGTTACGAACCTCATTTATATAGTATGTCTTTAAACCAATGATGAGATCTACTGTGTCACACAAGACATCTCATCATCTACTTACATAATACAAATGGACATATCATGCACAACAAGATATAACCAAAACATAAATCGATATATTACTGGGAAAAAGTACAATACAAGCATAGCTTATGTATTCAACTCCAACACAGAGGTCCATCTATGGACTAAAGCAAGCATCTCTAAGTTGGAATCTTCATTTTGCGAGGCAGTAAAAGGTTACGGCTTCATAAAGAATGAAGATGAGCCTTGTGTTTAAAAGAATGTTAGTGGGAGCAATAATGTTTTTCTCATCCTATATGTGGATGACATCCTACTCATAGGAAATGACATTCCCGTGATGAAAGATATCAAACAATGGTTTGGGAGTGTATTTTATATGAATGACTTAGGGGAAGCCAAAATGATACTAGGTTTCAAGATCTATAGAGATAGGTCTAAAAGGCTTTTAGGACTAAGTCAAGAATGGTAAATAGACAAGATATTGAAGAGGTTCAATATGTCTAATTCTAAGAATGGTATGATACCATTCAGACATGGCCTTCTCTTAAAGCAGAATCAATGTCCTTTTACTAAAGAGGAGAGGGATGTGATGAGTAGAGTCCCATATGCTTCGGCAATAGGATCTATCATGTATGCCATGTTATGTACCCGCCTGGATGTCGCACATGCACTAAGCATGACAAGTAGATACCAACAAGATCCAGGTATGGATCATTGGACTGTAGTCAAGGCAATCCTGAAGTACTTGCGAAGGACTAAAGGATTAATGCTAGTGTACGGAGGACAATAACAGCTCGCCGTACAAGGTTACACTGATGCTTCTTTCCAGAATGATCAAGATGACATGGAATAACAATAAGGCTACATTTTTAGCCTGAATAGCGGTGCAGTGAGTTGGAAAAGCTCGAAGCAAGATACCACAGCCGACTCTACAACAGAATCTGAGTATATTGTTGCATCAGATGCTGCAAAGGAAGTTGTTTGGTTGAGAAAGTTTGTGTCAGATATCGGAGTGATACCAAGTATCCAAGATCTGCTAGACCTCTTCTGTGATAATAACGGGGCCACCGCACAAGCAAAGGAGCCCCAGTCACACCAGAATACCAAACACATACTGAGACATTTTCATCTCATTCGAGAGATTATCGATCAAGAAGATGTTAAAGTATGCAAAATAGGGTCAGACGACAATATAGCAGATCCTCTCACAAAAGCTCTACCACAGTCAAAGTTTGTGAGACATGTAATAGAACTTGGTCTTAAAATGTTTAGGACATGGCCCTTCAAAGGGCAAGTGGGAGATTGTTAGTGTATGCCCTTTTGAGGGCTAGTTTAGACATTTGTTGTCTGTTTGATAATTTATCAAATGAGTTAATTTCATGATAATTATATTCTTGTGTATATTTAATTTCATGAAATTGATCCCCCAAAAGAAGCACTACATGGACTTTTAGATCATGATTGATTCTTTTAAGTAGTACTCGTAAGAGTATCCTTAGACCAGAAATCATTGCATAGTCATAGGTGAATTATAGTGTGTTTTGACAAACACCTACCGGGCTGTAACAGGTTGTCAAGTACGGGTATGATTGGGTACATTATGAGTTACGCTAAGGTATGTAGATGAAGTGATGGGTCTACAAGTCTCTCTTATGTGACAGATGATATCATGGCCACTTGATAATGAACTGAGAAGTGCATGGCCGTGCCCGAGGAATGATAAGCGTTATCATTTGCTTGATGAATTCAGTGTCACTAAGAGATCAAGTAAATGTTTAGCTATATAAGGATGATGGTTCCATGCCTTATGCTAAACGGGATATCAATGTAGAGGATCATACGCAGTTTGCTCAGAAAGGTTGTGTTGAATCACCATTCGACCCTCCATTTCGAATTTGGTAGACATTATGTCTTGCTAGAGACCACTGATGACTTACGGATTAATCAATGAGATTGAATTATCCATTACCAATTTAGAATGGGCCTACAATACCATACATAAGAAAGTTTGATTATGCAGAATAAGTATTCTTGCCAACAATAAATATAATTGTTATACTTAAATAAATAAGATTTAATTAAATGGTATAATTAAATATTATTGAAAAGTTCTTTGGTATTAATTAAGAGTTAATTAATTACCTGGGAACAATTGGTATTGGCTGATAAATCAAGGGACTTAATTGTAATTGAAATTTTTGACCAATCAGCCTGATCCATGGGTCATGCGTTGTTCCGTGGGCTTGGTGTATAACCCAAATCATTAAAATATTATTTAATACTATTTTGGAATCAGTAAATATTATTTAATACTGATTTGGAATCAGTAAAATAATATTTGGTAATAATACTGATTTGGAATCTGATTAAATCATTTAAGTAATAATTGATTGATTACAATACTGATTTTAGAAACTTTGATTCTACAAATGTCCTAGGGATATTATTGTAGAAAAAAGGTGGTTTTCAATTAGAAAAAATCAAAACAAGCAAAACATACACAAAACCCCAAATTCTCTCTGTATGCAAAAGACGGCTAGCACCGAATCTGCAAAGGGTTTTCGTGCTTGAAAGTAGAGAATCCTTCAAGAAAGGATTTTGTGGTGACAAACGTAACTGGAGTAGAATGCTTGGACCAACATCAAACAAGGATCCAGGCGCGAAAACCGATTACGCTACGAGGGTAAGCTTTAGAAGCTTTAAACATATGACTAATTAAAACACTAAAATTTGAATTGACATGAATCCGCTGCGTAAATTTTGAAAATCATGCCGCCGATCCCAACACCTCAAGATTTCCAGTAAGAAAAGCTGTATTGACATCCATCTGCCATATCTCATAATTTAAATGAGAAGTTATGGACAAGAGAATCCGAATCGACTTAAGCATAGCTATCAGGGAAAAGGTTTCCTCATAATCGATACCATTTTCTGAGTATACCCCTTCACCCCAAGCCTAGCTTTAAAAGTTTTAATCTTTCCATTGGGTCCTCTCTTACTTTTGTGGACCCACTTGTATCCAATGGGTTTAAAACCATTACGCAAGTCTACAAGCTCCCAGACTTGATTAGAGTCCATGGACCCCAGTCTGGTTCGTACGCTTCTGTGACCAAATTCGAGGATTCTCGCAAGCCCACGTACTTCTCAGCTTGTCTCACAACCCTCTCACTTTGACGAGGCACCATTTGTGTGGGCATATTATCTATTACTTCTTGTGCAGTGTTTTGTGGTGTATCTACTTCTACTGGTGCAACAAGATTAGTGGATTGTCCCCTAAGTTCTTATAGTACGATCTTACTACTGGGCTTGTGATCTAGAATATATTATTCTTCTAAAAATGTGGCGTTAGTGCTAACTATCACCTTCTGATATTTAGGACTATAAAATAAACCATATTTTGTTCTTCTAGGATATCCTACAAACAACATTACTTTATTCTTGAATCTAACTTACCCGCATATGCCTTGAGCACATGTGCTGGGCAACTCCAGATTCTGAGATGTCTCAAACTGGGCTTGTGCCCCATCTACAACACTGTAGGGGTTTAAGATACAGATTTAGATGGTACAAAGTTAAGAATGTAAGCTGTTGTTTCTAAGGAAAATCCCCAAAACGAATTAGACAATTCACTATATCTCATCATCGACCTAACCATTTCCATAAGAGTTATGTTTCTTCATTCTGCTGGGGTGTGCGAGGTGTATATAACTGACACTGAATTTCTACCTCTGAAAGATAGTCTCTGAATTCGCCTGAAAGGTATTCGCCAACACGATCTGATCGTAGTGTCTTAATATTTTTACCATGATGTTTCTATATATCTGCCCGATACTATTTGAACTTGGCAAAGCATTTGGACTTGTGACATAGGTCCACACAAGTCAGAGTGAACAAGTTTTAACACTTCTTTGGCCCTATACCCATTCGCCTTTAAAGGCCTTTTGGTCATCTTACATTCCAAACAGAGTTCGCAAGTTGAATAGTTGTCAACTTCCAATGAACCTAAAGGTCCATTTGTGACCAACCTTTGAATCGTACTAAGGTTAATATGACCTAGTCTAAGGTGCCAAAGATACGTTTGGTTCATATCAGAAGGTTTTTTCCTCTTATTATGATTCAATGATGTGTTATTTAATTCTGTTTTTGCGCAACAGGGGAGTTTGGTTTTAGTAAAAACAGATTATCTACTAATAAACCGGAACAAACAAGTTTCCCATTCTTTCTAACAATAACAGATTTATTAGAAAAAATAAACTTATAACCATCCAACATGAGTTTAGAAACTGAAATCAAGTTGCTTCTAAAACTCGTAACATAAAGACAATTGTTTAAAACTAAAACTGAAGATTCCAAAATAACTCTAACTACTCTCACTGCTTCAACTGACACTTTTGTAGTGTCGCCCAAGTAAAGCTCTAATTCGCCACATCCAAGCCTCTGGGTTACCTGAAACCCCTGTAAAAAAATTACAAACATAATCAGCGATTCCCGAATACCCAAACCAGGCATATGTGAGAATCACCGCTAAACATGTTTCAGTAATAAAGATGAAAATAGCCATACCTTAGATCTTTGGACAGTCCGACTTCCAATACTCCGTCTTGCCGCATTTGAAGCACTTGCCTTTCAACTTCTTCTTCTTTGTGATGTCAGGCTTATACGCATGACCAGCTGTCTTCTGGGCTTTCTTCTTTTTCTTCTTTCCAGCTTTGGACTTAGAAGAGGAATCTTGAGCCTTGATTGTGACTAAAACTTGCTTCTTTTCTTGAAAGAGGCCTTCAGCCGACACCAAAGCAGCTAAGAGTTCAAGTAGAATATAAACACACTGATTCATATTATAATTCAGCCAAAACTGCTCAAAGCTCTGAGGCAAACTCTGGAGGATCATGTCAACCTGCGTTTCCGCATCAATCTCACCTCCCAATACCTCAACTTCATTGATGTTGCTAATCATGTCAAGTACGTGATCTCTCACTGAGTTCCTTCAGCCATTTTGGTGGTCATTATCTTCCTCATGGCTGTTTGCCTTACTGACCTGCCTTGATGACTGAACATATCCCTCAGGTGAGCCATCATGTCAAGAGCAAAGATCATTGATTGAAGCTGATGTTACAGAACATTTGACATAGAAGTCAAAATATAATACTGCGCCATCTCATCAGCCTTCATCCACCTCTGATAGGCTTCCCTCTCTTCTTGAGGTGTCTCATCATTAGGTGTGGGTGGGCAAACCTCAGTGAGCACAAACTTATACTGCTTAGCCGTTAGGACGATGTCCAAGTTACAATTCTAATTGACAAAATTTGGACCGGTTAATTGGTTCTCTTTTAGTATAGTAGCTAACCGATTGAATGCCATATCAAAAATTGAAAAATAAATAAACAGACATGTTTTAGAATAAAAATAAATTCAAAAATATTAAACCCTCAAAATAATATAATCTATCTACAAACATCTCGTCAATCGGGATTCACGCAAGTCACGATAGTATGAACGTTCACGTTAAACCACAATCATTTGAAAATAACCAACTAAGTTCATTAGTTTTATTATCTGACCAAACATTCTATTGATTAATAAAATTAATAGTTGGTACCTTTTAGCTATACACTAAAGCAGCGTAACTTTGATGGGAGGAATACTACTAATTGTACACTAAGTGTATACCATTACATGACCTTCAAGTTTATTACCTAGGATAGTGCACCTCAGATGGAGAGAATATCGCATTCTCCAATTTGACTTACTATAGTCATCCAATCTAGTGATTTTGTGAATTAGACTTATCCGATATAGAGGAAGGGCCTAATGACAACGTGCAAGTCTACCCAAATCACTCATGAATTTGTAACGGTGGCCATGGGAATTAATTAACCAACCCGTTTCCACTTAGATTTTTAAAACGAGGGTTTTTCGATTTTAACATGCTTTTAACTACCCTAAGTTATATGCACAAAAATCATTATTTTAATCATGCATTAAATAAAGCACAAACTAAAACACATAAGCATGCAACTTAAAACGATAAATACGAGAAATAAATACGTAAAGTAAATTTTCCGACTATTATGGTTTAAAACTGCATCATGCTTTCATTTGTTGCCTTGTATCGTGTCCCGTCACGTCACTTTGATGGATTGAGTTTCGAATTTGAAAGATCCCATAACTAACTCCAAAAATGGGCAACGTGCGCACTGGTCAGGCAAGCGCAGCTCCGCACCAGCTTTGCCTGCATGTAGCTCTCGCACACTGCGGCACTTGCTATCTGCGACTGCTTTCGATGACTCCTTTGCCAGCGTCGACTTCCGGGTCTTTTGCTCCGCTCCCACTCATTATTTTGTCTCCTCATAATTCCCTTTGGTTTTTTCAGTTTTCTATGCAATCCTTAGAATCACTGAAATTGCGATAAACCAAAAACCCATGAATTTTAGTCGTCCAAAAATGACTTCTTTGATTATATAAAAAATTCCTAAATACAATGCTGATTTTCTAGGAAGAATAAAATCGACAATTTACATAAAAAAACCCTACTATAGAATTAATCTAATCCTACACGGCTTCTAACTCGTGGTTCTACTATTACACACATTAATAAAAAAAACCAACCCGGACATGTTCCAGGGTTTAGTTAAAATATAAATACAAACTATAATAGTCGGGATCACAAAGCACCTACAATAAAAATCATGTAACCAATCGAACAAGTATAAAGCCAAAACCTTAGCTCTGATACCAATAGCAGGAATTGTCTGTCCGAGTCCGATAAAAAATTCCACTTTCGTGCATAGCATCCAGAATTGAAAATATTCAATCAAACCCGAACGCTCATGCAATCCATTTCTAACCCCTTTTGAAATACCACATGAGCACCGGATCTTGGTTTACCTTATTCGATTTGTTTCACAACAATAGTACGATAAATACTAAAAGCTAAAAGATAGAAATCGACCTCTTGAAGTTTGTCCCTTAAGAATTCTCTTGTATGACTCTTAGACGCGATCCGATGTGTGGGCAACGATATACAGAACAAATGGAATCAGCATAAGGAAAAATCACCACAAAATCCTCGTCAAAATAACTGTCCGCCGCCACCGGAATTCCACTACCGCCACTATCCACCGGAAAAAGTCAACGTTGCCACCGATGTTGACCGGGAAAGGTCCGCCGTTGACTGGGGTGTTGGTGTATGTGCCCTTTTTAAGGGCTATAGATATTTGTCATTTTGATTGATGTTATAATCAGATGAGTTGATTTCATGATAGTAATATTCTTGTGCATATTTGATTTCATGAAATCGATCCGCCAAAAGAAACACTAAGACCAGAAATCACTGCATGGGCCCTAAGATCATGAGTGATTCTTTTGAGTAGTATTCGTTCGAGGACCCTAAGACCAGAAATCACTGCATGGGCTTAGGTGAATTGTAGTGTGCTTTGACATACGCCTAACGGGGTTGTAACAGGTTTCCAAGCACTGGTATGATTGGGTACACTATGAGACATGCTAAGGTATGTAGGTGAAGTGATGGGACTACAAGTCTATCTTCAGTGAGAGATGATATCTTGGCCACTTCATAGTGAACTGAGAAGTTTATGGCCGTGCCCAAAGAATGATAAGCGTTATCATTTGCTTGATGAATTCATGTCACTAAGAGATCAAGTAAACGTTTAGCTATACAAGGATGATGGTTCCATGCCTTATACTAAAGGGGATATCAATGTAGAGGATCGTACGCAGTTTGCTCGGAAAGGTTGTGTTGAATCACCATTCCACCCTCCATTCCGAATTGGGTAGTCATTATGTCTTGCTAGAGACCACTAATGACTTATGGATTAATCAATGAGATTGAATTATCCATTACCAATTTAGAATGGGCCTACAGGATCGCACATAAGAAAGTTTGATAATGCAGAATAAATATTATTACCTACAATAAATATATTTGTTAAATTTAAATAAATAAGATTTAATTAAATAGTTTAATTAAATATTATTGAAAAGTTTTATGGTATTAATTAAGAGTTAATTAATTACCTGTGAATAATTGGGATGGGCTGATAAATCAAGGGACTTAATTGCAATTGAAGTTCTTAACCCATCAGCCTTATCAATGGGTCATGGGTTGATCCGTGGGCTTGGTGTATAACCCAAATCATTAAAGTATTATTTAATACTAATTTGAAATCAGTAAATATTATTTAATATTGTTTGGAATCAGTAAAATAATATTTGGTAATAATACTGATTTGGAATCTGATTAAATCAGTTAAGTAATAATTGATTGATTACAATACTGATTTTGGAAATTTTAACTCTACAAATATCCTAGGGATATTATTGTAGTAAGATAATGATTTTCAATCAGAAAATCAGAACAAGCAAAATATACACAAATTTCCAAACTCTCTCCGTAGGCAAAAACGGCTAGCACCGGATCTGCAAAGAACTTCAGTGCTTGAAAGTATAGAATCAAGGAAGGATTTTGGTGGTGACAAACATAATCGGAGCAGAAGGTTTGGACTAACATCAAACAAGGATCCAGACGCGGCAATCGATTACGCTACGAGGGTAAGCTTTAGAAGCTTTGAGTGTAGGATTAATTAAACACTAAAATTGAAATTGGCATGAATCCGCTGCGTAAAAATTTTGAAAAACATGCCTCCAATCCCAACACGGGGAAGCTCCGTCGTTATCCGCAGAGAAAAACTATCACTGTCCGCCTGGTTTTTCAGCTCGGATCTCGCGCCAATATCAAGAGAGTTTCTCTCTCTAACTTTCTCTCTCTGGCTTTTGTGTCCTGTCAATTATGACTTGTGTTTCTTGTTTGCTAATCCCTTGTGTCTATTTATAGGGTTACAAGAGAAATCTTAAGTGGGCTTGAGTTAGGTCTTATTGTTGGGTTTGGGTTTTAGTAGTTTTCAAATCCCAATTAGATTACCTAATTCTTGGATTTCCCTATTCTTAATTAAATAATTAGATTCACTTTGTCAATTTGCTAATCGACCCAAGGATTAATTAATTAAATAATTAATTCACTTTAACAATTAACCCCACACATAATTAATCGCACCAATAACGGATTAATTATAAAATTACTGCTCAAACAAGAATTGCTTCAGGAAGCACTAATTTAATTATTTTTTATTCTTCCCACGTCAAAGATATACTCCTTCTCAATTTATTAATGATAAACTCCTAAAATGGTTCATTACATACAGCAGAAAGATCATTTTGGTCCAAAACAAATAAAAACTACTTTTTCAGTCCATTACATTAATTCTTAAAAATTTTTAATCCAAAATCCACTTTTGCCCATCTTGACCTGGGGTATTTTGGTCATAATAAATAATGTATATATATTTTTAACCTTCAAAATTACATAATAATAATAATAATAATAATAATAATAATAAACATTTACCCTCCCCTTCCCTCCCCCCTCTCTCTTCTCTACACTCTCCTCCGTCGTGCCACACCCGCTCCTCCTCCTCTCCACCACCGTCCCGCTCATCCTCCTCATCTTCTTTCACCACCATCTCTACACATTCATCCTCCTCCTCCTCTCCACCACCATATCAACCCAGGAAACCATAATTCAGCAAAAAAAAAAAAAAAAAAAAAACTGCATTTCACCCTAGCCAACTTCTAAATCTTCCCTCTTTGTGCCTTCCCTGCACACTACATTCAATCCAAATCTTCCCTCTTTGTGTCTTTCCCAAATCTGCCCATTGCTAGTTTCCAAAAAAAAAAAAAAAAAATGAAGCAACGTCTTCTCAAAAATTACGGCAGTTTCAAAATTTGAAAGCCCAGGAATTGAAACTTCCTCACTCACGTAATTAATCTATGTGAGTTTTCATTGGCCAAAATAGTTTTCATTGACCATAGAACAGATCACAACTGTTAGTTTTGAATACAGAAAAGCTATGGCTTGTATCAAAAACTAATATCCACAGATGAAATAATATTATATTTCAGTATTAAATTGTTCCATTATATCATAGAAGTAGATAACGGGGTGTGGAAAGATACAGTAGATACCGTTATTGGTTAAAGTACTGATATATTAAAAGTATGCTCGTAACTGCAATAGTCTGAACATACTATCGGTATAGGTTATCGTGTGGTTTGGAAATTGGTTTATCTAGACTAATTAAATCACACGGATATGCCTGGGGCATATTGAGCACGACAAGTTTGGATAGAATTGACTTATACTGATCGACGTAGTCAATTCGGTCCTAGTATTCAGTCTCCCAATCCCGAGATTGGGACGGGCGTGAGAGTTTGATATCGTATGCTTTGATTTTTCAAAGAGTGAGGTCAATTGAGGCCTATACCTCGGTAGGTTGGGTATACGGTGTTTAGCTTCTTACGTGCCATTTTTAGTCGGAGGAATTCACGTACTGGTTCGTCGGTTTATGGTGCTCCCGAGATGAGCTCGAAAGGTTTGTTATACTAAACCCGGCCGAAGGACTTTATGTCTGGTATAATAAGAAGGTCGAGTGGTATTAATCTCGGATACCAAGAAGTCGGTGAATTAGTTTGTCAGTAAATTGATAAATCGACGAGCACTAGATATTTAATGTGGGGAGATAGAAAAAAATATAGTGGCGCGATATAAAGTCATTTTTGAGCGGTAGTTCCATAGTTAGTCTGATAGTGGTAAGACTAATTATGTATTTGACTAATCGACAAAGTGAATTGATTAATCCTAAAGGTTTAATTAATATTTAATTGACAAAGTGGATTAAGAAATTAATTCTATATGAATTAATTAATCCTAAGGGTTTGATTAAATTAAATTAACGAAGTGGGTTAAGAAATTAATTCAAATGGGTTGATTGGGGTTGATTAGTCTAGGAAAGACTAAGTTGTCAATGAAAGTCAAATTAAAAGGCCCAACTCAAAAGCCCACTAGGTCTCCATTAGAGCTCTCTATAAATAGAAAGTTTAAGGCCAAATAAACTTAAGAAAATCTTGCAAGACAACTTTGTCTTCCTTGAGTGAGAAAGTTCTAGAGAGAGACTCTCCTTCCTTCTTGGGTTTCTTTCAAAAATGAACTTGGAATCTCACTTATCAATTTAGATTAAGTTCAAAGATCAAACTTTTAGATAGCCCATCGATTTTTGAGTTTGCCCACTGCTGGATTTCAGTTCTTTTCGTCCGATTCTTCACATTTTTGGCTTAAATTCTGCCCAGTTTTTTTTTTGGTGTTGGCCGGATTTTTAGTTCTTCACTTGGGCAGTTCAGCAGCTGCTTCTAATCACTACAGGGTGCTTGATCCAGCTGGGTTGGTGATCCACAATCTCGGTTGTCCAGATCGTGACCGGAGTTGAAGTGGGTTCGATTTTATTGGCGAAAAAAGTAGTGGCAGCAGTTTGTTGGGTTAAAGGTTTGATCTTTTCGACAGATTTAATCTTTTTGAGACATTTTCTTTGTGGGTTTTCGTGGGCTTTGATAGCACATCCCGTTAGATTATTGCCCACGCAATATTTGGGATTTTTTGGAGTTATCTTTTGGATTTCGGTGGTCATCGCAAGCAAAGATTTGGTTTTTCTTATTGCGTTGGACTTCGCTTCAAAGGTATAACCTTTAATCCTTCTGCTTTTAATTAAAGGTGTAATCTTTGTGCGTTAGATGTCAATTTAATAAATTAAATAAGTATAAGCCTAGATCCGTTCATGGGAAAATGAATTTGAGCCTGAGCTTTGTCAAAAACTTCCGATTTCGGAATGCATTGCACAAAAGTGAGGTTTTCGATTTAGCCCGGGCTTATTCAGTTTTTCTTCAAAATGGTATCAGAGCGAGTGTTTTGGCTTTATACTTGTTTGATTTATTACACGGCTTTATTTTGGCATTATTATTTTTGTCGAAATGTTTAAACAGGTGGTTATTGGTTTCCCGGCTATTACGGTAGAATTTTATTTTTAATTCATAAATCCTGGGACATGTCCGGTCTCGTATTGTTTTTGAATGGAAATGTCTGTAATATTAATAACCACAAGCTGGAAGCCGTGTAGGATTATAAAAATCTTGTAGTAGGATTTGATCTAATCATGTCGTCTTTAAATTCCTAGAAAAATGCCTTTGTATATAGTAATTTATGTATTATGACGAAGACGTTATTACGGATAACTTATATTCGCGGGTTTTGGTTTCTTGCAATTTTGGGTGATTCCTAATTACGTGAAAAACTGAGAAAACCAGGGCGAATCGAGAGTAATCCAAATAACGAGTGGGAGCAACATGACTGGATGTGTCATCGAGGCGTCAAGGAATCAATGATGGAGAAGGCCATAATAGTCAGGAAATTTATTTCTTTAAGTTCCCGTATTTATGTCTTTCATTCATTGTGTGTTTTTCATTTTATTTTGCATGAAAGAAAACCAAACCAAAACGTTTTAAAAAGTAAAGTGCAATTAACTAAGGTAAATTATTCGCATATTAAAATTCTAACGGTTTTATGGGTGCGAATATCCTTTGTCAAGATATTGAATGTTAAAATGGAAAAATCCTCAAACTTAAAAATCTAAGTATGAGCGGGTTGGTAAATATCCCCATGGCCTCCATTACGGATTCATATGTGATGTGGGTTAGACCGACGTGCTAGCCAAGGGCCTTGTTCCCTACGGATAAGTCTTCAACCCCGAGATATCACTAGATTGAATTTTTAAAGGGATGACTATAACAAGTTTAATTGGAGAAATTTGTGACACCCTCGCTAACTGAAACGCATTAGTATCCTAAGTAACAAGCTTAGAAGTCACATAATGGCAAGCACTTAGTGTACTATTTGTAGTATTCCTCCTAAGAGGTTACGCTGCTTATTGAGTTCGGCTAAAATTATTGACTATTAATTTCATTGATCATAAGATCGTTGGTCATATAATGAAATTAATGAACTTCGGTTCTTCTCAAACGAATGTGAGTTAGCGTAGACGTTCACCCAACGTGACGTGCCTTACTCCCAGTGAGAGATGTCGGTAGGAGAATGAATTGTTTTGAGGATATCAATATTTTCAAAAAAGTATACTGAAACTTGAATGTTTATTTTTTCAGTTTTTGATATGTCGTTCAACCCGCTAGCTGTCATTTTGAATCAGAACAAACTTACGGGTCCAAATTACATTGACTGGAAATATAACTTGATATTGTCCTTACTGCTGACGGTTACAAGTATGTGCTCACTGAGGAGTGCCCCCCTAAGCCCAGCAATGATGCCACCCCTGAGCAGCGAGAGCCATGTACGAGGTGGCAGAAGGCTGATGAGATGACCCGGTGCTACATCTTGGCTTCTATGTCGAGTGTACTACAGCATCATCATCAGTTGTTTACCTCAGCCTACGATATGATACTCAACCTAAGGGAGATGTTTGGATATCTGGGCAGGGCAACCAAGCAGTCAGCTATGAGGAAACTCATGAATGCTAGGATAGCTGAAGGCACTTCAGTGAGGGATCACGTGCTGGACATGATGAGCTGTATCAATGAGATTGAGGTATTGGGAGGTGACATTGATGGGGAGACCCACGTCGATATCATTCTCCAGAGCTTGCCCCCCAGTTTTGAGCAGTTTTGGTTGAACTATAATATGGGCAAGCTCTCATATTCACTTCCCGAACTCAAGTCTGCATTGGTGTCTGCTGATGGCCTATTCGCAGAGATCAAACCTTGGCTACTGTTGGTCCCTCAGGTTCCTCTGTTGGGCCCAAAGCCAGGAAGCAAAAGAGGAAGAGAGGCTAGAAAGCAGGAGCTGATCATGGACCCAACGAGCATTGCCAAAAAGCATAAGCAGAAAGACAAGTGATTCAGATGTGGCAAAGCAGGACATTGGAAGAAGGATTGCCCAAAGTCTCGAGGTATGTGTAAATTTTCCCTAGTTACTAAGATGTGTTTAGTGGCGATTCTCACAGATACTTGGTGTGTGGATTCAGGAGCAACTGATCATGTTTGTAATTCTTTGCAGGGGTTCCAAGTGACCCTGCTGCTTAGAGAGGGAGAGTTGCAGGTCTACCTTGGGGATACTACCAGAGTTTCTGTTGTTGAAGTGGGAGTTCTTTGTCTTTATTTTTTCAGACACCGTTTTACAATTGAGAGATTATTTATATGTACCCAGTTTTCGTAAGAATTTGCTTTCAGTTTATAAACTTATTTTGGATGGTTATAAGTGTGTTTTTTCTGATCGATCTGTTTTTATTAGAAAAGGCCAAAAGCTTATATGTTCCGGTACATTAGTTGACAATCTATTTCTAATTAAGACATACTTTTCAGAATGCAAAACATAGAAACTAATAACTCATCACCGAATTATAATAAGATAAGGAGTCTTCCCCTTTGAATCAAACTTATCTTTGTCACCTGAGACTCGGTCACATCAACCTTAGTAGGATTCAAAGGTTGGTCAATAATGGATCTTTGGACTCATTGGATATTGACAGCTATCCGACCTGTGAGTCCTGCTTGGAAGGTAAGATGACCAAGAGGCCTTTAAAGGCAAAGGGGTATAGGGCCAAATAGGTTTTAGAGTTGATTCATTCTGACGTGTGTGGGCCTATGTCAGTTCAGGCTAGAGGTGGTTATGAGTATTTCGTGACTTTCACGGATGATTACACTAGATATGGATACATATACCTGATGCACCACAAGTCTGAATGCTTTGGCAAGTTCAAAGAGTTTAAGGCTGAGGTGGAGAACCATCTGGGTAAGAGTATCAAGGCCTTGTGATCTGATCGCGGTGATGAATATCTCTATAGTGAATTTAGGTCTTTTTTGTCGGAGGAGGGTATTCAGACCCAGTTGTCTGCACCTGGCACACCCCAACAGAATGGTGTAGCAGAGAGGAGGAACAGGACTCTTACCGATATAGTTAGATCGAAGATGAATTATAGTGAGTTGCCTACCTCATTTTGGAGTTATGCTTTAGAGACAGTGTGTTATCTCCTTAATCTCGTGCCATCTAAATCTGCGCCTACAACACCCCTAGAGTTGTGGACTGGGCGAAAGCTTAGTCTGAGACATCTCAAGATTTGGGGTTGTCCAGCACATGTGCTTGAGGTAGATGCAGTTAAGTTAGAAGGTTATGCTGTTTCTAGGCTACCCCAAAGGAACAAGAGGTGGTCTATTTTATAGTCCTCAGGATTAGAAGGTGGTGGTGAGCACCAATGCCAGATTTCTTGAGGAGGACTATATTTTAGATCATAAGTCAAACAGCAAGGTAGAATTGGAAGAGCTTAGAAGTTACTCCATTATTCCAGATGCACAAGTACAGGAAGACACACCACAAGAGACTGCAGACACTATCACAGATGATGGTCTTACACAGGCTACTCCTCATCGTAGTGAGAGGGTTGCAAGACAGCCTGAGAGGTACATTGGTTTAGGTGAGTCTTCGAACTTTATCCCTAGCACTCATGAACCAGATCCAGTTAGCTACAATAAGGCTCTCTAGGATAAAGATGTAGATTATTGGCAGAAAGCGATGATTGCTGAGATGGGTTCTATGGACTCAAATCAAGTCTGGGAGCTGGTAGACCTTCCTGATGGGTTTCGACCTATTGGGTGCAAAATAGGCATACAAGAGAAAGAGTGGATCTGATTGGAGGGTTGAGACCTTCAAGGCTAGGCTTGTGGCGAAGGGGTATACTCAGAAAGAGGGTATCAATTATGAGGAGACTTTTTCCCCAGTAGCTATGCTTAAGTCGATTGGGATTCTCTTGGCCATAACTACTCATATGGACTGTGAGATTTGGTAGATGGACGTCAAGACAGATTTTCTTAATGGAAGTCTTGAAGAGACCATCTTTATGCAGCAACCAGAGGGTTTCATTGTTCAGGGCCAATAGCACAAGGTATGCAGGCTTAGGAATTCCATTTATGGACTTAAGCAAGCATCCAGATCTTGGAACATCAATTTTAACGAGGTTATCCAGTCCTATGGATTCACTCAGTATCCATAGCAGTGTGTTTATCGCAGGCGTGATGGTGATATGGTGGTGTTCCTCGTACTTTACGTAGATGGCATCCTTCTGATTGGCAACAGTAAGAAGGTGTTGTCAGACGTAAAGGCATGGTTGTCCAGACAATGTGATATGAAAGATTTGGGATCAAGATTATTCTATATTGTAGGAGACGTTCTCTGACTCTCTTTCAGGCTTCCTACATAGACACGATTCTGGCCCGTTTTAACATACAGAACTCCAAGAAGGGTTCACTACCTTTCAGGCATTGGGTGCATTTGTCTAAGGAGCAGTGCCCCAAGACTACTGAGGAGATAGATGCCATGCAGGCGATACCCTATGCTTCTGCAGTGGGTAGCCTTATGTTTGCTATGTTATGTACGAGGCCTGATATTTGCTTTGACATTGGCATGGTTAGCAGATATCAGAGTAATCCTAGGAAGGCTCACTGGAAGGTAGTAAAATGTGTTCTCAAGTACTTGCGTAGGACGAGAGATTATGTCCAGGTTTATAGAGTGCAGGAGCTTGTACCATTGGGTTACACAGATTCGGACTTTTAAGGTGATATAGACAAGAGTAAGTCTACCTCTTGGTTTGTGTTTACTCTAAGAGGTGGAGTCATAGTGTCGCAGAGTGTCAAGCAGAAATGCGTGGCAGATTCCACCATGGAGGCTGAGTATGTTACCTTATCAGAGGTAGCGAAAGAAGCTGTGTGGCTCCGGAGCCTCCTGATGGACTTAGATGTGGTTCCTGAGTTGCCTAGGTCTATCACAGTTTACTATGATAATAATGGTATAGTTGCTAACTCGAGGGAACCACGAGCCCATAAAGCGAGTAAACATATAGAGAGTAAATACCACCTGATACGAGAGATCGTAAAGAGGGGAGACGTGGTCATGGCCAAGATAGCATCAGATGACAATCTTGCAGTTCATTTCAAAGCCATTGACCCCAAAGGTCTTTGAGAGACATGTGGAGGGTATGGGAGTCATATTCTTGAGAGAGCCATGTGAGTGAGCTTAAAAGGGTTCTGTAGATTTCATTATGATAGCAGTGTAATAGCGGGTTGGACAATTTTTGTACTTCTTAGTATATCTTTGAGTATTAGTGGGAGATTGTTAGTTTTGAATACGGAAAAGCTATGGCTTGTATCAAAAACTAATATCCACAGATGACATATCATTTTGTTTCAGTATTAAATTGTTCCATTACATTATAGAACTAGATAACGGGGTGTGGAAAGACACAGTAGATACCGTTATTGGTTAAAGTATTGATATATTAAATGTATGCTCGTAACTGAAATAGTCTGAACATACTATCGGTATAGGTTATCGTATGGTTTGAAAATTGGTTTATCTAGACTAATTAAATCACACGGATGTGCCTGGGGCATATTGAGCACGACAAGTTTGGATAGAATTGACTTATACTGATCAGCGTAGTCAATTCAGTCCTGGTATTCAGTCTCTCAATCTTGAGATTGGGACGGGCGTGAGAGTTGGATATCGTATGCTTCAATTTCCCAAAGAGTGCAGTCAATTGAGGCCTATACATCGGTAGGTTGGGTATGCGGTGTTTAGCTTCTTACATCTCGTTGCTAGTCGGAGGAATCCACGTACCGGTTCATTGGGTTGATGGCGCTCCCAAGATGAGCTCAAAAGGTTTGCTATACTAAACTCGGCTGGTGGACTTTATGTCCGGTATAATGAGAAGGTTAAGTGGTACTAATCTCGGATACCAAGAATTCGGTGAATTAGTTTGTCAGTAAATTGATAAACCGACAAGCACTAGATCTTTAATGTGGGGAAATAGAAGAAAATATAGTGGTGCGA
The DNA here is from genome assembly GCA_030378225.1 of Knoxia roxburghii. Taxonomy (NCBI): domain Eukaryota; kingdom Viridiplantae; phylum Streptophyta; class Magnoliopsida; order Gentianales; family Rubiaceae; genus Knoxia; species Knoxia roxburghii. The sequence goes on from CM059424.1 coordinate 22,281,412, forward strand.
TATAAAGTCATTTTTGATCTGTAGTTCCATAGTTAGTCCGATAGTGGTAAGACTAATTATGTATTTGACTAATCGACAAAGTGAATTAATTAATCCTAAAGGTTTAGTTAATATTTAATTGAAAAAATGGATTAAGAAATTAATTATATATGAATTAATTAATCCTAAGGTTCGATTAAATTGAATTAATGAAGTGGGTTAAGAAATTAATTCAAATGGGTCGATTGGAGTTGAGACTAAGGCCCAACTCAAAAGCCCACTAGGTCTCCATTAGAGCTCCCTATAAATAGAAAACTTAAGGTCAAATAAACTTAGGAAAATCTTGCAAGACAACTTTGTATTCCTTGAGTGAGAAAGTTCTAGAGAGAGACTCTCCTTCCTTCCTGGGTTTTTTCCAAAAACGAACTTGGAATCTCACTTCTCGATTTAGATTAAGTTCAAAGATCAAACTTTTAGATAGCCCATCGATTTTTGAGTTTGCCCACTACTGGATTTCATTTCTTTTCGCTGGATTCTTCACATTTTTGGCTTAAATTCTGCCCAGTTTTTTTTTTTTGGTATGGGCCGAATTTTTAGTTCTTCACTTGGGCAGTTCGGCAGCTGCTTCTAATCACTCTGGGGTGCTTCATCCAGCTGGGTTTGTGTTGATCTCTCTCCTGGGTTGGTGATCCACAATCCCGGTTATCCAGATCATGACCGGAGTAGAAGTAGGTTCGATTTTATTGGCGAGAAAAGTAGTGGGCAGCAGTTTCTTGGGATAAAGGTTTGTTCTTTTGTGTAGATTTAATCGTTTTGAGGGCTTTTCTTTGTGGGTATTCGTTGGCTTTGATAGCACATCCTATTAGATTATTGCCCAAGCAATATTCGGGATTTCTTGGAGTTATATTTTGGATTTCGGTGGTAATCGCAAGCAAAGATTTGGTTTTTCTTATTGCGTTGGACTTCACTTCAAAGGTATAACGTTTAATCCTACCGCTTTTAATTAATGGTGTAATCTTTGTGCGTTAGATGTCAATTTAATAAATTAAATAAGTATAAGCCTAGATCCGTTCATGGGAAAATGAATTTGTGCCTGAGTTTTGTCGAAAGCTTCGATTCTGGAATGCATTGCACGAAAGTGAGGTTTTCGATTTAGCCCGAGCTTGTTCTGTTTTCCTTCAACAACAACACCAGAGCACTACACCACCACCAGAATCAAAACCAGAGAAAATAACAAAAACCTATAATCAAAACCAAGAAGAAATCAGAGAACAGTGCACCACTACCAGAATCAAAACCATAGAAAATAAGAAAAACCCCAAAATTAGAAACCAAAGAACAGACCATTTTGAAGAAATGCACATCCTCTTTGGAGAAATCAAATCGCCCCTCATAGTTGAAGGAAACAGATCTAGCCCAGGCTCAACTGAAAATCTCACTTTCGTGTTTTGCATTCGGCTCAGGCTTAAAATCATTTCCCCCCGAACGGATCTAGGCTTATACTAGTTCTACGACACGCAAAAAATTGAATCTTTAAATTAAAGAAAAAATCTTTAAAGATTATTGAAAGATTATCTGCCCGGGCCTAGCCAGAAACTCACGTTCGTGCTACGCATTCCAGAATCAGAATCTCTGGCCAGACCTAGACGCTAACACAATCGCTATTCCAACCCTTGCTTGAAATAACATTACGCAGGTGTTGGTGTATGTGCCCTAATGAGGCTATTTATGTAAATAAACTTTGAGGGTTATATATGTAAATAAGACATATGTCGTTTGATTGATTGTTTATTTGATGAGTTAATTTCATGAATGTAATATTCTTGTGCATATTTAATTTCATGAAAACAATCCGCCAAAGAAACACTCCATGGACTGATAGATCATGAGTGATTCTTTTCGATTATATTCGTACGAGGATCCTTAGACCAGAAATCACTGCATGGTTTCAGGTGAATTGTGGTATTCTTTGATATACGCCTAATGGGACTGTAACAGGTTGCCAAGTACGGGTATGATTGGGTACACTATGAGTCACGTTAAGATATGTAGGTGAAGTGATGGGACTACAAATCTCTCTTAAGTGAGAGATTATATCCGGGCCACTTGATAGTGAACTGAGAAGGGCATGGCCATGCCCGAGAATTGATAATTGTTATCATTTGCTCGAATAGAATCAGTGTCACTGAGAGATCAAGTAAACGTTTAGCTTAATAAGGATGATAGTTCCATGCCTTATGCTAAATGGGAAATCGATGTAGAGGACCGTACATAGTATGCTTAGAAAGGTTGCGTTGAATCATCATTCGACCATCCATTCCAAATTGAGTAGTCATCATGTCTTGCTAAAGGCCACTGATGATTTATGGATTAATCTATGAGATTAATTTATCCATTGTATAACTAAAATTATAAAAGTAGCAAAATAAATAAACTTCTCTTCTTCAAGAACTATGGCCATGAATGTCTTCGTGAGTGAGGCTTGCTTGTGGAGGTCCTCTTCTACAGAGGTGGATTTCCCTCTTAGAAAATTCATCAAACGCCATGTAAGTATAATTTCTAGTAAAAAGTATATGTAATATTGGGTTACCTCCCAATTAGCGCTTTGGTTTTAATGTCGCCAGCTCGACACAAAAATAGCTTGTTTCAAGTGATGTAGTCGGAAAATCCTTGTCGACTTATGTGGATTTCTTGAGCAGTGACTAGACTTCCAATTCTCTTCTCCAAGGTAGGACTCAGATTTTCTTTGTTGGCTCCTTGCAAAAATTGGGAAAAAGTAGTTTTCAATGACAAGAGTTCTTCACTTAACACTTTAACTTCTTTCTCTTGCCAAAACTCTTCTTCTTTTCTTCTTGGTTTTCCTCTTTTGCTTCCATCTATCAATCTGGTATTTTAGTCTAGGTATGACTTTGGTGACTTGAGGCAACATTTTCTTTTCCTTCACATGGATATGATAGTGCACTTGGATTTTCTTGTGAGATCTTTGGCCTTTATCTTCTTCACCTGATTCTTCATCTTTGCTGCTAATGTCCCAATCTTTCACATCTTGTATCTCCCTACATTCTGGAACTGGAACATTTCTAACTGATTTAATTTGATCATTAACTTGACCACATGATTTTGAAGAAGGTGGTTCACACACTTGTGGGATCAAGGAAACAAGTTATTTCAATTTATCTTCAATTTGATCAAACCTGTCTCTTTGCTCCTCTCCCTTGTCCATTGGTCGTTCTTTGATTTCCTCCATGTGCTTTATTTTTTTTTCATTTTCAAGCTCGGTTATCCTTATCTTCATTATTTGTTGGTCCTCTTACATCTTATCCATTTGAGCTTTTAGATCATTGATCTCTTTCACATACTTGCAAGTTTGGCCATCACATTCTACTCTTAATACTGTTTATGATTGGCTGCCTCTCAAATTTTGGTCGGATCGTGCTGCAACTCAACATCTATGCGGAAGAGGAACTCCTCAGTTTCATTGAAATTTGATGGCCTTTTATCTGCTTGAGCGTGCCTTTGTACAAAATACTCCAAGAGTTTATTCTGATTAATCAACTCTCCATATTCAGCTGCTCATTCAGAAGACACCTCTCCTTGCTTAGCCCGCTCTAGCTCTTGAATTTTCTCTTTGCGCAGCATTTTCTCCTTGGCCTTCTCAATCGCTAAAACTCCAGCTAACATTAAATGTTGAGTTCCTAGCATATCATCAAATTTCTTCATCAATGCAGCAACTTTTCCTTCCAAAACACTATATTTTTGTTTTTTAGCTTGTGAGACTGATAATAACCGCATTATTTTCTTATCTTGGAATGAGAGCTTTTGTTCCATCTTTTGAATAATTCCAGCCAACTCTGTGATCTTGTGAAAGTGGCTGATTACTCTTCCTTCCATAAGCTTGAAATCTTTCTCTCTTTGTTGCCTCTCTAGTTTATTAGTCAATGCAATTACTTACGCCTTCATAGCCTCCAACTCAGATAGTTTGGAAGACTCTTGTCCATTCTGTTCAATCCACCACGAAATGTTGCTCACTGCAAGCTGTCAAAAATAGACATCTACAAAACAAAAACAAAACACCCTCATAATAGGGCAAAAGAAAAATATATACACTTAAAACTCTCAAATATTATTTTGGTTGCCAACCCCGGCAACGGCGCCAAAAAGTGATGTGTTAAAAATACACACATAAATAAAAATCCTTTTTAACACACTAAAGGACCACAAATCCTATCGTATGTAGTGAGGGTGTCGAATCCACAAGGAACGTACTAAATTAGTTATTAAGAATCGCAGTCACAGGAAGTAATAAAAATGTAAAAATGTTATACTACAATGACTTAAAAGTACAATCTAAACTATCACTCAAGGGAGTGAGCAAAGGATAATAGGTCTTGGATTTGCATGTTGATCCCCCCATGGGTAATTAACATTACTACATCCTTCTTATCTCATCATTCTTTGCTCCGGTAGTTTTAACCCATTGGATTGCCCAGTCGACCTAACTTCCTGAGTTCCAAATCATAAAGGACCAAGTACTTAGGGCATTGACAACAATGTTACCCAATTCATTAGTAGCACATATTCAATCACTAAACTGCAAGCACTGTCACTACCTACAAGTATTGTAACCGAAATAGCTCAAAGAAGAATTAATTCATGAACAAATTACATAAACTAACACTATAACTAATGCCCATGCATAGAATGAGAGATAAATGAATATTTACACAACATTAAGCCCAATGGGGTTCACAACCTACAAATCCAAGAATAGATCTAGCAAATCATGATAAAAGCGAAAGGGAAAATCTTGCCAAACCCCAGAAATGCAGCCATGACGTCTTAGTGAAATCTTTGCTTCGATTCCGTCAGTGTTTGGGGCTAAATCCCCTTCGATCTGTAAGGAAGATGAAGAAACCCTAGCTAAGAGAAAAAAAATAAGAATATTCTATTATAAGAATGAGGGAGAGTTCTTCTTATATTTCATTGGTGACTAATATATATAGAAGAAAATGAATCCCAAATTGGGTGTTGGTGGCTGCACTTGTGAGTAAGGGTATAATGGTCTTTTTGGCCAAAGAGTAGCTCTGGATGTCGACAGCACTTTGGAGTACTGTGGGCTCTTGAACTCAATCCACGATTTTGCCCTCCTGTAGTGTCCACAGCACTCCAGAGTGATGTGGACTCTTGACCAACTAATGCTCTTATTTGACTTTCTCAGCTTTTCCATAATCAAATCATCTAGCTTCAATATTTCTGCAATTTAAAGCAAGACTTTGGTGGAAAAAGTGGTAAACCGATATTGAGCCTGCATTTCCCGCAAAACACATTATAAGCTTAAAAAGTACATAAGAGCTATCAAAACTCTATCTGAATGTAATGAATTAAAGTGAAAAACTTCCATGAAAATTGATGTAATTTAGGGTTACATCAACAGCCTGAGAGGTACGTGGGTTTGCGAGAATTCTTAGATTTGGTCTCAGGTGTGCATGAACCATACCCGGTTAACTACAATGAGGTTTGCTGATATAAAAAACAATGATATCCGAGATGGGTCGATGGATTGAAATTAAGTTTAGGAACTTGTATACTTGCCTGATGGTTTTGAACCCATTGGATGCAAGTGGGTGTACAAAAGAAAAATAGAACCCAACAAAAAAGTTGAAACCGTCAAAGCTAGGCTTGTGACGAAGAGGTATACTCAGAAAAAAGGTATCAATTACGAGAAAACCTTTTCCTCAGTAGCTATGCTTAAGTCGATTTGGATTCTCTTGGCCATAGCTGCTCATTTAGATTATGAGATATGGTAGATGGATGTCAATACAGCTTTCCTTGAAGAAAATCTTAAGGAAACCATCTTCGTGTAGCAACCAGAGGGATTCATTACAGAAGGCTAAGAGCATAAGCTTTGCAAGCTTAAGAGATATATCTACGGACTTAAGCAAGCATCAAGATATTAGAACATTTAGTTTGATGAAGTAATTCAGTCTTACAGATTTACTCAGTGTCCGAATGAGCAATGTTTGTACCGCCGACGTGATGAAAAAATGGTGGTGTTTCTTGTACTTTATGTAGATGACATCCTACTTATTGGCAACAATACGAAAGTGTAATCAGACGTAAATGCATGATTTTCCAAGAAATTTGATGTGAAGGACATATCCTTGGGATCAAGATTATTTGAGATCGTAGGAAACATTCACTGACGTTTTCCCAAGTTTCATATATAGATACGATTCTGGCTGGCTTCAACATGTAGAACTCCAAGAAAAGTTTTTCACCTTTCAGACACGAAGTGTATCTATCTAAAGAGCAGTCAATGAATACTTTTGAGGAGCTAGAAACCATGAAGACAGTTCCTTTTGCTTCAGCAGTAGGAAGTCTCATGTATACCATGTTGTGCACGAGACCTAATATGCTGTTGGCATGGTTAGCAGATATTAGAGTAACCCTAGAAAAGATCATTAAGAGGCTGTGAAGTGCATCTTCAAGTAATTGCACAAAACAAAATATCAAGTTTTGGTCTATCAGGCACAGGAGCTAGTTTCGAGGGGTTCCATATATTCTGATTTCTAAGGCGACAGGGACAAGAGTAAGTCTACCTCCGGTTTTGTGTTTACTTTGGTAGGTGAAGCCATAGTTCGGTGGAGTGTCAAGCAAAAATGCGTGGTAGACTCTACCATATTGGCTGAGTACATTGTAGCATCAGAGGCAGTGAAAGAAATGGTGTGCCTTAAGAACTTCCTAGTGGACTTAGACATGATTCCTGAGTTACCGAAGCCTATCATGGTGTATTGTGATAACAATGGTGTAGTAGCAAACTAAAGGTTACCACGAGTGCACAAAGTGAGTAAACACATAGAGTGTAAGTACCACCTGATATGAGATATCATTAAGAGGAAAGATGTGGTTGTGGCAAAGATAGCATCAGCAGATGACCTTGCAGATCTATTCACGAAGACATTGACTCACGTGGAGGGTATGAGAATTAGATACTTAGCTGAGCCTTGACTATTTTCTAGTTATTTGTGTAGCTATAGATTAATGTAGTTCTATACTTGAAGCGCAGATTAAGTATTAGTGGGAGATTGTTGGTTTTGAATACTAAAACTTTGTTTGTATTAAAACTATTTCCCTATTTATATGTCGATTGAATGTTTTAGTTAAACTATCTTTGTGTTACATATGTTGTCCGTTTATATTATATGACTAGATGATGAGATGTCTCGTGTGACACAGTAGATCTCATCATTGATTAAAGTCATGATATATAAATGAGGCTCATGATAGAGACAGTTTGGACATACTGTCAGTTTAAATCCTTATGTGTTTCGGGAATTAGTTTGTCTAAACTAATTGAATCAGATAGATATGCCCGGGGCATATTGAGCATGACCGTTTAGGATTGAATTAACTTGTAGGGATTGTTAATAGTTAATTTGAACCATGTATTCTATCTCTTAATCCCTAGATTTGAATAGGTATGAGGTTTAGACATAGTATACTTTAATCTGCCGATAAGTGCGGTTACTTGAGACTTATATTCTCGGTAGGTTGAGTGCATGTGTTTGATTGCTTAGTGCGCTGTTGCTTGTCAAAACGAAAGCATGTACCGTTGCGTCCGGGGTGATGGTGCTCTCGAGATAAGCTTGTAAAGTTTATTATATTAAACCTGGCCGGTGGACTTATGTCCTATATAGTAATAAAGTCAAGTGGTACTAATATCAGATTATAAGAAGTCAATAATTAATTTATTAATAAATTAAAGAGCATTATATATTTGACGTGTGGAGAATAAAGAATAATTAAATTAGTTGTTCTGGATGCAATTCAGGTTTGAGCGATAATTCCATAATTAATCCGTTAGTGGTATAATTAATTATGTTGTTTGGTTAATTGCTAAATTGAATTAATTAATCCCGAGACTCAATTAGTAAATTGACAAAGTAGATTTAATTAATTAATTAATTCTTAGTTCAATTCAGAATTAGGTAATCTAATTGTGATTTGGAAATTACCAAAACCAAACCCAACAAGAAGGCCTAACTCAAGCCCACTTAAGGTCTCTCTTGTAAGTTTATAAATAGACACAAGGGATTAGCAATACATGACACAAGTTTCATAATTCTTGAAACTAGAGAGCGAAAGCTAGAAAAAGAAAGCCTACTCTGAATCATCCACGCTAAGATTTTTCTTCTGGAACATCTGAGGCTACTGTCGGTTCCTCTTTTTTCGGAAACACACAGACAAGGACACGACTTGCACCTATTCCTCTTCAAACCAATTTTAATTCTTCTTCCACCTCACAATCCACCCACCACACTTCTTTTAGCACATTTCCAACATCAATCATTGCTCAAATCCAAGGTATGCTTCCCATTTACTCTTTTCACTAATTTTTCCTAGAACTAGGGATATTGTGTAAATTGATTCTTTAATGTTGTAGTAACAATTAGGCTTTCTATTTGTGCTTAAATTATAATGGGTTTTGATGTTCTTTGAAAATTTAGAACCATGTATGCCTTGAATATCTCATTTTACACTTACCTAGAAATTATGCTTACATGGTGTTTGAGGAATTGTCTAAGAGGGAAAGTTACTCCGAATTGTTTAAAATTTTGTGGGCATGTTTTTCCATTTACTTGAGATGTTTAACTCATTTGCATAGGTTAGAATAGGCTTGGAAGTTGCTTGAACTTACAATTTCAATCCTAAACAAGTAAAGAGCTTTCTTCTATTGTAGGTCACAATGGATCCAATCAAACATGCATCCAATGCCAACATAGCCTCATCAAGTGGGACTAAGAAAAAACAACCTAGAAAAAGGGCTCACTTGAGGAAGGAAGAAATGAAAAAAGGGGCTAACCCAAACGAAGGCTTAGACATAATGAAAGAGAGGCCATTGTGCAACCAAATAAATGGGGACCCAATGAGAAAATATTGGGATTACATAGTGAGAATGGGTTGGACTAAGTTGCTACCTACAGAAAAGAAATCCAATAAAACTTTGGTGCGTGAGTTCTATGCGGCTTTAGCATTCAAAGATGAGAGAAAACATGACCATGGTGAGAACCCATAAAGTGAAGGTGACAAGGAGAGGCATAAATGAGATGCTTGAACTCAACTTGGGTATAAAACCTTTTGGAACGAACAGAGTAAATAGTTTTAAGCCACACCCAAGTGATATAAGGAGGATTTCGAGGAGCCATATTCAGACCCCAGATTCGTGGGTGGATATCAAGTATCAAGACTTAAATAGCATGGTTAGAACCCTTTATACCTCATGGTACATAATGTGTCACCGGTGCTGAAAATCAACCCCACTAAGTTCTGCTTGCAATTGTTGATACTAATGTGTAAGGAAATAGAGTTGGACTTATGAGACATCATACTTGATCAAATGATGGAGGCTCTCGAGAAGAAAAAGAAGATTGATGGGCTTCCATTCCCAAGTGTGATGTAGAAGTTATGTGAGAGAGCTGGAGTTAAAAATAAAAGGACTAATGCTACAGATTCACTTTTGGGCCCTCTCACCAACACCACTTGTCAAGACCCTGAAGAAAAAGTGAAGGAGGAACACAATCAAGGAGGAAGAGAGTTATAAGATAATGAGAAGGTGATGAAGAAGAAAATGACTCTATATTCAATAAGGAAGTGGACATGGATAAGGCTCAAGAAATTGAACCCTCCACTCAAATTATACTTAATGAGCTTCAAAAAATGAGGGAGGAGGTGGTGGAATAGAGAGAGATTGACAAGAAAATAAGGAAAAATATTAGGGAAAAAGCAAAGGCCAATATGAAAGCAATGAAGGCCACCTTCAAGAAAAATATGAAGGATCTCCAACAAATGATTTCCACCAAAATGGATAGAGTCATTGCCAACATCCCACCTCCTTCCAAGAGGACCTCCACAAGCAAGCCTCACTCACCAAGCCATTCATGGCCATAGTTTTTAGAGAGAGAAGTTTGTTTACTTTTCTGCTTTTATGATTCTAGTAATATTTTCTTATGTTTTTAGTCTGTTATTTTAACTTGGTTTTAGTAGTTACATTTTGTGGATTAATGTTACCCTTTGATGATTGTTTTTGAAGCCAACTTTCAGGGCTTAACTTTACATCATCCTTCCCTAAATTTTTTGTCTCATTTTGCATATAGGAGACAAAATTATAGGTAGTTAACTTTAGTATATTGATGTTTTGGAATTGGATGTTAGGGGATAAGTAGTAAAATGGATAGCACTGCAACAAACTCTCTCACTTTGAGCTTAGCTGATTAATACATTGAGGTCAATGTATGGTTTAGAGTGTGGGGGAGAGGTAGGGGGGGGGGGAGATTGCCCTCTTGCAAATTCATTTCATTTTATCATTGAACTCACTTTGGTCAATCATGTACAAATTTTTCTTGAATGCACTAGTGAGATTTTTCTTGCTTGATATGATTTTCTTGATGGGTGTTAAGACTACTTTTATTGAGTGTTTAGAAATTAATTACACATGGCCTTGAATTCTTTTGTGAGCATGAACTTGAGCCTATATTGAGCATATTTTACTTTTTTGCTCATTTCTTTGATTGTGTGATTACCTTATGCATGGGGAAGGATTTAGAACTTGACTCTAGCATACATGTCTTTCTTTCATAAAGTATGTAATGCGTTAAAATGATTAAGGCACTTAGAAGCCATTTGTGTTACCCCTTTACTTTGCTTTACATACCCTTTAATTATTCCTTATGATTCAACCCCTAGAGCCCCAACCTTTCTTTGGATGAAACTAATATATTACGCACACTAGCCTTTCTTTCTTGACCTTATTATTTGTATAACCACTAAAAAAACTTAATTGCCGTTTGAATGCTAAAAGGCTAATGTGTGCTATATGGATTCTTAGTGAGTTGTATATAGTGTATGTGTTTTCTCTTATGCAAAAAAAATAGAAAAATAGAGAAGTGAAGGACTTTTAAGCCTTGTACCTCTATATATATAAAAAAAAAATTCAAGAGCTTATAATTAGGAAGTGAGGGACTTTGAAGCCTTATACCCTCATGTATATGTAATAAAAGAATCCAAAAATGAAGCCTGCAAAAAGTGTCTAAACCGTAGTTGAGTAACCTGGATATTGTCCTTACTGCTAAGGGTTACAAGTACGTGCTCGTTGAAGAGTGCCCCCCAGTGCCCACTGATGATTTCACTCATGAGGAGAGAGAGACTCACTCTAGGTGGAAGAAAGCTGATGAGATGACCAGGTGCAACATCTTGGCTTCTATGTCAAGTGTACTACAACAGTAGTATCAGTTGATTACCTCAGCCTATGAGATGATGCTTAACCTCAGTGAGATGTTCGAACATTAGGGCAGGGCAGGCAAGCAGTCAGCTATGAGGAAACTCATTAATGCTAGGATGGCTGAGGTTACTTCAGTAAGGGATTACGTGCTGGACATGATCAGCTGCATAAATGAGATTAAGGTATTGAGAGGTGACATCGATGGGGAGACCCAGGTTGATATTATTCTCCAGAGCTTGCCCCCCAGTTTTGAGCAATTTCGGTTGAACTACAATATGGGAAACATCTCATATTCCCTTCCCGAGCTCATGACTGTATTGGTGTCTACTGACGGCCTTTTCATTTCGAAGAAGCAAGGTTTGGCTACTGTTGGACTTTCAGGTTCCACTACTGGGCCCAAAGCCATGAAACAAAAGAGGAAGAAGGGCCAGAAGGTAGGAGGAGATCATGGACCCAAAGGAGGCATTGTCAAAAAACACAAGTCGAATGGCAAGTGTTTCAGATGTGGAAAAGCAAGACATTAGAAAAAAGACTGCCCAAAGCCTAGAGGTATGTGTAATTTTGCCCTAGTTACTGAGACGTATTAAGCGGCAATTTCCACAGATACTTGTTGTGTGGATTCAGGAGCCACTTCTCATGTTTGTAATTCTTTGTAGGGGTTCCAAGTGACCCAGCAACTAAGATATGGTGATTTTCAGGTCTACCTTGGGGATACTACAAGAGTTTCAGTTGCTGCAGTGGGAGTAGTTTGTCTTTATTTTTCAGAGTCTATTTTACATTTGAAAGATTGTCTTTATGCACCAAATTTTAGAAAGAACTTGCTTTCAGTTTCTAAACTGCTTTTGGATGGTTATAAGTGTATTTTTTCTGATAATTCTGTTTTTATTAGAAAGAACCAGAAACTTATATGTTCTGCTGCAGTGGTTGACAATTTGTTTTTAATTAAGACAAACTCCCAAGTAGTGCAAAACACAGAAATTAATAAGATATCATAGAATTATAATAAGATAAAGGAGTTTTCCCCTTCGAATCAGAGTTATCTTTGGCACCTGAGACTAAGTCATATCAACTTTAGTAGGATTTAGAGGTTGGTTAATGATGGGTCTTTAGACCCATTGGATATTAATAGTTTTCCTACCTGTGAGTCCTGCTTGGAGGGTAAAATGACCAAGAGGCCGTTCAAGGCAAAGGGGTATAGGGCCAAATAGGTTTTAGAGTTGATTCATTCTAACATGTGTGGGCCTAGGTCAGTTCGGGCTAGAGGTGGTTATGAGTATTTTGGGACATTCACAGATGATTACTCTAGAGATGGATACATATACCTGATGCACCATAAGTCTGAATGCTTTGGCAAGTTGAAAGAGTTTAAGGCTGAGGTGGAGAAATATCTGGGTAAGAGTATCAAGACCCTTCGATCTGATCATGGTGGTGAATACCTCTCTAGTGAATTTAGGACCTATTTGTCAGAAGAGGGTATTCAGTCCCAGTTGTCTGCACCTAGCACACCCCAGCAGAATAGTGTATCAAAGAGGAGGAACAAGACTCTTATGGATATGGTTAGATCGATTATGAGTTATAGTGAGTTGCCTACCTTGTTTTGGGGTTATACCTTAGAGACAGCATGTTATCTCGTTAATCTCGTACCATCTAAATCTGTTCCTATGACACCCCTAGAGTTGTTGACTGGGCGAAAGCGTAGTCTGAGACATCTCAGGATTAGGGGTTGTCCAGCACATGTGCTCGAGGTATATGCAGGTAAGTTAGATGCGATATCAAAGGTTATGCTGTTTGTAGGCTACCCTAAAGGAACGAGAGGTGGTCTATTTTATAGTTCTCAGGATCAGAAGGTTGTGGTATGCACCAATGCCAGATTTCTTAAGGATAACTATATTTTAGATCACAAGGCAAGCAATAAGGTAGTATTGGAAGAGCTTAGGAGTCAGTCGAGTATTTGAGATACACAAGTACAGGATGATACACCACAGAGTACTACACGCACTGTCACAGATGATGCTCTTACACAGGCTGAGCCTCGTTGTAATGGGAGGGTTGTTAGACAACCTGAGAGGTTGGGTGAGTCTACGGACTTTATCCATAGCGCCCATGAATCAGACCCAGTTAGCTACAATGAGGCTCCTTAGCGAAAAAAGCTGTATTGCTCAGGAATTTCCTGGTAGACTTAGATGTGGTCCTTGAGTTGTCGATGTCTATCACAGTGTATTGTGATAACAATAATGTAGTTGCTAACTCAAGGGAACCACGAGCCCAGGTACCACTTGATACGAGAGATCGTAAAGAGGGAAGACGTAACCGTGACCAAGATAGCATCAGGAGACAACCTTGCAGATCCTTTCACAAAGGCATTGACCCCAAAGGTCTTTGAAAGTCATGTGAAGGGCATGGGAGTCAGATTCTTAAGAGGGCCATGTGAGTGAGCTGAAGAGTGTTTTGTAGTTTTCATTATGACAGCGGTGTAATAAGTGGATTGGACAGTGTTATTGTTTCAGAGCATGGCTTTGAGTATTAGTGGGAGATTATTAGTTTTGAATACTGAAAAGTTGTTCCTTGTATAAAAAACTAATACCCAGTTGACATATCATTTTGTTTCAGTATTAAATCTGTTCTATTACATCATGAACTATATAACGAGGTGTAGAAAAGCATAGTAGATCTCGTTATTGGTTAAAGTAATGGTATATACACAGATGCTCGCAACTGAGATAGTTTGAACATACTATCAGTTTAGGTTATCGTGTTATTTGGAAATTAGATTTTCTAGACTAATTAAATCATACAGATGTGCCGGGGCATATTGAGCACTACTTGTTTGGGATTGAATTAACTTATACTGATCAGCGTAGTGCCTTTGAACCTAGTATTTTAATCTCTTAATTCCTAGATTAGAGCGGGTATGAAAGTTAGATATCGTATGCTTTAATTTGCAAAAAGGTGCGGTCAATTAAGGCCTAGATCTCGGTAAGTTGGATATGCGGTGTTTGGCTTCTTTGTGTGTCGTTGCTAGTCAAAAGAATCCATGTAACGGTTCATCGGGTTAATGGTACTCCCGAGATGAGCTCCAAAGGTTTATTATAATAAATCTGGCCAGTGGATGTTATGTTCGGTATAATAAGAAAGTCGAGTAGTACTAATCTCGGATACCAAGAAGTCGATGAATTAATTTGTCAGTAAATTTATGAATTGACGAGCACTAGATCTTTGATGTGGGGAGATAGAAAAATAATAAAGTGAGTACAAAGTAAATATGTTTTTGAACGCTAGTTGCATAGTTGGTCCGTTATTGGTACGACTAATTATGCGTTTGACTAATCTACAAAGTGAATTAAGTAATTCTAAAGGATTAATTAATATTTAATTGACTAAATGGGATATACAAAATAATCCTACGGGTTCGACTAAATTTAGTTAACGAAGTGGATTAAGAAATTAATTTGAAAGGCTCGATTGGAGTTGATTAGTCTAGGGAAGACTAAGGGGTAAACGAAAGTCAAACATTAAGGCCCAACTCAAAAGCCCACTAGATCTCCTTAAAAGCTCCCTATAAATAGCTAATGTTAGGCACTTAAAGACATTAAGAAATATTGTACGCTAAGTTGCCTAGAGTGAGAAAGTTGAGCCTAGAGAGAGAACTCCATCTTCTTCATTGAAGATCTTTCTCGAAGTCGGCTTAGAGAACTTTATTCTTCAAAAACTCAGCACTGATTTTACCCGGATTCCTCATCTTTATCGCTGCAGGTTTTCACCTCAACTGCCACCGCGATATTTTTTATTCGGGTTATATATTCCGACGACTCTTCATATTCTGGGGTGCTTGATCCGAAAACTTTCTGCATTTGATCTTGGTCCTTTTGGATCGGTGATCCGTGGAGGTTTTTGTCCAGATCGTGACCGGAATTGTTGATCGGCGGTTAGCTATCCAGTGTTACAGGCAATGGTGGTGCGCAGCTCTTCGGGCTGAATCTATTTTGGGCAGATTGAGTTTTTTCGAAGCGGGTTTATTTTGATTTTCTTTGTTTGTGATATTATCCACTCCGTAGTTAATTACCCACCCAATCTCGGAGTTGTATGAGTCATTCTTTGGATTTTTAGTGGTATTTGTAGTTTCCCGGCTTTGGGTTTTCTTATTACGAGTGACACGCTTCAAAGGTATAATTGTTGGAGTTTAATACATAAGCTATGCTTGTATTGTACATTTTCCCAGTTAATATATCGATAAATGTTTTGGTTATATTTTGTTGTACATTTTTTGTCCATTTATATTATGTAGTTAGATGATGAGGTGTCTTGTGTGACCATTTAGAATGATTTCTCTTGTACTTTTTTAATAGACAAAACATTCTTAGTATTCTATCTCTTAATCCCTAGATTTGAGCGGGCATGAGGATTAGACATAGTGTACTTTGATCTGCCAATGGGTGAGGTCAATTGTGGCCAATAGTCTCGGTGGGTTGGATGCGCATGTTTGGTTGCTTCGTGTGCTACTGCATGTCGAAAGGAAACCATGTACCGGTGTGTCCGGGGTGATGGTGCTCCCGAAATGAGCTCATTATGTTTATTATGTTGGGATTTGTTTAGGCGTTTAATCTAATTAAATGGCGGAATCCTAAACACTAAGGATCGGGTCTTACCCTCGAAGCGTAATCGGTTGCGCGCGTCGCCTGGCTCCTCTGAGAAGATGGCGTTTTGTTGTCTCCAAAATCCTTCCTCGAAGGATCCTCTACTCTCAAGCACGAAAGCCTTTGCAGGTTGGTGCTAGCCAATCTTGCCTACCCCGGAGAATTTTGGGAAATCCTGTGTATTTTGTATGATTGGAATAATTCAAAAATCCCCATCCTACAATTATATCCCTAGGATATTTGTAGAGAATTAATTTCCAAAATCAGTATTGTAATTATCCAATTATAACTTAACTGATTTTAGTAATTTTTCAAATCAGTATTATTGCCAAATATTATTTAACTGATTCCAAGTCAGTATTTAAATAATATTTACTAATTCCAAATCAGCCTTAAATAATTCTTTAATGATTTGGGTTATACACCAAGCCCATGGATCAACCCATGACCCATGGATCAGGCTGATGGGTCAAGAACTTCAATTGCAATTAAGTCCCTTGATTTATCAGCCCATCCCAATTGTTCTGAGGTAATTAATTAACTATTAATTAATACCATAGACATTTCCAATAATATTTAATTAAACCATTTAATAAAATCTTATTTATTTAAGTATAACAATTATACTTATTGTAGGCAAGAATCCTTATTCTGCATCATTGAACTTTCTTATGTGCGATCCTGTAGGCCCATTCCAAATTGGCAACGGATAACTCAATCTCATTGATTAATCCATAAATCATTAGTGGTCTCTAGCAAAACATAATGACTACCCAATTCAGAATGGAGGGTCGAATGGAGATTCAACACAACCTTTCTGAGCAAACTGTGTACGATCCTCTACATTGATATCCAGTTTAGCATAAGGCATGGAACCATCATCCTTATGTAGCTAAACGTTTACTTGATCTCTTAGTGACACTGAATCCTTTAAGCAAATGATATCCTATCATTCCTTGGGCATGGCCATGCACTTTTCAGTTCGCTATCAAGTAGCCAAGATATCATCTCTCACTTAAGAGAGATTTGTAGTCCAATCACTTCACCTACATACCTTAGCGTGTCTCATAGTGTACCCAATCATACCCGTACTTGGCAACCTGTTACGGCCCCGTTAGGCGTATGTCAAAGCACACTACAATTCACCTAAGACCATGTAGTGATTTCTGGTCTAAGGATCCTAGTACCAGTACTACTCAAAAGAATCACTCATGATCTAATTAGTCCATGGAGTGTTTCTTTTGGCGGATCGATTTCATGAATTTAAATATGCACAAGGATATTACTATCATGAAATTAACTCATTTGATAAACAATCAATCAAGCGACAAATATCTTATTTACATAAATACCCTCAAAGTATATTTAAATAAATAGCCCTCATTAAGGCACATTCACCAACAATCTCCCACTTGCCCGATGAAGGGCTATGTCCTAAACTGTTTAAGACCAAGCTCTATTACATGTCTATCAAACTTTGACAGTGGTAGAGCTTTTGTGAGAGGATCTGCTATATTGTCATCTGACCCTATTTTGCACACTTTCACATCTCCTCGATCAATGATCTCCCGGATGAGGTGAAACCTTCTGAGTATGTGTTTGGTTTTCTGGTGTGACCGAGGCTCCTTAGCTTGTGCGATGGCCCCGTTATTGTCCTTTTTCGCTCGGTTAGACCGCTGCTTTTCGGGCGAAGAATTTTAGGAAAAACCCAGATGCCAAAACCGTTTTGAAACCCCAATTGTGCCGAAACAATTTCCGGGATGGACAAGGAACAAAACCCAAAACATTTTAGCTCAAAACATGAAAATCCGGTGAACCCCCGTGTTTCCGGCGAAAAATCCGACAGGCCGGCGGCACCCAGTCCGGCAGCTTCATCCAATTTTAGAAAACAAATTTTTAATTAAAATAATAAAAAATTGTTTTCTTTATTTCTTTCTTTCAAAAGAAAAAACCGATTTTTTTTTTCAAAATCTTATTAAAACTAATTTTAATTAAAATCTAATTTTAAATAAAATTCAATTTTAATTCTAACACTAAAATTAATATGAGCCTAGGATAAGCTAAAAAGTGACTCCGATGATGTGACGTGCTTGATGCTCGTGCCTATGACAGGCGAGCTTCAAAAGCAGTTCATGAATTTGGAAGCGTTCCGAATTTATGAGTCACTGACGGAAATGTTTCGTGAACAAGCTTCAGGTATCTTTGTTATAGAAATTAATCTTTCTATGTCCACCTCATGGGTATTAGATACTGGTTGTGGAGCTCATATTTGTACTAATGTGAAAGGACTCAGAAATAGAAGGATAACAAAGAAAGGTGAAGTAGATCTCCGAGTGGGCAACGGGGCAAGAGTTGCTGCTGTTGAAGTTGGAGATTACACTCTGTCTTTACCTTCTGGTTTAAATATCGAACTTAAAAATTGTTATTATGTAACTGCTTTGAGCAGAAATATTATTTCAGTTTCGAGTTTAGATAATAAAGGTTTTCGATTTATTATAGAGAATAATTCGTTATCTTTATATCGAAATGATATTTTATACGGAGTTGCAAATATGTGTAACGGTCTGTATGTCTTGGATTTGACCCAAGAAAAACCAGTCTATAACATAGAAAAGAAAGCTAAATCATCTAAAAATGATTTAAGTCCAACATACCTTTGGCATTGTTGATTAGGCCATGCAAATGAAAAACGAGTTCAAAAGCTTCACAAGGATAGAGTGCTTGGTTCATTTGATTTTGAATCATATGAAACCTGCGAACCCTGCTTGCAAGGCAAAATGACAAAGAGTCCTTTCAACAAGAAAGGTGAAAGAACAAGTGAGCTATTGGCCCTAATACATACGGATGTATGTGGACCAATGAGCACACTAGCCAGAGGTAGATTTGAATACTTCGTGACTTTTACTGATGACTTTAGTAGATATGGGTATGTCTACTTAATGAGGTATAAAAATGAAACTTTTGAAAAGTTCAAAGCGTTTAAAAACGAAGTAGAGAATCAGTTGGATAAAAGGATTAAGGCTATTCGCTCCGATCGGGGAGGTGAATACCTTAGTGATGAGTTCGATGGCTATCTAAAACAGTGTGGAATTGTTTCACAGCTAACTCCACCAGGAACACCTCAATGGAATGGTGTATCCGAGAGGAGAAATCGGACCTTATTAGATATGGTTCGATCTATGATGGGCCTAGCGACTCTCCCTACATCCTTTTGGGGTTATGCTCTCCTTTCTGCTGCCTACTTATTGAATCGTATTCCATCTAAGGCAGTAGATAAGACTCCATATGAGATATGGATGGGTCGGAAGCCCTATATGTCCTATCTATGAGTTTGGGGTTGTCAAGCTCATGTAAAACGTTTACAAAGTAATAAGCTTGAACCCAAAACTGACAAATGCCTATTTGTGGGATATCCTAAGGAAACTAAAGGATATCAATTCTATAACCCAACTGAGAACAAAGTGTTCGTTGCTCGAGGAGCCACTTTCTTAGAGAAATAATTTCTGTACAAGAAAGACAGTGGGAGTAGAATAGAACTCGGAGAAGTTCAAGAACCACAAGAGAATGTAGAACGATCTACAGAAACTCAGATGGAAGTTGACATGGAAACTCATGAAGATGAGCAACCTGAGTCAACAACACAAGAACCTAGAAGGTCTAGTAGATCTCGTCATGAACCCGAGAGATACGGATTTCTCGTGACTGACGATCAACATTTGATCTTGGTGGACTCTAATGAGCCCGCGAACTACAAACAGGTTTTAGAAAGTCCGGATTCTGGTAAATGGCTAGAAGCCATGGAATCTGAAATGCAATCCATGAGGGACAATAAAGTGTGGACTTTGATTGACCCTCCTGTTCAGGCAAAGGTTGTCGATTGCAAGTGGATTTTCAAGTTAAAACCTGGCGGGATCTTCAAGGCACGACTAGTGGCTAAAGGTTTCAGACAGACTCATGGTATAGACTATGATGAAACCTTCTATCCTGTCGTGATGCTCAAGTCCATTAGGACAATGCTTGCCATAGCAGCATATTTTGACTATGAGGTATGGCAGATGGATGTTATGACGGCTTTCCTGAATGGAAACCTACTCGAGGATGTTTATATGAAACAACCCGAGGGATACATCGATCAAAAGCATCCCAATCGAGTATGTAAGCTTCAGAGGTCAATCTATGGACTAAAGCAAGCATCTCCAAGTTGGAATCTTCATTTTGATGAGGAAGTAAAAGGTTACGGATTCATCAAGAACGAAGATGAGCCTTGTGTTTAAAAGAAAGTTAGTGGGAGCAAGATTGTTTTCCTTGTCCTATATGTGGACGACATCCTGCTCATAGGAAATGACATTCCTTTGATGAAAGACATCAAACAATGGTTGGGGAGTGTATTTTCTATGAAAGACTTAGGAGAAGCTGAGACGATACTAGGTATCAAGATCTATAGAGATAGGTCTAAAAGGCTTATGGGGCTAAGTCAAGAAGGGTACATAGACAAGATATTGAAAAGATTCAATATGTCTAACTCCAAAAATGGTAACGTACCATTTAGACATGGCCTTCTCTTGAAGAAGAACCAAGGTCCTTCAACAAGAGAGGAGAGGGATACAATGAGTAGCGTCCCATATGCTTCTGCAATAGGATCTATCATGTATGCCATGTTGTGTACCCGTCCGGATGTTGCACATGCACTTAGCATGACTAGCAGATACCAACAAGATCCAGGGATGGATCATTGGACTACAGTCAAAGCAATCCTGAAGTACTTACGAAGAACTAAAGGATTAATGCTAGTGTATGGAGGACAAGAACAGCTCATTGTACAAGGTTACATTGATGCTGCTTTCCAAACAGATCAAGATGACATGAAGTCACAATCAGGCTATGTGTTTAGTCCGAATGGCGGTGCAATGAGTTAGAAAAGCTCCGATACCACTGTTGGGATTTGTTTAGGCGTTTAATCTAATTAAATGGCGGAATCCTAAACACTAAGGATCGGGTCTTACCCTCAAAGCGTAATCGGCTGCGCACGTCGCCTGGCTCCTCTGAGAAGATGGCATTTTATTGTCTCCAAAATGCTTCCTCGAAGGATCCTCTACTCTCAAGCACGAAAGCCTTCGCAGGTTGGTGCTAGCCAATCTTGCCTACCCCGGAGAATTTTGGGAAATCCTGTGTATTTTGTCTGATTGGAATAATTCAAAAATCCCCATCCTACAATTATATATTATACTAAACCCAGCTGATGAACTTATGCCCGGTATAGTAAAAAGGTCGAGTGGTACTAGTTTCAGAATTAAAGAAGTTAATTAATTAATTTGTCAGTAAATTAATAAATTAATGAGCACTATATCTTTGATGTGGGGAGATTATGAATAAAATAATTAAATTGTTCTGAAAGCAATTCTGGTGTAGGATGGTAGTGCCAAAATTAATCCGTTAGTGGTACGATTAATTTTGTAATGGGTTAATTGAATAGGTAGAATTAATTAATTGATTAATTATTCCTAAGGGTTAATTAATTTTGTAATGACTTTTATTGACCCCAAAACTTCTGTTGTAGAGCCGCCATTCAGACTAAACACATAGCCTGATTGTGACTTCATGTTATCTTGATCTGTTTGAAAAGCAGCATCAGCGTAACCTTGTACAATGAGCTGTTCTTGTCCTCCACACACTAGCATTAATCCTTTAGTTCTTCATAAGTACTTTAGGATTACTTTGACTGCAGTCCAATGATCCATTCCTGGATCTTGTTGGTATCTGCTAGTCATACTAAGTGCATGTGGAAGATCCGGACGGGTACATAACATGGCATACATGATAGATCCTATTGCCGAAGCATATGGGCTCTACTCATTATATCCCTCTCCTCTCTTGTTGAAGGGGTATTCTTCAAGAGAAGGCCATGTCTAAATGGTACCTTACCATTTTTTGAGTTAGACATATTGAATCTTTTCAATATCTTGTCTATATACCCTTCTTGACTTAGTCCCAGAAGCCTTTTCGACCTATCTCTATAGATCTTGATACCTAGTATCGTCTCGACTTATCCTAAGTCTTTCATAAAAAATACACTCACAAACCATTTTTGATGTCTTTCATCATGGGAATGTCATTTCCTATGAGTAGGATGTCGTCCACATATAAGACAAGGAAAACTATCTTGCTCCTACTAACCTTCTTGTAAACACAAGGCTCATCTTCGTTCTTGATGAATCCGTAACCTTTTACTTCCTCATCAAAATGAAGATTCCAACTTCGAGATGCTTGCTTTAGTCCAAAGATGTACCTCTGAAACTTACATACTCGATTATAATCCTTTTGATCGATGTATCCCTCAGGTTGTTTCATATAAACATCCTCGAGTAGGTTTCCATTCAAGAAAGTTGTCTTAACATCCATCTGCCATACCTCATAGTCAAAATATGCTACTATTGCAAGCATAGTCCGAATGGACTTGAGCATCACAACAGGGAACCATGTACTGCTGCTTGTCGAAAGGGAACCATGTACCTGTGCGTCCGGGGTGATGTGCTCCCGAGATGAGCTCGAAATGTTTATTATACTAAACCCGGCCGGTGAACTTATGTCCGGTATAGTAAAAAGGTGGAGTGGTACTAGTCTCAGAATTAAAGAAGTTAATTAATTAATTTATCAGTAAATTAATTTTAATTAATGAGCATTATATCTTTGGTGTGGGGAGATTAATGAATATAATTTAATTAAGTTGTTCCGGAAGCAATTCTGGTGTAGGATGGTAGTGCCAAAATTAATCCGTTAGTGGTACGATTAATTTTGTAATAGGTTAACTGAATAGGTAGATTTAATTAATTAGTTGGTTAATTATTCCTAAGGGTTAATTCAGTAATTAACAAAGTGGAATTTTTTAATTAATTCCTAAGGGTTAATTAAGTAATTAATAAAGTAGAATTATTTAATTAATTAAGTCTTAAGTTTCAATTGGAATTAGGAAATCCTAGAGATTAGGAAATTAGTAGGATTTGGTTTATCCTATCAAATTGGTTGCCTAATTGGATTTGGAAACTAATTCATTACCTAAACCCATTAGGAAGACCAATCCTAAACCAACTTGGGGTCTCTCTTGCAACTCTATAAATAGACAAGGGATTAGCTATTCAAGACACACAATTCAATAGATTCATAATTCAAGAATCTAGAGAGAGAAAATCCTAAAGAGAGAAAGCGTTTCTCTCTCCAAGTCGAATTTTCAAGAAAGTGTGCTGCTGGTTTTTGGGTTTCTAGTGGCTGAAATTTTGGCCTTGGATTATACCAGCTGCGCGTAGCTTTCTCTCTCTATGGGCCAGGTGCTGCGGGGCAAGAGTTTTCTAGCAGGTGGATTGTGGTGAGTAGCTGATCAATTGACTTCTATTTCGTTGCCCACACAACGTGAAGTCATAGTCTTGAGGCATACAAGAGAATCACCAGGTGCACGCTTCAAAGGTACTTTTCTAAGGTTCCGCTTTAATTAGAAATTTTTGTTGCGTGGTAAATCGAGCAAGTGCAAACCCAGATCCTATGTGGCAATTCCTTCAATTGGTATCAGAGCCTGGCTTAGGGGGTTTTGGTACTTGCTTGATTTATTACATGGTTTTATTTGCAGGTGGTTTAGAATCCCGACTATTATGGTTACATTTGTATGGATTTTAATTAAACTCTGGGACATGTCCGGATTTAATTTTATTATGAATGTTTGTAATAGTATAACCACGTGCTTGAAGCCGTGTAGGATTAGATTAACTCTGTAGTAGGATTTTTTTATGTAATTTGGATTATTTAATTTTCCTAGAAAGCCTTGTAGTAAGAAAAACGATTTTTGTAATCGAAGGCGTTATGGTGGGAAACTTGAATTCGTGGGTTTTGGGTTATCGTTAATTCGTAGAAACTGAGGAAAACCCAGAACGAATTGTAAGAAGCCAAATAGCGTGGGAAAAAGAGAAGGAGGAATTGGCGGCAGGAGGTGACGCCGACAACGACCGCCGGCAGCAGTCGCGCTGGCCGGGTGGTGCAGCAGCGTGCAGCAGTAGCTGCTGCGCTGCTGCTGGGCGCACGCACGGCCCGTGTGGGCTGTGCGCGTGGGCGGTGCGGTCTTCGGGCCGTGTTGCGGCACGGGCGGCCCGTTTGGACCGTTCAAGTTTTTTTGGCCCGTTTTTTCTCCAGTTTTCATTTTTCGAAGTTCAAGACTCTTTCCATCGAGTGGCGTGACGGGAAACGAGATCAAGGCAAAGGATGAAAGCAATTAAAACCATATTAGTCGGGAAATTTATTTTACTTATTTATTTCCCTTATTTATCGTTTTAATTTTATGCTTTATTTTTATGCTGTATTTTAGATGCATGAATTTAAAGTATGACTGGTTTTATGGTTGCATATAACTTAGGTTAGTTAATTGCATGTTAACACTGGAAAAACCCTCAATTTGGAAATCTAAGTGGAAGCGGGTTGGTTTATATCCCCATGGCCACCATTACGGGTTCATATGCGATGTGGGTGGGCTTGCGCATTGGCATTAGGGCCTTCCTCCATTCGGATGAGTCCAGCCCCGAGATCGCTAGACTATGAACTTCTGAGTAAGATGACTAGAGCGAGTTTAACTAGGAGAAATGGGACACCCTCTCCATCTGAGGCGCACTATCTTGAGGTAACAAACTCAGAAGTCACGTAATGGCACACACTTAGTGTACGATCTGCAGTATTCCTCCCGCGAGATTACGCTGCTTACTTGTACGGCTAAAAGCACCGACTATTAGCTACATTGATCAAAAGATCGTTGGTCAGATAGTGTAGTTAATGAACTTGGTTCTTCTCAAACGAATGTGGGTTAGCGTAAACGTCCACACTGCATGGCTTGTGAGAATCCCGGTGGATGAGATGTTGGTGGGTTATAATTATTGTTTTGAGGGAAGTCAATAATTAATAGAATTTCATGTTTTGAAATTCTAAGTATATATAACTGAAACATTGTTTGTTTACTTTCCAGTTTAAATTGATATGGCATTCAACCCCTTAGCTGCTATTTTGAAAAACAACAATTTAACTGGAACTAATAATGTCGATGGAAGTCGTAACTTGGACATTGTCCTTAGGGCTGAGAGCGTTCCTGTGAGAGATCATGTCATTGACATGATTAGTAACATCAACAAGGTTGAGGTAGTGGGAGGCGAAATTGTTGGTGAAACCAAAGCCGATATTGTCCTCCGGAGCTTGCCTCAAAGCAATGGCAGAGTTCATCCGATATTGAACTACAACATAAGTAAGATGTTGTGGAGTTCATCCGAGCTCTTGGCAGAGTTGGTGGCTGCTAAAAGTCTTCTTCAAGAGAATAAGCTAGCTTTAGTCGCAGTCGAAGCTTCAGAATCTTTTTCTGAACCTGAGGCTAGAAAGAAGAAGAAGAAGCTTGAGGGAATAGCTCAAGTGGCGCAAATTGTGCCTAAGCCATGTATTGCAAAGAAGAAGTCGAAAGACAAGTGCTTCAAGTGCAATAAGATTGGACATTGGAAAGCGATTGTCCAAAGCTTATAAGTACGATAAATTTTGCCTTAATTACTGAGACATTTTAGCAGCGATTCCCACAGATACTTGGTGTGTGGATTCAGGTTCCACTGACCATGTTTGTAATTCTTTGCAAGGGTTCCAAGTAACCCGGAAGCTTAGTGAAGGCGAATTAGATATCTACATGGGCGACACTACAAGAGTGTCAGTAGAAGCAGTGGGAGTAGTTAAGTTGAAATTCGAAAATTCTAGCTTAGAGTTAGTTAATTGTCTTTATGTACTGAGTTGTAGAAAGAACTTGATTTGGGTTTCTAAACTCTTGAAGAACGGGTATAAGTTTATTTTTTCTGATAACTGTGTTATTATTAGAAGAAATGGAAAACTTATTTGTTCTGGTTCATTGGCGGACAATTTGTTTGTGGTTAACTCTAACTCCCCTGTTGCGCAAAATATAGAAATAGATAGCTCAGTATCTAACATTAATAAGAGGAAAAAACCTTCTGAAATGAATCAAACCTATCTTTGGCATCTCAGGCTAGGTCATATAAACCTTAGTAGGATTAAGAGGTTGGTCAATGGTGGATCTTTAGGTTCATTAGATATAGACAGTTATGCAACCTGCGAATCTTGCTTGGAAGGTAAGATGACCAAGAGACATTTTAAGGCAAAAGGTCATCGAGCTAAAGAAGTATTAGAGTTGATTCATTCTGACTTGTGTGGACCTATGACGGTCAAGGAACAAGGGGGATATGAGTATTTCGTGACGTTCACGGATGACTACTCTAGGTACGGATACATTTACCTAATACGCCACAAGTCTGAATGTTTTGGCAAGTTCAAAGAGTTTCGGGCAGATGTGGAGAAGCATCATGGTAAGAGTATCAAGACACTGCGTTTAGATCGTGGTGGGGAGTACTTGTCCCATGAATTTCGAGATTACCTCACTGAGGTAGGAATTCAGTCTCAGTTGTCTGCATCTGGCACGCCACAGCAGAATGGTGTAGCAGAAAGGAGGAATCAAACTCTTATGGAAATGGTTAGGTCCATGATGAGCTATAGGAATTTGCCAAGTTCGTTCTGGGGATATGCCTTAGAAACGACAAAATGTATATTCTTAATCTTGTACCATCTAAAACCGTGCCTTCAACCCCAGTAGAGTTGTGGAACGGGCGGAAGCCCAGTCTAAGACATCTCAGAATCTGGGGCTGCCCAGCACATGTGCTTAAGGCAGATACGGCTAAGTTAGATACGAGAACAGAATTAATGCCATTTGTAGGATATCCTAGGAGAACGAAAGGTGATCTATTCTATAGTCCTAAAGATCAGAAAGTGGTGGTTAGTACAAATGCTAGATTTTTTAGAAAATGACTATGTCTTAGACCACAAGCCCAAGAGTAAGATAGTACTAGAAGAGCTTAGACAACAAACTACTAATCCTGATGCACCAGCACAAGTAGATACACCACACACTGCACATGAGATCACAGAGGATGCGCCTACACAAGTGGTGCCTCGTCGTAGTGGGAGGGTTGTGAGACAGCCCGACAGGTTCGTTAGCCTGGGAGAGGCTTCACACCTAGTCCCAGGTGCGCCTGAACCTAACCCAGTTAACTACAATAAGGCACTTCGATATAAAGATGCAGAATCTTGGCGTAAGGCAATGATATCCGAGATGGGGTCAATGGACCACAATCAAGTCTGGGAGCTTGTGGACCTGCCTGATAGGTTTAAGCCCATTGGATGCAAGTGGGTCTATAAACGTAAGAGAGGACCTGACGGAAAGGTGGAAACCTTTAAAGCTAGGCTGGTGGGGAAGGGGTATACTCAGAAATAGGGAATCGATTACGAGGAAACCTTCTCCCCGATAGCCATGCTTAAGTCGATCCAGATTCTCTTGGCCATAACTACTCATATGGATTATGAGATTTGGTAGATAGATGTCAAGAGAGCTTTCCTAAACGAAAGTCTTGAGGAAACCATATTTATGCAGCAACCAGAGGGATTCATTGAAAAAGGCCAAGAGCATAAGGTTTGCAGGCTTAAGAGGTCTATTCATGGACGTAAGGAGGCATCCAGATCTTGGAACATCTGGTTTGATGAAGTAATCCAGTCCTTTGGATTTACTCAGTGTCCGGATGAGCATTGTGTATATCACAGACGTGATGGAAACTCAGTGGTGTTTCTTGTGCTTTACGTAGATGACATTCTATTGATTGGCAACAACAAGAAAGTGTTATCAGACGTAAAGGCATGGTTGTCCAAGCAGTTTGATATGAAGGACTTAGGGGAAGCGGGACATATCCTTGGGATCAAGATTATTCAAGATCGTAGGAAACGTTCGTTAACGCTCTCTCAAGCTTCGTATATAGACACGATTCTAGCCCGTTTTAACATGCAGAACTCCAAGAAAGGTTTTCTACCTTTCAGACATGGAGTGCATCTATCTAAGGAACAGTCTCCTAAGACTGTTGAGGAGATAAATGCCATGAAGATAGTTCCATATACTTCGGCAGTAGGAAGTCTCATGTATGCCATATTATGTACAAGGCCTGATATCTGTTATGCCGTTGGCATGGTGAGCAGATATCAGAGTAACCCCGAGAAAGCTCATGGGAGGCAGTAAAATACATTCTCAAGTATTTGCGCAGAACGAGGGACCAAGTTCTGGTCTATCAGGTGTCTGAGCTGGTACCCCGAGGTTACACAGATTCAGATTTCCAAGGCGACAGGAACAAGAGCAAGTCTACCTCAAGGTATGTGTTTACTCTAGGAGGTAGAGCCATAGTTTGGCGGAGTGTCAAGCAGAAATGCGTGGCGAACTCCACCATGGAGGCTGAGTACGTTGTCGCATAAGAGGCAGCGAAAGAAGCAGTATGGCTCAAAAACTTCCTAGTGGACTTAAATGTGATTCCTGGTTTACAGAAGTCTATCACGGTTTATTGTGATAACAACAGTGCAGTAGCAAACTCGAAGGAACCACGAGCCCACAAGGCGAGTAAACATATACAGCGCAAGTACCACCTGATACGAGACATCGTAAAAAGGGTAGACATGGTCGTGGCTAAGATAGCATCAGAGGATAACCTTTCAGATCCATTCACGAAAACATTGACTTCAAAAGTCTTTGAGGCTCACGTGAATGGCATGG
Source organism: Knoxia roxburghii (assembly GCA_030378225.1). Classification (NCBI taxonomy): domain Eukaryota; kingdom Viridiplantae; phylum Streptophyta; class Magnoliopsida; order Gentianales; family Rubiaceae; genus Knoxia; species Knoxia roxburghii. Next base: position 22,309,958 of record CM059424.1, read on the forward strand.
GGATCAGATGCTTAAGAGAGCCTTGACAGTTTTTCTAGATAGATAGCAGCAGATTGTTTAGGAGTTGTATGTAGTTCTATACTTAAAGCACAGCTTAAGTATTAGTGGGAGATTGTTTGAGTATAATACATAAGCTATGCTTGTATCATACAGTTTCCCAGATTAATATATCGATTTGTGTTTCAGTCATATCTTATTGTGCATAATTGTCCATTTCTATTATATAAGTAGATGATAAGGTGTCTGGTGTAACACGGTAGATCTCATCATTGGTTGAAAGACATAATATATAAATGAGGTTCGTAACCGAGACAGCTTTGGACAAACTGTCGGTTTAGGTTATTATGTGATTCAGATAATTAGTTTGTCTAAACTAATTGAATCATATAGATATGCCCGGGGCATATTGAACTTGACCTTTATGAATGATTTGTCTTGTACTGATTTAATAGACAAATCGATCCTTGTATTCTATCTCTAAATCCCTAGACTCGAGTGGGCATGAGGATTAGACATAGTGTACTTTGATCTGCCAATGGGTGAGGTTAATTGTGGCCAATAGTCTCGGTAGGTTGGGTGCGCGTGTTTAGTTACTTGGTGTGCTGTTGCTTGTCGAAAGGAAACCATGTACCGGTGCGTCCGGGGTGATGTGCTCCCGAGATGAGCTCGAAATGTTTATTATACTAAACCCGGCCGGTGGACTTATGTCCGGTATAGTAAAAAGGTCGAGTGGTACTAGTCTCAGAATTAAAGAAGTTAATTAATTAATTTATCAATAAATTAATTTTAATTAACGAGCACTATATCTTTGCTGTGGGAAGATTAATGAATATAATTTAATTAAGTTGTTTTGGAAGCAATTCTGGTGTAGGATGGTAGTGCAAAAATTAATCCGTTAGTGGTACGATTAATTTTGTAATGGGTTAATTGAATAGGTAGATTTAATTAATTAATTGGTTAATTATTCCTAAGGGTTAATTCAGTAATTAACAAAGTGGAATTATTTAATTAATTCCTAAGGGTTAATTAAGTAATTAACAAAGTGGAATTATTAATTAATTAAGTCTTAAGTTTCAATTGAAATTAGGAAATCCTAGAGATTAGGAAATCTAGTAGGATTTGGTTTATCCTATCAGATTGGTTGCCCAGTTGGATTTGGAAACTAATTCATTACCTAAACCCATTAGGAAAACCAATCCTAAACCAACTTGGGGTCTCTCTTGTAACTCTATAAATAGACAAGGGATTAGTTATTCAAGACACACAATTCAATAGATTCATAATTCAAGAATCTAGAGAGATAAAATCCTTGAGAGAGAAAACATTTCTCTCTCCAAGTCGGATTTTCAAGAAAGTGTGCGGCTGGTTTTTGGGTTTCTAGTGGCTGAAATTTTGGCCTTGGTTTATACAAGCTGCGCGTAGCTTTCTCTCTCTGCGGGCGGTGCGTTTATAGTACGTGCCAGGTGCTGCGGGGCTAGAGTTTTCTAGCAGGTGGATTGTGGTGAGTAGCTGATCAATTGTCTTATAGTTCATTGCCCACACAACGTGAAGTCATAGTCTTAAGGCATACAAGAGAATCACCAGATGCACGCTTCAAAGGTACTTTTCTAAGGTTCCGCTTTAATTAGAAATTTTTGTAGCGTGGTAAATCGAGCAAATGCAAACCCAGATCCTATGTGGCAATTCTTTCATAACCTTAATCCTTCTATCCAACTGATTTTCTACTTCATTTTTAAACTCTTTGAACCTTTCAAAAGTTTCACTTTTATACCTCGTTAAGTAGACATAACCATATCTACTATAGTCATCAGTAAAAGTCACGAAGTATTCAAATGCACATCTGGTTTGTGTGCTCATTGGTCCACATACATCCGTATGTATTATAGCCAATAGCTCACTTGTCCTTTCCCCTTTCTTGTTGAAAGGACTCTTTGTCATTTTGCCTTGCAAGCAGGGTTCACAGGTATTATATGATTCAAAACCAAACGACCCAAGCACTCTGTCGTTGTGAAGTTTTTGAACTCGCTTTTCATTTGCATGGCCTAATCAACAATGCCAAAGGTATGTTGGACTTAAATCATTTTTAGTTGATTGAGCTTTTTTTTCTATGTTATAGACTGGTTTTTCTTGGGTCAAATCCAAGACATACAGACCGTTACACATATTTGCAACTCCGTATAAAATATCATTTCGATATAAAGATAACAAATTATTCTCAATAATAAATCAAAAACCTTTATTATCTAAACCAGAAACTGAAATAATATTTCTGCTCAAAGCAGGTACATAATAACAATTTTCAAGTTCGATATTTAAACCAGAAGGTAAAAACAAGGTATAATCTCCAACTTCAACAGCAGCAACTCTTGCCTTGTTGCCCACTCGGAGATCTACTTCACTTTTCTTTGTCACCCTTCTATTTCTGAGTCCCTGCACATTAGTACAAATGTGAGCCCCACAACCAGTATCTAATACCCATGAGGTGGACATAGAAAGATTAATTTCTATAACAAAGATACCTGAAGTTGAAGGATTGCTTTCGAGAAACTTTTTGCAGTCTCTCTTCCAATGACACTTCTATGTGCAGAAGAGACATGTATCATCCTTTTTGGATCTTGTCTTAGCTGGAGGAGTTTGTGGTTGGGAAGCAGTCTTACTGCAAGCTTTCTTGTTCTGCCTAACTTTGGCCTTGCCTTTAAACTTCCTCTTCCCTTTACCTTTCTCTACTACCAACATTGGCGTTGCCTTCCCAAGGGTCTGTTCAGTGTTCTTCAACATGCCATGGAGCTCAGGAATTCTCCTATCCATGTTGTGCATGTTGTAGTTCACAACAAAATCATTGTATTCATCACACAATGATGCCAAGATGATATCAATGGCCAATTCCCTAGGAACAGGTGCATTCAATCGCTCTAGGGTATCAATGTACCCTTTCATCTTGATCAAATGTGTGCTGACTGACGAACCCTTCGCCATTTTGCACGAAATCAAAGCTTTTATCGTAATGAACCTTTGGTTACGGGCTTGTTCACGGAACATCTCCGTCAATGACTCGTAAATCTGGAAGGCTTGAGAATTCATGAACTGCTTTTGAAGCTCGCCCATCATAGACGCGAGCATCAAACAAGTCACATCATCGGAGTCGCTCCTCAGCTTATCCCAAGCTCGTTGAACAGTCGCAGAAGCATTTTGTGGTGGTTCAGGTAAAGCGGTCTCTAAGACATGTAGTTTCCTTTCTTGCTTGAGAACTTTTCTCAAGTTTCTTTCCCAATCTAAGAAGTTTGGTCCAACCAATTTGTCTTTATCAATATACTTCTTAGAGTAAAGTTTAAGATAACATTTGTGCAAGATGATGCATTTCTACATGGAATAAATGCAAAATATTAGAATGAGTTTTTAAAATATTTTGCACAATAGCAATCCCTAACAATTTTGTGATGGTGCTAGATTGTGGGCCGAAAATCCACAAAGAGTTAATCCCAGTCTTGCTTTGGCAAGTTTCGTAGGGATCGGGCTCTTTTGGTAGGCAACGTTCAAATCACATTCCATGTAATTTAACGTTTTCCAATTGCATACCATGCAATTTTTTGGTGATAGAATGAACATTCCAAATGTTTGACACCATCCTATCTTTGCAAAATTAATCCCTAGTCAATTTATCAGGTCAAGCTAGGATTAATTTCCCCAAGTCAAACCATCCCTCAAGGCATCACATCAATCGATACCCACACAGTTTTTCCATAACAAGTGGTAGTGATAAAGTTGAGCATCTAATACCCAAACAGTTTTTTCACTCATTAATGGTAGTGATAAAGTTGGGAACCTATTATGTGACAACTCGCCGCACAAAGAAAACCTGAGGCCCTTGGGCTCTCCAAGTCCACAGACGTTCGACGCTTTGGCGGGCCCCCAAGTATGGAAGCAAAATCAACTCGGGTTTTTGGGATTTTAGTTTGATCGGCTTAACATGCATTTTCGTTTTAACATTCATTTACATATCAAATAAATAAAATGAATAAAAGCAATGAATTGGGCTCTAGTCTATTACAGGGCCTTTTAAAATAATAAAACTTCATGTTCGGGCCTTCCGTGTTGGGCTCCCGTTCCTGGGCTCCACAATGGACTCCTCTTGGAAACCTCTCTTGGGCGTAACTATTACATAATCATTTTAATAGGCACGCAGGCCCAAATTCAAATGGCTCGCAGGCCCCAACTTTTAAAACTTTAATAAGCTCAATTCATGCTTTAAAACACATAAATGCATATACTCATACAAGCCCGTTTTAATTTAAACCGATTAAATATAAGGATTGTGTAACTATTACAAAATTAAAATTGATCGTGTCATCATCAATTTTAATCAATCCCTTTTTGTTCATTTTTCATTTAGCCAAAATGATGCATGAACATGCTTGTCATAATTATGATGTTTCACATATAAAATTTAAACAATTTAAATATATATAAAAAACACCATAAAATAAATAAATAAATAAATAATTCAAAATTAAACAAATTAATTAATTAATTAATTATCTTTTATAATTATCTTAATCTGATTAAAATAATTATTTTAAATTTATCTAATTATCTAATTAAGATAATCTTCCAAATTTAAAATTTAATAATATTAATTATCCTAAATTTAAATAATTTTAATTATCCTAATCTAATTAAGATAATTATTCAAATTTAAATTCTAAACATATAGGATAAAATTCTAAATTAAATCTAATGCTATCTTTATCTAATAAGATTATTTAAATAATATCTTATTAAATAAAATAATAATAAAATTCAGAAAATTAATTTTCTGAAACTTTTGGCGCAGTTCTCTAATTTATAAAAAATTCCCGGGCTTGAGGTTTTAGGGAAATAAAACTTCTGGGCTATTTGCAATTAAAACAATTTTAAAAGTTGATGGCATTTTTAGGGTTTGAGGCTGCGGTGGGGGCATTTTGGTAATTTTAGCCCCTAGGGCTTCAACCGCCAGTCGCCAGCCTCCGGTCTTCTTCCCTGGTGAGAACTTCACCAGATTCCTTGACTTCCAGTGACATTCACCGGTCGTCTTCTCCGGCGAAGCAAGCCTTTCCACGATCGCATGACCCAGAACCATTCTGGACGTGCTTCCAATCGAAAAGTGGGAATCCAAAAGCCACGATTTGAGAACGAAGGGCATCAACTCCGGCGAGCCCATTTTCCTGGCTAGGAGAAGTCAAAAGCCATTTTGAAACTGACAAAATCCCTGAAACTATTCCTGGAGTTCGATTTCGACCGAAAACAAAACCACAAAACCCTTCTTCCCGTTTTCCCGATCAAAATCGAACCCAATACCAAAAAGATTTTTTTTCTGTTCAACACAATTTTCCGGTGAAACCAAAACAAAAACCCCGATTCTCCGGCGAAGCTTTTATAGCCCACAAAATAAAACCAATTCAGACAAAAAACCAAGGCTTAGCCGGAACCATTCCGACCAGCCCATTTTCTTGGCGAGGGTTTCCAAACCCCAGAAAAATCAAACCTTTTCACTTCAAATTCGTTTTCTTCCCGAAACCAATTTCAAAACCGACCAATAGGAAATCCTTTTCCAAAACCTTGTTCAATTCTGGCCAAAAACACGAAAGAGGAAAAAGGAAAAACAAACGGACCTTCCATGAAAGAAAATATACGTCAATCAATTTTTGAAAAACCCAGAAAACCCAACTTGGCTTTTGTTTTGCAAAACCATTTCACAACCTCGCAATTCAATTAATTTTTGACGACGCAAACTATTTGCTTTAATCAAAAATTAATTTTAATTTTAACACTAAAACCCTAGCTCTGATACCATTGTTAGATCGTGTTTAGGCATATTAATTCTAAATTAACGCAGCGGAATATCCTAAACTATAAGAACCGGGGTCTTACCCTCGACACATAATCGGTTGGCTCGCACCTGGATCCTTTTGGGAAGATTGCGTTTCATCTTTCTCTGGCACGTCCCGGAAGTGTCCTCCACAATCAGGCACTGGAGCTCTTCGGTGCTAGTATAAAATTCCTGTAAAGAAATTTTGTTTTGGAAGAGAGATATTTTTTTCGAGAGAAAAAGAGCAGAAAATTTTCAGAAAACTATTTTCTTGTTTTAAAATCTGTCTCTGAATTTTCTCTCACATATTCTCTTTTATAAAAGAAATCTGATTACTTGACCTATGGATCAAACCATTTACCCATGGATCAGACTGATGGGTCTAGAAACTCAATTGTAACTAGGTTCCTTGATTTGTCAGTCTATCTCAATTATTCCTGAGTAATTAATTAACTATTAATTAATACCCCAAAACTTCTTAATAATATTTAATTAAACTATTTAATTTAATATTATTCTTCTATACCTAGTACCGTCAAGAATCTTCGAACTCACTTACGTGCAATCCTGTAGGTCCATTCCAAATTGATTTCCATATGCTTTCAGTACTTATTTTAACTTGGTTTTAGTAGTTACATTTTATGGATTATTGTTACTCTTTGATGATTGATTTTTAAGCCAACTTTTGGGGTTTAGTTATACTTCATCATGGTTTAAATTTTGTCTCTCGTTTTGCATATAGGAGACAAGATTGTAGGTAGGTAATTTTAGTGTCTTGGTATTTTAGAATTGGATCTTAAAGGGTGGGTAGTAAAAAGGATACACCTGTAACAAACTCTCCCACTTGGAGTTTAGTTGTTTAATACATTGAGGTCAATATATGGTTTAGTGGGGGGGGGGGGAGGGTGGAGATTTTCTTCTTGCAAATTCATTTTTAGCTATCAATGAACTCACTTTGGTCAGTCATGTACAAATTTTTCTTGAATGCTCTAGTGAGATTTTGTGTGAAAATTGTGAAAAATTTTACAAAGTAAAATGTCGCAAGTTGTATTTTTGGTGATATCATGGCTTGAGTTGCATGGACTTGCTTGATATGAGTTTCTTGATGGGTGTTAATACTACTTCTATTGAGTGTTTATAAGTTAATTACACATGTCTTTGAATTCTTATATGAGCATGAACTTGAGCCTTTATTGAGCATATTTTACTTTCTTTCTCATTTCTTTGATTGTGTGATTACCTTATGCATTGGGAAGGATCTAGAACTTGACTCTAGCATACATGTCACTCTTGCATAAAGTGTGTAATGAGTTAAAATGATTAAGGCACTTAGAAGCCATTTGTGTTATCCCTTTTCTTTGCTTTACATACCCTTGAATTATCCCTTAGGATTCCACCCCTAGAGCCCCAACCTTTCTTCGAATGAAACCAATATATTAAGCATATTGGCCTTTCTTTCTTGACTTTATCATTTGTATAACCTTCAAAGAAGCTTAATTGCGCTTTGAATTCTAAAAAGCTAATGTATGCTATATGGATTCTTAGTGAGTTGTATATAGTTGATGTGTTTTCTTTTATCCAAAAAAATAGAGAACTAAAGAACTTTTAAGCCTTGTACCTCTATAGAAATTTAAAAAAAAAAAAAATCCTTGCATGAAGTGTTTAAACCGTAGTTTAATTCTTTGGATTGTGTAACCTTCATTTTCTAGCCTTTGACCTTTTATGTCCTTACCTTAAACCCCATTAAACCCCATTAAAGTCCTTTTGATTGACACATTGCATTCATTAGTATGGGGGAGATGTGATCTTAAGTCAAGCATATGGTTTATATCCCTTTGTGTAAGAGTTTGAGAGCCACCTTTAAAATCACCTAAATACTTGAGTGTTTAGTGAAATCCTTTGTGAGGTGATTGGTTTTATTGAACACTCTTGGGATTGGTTTTCAAGCTTAGCTGGATATTCATATTTTGATTATTAGTCCATGCAAGGAATGTCGTGTTGTTACAGGATTTGATTGTTATAATTAAGACTTGAAAAACTCTAGAGCTTAACTTTTTAGATTGATCATTGAAGAATTAATGGTGGGTTTGGATTAACCTTGCCGGATGACAAGCAAGACTTTAGTGTAGGGGAGTGATGTAACCCTAAGTTACATCAATTTTCATGGCATTTTTCACTTTAATTAATTACATTTAGATAGAGTTTTGATAGCCCTTTTGTACTTTTTAAGCTTATAATGTGTTTTGTGGGAAAGCAGGCTCAGGATCGGTTTACCACTTTTTCCACCAAAGTCTTGCTTTAAAATGCAGAAATATTGGAGCTAGATGATTTGATTATGGAAAAGTTGAGAAAGTCGAATAAGAGCATTAGTCGGTCAAGAGTCCACAACACTCTGGAGTACTGTGGACACTCCATGAGGGCAGAATCGTAGATTGAGTTCAAGAGTCCACAACACTCTACCATTTGGCCAAAAAGACCATTATGCCCTTACTCACAAGTACAGCCACCAACAGCCAATTCGGGTCCTCTGCTCTACTCACACTCATCATTTGCTCTTCTCACAATTCATCTGGGTTTTTCCAATTTTCTATGCAATCCCTAGAATCACCCAAAATTACGATAAACCAAAACCCACGAATTCAAGTCGTCCAACTATAACGTCTTCGCTATTACATATTTTTCTATATTACATAGAAAAAATCATACTACAGAGTTAATCTAATCCTATATGGCTTCCAGCTCGTGGTATTACTATTACACGCATTCATATAAAAAATAACCCGGACAAGCCCCAAGGTTTAATTAAACATACAAACGCAAACCATTATAGTCAGGATTACAAACCACCTGCGATAAAAACCATGTAACAAATTGAACAAGTATAAAGCCAAAACATTAGCTCTGATACGAATTGGAGGAATTTTCTGCCTGGGTTCGATCAAAAATTCCACATTCGTTCTATGCATTCCGGAATTGCGAATTCTCAATCAAACCCGAACGCTCGTGTAATCCAATTCAAATCCCTTTTGAAGTATCACACGAGCACCAGATCTTGGTTTACCTTATGCAATTTGGTAATACCCAAAAAAATTAATCTTTAAATAAAAGCGGAAGGATTAAAGATTTGAAATTTTGAAATGTGTTCCTTAAGTGATCACTTGTATGACACTGAGACAGATTCTGTTCCTTAAGTGATCACTTGTATGACACTGAGACAGATTCTGACGTTGTGTGGTCAACGGACTATAGAACGAACAGAATCATCACCAAGAAAAACAGCGCAAAATTTGCATCGAAAAACCAGCCTGGTTTTCCCAAATTTGCGTCACCGTTGATCAACCTCCACGCACCGCCACCACCTAGCCAGAATTGTGACCGGAGAGAGATGCCAAAAATAGAGCATTGCTGTTGTAAGCTGATATCGTCGCTGTTGGCTAGCTTTTCCGACCGACGCTGGAGAAGAAACCCGAGAATAATTACAAACAAAGCTTTTCTTTATCTTTCTCTCTCTAGTTTCAAGAATTATGAAACTTGTGTGTTGTATTGCTAATCCCTTGTGTCTATTTATAGAGTTAGAAGAGAGACCTTACTTGGGCTTGAGTAAGGCCTTCTTGTTGGACTTGGGTTTTGGTAATTTCCAAATCACAGTTAGATTAGCTAATTCTTGGATTTCCTAATTCTTAATTGAACCAAGAATTTATTAATTAATTAAATTCACTTTGTCAATATACTAATTGACCCTCTAATTAAATAATTAATTCACTTTATCAATTTTCCCAACAACATAATTAATTGTACCACGAACAGATTAATTATGGAATTACCGCTCAAATCATAATTGCTTCTGGAACCACTAATTTAATTATTCTTTATTCTCCTCACGTCAAAGATATAGTGTTAGTCAATTTATTAATTTATCGATAAATTAATTATCGACTTCTTATAATCCAAGATTTGTACCACTCGACTTTATTACTATATCGGACATAAGTCCACTAGCCGGGTTTAGTATAATAAAATTTATGACCTGATCTCAAGAGCTCCAACACCCTGGAAGAACCGGTACCTGGAATCCTTTCGACAAGCAACAGCGCACTAAGCAATCAAGTGACCGCACTCATTGGCAGATTAAAGTACACTATGTCTAATCCTCATGCCCGTTCAAGTCTAGGGATTAAGAGATAGAATACAATGTTCGAATTAACTATTAAAAATCACTACAAGTTAATTCAATCCTAAACGGACATGCTCAATATACCTCGGGCATATCTATATGATTCAATTAGTTTAGACAAACTAATTCCCGAATCACATAATGACTTAAACCGAAAGTATGTCCAAACTGTCTCAGTCACAAGCCTCATTTATATATCATGACTTTAACTAATGATGAGATCTACAGTGTCACACCAGACACCTCATCATCTAGTCATACGATATAAATGAACAACATATGTAAAAACATGAAGACAATCTAACTAAAATATTCAATCGATATATAAATCGAAAAATAGTTTAGATACAAGCAAAGTTTTAGTATTCAAAACCAACAATCTCCCACTAATACTTAAGTTGCGCTTCAATTATAAAACTACATTAGTCTATAGCTACACTAATAACTAAAAAATAGTCAAGGCTCAGCATAAGTATCTAATTTCCATGCCCTCCACATGAGTCAATGTTTTCGTGAATGGATCTGCAAGGTTATCTGCTGATGCTATCATTGCCACGACCACATCTTCCCTCTTAAAGATATCTCGTATCAGGTAGTACTCGCACTCTATCTGTTTACTCGCTTTCTGGGCTCGTGGTAACCTTAAGTTTGCTACTATACCATTGTTATCACAGTACACCGTGATAGACTTGGTTACTCAGAAATCACGTCTAAGTCCACTAGGAAATTCTTGAGGCACACCACTTCTTTCGCTGCCTCTGATTCTGCAACGTACTTGGTATCCATGGTAGAGTCTGCCATGCATTTCTGCTTGACACTCCACCAAACTATGACCCCACCTACCAAAGTAAACACAAAATCGGAGGCAGACTTGCTCTTGTCCCTGTCGCCTTGGAAATCAGAATATGTGGAACCCCTCGGAACTAGCTCTTGCGCATGATAGATCGAAATTTGGTCTCTTATCCTGCACAAATGCTTGAAGATACACTTCACAGCCTCCCAATGAGCTTTTCTGGGGTTTCTATGATATCCACTAACCATGACAACGACATTGCGAATATTAGGTCTCGTGCACAACATGGCATACATGAGACTTCCTACTGTTGAAGCATAAGAAACTGTCTTCATGGCTTCTATCTCCTCAAAAGTATTTGGTGACTGCTATTTAGATAGGTACACTCCGTATCTGAAAGGTAGAAACCTTTCTTAGAGTTCTGCATGCTGAAGCGAGCCAAAATCGTATCTATGTATGAAGCTTGGGAAAACGTTAGTGAATGCTTCCTATGATCTCGAAAAATCTTGATCCCAAGGATATGTCCAGCTTCTCCCAAGTTCTTCATATCAAATTGCTTGGAAAACCATGCGTTTACGTCAGATAACACTTTCTTATTATAACAAATAAATAGGATGTCATCTACATAAAGTACAAGAAACACCACCGCGTTTTCACCACATTTGAGGTGCACATATTGCTCATCCGAACACTAAGCAAATTAGTAAGACTGGATTACTTCAATAAACCAGATATTCCAGGATCATGATACTTTCTTAAGTCCATAGATGGATCTATTAAGCTTGCAAAGCTTATGCTCTTAGCCTTCTGCAATAAATCCCTCAGGTCGCTACATGAAGATGGTTTCCTCAAGACTTTCATTAAGAAAAGTTGTCTTGACATCCATCTGCCATATCTCATAATCTACATGAGCAGCTATAGCCAAGAGAATCCGAATTAACTTAAGCATAGCTTCCGGGGAAAAGGTGTTCTCATAATCGATACCCTTTTTCTAAGTATACCCCTTCGCCATAAGCCAAACTTTGAAGGTTTTAACCTTTCCGTTGGGTCCTCTCTTTCTTTTGTAGACCCAATTGCATCCAATGGGTTCAAAATCATCAAGTAAGTACACAAGTTCCCAGACTTAATTTCAGTCCATCGACCCATCTCGGATATCATTGCTTTTTGCCAATATTCTGAATTTTTACCTTAAAAAGCCTCATTGTAGTTAACCAGGTCTTGTCGTGCGCGCCTGGGACAAATCTGAAGATTCTCTCAAGCCTACGAACCTCTCGGGCTGTTGATGTAACCCTAAATTACATCGATTTTCATGGCATTTTTTCACTTTAATTCATTACATTTAGATAGATTTTTTATATCACTTGTGAACTTTTTAAGCTTATAATGTGTTTTGTGAGAAATGCAGGCTCAAGATCGGTTTACCACTTTTTCCACCAAAGTCTTGCATTAAAATGCATAAATATTGGAGCTAGAAGATTTGATAATGGAAAAGCTGAGATAGTAAAAAAAAACCATTAGTTTGTCAAGAGTCCACAACACTCTAGTGTGTTGTGGACACTCCAGGATGGCAGAATCGTGGATTGAGTTCAAGAGTCCACAACACTCTACTTTTTGGCCAAAAAGACCATTATGCCCTTAATCACAAGTGCAGCCACCAACACCCAATTTGGGATCCATTTTCTTATATATATATTAGTCACCAACGAGACAGAAGGGGAACTCTCCCTCATTCTTAGAATAGAAGATTCTTACTTTTCTTCTCTTAGCTCGTGTTTCTTCATCTTCATTTTAGATTGAAGGGGATTTAGCCCCAAACACCAACAAAATCGTAGCGAAGAGTTCACCAAGATGCCATGGCTACATTTCTAGGGTTTGGCAAGCTTTTTCATTTCCCTTTTATCATGAGTTGCTAGATATATTCTTGGATTTATAGGTTGTGAACCCCATGGAGCTTAATGTCATGTAAATATCCATTTATCTCTCATTCTATGCATGGGCATTAGCTGTAGAGTTGGTTTATGTAATTTGTGTTCTTGTGATAACAACCCTAGGTTGAATCCTTGAATATTTGTTCATGAATTAATTCTTCTTTGAGCTATTTTGGTTACAATACTTGTAGGTAGTGACAGTGTTTGCCATTTAATGATTGAATATGTGCTACTAATGAGTTGGGTAATATTGCTGTCAATGCCCTAAGTACTTAGTCCTTAGTGATTTGGAACTTAGAGAGTTAGGTTGACTGGGCAATCTAATGGTTTAAAACCACCGAAGCAAAGAATGATGAGATAAAAAGGAAGTAACAATGTTAATTAACCATGGGGGTGATCAACATGCAAATCCAAGACCTATTATCCTTTGCTCCCTCCCTTGAGTGATAGTTTAGATTTTACTTTTAAGTCATTGTAGTATAACATTTTTACATTTTTATTACTTTTTTCTGATTGAGGTTCTTAAGAAATAATTCAGTACCTTCCCTGTGGATTCGACAACTTCACTACATACGATAGGATTTGTGGTCCTTTAGTGTGTTAAATAGGGTTTTTATTTGTGTATGTATTTTTAGCACATCAGCTGTCTCAAAACCCTCCCACTACGATGAGGCACAGTCTGTGTGGGCACATCATCTGTGACTTTTTGTGCAGTGTTCTGTGGTGTATCTACTTGTACTAGTGTAACAGGATTATTAGATTGTCCTCTAAGTTCCTCTTGTATGACCTTATTGTTGGGTTTGTGATCTAGAATATAGTCCTCTTCTAAAAATCTAGCGTTAGTCCTAACTACCGCCTTCTGATCTTTAGGACTGTTCCTCTAGGTTATTCTACAAACAACATTACTTCTGTTCTTGAATCTAATTTACCCGCATCTACCTTGAGCAAATGTGCTTGGCAACCTCAAATTCTGAGATGTCTCAGACTGGGCTTGCGCCCCGTCCACAACTCTGTTGGGTTGAAGATACAGACTTCGGTGGTACAAGGTTAAGAATATAAGCCGCTGTTTCTAAGGCAAATCCCCAAAACGAGGCAAATAACTATAACTCATAATCGACCTAACCATTTCCATAAGAGTTCTGTTTCTACATTCTGTTGGGGTGTGTTAGGTGTAAATAACTAAGACTAAATTCCTACCTCTGATAGGTAGTTTTAGAATTTTCCCGACAAGTACTCACCATCACGATCTGATCGTAGTGTCTTGATACTCTTCCAATGATGCTTCTCCACATCTACCCAAAACTCTTTGAACTTGCCAAAACATTCAGACTTGTGGTGCATTAGGTATATGTATCTGTACCTCGAGTAGTCATTGTGTGAACGTCACAAAATACTCGATGCCTCCTACTGCTTGAATAGACATAGGTCCACACAAGTCAGAGTGAACAAGTTCTAACACTTCTTTGGCCCTACACCCCTTCGCCATGAAAGGCCTTTTGGTCATTTTACCTTCCAACGGGATTCGCAAGTCGAATAGTTGTCAACTTCTAATGCACCTAAAGGTCTATCTGTGACCAAACTTTGAATCTTACTAAAGTTAATTTGACCTAGTCTAAGGTGCCAAAGGTATGTTTTGTTCATCTCAGAAGGTTATTTCCTCTTATTATGATTTAATGATGCGTTAGTTTATTCAGTGTTTTACGCAACAGGGGAGTTTGATTTTAATAAAAATAGATTACCTACTTATGAACCAGAACAAATAAGTTTCGCATTCTTTCTAACAATAATTGATTTATTAGAAAAAAACAAACTTATAACCATCTAACATGAGTTAAGAAATTGAAATCAAATTCTTTCTAAAACTCAGAATATAAAGACAATATTTTAAAATCAACTAGGAATTTTCGAAATTCACTCTTGCTTCTCCCACTGCAACAACTGGCACTTTCATAGTGTCACCCAAGTAAAGCTCTAATTCGCAACTTCAAAGCCTCCGGTTAACCTGAAACCCTTGCAAATAATTACAAACATGATCAGTGGTTCCCGAGTCCACACACCAAGTATATGTGGGAATTACCGCTAAACATGTTTCAGTAATTAAGGCAGAAATAGTCGTACTTATGTTCTTTGGATAGTCTTCCTTACAATGTCCTATTTGATTGCACTTTAAGCACTTGCCTTTCTGCTTCTTCTTTGCAATCTCTAGTTTAGGCACAATTCGCAACTTTTGAGTCTTCCCCTTGAGCTTCCTCTTCTTCTTTCCAGCCTTGGGCCTAGAAGAAGATTCTCAAGTTTTTACTGCGACTAAAGCCTGCTTCTTTTTTTGACAAAGACTTGTACTCGCTACCAACTCAGCCAAGAGCTCAGATGAAGTACACAACCTTTGATTTAGGTTGTAATTCAACCAAAACTGCTTAAACCTTTGAGGCAAGTTCTGGAGGTAAATATCTACCTTGGTTTCACTGTCAATTTCGTCTCCCACTGCCTCTATCTTATTGATGTTACCAAACATGTAATTGACATGATTCCTTGCAGGAGTGCTCTCAACCGTTATGACATTGTCCAAGTTACGGTTCCAATCGACAAAATTTGGACCGATTTATTTGTTCTCTTTTAGTATAGTAGCTAACGGATTGAATGCTATATCGAAAACTGAAAAATTAATAAACGGACATGTTTTAGAAATAAAATTTTTGAAATATCAAACTGTCATAACAATATAATCTATCTACCAACATCTCATTCACCAAGATTCACGCAAGTCACGATACTGTGATCATTTACGTTAACCCATATTCGTTTGAGAAAAACTAACTAAGTTCATTAAACATATTATCTGACCAAACATTCCGTTGATCAATAAAATTAATAGTTTGTACCTTTTAGCCGTACACTAAAGTAACGTAACCTCGATCGGAGGAATACTACTAATTGTACACTAAGTGTATATAATTACATGACCTCTAAGTTTGTTACCTAGGATAGTGCGCCTCAGATATAGATGATATCGCATTCTCCAATTTAACTTAATATAGTCATTCAATCTAGTGACCTCGTGAATTAGACTCATCTGATATGGAGGAAGGCCCTAATGCCAACGCGCAAGTCTACCCAGATCACTTATGAAATTGTAATGGTGGCCATGGTAATTAATTAACTAACCCGCTCCCACTTAGATTTTTAAAACGGGAGTTTTTCGATTTTAATCATGCTATTAACTATCCTAAGTTATATCCATAACAAAATCATGTTTTAATCATGCAATATGATAAAGCATAAATTAAAACATAAAAACATGCAACTTAAAATGATAAATGCGAGAAATAAGTGTGTAAAGTAAATTTTCCTACTATTATGGTTTAAAACTGCATCATACTTTCATCTGTTGCCTTGTCTCGTGTCCTGTTACGTCACTAAAGTGGATTGAGTCTTGAACTAGAAATATATTGGAACTAACTTTAAAAAATGGGCCAGGCAAGCAGCTTGTTGGTCCGCACACACTGGTGCCCTATCACCGCATAAGTGTGGCGCTGCTGCGCGCTACCCATGCGTGCCTATGCGCCCTGCTGCTGGCAACTCCTTCGCCATCTGCTCTGCTCCCACTCGTTATTTCCTCTTCTCAAAATTCGTTTGGGTTTTCCCAATTTTCAATGCAATCCTTGGAATCACCCGAATTGCGATAAACCAAAAGCCACGAATTCAAGTCGTCCAACTATAACATCTTCACTATTACATATTTTCCTATATACAAGTCTAAATCTTTCTAGGAAAATAAAAACAAAAATTACATAGAAAAAATCATACTACAGATTTAATTTAATCCTCTACGGCTTCCAGCTCGTGGTATTACTATTACACACATTCATTAAAGAAAGCAACCCGGACAAGCCCAGTGTTTAATTAAACATACAAACGCAAACCGTAATAGTCGGGATTACAATCCACCTGCAATAAAAACCATGTAACAAATTGAACAAGTATAAAGCCAAAACCTTAGCTCTGATACCAATTGAAGGAATTTTGTGCTCGTGTCCGATCAAAAATTCCACTTTCGTTCAACGCATTCCATAATTGGGAATTTTCAATCAAACCCAAATGCTCATGCAATCTTATTCAAACCCCTTTTGAAATATCATACGAGTACTAGATCTTGGTTTACCTTATTCGATTTATTAATACCCACAAAAATTAATCTTTAAATAAAAGCGGAAGCATTAAAGATTTGACCTTTTGAAGCGTGTTCCTTAAGTGATCGCTTGTATGACTCTGAGACAGATTCTGACGTTGTGTGGTCAACGGACTATAGAACCACCGGAATCACCACCAAGAAAAACTGTGCAAAATTTGCCTCAAAAAACCAGCTTTGTTTTCCCAAATTTGGGTCACCGTCGATTAACCTCCACGCATTGCCGTCGTGTTCCACACGTGCTGCCGTCTAGCCAGAATTGCGACTGGAGAAAGATGCCAGGAAAAGAGCTCTGCTGCTGTAAGCTGATGCGCCGCTGTTGGCTAGCTTTTTCAACCGACACTGGAGAAGAAACCCGAGAATAATTGTAAACAAAGCTTTTCTTTTTCTTTCTCTCTCTAGTTTCAAGAATGTTGAAACTTGTGTCTTGTATTGCTAATCTCTTGTGTCTACTTATAGAGTTACAAGAGAGACCTTAAGTTGGTTTGAGTTAGGCCTTCTTGTTTGGCTTGTGTTTTGGTAATTTCCAAATCACAATTAGATTAGCTAATTCTTGGATTTCCTAATTCTTAATTAAACTAAGAATTAATTAATTAATTAAATCCACTTTCTCAATTTACTAATTGACCCTCAGGATTAATTAATTAAATAATTAATTCACGTTATCAATTATCCCAACAACATAATTAATTGTACTACTAACGGATTAATTATTAAATTACCGCTCAAACCAGAATTGCTTCTGGAACCACTAATTTAATTATTCTTTATTCTCCCCATGTCAAAGATATAGTGCTCGTTAATTTATTAATTTACTAATAAATTAATTAATAGACTTCTTATAATCTGAGATTAGTACCACTCGACTTTTTTATTTTATTGGACACAAGTCCGCCACGTAAGTCAATGTCTTCGTGAATGGATCTGCAAGGTCATCTGCTAATGTTATCTTTGCCATGACCACATCTTCCCTATTAACGATATCTCGTATCAGGTGGTACTTTGCACTCTATGTGTTTACTCGCTTTGTGGGCTCGTGATAACCTTGAGTTTGCTACTGCACAATTGTTATCACAATACACTGTGATAGACTTCACTACTCAGGAATTATGTCTAAGTCCACTAGGAAGTTCTTGAGGCACACCACTTCTTTCGCTGCCTCTGAAGTTGAAACATACTCGGCCTCTATGGTAGAGTCTGTCATGCATTTCTTCTTTACACTCCACCGAAATATGGCTCCACCTACCTAAGTAAGCACAAAATCAGAGGCAGACTTACTCTTGTCCCTATCACCTTTGAAATCAAAATATGTGGAACCCCTCGGAACTAGCTCTTGCATCTGATAGACCAAAATCGGGTCTCTTGTTCAGGGTAAATACTTGAAGATGCACTTCACAACCTCCCAATGAACTTTTTCGGGGTTACTCTGATATCTGTTAACCATGCCAACAGCATAGCAAATATTAGGTCTCGTGCATAACATGGCATACATGAGACTTCCTACTTTCGAAGCATAAGGAATTGTCTTCATGGCTTCTATTTCATCAAAAATAATTGGTGGCTGCATAAGATAGATACACTCCGTGTTTGAAATGTAGAAAACCTTTCTTGGAGTTCTGCATGTTGAAGCGAGCCAGAATCGCATCTATGTATGAAGCTTGGGAAAACATCAGTGAACATTTCCTACGATCTCGAATAATCTTGATCCCAAGGATATGTCAAGTTTCTCCCAAATCCTTCTTATCAAATTTCTTAGAAAACCATACCTTTACGTCTGATAATACTTTCTTATTTTTTCCAAAAAGTAGGATGTCATCTACGTAATGTACAAGAAACACCACCGCGTTTCCATCACATCTGCGGTATACATTTCTCATCCGGACACTGAGTAAATCCGTAGGACTGGATTACTTCATCAAACTGGATGTTCCGAGATCTGGATGTTTGCTTAAGTCCATAGATGGATCTCTTAAACTTACAATGCTTATGCTCTTAGCCTTCTGCAATATATCCCTCTGGTTGCTACATGAAGATGGTTTCCTTAAGACTTTCATTAAGAAAAGTTGTCTTCACATCCATCTGCCATATCTCATAATCTAAATGAGCAGCTATCGCCAAAAGAATCCGGATTGACTTAAGCATATCTATCAGGGAAAAGGTTTCCTCATAATCGATACCCTATACCCTTTTTCTGAGTATACCCGTTCGCCATAAGCCTAGCTTTGAAGGTTTCAACCTTTCCATTGGGTCATCTCTTTCTTTTATAGACCCACTTGATCCAATGGGTTCAAAACCATCAGGCAAGTATACAAGTTCCCAGACTTAATTAATATCATTGTTTTTTTCCAAGATTCTGAATTTTTATCTCGAAAAGCCTCTTTGTAGTTAATTGGGTCTTGTTCATGCACGCCTAGGACCAAATCTAAGGATTCTCTCAAGCCCACGTACCTCTCGGGCTATTGATGTAACCCTAAATTACATCAATTTTCATGGCACTTTTTACTTTAATTCATTACATTTAGATAGAGTTTTGATAGCTCTTGTGTACTTTTTAAGCTTATAATGTGTTTTGTGGGAAATGCGGGCTCGGGATCACTTTACCACTTTTTCCACCAAAGTCATGCTTTAAAATGCAGAAATATTGGAGCTAGATGATTTGATTATGGAAAAGCTGAGAAAGTCAAGTAAGAGCATTAGTTGGTCAAGAGTCCACAGGACACTGGAGTGCTATGGACACTCCAGGAGGGCAAAATCGTTGATTGAGTTCAAGAGTCCACAACACTTTGGATGCAGAGCTACTCTTTAGCCAAAAAGACCATTATGCCTTCGCTCACAAGTGCAACCACCAACACCCAATTTGGGATCCATTTTCTTCTATATGTATTAGTCACCAACGAGACATAAGGGGAACTCTCCCTCATTTTAGAATAGAATATTCTTACTTTTCTACTCTTAGCTTGAGTTTCTTCATCTTCCTTTTAGATCGTAGGAGATTTAGCCACAAACACCACCGGAATCGTAGCGAGGAGTTCACCAAGACACCATTGTTGCATTTCTAGGGTTTAACAAGCTTTTCCCTTTCACTTTTATCATGAGTTGCTAGATCTATTATTGGATTTGTAGGTTGTGAACCCCATGGGGCTTAATGTTGTGTAAATATTCATTTATCTCTCGTTCTATGCATGGGCATTAGTTGTAGAGTTGGTTTATGTAATTTGTGTTTTTGTGATAAAAACCCTAGGTTGAATCCTTGAATATTTGTTCATGAATTAATTCCTCTTTGCGCAATTTCAGTTACAATACTTGTAGGTAGTGACAGTGCTTTAAGTTTAGTGATTGAATATGTGCTACTAAAGAATTGGGTAACATTGTTGTCAATTCCCCAGGTACTTGGCCCATTGTTATTTGGAACTTAGAGAGTTAGGTTGACTGGGAAATCCAATGGGTTAAAACCACCAAAATAAAGAATGATGAGATAAAAAGGATATAAAAATTTTAATTAACCATGGGGGGGTCAACATGTAAATCCAAGACCTATTATCCTCTGCTCACTCCCTCGAGTGATAGTTTAGATTTTACTTTTAAGTCATTGTAGTATAACATTTTTACATTTTTATTACTTCTTGTGATTGAGATGCTTAATAACTAATTCAGTAGTTCTCTGTGAATTCGACACCCTCACTACATACGATAGGATTTGTGCTCCTTTAGTGTGTTAAAAAGGGTTTTTATTTGTGTGTGTATTTTTAACACAACACTTTTTGGCGTCGTTGCTGGGGAAGGCAACTTGAATAATTTTTTAGAGTCTTAAGTGTATATATTTGTCTTTTGCCCTATTTCGTGGGTGTTTTTTTTTTTTGTTTTGTAGATATCTATTGTTGACAACTTGCAGTGAGCAACATGTCGTGATGGATTGAACAGAACGGGCAAGAGTCTTCCAAACGATCTGAGTTGGAGGCTATGAAGGCGCAAGTAAATGCAAACGAGAGAGGCAACAAAGAGAGAAAGATTTCAAGCTTATGGAAGGAAGAGTAATCAGCCACTTCCACAAGATCACGGAGTTGCCTAGAATTATTGAAAGAATGGAACAAAAGCTCTCCTTCCAAGATAAGCAAATAATGTGGTTATTATCAGTCTCACAAGCTGAAAAAGAAAACTCTAGTGTTTTGGAAGGAAAAGTTACTGCGTTGATGAAGAAATTTGAAGATATGCAAGGAACTCGATATGCCCTGGGCATGTCTGTATAATTCAATTAGTTTAGACAAACTAATTTTCGAATCACATAATGACTTAAACAGACAGTATATCCAAACTGTCTCAGTCACGAGTCTCATTTATATATCATGACTTTAGCCAATGATTAGGTCTACTGTGTCACACCAGACACCTCATCATCTAGTCATACGATATAAATGAACAACATATGTAAAAACATAAAGACAATTTAACTAAAACATTCAATCGATATAAAAACCAGAAAATAGTTTTAATACAAGCAAAGCTTTATTATTTAACCAACATCTGCAGTTGCCCACCAACCATGAAGGCGTATGAGGAACGCAGACTGAAAAGGAAGATTATGGACCTAGTGACCTACATTATATCAAGGAGAATGAGGTAGCGGATTTGGAACTCAAGATAGTGAACACTAGAGCCACCCTTCGAGAAACTCGTAACCATTTGCTAGAAGAGAATCAATAGTTGAAGGAGAAGAATCAAGAATTGAAAAATGACTGAATATCAATGCCATTGAGATTTCCAGTGAGGAGAAAGACGAGGAGGATTCAGAGATGGGTCCAGAGGAGGAGTTGTGAACAGTGAAGGGAACCCGAGAGTGATAGATTCCAAGCTTAGTAGTAGGAATCAAATTAGATTGGTGATATCAAAAAGGTATAGCCACTATCGATGAATAAAGACAATAGTCTACGAGTTTAATAAGTGCTAAGGCACCCTGAGTGTGCAAATAATTGGGGAGGTGACATTGACGCTCTCATTGGGAAATTACTACATGTTTCATATTGCATTTGATAAGTTATTTTCCTGTTACAGGCACGACGAATATTATGGTTACCGTGTAGGTACTCTAAGTCAACCCAATGTTTTAGTTGCCTTGATGATATTTGATTAGCTAATAAAATAATAAAATTAACCACCATGAATTTTGTCTTTATCTCACTTACGTATAACTAAGTCAATATTTTCTATAATTGTAGATGTCAGGCAGACGTAAACGTCAACCCACTGCTAGAGCCCAAGCCAATGCTAATGCACAACCAGATCCACCAGTTAACAATATCAATGTACCACTAAACCCACCCAACCCTGACCAAGGACTGAACATTGACATAAACGGGCTGGTGAATTTAGTAGCACAAACTATGCAAGCTCAAACCCTGATCCTGCAACAACTGATGAATATAAAAACCCCAACCAACTAACCTAACCAAGCCCCCAACAATAACCCTGCGGGAGGAGGCCTGAAGTATCACTACGAGAGCATGAGAAAGGTTCCAGCGCCAGACTTTGAAGGAAAGTCAAATCCGGAGTTGGCTGATAAGTGGATAGTGAACATGGAGACCAACTTCCGTATGCTCGAAGTTCCTAATGAAATGAAGGCAGAGCTGGCCGTGGCTTTTTTAACTGCGAGGGTCAAAAGTGGTGAAAAAATGTGCGACTCTCGTTACCAACTCCTACGACCTAGGAATAGTTCAAGGAGACCTTCTTAAGAACTTACTACCCTGTGCCTGTTAGAGATCAGCACATTGGCGAATTCAATAATTTGAAACAAGTAGAATGAATGTCGGTACTTGATTATGCTCAAAAGTTCAATACCTTAGGAAGGTTTGTACCTGCAGTCATAGGGGATGAGAGTTACAAGATGTTTAAGGATGGATTACATAGTCGTATCCAGACATGACTAGTGAGGCGTGGGGCCCAGAATTTTCTGGAATTGCTAAATGCTGCCATTGAAGTGGAAGCTGACATAAAGAGGAGAGATGGGGATTCTAGGAAATCAAAGAGGAGGTTTGGGAAAGCCCTCAGGTCGAAGAGTAGCCAAGGAAATTATCCAAACTCCAAAAAATGACTATCTGATACAAAAGTCTTAGAGCCCTGCCCTAAGTGTAGAAAGATGCATACCGGTGGGTACATGTTTGATAGGGAGGTGTTATTCTTGTGGGAAGAGTGGACACATAGCCAAGGATTGCCTAAGTAGTATTAGAGAAGGGAGTAAATCAAACACTGAAGACAAGGGCATGAAGCTAAATGCCAGGGTGTTTGCCATGACTAAGGTAGATGCAGAGAACTCAAGTGATGTGGTGACAGGTACGATACTGGTTCAATCATTCCCTGTGTATGCCCTTTTTTATTGTAGTGCATCTCATTTTTTTATTGCTAAGAAATTTTCTAGGAGTAGTAAGTGAAGAAAGAGCAATTGCTACTCAGAGTTATATTTCATAATCACAATATACACGTAGTACTGTTTTATAATACAAAATGTATGACAAAGTCTAGTGATAAGATAACCACGATCTCTAAAAATCCTGAAAACTCTATCCTATCTACAAATACTACAGTTGTACACATGGGATAATCTACACACCCCCTCAAGCAGGATCCAGCAGGTTGATGGAGCCGAGCTTGCCGAGTAAACGATGGAATTGCACCGTGGAGAGAGTTTTGGTAAAAATATCCGCTAATTGATCCGAACTACGAATATAACTAGGGAGAATGAACTTGGAGTGGACTTGATGGCGAATAAAATGACAATCAACTTCAATGTGTTTTGTTCGTTCGTGAAAGACTGGATTGGCCGCAATATGCATTGCAGCCTGATTATCACAAAAAAAAGTAACCGGAGTAGTAAACGAGCACCCAAGATCACTCAAAAGAGATTTTAGCCAAACAAGCTCACAGGCAGCTGCAGCCATTGCCCGATATTCTGCTTCAGCACTCGAACGAGCAACAACATGTTGTTTTTTACTTTTCCAAGACACCAAGTTACCACCAATGAAGATACAATAACCAGTAGTAGATCGACGATCTATCACATTGCCAGCCCAGTCAGAGTCGGTATACCCAATGATATCTGTATGTCCGTGAGGAGCCATCAAAAGTCCACGACTGATAGTACCCTTCAAATAACGCAGAATGCGTTTAACTAACTGGAAATGATACTCAGTTGGTGCATGTATGTGCTGACTGACTAAACTCACTGCATACGCAATATCTGGCCGAGTGATAGTCAAATAAATCAATTTTCCAACCAGCCGTTGATACACTTGTGGAGAAGATAATAGCATGCTTTCGGATTGCAACCGAAGCTTACTATCCAACGGTGTAGGCACTGGTCGAGATGACATAAGATTCGCATCACGAAGTAGATCAACAATATACTTGCGTTGATTCAGGAACAATCCTTTGGACGAAGTTGCCATTTCGATACCAAGAAAATACTTTAAAGGTCCAAGATCTTTAACTGGAAATCGTGCTTGAAGTTGCCGTTTAAACTCAGAAATAGAATTCGTGCAACTTCCTGTAATGATCAAATCATCAATATAAATCAAAACCACCAAGAATTCCTGCTTGTGGCGACGAATATACAACGAAGAATCTGCTGTGCTCCGGGTGAAACCACACTGTTCAAGTGCATTACTCAATTGTGCATGCCATGCACGAGGACTTTGCTTCAACCCATAGATGGATTTGTGCAACTTGCAAACCAAACCGGGCTGATGTGTCTGAGGATGACCCGGGGGTAATCGCATAAAGATCTCTTCATCAAGCTGGCCGTGTAAAAAAGCATTCTTGACATCCAATTGGGAAAGCTGCCAACCATAGTTAACTGCAATAGACAGAAGAACACGAACTGTTGTCATCTTCGCAACAGGTGCGAAAGTCTCTTTGTAGTCTACCCCGTATTGCTGAGTAAACCCCTGAGCCACAAGTCGCGCCTTATGTCGCTCAATCGATCCATCGGCATTGAACTTGGTCTTGAAAACCCAGCGACTGCCTACAACATGCTTGCCAGGAGGCAACAGCACCACACTCCATGTTTTATTTTCTGCAAGAGCTAACAGCTCATCCTCCATAGCCTGGCGCCATTCTGGATATTTGACGGCTTCACGAAAATTAGGTGGGTCAGGCGCATTGGAGATGGCCGAAAGGAAAGCCTGATGAGAAGCGGAAAAAGGATGTAAAAAGGATGTAAGGCTGTTGTGTCAAGTGCCGAGATAGCAGGAGTAGCAACATAGTCATTAAATTTTGCTGGGCGGCGTCGTGTTCGATCAGGATTCCGACGAACAGGAGCGGAATCGATGGTAGAACTGTCGGGAGGAGTGAGCGGTCCAAGCAATTCGGCAGATTCTGACAAGTCGACCATGACAGGCAGAGGAACCAAAGTAGCTGGCTCATCAGGAGAATGAGTTGCAAAAAATGGAGTAAATTCAAGAAACTCAACATCGCGACTAATATAAAGTTTCTTGCGCAAAGGATCATAACACTTATATCCTTTCTGAGTTGCAGAATACCCCAAGAAAATACATTTCATCGATCGCTGGTCCAATTTGTCACGACGAACATCCGGAATATGAACGAAGCACGTACACCCGAACACACGCAACTGGGATAAGTCCGGTTTTTTACGTGTCAAAACTTCAATAGGACATTTAAAATTCAAAATTCGACTAGGCAATCGATTGATCAAATAAATTGCCGCCAGAATACCATATGACCAGTAAACTTTGGGAACATTCATATGTAACATAAGGGCACGAGTCTTCTCCAAGAGATCACGATTCTTACGTTCAGCAACTCCGTTTTGCTGAGGAGTATAAACGCAACTCGTCTGATGCACAATTCCATTATCTGCCAAATAAGACTTCATGTCATTAGAACCAAATTCTGCACCATTATCAGACCGTAAAATTTTAATTTTAGCATCAAACTGGTTAGTAACCATTGCAAGAAAACCTTTGAAAATGGAAAAAACCTCGCCTTTAGATTTTAAGAGATAAACCCATGTAACCCGAGAACAATCGTCAATAAATGTAACAAAAAACTTGAACCCATCAATCGAATCCGAAAATGGCCCCCAAACATCACTATGCACAATTTCGAACAAGCTTTCAGATTTAGAGACTGAAACACCAAAAGGCAATCTAGTAGACTTTGCAAAATGACACACATCACATGATCCACACGTCTTAGACACTTGAGGAAATAAATAAGACATGACTAAATCGGATTGGTGAGCAAGACGGTAATGCCACACAAACTCTTTATTACCCATAGTCGTATTCATCAAAGCAGTAGAATTTACTGCACCCTCGCAGCCAAAATCAGACAACGGCTGGTCAAAAACTGCGGCTGAACCAGCACCAACTGCAGTTGATTTGGAGGCTGAAAAATCAAATATTGCGGCTGAAGGATGCTTACAAAGTGCAGCTGCTGGCTGGTCAAAATCTGCGGCTGAACCAGCACCAAATGCAGCTGATTTTGCGGCTGAATAATGCTCACAAACTGCAGCTGCTGGCTGGTCAAAATCTGCAGCTGAACCAGCACCAAATGCAGCTGATTTTACGCCAAATGCTGCTGATTTTGTGACTGAAGGATGCTCACAAACTGCAGCTGCTGAATCAGGACTCGCAACAGAATTAGCAATGCGTTTAATCCTCCGTTCTGAAGACAATACTGGAGGTAATTTATTCAACCCTGAAATAAAATAGTACAACCCATTTCTATAGAAACCCTCACCAATCATCTTCTTGGTGAGGCGGTCCTGAAAAAATACACGGTCAGAAGTAAAGTGAACCTCACAATCCAACGCAGAAATCAAACTTTTCACGGACAATAGTTGTAATGGAAAATCAGGGACATATAAAACGTCAGAATCAATAGATGAAACCCACTGAATTTTTCCTCTGCCCTCTATTGTCACCCCCTTTCCATTAGCCACTGAAATCTTAGCAGGAAAAACACAAGAACGATAATCATGAATAGACGCACGACGGTTAGTAACATGATCCGTAGCACCAGAATCCACAACCCATACATTATACAAAGTACTGACGTGAAATGCAAAACTCAAAGCAGAAGTGATACCTTGGGAGTTAGGCACCTTTGCGTCATCCAGAAACTCCGGAAGATGACTCAAAAAAGCCTTGGAACTCTCTGATCCTTTAACAGTAGAGCCACCACCAAGAGATGATCTCCCTTGCTTTTCTTGCAAGAATGCTGCGAAATCGGTCAAAAAAGTTACAGGATTTGAAGACAAGGACTCAAGATTATGAGTCACCAAATTCGCCTTGTGATCACGCCTGCGATCATTTCCTCGCTTGTTCTGAAATTTTGGCCGCTGCTCAGGATGAAGAGTCCAACACCGTTCCACCGTGTGCCCAGAACCACCACAGTGACTACACAACCGATCAACATTCTTATACTTCATCCGATCATCCTTGAGACCATGTTTCCCAGAATTCGCACTCCACTCATCAAAAAAGCAGCATTATCAGTAGTCGACCCAAGACCAGGAAGCATGACTTTTCGCCGAACTTCCTCCCGTTGAATGGCCGCACAAATTACTTTTAATGATGGCAACTCATCAGTCATGAGAATATTTCGTCGAAAATCCTCAAATTCAGACCCTAAACTAGCCAGTAACTGAAACACACGATCTTCTTCCGTGCGTTTTTTCAACACCCCAGCATCAACACAATGCGGACGATAAACGTCCAATTCATTCCACAAATTCTTTAGTTTTGCTAGAACACTAACACACGATCCTCCGTCCTGACGCGTACTAGCAATATCTTGTTGAATTTGAAAAATACGCGCTGCATTATTTTGGTTACCGTACATATCTGACACAGCCTCCCACAGCTCAAGAGACGACTCATAGTAACTGAATAACTCCGCAACCTTAGGCTCCATGGAGTGCAAAAGCCAAGACATAACCATCTGGTCTTTAGAAACCCAGGCTTCATATTCCTCTGCCTCAGAATCAGGTGCTTTCGCCTTGCCTGTGATGAAGCCTAACTTTGAACATCCTCCAAGCGCGATACGAATCGCCCGGGACCATGGTAAAAAATTGAATTCATTTAAAAGGATAGTAGTCAACCTTTGAGAGGAATGAGACTCACTCTCTCGGCTGCTAGTAGGAAGTTCTATTCCAGCACTACTCATCATACAAGAGTATAAAAAAAAAAAACGCACAAGAAAATCAAGAAAAATGAAAAATAGACGCAGCCAAGATCGCTTGCTCTGATACCATGAAGAAAGAGCAATTGCTACTCAGAGTTATATTTCATAATCACAATATACACGTAGTACTGTTTTATAATACAAAATGTATGACTAAGTCTAGTGATAAGATAACCATGATCTCTAAAAATCCTGAAAACTCTATCCTATCTACAAATACTACAGTTGTACACATGGGATAATCTACAGTAAGATGCACCCGCAGATCTTGTAAACCCCTTTTAGAGTAGCTACCCCTGTAGGGAAGGTGTTAAAGACTTGTTTAGTGCATGCTAACTGCCCTATAGAAATTGTAAGCAGGAACCTATAAGGGGATCTTATACAAATAGTAATGCATGACTTTGACATAATTTTGGGAATGAACTGGTTGTCAAGGTGCCACGCAAAGATAGATTGTCATGATAAGAGGGTAGAGTTCCTAGACCCAGAGAAATGACGGTTTGAATTAAAAAGAAGTCAGGTATGTTACTCTAGGCTTCCTTTAATTTCGTCGATCAAGGCCAGTAAGATGTTAGGGAAAGGGTGCCAAGGATATTTGGCTTTTATTGATGGTGACCAGGAGGAAGGTCCCGAGATGAGAGATATTCCAATTATGCGGGAGTTTCCTGATGTTTTTCCAGAAAATTTATTGGTCCTAACCCCTAAAAGAGAGATAGATTTTGAAATTCAACTGCAACCTGAAACCAACCCAATCTCCAAAGCCCCTTATAGGATGGCTCCGTTAGAGTTGCAGGAATTAAAGAAACAACTGCAAAATCTACTGGACTTTCAATTTATAAGGCCGAGTGTATCACCTTGGGAAGCCCCAGTGTAGTTTGTTAAAAAGAAAGATGGGAGTTTGAGGATGTGTATAGGCTACTGGGAAATTAACAAACTCACGATAAAGAATAAATATCCATTGCCGAGGATTGATGATCTTTTTTTTCAGTTAAGGAATGCAAAGGTATTCTCAAAGATAGATTTACGATCGGGCTACCATCAACTGATGATCAAACCTGAGGACGTGCAAAAAAGTGCATATAGGACAAGATACCGACACTACGAATTTTTTGTCATGCCCTTTGGATTGACGAACGCGCCTGTAGCGTTTATGGATCTAATGCATCGAGTACTAAGAGATTTCTTAGACGACTTTGTTGTAGTATTTATTGATGACATCCTTGTATATTCCCCTAATGATGCTCATGAGGTACACTTGAGAAAGATACTACAAACCATGAGGGCAGAGAGGTTGTATACAAAGTATGGTAAATGCGAGTTTTTGCTGAAGAGTGTGACCTTCTTAGGCCATGTCATTTCTGGAGGGGGGGGTATCAATGGATCCTAAGAAGGTAGAAGCAATCACAGAGTGGCCCTAACCAAGTAATGCAACGGAAATACGAAGCTTCTTAGGGCTAGCGGGATATTACCGTAAGTTCGTCGAGGATTTCTCCAAAATAGTGGAACCCTTAACCAGGCTAACGCAGAAAAGAGCGGAGTTCGAGTGGACGTCTGAGTGCGATAAGAGTTTTCAAGAATTAAAGAGATTATTGGTGTCTACGCCAGTATTGTTTCTACTCAACAAGGGGCAAGAATACACGATATATAGTGACGCATCCAAGAATGGATTGGGATGTGTGTTAATGTAGAGTGAGAGGATAATAGCCTATACATCTAGACAACTAAAGCCTTATGAACCCTACCACAGATTTGGAACTTGCAGTGGTAGTTTTCGCGATTAAGCTTTGGAGGCATTACCTGTATGGGGTGATGTGCGAGATATTCACGGATCACAAAATTTTGAAGTATCTGTTCACTCTGAAGGAGTTGAATATGAGACAAAGAAGGTGGCTCGAACTGATTAAGGATTATGATCTGAATATCAGTTATCACCCATGAAAGGCAAACAAAGTGGGTGATGCCCTAAGTAGGAAGGATAGCGGGCTCCTGGCCACAATGTTGGTTAAACAGATAGAGGAACTAAGGCTAGAAAAGGTAGAGTTAATTGATGGCGTACTAGCGACGTTACTCGCAGAACCAACCTTAATTTAAAGGTTTAAGAATAACCAGAAAGGAGACCCCTTTTTGGTGAAAATAAGAAGGAAAGTTGAATAAGGTGAGTGGTTGGAATTCCTAGTGACAGGAAACGGTGAGGTGTGAAAGCTTAAGAGAAGAGATACTAAAGGAAGCCCACAACTCCAAGTTATCTACCCACCCCAGGGCGAACAAGATGTATAAAGACTTCAAATATGCATATTGGTGGAGCGGGATGAAACAAGACGTGGCAGATTATGTTGCGATATGCCAGACGTGTCAGCAGGTAAATACGGAACATCAAATACCAGAGGGATTGCTACAGCCACTGGAAATTCCCATTTAGAAATGGAAAAATGTCACTATGGATTTTGTAATGGGACATCCGATTACCAAAAAGAGGAATGCTGCTATTTGTGTGACAGTTGATCGACTGACCAAATCCGCACAATTTTTCCAATTCGTTCCAAATTTTCTCGAGATAGGTTGGTGGAATTATATATAAGGGAATTTGTACGACTACATGGGGTGCCGGTCAGCATTGTGTCCAATGGGGACCCAAGGTTTACCTCTAGGTTTTGGAGGGAGTTCCAAAGCTAAATGAGGACCGATGTCAATCTAAGTACAGCGCACCATCCTCAGACCGATGGACAGAGTGAAAGGACAATACAGACCCTGGAGGACATGCTAAGGGCTTGCGCTCTAGAATTCAAAGGAAACTGGGATGAGTATATCACCCTTGTTGAGTTATCATATAATAATAACTACCACAGTAGCATTGGGATGGCACCCTACGATGCGCTATATGGCAGAAAGTGTAGATTCCCGTCATATTAGGACGAGATGGGGGAAAAGTATATTATTGGGCCAGAGCTTCTATAGATCACTAAGGACAAGGTGATGGTGATCAGAGAAAAACTAAAGGTAGCTCAAGATAGATACAAGAGTTGGTCCGATTTAAAGAGACGACCTTTGAAATTTGAAGTGGGAGAAAAAGTATACCTTAGGGTGTCCCTAACCAAGGGCGTACTTAGATTCGGGACACATGGTAAATTGAGTCCAACATTCATTGGTCCTTTTGAGATTTTGGAGAGAATTGGAAATCTGGTTTACCGACTTGCATTACCATCCCATTTTGATGCAGTTCATAATGTGTTTCATGTGTCGCAACTCTGAAAACACATCCGGGACTCGGGCCAAGTGGTAGAAGTGAGCCCGGAAATCGATGGGGATCTCGTTTATCTCGAATACCAAATAAGAACTATAGATCGTAAGGAACAGGTATTAAGGTCAAAGACCATACCTTACATCAAGGTACAATGGACCAACCCCACCCCTAGGGAAGCTACTAGGGAACTAGAGGACAAAGTGCGACAGGAATACCCACATATGTTTGAAGAGCATATACAGACCAGTTTCAAGGAAGAAACTTATAACAAGGAGGGGAGGATGTAATACCTGTATCGTTTCTGATTATACTTTGCTTTATTTTGTTTAATAAGTACACAGTAGTTAAAATAGAAATAAAATTAAAACTAGAAGTTAGATAGGAGTAGGAGAGGTAAGTGAGCTGCAGAAACGTAAGGGAGTAAGTGTCTTAGTGAGAGGAAGGGATTGTGAGACTGCCTATTAAAAACCCACGATTGTTCCATGAAACCTCACAGTCGACAGGGTTTCGACTTAAGAAGACCATCTGTGAGGAGAGGCGGGAATCAGTTTTCCAAAGGAAAACATCAGCTGTGAAGGTAAAATCGTTTGAACTAGTTTCAGAATTTGGATTAGATAAAATATTATGATTTTCGAGTCTGGGAAGCATGTAAAATTCTGATATTTTTTCTATGAATTAGTTCAGGTGGTACAATGCTTATATAATAGTCCTTGGAACAAGTTGCAGTGTGTATTGTGTAAGAGTGGGAGGAGTGTATTGGTTTTGGGGGAAAAGTAGTGGGCTATTAGAGGGGCCATATTGAAAATGGTGTTAGTTATTATATACAATTTTGTTAGGGACACCTTGCAAAATGTCCCTGTAGGAACATAATATAATTTGCCTAGGTGGTATGGGTATTCTGGCCGATTTTTATGATTTTTCCTCTTCTGGGTATGTAGTTAAAAATGTTATGTTGCTAATCCTGGTAAGAAACCTGTCGGGGGCAGTCGGTTTTGTATAAATTATAGGTACTGAAAGAAATATTGAAAATTTTCCAAAAATTTCCAGTAGATATTTCATAGAAGAAGGTACAGAGGGTTCAAATTTCGGGATTTAACGATGAACAAATTCAGAGAAATAAATTCTTAAAATTCCAACTGCTACTGTTTTTGTGTCTGGGGAACCTCACTATTACGAAAATGATTTCTATTTAACCATGAGTCCAAAAATTCTGATTTTTAAAACTAATGATCTTAGTTGGGTTCTAAATGTTTTGGGCTAGTTTCAATAATTTTAGAGGTGTGTGTGGAGATTTAACTGAGGTTAAGTGGGGACTGGTCGGTGCAAGGAGGTCTGTGGGACTTTATTTTTGTAAATTTTATTCTGGACCAATAATAGTTCTAAAGATTATGAAATTTTTTAGAATTGTCGGAAAATGATGTTTACTAAAGGGAAAATTTAGTTTTGGGATTTTTGGATTTCAGATTCTTTTAAATATCAGCAATGAACCCCCAGGTATGCTGTTCTGTCTGTTGACTGAACAACCAATCTTGCGGGTTGGTTTTGGTCAGTATTTATGTCCAAAATGGGTGAAATTTTTAGGGTAGATTCGACAAAGGGGTCTCTGATATTGGAAACGAAAATTAGATTTTTCTAACAAGTATTGATAGGGTTTTTCTCAATGCCTTCAAAACTGTACGGTAGTGAGGAACTGTTAAGAATTAACAACTTTAGAAAATAATTTGGGGATAGTTGGTCTTGGAATAGTTAGCCTAGATATGAAATGTCTAACCTAAGGATATTCATACATAATGTCAGGTGAAGCTGGACAACAGGAGATACCGGGAAAAGTATCAAATAAGGTGTGTACGCAGTACATGCTTGTCTAAAACGTTGTGAAATAAATGTCTTTCTTATGATGCGTGGAACATGTTGAGTTTTGTATTTAAATGTTTGTTTTAAAGTTTGAGACAAAAGCACGTACGATATTCTAGTTGTGATCACAAAAGAAATGTAAAAAGGGCTGGAAAGTCCAAAGTAAGCTTTTAAAGTGGATTAGAAAATCCTAAGTAAGCTTTATAGATGGACAGGAAGGTCTAAGCTAAAGTAAAGCTAGGCCACAGGGTCTAAGGTAAAAGTGTCCCAAAGTTCGGAGGGCTTGTATCTAAAACTGTGCACAGGTTACTAGAATAAAGTATATAGCTAATGTCTAAATTTTACATATCAAGGTGAAAGTATATTTTATATCCTTCCTTTTGTTTTTCTTTACTAATACTTCATGTTTCCATAAAATGTTTTATTAATTTGGAAAATGGATGTACCAACGATATCGCAATCCATATAGATTGCTCTAGTGCCAGTGAGACTAGCGGCTCTGAGATGGATAGCTATGAGAATGAATGGTAGAGTCATATAGACGTGGTGTACTGAAATAAAAGGGATACGAAATTCCAAGAATTCCTTACCAAGTTTTAGCAACGTGTTTTTTTTTTTTTCTTTACTCAGTTCTATCAGCTTAACTCTGAATAAATGTTAGACTAGCATAGTTAGTCTAGCTACTCCCTAAATTTCAAATTTTACTGTGAAAAATTAAGCCTTACGAGTATATTTAGAGATTGTGAAATCATATTTGTGGCATGTCAACTAGGCCTATTTTGGGTCGTCACAATGATACTTTTTGTGAGTTTTCAATGCACTTATAGTTGGATTTGCATGATCTTGTAGTAAAAAGGCGTATTGGATATTTTGGAAGAAACTTGAAGACTTTTTCTAGAAAAAGGAAGAAATTAAGTTGAAAGAGAAAAATTTAGAAAAGAGCGAAAAGAGAAATGAAGACTGAGACCGATGTCCACTTGGCGTTGGCGCCAGATGGCCTCCGACCTCGGCGTCCACTCGGCGCCACCGCCTGGTCGTCACCTGAAAATCGCTGTTGAAAATCCAAATTTGCCCTTTCCATGTTTTAACTTATGTTTTCCCAATTTAGCCCTGAAGACCTTTTCTTAATGGCCAAGCTTCTTGTAAAGACATATACTATTACACCATAGTAGATTTTTCATAGTTTGGAGAGAGTAACTTTGTGAGGAAGAAACACACATTTTTTTACCTTTTTCACACACACACACACACTATATGAATTCTCTTAGAACAACCATGTTCTAAGTAGATTCTAGGGAAATTTACCCTTCTAAGTGATAAGGGGTGGTGGATTTTCATGAGATGTAGACTAAATCCAAGGATTCAATGAAGTAGAATTGCTTTTGTTTAGGTGGAATTAAAGATTCTTGTGGATTTTTCTTTCATTTTTTTGAGAAAGATCTTACCTTCTTTTATGAAATGAATCTTCTCATTATGCAATTGACATTTCCATGTTGGGTTTGATTTTATCTATGGTTATTCATGCATATTGTTAAGTGGGTTTCTTGCAATTGAAGCAATTTTTATCTTTTCATGTAGTATTGCCTTGTTAGTGGAATATTTGTTGAATCTAACCCATTATTTTGTATAATTGTGTATGTCTAACTTGTTTGATCATTTGGTGTAGTACAATTGAGATTTCTTGTGTTGCAAGCTTGGTTGTCTTAACATCCATTTGTTATTGTAAGTTGGTATTTTCAATTGGCATATGTAATAGTGTAGAGGATTGATAGTGGAGTAGGATTGACGACCCTATTCATACTATTGGCTATTTTAGTCCCTATAGGAAGTTAAAGAAAACAATAGCTCCTTGGATTTTGAAGTGGTGTGATTCTCCTGCCTTTATCCATATTATATTTTCTTTTGTTTATTTGAGCACTTGCATGACTTACTTCAAATTACTATCCTACCCTTCTTTTTGTTAGATTCTTATGCTAAAAACTACTAGAAATTGTAGTAAGTAAGGACTCAAACCCAACAATCTTATCAAGCAAGAAAACTATCTTATGAGAACGAAACCTTAAGCACCATAGTTTTAGTATTTTTGTTTTGTTTATTTATAAATTTATTTTGAGTGTTCGCCTAAAACTTATTCAACAACAAGAGCAAGTCAATTTTGGCGCCGTCGATGAAGATGGTTTAGTTTGATTGATTATTGTTTTTGATAGTTTTGTAATTTTAACTTGTTTTTGCGTTTTTAGTAGTTTTTGAGTGTTTTTAAGTAATCTTTATAACAGTACCTTTTCTTTTTTTTTTTTTTTTTTTTTTGTGTGTTTTGAGTCATTTTCTAATAGTTTCTCTTGTTTGTAGGTGTTCCGGTTTTCTTTGGTTCATAGTTGTTGTTTTATGGTTGTTACTAGATCACAAGCTAGAGAAGAATTGCTTGAGCTTGGTGATAGTAGTGAAAGGGTTTTGAGAAGAAGAAATCGAGTTGAAAATAACAGAAATAGGTGTTCCGGTTGTTAGCTTTGAATACATAAGCTATGCTTGTATTGCACTTTTTCCTAGTTAGTATATTGCTTTAATGTTTTGGTTTATATGTTGTGCATGTTTAGTCAATTTATATTATGTAGTTAGATGATGAGGTTTGTAACTGAGACATTTTTGGACACGTTGCCGGTTTGGGTTATTATGTGATTCAGATAATTGGTTTGTCTAAACTAATTGAATCATATAGATATGCCCGGGGCATATTGAACTTGATCATTTAGAATGATTTGTCTTGTACTGATTTAATAGACAATTCGTTCTTAGTATTCTATCTCTTAATCCCTAGACTTAAGCGGGCATGAGTATTAGACATAGTGTACTTTGATCTGCCAATGAGTGAGGTCATTTGTGGCCAATAGTCTCGGTGGGTTGGGTGCGCGTGTTTAGTTACTTGGTGTGCTGCTGCTTGTCGAAAGGAAACCATGTACCGGTGCGTCCGGGTTGATGGTGCTCCCGAGATGAGCTCGTTATGTTTATTATACTAAACCCAACTGGTGGACTTATGTCCGGTATAGTAAAAAGGTCGAGTGGTACTAATCTGGAATTAAAGAAGTTAATTAATTAATTTATTAGTAAATTAATAAATTAACGAGCACTAAATCTTTGATGTTGGGAGATTAAGAATAAATTAATTTAGTTGTTCCGGAAGCAATTCTGGTGTAGGATGGTAGTGCCAAAATTAATTCATTAGTGGTACGATTAATTTTGTAATGAGTTAATTGAATAAGTAGAATTAATTAAGTAATTAACAAAGTGGAATTATTTAATTAATTAATTAAGTCTTAAGTTTCAATTAGAATTAGGAACTCCTATGATTTGGATTATAATATTAGATTAGTTACCTAACTTGATTAGGAAACTAATTAATTATCAAAACCCATTAGGAAGACCAATTCTAAACCAACTAGGGTTCTCTCTTGTAACTCAATATATAGACAAGGGATTAGCAATTCTATAACACACAATTCATTAGTTTTCAAGATAAGAAAACTAGAGAGAGAAATAATTTCTCTCCAAAATTTCTGATTTTACAAGCATAGTACAGCCGGATTTTCTCCGAGTTTTAGCAACAGGATTTCTTCCTTTAAATTAAGTGCGTGGGAAAAATCTTGGCAGCGCGTGAAGCTTCTCTCGGGCAACAGTCGGCACGTGTTCTTTACGCGTCAGGGCGGCGAGTCGGAAAACTTTTTCCGGTGAGTTCAATTGTGAAGGATTGTTGATCGTTGGTTCATTGCTCACACAACTTTCGAGCCTAGTCTTAAGTCATACAAGCGATCACCTGAGTAACACGCTTCAAGAAGTACTTTCTATGTTTCCGCTTTTAATTATAAATATTTTGTTGCGTGATAAATCGAATGAGAACATACCAAGATCCTGCGCAATGTTATTTCAAGCAAGGATTGGAATAACGATTGTCCTAGAATCTAGGTCTGTTCAAAGATTCTGAATTTGGAATGCGTAGTACGAAAGTGAATTTTTAACCGGACCCGAGCAGATAATCTTTCACCGGTTTTCTTTGGTTCATAGTTGTTGGTTTATGGTTGTCACTAGAAGCTATAGGAGAATTGCTTGAGCTTGGTGATAGTAGTGGAAGCGTTTTGAGAAGAAGAAATCAAGTTGAAAAGAATAGAAATATGGCTGCCCAAGGAGAGAGGAATTTTTGTTGGTATTTTGTACCATATTTTCAAGAACCAGCGGAATTACAAAGGATTGATGAGAAGACTTAGCAAATTCAGCCCCACTTAATCAATTTGATTTAAAATGGGTCACAATTTTAGAATTTGATGGTGAAGACGCAAAATGCTCACGTGAATAACTTCCTTACGTTGTGCAATACGGCGAGATTGTAAGGACTCGCTAGGGATAAAATAAAGAGGATTTTATTCCCTTTCTCTTTGAAGGAAAATGCAAGTACTTGGTTTAATTCATTATATGAGAGTACTATCCAAACATTTGAGGAGTTAAGAAGAAAGTTAATATCGAAGTATTGTCCTCCTCACAAGATTGAAAGGTTGAGAAATGACATTCTACAATTCAAGCAACATCTAAGAGAGTCATTTGCCGAAGCACGGGAAAGGTTTCAAGAGTTGTTGAGAAAGTTCCCCAACCAAACATTTGAAGGTGGAAATGAGTTGCAAATCTTTTATAATGGGTTGACAAGAGAGTTAGCACAAATGATGAATGCAAGTGCCGGAGGTTGCATTAATTTCAAGACTAAGGATCATGTAAGAGATTTGTTTGACAACATCGCACATACATTTGGAAGGTGGCCAAATGAAAGGAATGAGGCACCTCAAGCATATCCTATACCAAGAGAGGAAGCAATTGTTACCAGTAGAATCTCAACCCCTGAAGAATAAGTAGCTTTGCTTCAAGACCAATTGAAAGCAAAAGAAAAAGTGGTATTAGCTTTCAACACTTTGTAAGAAACCCATAATGAGAATCAAGGTGATGAAAAAGTTGAGGACGTCAGATTTGTTGGCAATTACCAAGGTTAGAGAAATAATGGACATGGGAATAATTTTCAAAATCAAGGGAGATAAAATTTCAATAACTTTGGTAATGCTGTTAGAGTAGAAAACATAAGCTATGCTTGTATTGTACAGTTTCCCAGTTTAATATATCGATTTGTGTTTCAGTCATATCTGGTTGTGCATTAATCGTCCATTTATATTATGTAAGTAGATGATGAGGTGTCTGGTGCGACACAGTAGATCTCATCATTGGTTGAAAGACATAATATATAAATGAGGTTCGTAACCGAGACAACTTTGGACAAACTGTCGGTTTAGGTTATTATGTGATTTAAATAATTAGTTTGTCTAAACTAATTGAATCATATAGATATGCCCGGGGCATATTGAACTTGACTCTTAGGAATGATTTGTCTTGTACTGATTTAATAGACAAATCGATCCTTGTATTCTATCTCTAAATCCCTAGACTCGAGTGGGCATGAGGATTAGACATAGTGTACTTTGATATGCCAATGGGTGAGGTCAAATGTGGCCAATAATCTCGGTAGGTTGGGTGCGCGTGTTTAGTTACTTGGTGTGCTGCTGCTTGTCGAAAGGAAACCATGTACCGGTGCGTCCGGGGTGATGGTGCTCCCGAGATGAGCTCGAAATGTTTATTATACTAAACCCGGCCGGTGGACTTATGTCCGGTATAGTAAAAAGGTCGAGTGGTACTAGTCTCGGAATATTAAGAAGTTGATGAATTAATTTATCAGTAAATTAATGAATTAACGAGCACTATATCTTTGATGTGGGGAGATTATGAATAGAATTTAATTAAGTTGTTCCGGAAGCAATTCTGGTGTAGGATGGTAGTGCCATAATTAATCCGTTAGTGGTACGATTAATTATGTACTGGGTTAATGACAAAGGTAGATTTAATTAATTTAGAAATTAATTAATCCTTGTGTCAGTTGGTTGTGAATCATCCCAGGAACTGGTTTGGGATAAGTGAATCCCTGTGTCAGTTGGGAGTGATTCATCCCAGGAACTGGATTGGGATAAGTGAATCCCTGTGACAGTTGGGAGTGTATCAGTCCAGGAACAGGATTGAAGGAAACAGAATCTGTATCAGTCCAGAAACAGGATTGAAGGAAAACAGAAACCCAGTGGGAAGACCAATCCTAAACCAACTTGGAGTCTCTCTTGTAACTCTATAAATAGACAAGGGATCAGTCATTCAGATTAAATATAACACAATTAATCCACAGGATTTCTAGAGAGAGAAAATTCTAGAGAGAGAAAACGTTTCTCTCTCCAAGTCGAATTTTCAAGAAAGTGTGCAGCTGGTTTTTGGGTTTCTAGTGGCTAAAATTTTGGCCTTGGTCTATACCAGCTGCGCGTAGCTTTCTCTCTCTGCGGGCGGTGCGTTTATAGTACATGCCAGGTGCTGCGGGGCTAGAGTTTTCTAGCAGGTGGATTGTGGTGAGTAGCTGATCAATTGACTTCTAGTTCGTTGCCCACACAACGTGAAGTCATAGTCTTGAGGCATACAAGAGAATCACCAAGTGCACGCTTCAAAGGTACTTTTCTAAGATTCCGCTTTAATAGAAATTTTTGTTGCGTGGTAAATCGAGCAAGTGCAAACCCAGATCCTACCAAAAATCTTTCGAATGCAAATCAAGGACAAGAAACCCATAATGAGAATCAAGGTGATGAAAAAGTTGAGGAAGTCAGATTTGTTGGCAATGACCAAAGTTAGAGAAATAATGGACATGGGAATAATTTTCAAAATCAAGGGAGATAAAATTTCCATAACTTTGGTAATGCAAATCAAGGACAAGCTAATGGTCAAAGGAATCGGAACCCAATAATGCAAGAAAATGGAGAGACTAATTAAGCAAATCGAAATGAGGATATGTCCATGGGTGAACACATAAATAGTTTGGTGAGGATAGTTGGTATGCATTCTAATCCATTGGAGGAACTTCAAAAGAGCATCAAAGCAATAGAAAATGCTTTTGGACAATACATTCAAACTCAATGTCAAACGGATTCTTCCAAGAGTGCAAATCCAAAGCCCAAGAAGTCGGAAAAAGCTTGTGAAAATCAACAAAGATGAGGACAAAAGTGAGCAAGAGATTAAGGAAGATGAGATCCCAAAAGAAATAGATTGGAGTCTCATGAAAGGGAGAGAAAGGAAAGTGAGAAGTGGCTCAATTAGAGATTGTAGGACGAAAAGACAAATGAACCTATAAATGTAGAGCCACCATTTCCTTGGAAAAAAGAAGTAAATGAAGTGGATAGAAAGGTTTATCAAATATTCTATGAGTTGTTCAAAGAAATTGATATGAGAGTGTCCTTGGCCGATTTGATTATGAATGTGCCAAAATATCAAAGATTTTTTAAGGAGTTGTTGGCCAAGAAAAAGAAGTTTAACTTAGACTAATTGGCTCCAATGAATAAAAATGAAGGGGATTTATTCGCAAAACTTACCAAAGAAGGAGAAAGATCCCGGAATGTGCACTATAGCTTGCAAGATTGGATTGATGTTTTTCCCTAAAGTTTTGTTCGATCCCGGAGCCAAAGTGAATTTAATGCCACTTTCTACGGTCGAATCGTGCAGATTTCTTGGAGATCCAAAACCGTTAAATATTACCTTACAAATAGCAGATCATTCTATGGTTGTTCCCAAATGCATTATTGAGAATATTTTGGAAAAGGTAAATCAAATTGTGTTACCGACGGACTTCATTATTGGGGATATGGATGTACCCATCATTGTGGGAATACCATTTTTGGCAACCCGAGATGCGGTCTTACACATAATGTTAGTTTTGAATACAGAAAAGCTATGGCTTGTATCAAAAACTAATATCCACAGATGACATATCATTTTGTTTCAGTATAAATCTGTTCCTTTATATCATAGAACTAGATAACGGGGTGTCGACAAACACAGTAGATACCGTTATTGGTTAAAGTATTGATATATAAAAAGTATGCTCGTAACCGAGATAGTCTGAACATACTATCGGTATAGGTTATTGTGTGGTTTGGAAATTGGTTTATCTAGACTAGTTTAAATCACACAGATATACCCGGGGCATATTGAGCACGACCAGTTTGGATAGAATTGACTTGTACTGATTGGCGTAGTCAATTCGGTCCTAGTATTCCGTCTCTCAATCCCGAGATTGGGACGGGCGTGAGGGTTGGGTGTCGTGTGCTTTGATTTGCCAAAGAGTGAGGTTAATTGAGGCCAATATCTCGGTAAGTTGGGTATGCGGTGTTTAGCTTCTTGCGTGCCGTTGCTAGTCGGAGGAATCCACGTACCGGTTCACCGGGTTGATGGTGCTCCCGAGATGAGCTCGTAAGGTTATTATACTAAACCTGGCCAATGAACTTTATGTTCGGTATAATAAAAGGTCGAGTGGTACTAATCTCGGAAACCAAGAAGTCGGTGAATTAATTTGTCAGTAAATTGATAAATCGACGAGCACTAGATATTTAATGTGGGGAGATAGAAGAAATAATAATGGCGCGATGTAAAGTCGTTTTCGAGCGGTAGTTCCATAATTGGTCCGATAGTGGTACGACCGATTATGCGTTTGACTAATCGACAAGGTAAATTAATTAATCCGAAGGGTTTAATTAATATTTGATCGACAAAGTGAATTTAGAAATTAATTCGATTTTGAATTAATTAATTCTAAGGGTTCGATTAAATTAAATTAACAAAGTGGATTAAATAAATTAACTTAAAAGGGTCGATTGGAGTTGATTAGTCGGGAAGACTTAGCGGTCAACGAAAGTCAAATTTTAAGGCCTAACTCGAGAGCCCATTAGGTCTCCAATCGAGCTACTATAAATAGAATAACTTGAGACCAAAGAAAGTTAAGAAATCTTGCAAGACAAGTCTTGCCCATTTTAGAGTAAGAAAGTTCTAGAGAGAGAACTTCTTCCTTTTAAAGTTTTCACTCAAAAACGAACTAGACTTCTTGCTCTCGAATTGGATTCAACCCAAAGATCAAGTCTTTAATTTGTTTTTCAAAAGAGGCTGCTCCAGTTTTTCTTTGGGCTGCTCGGTTTTTCCTCAAAAATCCGCCACTGCTGTCGCGCCAGTTTTTCCTGTCCGAGCAGTTTTCTTCTTCCTCAAGTCTTGCGCGGTTGATTCGAGAATAGCCTGGATCGATCTCCTTCTTTGATGGGTGATCTTCAGGTGGTTCTTGTCTAGATCACTGGTGAGATTTCAGGCGGAAAAACTGCAGAAATCGGGCTGGGCAGTAGCAAAATTACAGCAGCAGGACAGCAGCGTTTTTAGGGTTTTCTTGATCAGATTTTGGGGTTTGTTGAATTCAGTTTGATAGATTTCTTTGTGGGCTTTCGTGGGTTAATCGAGTAAGCTTCGATAGATTATTGCCCACGCAATATTCGAAGTGTTCTTGGAGAATCGATTGGATTTCTTGTGGAAATCGCTGCAGAATTTTGGTTTTCTTTAAGCAAGGGACTTCGCTTCAAAAGGTAGAATCTTTAACTTCCGCTTTTATTAAAGATTCAATTTTTTGTGTCCCGATTAATAAATTAAATAAGTATAAGCCTAGATCCGTTCATGGGTAAACTAATTTGAGCCTGAGCTTGGTCGAAAGCTTCCGATTCTGGAATGCATAGCACGAAAGTGAGGTTTTCGATTTAGCCCGGGCTTGTTCAGTTTTCCTTCAAATTGGTATCACAGCGAAGTTTCGGTCTTATACTTGTTTGATTTATTACACGGCTTTATTTTGGCATTATTATTTTTTGTCGAAATGTATAAACAGGTGGTTATTGGTTTCCCGGCTATTATGGTAGAAATTTAATTTTCATTCATAAACCCCGGGACATGTCCGGGCTCGTTTTATTTTTGAATGAAAATTTCTGTAATAGTAATAACCACGAGCTGGAAGCCGTGTAGGATTAGAAAAATCTTGTAGTAGGATTTGATCTAATCATGTCGTC
Organism: Knoxia roxburghii; assembly: GCA_030378225.1. Classification (NCBI taxonomy): domain Eukaryota; kingdom Viridiplantae; phylum Streptophyta; class Magnoliopsida; order Gentianales; family Rubiaceae; genus Knoxia; species Knoxia roxburghii. The sequence continues at coordinate 22,353,158 of CM059424.1, forward strand.
TTTAAATTCCTAGAAAAACGCCTTTGTATATAGGAATTTTTGTACTATGACGAAGACGTTATTTTGGGTAACTTATATTCGCGGGTTTTGGTTTATTGTAATTTTGGGTGATTCCTAATTACGGAATAAACCGAGAAAACCCGGGCGAATCGAGAGGAATTCAAATAACGAGTGGGAGCGACACGACGGGAAGTGTCACCGAGGCGTCAAGGAATCAACGATAGAGAAGGCCATAATAGTCGGGAAATTTTATTTTATTTAATTTCCCGTATTTATGATTTTTTCGTTGATTGTGTGATTTTCGTTTTATTTTGCATGAACGAAATTCAAACCAAAAGTTTTTTTCAAAAGGTAATGTGCAATTAACTAAGGTAGATTATTCGCATATTAAAACTCCAACGGTTTTATGGGTGCGAATATCCATAGTTAAGATATTGCATGTTAAAACGTAAAAATCCTCAAACTTAATTATATTCGCAAGTTTTGGTTTAATCGTAATTTTGGGTGATTCCTAATTACGTGGGGTTTTGGTTTATCATAATTTTGGGTGATTCCTAATTACGTAGAAAACCGAGAAAACCCAGATTTTGGTTTATCGTAATTTTTGGGTGATTCCTAATTACGTAGAAAACCGAAATGGAAAACCGAGAAAACTAGGGCGAATTAAAATTATTTTAAAAATCTAAGTGAGAGCGGGTTGGTTAATAGCCCCATGGCCTCCATTACGGATTCATTGGCGATGTGGTTAAACGGCTTCCCCATCGGTTGAGTTTTCAATCACAGATATCGCTGGAATGAATTTCTAAAGGGATGACTATAGTGCGTTTAATTGGGAAAAGTTGCGACACCCTCGCCATCCGAGGCGCATTAGTACCCTAAGTAACAAACTTAGAAGTCACGTAATGGCATACACTTAGTGTACTGTTTATAGTATCCCTCCCATCGAGGTAACGCTATTTACGTGTACGGCTAAAATTATCGACTATTAATTTCATTGATCATAAGATCGTTGGTCAGATAATGAGATTAATGGACTTCGGTCCTTCTCGAACGAATGTGGGTTGGCGTAGACGTTCACCCATCGTGACCTGCGTTAATCCCGGTGGGAGAGATGTCGGTAGAAGATTATATTTCTTTTCTGAGGATTTTTCAATATTTTCGAAAAGTATACTGAGACATGTTTTTTTCATTATTTTCAGTTGATATGTCGTTCAACCCGCTAGCTGTCATTCTGAACCAAAACAAACTCACCGGTCCTAATTACATTGATTGGAAACGAAACCTGGACATTGTCCTAATCGCCGAGGGTTATAAGTACGTGCTCACTGAGGAGTGTCCCCCTAAGCCCAGTGAGGATGCCACACCTGAGCAGCGAGAGCCATATACGAGGTGGCAGAAAGCTGATGAGATGACCAGGTGTTACATCTTGGCTTCCATGTCAAGTGTACTGCAGCACCAGCATCAGTTGATGACCTCAGCCTACGATATGATGCTCAACCTCAGGGAGATGTTTGGACATCAGGGCAGGGCAGCCAAGCAGTCAGCTATGAGGAAACTCATGAATGCTAAGATGGCTGAGGGCACTTCAGTGAGAGATCACGTACTGGACATGATTGGTTGCATCAATGAGATCAAGGTATTGGGAGGTGAGATTGATGGGGAAACCCAGGTCGATATCATCCTTCAGAGCTTGCCTCCCAGTTTTGAGCAGTTTCGATTGAACTATAATATGGGGAATCTCTCATATTCACTTTCTGAGCTCATGACTGCATTGGTGTCTGCTGAGAGCCTCGTCGCAGAGAAGAAGCAAGCCTTGGCTACTGTTGGTCCCTCAGGTTCCTCTGCTGGGCCCAAAGCCAGGAAGCAAAAGAGGAAGAGAGGCCAGAAAGCAGGAGCCAGTCATGGACCCAAGGCAGGCATTGCCAAGAAGCAGAAGCCGAGAGGAAAATGCTTTAGATGTGGCAAAGCAGGACATTGGAAGAAGGACTGCCCAAAGCCTCGAGGTACGTGTAAATTTTCCCTAGTCACTGAGACGTGTTTAGCGGCGATTCCCACGGATACTTGGTGTGTGGATTCGGGAGCCACTGATCACATTTGTAATTCTTTGCAGGGGTTCCAAGTGACCCGGCTGCTTAGAGAGGGAGAGTTGCAGGTCTACCTTGGGGATACTACCAGAGTTTCTGTGGCTGTAGTGGGAGTTATTAGTCATTACTTTTCAGACTCTATTTTATATTTGAAGGATTGTCTTTATGTACCTAGTTTTCGAAAGAACTTGCTTTCAGTTTCGAAATTTGTTTTGGATGGTTATAAGTGTGTATTTTTTGATGGTTCGGTTTTTATAAGAAAATGCCAGAAACTTATATGTTCCAGTACATTGATTGACAATCTGTTTTTAATCAAGACTTACTCCCCAGTTATGCAAAACACAGAAACTAGTAACTCATCACCGAATCATAATAAGAGAAAGGAATCTTCCCCTTTGAATCAGACTTATCTTTGGCACCTGAGACTAGGTCATATCAACCTTAATAGGATTCAAAGGTTGGTCAAGAGTGGGTCTTTGGACTTACTAGATATTGACAGCTATTCAACCTGTGAGTCCTGCTTGGAGGGTAAAATGACCAAGAGGCCTTTTAAGGCGAAGGGGTATAGGGCCAAAGAGGTTTTAGAGCTGATTCATTCTGACGTGTGTGGGCCTATGTCAGTTCAGGCTAGAGGTGGTTATGAGTATTTCGTGACTTTCACGGATAATTACTCTAGATATGGATACATATACCTGATGCGCCACAAGTCTGAATGCTTTGGCAAGTTCAGAGAATTCAAGGCAGAGGTGGAGAACCATCTGGGTAAGAGTATCAAGTCACTGCGGTCTGATCGCGGTGGCGAATACCTCTCTAGTGAATTTAGGACCTATTTGTCAGAGGAGGGTATTCAGACCCAGTTGTCTGCACCTGGCATACCCCAGCAGAATGGTGTAGCAGAGAGGAGGAACAGGACTCTTATGGAGATGGTTAGATCGATGATGAGTTACAGTGAGTTGCCTACCTCGTTTTGGGGTTATGCCTTAGAGACAGCATGTTTTATCCTCAACCTTGTTCCATCTAAGTCTGTGCCTACGACCCCAGTAGAGTTGTGGGGTGGGCGTAAGCCTACTCTGAGACATCTCAGGATTTGGGGTTGTCCAGCACATGTGCTCGAGGCAGATGTAGGCAAGTTAGAGGCGAGATCTAAGGTTATGCTGTTTGTAGGCTACCCCAAAGGAACGAGAGGTGGTTTATTTTATAGTCCTCAGGATCAGAAGGTGGTGGTCAGCACCAATGCCAGATTTCTTGAGGAGGACTATATTTTAGATCACAAGTCAAGCAGCAAGGTAGTATTGGAAGAGCTTAGAAGTCAGTCCACTATTCCAGATGCACACGTACAGGAAGACACACCACAGGAAACTGCACGCACTATCACAGATGATGCTCTTACACAGGCTGCGCCTCGTCGTAGTGGGAGGGCTGTGAGACAGCCCGAGAGGTACATGGGTTTGGGTGAGTCTTCGGACTTTATCCCTGGTGCTCATGAACCAGACCCAGTTAACTACAATGAGGCTCTCCAGGATAAAGATGCAGATTCTTGGCAGAGAGCGATGATTGCTGAGATGGGTTCTATGGACTCAAATCAAGTCTGGGAGCTGGTAGACCTTCCTGATGGGTTTAGGCCTATTGGGTGCAAATGGGTCTACAAGCGAAAGAGAGGATCTGACGGGAGGGTTGAGACCTTCAAGGCTAGGCTTGTGGCGAAGGGGTATACTCAGAAAGAAGGGATCGATTATGAGGAGACCTTTTCCCCTGTAGCTATGCTTAAGTCGATCCGGATTCTCTTGGCCATAGCTGCTCATATGGATTATGAGATATGGCAGATGGACGTCAAGACAGCTTTCCTTAATGGAAGTCTTGAGGAGACCATTTTTATGCAGCAACCAGAGGGCTTCATTGTTAAGGGCCAAGAGCACAAGGTATGCAGGCTTAGGAGATCCATTTATGGACTTAAGCAAGCATCCAGATCTTAGAACATTCGTTTTGATGAGGTTATCCAGTCCTATGGATTCACTCAGTCTCCGGATGAGCAGTGTGTTTATTGCAGGCGTGATGGTGAGATAGTGGTGTTCCTCGTACTTTATGTAGATGACATTCTTCTTATTGGCAACAGTAAGAAGGTGTTGTCAGACGTAAAGGCATGGCTGTCCAGGCAATTCGATATGAAGGATTTGGGAGAGGCTGGACATATCCTTGGGATCAAGATTATTCGAGATCGTAGGAGACGTTCTCTGACTCTCTCACAGGCATCCTACATAGACACGATTCTGGCCCGTTTTAACATGCAGAACTCCAAGAAGGGTTCACTACCTTTCAGGCATGGAGTGCATTTGTCTAAGGAGCAGTGTCCTAAGACTGCTGAGGAGATAGATGCCATGAAGGCGGTACCCTATGCTTCTGCAGTGGGTAGCCTCATGTATGCTATGTTGTGCACGAGGCCTGATATTTGCTTTGCCGTTGGCATGGTTAGCAGATATCAGAGTAACCCTGGGAAGGCTCACTGCGAGGCAGTAAAATGCATTCTCAAGTACTTGCGCAGGACGAGAGATTATGTCCTAGTTTATAGATCGCAGGAGCTTGTACCATTGGGTTACACAGATTCGGACTTTCAAGGAGATATGGACAAGAGTAAGTCTACCTCTGGGTTTGTGTTTACTCTGGGAGGTGGAGCCATAGTATGGAAGAGTGTCAAGCAGAAATGCGTGGCAGACTCAACCATGGAGGCCGAGTACGTTGCCGCTTCAGAGGCAGCGAAAGAGGCTGTATGGCTCAGGAGCTTCCTGATGGACTTGGATGTGGTTCCAGAGTTGCCTAGGTCTATCACAGTTTATTGTGATAACAATGGTGCAGTTGCTAACTCAAGGGAACCACGAGCCCATAAGGCGAGTAAACACATAGAGCGCAAGTACCACCTGATACGAGAGATCGTAAAGAGGGGAGACGTGATCGTGGCCAAGATAGCTTCAGAGGACAACCTTGCAGATCCTTTCACCAAGCCATTGACCCCAAAGGTCTTTGAGAGGCATGTGGAGGGCATGGGAGTCAGATTCTTGAGAGAGTCAAGTCAGTGAGCTTAAAGGTGTTTTGGAGATTTCATTATGACAGCAGTGTAATAGCGGGTTGGACAATTTTTGTACTTCTTAGCATAGCTTTGAGTATTAGTGGGAGATTGTTAGTTTTGAATACAGAAAAGCTATGGCTTGTATCAAAAACTAATATCCACGATGACATATCATTTTGTTTCAGTATAAATCTGTTCCTTTATATCATAGAACTAGATAACGGGGTGTCGACAAACACAGTAGATACCGTTATTGGTTAAAGTATTGATATATAAAAAGTATGCTCGTAACCAAGATAGTCTGAACATACTATCGGTATAGGTTATTGTGTGGTTTGGAAATTGGTTTATCTAGACTAGTTTAAATCACACAGATATGCCCGGGGCATATTGAGCACGACCAGTTTGGATAGAATTGACTTGTACTGATTGGCGTAGTCAATTCGGTCCTAGTATTCCGTCTCTCAATCCCGAGATTGGGACGGGCGTGAGGGTTGGGTGTCGTGTGCTTTGATTTGCCAAAGAGTGAGGTCAATTGAGGCCAATATCTCGGTAAGTTGGGTATGCGGTGTTTAGCTTCTTGCGTGCCGTTGCTAGTCGGAGGAATCCACGTACCGGTTCACCGGGTTGATGGTGCTCCCGAGATGAGCTCGTAAGGTTATTATACTAAACCTGGCCAGTGAACTTTATGTTCGGTATAATAAAAGGTCGAGTGGTACTAATCTCGGAAACCAAGAAGTCGGTGAATTAATTTGTCAGTAAATTGATAAATCGACGAGCACTAGATCTTTAATGTGGGGAGATAGAAGAAATAATAATGGCGCGATGTAAAGTCGTTTTCGAGCTGTAGTTCCATAATTGGTCCGATAGTGGTACGACCGATTATGCGTTTGACTAATCGACAAGGTAAATTAATTAATCCGAAGGGTTTAATTAATATTTGATCGACAAAGTGAATTTAGAAATTAATTCGATTTTGAATTAATTAATTCTAAGGGTTCGATTAAATTAAATTAACAAAGTGGATTAAATAAATTAACTTAAAAGGGTCGATTGGAGTTGATTAGTCGGGAAGACTTAGCGGTCAACGAAAGTCAAATTTTAAGGCCTAACTCGAGAGCCCATTAGGTCTCCAATCGAGCTACTATAAATAGAATAACTTGAGACCAAAGAAAGTTAAGAAATCTTGCAAGACAAGTCTTGCCCATTTTAGAGTAAGAAAGTTCTAGAGAGAGAACTTCTTCCTTTTAAAGTTTTCACTCAAAAACGAACTAGACTTCTTGCTCTCGAATTGGATTCAACCCAAAGATCAACTCTTTAATTTGTTTTTCAAAAGAAGCTGCTCCAGTTTTTCTTTGGGCTGCTCGGTTTTTCCTCAAAAATCCGCCACTGCTGTCGCGCCAGTTTTTCCTGTCCGAGCAGTTTTCTTCTTCCTCAAGTCTTGCGCGGTTGATTCGAGAATAGCCTGGATCGATCTCCTTCTTTGATGGGTGATCTTCAGGTGGTTCTTGTCTAGATCACTGGTGAGATTTCAGGCGGAAAAACTGCAGAAATCGGGCTGGGCAGTAGCAAAATTACAGCAGCAGGACAGCAGCGTTTTTTAGGGTTTTCTTGATCAGATTTTGGGGTTTGTTGAATTTAGTTTGATAGATTTCTTTGTGGGCTTTCGTGGGTTAATCGAGTAAGCTTCGATAGATTATTGCCCACGCAATATTCGAAGTGTTCTTGGAGAATCGATTGGATTTCTTGTGGAAATCGCTGCAGAATTTTGGTTTTCTTTAAGCAAGGGACTTCGCTTCAAAAGGTAGAATCTTTAACTTCCGCTTTTATTAAAGATTCAATTTTTTGTGTCCCGATTAATAAATTAAATAAGTATAAGCCTAGATCCGTTCATGGGTAAACTAATTTGAGCCTGAGCTTGGTCGAAAGCTTCCGATTCTGGAATGCATAGCACGAAAGTGAGGTTTTCGATTTAGCCCGGGCTTGTTCAGTTTTCCTTCACATAAAGACTAAAGAAATCACATTCAAGGTTTTAGGTATGGAGTATGTCCATGGTATAGAAGTTGTGCAAAGAATACCATATGATGTCGTCATGGGAGCAATCATTTATGATAGTGAGAATAAGGAGAACAAACCTTCACTCAAGAATGAGGAAAAGTCAAAAGATGATATCCTTGAGACAAAAGGTGATCTAGGAATGAAGCTCAAGGAGGCAGTGGTATTGTCAAGTGAAAACCACCTTGTTAATGAACTTATGGAGAAACCAAAGTTCACTAAAGAAGTAAGGGAAATTAAAAGTCTTATTCCAAATTATGTAGAAGCAAGGTGTACAACTATTTCACCTTGTTACAAGAATAATATTTAGATGGAGATTATACTTGATAAAATACAAGCAACTTTTGAGAAATTACTATTGGAAATGACAAAAAACATGGTGAAATAAGTGAAATTTGTTAATGAGAGTGATTTGATGAGTGATTCTGGTGATACTTCTAAGGATTTGGAAGAATTCGAGTCAAGGAGGTTGAAGGATCGAATGAAGAGAAAGAAGAGAATGGAGAAGTATAAAGAAATGTTCAAGGAAATAAAAAAGAGCTTGATAGAGAATCACAAAGGAAGTGCATCTATTGCACAAGACACAAGGAGTTTAGAGTGATCTTGAGTTCATACCTCAAGACAAGTCTAGTAGGAGACTATAAAGTCCAAAGCGCTTTTTTGGAGGCAACCCAAGCATTTTCGGCATTTTTCTTTTTTATTTTCTAGTTTTTAGATTTTCAAATTTTAAAATTGATAATAAGTCATGGATTTCGAGGTGATTTTTAAGTATGATGTTTTTGAACACATTCTTGTGTTGTAGGTATATGATTTGGTGAAATTGGATAGTGTAAAAGTCTTAAGGAACCAATTTTGTAAAGATCGAGGACAAGCAAAATGGCAGCACCTGTGTACCGCCGGCGTGCTGCCAGCTGCAGGCGTCTGCCAAGCTTCAGCACCAAGTCACCGCCGATATCTGAAGGCGGTATCAGCAGCGCCGAGTTGACGCCGCTGTAGCGCCTCTATCCCTTGTTTTGCTTTTAATATTCAAATGAGGTACCATGGAGTTTAAAACTTCCATTTTACTTACCTAAGACTTCCAAAACTTCCTAGAGGTTAAAAGAATGTTATTTACACCTTTGAGGCATCTAATTCGTGAAGTATGATTTTGAATTTCTTCATTTTTAGTTATTTTACCACTAACATTGTTGTTCTTATGTTCTCAATAGATTTTCAAGCATCATGCATATTCAATGATCAATGGTAAGAATATAGAGCGCTTTGTGCTTAAATTTTGAAAAATGGATTTCTTAAAACTTTGCATAGTACTATAATATGGATGCTTAATATGATTGAATGAGCTTATAATGGTTTGAATGTATGTATCTTTCAAACTTATGTGTTTTATATGATCTTATCTTTATATCTTGAAGCTTTAATGTTATAGAACATATACGACTTGTGCTTTAATGAATAAAAAATATATATTCTTATGTTTAGATCAATAATATGTTAAATTAACATGCTTTGTGGTGCTTTAGTGCTTATTACTGCTGCTTTAGTGAATTGAATTGGCTTAAAATGACGGGTCCTGATGCCAGGCGACATGAGGGCGCTGCGCCACCATGCCGTCGATACTGGCGACCGCCAGGCGCAAACACTTGTTGGACACCACTGAGATATGTTGAAGCCAATTTGTTTGTTTGTTTGTTTGTTTTTTTTTTTTTTTTTGAGAACTCACTAATTTGTTATAATTTTCATGACATGTTTGATTCATGAAGTAAGAAAGAGGAAGGATGAGCTTGTATTGAAGATAAAGGAAGCTTATAGAGTGATGCACTACTGGTTTTCTTCCACAATTAGTTCATTTTATAACAAGAGTTTGAGAATCCTTACCACTATTACTTTCTTACTACATTTTGTTGACACTTTTTCAATTTAGTTATTTTTATGTTTTGGTGTGTTTATTTTAAGTTTTTAATTAAAGTGTAAGTGTTTTACATTTGGTTTTATGGCTAACATTATATGGGCATGAGTTTAATTGTGATATTATATGCATTAAAAAAAATAAAAAATCTGGCACCCCATTTTCCCACTTTTGTTTTGTTTTGATACATTGATGTCAATGTATATCTTAAGTGTGGGGGGGTGAATATAAGTTGTTATTCTAAGTCTTCATGTTTGCTAATTGAGAAACTAGTAGTGAATGAATCCATTTTGTGGAAAATTTTAAAAAATTTTCTCTATTTTGGACTTCACAAAAATTTTTCCCAAACAAAAGGACCCCTTCAAGCTAGTTTTGTGTATTTGCATTACATGATTGGTGGAGATTTGATGGAAATGGTTGAGTATTGATAAGTATGATGTGAGTTCTTATTTAACATCTTGAGATGTAATCACAATATAAACCTTGATTTTGTGAGCTTTATTTGAGCATTTACTGAGCATATCTTATTTGCTTGCTCATATTTCTTTGGTTGTGTAATTTGTCTTGCATGAATGGTTGAATCTAGAACTTGACTTTAGCATACATATCAAGACCTTTTACGTGTTTGTGATACATTGAAGTGATGAAGACAATTAGTTAGCTTTTGTTTTTACCTTTTCTTTCCTTTACATTACTCATAATCATCTTTGTCCCCTTAGGCATAACTAAGTTGAGCCCCGTCTTTTCTTTGATTTCTTTTTGTCCCAAAGCCTTGTTTTTTGGACCCTCAAAGAGTTTGTATGTGGTTGAATGTGGAAATGAAAAATAATTGATGAATTCTAAGTTGTTAGTTTTCAATTTTTAGAAGTTTCAAAATAATAATAATAATAAATTTTTAAAGTTTTTAAAGTTTGAAGAAAAAGAATGGGGAAGTAAAGGACATCTAAGCCTTAAACATCCATTAGTAGTTAAAGAATCCAAGTAGAAGTAGTTGATGAAGCATTCAACCAATGCAATTCTCTTTACAATAACTCCAATTTTCAAGCCTTGACATTTTCTTGTCCTTAGAAAATTTTCTTAGCCCCATTAATCCTAATAAAAGTCCTTTTGATCAATGTGTTCCATTCGCAATAGGCGGGTGGCGAGTTGATCTTGAGTCAAGCTTATGGTTGAAGATCTTTCATACAATTGACTTGAGCGTATTGAAAATTTCAAAGCCTATACACTTTGACTGTGTTGAGTGTATCCTTGATAGTGTGAGGTGATGAGGTCAATTAATGTTGATAGAGAATCCATATCATACTTGTTTTGCTTGATTAGTAAAGTTGTATTGAGGCTATGAATGCAAAGTGAGTGCATGTTTTTCATGTTTAGCTTGAAGAGGGATAAAACCCATCTTAGAGCTAATTTATTTTACTTTGGACTCACTTTCTATTTGTTTTCTTTGTTAGTTTTCTTGAGGACAAGCAAAGTCATAAGTGTGGGGGTGTGACGTGACTCCAAAATATACCTTTTTATGACCTAAAATCATGCACATTTAGCTTACATTTAGTTGATTTTCAATGATTATGATACCTTTTATGAGCATTCAATGCACTTATAGTTGGATTTGCATGATCTTGTAGTAAAAAGGCATATAGAGATTTTGGAAGAAACTTGAAGACTTTTGCTAGAAAAAGAAGAAAACACGCAGAAATGAAGCTAAAAGAGAAGAATTTAGAAAAGAGTGAAAAGAGAGATGAAGACCGAGACCTGCGTCTACTGGGCGCTGGCGCCTGATCGCCGCCGACCTCAGCGCCATCGCCTGGTCGTCGGCCGACAATCGCTGCTGAAAATCCAAATTTGCCCTTGGTATGTTTTAACTTATGTTTTTCCAATTTTAGCCCTGAAGATCTTTTCTTAATGACCAAGGCTTCTTGTAAAGACATATACTATTACACCTTAGTAGATTTTTCATAGTTTAGAGAGAGTTGCATAGTGAGGAAGAAACACACACTTTCTCACATTTTTCACACACACACACACACACACTATGAATTCTCTTAGAACGACCATGTTCTAAGTATATTTTAGGGAACTCTACCCTTCTAAGTGATAGGGGGTAGTGGATTTCCATGAGATTTAGACCAAATCAAAGGATTCAATAAAGAAGAATTGCTTTTGTTTGGGTGGAATTAAAAAGTCTTGTGGATTTTTCTTTAATTTTTTGAGAAAGATCTTACCTTCTTTTATGAATTACTTCTCATTATGCAATTGACATTTCCATGTTGGGTTTGATTTTATCTATGGTTGTTCATGCATATTGTTAAGTTGGTTTCTTGCAATTGAAGCAATTCTTATCTTTTCATGTAGATCTTGCCTTGTTAGTGGAATATTTTTTGAATCTACCCCATCACTTTGTATAATTATGGATGTTTAACTTGTTTGATCATTTGGTGTAGTAGTACAATTGAGATTTCTTGTGTTGCAAGCTTAGTTGTCTTGACATGCATTTGTTATTCTAAGTTGATATTTTCAATTGGCATATGTAATGGTGTAGGGGACTGATAGTGGAGTAGGATTGATGATCCTATTCATACTATTGGCTATTTTAGTCCGTATAGGAAGTTAAAGAAAGGCATTATCATTTGGATTAGTCGTTGCATGAATTTTGCTTAACAATAGCTCTTTGGATCTTGAAGTGGTATGATTCTCCCGCATTTATCCATATTATCTTTTCTTTTGTTTATTTGAGTACTTGCATGACTTACTTCAAATTACTATCCTATCCTTTGTTTTCTTAGATTCTTATGCTAAAAACTACTAGAAATTGTAGTAAGTAAGGATTCGAACCCAACAATCTTATCAAGCAAGACAACTATCTTATGGGAATGAAACCTTAAGTACTATAGTTTTAGTATTTTTGTTTTGTTTATTTATAATTTATTTTGAGTGTTCGCCTAAAACTTATACAACGACAAGAGCACGTCAAAATTGGCGCCGTCGACGAAGATGGTTTAGTTTGATTGATTATTGTTGTTGATAGTTTTGTGATTTTTACTTGTTTTTGCATTTTTAGTATTTTTTCAGTGTTTTTAAGTAATCTTTATAGTGTATTATTTAAGTTGTTTTCTTCTTTTTTTGTGTGTTTTGAGTCATTTTCTAATAGTTTCTCTTGTTTGTAGGTGTTCCGGTTTTCTTTGGTTCATAGTTGTTGGTTGATGGTTGTTACTAGATCACAAGCTAGAAAAGAATTGCTTGAGCTTGGTGATAGTAGTGGAAAGGTTTTGAGAAGAAGATATCGAGTTGAAAAGAACAGAAATATGGCTGCCTAAGGAGAGAGAAATTTTGAGTGGTATTTTGTACCACATTTTCAAGAACCGGCGGAATTACAAGGGATTGATCATGAGACTTAGCAAATTGAGCCCCACTTAATCAATTTGATTCAAAATGGGTCACAATTTAAAGGACTTGATGGTGAAGATGCTAATGCTCACGTGAAGAACTTCCTTATGTTGTGCAATACGGCAAGATTGTAAGGACTCACTAGGGATAAAATGAAGAGGATTTTATTCCCTTTCTCTTTGAAGGATAATGCAAGTACTTGGTTTAATTCATTGGATGAGAATACTATCCAAACTTTTAAGGAGTTAAGAAGAAATTTCTTGTTGAAGTATTATCCTTCTCACAAGATTGAAAGGTTAAGAAATGACATTCTACTATTCAAGCAACATCTGTGAGAGTCATTTGTCGAAGCATGGGAAAGGTTTCAAGAGTTGTTGAGAAAGTGCCCCAACCAAACATTTGAAGGTGGAAATGAGTTGCAAATCTTTTATAATGGGTTGACAAGAGAGTTAGCACAAATGATGAATACAAGTGCCGGATGTTGCATTAATTTCAAGACTAAGGGTTAAGTAAGAGAGTTGTTTGACAACATGGCACTTACATTTGGAAAGTAGCCAAGTGAAAGGAATGAGGCTCCTTAAGCATATCCTATACCAAGGGAGGAAGCAAATGTTACCAATGGAATTTCAACCCTTAAAGAACAAGTAGCTTTGTTTCAAGACCAATTGAAAGCAAAAGAAAAACGGTATTGGCTTTCAACACTTTTCAAGAAACCCATAATGAGAATCACGGTGATGAAGAAGTTGAGGAGGTTAGATTTGTTGGCAATAACCAGGGTTGGAGAAATAATAGACATGGGAATAATTTGCAAAATCCAGGGAGACAAAATTTTAACAACTTTGGTAATGCAAATCAAGGACAAGCTAATGGTCAAAGGAATTGGAGCACAAGAATGCAAGGAAATGAGGAAACTAATCAAGCAAATCAAAATGAGGATATGTCCATGGGTGAACACATAAAGAGTTTGGTCAGGATAGTTGGTATGCATTCTAATGCATTGGAGGAACTTCAAAAGAGCATCAAGGCAATAGAAAATGTTTTTCGACAATATGTTCAAACTCAAGGTCAAAGGGATTCTTCCAAGAGTGCAAATCCAAAGCCCAAGAAGTGGGAAAAAGCTTGTGAAAAACAAGAAAGATGAGGACAAAAGTGATCAAGAGATTAAGGAAGATGAGATCCCAAAAGAAATAGATTAGAGTCTCATGAAATGATGAGAAAGGAAAGTGAGAAGTGGCTCAAGAAGAGATTGGAGGAGGAAAAGGCAAATGAGGCTAGAAATGTGGAGCCACCATTTCCTTAGAGAAAAGAAGTAAAGCAAGTGGATAGAAAAGTTTATCAAAGGTTCTATAAGTTGTTCAAAGAAATTGATATGAGAGTGTCCATGGACGATTTGATTATGAATGTGCCAGACTATCACAGATTTTTGAAGGAGTTGTTGCTCAAGAAAGAGAAGTTTTGTTGGAGTAGAATACATAAACTATGCTTGTATTGTACAGTTTCCCAGTTTAATATATCGATTTGTGTTTCAATTATATTTTGTTGGGCAGTTTTATGTTCATTTATATTATGTAAGTAGATGATGAGGTGTCTGGTGGGACACAGTAGATCTCATCATTGGTTGAAAGACATAATATATAAATGAGGTTCGTAACCGAGACAGCTTTGGACAAACTGTCAGTCTAGGTTATTCTATGGTTCAGATAATTAGTTTGTCTAAACTAATTGAATCATATAGATATGCCCGGGGCATGTTGAACTTGACTCTTAGGAATGATTTGTCTTGTACTGATTTAATAGACAAATCGATCCTTGTATTCTATCTCTAAATCCCTATACTCGAGTGGGCATGAGGATTAGACATAGTGTACTTTGATCTGCCAATGGGTGAGATCAAATGTGGCCAATAGTCTCGGTGGGTTGGGTGCGCGTGTTTAGTTATTTGGTGTGCTACTGCTTGTCGAAAGGAAACCATGTACCGGTGCGTCCGGAGTGATGGTGCTCCCGAGATGAGCTCGAAATGTTTATTGTACTAAACCCGGCCGGTGGACTTATGTCCGGTATAATAAAAAGGTCGAGTGGTACTAGTATCGGAATTAAAGAAGTTAATTAATTAATTTATTAGTAAATTAATTTATAATTAACGAGCACTATATCTTTGATGTGGGGAGATTAAATGAATATAATTTAATTAAGTTGTTCCGGAAGCAATTCTGGTGTAGGATGGTAGTGTCAAAATTAATTCGTTAGTGGTACGATTAATTTTGTAATGGATTAATTGAATAGGTAGATTTAATTAATTAATTGGTTAATTATTCATAAGAGTTAATTCAGTAATTAATAAAGTGGAATTATTTAATTAATTCATAAGGGTTAATTATGTAATTAACAAAGTGGAATTATTTAATTAATTAATTAAGTCTTAAGTTTCAATTGGAATTAGGAAATCCTAGAGATTAGGAATCCAGTAGGATTTGGTTATCCTATCAGATTGGTTGCCTAATTGGATTTGGAAACTAATTCATTACCTAAATCCATTAGGAAGACCAATCCTAAACCAACTTGGAGTCTCTCTTGTAACTCTATAAATAGACAAGGGATCAGTTATTCAAGAATCACAATTCAGACAATTAATCCACATGATTTCTAGAGAGAGAAAATATTTCTCTCTCCAGGTCAAATTTTCAAGAAGTTTTGGCAGCTGGTTTTTCTTCCTAGTTGCTGAATTTTTAAGCCCTTGGTGTATACCAGCTGCAAGCAACTTTCTCTCTCTCTCCGGGCAGTGCGTTTGCAGTACGTGTTAGGTGCAGAAGTGCTGGATTTTTCTGGCAGGTGGAGTTGTGGTGATAGCTGATCAATTAACTTCTAGTTCGTTGCCCACACAACGTGAAGTTATAGTCTTGAGGCATACAAGAGAATCACCAGGTGCACGGTTCAAAGGTACTTTTCTAAAATTCCGCTTTAATAGAAATTTTCGTTGCGTGGTAAATCGAGCAAGTGCAAACCCAGATCCTACCAAAATCTTTCAAGTTTAACTTAGAATCATTGACTCCAATCAATAAAAATGTGAAGGGGATTTATTGGCAAAACTTACTAAAAAATGAGAAATATCCCAGAATGTGCACTATAGCTTGCAAGATTGGATTGAGGTTTTCCCTAAGGTTTTGTTCGATCCCGGAGCCAGAGTGAATTTAATGCCACTTTATACGGACCGAATCTTGTGGATTTCTTGGAGATCTAAAACCGTTAAATATTACCTTACATATGGCAAATCATTCCAAGGTTGTTCCCAAAGGCATTATTGAAAATATTTTGGTAAAGGTAAATCAAATTGTGTTACCGGCGGACTTCATTATTGTGGATATGAATGTACCCATCATTATGGGAAGAACATTTTTGGCAACCGGAGATGCAGTCTTACACATAAAGAGTAAAGGAATCACATTCAAGGTTTTAGGTATGGAGTATGTGCATGGTATAGACGTTGTGCAAAGATGACCATATGATGTCGTCATAGGACCAATCATTTATGATAGTGAGGATGAGGAGAACAAAACTTCACTCAAGAATGAGGAAAAGTCAAAAGATGGTATCCTTGAGACAAAAGGTGATCTTGGAATAAAGATCAAGGAGGAAGTGGTATTGCAATCTGAGAACCACCTTGTTAATGAGCTTATTAAGAAACCAAAGTTAACTAAGGACTTAAGGGAAATTGAAAGTCTTATTCCAAATTATGAAGAAGCAAGGTGTGCAACAAATTCACCTTATTACAAGAAAGAATATGGAGATGGACATTAGACTTGATAAAATGCAAACAACTTTGGAGGAATTACAGATCGCTGTCAGAGTCTAGGTCACGAGGTGGATCTGAAATTAAAAATAAAAAAGGTTCCCAATTCAGTTCCTAAATTAAACAGTAACTTCACAAGTATGCATAAACGTGAATGCATTCATCCTAGTTTACCCCACGGTTCTACCTCTCTCCAGCCTAGGTATGCCTTTAACCAAACAAGAGCCAAAGGGAAAGGATCCAATTCGAGTTAGCTAGGCTCGATTTAGTTCTGAATCCTTTTGAGAGCCTCATTTCGCCAAGGCCACAGTTGGACCTTACCCTTTCCCAAATCCCTCTCGCTACTGCCCACTGTTTTGCGCCCTAATTCCTCTCTTTCCTAATTAAATCCCTCATACACCCCCAATCCAAAATATCTGCCAACATGTCAATTAAGCTCAAGAACAACCTAGCTAGCTAGAGGCGCATGAAGTGAACTCCAAATTCCAAGTAAAATTGTTAATTCTTAAAATTAAAACTCTAGACGAGTTGAGAATGCTACCCCATAGCTAATTCCTGGGAGCAGTAGCTAAGTGTAATTGATTCGGCCCCTTCCTCTCTCGACCCCGTTGTTCGATTGGTTTCATCCCCAAACCAGAACGGACGAGAAATGAATTCGGATGAGGGGATTACTTGGAATGATTGGTGCAGAAAGGAAAATCTAGCTAATTAAGAAGGGTATGGTGGCATTGGTATCGTGGTGGTTGAAACACTGGCTTCAGACTGACTGGCCGAGAAGAAGAGAATCTACGAAAAAAAAAACTACGGAAATGGAAAGGATAACAATGAAAACGAAAGGTATAGGTTATAGAGTTTTAAGGGAATAGCTAAGGTTAAGGTTATGCCGCCCTCAACCCCTATCATAACCCCCCACCCACCCTCTCCCCCCCCCCCCCCCCCCCCCCCCGGCCCCTTTTATTTATTTTAAACCTATAGCTCAATTTAAAATACCCCGATGAAGCCCACGAAATGCAAGCAGCGTAATAACGCACATACCCGCTCCCGAGAGAGGTGTTATAGTCCTTGTCGTGAGTGAGCCACCTTTTCTTGTTCGTTGATCATGGTTCAAACGCATAAAAGAGAGCTTGAACCATGAACAAGATGCGTCTTTATGCACTTTGGCCATGGTTCACTCACATCCATAGTTAGTTGTATATTTTTGTGTGTCTTAACTATAGTGAAAGTACTATATCCACCTAAATTTTTTTAGTTTTATTATGCATAAATTGATAAATAATATTACTTTTAAAATATTTTAAAAATAATTTTAGGTCAAAAATTTGTTCATTTTCATATATATACATTTGTTTATTGATTTTTGGATAAGTTATTCAAAAATTAATTAGAGGTCAATTTAAGAAGTTTAACATTAAACCACAAACTGATAACGTTGTTTCCACTTGTGAATCATGTCACCACAAAAGCTGGATACAAACAAACTTTATTCAAACGACATTATTTTATTGTCCAAAAAACTTACATTTATTAAGTGGCTGTTACACCCTCCTTCCGTCTCATAGTCCTTATTTCTGATACCCAAAAACAGTAAGAAACATGCATGCATGGCACAAAGTAAATAGGGAAGAGATGGTTCAGGTTACTAGAGTTGTAAACTCACAACCATCATGGACACAAGCTAATACATCTTTGTATTCTCTGGAGATAGTGAAGGAGTCATAGACCTCTCCATCTCTGCTTTTCTTGTACTCAAACAACAGTGATGAACGATTGAATGCTGTTAACTTGACAAATCCCCAATCGAGATCTTTGTTGATACTCCAAAAGGTGTTGATCGGAGTGAATTGGGACAAGTGACTTCCTCCTCCTCCTACTATTACATGGATTGTTCCGTTCACCACTCCCGAGTAATGGGATGTTCCTTGCTTCACACATTGATTCTAAACCCCATAAAAAATGTTAGTAAGAATTCGCTAACTTTGTTAATATAAAACAGTATAACAAAAGAGTTGCATACCTGATAAATAGGACAAGTCCTTTCATAATTATGGACATGGCCAAAGAAGGCCATGTCGACTTTGTATTTCTGCCATAGCTTCTGCAAGTGTGCTCTTCCCTCAGGCTCTTCAAATGATCCTTCTTTAGCATACAATTGTTGGAAGAGTAGCCAAGGACTCTATGGGCTGCAAATATCAACCACGGCTGATGCTTTCAGTCTACCGATGCCTAACATTTCTCAATGAACTGGTATTGTTCCGATCCTTCTCTCCAGTCATGCTCTGAATCAATTATGCAGAAACGAAACATCCCATAGTCTGTTTGATACCAGAACTTGGCTCTATTTTCAGCAGGAATATAATAAATGGTCTCAGCAGGCACACCACATTCTCCACCAGAATGTTGTACGTTAAAAAATGAACCTGAATCGAGCCAGTCACGCTCATGATTCCCCCTGGCAATCATAAAGGGCTTGGCAGAAGTAATGGGGGAAACATGAGCAGTAAAGTGGTCCCATTGGGAGATGTAACCATTAGCATATGGGAGATCTCCAATGAGGAGGACAATGTCTATATTCTCCAGATCTCTAATGAGTTGGTCAGTAGTATTCAGTGATCCTGGCTGGTAGTTTGCATACTCATTTGATCCATCACGCTCCGCCTAAACCATATATATTCATTTTTAATTTGGATTAAAATGATTATGTGGGAAGTGATTTTTGAAAAAATTAATTACCTTTCCCATCTCTCCAAAAATAACTACACGTTGTAGCGACTCCTGACCTAGAGATGGGTAAGCGCAACTCCAACCATACGCCATTTTTCAGTTTTTCCACAAAAATGGCGTATGGTGGCCTTCCAATCCATACGGTAACTTTTTACCATATGGAGAGAGAATCCATTCCATACGCTATATTTAGCGTAAGGAAAAGCCCACTGCATTACTGTTGCAGTGGGCTTCTTCTATTTTTTTAATATTTTTTAAATTATTTTCTTTTTTTGTTAATTTAATTATTTATTTTTTTCTTATTTTCTTTTTTATAATTT
Source organism: Knoxia roxburghii (assembly GCA_030378225.1). Classification (NCBI taxonomy): domain Eukaryota; kingdom Viridiplantae; phylum Streptophyta; class Magnoliopsida; order Gentianales; family Rubiaceae; genus Knoxia; species Knoxia roxburghii. The sequence continues at coordinate 22,372,476 of CM059424.1, forward strand.
ATTACAAGCAATAATTAAAAAAAAAACACAAATTCGCATAAAATACATTCACTTCAACATAAACAAAGTTTGACGTGGTGGGTTATCTTTGTGAAAAAAATAGCTTAAATTCACATGAATTGATATAGACGTTTGTGGACGTGGTACTAGTTAATTTTGACGTGGTACTAGTGTTATGAAATGTGGTGGACTGTCTTTATGAAAAAAAAATCAGTTTAAATTCACATGAAAGGATTTAGACGTTTATGGACGTGGTTCTAGTTGTCTTTGACATGGTGGGTTGTCTTTGTAAAAAAAATAGCTTAAATTCACATGAATGGATGTAGACGTTTGTGGACGTGGTGCCAGTGTTATGAGACGTGGTGGACTGTCTTTGTGAAAAAAAATCAGTTTAAATTCACATGAATGGATTTAGACATTTATGGACGTGGTTCTAGTTATCTTTGACGTGGTGGGTTGTCTTTGTGAAAAAAATAGCTTAAATTCACATGACGTGGTGCTAGACGTTTGTGGACGTGGTGCTAGTTATTTTAGACGTGGTGCTGGAGTTATGAGATGTGGTGGACTGTCTTTGTGAAAAAAAATCAGTTTAAATTCGCATGAATGGAAGTAGACGTTTATGGACGTGGTTCTAGTTGTATTTGACGTGGTGGGTTGTCTTTATGGAAAAAATAGCTTAAATTCACATGACGTGGTGCTGGTCGTTTGTGGACATGGTGCTAGTTATTTTTGACTTGGTGGTAGTGTTATGAGACGTGGTGGACTGTCTTTGTGAAAAAAATCAGTTTAAATTCACATGAATGGATGTAGACGTTTATGGACGTGGTTCTAGTTGTCTTTGACGTGGTGGGTTGTCTTTGTGAAAAAATATCTTAAATTCAAACGAATGGATGTAGACGCTTCTGGACGTGGTGCTAGTTATTTTTGACGTGGTGAAAGTGTTATGAGACGTGGTTCACCCCTAAAACAAACTCATACAAACTTATTATTAAATAACTAATAATAAATAAACTAACATATTCATTCGCCGTTATTATTGTCATCATCTAGCCCGCTTCCACTCCCATCAATGTTATTAAAGTCAACTCCAAATATAACATTTGATGACTATGGATCTTGATATGGATTTGGATATGATTCTTGACTTGCTCTTACGTTAAGAATGTTGGTTTGACAGTCTATAATATGAGCACGGCGAGAAGGATCTTCAATTTGATTTGGGTCTTGAGACAAAATTGCAAAATTCAATTTTCGATTCTCCATCTCCATCCTGTTTTTCTCTATCTCTATCTCCCTCTCCATCTTTTTTTTCTTCATCTCCATCTTATTATTGTGCCTACGCCTCCTCTCTTCATTCATTTCGTGTGTATTTCTTGTGTTTTCTTAAACATCTCCATAAGATTCATATTATGTTGTGTAATATCATTGAAATGAGACGTATTTGATTCATCAACTTTTCTTTTTGATTTTGCCTTCTTCATTCCAATAGGTCTTTCGGATGAAGAGCCGCCTTCATCAGAACTAGATAAATTAAGAGAAAAACCAGAAAGTCCCGGTGATTCTGGTACCTGTGTTTCCGGAGGAGTCGGATAATCTGATTCAAATATATTGTACTCAGAATTTTGGCTTTGGTAATTCTGTCTTGCTATTTGCACATCATCATTGAATTTTTCAAAGCCTTGAGAGTGTCCAAAACAAGATCGAACTTAAACCCATTTTTAAAATCAGAATCCTCCTCCATCATCAATTTTGCTCGATTCATCTACAAGAAATATACATATTTATTAATTCAACGAATACAAAATATATGAAAATTTTAACCTAAAATTTTGTTATGTACTTACCGCATCTAATGGTGAAAATTTTAACCTAAAATATAATTTAAGATTAAATCACTAAATTTATAAATATAGATATGTTTATAAAAAATATAATGTGAATGAGTAAAAAAATTATAGTGATATAATAATAAAAATAAAAATAAATGTGAATAAAATATTATTTTTAGGTAGAAGATAGAGTTGTTGGGTTGGAGTGGATGTACTGTAAAACACTGTAGATACTGGATTTTAGAGTAGATTGTACTGTAAATTGAAGTTTAGAGCAACTCCAATCATACACCGTTTTTCAGTTTTTCCACAAAAATGGCGTATGGTGGCCTTCCAATCCATACGGTAACTTTTTAACGTATGGAGAGAGAATCCATTCCATACGCTATATTTAGCGTATGGAAAAGCCCACTGCACTGTTGTAGTGGGCTTCTTATATTTTTTTAATATTTTTTTTAAAATTTTTTTTTGTTAATTTAATTATTTTTTTTCTTATTTTCTTTTTTATAAATTATTACAAGCAACAATTAAAAAAACACAAATTCGCATAAAATACATTCACTTCAACATAAACAAAGTTTGACGTAGTGGGTTGTCTTTGTGAAAAAAAATAGCTTAAATTCACATGAATGGATGTAGACGTTTGTCAACGTGGTGCTAGTTATTTTTGACGTGGTCCTAATGTTATGAGACGTGGTGGACTGTCTTTGTGAAAAAAAATCAGTTTAAATTCACGTGAATAGATTTAGACGTTTATGGATGTAGTTCTAGTTGTCTTTGATGTGGTGGGTTGTCTTTGTGAAAAAAATAGCTTAAATTCACATGAATGGATGTAGACGTTTGTGGATGTGGTGCTAGTTATTTTTGACGTGGTGCTAGTGTTATGAGACGTGGTGGACTGTCTTTGTGAAAAAAAAATCAGTTTAAATTCACATGAATGGATTTAGACGTTTATGGACGTGGTTCTAGTTGTCTTTGACGTGGTGGGTTGTCTTTGTGAAAAAAATAGCTTAAATTCACATGACGTGGTGCTAGACGTTTGTGCACTTGGTGCTAGTTATTTTTGACGTGGTGCTAGTGTTATGAGACGTGGTGGACTGTCTTTGTTCAAAAAAATCGGTTTAAATTCACATGAATGGACGTAAACGTTTATGGACGTGATTTTAGTTGTCTTTGACGTGTTGGGTTGTCTTTGTGAAAAAAATAGCTTAAATTCACATGACGTGGTGCTAGACGTTTGTGCACTTGGTGCTAGTTATTTTTGACGTAGTGCAAGTGTTATCAGACGTGGTTGACTGTCTTTGGGGGGAAAAAATAAGTTTAAATTCACATGAATGGATGTAGATGTTTATGGACGTGGTTCTAGTTGTCTTTGACGTGGTGGGTTGTCTTTGTGAAAAAAGTAGCTTAAATTCACGCGAATGGATGTAGACGTTTCTGGACGTGGTGCTAGTTTTTTTTTGACTTGGTACAAGTGTTATGAGACGTGGTACACCCCTAAAACAAACTCATACAAACTTATTATTAACTAACTAATAATAAATAAACTAACATATTCATTCGCCGTTATTATTGTTGGAGTAGAATACATAAGCTATGCTTGTATTGTACAGTTTCCCAGTTTAATATATCAATTTGTGTTTCAGTCATATCTTGTTGTGCATTAATCGTCCATTTATATTATGTAAGTAGATGATGAGGTGTCTGGTGCGACACAGTAGATCTCATCATTGGTTGAAAGACATAATATATAAATGAGGTTCGTAACCGAGACAGCTTTGGACAAACTGTCGGTTTAGGTTATTATGTGATTCAGATAATTAGTTTGTCTAAACTAATTGAATCATATAGATATGCCCGGGGCATATTGAACTTGACTCTTAGGAATGATTTGTCTTGTACTGATTTAATAGACAAATCGATCCTTGTATTCTATCTCTAAATCCCAAGACTCGAGCGGGCATGAGGATTAGACATAGTGTACTTTGATCTGCCAAAGGGTGAGGTCAATTGTGGCCAGTAATCTCGGTAGGTTGGGTGCGCGTGTTTAGTTACTTGGTGTGCTGCTGTTTGTCGAAAGGAAACCATGTACCGGTGAGTCCGGGGTGATGGTGCTCCCGAGATGAGCTCGAAATGTTTATTATACTAAACCCGGCCGATGGACTTATGTCCGGTATAGTAAAAAGGTCGAGTGGTACTAGTCTCGGAATTAAAGAAGTTGATAAATTAATTTATCAGTAAATTAATGAATTAACGAGCACTATATCTTTGATGTGGGGATATTATGAATATAATTTAATTAAGTTGTTCCGGAAGCAATTCTGGTGTAGGTTGGTAGTGCCATAATTAATCCGTTAGTGGTATGATTAATTATGTACTGGGTTGTTGACAAAGGTAGATTTAATTAATTTAGAAATTAATTAATCCTTGTGTCAGTTGGTTATGAATCATCCCAGGAACTGGTTTGGGATAAGTGAATCCCTGTGTCAGTTTGGAGTGATTCATCACAGGAACTGGATTGGGATAAGTGAATCCCTGTGACAGTTGGGAGTGTATCAGTCTAGGAACAGGATTGAAGGAAACAAAATCTGTATCAGTCCAGAAACAGGATTGAAGGAAAACAGAAACCCAGTAGGAAGACCAATCCTAAACCAACTTGGAGTCTCTCTTGTAACTCTATAAATAGACAAGGGATCAGTCATTCAGAATATACAATAACACAATTAATCCACAGGATTTCTAGAGAAAGAAAATTCTAGAGAGAGAAAACGTTTCTCTCTCCAAGTCCAATTTTCAAGAAAGTGTGCAGTTGGTTTTTGGGTTTCTAGTGGCTCAAATTTTGGCCTTGGTCTATACCAGCTGCGCGTAGCTTTCTCTCTCTGCGGGCGGTGCGTTTATAGTACGTGCCAGGTGCTGCGGGCTAGAGTTTTCTAGCAAGTGGATTGTGGTGAGTAGCTGATCAATTGACTTCTAGTTCGTTGCCCACACAACGTGAAGTCATAGTCTTGAGGCATACAAGAGAATCACCAAGTGCACGCTTCAAAGGTACTTTTCTAAAATTCCGCTTTAATAGAAATTTTTGTTGCGTGGTAAATCGAGCAAGTGCAAACCCAGATCCTACCAAAATCTTTCAATTATTGTCATCATCTAGCCCGCTTCCACTCCCACCAATGTTATCAAAGTCAACTCCAAATATAACATTTGATGAATATGGATCTTGATATGGATTTGGATATGATTCTTGACTTGCTCTTGCATTAAGAATGTTGGTTTGACAATCTATAATATAAGCACGACGAGAAGGTTCTTCAATTTCGTTTGTGTCTTCAGACATAATTGCAAAATTCAATTTCCGATTCTCCATCTCTTCCTTTTTTTCTCTATCTCCATCTCCATCTCCATCTCCATCTTATTATTGTGTCTAAGCCTCCTCTCTTCATTCATTTCGTGTGTACTTTCTTGTGCTATCTTAAACACCTTCATAAGATTCATATTATGTTGTGTAATATCATTGAAACGAGACGTATTTGATTCATCAACTTTTCTTTTTGATTTAGCCTTATTCATTCCAATAGGTCTTTCGGATGAAGAGCCGCCTGCATTAGAACAAGATAAATTAAGAGAAAAAACAAAAAGTCCCGATGATTCTGGTACCTGTGTTTTCGGAGGAGTCGGATAATCTGATTCAAATATATTGTACTCAGAATTTTGGCTTAGGTAATTCTGTCTTGCTATTTGCACATCATCATTGAATTTTTCAAAGTCGTTGAGAGTGTCCCAAACATGATGAACTTAAACCCATTTTTAAAATCAGAATCCTCCATCATCATCAATTTTGCCCGATTCATCTACAAGAAATATACATATTTATTAATTCAACGAATACAAAATATATAAAAATTTTAACCTAAAATTTTGTTATGTACTTACCGCATCTAATGGTGAAAATTTTAACCTAAAATATAATTTAAGATTAAAACACTAAATTTATAAATATAGATATGTTTATAAAAAATATAATGTGGATGAGTAAAAAATTATAGTGATATAATAATAAAAATAAATGTGAATAAAATATTATTTTTAGGTAGAAGAAAGAGTTGTTGGGTTGGAGTGGATGTACTGTAAAACACTGTAGATACTGAATTTTAGAGTAGACTGTACTGTAAAATACTGTAGATACTGGATTTTAAAGTAGACTGTACTGTAAATTGAAGTTTATGGTTGGAGTTGCGAAGTTGTAATACTTGAAACAATATTTCAAAAAAAAAAAAAAAGAATAGTTAAAACAAAAATAGTAATTAATCTCTCTCTCTCTCTCTCTCTCTCTCTCTATATATATATATATATATATGTATATGGTAAGATTGTGTGGGGGAAAGAGCAAAAATTGGTATACCACACAAGCTGCCTCGGTTAAACGTTAATGTTGCAGCCGGTGAACGTTTAGGGAAATCTCCCTTGCATCCCCACTCCACAAAGGATATGCTTCGTCTATGTTATACCCGCTTGTCCATGTTACTGTCATCTGCAACATTTTATATTCTTAAAATAATTTTTTTTTAAATGTTGGGGGGGACTTATTTCCGAAAATAATATGAGAAATAATTTTTCAAGAAATAAAATTTCGACAAGGATATTACTAGTTACCGTCTTAATTTTAAGTATTACCGCACTAATTTTGACAAAATTGTCTTTTTACTTAAAGATGTCAAAAAGAAAGTATTGTAAGAGGAGTTTTAGTCTAAATTGAGACGGTAGAGGATAAAAATTGGAACCATAGTAAAATTTTTTGGACAACTTCAAATTTAGTTGTAGTTAACCGTTATTGCCATGGTAAATATCTTACTAATAATAATAATACAAAAAAAAAAAATTATCGGAACTACTTCATCCCAAGCCTTTCCATGAGCAAGCCGTGGGAAAACCGGCGCTTTTGGATTTGCGAATGCTATAGTATTTGAAACTGCTATAATTTGAGGCTGCAAATCCAGGGTAATTAACATATAATTAAGAAAATAAATATATAAAGTGAGTGATCATATTAAAACAAAAGAAATTTGATTTACTTACGTTTGACAATCCTCCGTTGAATAACACAAAGGCAAAATCTTGCCGCTGATTTATCAATTGGAACTTCAATTTGGTGTGGCCGGTTTTGGTGTAATTGTGTTGGAGTCATTTGCATACTTATACTGCATTATTGCAAAATACACTCTTATAAAAATAATATTTTTTAATATAATTCTGTGGCTTAAGGATAAAAATTTATATTATAATTAAATTTTGAGAATTTGGTTTCCTTGGTAGTGATATGCCATGCATGTCACAAAAAGCTAGGAAAATTTGTAATTTTGACCTTGTTTTTTAACAATAAAGATGAATTATTTAGGCAAATTAATAATTTAAATACCTTTATTGGGGCGGTGCAAATATATGGAGATTATTCGTGAGAGTGATCCAAGATTCAGTTCGTATATCATACTCCTAGGAGTAAATGTACTGTTACTACTTCTAGCAAAAAAAAAAAGGTAAAAAATGAGGTCCATTTCAACTAGCACCTCGTCTGAACTTATGTAGTTCAGTTTACATAAGTAGTTCAAAACTCTCAGTTTACATAAGTAGTTCAGAAGCCTCAGTTTACATAAAGAGTTCAGAACCCTCAGTTTACATAAGTAGTTAAGAACCCTCAGTTTACATAAGTAATTCAGAACCCTCAGTTTACATAAGTAGTTCAGAACCCTCAGTTTACATAAGTAGTTAAGAACCCTTAGTTTACATAACGAGATCAGCACCCTCAGTTTACATAAGTAGTTCAGAACCCTCAGTTTATATAAGTAGTTCAGAACCCTCAGTTTACTTAAGTAGTTCAGAACCCTCAATTTACATAAGTAGTTCAGAACCCTCAGTTTACTTGAGTAGTTCAGAACCCTCAGTTTACTTGAGTAGTTCAGAACCCTCAATTTATATAAGTAGTTAAGAACCCTCAGTTTACATAACTAGTTCAGAACCCTCAGTTTACTTAAGTAGTTCAGAACCCTAAGTTTACTTAAGTAGTTCAGCACCCTCAGTTTACATAAGTAGTTCAGCACCCTCAGTTTACATAAGTAGTTCAGAACCCTCATTTTACATAAGTAGTTCAGAACCCTCAGTTTACATAAGTAGTTCAACACCAAAATGCAAAGATTCTGGGTGTCTTTTGAAGCTCTAAAGGAGAGAAGTCCATGCAAGGTGTCGGTAGCCCAAGAAGACGCCGGAGAACGGCGGTTCAAGGTGGAAAAGTGGCGGTCTAGGGTTTCCAAAAACCAACCTCACTCCAACTCTTCCAAAATGCAAATATAATGGAGGGGTTTTGTTCTAGGGACCATGGGGGATCTTTTAGTGGTGAGAACCGACCCAAATCTTGGCCGGAAAGGGATGAATCGGTGGCGAACGGTCGGCGGGAAAAGGAGATTCGCGGAGAGAGAAAACAGACACGAAATAGAGAAACGAAGACATGGTTTTGTTCTATGGAGTGTGGGGAACATTTTCATGGGTTAGGACGGCCGTGAACGGTCGTCGGTTGGCCGGAACGAGGGCGGCCGTGAAGAACCGGCGGAGAGATGGTGTAACGAGGAGAGAGAAAAAGAAGAAAGGAAAGAGAGAAAGGGGGCCATCAGCTTTGACTGAAATAGGAAAGAGAAAAAGGGGGCCAAGCTGGTGAGCATTTTGCTTTTCGTGTGGGTGCTGCTACTTGCTATTGATAATGCTCCTAGGAGTAAACCGGCCGGTTTACTCCTATGAGTATATTATAATTTGCGTCCAAGATTGGGCAGCAAAGCGACTCACTGGCACATATATATATATATATATATATATACACGCAAAGGAGTTTGGATCACCATTATCAAAGGAATAGAAAATATGCATTCTGATGAAGAATAATAAGAAAAAGAACGAAAGACAAAACAAAGCAAAAAATTTCATATTTGATATTAATATTGTTTACAACTTGAATTTACTATGCTTTTAAAAGTTTTAAAGGTCAAATTTGTGTAACCCACAAAATAAACAGGACAAATTCATTTTTTATATGGGGCCGGATCAGAAAAATACCAAAATATAGGGACTGGATTGAAATAATTCAATTTATGGAGTTGTTGACCAAAAAACATATTTTTGGATTTGCAAAATTCGAAACAATTAATCCATTTAAGTTTCACATTTTGCAAATCCAATTTCTTAATTAATTAAGTAAATCGGATTTGTAAAATTTGATTTTTGAGAATAATAATATAATATTAAAATTTAAGTTTGAAAAATTTTGGAAAAATAAGGGAAATAATGAAAAAAATAAATCGAATTTTGTAAATCTGAATTGGACATAAACGGATTTACAAAATCCGAATTTATGAAAGATGGACTTAAATCTTGTAATTAGGATTTAAAAAATCCGAATTGTTAGAAATCGAATTTTAAAAATCCGAATTAGTAGAATAATATAAAATACCAAAGTAATTAATTATTGAAAAAGTTTTAAAATTAAAAAAATTCGAATTCGAAGTTTATGAATCCGAATTTGTATAATTTCGGATTTACAAAATTCAAAATTATACGGGACTATATATACCAAAAATCCTAGCCATTTGCAGCATATTTCTCACTCTTATCTTCATCTTCCTCCTTCATATATTATCTCTCTACTTCATGCAGCACTTTTTCTCAAGAAATTTAGGATTTCGACCTCAATTTCTTTGAAGTTCTACGTCACGTTGTGATATCGTGTTAAGGTAAGTGACAATTTACGTATTTTATGAAAGTTATTTCATTAATAATACGATTTTGATTTGATTATATGATATTTTGAGCAATTGTCTATGTATTTGAGGAAATGTGATAAGGAATTATATGTATTAGTAGTGTGGGAGTAAGATTTAGAGTAAGTTGTGTGGAATTTTAAAACATTAGTCATGCATTAGTAGTGTCATTAATTTAATTACGATTTTAATGTTATTAGATTATATTTTGAGTAGCGGTGTACGTAGTGGATGAAATGTGGTTATGAAATACATGTATTAGTAGTATAGTACTAATATTTGTGTAAGTTTTGTTGAAATTTTAATTAGTAGTCATGCATTAGTAGTGTAATTATTCTAATTACTATTTTAAATATAATTAGACTTAAGTCGTAATGGAATTATAATTATAATCGTAATGTTGTGGATTGTTTATAATGTCGTGGGTTGTTTCATGTAATGTGGTTTATAAATTTGATTGATAAAAAAATTTTATTAAGAAAATTAAAAATTATTTGTTATAATAATGATATTTTTACGATATACAGGTATAATGGCATTTCATGGTCCGTATATGTTTAATTTCTATTGAAAATTTACGTTTGATTTTGATAACCCTTTGAATCCGGATCATTCAATATGCGTTAATCTTAGAATGTCAAGGGATGATTTGATAGAAACCATTTGCAATGTAATTGGGTTGTCAATGAGTTCGTACAAAATCACACTTACAACTTTTTTTTGAAGTGGATGGGAGTAAGAGAACAGTTGTAATTACGTCTGATGCTATTCTGGATTTTTTTTTTATACATTTTGACCATGGAGTTTTATTTGTGTCTACGTTCGTATTGAGGAAATTCAGTCTTTAGATAGAGTTGATAGATGAAATATTGCTTCGAGTTCTTCACATGGGGGTGAAGGCCAATTTGATCATGGATTCGGTTATGATTTTTAAGAGGAGGAAGGGGACTTGGATTATAACATTGAGGATGATACAGATGATGACCATGAATCCGATAGTGATTTTTGTTCTGATTCTACGGATTTCAGTTCAGATGAGATTGGGATGTATGAAGGTGCGCATTTCGTGTACTCTAATGTGGGACACCATGTTACGTACGCCATTGATCGTGATGAACATGCGTTGCCTCGATACAAAGGCAATCCTGAGACTATATGCCTTGAAACTGTTTTCAGAAACAAGAATGAAGCACAACGAGCCATATCCGCAAGGAACGTGGCAAGGCTCAGGGAATATGTAAATGTTGAGATCAATAAAACCACGTGGTGCGTGGAATGCAAGAGTTGACGATTTGCAACACCCGAAAGTTATTCACCATGTGCATGGAAAATACAGGTGTCGAAGAAGAATCGTACTCACGGCAAATGGGAAGTGGTGATTTGGTGTCCCAGTCACAATGGCCTTGGAATGGCCGAGGGAAATGACCACCACAACGTCACATCATCCACAATAGTGCCACTGATAATGAAGCAAATTGAACAAAATCTGGAGTATCCGTGGCCGCTATTAAAATTGACATCAAAACACAATTAAAAGTCGACTTGAAGAATAAGAAAGCATGGCATGCGAGAAGGAAAGCCATCGAATTGGTATATGGTAATTGGGTAACCAATTTTGTTGACTTACCAAGGTAAGTTTTAAAGGTTTATATTTTTTTGTAAATTTTGCTTGTAATTATTGTTTTCATTATGATTGGGTGATTAATGTGTTTCTGGGTTGCTTATGTAGCTTTGTTGAAGCCTTACAATCGTCGAATCCAGGGACGGTTGTAGAATGGGAATTTCAAGGAGGGGAGCGTGAATTGGCCAATACCAAGAGGAATTTCAAATATTTGTTTTGGGCATTCGGTCCAGTTCGATGTTCGTTTGGGAGATATTGTCCACCGGTGGTAAGTATAGATGGGACACATTTGCGTGCTGGATATAAGGGGAAGTTGCTGGTTGCCATCACCGTTGCCACAGCACATCGTCTTATTCCACTTGCGTATGTATTGGTTCATGACGAAACTACTGAGAGTTGGAGCTTCTTCATTAGAAACCTCATTCGCCAGTCTTTGCTCAGCATGCGACGTGCGTTTTATCCGATCGAAATGCTGGGTTGCTCGCTGCATTTAAAGACTTAGAGGAATGGGAAGAAGGTGTTACAGGTCACCATAGATTTTGCCTGCAACATGTTCGAAACAATCTATTGACGTATTTTCGCGGCAATAGATTGAATAGCTTGTGTTAGGAAATGGGTGAATGTTGCCAACCTCGAAAGTTTGATAGAGTGGGTGCGGAGCTTTTTCAATACAGTCAAGATGCCTTTCGGTATTTGCAGGATATCGGTGCTGATAAATGGAGTCTTGCACACGATGGATTCCATCGCTGGGGTAACCTAATACGAATATGTCAGAAAGTTACAACAGTGTGTTGAAAGGCATGAGAGCTCTTCCTATTCGAGCAATCATTGAGTTGACCTTCCAGAAAACAAAAGAGATATACCGCCAGGAAAATGGAAAGTCTCGTAAATGCAACACTCAATTTCCTCCTCTTTTGTGGAAAATATTCAAAGATTATGAGATACGATCTTGGGGACATCAGGTTGAACCTTATGACTGGACAAATAAAATTTTCAGGGTTTGTACATTTGTACGCTATGATGGTAAATGAGGAAACATTAAATCGTTGATTATCAATCGCGCACATGTACTTATCATAAGTGGCAAACCTATAGGTTTCCTTGCTTACATGCCTTATCGGTGTGTCATTCTCTTTGGGATAATCCATTCAATCTCGTTGACATCTTGTTTACGGTCTGAAACTGGATGAGGCAATTCGGACATGGCAATTTCGTCACAATCCCGTCGAGAGAGCATTGGCGAAAGGACATTGGCTGGAAGTTGAATATAGATTATGAAAGGCTAGTCGTGCACAATGCACCCCCAGGAAGGATACAGAAATGGCGATTTACTATGCAAATGAATCGACGTAGAAGAAGACGACCTGATGAATACACAAGGTGTGGAAGTACGGCCCATAGAGCTACAAGGTGTCCCGTCTCTCATCCCAGATCAGACTATACAAGGCTTGGTAGACTATATGACCCAGATAGAATGATTTGATGTTCATATGTATGTAACATTCACATGATTATTTGTAGAATTGCTTACAAGTGCGTAATACTGAGAATTGATTATTTGTAGTTGCATTGGTGATTTGGTTCTGCCTGATGTAAAGGTATATGTAATTGGAAGAATTGCTTATTTGATGTTCCATTGGTGTTCTACGGTAGAAGTTTTGGGAATTGATTATGGTCATATTGTATTATAAGTGCTATGGATTGGATTATTGTACTATAACATCTTAATTATAATTGTCCGATGAAATTAATTTCTGATTTAGAGGATCAAAATTTCATTAAATTCGGATCTCCTAAATCCAAAGTTAATGAAATTCGGATCTTGAGATTTATTTCGGATTTTGGGAATCCGAATTTGATAACGTTTTATTTCGCCATCGAATAAAAAAAATTTAGGTAACGCTTTGGAGCGGGAAGGACGTTGTAAGCAGGCAGAATGTTCTACAGGCAGAACATTATGCCTGGTTGGCATTTTTCACGCCCACACCCGATATTAAATAAAAAAAATTATTAAGAAAACGAACCTTTAAGCTACGAAATAAAATTATTCATACGATAATTAACTACCAAACTAATCAAATTCATTGATATCGAATTCAAACAACATTAGGAATAACCAAATAAAATTTGAATATCCAATTTAACTATGGCCATGAATGGCTTGGTGAGTGACGAGTACTTGAAGATGCCTTGTTCGATGGAGGTGAAATGTGGGATATCACTCTCTCAAAATTGGTGGAAATGATGTTTGGAGATCGTTGATCTTTTTCTTCAATGAGGACTTCATGTTCTTCATTTTCACCTTAGCTTTGGCCCTTGTATTTTGCCTTCTTCTCTTGTCAATTTCTCTCCATTCCACCATCTCCTCTCGCATTCTTCGAAGTTCATCCAAAATAATTTGATTGGATGGATGAACTTGTTCAGAATTTTCCGCATTCTCCTGATCCTCGAACAATGCTTCAATTGAGTCATCAGTCCCGTCTCATTCTCCTTCTATTCTAACCCTCTTCCTCCTTGATTGTGATCCTGCAGTACTTTTTTCTTCAGGGTCTTGACAAGTGGTGTCGGTGATAGGACCTAGAAGTGTATACATAGCATCATTCTTTTTTTTCAAAATTCCAGCTCTCTCGCACAACTTCTCTATCACAGTTGGGAATGGAAGTCAATCAGTCTTCTTTTTCTTCTCCAGCGCACCCATCATTTGATCAAGGATGATGTCTCCTAAGTCCAACTCTGCTTGCATGTACATCAACATCAACAATTGCAATCGAAACTTGGTGGGTTAATAATCATCACCGGCGACACATTATGGACCATAAATGTATAAAAGGTCTTTTCCATGCTGTTCAAGTCTTGATACTTGATATCCACCCACAAATCCGGTGTTTGGATGTGGCTTCTCAAAATCATGCGGATATCACTAGGAGTTGGCACGAAACTTTTTACTCCATTCCTTCCACATGGTTTTATGCCCAAGTTGAGTTCCAGAAACTTATTGATTGATTTTCTTGTCACCTTCATTTTCTGGGATCTCACAGTCACCATGTTCTCATCATCCTTGAATGCCAATGCCGCGTAAAACTCATGAACCAAGGTCTTGTTACATTTCTTTTCCGTCAGTAGCAAATTACTGCACCCCATTCATAGAATGTAATCTCAATATTTGCTCTTTGGGTCCACACCTCTTTGGTTTCGCAATGGTTGCTCTTTCATTAGCTCTAGATCTTCCTTGGGATTATCCCCTTTTTTAGTGTCTTCCATCCTCAAGTGAGCCCTCTTTCTAGGTGGTTTCTTCTTAGTTCCACTAGACGAGGCTACGTTTGTATTGGAAGCATGCTTTATTCGCACCATTATGACCTACAACATAAAAAATCTCTCTTAAGCATTTTAGCGAACACCTTGTGAGCATCATTCTTATATATCTTCACAAATGAAATATTCATAGCATCCATGCCTCACATTGTCATAGAATATCATAACCAACTATAATTTAATCACAATCAGCAAGCCTAGATGTTACTACACCATTCAAGAATCATTTGAAAACATAACCCTAATTCTAGGAAGTGAATTGCTATTTGTATCATGAAATTGCTATTTGTATCACAAAAAAAAATAAAAAATATAATAAAAAGACCAAAACACCCTTATGGTGCAACTTTTGCAAAAAATACTAAGTGGGGGACAAAAACGCACAAAAAATGCGTTTGTATCATGCTAACAAACGCATGAAAAAAACGTTTTGTACATGTAAAAACTAAATAAGATCGCGTTTATAAGGGTATAAAACGCCAAATTGTAACATTTTTAACAGTATTAAACGCAGCAAATTTGCGTTTTCGAAGGGAACAAAACGCAAATTTGCTGCGTTTCTACCATGGACGAAACGCCAAAATAGGGCGTTTCGTCCACGGTTCGCTCGCTGAACGGCGGCGTTTCCGGCCCGAAATTTAGATAAAATCCCCCAAATTGGCAGCCGAACCATTTGGGCTATTTTTTCTCAAAAATTCAGTGCAAAACGCAAATTTGCTTAGATTTTGTCGGCCAAAAACGCAAAGCATGGACGGAGGAGATGGCGAACAATCACGAAGGCACGGAGCGGGCAAAGGTCCACTGATTAACCGGGTAAACATCGATATGAATATGAGTTTTTCTGCAATTTTTGACGTTTATATTGCGTTAATTTTGTTAGAAATCGTTGTTTATGTGCGTTTAGGTATGTAGAAACGCTAATTGGTATGAATTAGGTGGATTTTTGACTTAATGGCGAACAATTTTGTTAGAAATCGTTGTTATTGCTTGACTTAAATTGTGCGTTTTTTATGTAATTCAGTAATTATTTTAATTCGTATATGTATTTGATATACATTATGTATGTTTTTATTTGTTTATTTTAATTATGTGTACTTAGTTTTAATTAACTATATTTAATTACGTTTTTTGTTTACGCTATACGTTTAATTTACTTATATATTTATATATATATATGTTGTCAATATAGTTCCCCCTAGGAAGCGCGCGCGGGAGGATCGGAGTTGGATAGTTACAGGGCCCATTGAGGGGGGGCCCTATAGATGATAGTCTCATCCCTAGCTTTTTAGGGCATGTGGTATCTATATATTGGCAGGAGGGGGTGCCTACTAGATACCACCTTAGAGTTCACAATAGGGGTAGCATGTACGACCTGTTTGAGAGGTGGATCGGCTCCATGACGGTCGAGGGTGCGCAGATATTGAGCGGGACAGGCCTTGGACACCTGCCCCGCATTATGCACCGGAGCATTGATGAGCCTCTCATCAATGCATTTTTGGAGAGGTGGCAGCCGGATATGAATTCGTTCCACCCCCCCTTCGGAGAGATGACCATCCTCCTACACGATGTGTGGGAGATTTTGAGGATTCCAGTCGATGGTTGACTCATCACCGAGGTTACACCGTCGGCTACCGTTCTGTCATGGTCAAGGGGGTTGCTAGAGATTCCTCCTGAGGAGCGTATAGACGGGGAGCTGTATAGGAATGGCGGATTTTCTACGCAGCGGGTGATCGAGCGGTGTATGCAGCGGGCCAGGGATGATTCGGACGTTGCTGTTTTAGTATGGAGCCTTATTGGGACTTGTCTGTTTACAGACAAAAGTTCCAATAAGTTTATGCCAGCCCCTGTTGTACAGGTTAGGAAGGGGCTGGACCAGATTGGCCAGGAGGCATGGGGCACCGCGACACTTGCGTACTTGTATCACCATCTAGGGTGCGCGAGTCGTCACGGGACGCAGGCAGTAGCTGGATGCATGACTCTATTACAGTCATGGATCTACGAGCACTTTCCTGATTTCAGACCCCACCCTCTGCCCCTTCCATTACATGCCGCTCAGCCACGTGCAGCGAGGTGGGCCATTGACCACCACCGGGCCACAGAGCAGCGCTTGGCAGCCATACGACTTGCGCTGGACGAGATGACAGCCGACATGGTTAGTAAATAGTTATAAATTTCACCAAATATAGTTTCATTTAATCTATTTTATATATTTTATTATTCATAATTATTAACTACTTTCCAAAGGTCACTTGGATGCCATACGGACGGGACGCCATTTCACGGACGCCGAGGACCCTGTACCGTGGACTTATTGCGTACAGGGACTACATCGAGCCTTACATGCCAGACCGATGCATCCGCCAGCTTGGGTATGTCCAGTGGATTCCATCGCGCTTCATCCGTCCGGGCCGGGACACCTACCGCGGATACTCAGGGAGACCGTACGTGGTACGACATGCCGTTGAGTATGCAGAGTCTGCTTGGGAGGAGTTCGGCACGTCTTCCATGGGTATCTCCCTCGCTGGCCGACAGCGGACAGGTGGCGCTGTTCCTCGGAGTGCTGCGGTCGATGGCTATTTAGAGTGGTTTCGTCCCCGATCACGTCCGCGCGTACTTTCCCCGGATCCCCATGCTGCTATAGAGCCTCCTCGACCACGTCGCGCCGCCTCAGAGTTTGTAAGTTTTCATGTTAATTAATGTAATTTATTTTATTTGTTAAATTATGTTCAAGTGAAACTAATATATTGTTTATATATTTGCAGTGGATGGGTCAGTATGGTCAGCTACATCATGCATTATTAGATGTAGTACGGGAGAGCGTTCCTGATTTGTACGATCAGTTCGCACCTCGTACTGCAGATCTAGAGGATGAGTTCGACCGTTCGATATGATTTTTTTATTGTACTATTTTTGTATACACTATCCAAAAATTATATTATTATTTTGCTGATTATATTTTATTGTCTTCTTCATATATATGTTGTATTTTTATACGTGTATTTCTTCAAAACCCAAAATAAATATTGGTAAACACAAGATAATAATAATAAAACATATGTCACATAACGATATACATCTTATCCATCACGGAGTGCATTCCAAGCATTAAATCTAGCTTCTAAATTTTGTGGCCAATCACCTACACTGTCAGCATGACGCTGATGGTGCCAAACGAAGCTCAACGGCGGGATAGGGCATTCATCGACCACATCTACGCGTACATAATGGTTCCCATTTACAAGGGCAAGCGCTATCACCCTTTCAGGTTGTGTGTCGCCAGTAGAGCAATACAAAGGTAATACAGAATAATTTCCATCTGAACGAGTACGGTCAAACTGTATTACCAGTGCATTTGCATAAGTGGCGAGAGGGAACAAATCCGTAGGTGTAGCCATCCAATGCTGCTCACCACAATCAGTGCCTTCGAAATTTATTCGCCTAAGTACCATGGCCACAAAATCACCATCGGGGGGACGCAACTCCAGTGATTGGAATACACCCCTATACCTGTCCGGGTGGCTCGTAATCTCTCCACTCAATGACCTGCGAGCTAACCTCCAATATTTCTCGTGGCCAAATAGATACGTCGAAATTACTCGGAAACCACAATGGCCATCCCCATTTACATCTGACCACCCTGTACAATAAGGCTGAAAAAATGCTGGCACACACTGAATGTCTCCACCAGGCCCTGTTAAGTAATTATGTTACATTAAATAAACACAAACCTTCATCATTTATTTATTTAATTGACTAAATTAAAGGACTTATTTACCTGTCCTTAATGGAGGCTCACCATCAAAACCTGTATGAATGCGGTGTGATCTACCTGTTGATCGACCGGATGACCCTGAACGGCACCTGCCACGGCGGCCACGTGTCGCTCTTTCCCGTGAACTCCACTCGCGCATAACAGAATGATGTAATCTATTTGGTGGTCGCCCCCTTTGGGGTCCCGAGGTACCTGGCTCTCCAACACTGGCCATGTCAGGGTACATCTGCTCTACGTACGCCCTATTCAACAGCCGGGCCAAAAAAGACGGACTGGTAGATACGGTGGGGACTACTTCCTCGTTGAAATACCTTAACAAACAAATATATCAACTCCAAATATTTCTTCAAAAAAAAAAAAAATTGTCAATTCAATTGAATAATATTAAAGTTCATAATTTAAAAATGAACCTGATGTCCTCATCAATGTAATTCGCATCACCATGTGATGGCACAATGGTCAGCCTCTTCCAAAACTCATGCACGTGTGGAAGTAAGGGATATTCAGGCAATGACTGTGCCTTGAATATGTCGCAAGCACAGGGAATCCCACGTGTCACCTTGGGCACACATCCACATCGCTCAAGTACAAGGCCTCCAAACTTATTCTTCCGCCGAACTTCTTTCCTAACCAACTTCAAACAATGGTGTGACACGTACTTGTTCAAATAACAGTATGGATATCCCTGCATACTTGTTTGAGTCGTGGAGATGGAAGCCTCAAGAGAGCCTCTATAATAATGTCAATTAAAAATAAAATTAATTGAAACATCTAAATAAATAGAAGCATACCAAAAATGAATTATATGACTTTAAATAACATATGCTATAAACAATTAAATAAGTAAACTAACCCGATGTGAGGGTACAAGTGGCTGAGGTGAGAGTCAATCTTTGTGAACAAAGTGTCAAGGGAATTGGTGGAAGAATTAAGCCAATCTTTCATAGCCGCATGCGAAGCCTCTACTCTGTTAGTGGAAGTATTACCAAAGTGGAGAAATTGATTGGTCCAGGCTCGAACAAATTTCTCCTTGTGAATGAGCCATGTAGTCTCTAGATATTCAACAGCCAACGGCTTAAGGAGAGTGTACTTAACCATGAAATTCTGCAATAAACGAGCAAATTCCTCTACTGTCGGAGCCTTAATGATTTTCTTCCACCAGTTGTCATGAATATCACATGCTAAATTTTTGTTTCTCCTCCCAACATTTTTTTCCAACCACGCATTCACATCACGCCCAATATGCCACAAACATAACAAGTGATGTGAAGCGGGAAAATGATCCTTAATCGGCTGTAACAGGCCCAACTCCCTATCTGTCACAATCACACTAGGTGACAAACTAGCCGGCAGCAAAAATCTCAAGTTCCTCATTACCCAGTCATATGTATCCTGTTTCTCATTCCTAACAATAGCAAATGCAATATTAAAATTCTTATTCGTAGGAGTCATACCTACCATCTCGACGACAGGCATCTGGTACTTGTTGGTCTTGTAGGTAGAATCAATCCCAACCACCCAATACCATCTGTTGAACATCTGAATTGATGTTGGATGTGCAAAGAAGACATGTGTGATCTCATCAGTGTTCGCATCCTTCAGAATCTTCAGATAGTACTGCTTCTCCTCAGCCAAATGAATAAATTGCTGCCCAATATTCCTACCTTCCAATCCGGCGGTCTTCATCTCTCCTTTCAAATTGTACACAGATTTGATTGGTACCTGGGAATCGGGAAACTGTTTATTCACAGCTTCCCAAACACACTTTGGCTTAACGTTCGAACGAAGCATAAATTCAGCAACAGCCTTTGAATCCTTTGTAAAATGGCTCAACTGTCTATGACCATATGGATGCATTATACCTGTAAATCACATTTAATTATAATAACAATTAATACGTACAACACATCAATCAACTTAATTAATATTATGCGCAAATAATGAAATACCAGTATGATTGTGAGTTGACGCTGCGCCTGGGTTTGTATAAACCTTGTGACGTCCCAAATCAATCCGCTTACAAGTCAACCTAAAGGGGCAATTAGTGCCGCTCCTTCTTGTATTCTTCCGTCTAGTTGGGAGAGGGGCTTTGGCAGGATCTCTCCATCGCTTGCATGAGAAGTAGTACGTCGCAAATCCTTGGTTACCTCCCCTCTTTGTAATTACAAACTTCAGCCTCTTAGCTATTTTCTGGCAATATTTCAAAGCCTTGCCAATAGTTCGAAACTCTCTGTCAATCTTGAAATATCCACTCAAATCTGCGCCAGGTTCAAGTTCCACCGGCTCCCCTTGAGTATTATCCGCCTCATTGTCATCTACATCCTCCTCTTCATCGTCATCCTCCTCTTCATTCTCCGCCTCCTCATCATCATCATACACCTCATCCTCATCGTAATCATCATTGTCAGCCTGTAGGTGAAGACACAGATTAATTAAAATTACAGCACAGTTATGATTCTTGCAATAAAAAACGCAACAGTTTGAAGTTTCATGCAACATGAAACGCTACCTTTTCGCATTTCATACAGCTAAAAACGCTACAAATGTGCATTTTTTCCAAGAAAAACGCTATCACAGTGCGTTTAAATCAGTCAAAAACGCACCCAGATGTGGTTTTCAGCTACCTAAAACGCACAACTTTTTATATAATGCATGTCAAAAACGCAGCCTTTTTTATATAATTCATATCAAAAACGCAACACTTTTTATATAATGCATGTAAAAAATGCATCACTTTTTATATAATGCATGTCAAAAACGCATCACTTTTTATATAATGCATGTCGGAAACACTCAAAAACGACTTTTTTTGGCCGCTTCCTAAAATTTATATAACTTTAAGGTACGGAAACTTACCATATCGTGATGATTCGCTTGCTAAATATTCTTTCGCCGTCAACTGAATGATCCAACAAAAGTTAATAATTTATCTGGATTTGATTTTAGGATAGTTGTTGTGTATGAGTTTTACATCCAATTCACATGAATGTATGTAAACGTTTTTGAACTTCTGTACATGTCAAAAACGCAACATTTTAACGAGCGAACCATGGTGGAAAATTCACATTTTCACGTTTTTGACTGTAAAAAACGCACCATTTTAACGAGCGAACCATGGTGGAAACATCACATTTTTGCGTTTTTTACATGAAGAAACGCACTCATTTGGCGTTTTTTACATATAAAAACGCAATTACGGGTAAATTTTGTATGTCCAAAACGTTTTTACCTTGCGTTTTTTTAGAGATTAAAACGCAATTTTGCCCCGTTTTTTGACATAAAATCTGTCAATTTATCAAGAATTTTGTTCATAAGGGCATTTTGGTCATTTTATTATTATTTTTATTTTTTTTTTGTGATACGAATAGCAAATTCATGATACAAATAGCAAGTCCCTTCTTGGAAATATTTTGAAAAAAAAGTGTAAAGAAATCATACCTTCAATTTGATATGTTCTTGATGTTGTAAATGTGTTGTGGTTGATTTTTAATTGTATTGTGAGTGTAGAAATCCCAAAACTTTGAGACAAAGATTGGAATAAATGGAGTTTTGGCAACTTGGAGTTTCGTCCGAGGCGGGGCGCAGGTATAGTGCACAAGATGGCATTAATAAGCCCTGGAGCGCGAAGCGTCCGTTGTGCCCTAGAGCGCAAAGGACACGCGCGGATGGCAGTGTTTACTGCCTTCCGCGGGCGTCCTTAGCGCCCCAGGCGCGAAGGACGAGCGCGGTATATGGCCGCGCACGGTCGAGGGTATAAAAGGAGCTGACTCCTTTTCTACCCTTTTATTCTTCTTCATCTTTCTTCCCCCAAAATTAGAAACCGACTCAAACCCTTCAACCCCCATTTTTTGATTCATGCCAACAAAACTCATTTTGTAAACTATAATCCGATCAAAATCTTCCATACAGTGTAAGGAACAAAACCAACAAAGCAAATCTTCATTTTGTTATCAATTTAACTTCTCCCCCAAATTTTTAGACCCATCACTTTTTGTGCGATTCCGACCAAACTAACCAATTTTATGTCCTATTTTCACCATAAAAACATTCCCCGAACGTTGTAGAATAAAACCCATTAAGTGTTTCACCATTTCGTTAAAGCCGCCGCTGGACCACTGCCGAAAATTCGGCTAGTCTTCCATATACATTCAAATTTTGTGATAATTTTTTTATTACCTATTATTTCTTCTGTTATTTCCATCATTCATTTAATTTATTTTCAAATAATAATTGTTTTTCAATAATTCTATGTTTAGTGCATATTAAAAAATTAAGTTAATTGTAGTTAGTGCACATTATTGAATATGTGTTAGTATTATTTATATTTGTGTGTGTTTCATATATTTGAACGTATTTTTTGGATTGAATTTTAATTGTGCATTGAATTATTAGGTATTTATTTTACTTAGAGCAAATAATTTGATTGGATTGATAATGATAGAAGTGTTTCGCTGGTGTGGGAATTCGAAAAAGCTCATTTTACTGGGGTTATGCTGTCGAAATTTATTTACAAAATTTCTATTTTAAATATTGTTGTGTTGTTTTAGGTACAATGGCTTCTTCGAACTGAAACAGTCAACACCGCAAGTATCTCAATCCAGATCCCATCGAACCTGAGCTGCTTTATCTATAGGGTAGACACATATCTCTGCAAGTTTACAACGATACCCTAGGGTTTCGATCCAAGACCCTCAAGTTTAGACGCTGTGATGGTAGTATGTGGGACTATTTACCAAATGAACTGCCCGAAGTGCAAGATGAGTTAGATTTGGAGGTGTCACACGTGTGGGGTCGATTCAACTCAACCATGCCCTTATAATGGCATTGGTTGAGAGATGGTGAGCGGAGACTCACACTTTTCACTTTCAATTCAGCGAGACGACTGTGACACTACAGGATGTTCAAGTACTTTTTGGCCTCCGTACAGACAGTCCAGCAGTCACGGGTACCTTTCCTCAACGAAAGATGCAAGAATGGATTGCCGAATGTGTCCGATTGTTGGATTTTTTCCCCGAGCCACATCATTTGAAGAGCAACTCATTGCATCTCGGCCGTCTATTGCGTGAGATTCAGGATGCAGTCCCGCTAAGGGTTGATAGGGAGCTTAATGTACGCCGGGCAATGTGCTATATTCTATACCTCCTATATGGGATGATCTTCACCGACAAGGCAAACAACTTTGGTCCTCTGCACTGGCTTGTAAATATAGAGGTCCAGGATAGGTGTAGTGCACTAAGTTGGGGTTTGGGGGCCCTTGCCAGTTTATACCGCGGCCTATGCATGGCTTGCGTTAACGACGCCAATAACATAACCGGTTTCCTGCTCCTCCTACAGGTAAACATATTTACTAATATTTTTAACAATGAATATGTTCTCAGTTAAATTATTTTTTTTCTTCTTCTTTATTATTTATTTCACCTTATATTATCCTTTTAAATGAATATTGTATTTGTTTATACAGGTATGGGCTTGGGAGCGTATTTCTCGCATCAGCCCACTTAGAGTGGTAAATACTGACAGACCCGACGTGGGTCACCCGTTCGCACAACGGTGGGATGTACATTTCACTTATGATGATATCACTACTCAAGTCCTGCCGGCATACAGAGATCAGTTGAACAGTTTTAGAGATGATGACGTGAGTTCTTTATTAACTTAGCTCCTTGTAGTATTATAATACTATAGATTTACATTTACCAATTTTTTATATGTTTGATGTTATCGAATTTGTTTATTTTTGTTTGTTTAAATGGCTGCCATACGCTGAGGACGGTATCCTTGAGTATCTCCCTTATTTCTACCGAGAAGACCCTGATTATTCGATGTCCCGAACTTTTCTTATATTTTGGGAGTGTCACGAGCCTCATGAGGCCGGTAGAGTTCTTCGCCAATTTGGGTTCCGCCAATCACTTCCTGGGAACCCTCAAATTTATCCATTGACGAATGAGAGATATAATCAAATGCATGCGAAGGGAAGGCAATACAAGAGGCACATCAACTACAGCATAGACAGTCGCTCCTACATGACGGAATGGGAGAATAGGAGGCTTGGCATGAGAGATGATTTGGTACTGGAGGTTTCTCCAATGGCAGACGATAAGTACCGTTCGTGGTATAACCGCCATACGGTCAAACTAATCAATGATCCCAGCATTGATTTTGTGGATGGATACCGAGGTGCTTCTGCCCGCGAGAGACTATATGTGAGTTTTCAATATTATTGTTTATATGTCATTTTTACATCTTTTACAATTTTATCTAAGTTTTTATAACTATTGTATTTATTTAAATCATTTGTAGATGGAGGTGGTCAGTGACGCTTATAATAGGGGCATGGAATTCCAATCGAATTATGTCGGTGATGACCCCGCTATCATGCAGTACGTCAAAGATATTACCACCTCTTTCCATAGTGCCCTCACATTTGGTGACGGTACTTTTGACTCAGTCGAGGCCACACAAATACTTTTAGATGTTCAACCTACATTCTCTCAAGCCCCACGTCCGAGTCGTCGAGTGGGGAACGTTCCTCCTAGGGGAGGAGGCAGAAAGAGGAGGGTAGTCATAGAAGAGCATTTGGATGTGGAAAATTTAGCTGCAAAAAATGAAAAAGATGATGATGAGGAGAACCAGGAATCTGGAGGTTCTACGTCGCCACATGACGGATGAGGTGGAGGAGTTGGTGGAAGTGGAGGTGGAGGTAGAGGTGGAGCCGGAGGTTCACTAGGTGGGGGTTCATGGGGTGCTAGTTCGAGTACAGACCCTATAGCTAGTAGGGTTGATAGAAGAAATGTGCCTCCACCTAGACGATATGGACAGTCATAGATTTCTTAGTATTTACAGTCGATTTTTTTGCATATTTTCATTTTCTACTTTTTATGATATTTTTTAACTCTTCAATTTTTCTTTTTAATATATTATGCTTTAATTCAATATGATTATTCCTTCGTATTGTCTTTACATTTAATTTTTCTGCCTTTGATTTTAATATTTAATTAGGTGAAATTAATCTCTTCTTCTTGTTTTGTGTAATAATTTTTTTCAACTAAATTTTCGATTTCGTAAATCCGAATAAACTATCGGATTTACTAAATCCGAATATTTAAAATCGGATTTACGAAATCCGATTTTTTGTATATTTTCGGATTTTATAAATCCGATTTAGTTTTTAAATATTATTCATTTTAAAATAAAAATCATTTTTAATTCTTGATTTTTTTCGAATTTTGAAAATATGATTTTCATTAAATTTTGTTAATTAACCTAATTACTTGTACTTAATTAATCATTAAACATTTTTTGGGATTTTGGAAATTCGAGTTCTATTTATTTTGGATTTTCAAAATCTGAAACCTTCATTTCCGTCCACAAAACAAAAATTCCCATTTTTCTCTCCACATTTTCTATTCGAGGATTTTTCTGGTCAAAAATTCATTTTATATGATAAATATGCTTTTTTTTTTTTTTTTTCTAATTTGATTCGAGTTATGTGGTTTTATAGCAAGTTACAAATTACAAACCCTATTTTCACACAAATTATATAATGTACCTAGAGGTACATGTACCTAATAACACATCACCACTCTCACTATAAGAGAGTGAGATACACGCTCTTCTCTTCTTCTTCTTCTGAAAAAACCCAGTTCTTTCTTTTTCAAAAAATCACTTCTTCTTCTTAAAAAATCAGTTATTCTTCTTCGCCGTACTCCATCCGAAACCGCATTTAATCAAAATTTTCATTCAAACACAGATTTAACGGAGATCGACGATTATTTTTTCTGACGAACAACACCAAATACCAAGGAAAAATTACTTCTTCTTAAAAAATCACTTCTTCCTGTTCAAAAATCTTTTCTTCTTCTTAAAAAATCTCTCATTCTTCTTCAAAAATAACTTATTCTTCTTAAAAAATACCACATCATAAAGTATGAACTGTATTTAATGGATTTACGGAACCTTATTTTCACGATTTGAAGTTGGGTAATGTATTAATGATGTTATATTCGGGTTTTCTTATTCAAATAATGCTATGTTACTCCGAAATATGATATATAAATGGTTTCCGTGAGGTATTGGCATTTTCATGTGAAATGGGTTGCTTCTGATTCTTCCCCGCTTATGGGACGTAACTAGACGTTGGGGGACGTTGCAGGACATAACGGGATGTTACTGCTTTGTATTTTGGATGTAGTGGGACGTAACTAGACGTTATGGGACGTTGCTGCTTTGTATTTTAGAACGTTGCGGGACGTTGTCGGACGTAGCTGGACGTATCTGGACGTGGTGCTAGTTTTTTAGGACGTAGCGAGACGTGGTAGACTATGTTTTGTGAAAAAATCAACTTAAATTCACATACATGGATGTAGACGTTGTTAAGTATGTTTTAGTTCTATTGTATGATTTCTTTTATATTCTTGATCTGATATCTATAGTCTGTTGATCTTATGTCTAGTATTCGCTGATCTGATGTCTATATAATTCTGATGTGATCTCCCTTGTTAAGTATGTTTTAGTTCTATTGTATGATTTCTTTTATATTCTTGATCTGATATTTATAGTCTGTTGATCTGATGTCTAGTATTCGCTGATCTAATCTCTATATAATTCTGATGTGATCTCCCTTGTTAAGTATGTTTTAGTTCTATTGTATGATTTCTTTTATATTCTTGATCTGATATCTATAGTTTGTTGATCTGATGTCAAGTATTCGCTGATCTGATGTCTATATAATCCTGATGTGATCTCCCTTGTTAAGTATGTTTTAGTTCTACTGTATGAGTTCTTTTATATTCTTGATCTGATATCTATTGTCTGTTGATCTGATGTCAAGTATTCGCTGATCTGATGTCTATATAATCCTGATGTGATCTCCCTTGTTAAGTATGTTTTAGTTCTATTGTATGATTTCTTTTATATTCTTGATCAGATATCTATAGTCTGTTGATCTGATGTCAAGTATTCGCTGATCTGATGTCTATATAATCCTGATGTGATCTCCCTTGTTAAGTATGTTTTTGTTCTACTATATGATTTTTTTTATATTCTTGATCTGATATCTATAGTGTGTTGATATGATGTCAAGTATTCGCTGATCTGATGTCTATATAATCCTGATGTGATCTCCCTTGTTAAGTATGTTTTAGTTCTACTGTATGATTTCTTTTATATTCTTGATCTGATATCTATAGTTTGTTGATCTGATGTCTAGTATTCTCTGATCTGATATCTATATAATCCTGATCTGATCTCCCTTGTTAAGTATGTTTTAATTCTATTGTATGATGTGATAGTTGTTTTTTGGACGTTGCGGCAGTTGTTCTGAGACGTTGTTGACTCAGCGAATACGTTGTTCACTCAGCGCGAAAAAAAAAAGGCGCGCATAGGCGAAATTTACTATATTTAGTAAGTGTACAGCTGTCATGCGAAAAATTACTATATATAATAATATGTACATGTACACAGTGTCAAGGGTATACGCGCTGCTATTTTCAGTTGACAAATTCAAAGTTGGAATTATGGTGAATTAATACAAAATTAAAAGGACTTTAAGGAGACTTTAAAATGAAAAAAAAACATAATAGAGATGAGATTAATGAATAGTTACTTGAACTTTGTGTAGTAAAAACTCCAACCCAATCATCTATGGCTGGCTCTGAGTTGGAAAGCTCCACAGTAATATCCTCATTCTGTTTTGTTTGACATAACAAGTACATAGTTAAATAAGGAAAATTTAGGCTAATCGTGCCTTAATTAGTAGACTTAACTACAGGGGTTAATTGTATTTACTTCCAGCAATTAATCTTTCAAAGGGAAATATATTTTTGTTCTCAATGTATGGACCAGTCCAATCAAAACCAAACTGTTTATAAGTGATTTTTGTTCCGATTTAAAAACGGAGAATTGTTGACCAGTTCTAGTTATTATTTTTATTTTTGTTCATTTTTAAATAATTTTTGTTCTTAAACTTTAATTCTTTCATTTTGATTTCTATGTTCATTCTATGTATATTTTAATTTTTTTACAAATTAAATTTTCTATTCTAATTATTTAATATTTTATATTATTTTTTTTTAAAATAAGTAAAACAAGTTAGTGATTAAAGATTCACAAATGAAACATATTAAGTATGATTCACAAGATACTTCATTTATATTTAAAATAAATATATTCATATTTTAAATATATACGAAAGATTAGCCCTATTATAATCAAAACTCAGGGGGTTTTGATATTAACCTTATTATAATTGATATATTCTCATAAGTGATGTATTCTCACGTAATATTTTATGTATATTTATGTTAAATGTAATATTGATGTATTTTTATATTTTTTTGAGAAGATGTATTTTTATATTTTTTTTGAGAAGATGTATTTTTATATTAAATGTAATATTTATAATTATATTTATTGAAAGTATATTTTAGCAATTCGTATACAGTACTACTATAGTAGTACCATACTATTGTCCCCGTCCTAATTTCCTACCTTTCACCAGTTGCAGCACGGACGCTTAGTAACACGCATTTTTTTTTTCTTTTTTTTCTCCAACCCTCTCTCTCTATCTATCTCTCTCTCACATCGCCACCATCCCTTCATCGGATCTCTTTCGACTCTGTCGTTACTCCTCTTATTCGACTTTGGAATTTTCGGCGTCTCTTCTCCACTTTTTTTGACGTCTCGATCAGCATCTCGATCGCCTCCTCTCCGATGACCTGTTCCGATATATGGTGCCGTAATTTTTTATTTTCTGCTATCACAAGGCTTGGTTCTTCGTGATTAATGGTGGTGGTTAGTACATTATTAGAGTGATAAGGATGCTTGGAGTGATAAGAATGTATTAGAATGATAAGGTTATCATGTTCATAGTTTTATCTATATATATTTTGTGATAATGAATATCAAGTAATCCTTTTATCTACAATATCTCTTATGTTTAGCACCTAAAGTAGCATTCTATAAAACGAGCACATCATGTACTCTATCAGATGAGTTTTATGAAATAAAATTTTTTACTTCTTACATTTTTCATCTCTTTTCACATTTTCCTCAATTCTAAGTGGGTAAACTTTAATAGCTTTAAATCTCTTCTGTGTGTTTTGGTTGATATAAAATACTATTGTGCAATATAATTCTTAATTTTGGTTGATATAAACACAATTTCAGTTGATATGAAACACTATTGTTTTTAT
This sequence comes from Knoxia roxburghii, assembly GCA_030378225.1. NCBI lineage: Eukaryota > Viridiplantae > Streptophyta > Magnoliopsida > Gentianales > Rubiaceae > Knoxia > Knoxia roxburghii. The sequence goes on from CM059424.1 coordinate 22,401,998, forward strand.
CAGGAATATGGTTGATATAAAATACTACAGTATTGTACTTTTTTATTGATATAAACTCTTGTTGACACAAAACAATATTCTATATGATATAACTCATGTTTTTGTTGATATAAACTCTACTCAAACACTATTAATCAAATTGTCACTCTTTATATATGATATTAACTATTGTTATATTGATATAAACACATGTTCTACATGATATAAACTCATATTCTACTCGATATAAACTCGTATTTTTCAACGATGTATTCAAATCTTTACCCTTGTACACAAAAACAACCCACCACATTTCAGAACAACTAGCACCACGTCCAGAAACATCTACATCCATTTATGTGAATTTAAACTGATTTTTTTTACAAAAACAGCCCACCACGTCTCAGAATAACTAGCACCACGTCCAGAAACATCTACATCCATTTATGTGAATTTAAACTGATTTTTTTCACAAAAACAGCCCACCAAGTCTCAGAACAACTAGCACAACGTCCAGAAATAACTACCACACCACGTATATATCCAAACATGTAAATTTTAGCTGAATTTTTCACAGAACATAGTCTACCACGTCTCGCTACGTCCAAAACAACTAGCACCACGTCCAGCTACGTCTAGCTACATCCAATAAACACATGCCCTACGTGATATATTGATATAAACACATGTTATATGTGATATAAACTCACGTTCTACTTGATATAAACTCGTGTTTTCAATGATATAGTCAAACCTATATAGACGTATAACTTCATGAAACCATTGTACACATGATATAACCCTTTGTTATATTGATATAAAAACAACGTGATATAAACTCACGTTCTACTTGATATAAACTCGTGTTTTCAATGATATAATCAAATCTTTACTTTATATATACATATACATATAAAATTTCATAAAACTATGATATAAACTCATGTTTTGATTGATATAATCAAATATTTACTTTATATATATACAAAATTAAAAAAATTCATGAAATAGAAAATTTGATATAATCTCACATTCTAAAATAATTGAATAATTTTAAAATTTCAATAAAATTTTTAATTTATAAAAAATTTAATTTTTTTGGAAATAAATAAATAAAATTTATTTTCAAAATTAAGATTGAAAAAAAAAATTAAAGGCAAAAAAAAGAGAAATATTATGATTAATTAAAAAATGAGAAAATTAAAAAAAAAACTCGTGTCAGAGACAATACATAATAACTGAAGCAACGCATGTGAATGTGACCCACTCACGCGCGCGTGAACTTTGAGTTGCACAAAAAGTCATCAATTGCGGCTAAGAATCATTCAAACTGAAAAATAGTACAGAAACTAGTATGAGCAAAATAATATTGTATAGTAGTACGATATAAATTGACATATTTTAGAGGTATAGTATTTGAATTAATGAGGAGTGAATGTTAGTGGTTAGGTGGAGGGTTGTTTAAGTATGGGTTTGGGCCTTTTGAGTTATGGTCTTAGATTGAAGATTTATGTTTTGGATTGTGTGAGGATTTCAATATTAAAAAAAATAAAAGGTTTTAAGAAATGTGTAAGATTTATAGGTAGTGAACTAAATTTGGAATGGGTTGTGAATAGTAACATATTCAACATTATTTAGCGCATTTATTTCTTGTATAATCGACCAATCAGCATCAATATCTTTGCTGTTAAAGCAACAAAATGGTACCACTTTTGTTACTCTCTTCATGTCAAAATATAATTCATTTTTTCAATTTAAAAAATCGGTCAAAATATAAGTCATTTATCTACTTTTAAGAAATAAGTCATTGTTTTCTCTATTTCTCTTATTTAATTTATAATTTTATTGGAACTTATATTTCTCATATACTTTTCTAAGTATAACACTATTATCAATAATATATTAAATAAGAGTATAATAGAATTTATAATTAAAATTTATAACAATGTGCAATACATAATTGCTGTATTAGTATATGTATTTGATAAAAAACGACTTATATTTTAAAATGAAGAGAGTAATAAATAAGAGATGAGTAATTATTTACATGACTGACACAAATAATTATTTAGCGCATTTATATACCAATCAACATCAATATCTGTTCCGTAGGATTGTATATTAGAGCAACGAAATGGTACTACTTTTGCTAATAACCATTTTTATGGGGAGTTCACGGTAATAGCACAGTTGATATCGTCTGAAATCTCGTTTGCCAAAGACCTGATATAAACTAAGAACTCGATAACTTCCCAACCAACTAAAAAGCAATCTTTTACACCGATATATTGTTTGCAGGGTAGGTAGAGGGTTAATTTGCACGGAGTAAATTCTGACATGTGGTCATGGAGCTTTTTTTTTTTTCCATTAATCATACAATTTCTTTTTTTTTTTTTTTTAAGAAAACATACATAGTATCACCAAAATTTTTTAAAACATTCATTTCAAGATTTTTTTATTTGAATTATTTGTATAAAATTTACTTCTTCTCCTTTTTTTTTTTTTTTTTTTTTTGTCCTTTCAAAAAAATAACCTTAAATATTTATCGTTTATTTATTTTGTTAAAAAGAATTTTATTTTTAAATTTTATTTATATGTATTTTTAATTTTTTTCACTATTTTCAAAATTTTTTATAAATTAAATCATATATTTTTATATCATATATATATATATATTAATACAAATGAAGAAGGCATGAGTCTAAATCATTAGAGCATTACATTTTTATATCATATTCTTATTTTAAATCTTAAAAACTTATTTAATGTAAAATAAAATAAATATTTTTTAAATTAGCCGTTATTGCAAAACTAGCCATTTCAAAACTACTTATTAAAAACTAACCGTTAAAAAATTGCTATTACAAAACTAGCCATGGCAAAATTAGCCGTTTCAAAAGTATTTTTTAAAAACTAACCGTTAAAAAATCGCTATTACAAAACTAGTCGTCATAAACTTTCATCTATATAACTAATCTTCTTTACACTCCTTCTCCTACCAACAACACCATCTATTCACTCCAAAATTTCCGGTTAAAACTCTATTTTGCATCTTGCATCTCAGACAAAATGAGAAGATAATGAAATTTCTCAAGTTCAAACTGTCGTTCTCTTTAATTATCCTGCAATCCTTTCTTTTTCCATTCCTTAATGTTTTGAGTTTCAGTTTTTGAGGTTTTCTTGAGTTCAAGAAACTGATGGCATGAATTTATCTACACTTGCGTCTTCGTTGTTGATCCGCAATCATAACTGCCATTCAGCCATGACCCTCTGGCCAATGATGGGGCAGAACCATCGATGCTGGGAAACTGGACGGCTGGAAAATACAAAAAAGAAGGCAACACATAAATAAATAGGCACAAATTCATTTTTTATCTTTCATAACATGAGTTATTCTATTTTTTTATCCTTTTTAATTTTTAGTCACTAATTTTAGTGTTATTTAAATTTTTTTTTGACAATTCTAGTCATTTTTTTACGAAAATACCCTTGACTAAGGGATGAACAATTAGGGTTAGTCAAGGGTATTTTCGTAAGAAAATAATTAAAATTATCAAAAAAAATTAAATGAGATTAAAATTGATGACTAAACCTTATGAGAAACTAAAAATGAAATAACTAATGTTATGAGAGACCAAAAATAAATTTAAGTCATAAAAAAATATATTTAAATATTAGAAAAAATAAGAGAGAGGAGGAGGAGGTGATTGAAAGTAGATAAACATGAGGGAGGATAGAGATAGAAGATGGTAGGGTGAGAAAATTGACAAAAATAAACTTGTAAAAAAGGTTCTTTTAAGAAATTAATGGAATATATTAAATGAGTGACAAAAAATAAAGGTCAGTGACATCAAAAAATATTTTTAAAAAATAATGATTAAAGTAAATTTTCACTGACTAATTTTAAATTTCACTCTTGTAACAATTCATTTAAAATACTTGAAATGCATTTATTTTCAAAATACTCATAATTGAATATAGGTATGTAGGTGGAACAAGAAAAAGTTGACGAGGGTAGTTGTATCGACAAATAGAGTGACAACTTTCATATATATATATATATATATATATATATAATTTATGTCTATATTTATCATATATCCTCCCAATTTAATGTAAGTATAACTAATCCAAAAATTATATTATTGTGCTAGAATTATTAATTAATGCTTTGTTCCTAACACTTTTTATATAAAATTAAATTTTACTTTAATACTGTGACTCTCTGAATTTTCATTATTTCCCCTTAATTAATGCAATCATGTCATTTGTTAAAAGAAATATTATAATTAGTGTTATAAGGTACTTATAACAACGGTAACTAACCAAATAGAGTGACTACTTTTAGGAAATTAGGCTTTCTCTCAAATTGATGCTGGATAAATTGTAATTAATTTCCGTCTCATAATAATAATAATCATCATACATTGTTAATTTTCTTTTATTCTATAAAAATAATTATTTTTTATATTTTTACTATTGATATACATCATTTTAGTTTCAAATTTTAAATTAGGCTGAATTGGTATTTTGGTCCCTTATAAATGAGAGTGTTGTTGTTTTGGTCCCAAATAAAACTATAATTGTTGTTTTGGTCCCTTATCAATTTTTTGTTAGCGTTTTTAGTCCCTTTTTATGAAAAAGTTTAGAAGATTACGGATTAACTCATTTAATCGCTAGTCAAACCTAATTTTTTCTTCAAAATGATTTGTACCATGATGTTTTCAATCCATTTTAAGACTCTGTTCTTCATGAATGTTCAACCCATTTAGATCGACTAACAATCCGAAATAACGGCCAAAACCCTAAATGGATGGAACATTCATGAGGAACCGAGTCATAAAATGGATTGAAAATATCATGGTACAAATCATTTTGAAGAAAAAATTATGTTTGACTAGTGATCAAATGAATTAACCCGTAATCTTCTAAACTTTTTCATAAAAAGAGACTAAAAACGCTACTAAAAAATTGATAAGGGACCAAAACATCAATCGTAATTTTATTTGGGACCAAAATAGCAACACCCCCATTTATAAGGGACCAAAATACCAATTCGGCCTTTAAATTAATATCATTTTACATAATTTTATATATTTTACAAATTAAATAAAAATTTACAAACATAAACATATAATAATAAATATTTTAGATAAATTATATTTTAACCAAAATAAAAACTTACTTTTTATATAAATGAAATTATCATTATAGAGAGATAGAGTATTTGTTTTCCTTAAAATAATATAAGATTTAACCCTATGATTTGGGGGAAAATGCACGCACATCACATTCTCTTTTTGGTACTTGTTTAATATATAGGGACCAATGTCCTGAGTATAAATAAGCAAGGAAGTGAAGGATGTTAAGCATTGGACCTTGCAGTAGTATAGTGGCGAGAGGTAAGGAAGTGAAGGACCTCTAAGCCTTATACCCTTACCGAAATGCCCAAGTTAGTAGAATAAATGGTAAGGAAGTGAAGGACCTCTAAGCCTTGTACCCTTACAATAGAATAGTAGTAGTCAAAGCACAAGAACACATATTGGAAGGCCCTAAAATAATAAATTTGAGCAAGAATGGCAGCTACCAGATTTTTCCTTTTTATTTTTCACCATTTTCCAGCCCAGTTTATTCTTACCCCATTTCCATTCACTCTAAAACAAGCCCTTTTGATTGACTTGTTATGGACGAAATAGATTGGTTGAGGAGTGATGTCTAGTCAAACCTATGGTTGAAGTTATACCTATAATTGACTTGGTGCTTTATTTCCTATACATATCTATCTTGCCAAAACACATTGAGCTATAATGAGTGAACCTTTTAGTGTAAGGGCGACAAGTCAATGGGATAATAGATTTGGTAAGTAATTTGTATTATAATCCTGGTTGCTAAGGTTGTTTTTGTACCTTTATGCATTACTCAGGCTAAGTTTTCATGTGTAGTTTAAAGGGAAAACATTAGAGCATGATATAGTTTTCTAAAAAAGGGACTTACTCATCTCTGATTTCATGGTTAGTTTGCTTGAGGACAAGCAAAGTCTTAAGTGTGGGGGTGCTGATGCAATTTATTTTATACATATTTTTACATGTTTTTAGCCTAGCTGCCTATGGACAAATTCCTAATCTACTTGTATGGTAAAAATACTAGTTATGGCTTTACTTGTGCTGATTGCAGATGAAATATGCATGGAATGAAGACTGTAGAAAACATATCTTCGGACTTAGCATTTAGAGTATAACCAATGATTCTCAAGTTAGCAGAAGGACAAGGAAAGCAGACGGAAACTTCACTGGAGCGTGAGGTTCAAGAAGTTCAGTAAAGTCCAGTGTTTGGAGGAAGTGAGCTAAAGACGTCCAACTCACGACACCGTTCCCTGGATGTGACAAATACCAAGTGGAGTTAGCACAGCAATGAAGAAGCATATTTTGGACTATGGATCATGGCTTGCAAACAACAAAATCTCTGGGATGAAGACATTATGACCACTAACAAATGCCAAAATCTAGTAAACGTGAAAAGATGACAACCAAAAACTGCATCGTCTAAAGAAGCTAAGTTCACAGATCCAGTGCACGGTGACTGAGACAGAACACTTCTAGGTGACGCTCAGCTGAGTGTCCGAAGACCATCATCGGCACGGGCAGTGGGTAGATTTCAGAAAGACAGTTAGTATGTCGGCATGAGCTAAGGCAGGACCACAGGAGACAAGAAGTACAACATCATGAGCTAATGATCTTGTCGGATGAGACAAGAAGTATACCGGTGTAAGAAGTATAGTGAAGAAGTACACCCGGAACAATGTTGCAGGTTGCTTTAACGGTTTCTGAACAATACATGATATTTTTACGGCGAAGTGTTAGTATTTGTCCCCTGGAATATGCCATCTTGTGATTCTTGGCCCCGAAACAACTCAGAAATTCCAAAATTAGCCATCTAACATTTTCATTCACTACATTTTCTCTATAAATAGCAGTAGTCTTCTCCGAACTCAACAACAATAGACAATAGGGAATAAGGAGTAGTAGAAGTAGGAGTTCAGAGTTTTTTCCCTTGTAACTTGTTACATGGGTTGTTTTATAGTAAACTCATTTGAGTGTTGATAAAGAACCAATGAGATTTTAAGTCTTTATAGGCATTTTTACTCCTCTAATGACGTAGAGGCAAGGTGAAAGTCTCATTTACACGATGTGCACTAAAGCGGATTTGTTAGTGATGAACCTCTTGCATATGCTTTTAGTCTATCATGCACCATTAACTGCATTTAGAATAGTGTGATGTTTCCTCTGCCGGTTGATTAGTGGCCTAGACTGCTATGAAATCTACTGAGCACAATCTTGTAATCTGAGCTTTAACTAGTTTTGATTATGGGGATTGTTGTAGTTTAGGTTCTCTAGTTGACTAACAGATTGAGTAGGGAGTGGAGTGTGGAAGCACATAAGTATAAATGATAACAATTTGTAATACAATTTAAGGGGCTGGGGTGAAGCAGGATTAGAATGCTTGTAGGGAAATCTTAATTGATAATACCTTTGCAACTAGAGATCCTGTTAATTCTAGAGTATCACAGAGTTGGAATGTTCGTAGGGAAATCTTCATTGATTTTACCTTAGCAACTAAAGACTCTAGGGGTATTCAGGTCTTGGTATGATACTTGTTATGGTGAAGAGGTCAGTCCCCTAGTTGTAGAACTGTGCTAGGCTGAAGACTGGAGTAAACAGGGACTTCATGGTTGAATGGTAGGGCGATCATGGAGTAAGTGATACAGGTGTTACTCGAGTGGTGTCAAATCTAAGTGCCATTTATTTAATTCCTATTCCTCGCTGTTAGGGAGTTTTAACTTTTCTTGTGAACTTCAAGCCATAACTAGAGCCTATATTCTTACAGGGAAGTGAAAATCCCAACTCTCATCCTCTGTTTTCTTGTCTTGTATATTTTATCTTTTCTTCCTTATTTTATATCTCACCGAACTGCTTATCTTTACTGCTGAAATACCAGTTCTGTTTTACTGCATTTATAGCTTGTGCAGTAGAATTCTACCCTCTGTTCCCTGTGGATCGACCCTTCTACTACATTAATTTGTGGTGTGAGGTTTATAAATTATTAATTCTAATCGGTACATGACACTAAATCCGTTTACATCAGGTCGTCAATCCTATTCAAGTATCCCTCATCCATGCATGACCATTGCTCCTCATAGGAAGTTATTAGAAAACACATTTTGGGTATGAATTTTTTAAACCCCATATAAATTAAGCCCAATTGACATAAGTCCACTACATGAAACCATTCAACAACCTTGAATTAACAAGCCCATACATAAAATGACCACTAGCACAATATCCAAAGCATAATAACTCAAATCATACAAGTATAAACACATTTCATGCAACCCACTTGAAAATGTACATGAAAAATCCAAAGATAAGCATAATTGAGACAAGCCCATAAGTAATTTAACTATACAAATTTCCATCCATAAAGAAAAAGAAAGCTCTAACCCACAAACTCAAGGTTTTAGCAAACCAACTCTTTGGATTCCAATAAAAAGTAAATATCATTATAGAATAGTCTCAAAATCATCCTTGATCCTTGGAATCCGTTGAAGGACCTTAGAATTTAGTGGGGTGGAATCCCTATAACGACCTTAGAACTTCATAGTTATAAGATCAAACATAAACTATGAGTAGAAAAAGGTGGAGAAGTGTGTATGTTTATTCTTCCCTAAGAAACTAGAATTCAATCTCTAAAAACTAACTAATGGTGTAGAAGTATCTGTTTTACATCAGATAAGTGACTATTAGAAAGCTACTCAGGGGCTAAAAATGGAAAATTATAACTTTAAGAACGAGTAAGGGTAAATTGGTCTTTCAACATCGTTGGAGGTGGCAGACAGGCGCTGGCGCCTGCTGGTCGCCTAGGACAGGCGGCTGCCAGGCGCCCGCGCCTCCTGGACTTCTGCTCTGCCTTTTTGGTCCCTTTCTTCACTCATGACCAATTCTTCTCCATTTTTTCATCTTTTCTTTATGTTTTCTTCTATTTTGCTCCAAAAGTCTTCAAGGTTTGCAAATACCCTCATCCATAGCCTTTTACTGCAAAGTCATGCAAATCTAACTGTAAGTTCACTATTAAGCTCGAAAAAGACATCGTTTCTTATGAAAATCGACTAAGAATTAGCTAATCATGCATGATTTTGACGCATAAAAAATAAATTTAATTCACATCATGAACTCATTCACTCTAAGGTCCGTATTTGAATTGCATGAAGACAAGGAAAAACTTGGATTTCATCCCCCTACACTAAAGATATACATTGTCCCCAATGTATAAATATTCAAAATACAAGTGACATAGGGGTCCCCTTTTTCTTTTGTTCATTCAAGATTTCACAAGATTCATCAACTAATAACTTTTATTCATTTATTTCTTGAAATGTAGTTTTAACAATGTAGCACTTTAAGAAACACAATTGTAACTTCCCGCCCTAATGGCTACGAAACGGGATGCCTATCTCAGCTCGCGCTAAGATTTATTAAATAAAATATAAATAAATCCTTACAATCTTTCATAAGTTATACAAAATAAAATGAGTAACTGAAGTTTGCCCTAATATCTTAGAGCTCTCGAATGCCTTATGGCTTGACAGGCATCATGATCTCCGATAAACACGCGTCTTTATTTAAAACCTAACTGAAATTGTAATATATAAAGGGATAAGCCACAGTCCAATGAGAGAATTCAATAGGATTTAACATGCAATAAAAACAAGAGTAAATAACTGAAAATCATTTCATAAATATGTATCAGAAGATTTTAAAAAAAGATAGAGGCACAGCGGAAGATATTTAAAATAGGTTAGAAAGTTCAAAACAGTTTCCAATAGCACATAAGAACAGCTATAATATATCAGAAAGAGCAAATAACAATAGTGCCGAAGGCCAGTAATAGTACCCGAAGGCTAATAACAGTACTCGAATGCCAGTACCCAAAGGCTAATAATAGTGCCCGAAGGCTAGTAATAGTGCTCGAAGACCAGTACCCGAAGGCCAGTACCCGAAGGCAAGTAACATTGCCCGAAGGCTAAAAACATTCAATCAAACAACAAGTCATTCAGGTTTTATAAATCATATCACGATATAAAATAGTTTTATTGAGATCAAAATATTTCTTTACTATATAAACATGGCTTGAGAAGAAAGAAAATCAATTCCCCTATTTTAGGAAAATTACCATAAAACTTTGTAGTTGATTCTTTAGGTCAAGAGTTAAGAAGTCAACAATAGTCAAAAGTGTCAACGATCAATATTTGTCATCACGGAAATATTTATATCAAGTACGATATAACAGTCAAAGGTCAACAATAGTTAAAAGTGTCTGAAGAGTCAAAAAGTCAACAATAGTCAAAAGAGTCCAAATAGTCAAAAGAGTCCAAATAATCAAAAGAGTCAACGATCAATATTTGTCGTTACAAAAATATTTATAGCAAATTCGATATAATAGTCAAAAGTCAACAATAGTTAAAAAAGTCCAACGAGTCAAAAAAATCAACAAGAGTCAAAATCAATACTTGTCGTTACGTAAATTAAAAAAAAAGATTCAAAAAGTCAATAATCAAATCAAATATGGACACGCAATATAATAATATAACGTTAGGAGAATATGGGTTAGTTAGACCCGAAAATTTACGAAAATTTCCGTCAAAATCCCTCACATTGTTATTGCTTAAGATTTGACTGAGTTTGAAATTTAATTCTAAAATTGGTCTCTTGCATAAACAATCAAGACTACATTACTCATAATTCCTAGTTTTGGATCTTTACTTAATGGATAAATAAAAAGTAGTAATTAATACATCCCACCTTCTCTACCTTTCCCTCTCACATCAAATCACTTTACCCTCTTTTCTCCCTTCATTTACGGGTCACAATATCACTCTCCCTCTTTTCCTTATTTTTTTTCTTCCTTCTCTCTCTCCTCTCTCCATTTCCCTCTTCCTTTCTGATTTGATTCTTTTCTCTCCTTACTCTCTCCCCTCATTTTTACTTCTGCTATGGGTCTTCGAAGAAGGAAAAAAAAGGGTAAGCACCTATGGGAATTAAAATGGCTGACTAAGAAATAAGAAAAAAATGAGTAAAGGATTAACCGTGGGATGATGGTCACGAGTGGGAATGAGGTTAGCAGAAATGAAATATTACAGTGCCGGAAAAGGGGAAAGCAGTCCCTTCATCGTCGCTCCGATGGGTCGCCGGTCACCAGAGTATTTGTCTTCTCCTAGGGCTCCGCTATTTTTTTTTTTCAATAATGGTGGATAGAGTTTTTTTGTTTTTTATGCCCCATTTTGGCTAGTGTGGAGAGTCTGGGGAATGATTAATATATTATCTTGATAGAGTTTGAATCCTATTGTAAGATTGGGAAATGAAATCTTGCCTAATTTTTGTGTTGGAAGAATTTTGGAATCTTAATACTAATTTAGTCTAGGGTTTTTATTTAATATAGGAGTTTCCATTTTACCTTAATTTGGGGATTGGAATTTTCTATCAATCAGAATAAAGATGGCTATTGAACTAATCATTAGTGATTCTAACCATAATTGCTATTAAATGGAAAATAAATCAGTAATCAATGTATTAAGGGGAAATAAAATATTACCTTATTTTCTTTTCCGGATCCTTACATTCTCTCCCGTTTATGAGAATTTTGTCCCAAAATTCCATTACTCAAACAAGGTCTGGTGTTTCTTCTTCATTTAAATCTCAACCTCCCATGTCGACTCCTCGATACCATGACGCCTCTAAAGGACCTTCACCATTGGGACACTTTGTCTTCGCAATACCTTGGTTTGTCGATAAAGAATTTTAATCGGTCGTTCATCGTGAGTGAAAAACATACGCTGCCCGAAGCTCACGCGCCGTCGCCCTCCGAGTCCATGCACCGCTGGAAAGTCTTGGAAAGAAGCCGGTAGCCGATCTTGGTGGAGAGCTGCCGCCTGGTGCTCGTGAACATCCGACTTTGAGAGAAAATTTGAAAATATTAATTCTCTCTCTAAAATTTTCTCTAGTTTTACAGTCTTGAAAACTAATGAATTTTATATTATAAATTATTAATCTCTTATCTATTTATAGAGTTACAAGAGAGACCCCAAGTTTGTGTTTTACTTCAATCCCATTCCTAGATTGATTCACATCCAACTGACACAAGGATTCACTCATCCTCAATCCAGTTCCTGTTCTGCTTCACAACCAACTGACACAAGGATTCACTTATCCTCAATCCAGTTCCTGGTATGATTCATAATCAATTGACACAAGGATTAATTAATTAATTAAATCTACCTTTATTAATTTCCCAATACATAATTAATCATACCACTAACGGATTAATTATGACACTACTATCTTACACCAGAATTGCTTCCCGAATAACTAAATTAATTATTCTTTAATCTCCTCACAGCAAAGATATAGTGCTCGTTAATTTATTAATTTACTGATAAATTAATTAATTAACTTCTTATAATCCGAGATTAGTATTACTCGACCTTTCTACTATACCGGACATAAGTCCACCAGTTGGGTTTAGTATAATAAACATAACGAGCTCATCTCGGGAGCACCATCACCCCAGACGCACTAGTACATGGTTTCTTTTTGACAAGTAACAACACACAAAACAACTAAACACGCGTAACCAACCTACCGAGACTATTGACCACAAATGACCTCACTCTCTGGCAGATCCAAGTACACTATGTCTAATCCCCATGTCTGCTCAAGTCTAGGGATTTAGAGATAGAATACTAGGAATAAATAGTCTATTAAATCAGTACAAAACAATTCATCCTAAAGGGTCAAGTTCAATATGCCCCGGGCATATCTATGTGATTCAATTAGTTTAGACAAACCAATTTTTGAATCACATAATAACCTAAACTGACAGTGTGTCCAAAACTGTCTCGGTTATGAACCTCATTTATATATTATGTCTTTTAACCAATGATGAGATCTACTATGTCACACCAGACACCTCATCATCTAATTACATAATATAAATGGACGACATATGTAAAAATATAAACCATCTAACTTAAATATTTAATCGATATGTAAAACTGGAAAATAGTTTAATACAAGCAAAGTTTTAGTATTTAAATCCAACAATCTCCCACTAATACTTAAGTTGCGCTTCAAGTATAAAACTACATTAATCATACAACTACAATAATATCTAGAAAAACACTCATGGCTCTTCTAAGTATCTGATTCTCATGCCCTTCACGTGAGCCTTAAAGACTTTTGCAGTCAATGTCTTTGTGAAAGGATCTGTAAGGTTATCTTCTGATGCTATCTTTGCCACGACTACGTCTTCCCTATTGACGATATCTCGTATTAGGTGGTACTTGAGCTGTATATGCTTACTCGCCTTGTGGGCTCGTGGTTTCTTCGAGTTTGCTACTGCACCGTTATCACAGTAAACTGTGATCGACTTCTGCAAACCAGGAATCACGTCTAAGTCCACTAGGATGTTCTTGAGTCACACTGCTTCTTTCGCTGCCTCTGATACTGCAACGTATTCATACTCCATGGTAGAGTCTACCACGGATTTCTGCTTGACACTCCACCAAACTATGGCTCCACCTCCCAAAGTAAACACATACCCTGAGGTAGACTTGCTCTTGTCTCTGTTGCCTTAGAAATCTGAATGTGTGTAACCTCGGGGTACCAGCTCAGGCACCTGATAGACCAACACTTGGTCTCTCGTTCTGCACAAATACTTGAAAATGTATTTTACTGCCTAACAATGAGCTTTCCCGGGGTTACTCTAATATCTGCTTATAATGCCAACAACATAACAGATATCAGGCATCATAGATAACATTGCATACATGAGACTTCCAATTGCAGAAGTATAAGGAACTGTCTTCATGGCTTCTATCTCTTCAACAGTCTTCGGAGACTGCTCTTTATATAGATGGACTCCGTGTCTGAAAGGTAGAAAACCTTTCTTGGAGTTCTGCATGTTAAAATGATCCATAATTATGTCTATGTATGAAACTTGAGAGAGTGTTAGCGAACGTTTCCTACGATCTTGAATTATCTTGATCCCACGGATATGTCCCACTTCTCTTAAGTCTGTCATATCAAACTGTTTGGATAGCTATGCCTTTACATCTGATAACACTTTCGTATTGTTGCCAATTAGTAAAATGTCATCTACGTAAAGTACAAGAAATACCATCGTGTTTTCATTACGTCTGCGGTACACACATTGTTCATCTGGCCAATGAATAAATCTGTAGGATTAGATCACCTCATCAAACCAGATGTTCCAAGATCTGGATGCTTGTTTAAGTCCATAAATAGATTTCTTAAGCCTGCAGACCTTATGTTCTTGGCATTTTTCAACGAATCCCTCTGGTTACTGCATCAAGATGGTTTTTTCAAGACTTCTGTTAAGGAAAGCTATCTTGACATCCATCTGCCATATCTCATAATATAAATGAGCAGCTATGGCCAAGAGAATTCGTATCGACTTAAGCATGGCCATCGATGAGAAGATTTTCTCATAATCGATTCTCTCTTTCAGAGTATATCCCTTCACTATAAGTCTAGCTTTAAAGGTTTCAACCTTTCTGTCAGGTCCTCTCTTACGTTTGTAGACCGACTTACATCCAACGGGTTTGAAACCATCAGGTAGGTCCACAATATCCCAAACTTGATTGTGGTCCATCGACCCCATCTCGGATATCATTACTTTTCGCCAAGATTATGCATCTTTATCTCGGAGAGTCTCATTGTAGTTTACAGGGTCTGGTTCAGGCACACCCGGGATGAAGTCAGAGGCTTCTCACACGCCAATGAAACTGTCAGGTTATTTCACAACCCTCCCACTACGATAAGGCACCACCTGTGTAGGAGCATCACCTGTGATATCTTGTGCAATGTGTAGTGTATCTACTTTTGCTAGTGAAGGATTGCCACATAGGATCTGGGTTCACACTTATTCGATTTACCACGCAACAAAAATTTCTAATTAAAAACGGAATCTTAGAAAAGTACCTTTGAAGCGTGCACTTAGGTAATTCTCTTGTATGTCTCAAGACTTTGACTTCACGTTGTGTGGGCAATGAACTAGAAGTCAATTGATCAGCTAATCACCATAATCCACCTGCTAGAAAATTCTAGCATCGCTGCACCTGGCAAATACTGTAAACGCACCGCACGGAGAGAGAGAAAGCTACACGCAGCTGGTATAAAACAAGGCTAAAATTTTGGCCAATTAAAACCAAAAACCAGTCGCACAACTCTCTTGAAAATCTGACTTGGAGAGAGAAAGTTTTCTCTCTCTAGGATTTTTTATCTCTAGTTTTCTTGTCTTCAAACTTATGGAATTGTATGTCTTGAATAGCTAATCCCTTATCTATATATAGAGTTACAAAAGAGACCCCAAGTTGGTTTAGGATTGGTCTTCCTAATGGGTTTATATAATTAATTAGTTTCCAAATCCAATTAGGTAACCAATCTGATATGAGAAACAAAATCGTACTAGATTTCCTAATCTCTAGGATTTCCTAATTCTAATTGAAACTTAAGACTTAATTAATTAATTAAATAATTTCACTTTGTTAATTACTCAATTAACCCTTAGGAATAATTAATCAATTAATTAATTCTACCTATTCAATTAACCCATTACAAAATTAATCATACCACTAACGGATTAATTTTGGCACTACCATCCTACACCATAATTGCTTCTGGAATAACTTAATTAAATTATATTCATAATCTCCCTACATCAAAGATATAGTGCTCATTAATATATTAATTTACTGATAAATTAATTAATTAACCTCTTTAATTTCGAGACTAGTACCACTCGACCTTTTTACTATACCGGACATAAGTCCACCGGCATGATTTAGTATAATAAACTTTATGAGCTCATCTCGAGAGCACCATCACCCCGGACGCACCGGTATATGGTTTCCTTTCGACAAGCAGCAACACACCAAGTAATTAAACACGTGAACCCAACCTACCGAGACTATTGGCCACAACTGACCTCACCCTTTGGCAGATCAAAGTACACTATGTCTAATCCTCATGCCCACTCGAGTCTAGGGATTAAGAGAGAGAATACCAAGAACGATTTGTCTATTAAATCTGTACATGACAAATCATTCTTAAAGGTCAAGTTCAATGCGCCCCGAGAATATCTATATGATTCAATTAGTTTATACAAACCAATTATCCGAATGACATAATAACCTAAACCGACAGTTTGTCCAAAACTATCTCGGTTACGAACCTCATTTATATATTAGGTCTTTCAACCAATGATGAGATCTACTGTGTCACACAAGACACCTCATCATCTACTTACATAATACAAATGGACAATTAATGCACGACAAGATATAACCAAAACATAAATCGATATATTACTGGGAAAAAGTACAACACAAGCATAGTTTATGTATTCAACTCCAACAATCTCCCACTAATACTTAAGCTGTGCTTTAAGTATACATCTACATACAACTCCTATACATTCTCCTGCTATATATCTAGAAAAACTGTCATGGCTCTCCTAAGTATCTGATTCCCATGCCCTCCACGTGAGCCTCAAAGACTTTCAAAGTCAATGTCTTCGTGAATGAATCTGCAAGGTTATCTTCTGATTCTATCTTAGCCACGACTATGTCTTCCCTTGTGACATCCCTGCAAAGCAGGTGAATAGTTCGAGGAGATTTTTGGTTGTAAATCCTTAAATAATAAAATAAACTGTGTTTAAATAAATATAATTAAATGATTAGTTAATAAAAGGAATTATTAAATAGGTAAATTGGTGGAATTGGGGACTTAATTGTAGGGAGCAAAGGCTTTTAGGGAGTAATTTAGAGGATTGCTAAAGTCTAGAGGTTGAAACTAATTTTTAAAAGTAAAATTCTAAAACCCACTTTTCTTTCTTTCCTTCTTCTCCCAGCCGAACTTTCTTTTTCTTTTTCTTCTTCCCTCTTTCATTTTTCTTTCTTTTCTTCTTTCCTCTTCCCTTCACTCCGTCGGACAGCCCCTCCCCACCGCACTGTCACCAGCCGTTTGGCCCTTCTCTGGCGCCGGTTTGGTCGCAGAACACCACGAAAATAATTCTCTTCATGCGAGGAACAAAACCCAGCCTTCATTTGCCTCTTCCTCTCGCGTTTTCTTTCTCCCCCTGCCGCCGGACTCCACCTTCACCCGCGATGGTGGCCGCCCATTTCCGGCCACCCGGCCTTATCCTCAGCGACCCGAACCCACGAAAAGAATCCCCACACTTTAGGGAACAAAGCCCATGCCTTAAAAACTGCTTTCTCCCTCATTTTTCTCTCTCCCTGCTCAAGCCTCGCTGCCCCGCCGCAAGCCGCCACGAATCGGCCTTCTCCGGCTTCGTTTTGATCACCCACTGCCTTGCATGGATTCATCCCCCTTAGAGTTACAAAACCCGTCAAGAGGTTTTGTATTTTGATTACTGGAAAAGTCACGCCGCCAACGGACCACCGCTGCCGCTCATTTCCCTCTCCAACTGCCGGCTGAATCTTCCCCTTGCCGATTCTAGCTTCTTGCCGGCAGAATTGTGGGTAAACTCTAAAATCCACTTAGTTTATACTTACTCTATTTATGTGTAGGCATTCTTAGGTTTCCAATAATGCATGTTTCTGGAGTTAAATAAGGTTGTCATCCAAAAATGCTAAAGGGGACAAAAAACTTGGTAGGAGTAGGTTTAGTTTCGAGTTATGAATATGTATTAATGAGATTGAAAGAGCTACTAATAACTAGTTTTCATGTTTAACATAGGTAATTGGTGTTGTTATTTGATTGACTATATTTCTTTGGTGTGGGCTAGACTTAGATAGGGAACTAAAAGAAAGCTCATTAAACATGTAATTGCTAATAAATTCAATAAGAGTGCCTAGGCTAGTGAGTTTAGAGAAACGGGAAAAGATGACGAGAGAATTAATAGTTTGGCTTTAGTTAAAGGTTGGTCAAAAAGTTTTAGAGTCTATTTGAGTTCATTTAACTCAAATGGAATCGAGGCTCTTTGACCTTTTATTTAGCTAAGGGCATGATATAGGAAATGGTAAAAAAAAAAATATAGTAACCCTAGGACATATGCATTTATACATTATTCTTTAGATTTATGTTAAGAAACCTTGGTATGTTATTAATGCTAGATATGTTATGGGATTTAGTGGTCGTTGGGACCTCTTCTGCTAGATAAGTCAACTTCAAGTGATTCGCGTATAGAGGTGAGTGTCTCCCCCTTAGTTGTGCTTGTTGTTCTAACTAGGAGTACACCGGTATGTTCTATGGACATACAGGCGTAACCTAGGAAGGACCTGGATTACATTCAAAGTTTTTCTTATGCTTGTGTTTTGTTTATATTCTGTATAGAAGATTATGGCCTTGTCGGCACATAGGTTTCAGTCATGTATATTATGTTGTGGTGTTGATTGACTATGTGGCTGTTTTGAATGATTTATGCTGTTTGGGTATTTGGTTTTGTTGTGATTACAGTTGTTATGCTGCTGAAATTTCTGTAGAGTCTATGACACGACCGTAATATTATTTGTACTACTTGCTGTATGGTTTATTTAAGAGTCATGGTTGTGTTTGCATCTTTTGGGGGCCCCGCCCTTTCCATGCCGGCCTACTAGGTAGGGGCAGGATTTAGGCCTAGTACATAGGACAGGTATGGCCCGGGGTACCTTTGGTGGCTCGGCGGATATTGGTGGCTCGGTTGATAACGGGTGGGATGCCCGTTTCCGTTGGTTGGTACAAATCCAGGTTTGTTGGTTATTTTGGGTGCGCATTATGTGGTTATTTGTTATAACATTGGCATGCTATTTGGGCACGTTATGAATACATGACTGTTGTTGTAGGTTGTTCTTCTGTTTGTTGTTTTTCAATTATACTGTTGGGTCCAGGAGGTGACCCTCACTAGGTATGCGTTTTCGCATACTTATGTTTATTTTATCTTTGAATGTGATCCAGGTAGGAGATTACCGGATACAAGCCTAGGAGAAGCTTGGGAGCGGTTGGGATGTCATAAGCTTTGAGAATATTTAAATGTAATAGCTTGTTAATTGGAATTTTGTAGGTTGTAATTAGTTTAAATTAGCTTCATCATGCTTTGTTACGAGTTTAGGAAATCAGGTGCTTTCGGGGGTCTGACAATTGGTATCAGAGCTATAGGTTAATAACCTTAGCGCATCTAAATAAGTTTTAATAAGTGGAAACAAATTTGGGTAGCAATTAGGTGCATTTCTAGGTTAGATGCTCTCGCTTGTGGGAACGAGCCGTATTCACGCATGCGTTAATGACGTTTAGCTCACTAGCATTACACGAAATTACAAGATTTTTGGACTGTTTTGTGTGGTCTAGCTTAGCTCATAAGGCAAACTTTTAAGAAGTTCCCTGAGTCATGATATGTTTATAAATAAGGATCGTGGACTTATTGATCGTTGAGTATTAAATTGATTATTGGAAATTTGAAAAGTTGGATTATTTACAGGGTATCTTCTATTTAGTTTTCTATCAAAAGAGCGGTTGATCGTCTTGGGCTTGATCACCCCAGGATTCGAACCCGTTTCCTTTGGCATTTTACTATCTAGTGGATGTATTTACATGAGTGATTAACTACTAGGATTAAGTGGTTAGGTAGACAAATTAAATAAATAGAAGAAAAAAAATTATAAGGTAATAATAACAATCTTAAATAAAGAATACATAGTTGAATTAGTGTACGAATACATTACCTAAGTTATATACCATATGAAAACATACAGATAGCAGAGATCATTTATAACTTTATATAGTGAATACTCTACACTCATATTTTAGAATTTACAAGTAGAATAAATAAAATTAATTAGTATTAATACTAATAAAATGAGGATAATAACAAGTCATATAAGGGAAATAACGATAAGGGTATGAGTAAAACACTCTCCTAGTAAAATGTATTCTTAGGTTGAGTTTCTAAGTAGAACCTAAATATAGAGTCATGAAACTTATCCTTTGCTAAAGCCTATACATAGCTAACTTTGGTCCATCAACCTTGAGAATGAAGCAAAACATAAGTGCCTTGATAAGTTAGGTCTATCGAGGAAATTAAGTCACAGCCAAAGTAGGAATTTAAATGGTATACTTAAGTCAATTAGTGGTAATAATAATAATAATAAATAAATAAAAATCATCATAATGATAATAATAACATAATAGAAAAGTAAATAAGTGAACAAGGAAAGAAATAGAAGGCAACTTGATTGTAAAAGTTATCTGGCAAACATGAAAATCCACAGTCCTAACAGTAGTAAATAGTACTAAGTCTAGAGTGTAAACCGCATAAACATATTAGTGAGCCTAAACATAGAAACATAGAATTGGAGCCTAAGCACAAAGCAGGTAAACATGTTTATATAGTGGATGAATAAGAACGATTATAAGAATTAGGGAACATGAAGGCATCAGGTGGTTAGAACCTAATAACAAGTCGTAAAGGTTAAATAGGGCTTAACAGTAACTGGTGGTTAACTTAGATTAGTGGTTCATCATTAAATCATAAAGTACCATTAACTAATCTAATAAATCCATTAATCACTAAGAGTGTAGTTAGGGCTAGGATAACCACTCAAACCACAACCTAAGTCCAGTTTAGAAATCTACTCTAGATCCAATAGAATATTTTTCTTAATTAGTTGCAATTTTATATCATTACTGGCGAATTAGTTCATGAGAACCTTAAACATGGAGCATTCATAACTGACCATACTAAAGAAAATAAGCTTTAATACAACCCAATTGGTAAAATAAATAATATTCAAACTTCTTAAGTCATACTTTTCCCTGCACCCAAACTTCTTCACTCTTTCCACCCTCTTAAGAATTGTTCCTTCGTCTTATACGCCTTAGTGGGTTACAAGTCGCTAGCCCACTTAAACACATAACTTTCCTTCCAATCTAAGAATCTCTTTTCAAACCGTACTTTACTCTAAAGATAAGCTTGTGAAGAATTTACCAGATAATAAAAGTTAGTGACCTTAGGCACTTATGAACTTGGTAATCTAAAAAGGAAACTTTAAGTAATATATGTTTGCAGATTATCGTTAGAACATAACAAACCAGTTCGCGTGTAACCAATTTGTTAATGATTAAAGGCATAACAAGAATTAAGTTAATAAACCCAAAGTGCAAATTAAGCCTAGCTTAAGAATCTTTCATATTAACCCTTGTGCCTCCGTACCAGTCATCTCTCTGTTGGTTACCTTTTTGCCTACTTAGACTTTTACTTAAACCGTTGTTTTCTCTTAACCTTATATACTGTTTGTTTCACTTCATGTCTTAATTCATTCTCGCATTCCTTTAGTCTCTTCCAAGTAAGCTATATTAGAACTGGCGTGCCTAAATGCCTAAGCTCTTGGTTACACAACTAAGAGGCAAAATTTTCAAGTACAACTACTGCCTTAAGTTTGATTGCCTTAAGTTTGAATTGTGGTAATCGCAGCAGCATGGTGCGTGTTTCTCTCTTAAATGGCCAACAGGGGGCACCCTCTAGAAGATCGCGTAAATGAACTTACTTAGTGGGTCAAGGTTAGCGGTCTAACCATTCAACACATTAGAGACTTGTTAAACTATTGAGCTTAGCAACCGAAACCAATAATGGCACTTAAACAAAACTAAATAAGAGTAGTTAGTCTAAACAAGTTCTAACGAAAATCGTCCTAGGTGACTCAGTAATTCAAGTTTACACCAATTTCACCTTGAACTTTACGTATTTCCAAGGTGGACTACAAATAGTGTGCATCGGAGACAATTGTGGGAGTTTGATGAAAGTTAGGGATTTTACCTGTTAGGACCTTAATGCCAAATTGAAAGTAAGCATAACCCCACGGTTAGTCACAACTTAAATCTTCAGATAGTAACAAAGTAGTTAATATTCAACCGTAATCCTTCCCCAAGGAAATTTCGGGACGAAATTTCATAAGGGGGAGAGATTGTGACATCCCTGCAAAGCAGGTGAATAGTTCGAGGAGATTTTTGGTTGTAAATCCTTAAATAATAAAATAAACTGTGTTTAAATAAATATAATTAAATGATTAGTTAATAAAAGGAATTATTAAATAGGTAAATTGGTGGAATTGGGGACTTAATTGTAGGGAGCAAAGGCTTTTAGGGAGCAATTTAGAGGATTGCTAAAGTCTAGAGGTTGAAACTAATTTTTAAAAGTAAAATTCTAAAACCCACTTTTCTTTCTTTCCTTCTTCTCCCAGCCGGACTTTCTTTTTCTTTTTCTTCTTCCCTCTTTCATTTTTCTTTCTTTTCTTCTTTCCTCCTCCCTTCACTCCGTCGGACAGCCCCTCCCCACCGCACTGTCACCAGCCGTTTGGCCCTTCTCCGGCGCCGGTTTGGTCGCAGAACACCACGAAAATAATTCTCTTCATGCGAGGAACAAAACCCAGCCTTCATTTGCCTCTTCCTCTCGCGTTTTCTTTCTCCCCCTGCCGCCGGACTCCACCTTCACCCGCCATGGTGGCCTCCCATTTCCGGCCACCCGGCCTTATCCTCAGCGACCTGAACCCACGAAAAAAATCCCCACACTTTAGGGAACAAAGCCCATGCCTTAAAAACTGCTTTCTCCCTCGTTTTTCTCTCTCCCTGCTCAAGCCTCGCTGCCCCGCCGCAAGCCGCCACGAATCGGCCTTCTTCGGCTTCGTTTTGATCACCCACTGCCTTGCATGGATTCATCCCCCTTAGAGTTACAAAACCCGTCAAGAGGTTTTGTATTTTGATGACTGGAAAAGTCACGCCGCCAACAGACAACCGCTGCCGCTCATTTCCCTCTCCAACTGCCGGCTGAATCTTCCCCTTGCCGATTCTAGCTTCTTGCCGGCAGAATTGTGGGTAAACTCTAAAATCCACTTAGTTTATACTTACTCTATTTATGTGTAGGCATTCTTAGGTTTCCAATAATGCATGTTTCTGGAGTTAAATAAGGTTGTCATCCAAAAATGCTAAAGGGGACAAAAAACTTGGTAGGAGTAGGTTTAGTTTCAAGTTATGAATATTTATTAATGAGATTGAAAGAGCTACTAATAACTAGTTTTCATGTTTAACATAGGTAATTGGTGTTGTTATTTGATTGACTATATTTCTTTGGTGTGGGCTAGACTTAGATAGGGAACTAAAAAAAAGCTCATTAAACATGTAATTGCTAATAAATTCAATAAGAGTGCCTAGGCTAGTGAGTTTAGAGAAACGGGAAAAGATGACGAGAGAATTAATAGTTTGGCTTTAGTTAAAGGTTGGTCAAAAAGTTTTAGAGTCTATTTGAGTTCATTTAACTCAAATGGAATCGAGGCTCTTTGACCTTTTATTTAGCTAAGGGCATGATATAGGAAATGGTAAAAAAAAAAATATAGTAACCCTAGGACATATCCATTTATACATTATTCTTTAGATTTATGTTAAGAAACCTTGGTATGTTATTAATGCTAGATATGTTATGGGATTTAGTGGTCGTTGGGACCTCTTCTGCTAGATAAGTCAACTTTAAGTGATTCGCGTATAGAGGTGAGTGTCTCCCCCTTAGTTGTGCTTGTTATTCTGACTAGGAGTACACCGGTATGTTCTATGGACATACAGGCGTAACCTAGGAAGGACCTGGATTACATTCAAAGTTTTTCTTATGCTTGTGTTTTGTTCATATTCTGTATAGAAGATTATGGCCTTGTCGGCACATAGGTTTCAGTCATGTATATTATGTTGTGGTGTTGATTGACTATGTGGCTGTTTTGAATGATTTATACTGTTTGGGTATTTGGTTTTGTTGTGATTACAGTTGTTATGCTGCTGAAATTTCTGTAGAGTCTATGACACGACCGTAATATTATTTGTACTACTTGCTGTATGGTTTATTTAAGAGTCATGGTTGTGTTTGCATCTTTTGGGGGCCCCGCCCTTTCCATGCCGGCCTACTAGGTAGGGGCAGGATTTAGGCCTAGTACATAGGACAGGTATGGCCCGGGGTACCTTTGGTGGCTCGGCGGATATTGGTGGCTCGGTTGATAACGGGTGGGATGCCCGTTTCCGTTGGTTGGTAAAGATCCAGGTTTGTTGGTTATTTTGGGTGCGCATTATGTGGTTATTTGTTATAACATTGGCATGCTATTTGGGCACGTTATGAATACATGACTGTTGTTGTAGGTTGTTCTTCTGTTTGTTGTTTTTCAATTATACTGTTGGGTCCAGGAGGTGACCCTCACTAGGTATGCGTTTTCGCATACTTATGTTTATTTTATCTTTGAATGTGATCCAGGTAGGAGATTACCGGATACAAGCCTAGGAGAAGCTTGGGAGTGGTTGGGATGTCATAAGCTTTGAAAATATTTAAATGTAATAGCTTTTTAACTGGAATTTTGTAGGTTGTAATTAGTTTAAATTAGCTTCATCATGCTTTGTTACGAGTTTAGGAAATCAGGTGCTTTCGGGGGCCTGACATCCCTCTTTACGATGTCTCGTATCAGGTGGTACTTACGCTGTATATGTTTACTAGCCTTGTGGGCTCGTCGTTCCTTCGAGTTTGCTACTGCACCATTGTTATCACAATAAACCATGATAGACTTCTGCAAACCAGGAATCACATCTAAGTCCACTAGGAAGTTCTTGAGCCATACTGCTTCTTTCGCTGCCTCTGATGCGACAACGTACTCAGCCTCTATGGTAGAGTCCGCCAGGCATTTCTGCTTGACACTCCGCCAAACTATGGTTCCACCTCCCAGAGTAAACACATATCCTTAGGTAGACTTGCTCTTGTCCCTGTCACCTTGGAAATCTGAATCATTGTAACCTCGAGGTACCAGCTCAAGCACCTGATAGACCAGAACTTGGTCCCTTGTTCTGCGCAAATACTTGAGAATGCATTTTACTGCCTCCCAATGAGCTTTCTCGGGGTTACTCTGATATATGCTTACCATGCCAACGGCATAACAGATATCAGGCCTCGTACACAATATGGCATACATGAGACTTCCTACTGCGGAAGCATAAGGAACTATCTTCATGGCCTCTATCTCTTCAACAGTGTTAGGGGACTGTACCTTAGATAGATACACTCCATGTCTGAAAGGTAAAAAACCTTTCTTGGAGTTCTGCATGTTCAAACGGGCCAGAATCGTATCTATGTACGAAGCTTGGGAGAGCATTAACAAACGTTTCCTACGATGTCAAATTATCTTGATCCCAAGGATATGCCCCGCTTCCCCTATGTCCTTCATATCAAACTGCTTGGACAGCCATGCCTTTACTTCTGATAACACTTTCTTGTTGTTGCCAATCAATAGAATGCCATCTACATAAAGAACAAGAAACACCACTGAGTTTCCATCACGTCTGCTGTACACACATTGCTCATCCGGACACTGAGTAAATCCGAAGGACTTAATTACCTCATCAAACTGGATGTTCCAAGATCTGGATGCCTACTTAAGTCCGTAAATGGACCTCTTAAACCTGCAAACCTTATGCTATTGGCCTTTTTCAATAAATCCCTTTGGTTGCTGCATAAAGATGGTTTCCTCAAGACTTTCATTTAGGAAAGCTGTCTTGACATCCATCTGCCAAATCTCATAGTCTAAATGAGCAGCTATGACCAAAAGAATTTAGATCGACTTAAGCATGGCTACCAGAGAGAAGGTTTCCTCATAATCGATTCCCTCTTTCTGAGTATACCCCTTCGCTACCAGCCTAGCTTTAAAGGTTTCCACCTTCCCGTTAGGTTCTCTCTTACGTTTGTAGACCCATTTGCATCCAATGGGATTAAATCCATCAGGCAGGTCCACAAGCTCCCATACTTGATGGTGGTCCATTGACCCCATCTCGGATATCATTGCCTTACACCAAGACTCTGCATCTTTATCTCGGAGAGCCTCATTGCAGTTAACCGGGTCAGGTTCTGGCGTGTCTGGGACTAGGTCTAAGGCCTCTCCCATGCCAATGAACCTATCTGGTTGTCTCACAACAATCCCACTACGACGAGGCACCACTTGTGTCGGCGCATCATCTGTGACCTCATGTGCAGTGTGTGGTCTATCTACTTGTGCAGGTGCATCAGGATTAGTAGTTTGTCATCTAAGCTCTTCCAGTACTATCTTACTCTTGGGCTTGTGGTATAAGACATAGTCCTCTTCCAAAAATCTAGCATTGGTACTAACCACCACCTTATGATCTTTAGGACTATAAAACAGACCACCTTTCGTTCCCCTAGGATATCCTACAAACAGCATTAACTCAGTTCTCGCATCTAACTTAGTCGTATCTACCTTAAGCACATATGCTGGGCAACCCCAAATTCTGAGATGTCTTAGACTGGGCTTGTACCCAATCCACAACTCCAATGGGGTTGAAGGCACGGTTTTAGATGGTACAACATTAAGAATATACATCACCGTTTCTAAGTCATATCCCCAGAACGAACATGGCAAATCACTATAGCTCATCATGGACCTAACCATTTCCATGAGAGTCTGATTCCTCCTTTCTGCTACATCGTTCTACTGTGGCGTGCCAGGTGCAGACAACTGAGACTGAATTCCAACCTCTCTGTCAAAATTCATGGGATAGGTACTCCCCACCACAATCTGAACGCAGTGTCTTGATACTCTTACCATGATCCTTCTCTACATCTGCCCGAAACTCTTTGAACTTGCCAAAACATTCGGACTTGTGATGCATTAGGTAAATGTACACGTACCTTGAGTAGTTATCCGTGAACGTCACAAAATACTCCAACCCACCTCGTGCCTGGACCGTCATTGGTCCACACAAGTCAGAATGAATCAACTCTAATACTTCCTTAGCTCTATAACCTTTTGCCTTAAAAAGTCTCTTGGTCATCTTACCTTCCAAGCAAGATTCACAGGTTGCATAACTGTCAATCTCTAATGAACCTAAAGGTCCATCATTGACCAACCTCTGAATCCTACTAAGGTTTATATGACCTAGCCTGAGATGCCAAAGATAGGTTTGATTCATTTCAGAAGGTTTCTTCCTCTTATTAATGTTAGATAAAGAGCTATCTGTTTCTGTGTTTTGCGCAACAGGGGAGTTAGAGTCAACCACAAATAAATTGTCAACCAATGAACCAGAAGAAATAAGCTTCCAATTTCTTCTAATAAATACAGACTTATTAGAAAAAACAAACTTATAACCGTTCTTTAAGAGTTTAGAAACCGAAATAAGGTTCTTTCTAAAACTCAGTACAAAAAGACAATTAACTAACTATAATCTACAATTTTCGAAATTTAAATTGACAACTCCCACTTCTTCTACTGACACTCTTGTAGTGTCACCCATGTAGATGTCCAGTTCACCCTCTCTAAGCTTCCGGATTCTTGGAACCCCTGCAAGGAATTACAAACATGATCAGTGGCGCCTGAATCCACACACCAAGTATCTGTAGGAATCACCGCTAAAAATATCTCAGTAATTAGGGCAGAAACTATCGTACCTTTAAGCTTTGGACAATCCGCATTCCAGTGTCCCATTTTACCGCACTTGAAGCACTTGCCATTGGGCTTGCTCCTCTTTGCGGTCTCAGGCTTTGCAGCAAGTTTCCCGGCATTCGTCTTCTTCTTATTCTTCTTGCCTTTAGGCGCAGAAGAAGAACCTGAAGCCTTTACTGCGACCAAGGCTTGCTTCTTCTTATGGAAGATGCCTTCGGCTGCCACCAAATCAGTTAAGAGTTCGGGTAGAGTATAGACTCTTTGGTTCATGTTATAATTGACCCGAAACTGCTCAAAACTAGAGGGTAGACTCTGGAGGATAATATCTATATGACTTTCTGGGTCGATTTCTCCTCCCAACACCTCTATCTCATTGATGTTACTGATCATGTGTAGCATGTTGGGAATAGCTTAGGTGTTTAATCCAATTAAACAGCGGAATCCTAAACTATGAGGATCGGGTCTTACCCTTGAAGCATAATCGGTTGCGCACGTCGCCTAGCTCCTCTGAGAAGATGGCGTTTTGTTGTCTCCAAAATCCTTCCTCGAAGGATCCTCTACTCTCAAGCACGAAAGCCTTCGCAGGTTGGTGCTAGCCAATCTTGCCTACACGGAGAATTTGGGAAAATCTGTGTATTTTTCTGTTGAGAATTATTCAAAATTCCTCTACTCTACAATTATATCCCTAGGATATTTGTAGAGAATTAATTTCCAAAATCAGTATTGTAATTTATCCAATTATAACTTAACTGATTTTAGTAATTTCCAAATCAGTATTATTACCAAATATTATTTAACTGATTCCAAGTCAGTATTTAAATAATATTTACTAATTCCAAATCAGCCTTAAATAACACTTTAATGATTTGGGTTATACACCAAGCCCATGGATCAACCCATGACCCATGGATCAGGCTGATGGGTCAAGAACTTCAATTGCAATTAAGTCCCTTGATTTATCAGCCCATCCCAATTGTTCCCAGGTAATTAATTAACTATTAATTAATACCACCGAACTTTCCAATAATATTCAATTAAACCATTTAATTAAATCTTATTTATTTAAGTATAACAATTATACTTATTGTAGGCAAGAATTCTTATTCTGCATCATTGGACTTTCTTATGTGCGATCCTGTAGGCCCATTCCAAATTGGCAACGGATAACTCAATCTCATTGATTAATCCATAAGTCATTAGTGGTCTCTAGCAAGACATAATGACTACCCAATTCAGAATGGAGGGTCGAATGGAGATTCAACACAACCTTTCCGAGCATACTGCGTACGATCCTCTACATCGATATCCAGCTTAGCATAAGGCATGGAACCATCATCCTTATGTAGCTAAGCGTTTACTTGATCTCTTAGTGACACTGAATCCTTCAAGCAAATGATATCCTATCATTCCTTGGGCATGGCCATGCACTTTTCAGTTCACTATCAAGTGGCCAAGATATCATCTCTCACTTAAGAGAGATTTGTAGTCCCATCACTTCACCTACATACCTTAGCGTGTCTCATAGTGTACCCAATCATACCCGTACTTGGCAACCTTTTACGGCCCCGTTAGGCGTATGTCAAAGCACACTACAATTCACCTAAGACCATGTAGTGATTTCTGGTCTAAGGATCCTAGTACCAGTACTACTCAAAAGAATCACTCATGATCTAATTAGTGCATGGAGTGTTTCTTTTGGCGGATCGATTTCATGAATTTAAATATGCACAAGGATATTACTATCATGAAATTAACTCATTTGATAAACAATCAATCAAGCGACAAATATCTTATTTACATAAATACCCTCAAAGTATATTTACATAAATAGCCCTCATTAGGGCACATTCACCAACATAGCACATGATCTCTCACCGATCCGACTTCAGCCATCTTTGAGTTCATTAATTTCCTCATTGCTACTTATCTAGCAGTCATGCCTTGATGCGCGAACATCTCTCTCAGGTGAGCCATCATGTTGAAGGCAGAGACCATGGGATGAAACTGATATTGCAGCACATTTGACACATAGGCCAAAATATAGCACCACACCATTTCATCCACTTTTCTCCACCGGGCATAGGCATCCCTATCCTCTTAAGGAGAGTTCTCATCAGGCACATCTGGACATACTTCGATAAGCACAAACTTATACTGCTCAGCCGTCAGGACAATGTCCAAGTTCTGACTCCAATCGACATAATTAGTTCCAGTTAATTTGTTGTCTTTCAAAATAGCAGCTAAGGGGTTGAATGCCATATCGATAAAACTGTAAAATTAACAAACAGACAATGTTTCAATTAATAACCTAGAATTTTGAAAACATGAAATTCTATTAATTATTGACTTCCCTCAAAACAATAATTATAATCCACCAACATCTCATCCACCGGGATTCTCGCAAGCCACGCAGTGTGGACGTTTACGCTAACCCATATTCATTTGAGAATAATCAAGTTCATGAACTACACCATCTGACCAAATGATCTATTGATCAATGTAGCTAATAGTAGGTGCTTTCAGCCGTACAATTAAGCAGCATAACCTCTTGGGAGGAATACTGCAGATCCTACACTAAGTATATGCCATTACGTGACTTCTGAGTTTGTTACCTCAGGATAGTGCGCCTCAGATGGAGAGGGTGTCGCATTTCTCCTAGTTAAACTCGCTCTAGTTATCTTACTCAGAAATTCATAATCTAGCGATCTCGGGGCTGGACTCATCCAAATGGAGGAAGACCCTAATGCCAGCGCGCAAGCCCACCCACATCGCATATGAACTCGTAATGGTGGCCATGGGAATATTAAACCAACCCGCTCCCACTTAGATTTCTAAATTGAGGGTTTTTCAGGTTTTAACATGCTATTAACTAACCCTAAGTTATATGCAACCATAAAACCAACATGGTTTAAAATCATGCATCTAAATACAACATAAAAATAAACCATAAAAATTAAAAAAATAAATACGGGAAATAAATACGAAAAATAAATTTCCTGACTATTATGGTTTTAATTGCTTCCATCTTCTGGCTTGATCTCGTGTCCCGTCACGTCACTCGATGGAGAGAGTCTTGAACTTCAAAAATGAAAAATAGAGGAAAAACGGGCCAAACCGCAGCCCGGACGGGCCGCACGCGCGCAGCATGCCCAAATGGAGGCGCTGCGCGCGTGCGGACAGCCCACGCGGGCCGTGAGCGCGGCCCAGCAGCGTGCAGCAGTTGCTGGGCGCAGCAACTGCTACGCGCTAAAAGAATTTGGTAGGATCTGCGTTTGCACTTGCTCGATTTACCACGCAACAAAAATTTCTATTAAAGCGGAATCTTAGAAAAATACCTTTGAAGCGTGCACCTGGTGATTCTCTTGTATGCCTCAAGACTATAACTTCACGTTGTGTGGGCAACAAACTAGAAGTTAATTGATCAGCTATCACCACAACTCCACCCGCCAGAAAAAACCAGGACCTCCGCACCTAGCACGTACTGCAAACGCACTGCCCGGAGAGAGAGAATGCAACACACGGGGCTGCCAAGAATGAACGAAAAATTCGGCCAACCTTAAAGGAAAAATCAGCCGCCCCTTTGCTTGAAAAATTCGACTATGAGAGAGAAACTATTTTCTCTCTCTAGAATTTTATCTCTCTAGAAATTATGTGGATTAATTGTGTGAATTGTGTTTCTTGAATAACTGATCCCTTGTCTATTTATAGAGTTACAAGAGAGACTCCAAGTTGGTTTAGGATTGGTCTTCCAAATGGGTTTAGGTAATGAATTAGTTTCCAAATCCAATTAGGCAACCAATCTGATAGGATAAACCAAATCCTACTAGGTTCCTAATCTCTAGGATTTCCTAATTCTAATTGAAACTTAAGACTTAATTAATTAATTAATTAATTAATTCCACTTTGTTAATTACTTAATTAACCCTTAGGAATTAATTAAATAATTTCACTTTGTTAATTACTGAATTAACCCTTATGAATAATTAACCAATTAATTAATTAAATCTACCTATTCAATTAACCTATTACAAAATTAATCGTACCACTAACGGATTAATTTTGGCACTACCATCCTACACCAGAATTGCTTCCGGAACAACTTAATTAAATTATATTCATTTAATCTCCCCACATCAAAGATATAGTGCTCGTTAATTAAAATTAATTTACTGATAAATTAATTAATTAACTTCTTTAATTCCGAGACTAGTACCACTCAACCTTTTTACTATACCGGACATAAGTCCACCGGCCGGGTTTGGTATAATAAACATTTTGAGTTCATCTCGGGAGCACCATCACCCCGGACGCACCGGTACATGGTTTCCTTTTGACAAGCAGTAGCACACCAAGTAACTAAACACGCGCACCTAACGCACTGAGACTATTGGACACATTTGACCTCACCCATTGGCAGATCAAATTACACTTTGTCTAATCCTCATGCCCACTCGAGTCTAGGGATTTAGAGATAGAATACAAGGATCGATTTGTCTATTAAATCAGTACAAGACAAATCATTCCTAAGAGTCAAGTTCAATATGCCCCAGGCATATCTATATGATTCAATTAGTTTAGACAAACCAATTATCTGAATCACATAATAACCTAGACCGACAGTTTGTCCAAAACTGTCTCGGTTACGAACCTCATTTATATATTATGTCTTTCAACCAATGATGAGATCTACTGTGTCACACCAGACACCTCATCATCTACTTACATAATATAAATGGACATAAATATGCACAACAAAATATAATTGAAACACAAATCGATATATTAAACTAGGAAACTGTACAATACAAGCATAGTTTATGTATTCTACTCCAACAATCTCCCACTAATACTTAAGCTGTGCTTTAAGTATACATCTGCATACAACTCCTATATAATCTGCTACTATCTATCTAGAAAAACTGTCAAGGCTCTCCTTAGCATCTGATCCCCATGCCCTTCACGTGAGCCTCAAAGACTTTTGAAGTCAATGTTTTTGTGAATGGATCTGCAAGGTTATCCTCTGATGCTATCTTAACCACGACCACATCTACCCTCTTTACGATGTCTCGTATCAGGTGGTACTTGTGCTGTATATGTTTACTCACCTTGTGGGCTCGTGGTTCCTTCGAGTTTGCTACTGCACCATTGTTATCACAATAAACCGTGATAGACTTCTGCAAAAAAGGAATCACATCTAAGTCCACTAGGAAGTTCTTGAGCCATACTACTTCTTTCGCTGCCTCTGATGCGACAACATACTCAGCCTCCATGGTGGAGTCCGCCATGCATTTCTGCTTGACACTCCGCAAAACTATGGCTCAACCTCCTAGAGTAAACACATACCCTGAGGTAGACTTGCTCTTGTCCCTGTCGCCTTACAAATCTGAATCTGTGTAACCTCGGGGTACCAGCTCAGGCGCCTGATAGACCAGAACTTGGTCCCTCATTTTGTGCAAATACTTGAGAATGCATTTTACTGCCTCCCAATGAGCTTTCCCAGGGTTACTCTGATATCTGCTCACCATGCCAAAGGCATAACAGATATCAGGCCGCGTACACAACATGGCATACATGAGACTTCCTACTGCCGAAGCATATGGAACTGTCTTCATGGTCTCTATCTCCTCAACAGTCTTAGGAGACTGCTCCTTAGATAGAAACACTCCATGCCTGAAAGGTAGAAAACCTTTCTTAGAGTTCTGCTTGTTAAAACGGGCCAGAATCGTGTCTATGTATGAAGTTTGGGAGAGCGTTAATGAACGTTTCCTACGATCTCAAATAATCATGATCCCAAGGATTTGTCCCGCTTCCCCTAAGTCCTTCATATCAAATTGCTTGGACAGCCATGCCTTTACGTCTGATAACACTTTCTTATTGTTGCCAATCAATAGAATGTCATCTACGTAAAACACAAGAAACACCACTGAGTTTCCATCACGTCTGCAATACACACATTACTCATCCGGACACTGAGTAAATCTATAGGACTGGATTACCTCATCAAACCGGATGTTCTAAGATCTGGATGCCTGCTTAAGTCCATAAATAGACCTCTTAAGCCTGCAAACCTTATGCTCTTGGCCTTTTTCAATGAATCCCTCTGGTTGCTGCATAAAGATGGTTTCCTCAAGACTTCCATTTAGGAAAGCTGTCTTGGCATCCATCTGCCAAATCTCATAATCCATATGAGCAGCTATGGCCAAAAGAATCCAGATCGACTTAAGCATGGCTACTGGGGAGAAGGTTTTCTCATAATCGATTCTCTCTTTCTGAGTATACCCCTTCGCC
The DNA here is from genome assembly GCA_030378225.1 of Knoxia roxburghii. Taxonomy (NCBI): domain Eukaryota; kingdom Viridiplantae; phylum Streptophyta; class Magnoliopsida; order Gentianales; family Rubiaceae; genus Knoxia; species Knoxia roxburghii. Next base: position 22,435,800 of record CM059424.1, read on the forward strand.
ACCAGCCTATCTTTAAAGGTTTCCACCTTCCCTTCAGGCCCTCTCTTACGTTTGTAGACCCACTTGCATCTAATGGGCTTAAACCCATCAGGCAGGTCCACAAGCTCCCAAACTTAATTGTGGTCCATTGACCCCATCTCGGATATCATTGCCTTATGCTAAGATTCTGCATCTTTATCTTGAAGTGCCTCATTGTAGTTAACAGGGTAAGGTTCAGGCACACCTGGGACTAGGTCTGAGGCCTCTCCCATGCCAACGAACCTGTCGGGCTGTCTCATAACCCTCCCACTACGACGAGGCACCGTCTGTGTAGGCGCATCATCTGTGATCTCATGTGCTGTGTGTGGTGTATCTACTTGTGCTGGTGCATCAGGATTAGTAGTTTGTAGTCTAAGCTCTTCTAGTACTATCTTACACTTGGGCTTGTGGTCTAAGATATAGTCCTCTTCTAAAAATCTAGCGTTGGTTCTTACCACCACCTTCTGATCTTTAGGACTATAGAATAAACCACCTTTCATTCCCCTAGGATATCCTATACACAGCATTAATTATGTTCTTGCATCTAACTTAGCCGTATCTGCCTTAACACATGTGCTGGGCAGCCCCAAATTCTGAGATGTCTTAGACTGGGCTTCCGCCCGTTCCACAACTCTACTGGGGTTGAAGGCACAGTTTTAGATGGTATAAGATTAAGAATATACATTCTCGTTTCTAAGGCATATCCCCAGAACGAACTTGGCAAATCACTATAGCTCATCATGGACCTAACCATTTCCATAAGAGTTCGATTCCTCCTTTCTGCTACACCATTATGCTGTGGCGTGCCAGGTGCAGACAACTGAGACTGAATTCCTACCTCAGTGAGGTAATCTTAAAATTCATGGGACAGGTACTCCCCACCATGATCTGAACGCAGTGTCTTGATATTCTTACCATGATGCTTCTCCACATCTGCCCGAAACTCTTTGAACTTGCCAAAACATTCAGACTTGTGGCGCATTAGGTAAATGTATCCGTACCTAGAATAGTCATCCGTGAACGTCACGAAATACTCATATCCCCCTCGTGCCTGGACCGTCATAGGACCACACAAGTCAGAATGAATCAACTCTAATACTTCTTTAGCTCTATAACCTTTTGCCTTAAAAAGGTCTCTTGGTCATCTTACCTTCCAAGCAAGATTTGCAGGTTGCATAACTGTCAATATCTAATGATCCCAAAGGTCCATCATTGACCAACATCTGAATCCTACTAAGGTTTATATGACCTAGCCTTAGATGCCAAAGATAGGTTTGATTCAATTCAGAAGGTTTCTTTCTCTTATTAATGTTAGATTCTGAGCTATCTATCTCTATGTTTTGCGCAGCAGGGGAGTTAGAGTTAACCACAAACTAATTGTCCGCCATGAACCAGAACAAATAAGTTTTCCATTTCTTCTAATAACAACACAGTAATCAGAAAAAATAAACTTATACCCGTTCTTTAAGAGTTTAGAAACCGAAATCAAGTTCTTTCTAAAACTCGGTACATAAAGACAATTAACTAACTCTAAGCTAGAATTTTCGAAATTCAACTTAACTACTCCCACTGCTTTTACTGACACTCTTGTAGTGTCGCCCAAGTAGATATCCAATTCGCCTTCTCTAAGCTTCTGGGTTACTTGGAACCCTTACAAAGAATTACAAACATGGTCAGTGGCACCTGAATCCACACACCAAGTATCTGTGGGAATCGCCGCTAAACATGTCTCAGTAATTAAGGCATAATTTATCGTATTTACAAGCTTTGGACAATACACTTTCCAATGTCCCGTCTTATTGCACTTGAAGACTTGTCTTTCAACTTCTTCTTTCTACTATCTGGCTTAGGCGCAATTTGTGCCTTTTTAGCTACTCCCTCGAGCTTTCTCTTCTTCTTTCCAGCCTCAGGCTCAGAAGAAGATTCTAAAGCTTCGACTGCGACTAAAGCTCGTTTCTTCTCTTGAAGAAGACTTTTAGCCGCCATCAACTCTGCCAAGAGCTCGGATGAACTCCCTAACATCTTACTTATGTTATAGTTAAACCGAATCCGCTCATAGCTTTGAGGTAAGCTCCGGAGGGCAATATCGGATTTGGTTTCACCAACGATTTTGCCTCCCACTACCTCAACCTTGTTGATGTTACTAATCATGTCAATGACAAGATCTCTCACAGGAGCGCTCTCAGCCCCAAGGACAATGTCCAAGTTACGACTTCATCGACATTATTAGTTCCAGTTAAATTGTTGTTTTTCAAAATAGCAGCTAAAGGATTGAATGCCATATCGATTTAAACTGGAAAGTAAACAAACAAGCGTTTCAGTTATATGCTTAGAATTTTTGAAAACATGAAAATCTAGTTAATTATTGATTTCCCTAAAAACAATAATATTAATCCACCAACATCTCATCCACCGGGATTCTCGCAAGCCACGCAGTGTGGACGTTTACGCTAACCCACATTCGTTTGAGAAGAACCAAGTTCATTAACTACACTATCTGACCAACGATCTTTTGATCAATGTAGCTAATAGTCGGTGCTTTCAGCCGTACAAGTAAGCAGTGTAACCTCGCTGGAGGAATACTGTAGATCGTACACTAAGTGTGTGCCATTACGTGACTTCTGAGTTTGTTACCTCAGGATAGTGCGCCTCAGATGGACAGGGTGTCGCACTTCTCCTACTTAAACTCGCTCTAGTCATCTTACTCAGAAGTTCATAGTCTAGCGATCTCGGGGCTGGACTCATTCGAATGGAGGAAGGCCCTAACGCCAACGCGCAAGCCCACCCACATCACATATGAACCCGTAATGGTGGCCATGGGGATATAACACAACCCGCTCCCACTTAGATTTCCAAATTGAGGGTTTTTCCGGTTTTAACATGCAATTAACTAACCTAAGTTATATGCAACCATACTACCAGACATGCTTTAATTCATGCATCTAAAATACAGCAGAAAATAAAGCATAAAAATTAAAATAATAAATACGGGAAATAAATATGTAAAAAAAATTTCCCGACTATTATGGTTTTAATTGCTTCCATCCTTTTGCCTTGATCTCTTGTCCCGTCACGTCACTCGATGGAGAGAGTCTTGAACTTCAAAAAATGAAAACTAGAGGAAAAACGGGCCAAAAACAGCTCGAGCAGCCCGAACGGGCCGTCTGTGCGTGCGCGCGCGGCCCACGCGCGGCTGCTGCCTGCTGCTGCGCCCTTGGTGCGGCAGCTGCTGCTGTTGGTCACCCAGCCGGCGCAACTTGCTGCCGGCGTCGCCACCTGCCGCCAACTCCTCCTTCGCTTTTTCCCACGCTATTTGGTCTTCTTTCAATTCGTTCTGGGTTTTCTTGGGTTTCTTCAAATTCATGATAACCCAAAACCCACGAATCCAAGTCGCCCACCATAACGCCTTCGATTACATAAAAAACAATTTTCCTACTACAAGGCATTCTAGGAAAATTAAATAATCGAAATTACATAGAAAAAATCCTACTACAGATTTGATCTAATCCTACACGGCTTCCAGCACGTGGTTATACTATTACAAACATTCATAATAAAATTAAATCCGGACAAGTCCCGGAGTTTAATTAAAACCCATAAAAACGTAACCATAATAGTCGGGATTCTAAACCACCTGCAAATGAAACCATGTAATAAATCGAACAAGCACAGACCCCCCTAAACCATGCTCTGATACCAATTGAAAGAATTTTGTAGGATCTGGGTTTGCACTTTCTGGTTTTACCACGCAACAAAAATTTCTATTAAAGCGGAATCTTAGAAAAATACCTTTGAAGCGTGCACCTGGTGATTCTCTTGTATGCCTCAAGACTATAACTTCAGGTTGTGTGGGCAACGAATTAGAAGTTAATTGATCAGCTATCACCACAACTCCACCTGCCAGAAAAACCAGCACCTCCGCATCTAGCACGTACTGCAAACGCACTGCCCGGAAAGAGAGAAAGCAACACACGGGGCTGCCAAAAATGAACCAAAAATTCGGCCAAGCTTGAAGGAAAAATCAGCCGCCCCTTTGCTTGAAAAATTCGACTATGAGAGAGAAACTATTTTCTCTCTGTAGAATTTTATCTCTCTAGAAATCCTGTGGATTAATTGTGTGAATTGTGTTTCTTGAATAATTGATCCCTTGTCTATTTATAGAGTTACAAGAGAGACTCCAAGTTGGTTTAGGATTGGTCTTCCTAATGGGTTTAGGTAATGAATTAGTTTCCAAATCCAATTAGGCAACCAATCTGATAGGATAAACCAAATCCTAATAGGTTCCTAATCTCTAGGATTTCCTAATTCCAATTGAAACTTAAGACTTAATTAATTAATTAAATAATTCCACTTTGTTAATTACTTAATTAACCCTTATGAATTAATTAAATAATTCCACTTTGTTAATTACTGAATTAACCCTTAAGAATAATTAACCAATTAATTAATTAAATCTACCTATTCAATTAACCCATTACAAAATTAATCGTACCACTAACGGATTAATTTTGGCACTACCATCCTACACCAGAATTGCTTCCAGAACAACTTAATTAAATTATATTCATTTAATCTCCCCACATCAAAGATATAGTGCTCGTTAATTAAAATTAATTTACTGATAAATTAATTAATTAACTTCTTTAATTCCGAGACTAGTACCACTTGACCTTTTTACTATACCGGACATAAGTCTACAGGCCGGGTTTAGTATAATAAACATTTCGAGTTCATCTCGGGAGCACCATCACCCCGGACGCACCGGTACATGGTTTCCTTTTGACAAGCAGTAGCACACCAAGTAACTAAACACGCGCACCCAACCAACGAGACTATTGGCCACATCTGACCTCACCCATTGGCAGATCAAAGTACACTATGTCTAATCCTCATGCCCACTCGAGTCTAGGGATTTAGAGATAGAATACAAGGATCGATTTGTCTATTAAATCATTACAAGACAAATCATTCCTAAGAGTCAAGTTCAATATGCCCCAGGCATATCTATATGATTCAATTAGTTTAGACAAACCAATTATCTGAATCACATAATAACCTAGACCGACAGTTTGTCCAAAACTGTCTCAGTTACGAACCTCATTTATATATTATGTCTTTCAACCAATGATGAGATCTGCTGTGTCACACCAGACACCTCATCATCTACTTACATAATATAAATGGACATAAATATGAACAACAAAAAATAATTGAAACACAAATAAATATATTAAATTGGGAAACTGTACAATACAAGCATAGCTTATGTATTCTACTCCAACACGCGATACCGCCACGACTGGTGCAGCAGCTGTTGCGCCCCGCGGCAGCGGCGCTTCCTGTCGTCGGCGGCGACTGCTGCCTGTGGTTGTTCGACAGCGTCGCCTCCTGCCACCACCCCCTCCTTCGCTTTTCCCACGCTATTTGGTCTTCTTGCAATTCGTTCTGGGTTTTCCTGATTTTTTACGAATGAACGATAACCCAAAATCCATGAATTCAAGTTTCCCACCATAATGCCTTCGATTACAAAATTTAATTCTCCTACTACAAGGCTTGCTAGGAAAATTAAATAATCAAAATTACATAGAGAAAATCCTACTGCAGATTTAATCTAATCCTATACGGCTTCCAGCACGTGGTTATACTATTACAAATATTCATAATAAAATTAAATTCGGACATGTCCCGGAGTTTAACTAAAACCCATACAAACGTAACCATAATAGTCGGGATTTTCTTAACCACCCGCAAATAAAACCATGTAATAAATCGAACAAGCACAGAACCCAAAACCATGCTCTGATACCAATTGAAGGATTGCCACATAGGATCTGGGTTCGCACATATTCGATTTACCATGCAACAAAAATTTCTAATTAAAAGCGGAATCTTAGAAAGGTACTTTTGAAGTGTGCAATCAGGTGATTCTCTTGTATGCCTCAAGACTTTGACTTCACGTTGTGTGGGCAGCGAACTAGAAGTCAATTGATCAGCTAATCACCACAATCCACCTGTTAGAAAATTCTAGCACCGCTGCATCTGGCACGAATTGTAAACGCAACGCCCAGAAAGAGAGAAAGCTACACGCAGCTGGTATAAAACAAGGCTAAAATTTTGGCCAGTTAAAACCAAAAACCAGCCACACAACTCTCTTGAAAATCTGACTTGGACAGAGAAAGTTTTCTCTCTCTAGGATTTTCTCTTTCTAGTTTTCTTGTTTTGGAAACTTATGGAATTGTATGTATTGAATAGCTAATCCCTTGTATGTATATAGAGTTACAAGAGAGACCTCAAGTTGGTTTAGGATTGGTCTTCCTAATGGGTTTAGGTAATTAATTAGTTTCCAAATCCAATTAGGTAACCAATCTGATAGGATAAACCAAATCCTACTAGATTTCCTAATCTCTAGGATTTCCTAATTCCAATTGAGTCTTAAGACTTAATTAATTAATTAAATAATTTCACTTTATTAATTACTCAATTAACCCTTAGGAATAATTAATCAATTAATTAATTCTACCTATTCAATTAACCCATTACAAAATTAATCGTACCACTAACGGATTAACTTTGGCACTACCATCCTACACCAGAATTGCTTCCGGAATAACTTAATTAAATTATCTTCATAATCTCCCCACACCAAAGATATAGTGCTCGTTAATATATTAATTTACTGATAAATTAATTAATTAACCTCTTTAATTCCGAGACTAGTACCACTCGACCTCTTTACTATACCGGACATAAGTCCACCGACCGGGTTTAGTATAATAAACTTTACGAGCTCATCTCGGGAGCACCATCACCGTGAACGCACTGGTACATTGTTTCCTTTTGACAAGCAGTAGCACACCAAGTAACACGCGCACCCAACCTACCGAGACTATTGGCCACAATTGACCTGACCCTTTGGCAGATCAAAGTACACTATGTCTAATCCTCATGCCCGCTCGAGTATAAGGATTAAGAGATAGAATTCCAAGAACGATTTGTCTATTAAATCAGTACAAGACAAATCATTTTTAAAGGACAAGTTCAATACGCCCCGGGCATATCTATGTGATTCAATTAGTTTAGACAAACCAATTATCCGAATCACATAATAACATAAACCGACAGTTTGTCTAAAACTGTCTCAGTTACGAACCTCATTTATATATTATGTCTTTCAACCAATGATGAGATCTACTGTGTCACACAAGACACTTCATCATCTACTTACATAATACAAATGGACAATTAATACACAACAAGATATAACCAAAACATCTACTTACCCAGTTAATATATCGATTTATGTTTTGGTTATATTTTGTTGTGCATGATTTGTCCATTTATATTATGTAAGTAGATGATGAGGTGTCTTGTGTGACACAGTAGATCTCATCATTGGTTGAAAGACATAATATATAAATAAGGTTCATAACCGAGACTGCTTTGGACAAACTGTCATTTTAGGTTTTTATGTGATTCGGATAATTGGTTTATCTAAACTAATTGAATCATATAGATATGCCCAGGGTGTATTGAACTTGACCATTAGGAATGATTTGTCTTGTACTAATTTAATAGACAAATCGTCCTTGGTATTCTATCTCTTAATCCCTAGACTCGAGCGGGTATGAGGATTAGGCATAGTGTACTTTGATTTGCCAATGGGTGAGGCCTATTGTGGCCAATAATCTCAGTAGGTTGGGTGCACGTGTTTAGTTACTCGGTGTGCTGCTGCTTGTCAAAAGGAAACCATGTACCGGTGCGTCCGGGGTGATGGACTTATGTCCGGTATAGTAAAAAGGTCGAGTGGTACTAGTCTCTGAATTAAAGAAGTTAATTAATTTATCAGTAAATTAATAAATTAACGAGCACTATATCTTTGATGTGGGGATATTATGAATAAATTAATTAAGTTGTTCCGGAAGCAATTTTGGTGTAGGGTGGTAGTGCCAAAATTAATCCGTTAGTGGTACGATTAATTTTGTAATGGGTTAATTGAATAGGTAGAATTAATTAATTGATTAATTATTCCTAAGGGTTAATTAAGTAATTAACAAAGTAGAATTAATTAATTAATTAATTAACTCTTAAGTTTCAATTAGAATTAGGAAATCCTAGAGATTGGGAAATCTAGTAGGATTTGGTTTATCCTATCAGATTGGTTACCTAATTGGATTTGGAAACTAATTAATTACCTAAACCCATTAGGAAGACCAATCCTAAACCAACTTGTGGTCTCTCTTGTAACTTTATATATAGACAAGGGATTAGCTATTTAATATACACAATTCATATGTTTTCAAGACAAGAAAACTAGAGAGATAAAATCCTAGAGAGAGAAATAAAATTCTCTCCCAAAGTCGGATTTCACAAGCTCAATAGGCTGCCATTTTTTGCCCCCTTTGTCCGGCTAGTTTTGTAGCGGCGCGTGGGTGATTTTACGGCGACGCGTGAGCTATCTCGGGATCCCAGGTGGTGCGTGTTCTTCACGAGCTAGGGGCAGGGGTTGCTGAATTTTACAGGTGACCCAAATGTGGTGATTAGCTGATCAAATTACTCGTTAGATTGCTGCCCACACAGCATACAAGCAAAGTATTGAGGCATACTAGAGAATCACCTGAGTACATGCTTCAAATGTATAATTCTTATGTTTCCGCTTAATTAAGAATTTTTGTTGTGTGATAAATCGAATAAGTACAAACCCATATCCTGCGCAATGTTATTTCTAGCAAGGGTTAGAATAGCGATTGTGCTAGAGCCTAGGCCTTGCCAGAGATTCCGATTCTGGAATGCATAGCACGAAAGTGAGTTTCTGGCTAGGCATGGGCATATAATATTTCAGTGTTTGACCATTATTTCTTGATAACCTTAAGCTTCTCTCTTTTCTTAATCATTTTGTTCTTCCCTCTAACTTTTATCATCTCTATTTGCTCTTCTAGGCTTTCAATCTTTTCCAAGATCTCGCATATGATCTCCTTTAACTCATTATCATGCTTCACCACATTCACATCTTCCACCTTATGTTTCATCAACTTATCCAACACCATTTCTAGAGTATTTTGCATCTTATCCATTCTCATTTCAAGCTCTAAATTCCCTTGGAAATAAGCGGTGGGCATTCAATATTGGAGGCTCAAAGGTTGACCTTTTAAGAATCTCCACTTCTCTCTCATTAAGCCTTGATATCCAATCCTTGGAATTTGATTCGCTCTTTTTCTTAGGTTCCTCTCTAAAGAACAAATGGGACTCTTCTTCTTCCATAATCTCCTTTCTTCCCTCACAAGATGTTTTCATTTTTTCTTTTAAACTCTCACCATTTTCATCATTAGGTTCCTTCATTTTAATGGGTGTCTCATCCTCCAAAGATTTTGTGTCTCCATTCGACAATTCTTCAATTGTGACTTTAGTCTCTCCAAGCATAATAATTCACTATTTTCATTATCTCCATCCTCGAACACTTCCTTATCATCCACCTTGTGACTTGCTTTAGCTTGTGCTCTTTCTCTAATAGTTTCTCCTGGATAAAGCACCATTCCCAAGAGATCATCATAAGGTCTCCTTTCGACTTTTTCTATCCCATAGACATACTCTTTTCTGAGAACATGAAAAGTAACACCCTTACTCTTGATGTGCAAACCGCATCACCGGTAGCTGGGAATGACCTTCCTACAATGATAGGAACTTCATCATCTTTATCCATGTCTACAATGATAAAATTCACCGGTAAGATCATTTGATTCATCCTAGCCAAAATATTCTTAATAATCCCATTGGGAATCACTTTTGAGCTATCCGCCATTTGCAAAGTCACATTAACCTGTTTCAAATCTCCCAATATTTCACATGATTTTTTGCCGTAGTGAGTGGCATCAAATTTACACCTGCACTCGGATCACACAAGACTTTCTTGACTCCACATCTATGCATTTCACTGCAAATAATGCAAAATCGGCCATAAGTACAATCTTAAAGCACAATTAGATTAAAAATCTAATAATAAAAGACTAAAAGTGCATAATTTTATCTTTAAAAAAAATGTGAATTCGGGTCACATCAGCATGACAAACTTTAAGCATATTATTAGTGATTCAATTCTAGTTGAGAGTAAGTTTTTTATGAGTTGGAGGCCTAATTTTACATTTATTATTGGGTTTTTCTCAAATTTATTCTTGTTAATATTCAAATAAATTTTGTAATTATTACAAATTTATTTTTAACTTTTTGGAAAAAATCTCCTTGTTTGGAAAGTAACCCATGTGTTAAATTTTATTTTATTTAATTAGAAGGAGGAATAGAATATTCAAATTAGAACTGGGCTGCAATTAAAAGCAAAGGTGATGGATGAAATTTTTATTTGCACGTAGAATTTGATTTAGTTTTGTGAATTTCCGTCCAAATTAATATCGTTCCTCAATTAGATTTATCAATAGTTTAATTATTTCATCTATTATTGTCAGGTCTTTAATTATGACATTTTTTGTTGAAATTTACGCCCCAAAACATTTAAATATATAGCTTCCACGAAAAACAATAATAAAAATTCTTTATTCTTTTGTGTAGAATTCATATTATTAGTTGCGAATTCTTGATGAAGGATGAAAACTTGGCCTTAATGGTTCTATGTTCTTCAGAGGCATGGAACAACTGATGAAATTTGCTGAAATTTTGAAAAAATCAAACCTTTTAATTTATCCTAATTATTTATTAGGGCTGTATTCAAAAAATTGATAATAAAGAAAAGGAATTTGAAGTCTTGTATGCCAGAAGAGAAAATTAAGGTTAATTAGAAGTCAGCTCAGATTTGTCCAAGAATTGGCAATCAGCATGAAGAAATAATAATGCAATCATTAATCATACCCCTAATTAGACGCCGTCATCATACGGGTAGAAAGCAGAATCCAGCCACTCATGGCCAGTGATAAACTCAGAAATCGCGAAATTCAGAGCATCTCGATCATCCATTTTGTGAAAACTCGGCCAAGCAATACGATTATCAGTGAGTGAACCAGGGCCATTGTTATCATACTCCCCATAGTACAAACTGTTGAGGCTGCTACTATTACCATCTGACCACGGTTTCCATCCTTCCAGGGCAATATGATCTTCAATGTAAGATTTCATAACCACCGTTATCGAGTAATTCTTCCATGGCCGTCCCAGAAAACTCTGGACACTACCGGGGCAGTTAACCAGGTCGGTCCCTGGCAGAATCGAACAATTCTGTACAGAAATCCCAGTGTACTCGTACGGGGAATCTCGTGATTGGGCCGTGATCACCGTGAATTGTCCGGGCATTGGAAGCCTGGAAAAGATGTTGCATCGTTGCAAAACAACCCGCTGTGTTCACAAACATTATGTCTCGTGCCAAGAATCCATCACCGGATACGGCTGAAAGGGAGGTAAGAATCCTTAGCAAAGTAACAAGTTTTTGGTACTAAAATGCTAATGTCGATAGAGGGGAGTTGGGAAAAATTTTACCCACTGTTGCGGATTTGAATGTAGTCCAACAATCCACCACGCTTCTGTTAGTAGAAATAACTGTGATATTTCTTCCATCCCCAAGCAGAACAATGTTAGGCTTTGAACTCGGGATCTCCACATTTTCTCGATGCATTCCTTTCCTGACGTAGATGAATATTCTGTCTGCACTGTTGTTTGGAGCAAATTTTATGGCATCGGCCAGGGAAGTGAAGTTTCCAGTTCCATCGGCAGTCACTGTCAACATAATATTGCTAGAATTAGTTTCATGGTCAGAACTCTGTAATATTCGCCAATCTTTTCTTGACATCCAGCCTGGAAATCCCATTAAGAATTTCGGCATTCGGCCTGGTTTATTAGGGAGAAGCGACAATGCATTGCTAATATGCTTGTAAGCATCAGTCATGGAAGCAATGAAAGGCTGTTTAGAAGGACCAGATGCAGAATCCAGGCCTTCTAAGCAAGTGAATTTGTTAGTCAAACTTGCACTAAGGTACGCCCTCGCATCGGCTAAATTGGTAGAGTTATGATCATTACTGACTCTGCAAACAGATTTCCTCAAAGAAGAAATGGTGATTACATGTAAGTCATCACAGTCCTGGAGCGTACCCTTATGTTTCTCGACAATGTTGGGTTGGTTGATGGAAGAGAAGTTTTTTGACAGCTTTCCAGCTTCCAGTTTGAAGGGAATGGAGGAGCAGAGCCAAGTGATTTGGACAAATGCTATGGGACTTTGCTATTTGTAGCTCAAAATTGTTATTTGTAGCTCAAATTTTAGTGTAAAATGATCAAAATGCCCCTTGAATAAATAATAAATGATTTAAAATAAAAAATATTTTAAAAAATCAAATTTGCAATGGACGACCCACTCAAATTAAGCACGGTCAAAATAGGCGGACCACCTAAAAATAGCACCTGAACCATCGATAGAACGCATGGAGAACCACAAGAACCATGGTGAATCACGCCTAAAATGGGTGCGGAACCATGGGAACGGACGCATAAGTGATGCTCCTTACCCATGGTTAGGGACGCATCATTTATGCGCCCAGCCCAAGGTGTTCACCAATGTGATCATCCTCCCTCGAATGAGATGGCTCATCAGGTCGCTGGTGGGATAAGCTAGATGCTTTCCGCTTCCTATGGGAAGCCGTAGGTCGCTGTGCGGAATTATTTGCCTCGGAACCTACAAAACATTTAACGAAGGTAAAGTAAACAAATAATATTAAAAATAATTATATACATTATTTAAATAAATAAAATTATATAAATTATCAAAATATATTTATAATTTCAAAAATTAATTAAAATTGTGGAAGAAAATGATTTTGACCGGTCAAATGCACAGTCAACGCGTGTGTTTGATCGGTGGATCGCCCATGCTATCAATCAATGGTGATCGAATGGTGGCCCGATCGCCTATGCAATCGATCGGTGGCAAATCGCCACCGATCGATTTCATAGGCGATCGGCAGGGGCGAAATCGCCACCAATTGATCGCCAGTGCGATCAATCGGTGACGATTCTGTTGGAGTAGAATACATAAGCTATGCTTGTATTGTACAGTTTCCCAGTTTAATATATCGATTTGTGTTTCAGTCATATCTTGTTGTGCATTAATCGTCCATTTATATTATGTAAGTAGATGATGAGGTGTCTGGTGCGACACAATAGATCTCATCATTGGTTGAAAGACATAATATATAAATGAGGTTCGTAACCGAGACGGTTTTGGACAAACTATCGGTCTAGGTTATTATGTGATTCAGATAATTAGTTTGTCTAAACTAATTGAATCATATAGATATGTCCGGGGCATATTGAACTTGACTCTTAGGAATGATTTGTCTTGTACTGACTTAATAGACAAATCGATCCTTGTATTCTATCTCTAAATCCCTAGACTCGAGTGGGCATGAGGATTAGACATAGTGTACTTTGATCTGCCAATGGGTGAGGTCAAATGTGGCCAATAGTCTCGGTGGGTTGGGTGCGCGTGTTTAGTTACTTGGTGTGCTGCTGCTTGTCGAAAGGAAACCATGTACTGGTGCGTCCGGGGTGATGGTGCTCCCGAGATGAGCTCGAAATGTTTATCATACTAAACCCGGCCGGTGGACTTATGTCCGGTATAGTAAAAAGGTCGAGTGGTACTAGTCTCGGAATATTAAGAAGTTGATGAATTAATTTATCAGTAAATTAATGAATTAACGAGCACTATATCTTTGATGTGGGGAGATTATGAATATAATTTAATTAAGTTGTTCCAGAAGCAATTCTGGTGTAGGTTGGTAGTGCCATAATTAATCCGTTAGTGGTACGATTAATTATGTACTGGGTTGTTGACAAAGGTAGATTTAATTAATTTAGAAATTAATTGATCTTTGTGTTAGTTGGTTGTGAATCATCCCAGGAACTGGTTTGGGATAAGTGAATCCCTGTGTCAGTTGGGAGTGATTCATCCCAGGAACTGGATTGGGATAAGTGAATCCCTGTGACAGTTGGGAGTGTATCAGTCCAGGAACATGATTGAAGGAAACAGAATCTGTATCAGTCCAGAAACAGGATTTAAGGAAAACAGAAACCCAGTAGGAAGACCAATCCTAAACCAACTTGGAGTCTCTCTTGTAACTCTATAAATAGACAAGGGATCAGTCATTCAAGAATCACAATTACACAATTAATCCACAGGATTTCTAGAGAGAGAAAACGTTTCTCTCTCCAATTCGAATTTTCAAGAAAGTGTGCAGCTGGTTTTTGGGTTTCTAGTGGTTGAAATTTTGGACTTGGTTTATACCAGCTGCGCGTAGCTTTCTCTCTCAGTGGGCGGTGCGTTTATAGTACGTGCCAGGTGTTGCGGGGCTAGAGTTTTCTAGCAAGTGGATTGTGGTGAGTAGCTGATCAATTGACTTCTAGTTCGTTGCCCACACAACGTGAAGTCATAGTCTTGAGGCATACAAGAGAATCACCAAGTGCACGCTTCAAAGGTACTTTTCTAAGATTCCACTTTAATAAAAAAATTTTGTTGCGTGGTAAATCGAGCAAGTGCAAACCCAGATCCTACCAAAATCTTTCAATTGGTATCAGAGCCAGGTTTAGGGGGTTCTGTGCTTGTTCGATTTATTACATGGTTTTATTTGCAGGTGGTTTAGAATCCCGACTATTATGGTTACGTTTGTATGGATTTTAATTAAACTCCGGGACATGTCCGGATTTAATTTTATTATGAATGTTTGTAATAGTATAACCACGTGCTAGAAGTCGTGTAGGATTAGATCAAATATGTAGTAGGATTTTATCTATGTAATTTCGATTATTTAATTTTCCTAGAATGCCTTGTAGTAGGAAAATTGTTTTTTATGTAATCGAAGGCGTTATGGTGGGCGACTTGGATTCGTGGGTTTTGGGTTACCATGAATTTGAAGAAACCCAGGAAAACCCAGAACGAATTGCAAGAAGACCGAATAGTTTGGGAAAAAGCGAAGGAGGAGTTGGCGGCAGGAGGCGACGACGGCAACGATTGCCAACAGCAAAATCACCGGCCGGCAACCAAAAAAAGGCAGTAGCAGGTAGAAGCAGCGCGCAGCAGCTGCAGACGCGCAGGCGCCCTGGCCCACGAGCACACGGGCGCAGCGCAGCGCGCGCGCTGGGCCGCGCACACGGCCCGTGCGGGCAGCGCGGCCCTCGGGCCGAGCTGCGGCCCGGGCGGCCCGTTCGGGCTGTTTTTGGCCCGTTTTTCCTCTAATTTTTGTTTTTTGAAGTTCAAGACTCTCTCCATCGAGTGACGTGACGGGACACGAGATCAAGGCAAAGGATGGAAGCAATTAAAACCATAATAGTCGGGAAATTTATTTTACGTATTTATTTCCCGTATTTATTGTTTTAATTTTTATGCTTTATTTTTATGTTGTATTTTAGATGCATGAATTAAAGTATGTCTAGTTTTATGGTTGCATATAACTTAGGTTAGTTAATTGCATGTTAAAACCGGAAAAACCCTCAATTTGGAAATCTAAGTGGGAGCGGGTTGTGTTATATCCCCATGGCCACCATTACGGGTTCATATGTGATGTGGGTGGGATTGCGCGTTGGCATTAGGGCCTTCCTGCATTTGGATGAGTCCAGCCCCGAGATCGCTAAACTATGAGCTTCTGAGTAAGATGACTAGAGCGAGTTTAACTAGGAGAAATGCAACACCCTCTCTATCTGAGGCGCACTATCCTGAAGTAACAAACTCATAAGTCACGTAATGGCACACACTTAGTGTACGATCTGCAGTATTCCTCCCGCGAGGTTACGCTGCTTACTTGTACGGCTGAAAGCACCGACTATTAGCTACATTGATCAAAAGATCGTTGGTCAGATAGTGTAGTTAATGAACTTGGTTCTTCTCAAACGAATGTGGGTTAGCGTAAACGTCCACACTGCGTGGCTTGCGAGAATCCCGGTGGATGAGATGTTGGTGGATTAATATTATTGTTTTGAGGGAAATCAATAATTAAATTGAATTTTCATGTTTTCAAAAATTCTAGCATATATAACTGAAACACTGTTTGTTTACTTTCCAGTTTAAATTGATATGGCATTCAATCCTTTAGCTGCTATTTTGAAAAACAACAATTTAACTGGAACTAATAATGTCGATGGAAGTCGTAACTTGGACATTGTCCTTAGGGCTGAGAGCGCTCATGTGAGAGATCGTGTCATTGACATGATTAGTAACATCAACAAGGTTGAGGTAGTGGGAGGCGAAATCATTGGTGAAACCAAAGCTGATATTGTCCTCCAGAGCTTACCTCAAAGCTATGAGTGGATTCGGTTGAACTACAACATAAGTAAGATGTTCTGGAGTTCATCCGAGCTCTTGGCAGAGTTGATGGCGCCTCAAAGCTATGAGCAGATTCGGTTAAACTACAACATAAGTAAGATGTTGTGGAGTTCATCCGAGCTCTTGGCAGAGTTGATGGCGGCTAAAAGTCTTCTTCAAAAGAAGAAGCGAGCTTTAGTCACAGTCGAAGCTTTAGAATCTTTTTCTGAGCCTGATGCTGGAAAGAATAAGAGAAAGCTCGAGGCAGTAGCTAAAAAGGCACATATTGTGCCATAGCCAGATATTGCAAAGAATAAGTCGAAAGACAAGTGCTTCAAGTGCAATAAGACAGGACATTGTAAATTGGATTGTCCAAAGCTTATAAGTACGATAAATTATGCTTTAATTACTGAGACATGTTTAGCGGCGATTCCCACAGATACTTGGTGTGTGGATTCAGGTGCCACTGACCATGTTTGTAATTCTCTGCAAGGGTTCCAAGTAACCCGGAAGCTTAGAAAGGGCGAATTGGATATCTACTTGGGCGACACTACGAGTGTGTCAGTAGAAGGAGTGGGAGTAGTTACTTTGAATTTCGAGAATTCTAGTTTAGAGTTAGTTCATTGTCTTTATGTACCGAGTTTTAGAAAGAACCTTATTTCGGTTTCTAAACTCTTGAAGAACGGTTATAAGTTTATTTTTTCTAATGAGTCTGTACTTATTAGGAGAAATGGGAAACTTATTTGTTCTGGTTCATTGGCGGACAATTTGTTTGTGGTTAACTCTAACTCCCCTGTTGCGCAAAACATAGAGTGAGATAGCTCAGAATCTAACATTAATAAGAGGAAGAAACCTTCTGAAATGAATCAGACCTATCTTTGGCATCTAAGGCTAGGTCATATAAACCTTAGTAGGATTCAGAGGTTGGTCAATGATGGACCTTTGGGTTCATTAGATATTGACAGTTATGCAACCTGCGAATCTTGCTTGGAATGTAAGATGACCAAGAGACCTTTTTAAAGCAAAAGGCTATAGAGCTAAAGAAGTATTAGAGTTGATTCATTCTGACTTGTGTAGACCTATGACAGTCCAGGCACGAGGGGGATATGAGTATTTCGTGACGTTCACGGATGACTACTCTAGGTACGGATGTTTTGGCAAGTTCAAAGAGTTTCGGGCAAATGTGGAGAAGCATCATGGTAAGAGTATCAAGACACTGCGTTCAGATCATGGTGGGGAGTACCTGTCCTATGAATTTCGAGATTACCTCACTGAGGTAGGAATTCAGTCTCAGTTGTCTGTACCTGGCACGCCACAGCAGAATGGTGTAGCAGAAAGGAGGAATCGGACTCTTATGGAAATGGTTAGGTCCATGATGAGCTATAGTGATTTGCCAAGTTAGTTCTGGGGATATACCTTGGAAACGGCAATGTATATTCTTAATCTTGTACCATCTAAAATCGTGCCTTCAACCCCAGTAGAGTTATGGAACGGGCGGAAGCCCAGTCTAAGACATCTCAGAATTTGGGGCTGCCCAGCACATGTGCTTAAGGCAGATACGGCTAAGTTAGATGCAAAAACAGAATTAATGCTGTTTGTAGGGTATCCTAGGGGAACGAAAGGTGGTCTATTCTATAGTCCTAAAGATTAGAAGGTGGTGGTAAGTACTAACGCTAGATTTTTAGAAGAGAACTATGTCTTAGATCACAAGCCCAAGAGTAAGATAGTACTAGAAGAGCTGAGACGACAAACTAATAATCCTGATGCACCAGCACAAGTAGATACACCACACACTGCACGTGAGATCACAGATGATGCGCCTACACAGGCAGTGCCTCGTCGTAGTGGGAGGGTTGTGAGACAGCCAGGCAGGTTCATTGGCATGGGAGAGGCTTCAGACCTAGTCCCAGGTGTGCCTGAACCTGACCCAATCAACTACAATGAGGCGCTTCGAGATAAAAATGCAGAATCTTGGCGTAAGGTAATGATATCCGAGATGGGGTCAATGGACCACAATCAAGTCTGGGAGCCTGTGGACCTGCCTGATGGGTTTAAGCCCATTGGATGCAAGTGGGTCTACAAACGTAAGAGAGGACCTGACGGGATGGTGGAAACCTTTAAAGCTAGGCTGGTGGCGAAGGGGTATACTCAAAAAGAGGGAATCGATTATGAGGAAACCTTCTCCCCGGAAGCCATGCTTAAGTCGATCCAGATTCTCTTGGCCATAGCTGCTCATATGGATTATGAGATTTGGCAGATGGATGTCAAGACAGCTTTCATAAACGAAAGTCTTGAGGAAACCATCTTCATGCAGCAACCAGAGGGATTCATTGAAAAAGGCCAAGAGCATAAGATTTGCAGGCTTAAGAGGTCTATTTATGGACTTAAGCAGGCATCCAGATCCTGGAACATCTGGTTTGATGAGGTAATCCAGTCTTTTGGATTTACTCAGTGTCCGGATGAGCAATGCGTATATCGCAGACGTGATGGAAACTCAGTGGTGTTTCTTGTGCTTTACGTAGATGACATTCTATTGATTGGCAACAACAAGAAAGTGTTATCAGACATAAAGGCATGGCTGTCTAAGCAGTTTGATACGAAGGACTTAGGGGAAGCGGGGCATATCCTTGGGATCAAGATTATTCGAGATCGTAGGAAACGTTCGTTAACGCTCTCCCAAGCTTCATACATAGACATCATTCTGGCCCGTTTTAACATGCAGAACTCCAAGAAAGGTTTTCTACCTTTCAGGCATGGAGTGTTTATATTTAAGGAGCAGTCTCCGAAGACTGTTGAGGAGATAGAGACCATGAGGACAGTTCCGTATGCTTCGGCAGTAGGAAGTCTCATGTATGCCATGTTGTGTACGAGGCCTGATATCTGTTATGTCATTGGCATGGTGAGCAGATATCAGAGTAACCCCGGGAAAGCTCATTGGGAGGCAGTAAATTGCATTCTCAAGTATTTGCGCAGAACGAGGAACCAAGTTCTGGTCTATCAGGATCCTGAGCTGGTACCCCGAGCTTACACAGATTCAGATTTCCAAGGCGACAGGGACAAGAGGAAGTCTACCTCAGGGTGTGTGTTTACTCTAGGAGGTGGAGCCATAGTTTGGCGGAGTGTCAAGCAGAAATGCGTGGCGGACTCTACCATGGAGGCTGAGTATGTTGCCACATCAGAGGCAGCGAAAGAAGCAGTATGGCTCAAGAACTTCCTAGTGGACTTAGATGTGATTCCTGGTTTGCCGAAGTCTATCACAGTTTATTGTGATAACAAAGGTGCAGTAGCAAACTCGAAGGAACCACGAGCCCACAAGGCGAGTAAACATATACAGCGCAAGTACCACCTGATACGAGACATCGTAAAGAGGGTAGATATGGTCATGGCTAAAATAGCATCAGAGGATAACCTTGCAGATCCATTCACGAAAACATTGACTTCTAAAGTCTTTGAGGCTCACGTGAAGGGCATGGGGATCAGATGCTTAGGAGAGCCTTGACAATTTTTTCTAGATAGATAGCAGCAGATTGGGTAGGATTGTATGTAGTTGTATACTTAAAGCACATCTTAAGTATTAGTGGGAGATTGTTGGAGTAGAATACATAAGCTATGCTTGTATTGTACAATTTCCTAGTTTAATATATCGATTTGTCTTTCAGTCATATCTTGTTGTGCATTAATCGTCCATTTATATTATGTAAGTAGATGATGAGGTGTCTGGTGCGACACAGTAGATCTCATCATTGGTTGAAAGACATAATATATAAATGAGGTTTGTAACCGAGACGTTTTTGGACAAACTATCGGTCTAGGTTATTATGTGATTCAGATAATTAGTTTGTCTAAACTAATTGAATCATATAGATATGCCCGGGGCATATTGAACTTGACTCTTAGGAATGATTTCTCTTGTACTGATTTAATAGACAAATCAATCCTTGTATTCTATCTCTAAATCCCTAGACTCGAGTGGGCATGAGGATTAGACATAGTGTACTTTGATCTGCCAATGGGTGAGGTCAAATGTGGCCAATAGTCTCAGTGGGTTGGGTGCGCGTGTTTAGTTACTTGGTGTGCTGCTGCTTGTCGAAAGGAAACCATGTACCGGTGCGTCTGGGGTGATAGTGCTCCCGAGATGAGCTCGAAATGTTTATCATACTAAACGCGGCCGGTGGACTTATGTCCGGTATAGTAAAAAGGTCGAGTGGTACTAGTCTCGGAATATTAAGAAGTTGATGAATTAATTTATCAGTAAATTAATGAATTAACGAGCACTATATCTTTGATGTGGGGAGATTATGAATATAATTTAATTAAGTTGTTCCGGAAGCAATTCTGGTGTAGGTTGTGTTAGTTTTGAATACAGAAAAGCTATGGCTTGTATCAAAAACTAATATCCACAGATGACATATCATTTTGTTTCAGTATAAATCTGTTCCTTTATATCATAGAACTAGATAACGGGGTGTTGACAAACACAGTAGATACCGTTATTGGTTAAAGTATTGATATATAAAAAGTATGCTCGTAACCGAGATAGTCTGAACATACTATCGGTATAGGTTATTGTGTGGTTTGGAAATTGGTTTATCTAGACTAGTTTAAATCACACAGATATGCCCGGGGCATATTGAGAACGACCAGTTTGGATAGAATTGCCTTGTACTGATCGGCGTAGTCAATTCGGTCCTAGTATTCCGTCTCTCAATCCCGAGATTGGGACGGGCGTGAGGGTTGGGTGTCGTGTGCTTTGATTTGCCAAAGAGTGAGGTCAATTGAGGCCAATACCTCGGTAAGTTGGGTATGCGGTGTTTAGCTTCTTGCGTGCCGTTGCTAGTCGGAGGAATCCACGTACCAGTTCGCCGGGTTGATGGTGCTCCCGAGATGAGCTCGTAAGGTTATTATATTAAACCTGGCCAGTGAACTTTATGTTCGGTATAATAAAAGGTCGAGTGGTACTAATCTCGGAAACCAAGAACTCGGTGAATTAATTTGTCAGTAAATTGATAAATCGACGAGCACTAGATCTTTAATGTGGGGAGATAGATGAAATAATAATGGCGCGATGTAAAGTCGTTTTTGAGCGGTAGTTCCATAATTGGTCCGTTAGTGGTACGACCGATTATGCGTTTGACTAATCGACAAGGTAAATTAATTAATCCGAAGGGTTTAATTAATATTTGATCGACGAAGTTAATTTAGAAATTAATTCTATTTTGAATTAATTAATTCTAAGGGTTTGATTAAATTAAATTAACAAAGTGGATTAAATAAATTAATTTAAAAGGGTCGATTGGAGTTGATTAGTCGGGAAGACTTAGTGGTAAACGAAAGTCAAATTTAAAGGCCTAACACGAGAGCCCATTAGGTCTCCAATCGAGCTTCTATAAATAGAAAGCTTTAGCCCTAAGAAATTAGTAGTGTGGCTTGAAAGACAAGAAATTGTCTTGCTAAGAAATAAAGGGGTTAGAGAGAGATTCAAGAAAAAGATTAAATCTTTTGAATCTTTCTCGGAGTCACCCAGGCCTATCTTTCTCCCGAACAACTCTTCGACCAAAAGGGTTCCATTTTAATAGTTGCTGATCCTCATTCCTGCTGTTTTTTTTCGTGGGTTTTCTGGCGGAAATACTGCTGTGTTATTTTTGGGCTGCTGCAGTTTTTAATCCCGGCTGGACTGTTGAGTTTGGTGTGATGATCCGATTATTCTTCACGTATTGATCTTCTACATTGTTGTTGAGTGATCCGTGGAAATAATTGTCCAGATCTCGACTAAAACTCCAGGTCGGTCAGTGCTGTTTGGACGGTTGTGCATCAGCTGGTCGGTGCAGTGCTCGCTAGAAACTCACGGCGGTCGTTCATTTTATTAAGCAGCTATGACCCAGATTTTTGGTTGATATTTAGAGAAATTCGGGCAGCCCATTTTGGTATTTCTCATGGGTTCAGTTAGCAAATCCCGTTAGATTATTGCCCACCCAATATTCGGGATTTCTACGAAGAATCGATTGGATTTCTTGTGGAAATCGCAGCAGAATTTTTGGTATTCTTTAAGCAAGGGACTTCGCTTCAAAAGGTAGAATCTTTAACTTCCGCTTTTAT
Organism: Knoxia roxburghii; assembly: GCA_030378225.1. NCBI lineage: Eukaryota > Viridiplantae > Streptophyta > Magnoliopsida > Gentianales > Rubiaceae > Knoxia > Knoxia roxburghii. The sequence continues at coordinate 22,458,193 of CM059424.1, forward strand.
TAAAGATTCGATTTTTTGTGTCCCGATTAATAAATTAAATAAGTATAAGCCTAGATCCGTTCATGGGTAAACTAATTTGAGCATGAGCTTGGTCGAAAGCTTCCGATTCTGGAATGCATAGCACGAAAGTGAGGTTTTCGATTTAGCCCGGGCTTGTTCAGTTTTCCTTCAGGTTGGTAGTGCCATAATTAATCCGTTAGTGGTACGATTAATTATGTACTGGTTTGTTGACAAAGGTAGATTTAATTAATTTAGAAATTAATTGATCCTTGTGTCAGTTGGTTGTGAATCATCCCAGAAACTGGTTTGGGATAAGTGAATCCCTGTGTCAGTTGGGAGTGATTCATCCCAGGAACTGGATTGGGATAAGTGAATCCCTGTGACAGTTGGGAGTGTATCAGTCCAGGAACAGGATTGAAGGAAACAGAATCTGTATCTGTCCAGAAATAGGATTGAAGGAAAACAGAAACCCAGTAGGAAGACCAATCCTAAACCAACTTGGAGTCTCTCTTGTAACTCTATAAATAGACAAGGGTTCAGTCATTCAAGAATCACAATTACACAATTAATCCACAGGATTTCTAGAGAGAGAAAACGTTTCTCTCCCCAAGTCGAATTTTCAAGAAAGTGTGCAGCTGGTTTTGGGGTTTCTAGTGGATGAAATTTTGGCTTTGGTTTATACCAGCTGCACATAGCTTTCTCTCTCTGCGGGCGGTACGTTTATAGTACGTGCCAGGTGCTGCGGGGCTAGAGTTTTCTAGCAAGTGGATTGTGGTGAGTAGCTGATCAATTGACTTCTAGTTCGTTGCCCACACAACGTGAAGTCATAGTCTTGAGGCATACAAGAGAATCACCAAGTGCAAGCTTCAAAGGTACTTTTCTAAGATTCCGCTTTAATAGAAATTTTTTGTTGCGTGGTAAATCGAGCAAGTGCAAACCCAGATCCTACCAAAATCTTTCAGATTCTGGAACCTTTGGATTGCTTAGGCGATCCTCCGGTTGAAGAGTCGCACCTGACAGATCGCATGGGCGATCCTTGGGTTGCAAAATCGCCTCCAACAGCTCGCCCATGCGATCCGTCATATGCGATTCAGCAACCAAAGGATCGCTATCGAATTTGAATAAAGAAAACTTTTAAAAAAATAATTTACCTGCCCGAATAACCCTTTTCCAACTCCATGTCGCCTTCGCGGTTCGTCTCCGCCACCGTCCATGCGCACTTGCGTTCTATAGGAGGTTTGTTTGAAGATAAATGGTTGAAGGAGTTTTTTTGACTTTTAGAAGGTTAGGGAGAAAATGCCCGCATGGAATACATATACCACTGGGTTGGAAGCCACGCCGAAAAGAGGCGCGGCCACCATGAGTTCAGACGTCTTACAAAGGCATCCTTTTCCATTGTGGTCGCGCCTCTTTTGGGCACGGAGCACCATGATGCGATTTGCACGGTGTCTGCGCCTTAAATAGGCGCTTCTGCCATGGGTAAGGATGCATTAGTAAGGCGTCCATGCCTACTGTTCCGCACCTATTTAAGGCGTGTTGAACCATGGTGCGAATTGCTGTTTTTTGCGTTGTTTCAATGGTGAGCGCGCGTTATTTAGGTGTTGTACCCATTGTAAATACTATTTTTCTTAAAATTTTTAATTTAATTCATTTATTATTTATTTAGAGGCCATTTTGATCATTTTACACTAAAATTTGAGCTACAAATAGCAATTTTGAACTACAAATAAGAATTCAGAAATGTTATTGGGGACATTGAGCCTCAGGGAGTTATAACAAGCTTCAGGATATGGCATGGACTTGCAGAGGGCTTCTATTGAAGACAAATTGAAACCTGAATTTGATGAAGACGGGAAACCAGAAGAGCAATTGACAACAATATATGCTGCTGTGAGGGAAATCAAGAATAGTTGAAGGGATAGCTTCATCTTGTGGGAGGCCATGAAAACTCAACTGTGTAGATAATATATAGTTTTTTTTTCCAAAAATTAATGATTATAGGAGATGTTCAAATTAGCCTCATGTTAATGCTTAGGTTGAGGTGAGAGTTAGGCCAACTTTCTTTCACTTGATCAAAGAAATGCCATCCAACTGATACTGAAGGAAGGAGAAATTGAGGGAGCTTATGCGAATTTGTTGGGAGGAATCAGGGAGTTGTTGAGAAAGGAGTGGAGGGTGAGTTCACAACATGTTTACGAGGAAAGCAACTATGCTTAAAAAACCCACACGTTTAATCAGTTGCATGGGAAGACAAGTTAGTTACCAAAACCCCTTCCTATCTCATCCGCCTGAAAAATAGGAACCTGTTGATTATCCCCACTATCAAAATCAATAAACATTCTACCAAATCCCAACAAATATTAAAAATCCCTACAAAGAAGACGGCCATTCGGGAAGAAGATACGTCGACTACTCCCCCATAAACCAGAGAGCAACTACTGGCCGGAGGAACAAAGAAAGCGCATCCAGAAAGAATGAAAGATTGAAACTTTTTTGGCAAAAAACAAAATTGTTCGACTAGAAAAAGGTAATTTCTCACAGCTACCTTTAGCTAGGAGCCTTTTTTCCTTCTGCCTAGCTCCCCGAAAACAACGTTCAACTTGCGTGTGTTAAGCATATAGCTAGCGTTCCTTCTGAGCCAGGATCAAACTCTTCTTGTTACTATGATTGGGCCTTGAAGTGGTAGAACCTGTTGAACCGGGCGTATTCTTTTCCAACCTTCTGTGAAATGATGTTCTCTTATGATTGCTACTTTGTTTAGTTTAGTGATTGATATCTTAGAGAGTCTCAGTCTAGTCACTCAACTAATCCACTCGTGGAGTGCTGGCATTATTTGAACAACAATTTAGAGGGCACTGCCTGTTCATTTTAATCAATAGCCCTGATTATGGTTTTCTTTCTTCTTCTTCTTCAAATTTGCAGAGACCCCAAATGGGAAGGTGGTATGAAAGTTACAATGAAGATCCACACATCGTCCGAGCAATGACTCAGATCATACTAGGACAACAATGAGACGCACCTAAAACAGGAAAACAAGTTCCTTATGTTCCTTAATTCTATAGATTCAGTACAGAATAGTAGCTTTTTCTTTTTCTCATCCTTTCTTTTAGGCTATGTTTAGGTTATGCCATCCCCAATTCTGACTATCCCACCTCATAAATCGAAATCCCAAAAAACTCTAAACAAAATTCCAAAAACTCTATTATTTATTGCTGATTCTGATTATCCCACTTAGAGAAACTGAAAATCCCAAAAAACTCTAAACAACTATGGATGGTGGAATAAATGTTTGTTAAAAGTGAGCATTTATAATCTGAATATCTACATCGAAAAATCACTATGGATGGTGGAATAAATGTTTGTGAAAAGTGGGACTTTGTAATTTTATATCTATATAGAAAAATCACTATGGATGGTGGAATAAATGTTTGTGAACAGTGGGACTTTGTAATTTTATTAATTTGGTTTCCTTTTGTATTTTTTTAATAAAGATTTTGAAATTAATGTTACTGAATATTTGTATAAAACAGTGTGAAATGTGAGATTTTCGAATGAATTGTGCTTTTTTTTTAATATCTAAGTAGAACAACTCTATTCTATTCAAATTAGAATAAAACAATTCGATCAGTGGGATTATGGATGATTGATTCAACATTTTTGTTCACCCACATTGTGTATAAGAAAATTTTTAAACAAAATTACTATAAAATTTTTAAAAAATTGTACCACTTTCCAAACCTAAAAAAATTCCGACAAATAAAGAATATTCAACAGTTAGTATAAAATTAAATTTTTAAAAAAAGATAAGATAATATGAACAAGGTATCCTCCCCTAAAATTATGCAAGCACTATTCAACAATGTATCAAAAGGCGCATGAACTATGAGTAAGAAAAATCTGTAAAATTTAAGATTTTTTTGATGATGCAAGCAAATGTCATCAAAATTATGTAGTTTTAGACCTTGGACTATTACACTAGATAGTCCTATGATTATAATATAATTTGCGTAGAAGTATATACCAAAATTTTAGTAAGGGAGATTTTTAGTTATGGTCTATAAGATAGTGTTCTTTTTACAAATATTCCTTTTGTTGTGTTCATTCATATTATTGGTTCTCATTTACTTTTTCAACTTTAGAAATGGTCTAATGATTGTAGTTTATTTTATTTTGGTCGAAAGGATCAAACTTTTTGGGCTTCTGTATTTTTTTAAAATTTTAAAAGTGACAAATTTTTATATTTTTTAAAGCTTTTATTTTAAAGATAAATTTATTATATACATATACATGCTAGTATAAATTAGATAATTGTATTCAACATCAAAATTAGTTTGGAATTTACTTTGTAAATGTGGACGTCTAAATATTACCTTTATTTTTTTTGTTTACTGTCTTTTGGATTATTATTTTGTTTATTAATTTTATCAAATGTCCTTATTATTTTTTAAATTTAAAAATATAATCACATTTTAGTAAAAGGGGATGATAAATAAAAAACGAGCCATATTTAATACTATCTGGTAAATTCTATAATTATATGAATTGGTTTGTCATTAGGAATAATTTTTAAAGATTAAATCATATTTTTGATGACTTACATTTGGTCAATTAACTTTTTGGGTTCTTTATATTTTAAAATAATTTGTTGGTCCCTTACATATAAAATAAGTTTTATTTATTCTTTTATATTTTAAAAATATATTATTTAGTCCTCTTAATATCTATTTTATCTAAACTGTCTCAGTTTTATTTATGAGTACTATACAAAAATTTTTTAATGAAGGATCTAATAGTTTAAAAATCAGTGCATACATTTAAAAAATTTAAAATTTAAATCAGGTTATGAAAATTTGAAATGGTTATGTCTCTATTTAGTGAATTTCGGGTTAGTTATTTATAAATTTTAATCGTCTGATTTGAAATTTTTTAATAGTTAGATTAATATTTAGACTGTTATATTATTCATTTAGGAATGTCTAATAGATTGTACATGAATAGAGTTGATATAATTTGGATTGAATAAAAAATAGAGATCAAATAATATATATTTTAATTATAACAAACCCAAAAAATAATTTTAAAATGTAAGGGACAAAAAATATGTTTAATCATTTTTAAATATGCAAATTTTACTCAGTAGCTTTTATTGTCACGGAATATTGAGCACAAGTATTAAAATTTCATAGTTATTTTTTTTAGAAAAATAGAGAATATTATATGTACTGAGATAAATTATAGTAATCGTTTTTATTAAATATTTTAATTTAATAAATAAGGTAACTGTGATATTTCTATAAAAGAATACGTTTGCTTAACTTCATGAATTTTCAACAAATTCGTCAAATCAACAATTTGATGGCCATGACAAACAAGCTAATAGACACTCCAACCTCCAATTGTTATATAGTATAATTAGAAAATATTTCAATGTCCAATTTTTATAAATGACATAAGAGCATTAGTTAAGAGAGAAAATAAGACAAATTTAAAGAGTCACTGCATTAAATAGTATATTTTTATTAGGCCAACACTACTAAGAGTACATACAGTAGTTGTAAAATATAATTTGCCCTCTAACTTTGGTGTGGCCTTCCCTTCTCTATCTTTGCTTCTATGTGTCACAAGCTCACCTTTACACTATCATTATACGCAAATTATATCCTGTACCTAGAGGTACATGTACCTAATAATACATCACCACTCTCACTATAAGAGAGTGAGATACACGCTCTTCTCTTCTTATTCTTCTAAAAAAACTCAGTTCCTTCTTTTTCAAAAAATCACTTATTCTTCTTAAAAAATCAGTTATTCTTCTTCGCCGTACTCCATTCGCAACCGCATTTAATCAAAATTTTCATTCAAACACAGATTTAACGGAGATCGACGATTATTTTTTCCGACGAACAACACCAAATACAACAAAAAAATTACTTCTTCTTAAAAAATCACTTCTTCCTGTTCAAAAATCTTTTCTTCTTCTTCAAAAATCTCTCATTCTTCTTCAAAAATAACTTATTCTTCTTAAAAAATCACCACATCATAAAGTATGAACTGTATTTAATGGATTTACGGAACCTTATTTTCACGATTTGATGTTGGGTAATGTATTAATGATGTTATATTCGTGTTTTCTTATTCAAATAATGCTATGATATATAAATGGTTTCCGTGAGGTATTGGCACTTTCATGTGAAATGGGTTACTTCTGATTCTTCCCCGCTTATGGGACGTAACTAGACGTTGGGGGACGTTGCAGGACATAACGGGATGTTGCTGCTTTGTATTTTGGACGTAGCGGGACGTAACTAGACGTTGTGGGACGTTACTGCTTTGTATTTTCGGACATTACGGGACGTTGTCGGACGTAGCTGGACGTATCTGGACGTGGTGCTAATTTTTTTGGACGTAGCGAGACGTGGTAGACTATGTTCTGTGAAAAAATCAACTTAAATTCACATACATGGATGTAGACGTTTCAGGACGTGGTGCTAGTTGTTTTTGAAGTGGTTCTAGTGTTATGAGACGTTGTTGAATGTGTAATTTGAAAAATTCAGCTTAAATTCACATGCTTGGATGTAGACATTGCGACAGTTATTTTTTGGACGTGCATGGATGTTGCGGTAGTATTAGGAGACGTTGTAGAATGTGTTATGTGAAAAATTCACCACATGCCTGGATGTTGACGTTGTGGCAGTTATTTTTTGGACGTGCAGGGACGTTGCGGCAGTGTTAGGAGACGTTGTGGAAGGTGCAATCTATGAAGTTGTATTGCACGAAAGGTTCAAGAGGGCATAACTCGGCACTCGATTGTCCGATTTGGACCCACGAGTAGTCGATTTGATGGTTCTCTACGAGATCTACGCAATGTACACAACAGACCGACATTTGGAGATGGTTCCGATAAATAAAAATGTGTGGTTTTGGACAAAAATTTTAAATGGTCATAACTTTGCTTTCGGTGGTACGTTTTAGACGAATTTCTTTTTGATTTCATATAACTTTTCAAGATCTATCTATCTACAAACCGCCAAAGGCGTTTTGGGCCGCTCAAAACTCCAAAAAATGCCATATTCTAAAAGATACGAAAGATTTTTAATAATTTCAAGGTTTTTTGAATTTTTGACGAAACATTTGACATGTATAAAAAATAGTTTTTTACGATTTGCCTGTATGAAAACCTTGTTCCTCTGGGGTTCTACTGACCTATGTATTGGAAGATGGGAAATTTAATATTGACAATAGTGATCTTTTAAATGACATGTACAAAAAAGTGTAATTAAATGTCAACTAACTTTAAGTGGATTAATGGCAATTGAATTTTTTGGAGAGTCACAAGACTAAAATAACCAGGGTTCGAGTCTCGTCCCTGATAATTTTTTTTTTTTGTTTTTTCCTACTAATAGTTACTTAAATGGTATCTGTTTTTTACATTACTAAAATCAGCTATGCCGTTTTTGGACGTTGCAGCAGTTGTTTTTTGAATGTGCGGGGACGTTGCGGCCGTGTTAAGAGACATTGTGGAAGGTATTATGTGAAAAATTCAGCTTAAATTCACATGTCTGGATGTAGATATTTTTTGACGTTGCGACAGTTATTTTTTGGACGTAGGTGGACGTTGCGGCAGTGTTAAGACGTTGTGGACATGCCTTGATGTAGACGTTGTGATAGTTATTTTTTGGACGTTGCGGCAGTTGTTCTGAGACGTTGTTGACTCAGCGAAGACGTTGTGGACATGCCTGGATGTAGACGTTTGTGGACATGGTGCTAGTTGTTTTTGATGTGGTTCTAGTTGTTCTGAGACGTGGTGGACTGTCTTTGTTAAAAAAATTAGTTTAAATTCACACGCATGGATGAGGACGTTTCTGGAAGTAGTGCTATTTGTTTTTGACGTGGTTCTAGTTGTATTTGTGAAAAAATCAGTTTAAATTCACATGCATGGATGTAGACATTTCTGGATGTGGTGATAGTTGTTTTGGACGTGGTGCTAGTGTTAGGAGACGTTGTAGACATGCCTGGATGTAGACGTTGCGATAGTTGTTTTTTGGACGTTGCGGCAGTTGTTCTGAGACGTTGTTGACTCAGCGAAGACGTTGTTCACTCAGCGCGGAAAAAAAAAGGCGCGCGCGTAGGCAAAACTTACTATATTTAGTAAGTGTACAGCTGTCATGCAAAAAATTACTATATATAGTAATAGGTACATGTACACAGTGTACAGGGTATACGCGCTGATCATTATATCTAATACAGTAGGACTGTGTCACATTAATGGAGACTGGCATCCAGGATCTCCTAATCCCCTTTTGATCATCTTGCTAATCCCATTCAATAAAAAATTTACATATATATATATATATATATCTTTTTAACTTTTATTTTGGGGGAGGGGGGTTCATGAAGGGGATCAGAGAGGTGGATCAGGAGATCCAAAGTGGGAGACTTGAGGTGATGTGACTGTTGAAAAATATGAATAATTCGGCTGGTAAGTGAACAAGAAAGACAGAAAATTTCCAAGGCTTGTGAAACACAATTTCCTTAAGATAGATTTTGTCATCTCTACAACTGTACAAGGCAAATAGAGGCAGCCAATAGAGAGAATCTTTTGCAATTAAGCAGATTTAATTCGGATTAAAACTGGCACATTAATCTGCAAATAAATTGGGACAAACCGAATCGGGTAAGTAGCAAAACGGAGGTTGATCAGGCCTGCCCGTTTAAACTTACGAGTGGTCCGGCATTGGTGAGCATGCGCTCGCACACAAGTTCAAGCTCATGAGCGTGGGCACGCGAGCGGGATGTACAATATATAATATAGTGTAGGAATTTTCAAAATTCACTCACAACATAAATGCTTATAAAGTGACTTTTCTTTCCTCACTCATCCAATGTGGGATTCATATATTTCCCTTTAGCTTGCTTGCTTCAATTTTCCCAAACCTCTGTCTCAATCACACTATTTCTTCCAACAATCCCCCACATGAATGAGATATTGGTTTGTGAGTGTTCAGTGACTGATCCCTAAAAAGAGAAAGTAGTGTTAACCATTGAACTTTCCCTTTGTAAACCACGCTTTCTTTACTAGTTGTCCAGTAGATGTGATGTCCTTGAACTGTCAGCTTTTTGGTGTAAATGATCCACGTACCCTACACAGGAACCAATCTCAATTGTTCCGTTCTCATGGATTTGTTCATTATGGCTATGAAACACATTCTGGTTCTGCAAAAGTTTCTAAAGAATTAATCCTGTTCAATTCTCCTTTGAAGGGGCCTAATGTGAACATCATAGCGGTAGACTCTTCATCAGAAGAAGAACCAGCAATCAGAGTCAATTCTTCCTCTACTCTAAAGACTTTGGCACAATTCTCCCCTGAAGAGAGAGAAAATGTGGCACAAAGATCCAATAGAGAAGCACATGTGGATCTTAACGTATTCAAATGTTATCCACAAGTTGAGTATGTTGGTCCAGTTACTAGATCGAGAGCCCAGAAGATGATTGGATATAGTACAACTTCAAAGTTCAAGGTCAAGTCTAAGGCTCAACAGGCCCAAGCCCATCTACAGATTTGAAAGCCCAAACCCATTAATATTTCAAGCTTATTCGATAATGGACTTGCAGATTCAACGTATATGAGGAATGAAACTCAAGAATAAAAGCTAAGGTTTGGATTAAGGAAACGTGAGGCTAAGCTCGAAAATCAAGGTTTCATTAAGCCCAAGTGAAGTTGGGAAAATCAAATCTCTTCCTATTAGGATTATGTTTCTTTTTTACTTTCTTAGTTTTGGAAGGTTTTGTAAGTCTATTCTAATTCAACTAGGGTAGATGGAATTTTTCCTTATGATTTGGATTTTATTTTGTCTTGAACATTATCTCTCATTGGCCGAATTACTATAAGCCAATCAGAGTCGTATTAGGATTTCTTTTTCTTAATCTCCAAGTTATTAGGATTTGAGATTACCTTTTTTAGAACAGGAAGAAAAGACTTGTAATTGCCTATAAATAGGCCCCCTCATTTTTGAATTTAATAGGCTGTTTTTTATAAAGAATTTCATGTGAAATCCCCCTTCGAGGTTTGAACTCAGTTAAAATCTCTTTGAGTGATATTGCGAGATCGTGAGTTGTCCTTACGAGGAAACTTACACCCCTTTTCTTTGTTTATAGTCTTTGGTTGGACTATTAAACCTTGTCACGTATTGACTGAAATCATCATAAACCATCAGTCATTATCTGAGATAAGTTTTCGCACAAAGAGGTTAAAGTCACAGTGCGTTTTCTTGAATTAAGTGATTCCGCCGCTTCAGTTCATAGTTGTGGAGATAATAGGAAGGAATAGATGAGAAAGGTCCATCAACATAAGGGTCTTGTTCGTGTAGCATCCAACTCGTCAGCTTTGCTTTCACGTTGATTTGAATTACGAAGAAGATTACCCGTCACGGCCCTACTTCGCTTTCAGATAGGTGACTTCTTAAGTCTGAAACGTAACTATAGTTACTTTCTTAAGAATCATTAAAGTGGCAATTGCTAGCTTTATCTACACTGTCAATGTTTCTTGACGGGAATGGGTTGAGGTTGCCCCCACAGTGACCGTATTAGGTTTTATGATTAGGTTGTCCCTTTGAACCTAGATCATGGGATCTCCAGTCAACTAGGTTGGGTTTTCATTCTTAAAACCTTTTATCCTTCACAGGCTTTATCCCCATTCCTTCTGGCAATCTTTCAACTATCTCTCTATTTAACCCTTTGGTTAGCGGATCTACGATGTTATCTATTTACTTACAAAGTCAATTGAGATAACTCCTGTTAAGAGCAGTTGTCTAATAGTATTATGACGATAACGAATATGTCTCGATTTACCACTGTACGTTGTACTCTGTGCTCTACCAATTGCAGAGTGACTATCACAATGTATACAAATCGGTGGCATAAGTTTTTCCCATTTTGGAACATTCTCTAGGAAGTGGCATAGCCATTCAACTTCTTATCCACATTTATCTAGAGCAATAATCTCTAATTCCATTGTGGATCTAGCTATCATAGTTTGCTATGAGGATTTTCACACGGCAGTGTAAATACATAGCCACTCGTGCACGTCGAGTCATTTATATCAGATATCCAATTAGCATCTATATAACCTTCTAGTACAGATGGATATCTGGTATGATGTAATCTATAATCACGAATATATCTCAAGTACCTCAGTACCCTAGTTATCGCAGTCCAATGATCTTTTCCTGGATTACTCGTGTATGAACTCAATTTTCTTACCATATAAGCAATATCTGGTCTAGTACAACTCATTAGATACATCAAACTCCCTATAATCCTGGAGTATTCTACTTGAGAAATACTCTCTCCACGATTTTTGAATAAATGGAGATTGTTATCTAATGGCGTTCTAGCAATTCCAGTGTTATTCTAATTGAATTTCCCTATAATTTTGTCTACATAATGAGCTTGATTCAAAATTAGACTTTCTGGGGACCTAATGATTTTGATTCTAAGAATCACATCTGCCAGTCCCATATCTTTCATGTCAAATTTTGAATTCAACATTGCTTTAGTATACTTGACCAATTTGTCACTACTACCTACTATCAGTATGTAGTCTACGTACAGACATAAGATGACATAACCATCTCCGGTCTCTTTGACATAGACACATTTATCACACTCATTAATTTTATATCTACTGGTTATCATTGCATGGTCAAAATTCTCATGCTACTTCTTTGGGCCTTGTTTCAAACCATACAATAACTTAACCACCTTACACACTTTCTTTACTGGAACCTGGAGCTTTAAACCCTTCGGGTTTCTCCATATAGATTTCCTCTTCTAAGTCCCCATTTAAGAAAGCAGTTTTGACATCCATTTGATGGATTTCCAAATTCCGTAAGGCTACGATAGCTAGTATCATCCTTACAGAATTTATTATCGTCACTGGAGAATACGTATCAAAGTAGTCTAAGCCTTCTTGTTGCTTATACCCTTTGATTACCAGCCTAGCTTTGTATTTGTCAATTGAGCCATCAGCTTTCATTTTCTGTTTGAAAATCCATTTTGACTCTAAAAGACTACAGCCATGAGGGAGATCCACTAACTCCCAAGTATGATTATGTAAAATAGAATCAATCTTGCTATTTATGGCTTTTTTTTCCATAGTGGCACTTCCAAAGAATTCACAGCTTCAGCATAAGTCTATGGTTCTTTTTCAATGAGAAAGGTTTCAAAATCATCTCCAAATGATTTTTCCACCCTTTCTCTTTTGCTACGTCTTAACTCTGCCACTTCTTGACTTTGTGGTTCTTCATTAATGGTTTCACTAGGCCGTTTAGAACAAGTTTCCCTGACTGATTTCCAAGAAAATACATTTTCAAAGAAATATGAATTTCTTGATTCCATGATCGTATTCTTGTGTATATCCAGTATTTTCAAATCATACTCAATGAATCTGTATGCGTTACTATTATGAGCGTAGCCAATAAAGACACAATTAACTGTTCTGGGACCTATCGTTATTTTCTTTGGTGTTGGTACTGCTACCTTCGTTAGACACCCCCACACTCGTAAGTGTTTGTATGAAGGTGTTTTTCCTTTCCATAGTTCATATTGAGTTTTCCCTTCTTTCTTCCGATGTATTCTATCAAGTACTTAATTACTTGATAAAATAGCGTCTCCCCACATCTTAGAAGGTAAACCTGAACTTAATAACATCGCGTTCATCATTTTTTTTAATGTGTGATTTTTATGTTCAACAACCCTATTAGATTGAGGTGAGTACGGTGCAGTTACTTCATGAACTATACCATTTTTAGTACTATAGTCACCAATAGGTACTTCGTACTCTCCATCTCTATCAATTCTCAATTTCTTGATCTATTTTCCAAGTTGATTTTCAACCTCGGTCTTATAGAGCATGAATTTCTCTAATGCCTCATCTTTGCTTTTAAGCAAATAAACATAGCAATATTTTGTCATATCATTAATAAAGGTAATAAAATATTTATTACCACCTCGTGTTTGAACTGATTTCAAATCACACACACATCACTATGTATCAAGTCAAGGGGTTCACTATTTCTTTCAACCTTTTGGAATGATGACCTTGTTAGTTTTATCTCAACGCAAATTTCACATTTATGATTTTGGTCTATTTGGAAACTTGGGATATGGTTCAAGTTAATTAATCGACGTATCGAATCATAATTAACATGACCTAGTCTACCATGCCATAAGCTAAAAGACTCAACCAAATAAGCAGAAGAGGTTCTTGCATTATTTTTGACAATCGTTATTACATTCATCTTAAACATCCCCTCGGATGCATACCCCTTCCCCAAGTACATTCCCGACTTTGAAAGAATAATTTTTTCTGACTATTACAACGCAAAATCCATCCTTATTCAACATAAACCTATAAATAAGGTTCTTCTAGATTTCTGGAGCATACAACACATCCTTCAAAGTCAACATTTTGCTTGAAGTCAACTTGAGCAAAATCGTTCATTTCCCTTCAAGTTTGGCGACAGTCGAGTTTCAAATGTACAACTTCTCACCTTGGGTAGGCTTAAACTGTTGGATCGTGTCATGTGTTGAGAGGGGGGGGTGAATCAACACTCTATCAATTTTTCTTTCAACTAAAGGATTCCCTCTCAAATGTTAGCTCAGTTAGAGCTTATTGTTGAACTCACGTTTTGGTTTAGATGGACTGTTGGCAGATCAGATCAACCAAGGAAGACATCAGATCAACCAAGGAAGACATCAGATCAATTCAATCACTCAAGGAGGGTTTACTTACACAACCATGACACTCCTGTTCAAGCTTACAGTTTGATAATACCACACCAGTCAAGACACACTCAAAGCAGTAAATGTGCAAGGGGGATTTTTACGTGGTTCGATCAAATGATCTACATCCACGGACAGATTCACTCCTGTCAATCTTCACTATCACAGAATCATTCAGCTCTGGCCTCACTGACCATAAGCAACATAAACAAGAGCTCACTGCTCAACACATTGAGGTTCACTACCTCTGCAAGTTCATCAACTAAAACAATAACATGTAAATCTCTGTTGTGCTGCCTTTTCTACACAAATATCTTTCAAAATCACTTAATGAAAGACGTTTGATAGTGTTCTAGGCTTACCACCTGAAGCTGCAATCTCAGGGTCAGTTCTCCCGATTCTGCTCCTCCTCAGCTTCTTCTTCTCCTTGACTTCTGCCTCTCCAGCGCTTCAGCTTCTCCTTGTGCAGCAGACTGTTTCTTTCTCTCTTGTGTTTCTCATATCATCTTTTTCTGCTCTCACTCTTTTTCTCCTCCCTTTTCTCGGTTTCGTTCTGTTCAGCACTCACCTTAGCTGCTGCTCCTCTCTCTCTCTTTTTTTTTTTTTCTTCGTGCCTTCTTTCTCTTTTTGGGTTTTTCCTCCCAATGTGGTTTATCCTGCCTTCTGCAGTTGTTGTGCCTACCACACCTACTCATCTACCCGTTTCTTTTCCCAGAAGAAAAACTGTGCCCTACGTGCGGTGTGTCAGCATATCTTACACGGAAGGCGGCTCAAGATTCATATAATCCATTTTCAACCTTTTTAAGTTGCAACTTGCTTGCCATGTCATATTGTTGACTGTACTCCTTCAGACTTTCTCGAGTAGCTTGTCTTAGATATGTTGAAACAGCAGAAGTGATCTGATCTTAGCTTATAGCTGATCTGATGTGCCCGGCATTTGATCTGATGTCACGCTTCGGTTGATCTGATGTTAGCATGCAGTTGATCTGATGTTAGCCTTCGGTTGATCTGATGTTAGCTTGCAGTTGATCTGATGTTAGCTTGCAGTTGATCTGATGTTAGCCTCCGGTTGATCTGATGTTAGCTTCATGTCACAACGTTCTGTCCAGCAACTCAGAACCATCCATGTAGCTCCTGCAGTTCTTCTGATCGGCACTTCTTGATTCTTTTGTATTTCTGCTCGCTCACCGGATTGCTAGATACTTCAACATGATGCTCCTGGTCTTCTGAATCTTTGAGAGACTTTTAGAGTCGCGCGTTTGAGGTGTGATTCACTAGCCGTCCTTGACTTCAGCTTTTTAGGTGTCTGCTCTAGCTCTCCAGCCTTGAGTTGTTCTCTTCTGCTGCAAATATGTTTTGTTGCTGACTTGCCTTGCTTCTGTGAAACCAAGCTGCTGAGCAATCCCTTGAGAATTTGATCTGATCTTTACTTCCGTTGATCTGATCTATGCTGCATGTGATCTGATGTGTGCATCCTTTGATCTGATGCGCACTGCCTTTGATCTGATCTTCACTTCCTGTGATCTGATACGCACTGCCTTTGATCTGATCTTCACTTCCTTTGATCTGATACGCACTGCCTTTGATCTGATCTTCACTTCCTTTGATCTGATACGCACTGCCTTTGAT
This sequence comes from Knoxia roxburghii, assembly GCA_030378225.1. Classification (NCBI taxonomy): domain Eukaryota; kingdom Viridiplantae; phylum Streptophyta; class Magnoliopsida; order Gentianales; family Rubiaceae; genus Knoxia; species Knoxia roxburghii. The sequence continues at coordinate 22,473,604 of CM059424.1, forward strand.
CTGATCTTCACTTCCTTTGATCTGATACGCACTGCCTTTGATCTGATACGCACTGCCTTTGATCTGATCTGTGTGGCCTTTGATCTGATATGCCAACAGTACACTTCCTTCTCATTTTGGCACTTCAGTTTATTCATCGGCTTCTTGCTGAGATTTTGTCCAGATAAAATGCTTTCAAACCTCATGAACTCAGTCCATTATTGCCTTAGTAATTCACAGATTTGTCACAATGTGGTTGCAACAATTACAACACAACATTGGACTTTAACAAAGGCTAAGAAGGCTTCATTGTAGCAGCTTATGACATCCTTACTGATTCAGCTCCATTGTAGCGGCTCCAATGGCTCAACAATCTCCCCCTTTGGAATTGTTGGCAACCACATTTGCAGCCAATCAGTCAACTCAGTGCTAAGCTCCCCCTGCATAGAGCTTTTTCCAACGTCCTTCTCTCCCAAGGATAATACTGCTGCGTCTGGCCGGCTGCTGCGGCTATCTCTCCCCCTTTGACAACCAATTTCAAAGGGATTTGGGGATGCTCAACTGATTCAGCATGAGAAGGAGGACTGCACTCCCATTTGCATCCTCAAAGTTTCAAACATCTCGGCTGGAAGAGGCTTTGTCATTACATCAGCTATTTGTTTAGCTGTGGGAACATACTCTAGCATAATTTCTCCTTTCTCAACCTTGTCCTTTATGAAGTGATACTTGATTTCTATATGTTTGGCTCTCGAGTGCTGCACTGAATTCTTTGACAAATCAATGGCACTTTTGTTGTCACAAAGAATTATCAGTGGCAGGGGAACTTCTTCTTTAAGATTTTGCAGTTCAGATCTCATCCATATAGCTTGAGTGCATGCCTTGGTTGCTGCTATGTACTCGGCTTCAGCAGTGCTTAAGGCTATACTTTCTTGCTTCTTGCTTAACCAGCTCACACATCTATTACCAAGAAAGAATACTCCTCCTGAAGTGGATCTCCTGTCATCAACATTTCCTGCCCAATCAGCATCAGTGAAGCTTCTTAATCCCAAGCTTCCTTTCCTTGCATACCACAGACCATAATCTACTGTCCCTTGCAAGTATCTTAGCACCCTCTTTAGTGCAATCATATGAGAACTCTTTGGATTTGCCTGGTATCTAGCAGCTTGGCAGACAGCAAAGGTAATATCAGGCCTTGTTGCTGTTAAGTACAATAAGCTTCCTATCATGCTTCTGTATAGACTTTGATCAGCTTCAGCTCCTTTTTCATCCTTGCTCAGCTTGCAGTTAGTTGCCATGGGTGTAGACATTGGCTTAGCATCAGTCATACCAAATTTCTTCAGCACTTCTTTGGTATACTTGGTTTGAGAGATAAAAATTCCAGTTGCTTTTTGATGAATCTGCAGTCCAAGGAAAAATGAGAGCTCTCCTATCATGGACATTTCAAACTCTTCTTGCATCTTTCTAGCAAATTCATGGCACAGCTGCTCCTTATCTCCTCCAAATATTATGTCATCAACATAGACTATGGCTATTAACTGTCTACCCTTTCCATCAAGAACATATAAATTGCTATTTATGCAACTTTTTCTGAAATTCAGATTCTTCAGGTAGCTGTCCAGTCTTGAGTACCATGCTCTTGGGGCTTGTTTTAATCCATACAGTGCCTTTTTGAGCCTGCACACCTTGTTTTCATCTTCACAAACTAGAAAACCATCTGGTTGCTCAATGTACACTTCTTCCTCCAGATTTCCATTCAAGAAGGCAGATTTAACATCCATTTGGAAGACTTTGTAACTCCTTGCTGAAGCCACTGCCAAAAACATTCTTATGGCTTCAAGCCTTGCTACTGGGGCAAAGGTTTCATCCACATCTACTCCTTCAATTTGAGAGTATCCTTTGCACACAAGCCTTGCCTTATTCTTTACAACCTTTCCTTCCTCATTCAACTTGTTCCTGAACACCCATTTTGTGCCTATCACATTCTTGTTTGCTGGCCTATCCACGAGCTCCCAAGTTTGGTTTTTCTCAATTTGGTCCAGCTCTTCATTCATGGCTTGCAGCCATGACTGGTCCTCCAGGGCTTCCTCTATTGACCTTGGCTCAACTTGAGACAGTAGGGCAGTTGCAATCATACTTTTCAGTTGCCTTCTTGTTCTTACTGGAGCTTTGGGGTCTCCAATGATAGGCATCTTGTCAATTCTCTTGTTGTACTTTCTTTTTGCTTTTTCCTGGCCTTCTGTAACTTCTGTCTCTGATCCTTCTGCATCAGTCTCCTCAGTAGCTGATTTCAGCTCCAGGTCTGCCTCATCTTGGCTCTCTAAGTCATCTAAGTGATCCAGAAAATTTTCAGGATCAGTGGCTTTCATCTTGACTTCCTCAACCACTTTCACATCATAGCTTTCCATAATCTTATCCAGCCTCTTGTTATAAACCTTGTAAGCCTTGCTCTTATTTGAGTAACCAAGGAAAATGCCCTCATCAGCCCTCTCTTCAAATTTTCCAAGGCTTTGCTCCTTGTTCTTGATGAAGCATTTGCTGCCAAAAACTCTAAAATACTTCACATTTGGCTTGTGACCATACCAAAGTTCATATGGTGTCTTTTCAGTGTTTGGCCTCAACATGGTTCTATTTTGTACATGCACAGCTGCCATTGTGGCTTCCTTCCAGAAGTGCTTTGGAGTATTGTGCTCCAACAGCATAGTTCTTGCCATCTCAATCACACTTCTATTTTTCCTCTCTACAACTCCATTTTGCTGGGGAGTGTGAGGACTTGAGACTTGATGTTTGATTCCCATTTCCTCCACGTATTCTTCAAATTCCTGTGAGGTAAACTCTCCTCCATTATCTGATCTCAAAACTTTGATCTTCCTTCCATGCTGGTTTTCTGCCAGTTTCTGAAATCTTTTGAAGCAGTTGAAGGCTTCACTCTTTTGCTTCATGTGCATGATGCACATCATCCTAGTGAAGTCATCCACAAAAAGAATGAAATACATCTCTTTACCTGTACCTTTTCTTTTCATTGGTCCACATACATCAGTGTGAACTAGCTCCAATGGCTTAGAGGTTCTATGCTCCTTGGACTTGTGAGAAAGCTTTGCAAATTTCCCTTTTTGGCATGAGTCACAAGTGCTGTTGTCCCTCTTTAGTACAGGGAGGTTTAACACTGCATTGCACTTCACCAGGCTTCTCATGCTCTTTTGATTTAAATGTCCAAGCCTGCAATGCCAAAGAGTATTTTCATCCATTTTGCTTAGCATGCACAACTTTTCCTTCACATCTATGAGGTATAAATCCTTGTTGTCTCTTATTCCTTTGGCCATGATTTCTCCAGTCTTGCAGTCTTTGATGAAACAGCCATTTTTTGAGAAATCTACTTTGAAACCATTGTCACACAGTTGTCTTACACTCAGCAAGTTGTACTTCAGCCCTTCTACAAACAGCACCTCCTTAGATTTGAACTTTTCTGATCCAATGGTGGCTTCTCCAACAGCCTTGATCTTTAACCCACTCTTATCTGCAAACTTGACAAACCCTCTTTCAACTTCTTTTGTGTTTCTCAGTAGAGTTTTGTCTCCAGTCATATGGCTTGTGCACCCACTGTCAATGATCCATTGGGCTTCCTTAGCTTTTGTTTTAAGTGCAACTTCAGCAATGCAAGCTTCTTCAAATCTGTGCTTCTTCCTCCAAATTTTTCTTGCTGCTGGTATGCCTTGCTGTTCATTCAATCTTTGATTGCTCCTGCTGCAGCTCCAGTGATCATTCTCTTCTAACCCTTCAAAAATTTGAAATCTGTTTCTCAGATTAAGTGGCTGCATTAGAGACTGATTTCTTCTTGTGTAATCTGCTTGGTTTCTTCTTGTTTCTGCTGCAAAGTTTCTTCTATTTGTAGCTTGTTGCAGTGGCTGGGCTCTCCTGCTATTCACTCCTTCAAACCACTTGCTTCTCTTATTTGGCAATCTGCATCTGCACCAGACATTCAATTTCTGATACACTTCTCCAGGTTGTATGATATGGCCTTTTCTGATTTCAGCTTCAGGGATCTTTCTTGAAGTACTTAGGCTTCTTTGATGATAATACTCTTTTCTATTCCATCCTCTTGACTGCATTGTTCTTCCTCCAAATCTCCAGAATGCCTTCCTCCAGCAATTTGCTGCATAGTGACCTGATTCTCCACAGGTGAAACATACTCCAGCAATCAGCCTTCTACTTTTGAGCAGGCTTCTTTGATACATAGATTGTCTCCCCCTCAGCTCGTGCAATCTTTCATTTTGCTCAGTAGGCTTTCTTGATCCATTAGAAATTTCCATCTTCTTAGCATCAACAAAACTAGTTCCTGCCTTTACACCAGCAACACAAATTGAACCTTCTTTGACAAAGGTAACAGTCTTCTTGGTTGTTGCAGCTGGTTGTCCTTCTAATTTTTGATTTCCTTCATAACCAAGACCTTTCTTCCCTTCTGAATAAGATCTCTGCTTGCTGAGGCACTCATCTAACTTCCTTGTGGCTTCTTCAGTTTTTGCAGCCACTTCTTTGCTCCTTGAGAATTCACCAGGCTCAGTTTTGCTTGACTGAAACTCCAGCTTTCCTTTCAATTTTGATTCTACAGTAGTTCCATCAGTCATTTCTTCAGCTTTGAACACAGTTTGTTGAGACAGCAGATCTTCTATCTTTCTTGTTGCATCCTCTAGTTCGGCAGTGGTGGCATCTAGCTTTTCTACCAAGGTTTCACATGTCTTTTGAAGTTCCATCTTTTCTCTTGTACAATTTTTGTGAACCTCAGCTTCATTTTGCATGAGAATCAGTTCCTGCTCCAATTCAGTTACTCTATTCTCCAGTATTGAGTTTTCTTCTTGACTGCTCAAGATGACCTTTTCCATCTCCTTCATTGTCTTCATTGTCTTCTTGTGCAATCTCTTCTGCTCCTCTATCTTGTTGTATGCAAACTTCAGTTCTTCCTCTAGATCCACTTCTTCATCATCAGCTGATTGGTTCTCTAGTTCAGCATCCTCCTTCAATGAAACAGTTGAAGATTTCATCACCATGAGAGTCTCCTCTTCAGCTTCAGACTCATCTTCACTGTCTGAGACATCAGTCTCTTCATCCTCCTCAGAGCTATCATTTTTCTTCTTGCTCAGGTAGCTCCGTTTTCTGTAAGCTTTCCCTTTTCTTGATTTGAAGCTCATCTTCTTCTTTCCTTTCTGCTCAGGCCACCTGTCTGATGGCTTGTCAGCTTCCTCATCTTCTGTTCTCTTGTTCTTCATGAAGCACTTGCTTGCAAAGTGACCTATTTTGCCACAATTGAAGCATTTTAAGGGCAACTTTCCCTTGTACTTTCCAGTCTGGCCTCTGAAGCTCCTTGAAATCAGCACCATCATTCTTTCAAGATCACTGTCTGCTGCTTCATCTTCACTGCTTTCCTCCTTTAGCTTCCTTGAGTGTTTTGTTTTAAATGCTATCTCCTTGACTGCCTTTGAAGTCTCCTCCTTTGAATTTGAAATCCTCATTTCATATGCTACAAGGGTGCTTTGTAGCTCATCTAATGTCACTTTATCTAGGTCCCTCTCCTCTATAGCCGAGACCTTAGAATCATATCTTGCTGGTAGGGATCTAAGAACCTTTTTAACTATATTGGAATCTCCAACACTCTCACCCAGACCCCTCATTGAGCTAACTAATTCAACAACTCTGTTTAGAAAGTCCTCAATGTTTTCACCTTCTCCCATCTTAAGACCTTCAAACTTACTTCTAAGAACCTGCAATTTTGCCTCCTTAACCTTGATGTCTCCCTCATGAATATTAATCAGTTTAATCCATATTTCATGAGCAGTAACACAGTCTATAACTTTAAAGTTCTCTTTTTCTGACAGAGCTGCATATAGAGCATTCCTTGCCTTTCCATCAGCTTCTAAGTTTCTAATTTCTGCAGCTGTAGGATTCTCCTCATCTACGGTTGGTGTAAATCCATGCAAGACTACTCTTTGTACTTGTAGACCTTGTGCTAAGAGATAAGCACTCATTCTCTTTTTCCATAACTGGAAATTTTGGCCACTGAAATAAGGAACTCCCTTAACAGTTGTTGCTTGATTCTCCATTTCTACTGCTGGTTTTAAGTTTCAACAATCACTTGACAAAAGCAAACCTAGCTCTGATACCAATTGTTGGATCGTGTCATGTGTTGAGAGGGGGGGGTGAATCAACACTCTATCAATTTTTCTTTCAACTAAAGGATTCCCTCTCAAATGTTAGCTCAGTTAGAGCTTATTGTTGAACTCACGTTTTGGTTTAGATGGACTGTTGGCAGATCAGATCAACCAAGGAAGACATCAGATCAACCAAGGAAGACATCAGATCAATTCAATCACTCAAGGAGGGTTTACTTACACAACCATGACACTCCTGTTCAAGCTTACAGTTTGATAATACCACACCAGTCAAGACACACTCAAAGCAGTAAATGTGCAAGGGGGATTTTTACGTGGTTCGATCAAATGATCTACATCCACGGACAGATTCACTCCTGTCAATCTTCACTATCACAGAATCATTCAGCTCTGGCCTCACTGACCATAAGCAACATAAACAAGAGCTCACTGCTCAACACATTGAGGTTCACTACCTCTGCAAGTTCATCAACTAAAACAATAACATGTAAATCTCTGTTGTGCTGCCTTTTCTACACAAATATCTTTCAAAATCACTTAATGAAAGACGTTTGATAGTGTTCTAGGCTTACCACCTGAAGCTGCAATCTCAGGGTCAGTTCTCCCGATTCTGCTCCTCCTCAGCTTCTTCTTCTCCTTGACTTCTGCCTCTCCAGCGCTTCAGCTTCTCCTTGTGCAGCAGACTGTTTCTTTCTCTCTTGTGTTTCTCATATCATCTTTTTCTGCTCTCACTCTTTTTCTTCTCCCTTTTCTCGGTTTCGTTCTGTTCAGCACTCACCTTAGCTGCTGCTCCTCTCTCTCTCTTTTTTTTTTTTTCTTCGTGCCTTCTTTCTCTTTTTGGGTTTTTCCTCCCAATGTGGTTTATCCTGCCTTCTGCAGTTGTTGTGCCTACCACACCTACTCATCTGCCCGTTTCTTTTCCCAGAAGAAAAACTGTGCCCTACGTGCGGTGTGTCAGCATATCTTACACGGAAGGCGGCTCAAGATTCATATAATCCATTTTCAACCTTTTTAAGTTGCAACTTGCTTGCCATGTCATATTGTTGACTGTACTCCTTCAGACTTTCTCGAGTAGCTTGTCTTAGATATGTTGAAACAGCAGAAGTGATCTGATCTTAGCTTATAGCTGATCTGATGTGCCCGGCATTTGATCTGATGTCACGCTTCGGTTGATCTGATGTTAGCATGCAGTTGATCTGATGTTAGCCTTCGGTTGATCTGATGTTAGCTTGCAGTTGATCTGATGTTAGCTTGCAGTTGATCTGATGTTAGCCTCCGGTTGATCTGATGTTAGCTTCATGTCACAACGTTCTGTCCAGCAACTCAGAACCATCCATGTAGCTCCTGCAGTTCTTCTGATCGGCACTTCTTGATTCTTTTGTATTTCTGCTCGCTCACCGGATTGCTAGATACTTCAACATGATGCTCCTGGTCTTCTGAATCTTTGAGAGACTTTTAGAGTCGCGCGTTTGAGGTGTGATTCACTAGCCGTCCTTGACTTCAGCTTCTTAGGTGTCTGCTCTAGCTCTCCAGCCTTGAGTTGTTCTCTTCTGCTGCAAATATGTTTTGTTGCTGACTTGCCTTGCTTCTGTGAAACCAAGCTGCTGAGCAATCCCTTGAGAATTTGATCTGATCTTTACTTCCGTTGATCTGATCTATGCTGCATGTGATCTGATGTGTGCATCCTTTGATCTGATGCGCACTGCCTTTGATCTGATCTTCACTTCCTGTGATCTGATACGCACTGCCTTTGATCTGATCTTCACTTCCTTTGATCTGATACGCACTGCCTTTGATCTGATCTTCACTTCCTTTGATCTGATACGCACTGCCTTTGATCTGATCTTCACTTCCTTTGATCTGATACGCACTGCCTTTGATCTGATACGCACTGCCTTTGATCTGATCTGTGTGGCCTTTGATCTGATATGCCAACAGTACACTTCCTTCTCATTTTGGCACTTCAGTTTATTCATCGGCTTCTTGCTGAGATTTTGTCCAGATAAAATGCTTTCAAACCTCATGAACTCAGTCCATTATTGCCTTAGTAATTCACAGATTTGTCACAATGTGGTTGCAACAATTACAACACAACATTGGACTTTAACAAAGGCTAAGAAGGCTTCATTGTAGCAGCTTATGACATCCTTACTGATTCAGCTCCATTGTAGCGGCTCCAATGGCTCAACATAAACGTTGAGAAGACCTCGGAGACTACAGCTACCAAACTTAGGTTTTCCTCTGGGTTTTCCTGGATCACATTTGCCTCAGGGTTCTTCTTGGGAACACGATATTCTGGTGACTTGTGACCCTTTTTCTTAAAGCCTCCCTTGCCATGTTCCAACACATTGACTCTGGCTTCTACAGGGTTGGCCGGTTTGATTTCAACTTTCTTGTTGTCTTCTTCAATCCAAAGTCTGACAACGAGATCCTCTAAGGTCATCTTCTTGCGTTTATGCTTGAAATAATTGCAGCCACTTGGAAAGCCTCACTCAGCATCATCCCTTCGGCAGTTATCTCGTGCAAGACGAGCTGAAACTCATCCACTTGACTCATCATTGATTTAGAGTCAACCATTTTGTAATCAAGGAAGCGTGTTAGAGAATGCGCGTGCACAGGCGAGCGGGATGTACGATATATAATATAGTGTTGAAATTTTCAAAGTTTACTCATAATATAAATGCTTATAAAGTGACTTTTCTTTCCTCACCCTTCCAATGTGGGATTCATATATTTCCCTTCAGCTTGCTTGCTTCAATTTTCCCGAACTTCTCTCTCATTCACACTATTTCTTCCAGCAGTGACTTGGTCCAAATTGATGACAATAACAAAAGAAAATTTAGAAAATAGAGATTTCTTTAAAAATATTATACATTTGATATTCTCAAAGAATTTTAACATTATAAGATGAGAAATTTTCTTTTACAACGTAAATTATATACTAATAATTAAAACATTATTGTCAACTAAATTTTGTGTGAGAGTCAAATATATCATACTAAAGAAGGGATAGGGCTTAAAGTTCTGTATTTTCTTCTCTATAAAGCCTATTAATTACTGCGGTATTTTATTTCAGCCATGAATATGGACATACGCAGGCTTTGGGTTGTTCTAGATGGAATAATAAATTAAAATAAAACAATCCCGGTTGACTACTTCGGCCAAAACGAACAGGCAAAGAAACCCTTTCCAAATAATTTTTTTTGGGGGGCTAATTTTCTTTGGTAAAGTCAACATTTTCTAGATCAATCACAGTATGACATTATATTTCAAATTTCTGTTGTGATTAGTCAATTAGGTTTATGCTGCTATATCATTCATTATACACATTATCTCTTCGATTCACAATTTAATTGGTTTTAAAAATCTTGGTTTATTGATGAATTTATGTGCACTACAAAATATTTGTTTGACCGATATTTATTATCTGTTTTTTGTTTGTTTCCACTACCATAAATTTAAATTAATTAGAATTTTTTAACTTTAATATATAATATTTTATCATAAGAATACAACTTAAATATTCAATAAAGCATATGTTTAATTAAGTATATTTTTGGTAACTCAAGTGTCGTGATAATCTTTTTTAGATTATTTTGCCCTTTCTATTTCTTTTAGTATGTTATCAGATATTTTAGGTTTTGATCAAATTGTTATATTTTATTTGTGTGCATGCTAATTAGGTTAAATCAGTTTGATTTACTCTAATGATTGATACTTTTCACATAAAATCAAGAATTAAATTTTTTTATCTGAGGTACTTAAAAAAAAAAAAAACTTAAATATTTCAATGATAACGCTGAAGTTTGAATTGGCTACACTACGTGGTAAAAAAGAGGCGATGGTGATTTGTTCCAATCTTTTGGCTCTCCACATTGATTTCGTGGACTTTAATGTAGGAATATATTTGGCAAAGTCAACTTTGGCCTCCTGTTCATACAAAACCCTAGCCTACTATTCTGTATTCCTTGAAGTTTTGTTTCAAACATATAATCAGAGATATTGTAGGTTTTACTCAATTTATTTTTTCTAATTCGTATTTTTAAAATTATTTTATATTAAATTAGTTACCTAAATAGTCCTCAAAAAAATAAAAAAAATTGCATAACTTCAAGCCTTGATCTATATATTTTTAAATTATATTTTATTCTATAACAAAATGAGTATGATAATTTTTGTGTTCAAATGTCAAATTAGGGATATCTTAAATTATTGGTTAATATCAAAAAAGCTCCTCCTAGCTATGAGAAATATAAAAAATCTCTTTAATTAATTAATAATTTATTATATTAATCTTTCTTAACTAAATAAATATATCTAGAGACAGAGGGTTGTAGTTCAGTGATAAGCACTCCTCGTTCAAAATAATAGGTTTTGAGTTCGACTCATGTTGTATAAATAATATATATATATAGATAAATTTTCCTTTCATCAAAACACACAAAAATTATAATTATCTCAAAAGTGATGAGCATCACACAAATTTTAATTAAAAAAGTAAATTACTTTTTTTTATTAATACTAATTCAAAATTCATATAAACACAATCAAACTTCCCAAAAAAAAAAAAAAAAAAAGAAAAAATCACAGATATTGAATCGGAAATAAACCCAAGAAGGCATGAATAAAGCTTCAGTTATTATTCCATGGAAGGCAATTCAATACAAAAGGTAAAAAAACAAAATAGATTCAACGGAAAAAAAGATAAATGGATAAGAGCTTTCGTTGCTGGTGTTCAAATTAAACAATGAACCATCTCTTCTTCTTCATGTTTTAATTATTTTATTTTATAGGCAAACAAACATCCAGCAAGTATCGCAAATTATATCCTATACCTAGAGGTACATGTACCTAATAATATATCACCACTCTCACTATAAGAGAGTGAGATACCGCATTTAATCAAAATTTTCATTCAAACACAGATTTAACGGAAATCGACGATTGTTTTTTCCGACGAACAACACCAAATACAACGGAAAAATCACTTCTTCTTAAAAAATACTTCTTCCTGTTCAAAAATCTCTTATTCTTCTTCAAAAATCTCTTTTTCTTCTTGAAAAATAACTTATTCTTCTTAAAAAATCATCACATTATAAAGTATGAACTGTATTTGATGGATTTACGGAACCTTGTTTTCATGATTTGATGTTGGGTAATGTATTAATGATGTTATATTCGTATTTTCTTATTCAAATAATGCTCTGTTGCTTCAAAATATGATATATAAATGGTTTCCATGAGGTATTGGCACTTTCATATGAAATGGGTTGCTTCTGATTCTTTCCCACTGCTAGACTTGGTAGAACGCGTTATGGGACGTAACTAGACGTTGCGAGACGTTGCGGGTCATAACGGAACGTTGCTGCTTTGTATTTTGGACGTAGCTGGACGTAACAAGACGTTGCGGGACGTTGCTGCTTTGTATTTTCAGACGTTGCGGGACGTTGTTGGACGCAGCTGCTTTGTATTTTCGGACGTTGCGGGACGTTGCTGGATGTAGCTGGACGTATCTGGATGTTGTGCTAGTTTTTTCGGACGTAGCGAGACGTGGTAGACTATGTTCTGTGAAAAAATAAGTTTAAATTCACATGCATGAATGTAGACGTTTCAGGACGTGGTACTAGTTGTTTTTGACGTGGTTCTAGTGTTATGAGACTTTGTGGATTGTCTTTGTGAAAAAAACAGCTTAAATTCACGTGCATGGATGGATGTAGACGTTGCAGGACATGGTGCTAGTTATTTTTGACGTGGTTCTAGTGTTAGGAGACGTTGTTGAAGGTGTAATGTGAAAAATTTAGCTTAAATTCACATGTTTGGATGTAGACATTGCGGCAGTTATTTTTTGGACGTGCATGGACGTTGCGGTAGTATTAGGAGACATTGTAGAAGGTGTTATGTGAAAAATTCACCACATGTCTGGATGTAGACATTGCGGCAGTTGTTTTTTTGGACGTGCAGGGACATTGCGGCAGTGTTAGGAGACGTTGTGGAAGGTGCAATCTATGAAGTTGTATTGCACGGACGGTTCAAGAGGGCATAACTCGGAACTCGATTGTCTGATTTGGACGCTCGAGTAGTCGATTTGATGGTTTTCGACGAGATCTATGCAATGTACACAGCAGACCGGCATTTGGAGATGGTTCCGATATTGAAAATGTGTGGTTTTGGACGAAAACTTTAAATGGTCATAACTTTGCGCTCAGTGGTCCGTTTTAGATTTTTTTTGATTACATATAACTTTTCGAGATCTATCTATCTATGGGCCGCTCAAAACTCCAAAAAATGCCATATTTTAAAAGATACGGAAGATTTTTAATAATTTCAAGGGTTTTTCAAATTTTTGACGAAACATTTGACATGTGTGAAAAATAATTTTTTACGATTTGCCTACATGAAACCTTGTTCCTCCGGGGTTCTACTGAACTATGTATTGGGTAGGGGTGTAAATCGGCCGGTTTGGCAGGTTTGAAGGCTAAAGTACCGGCCAAACCAATAACTACGGTTTGACAAATTTTCAAACCAAGTCGGCCAAACCATATTTAGGCGGTTTGGTTCGGCCGGTTTGGAATGTTTCAAACAAATTTACGTTTTCTTTCAAAAAAACAAGTACACACAAATACAATAATTGGAGCTTCTATATTTTGTAAAACATCAATGGAAACTATCATTTGAAAGTGGTAACTACCCAGCCAGTCAATGAAAATATATCCGAATATAGACTATCAAAAGGGGATTTATGGATCGTATCATAAACATGAAAAATTATGTCCAATTTGAATCGATCTTAGGCGATCCCCCATTACTGCTACTTTGAGCAGTAATGACTAGGGATGACAGGATTCGAACCCGTGACATTTTGTACCCAAAACAAGACTTCACAAAAATAATTGAATTCTTTTATATTCTTGATCTGATATCTATAGTCTGTTGATCTGATGTCAAGTATTTTCTGATCTGATGTCTATATAATCCTGATCTGGTCTCCCTTGTTAAGTATGTTTTAGTTCTAGTGTATGATTTCTTTTATATTCTTGATCTGATATCTATAGTCTGTTGATCTGATGTCAAGTATTTGCTGATCTGATGTCTATATAATCCTGATCTGATCTCCCTTGTTAAGTATGTTTTAGTTCTAGTGTATGATTTCTTTTATATTCTTGATCTGATATCTATAGTCTGTTAATCTGATGTCAAGTATTTGCTGATCTGATGTGTATATAATCCTGATCTGATCTCCCTTGTTAAGTATGTTTTGGTTCTAGTGTATGATTTCTTTTATATTCTTGATCTGATATCTATAGTCTGTTGATCTGATGTCAAGTATTTGCTGATCTGATGTCTATATAATCCTGATCTGATCTCCCTTGTTAAGTATGTTTTAGTTCGAGTGTATGATTTCTTTTATATTCTTGATCTGATATCTATAGTCTGTTGATCTGATTTCAAGTATTTGCTGATCTGATGTCTATATAATCCTGATCTGATCTCCCTTGTTAATAATGTTTTAGTTCTAGTGTATGATTTTATTTATATTCTTGATCTGATATCTATAGCCTGTTGATCTGATGTCAAGTATTCGTTGATCTGATGTCTATATAATCCTGATCTGATCTCCCTTGTTAAGTATGTTTTAGTTCTAGTGTATGATTTTTTTTATATTCTTGATCTGATATCTATAGTCTGTCGATCTGATGTCAAGTATTCGTTGATCTGATGTCTATATAATCCTGATATGATCTCCCTTGTTAAGTATGTTTTAGTTCTAGTGTATGATTTCTTTTATATTCTTGATCTGATATCTATAGTCTGTTGATCTGATGTCAAGTATTTGCTGATCTGATGTCTATATAATCCTGATCTGATCTCCCTTGTTAAGTATGTTTTAGTTCTAGTGAATGATTTCTTTTATATTCTTGATCTGATATCTATAGTCTGTTGATCTGATGTCAAGTATTTTCTGATCTGATGTCTATATAATCCTGATCTGATCTCCCTTGTTAAGAATGTTTTAGTTCTAGTGTATGATTTTTTTTATATTCTTGATCTGATATCTATAGTCTGTTGATCTGATGTCAAGTATTCGTTGATCTGATGTCTATATAATCCTGATCTGATCTCCCTCGTTAAGTATATTTTAGTTCTAGTGTATGATTTCTTTTATATTCTTGATCTGATATCTATAGTCTGTTGATCTGATTTCAAGTATTTGCTGATCTGATGTCTATATAATCCTGATCTGATATCCCATGTTAAGTATGTTTTAGTTCTAGTGTATGATTTTTTTTATATTCTTGATCTGATATCTATAGCCTGTTGATCTGATGTCAAGTATTCGTTGATCTGATGTCTATATAATCCTGATCTGATCTCCCTTGTTAAGTATGTTTTAGTTCTAGTGTATGATTTTTTTTATATTCTTGATCTGATATCTATAGTCTGTTGATCTGATGTCAAGTATTCGTTGATCTGATGTCTATATAATCCTGATCTGATCTCCCTTGTTAAGTATGTTTTAGTTCTAGTGTATGATTTCTTTTATATTATTGATCTGATATCTATAGTCTGTTGATCTGATGTCAAGTATTTGCTGATCTGATGTCTATATAATCCTGATATGATCTCCCTTGTTAAGTATGTTTTAGTTCTAGTCTATGATTTCTTTTATATTCTTGATCTGATATCTATAGTCTGTTGATCTGATGTCAAGTATTTTCTGATCTGATGTCTATATAATCCTGATCTGATCTCCCTTGTTAAGAATGTTTTAGTTCTAGTGTATGATTTTTTTTATATTCTTGATCTGATATCTATAGTCTGTTGATCTGATGTCAAGTATTCGTTGATCTGATGTCTATATAATCCTGATCTGATCTCCCTTGTTAAGTATGTTTTAGTTCCAGTGTATGCTTTTTTTTATATTCTTGATCTGATATCTATAGTCTGTCGATCTGATGTCAAGTATTCGTTGATCTGATGTCTATATAATCCTGATATGATCTCCCTTGTTAAGTATGTTTTAGTTCTAGTGTATGATTTCTTTTATATTCTTGATCTGATATCTATAGTTTGTTGATCTGATGTCTATATAATCCTGATCTGATCTCCTTTGTTAAGTATGTTTTAGTTCTAGTGTATGATTTCTTTTATATTCTTGATCTGATATCTATAGTTTGTTGATCTGATGTCAAGTATTCACTGATCTGATGTCTATATAATCCTGATGTGATCTCCCTTGTTAAGTATGTTTTAGTTCTACTGTATGTTTTCTTTTATATTCTTGATCTGATATCTATAGTCTGTTGATCTGATGTCTATATAATCCTGATGTGATCTCCCTTGTCAAGTATTCGCTGATTAATTAAATATATTTATTATATATATTAAATTAAAAACGGCCGGTCCGGCCGAAGTGGCCAGTTTTATTACTAAAACCGTCGGCCAAATCGTATTTATCGGTTTGAAAATTTTTAAACCGACAGTAATTATATATATTTTGAGACCGGCCAAACCGGCCAAACTTGACCGGTTTGGCCGGTTTGGCAGGTTTCGGCCGAACCAATTTCACCCCTAGTATTGGGAGATGGGAAATTCAATATTGACAATAGTGATCTTTTAAATGACATGTACAAAAAAGTGTAATTAAATGTCAACTAACTTTAAGTGGATTAATGGCAATTAAATTTTTGGGAAAGTCACAAGACTAAAATAACCAGGGTTCGAGTCTCGTCCCTGACAATTTTTTTTTTCCTACTAATAGTTACTTAAAAATCAGATTTGCCATTTTTTGACGCTGCAGCAGTTGTTTTTTGGACGTGCGGGGACGTTGCGGTCGTGTTATGAGACGTTGTGGAAGGTGTTATGTGAAAAATTCAGCTTAAATTCACATGCCTGGAGTTAGATATTTTTTGACATTGCGGCAGTTTTTTTTTGGACTTAGGTGGACGTTGCGGCAGTGTTAGTAGACGTTGTGGACATGCCTGGATGTTGACATTGCGAAAGTTATTTTTTGGACTTTGCGGCAGTTGTTCTGAGACGTTGTTGACTCAGCGAAGACGTTGTGGACATGCCTGGATGTAGAAGTTTATAGACGTGGTGCTAGTTGTTTTTGACGTGGTTCTAGTTGTTCTGAGACGTGGTGGACTGTCTTTGTAAAAAAAAGCAGTTTAAATTCACACGCATGGATGAGGACGTTTCTGGACGTAGTGCTATTTGTTTTTGACGTGGTTCTAGTTGTATTTGTGAAAAAATCAGTTTAAATTTACATGCATGGATGTAGACGTTTCTGGACGTGGTGTTAGTTGTTTCGGGCATGGTGCTAGAGTTAGAAGACGTTGTAGACATGCCTGGATGTAGACGTTGCGACAGTTATTTTTTGGACGTTGCGGCAGTTGTTCTGAGACGTTGTTGACTCAGCGAAGACGTTGTTCACTCAACGCGGAAAAAAAAAAAGGCGCGCGTAGGCGAAACTTACTATATTTAGCAAGTGTACAGCTGTCATGCAAAAAATTACTATATATAGTAATAGGTACATGTACACAGTGTACGCGCTGAGCAAGTATAGTATTGAGATGAACTCCGATAAGATCTTGATTTGTAGAACAAATTAAATCCTGTAGACACTTCAGAGGCTATGCTGGTGAAATTTTAGCGTGAAGTCCAATAAGATCACCGTTACACGGGTAATGAAGCTGTAGATCAACGATTGCTGCCCCATTTTTATCTCTTCTCCGTCGCCAAAACCCTAGGCCTACTCCGCTTCCAACTCTATAGTGGAATCATCTCTTTTTTAAAACAAATTGAATGTACAAAGCAAAAGTGACTCCCAATAAATTAATTAATTCCGTCTAAATTACGAGAGCAAACCAGTGCTGTATGAAACTCTAGTCTGTCATATGTAATATTTACACATGGCCTGAAAAGCTAGAGACCGCGAAATGGGAGTTGGAAGCAGAGGACCGACGACTGAAGTTTGAACGGCGAAGAGGGAGTTGGAAGTAGACCATAAAGTGTTTGAAGATATGGGACAACATAAGAGTGTTAATATCTTAATTTTCTTTTAGTTGGGTTTTTAGTTATTTCTCAAATTTAATTAGTGGAAAAGAGTCTTTTGATATTTTTTTAAAGCATTGTGTGTTTGATATATAAGTAAAAGTTAAAAGAGATTTTTATATTAACCCTAAATTTATTTTAACAGTACACTCATAAAAGTTCCTTAAATGCTGTTTTATTTCAATTAAGAGGATGGAATAGTTAAATATAATTGGATAATTAAATAGTAAAAATTACCAATTTACGATAAATTGCTATATAGTAGAACCATAGAGACACCAGAGCGCGCCTCTTTAATTTTTATTTTTTCTTTTAGGGATGCCGGCGTTCTTCATTTTTTTTTTCTTTCTTCCTTCAGGCCGTCACACCTTTTTCTTCTTCCTTTTTTTTGCCTTTTTTTTTTCATTCAGCGCCGCCAGTCACTATTTTTTCATTCTTATATATCTTTTAATATAAAATAGTTTAATTTTTAAAATTTTTAAAATTCATGTTATACAGAACATGAATTCATGTTCACATCAAATAAAACATAGTTTCATATCATGTGTAGCAAAAAATATTTTTATATCAAACAGGACATCATTTCATATCACTACAATAAAGAGATTCTTATATGAAAACAAATGAAGAGTTCATATCATAAAAAACATTGTTTCATATTAGATAGAACATGGTTTCATATCATGTATATTAGGGTTTCATATCGAATACAACATAAAGGTTCTTAAATGAAAATAAAAAAAATCATATCATACAGAACATAATTTCTTATTAGACAAAATATCATTTTATATCATGTATAACAAACTTTCATATCACTACAACAAAAGAAATTCTTATATGAAAACAAACAAATGGTTCATATCATTCAAAACATAATGTCATATCAGATAGAACATGGTTTCATATCATGTATAGTAGACTTTCATATTAAAACAATATCGAGGTTCCTATATGAAAACAAACAAATGGTTTATATCAAAAAAACATAGTTTCATATCAAATAAACCATGGTTTCATATAATGCATAATAGGGTTTCATATCAATACAGCAAACATGTTCTTATAAAAGAAAATTAACCATATTTTTATTTGATATGAAATCTTGTTTGACTTCATATGAATTCAAACTTTGCATGATATGAAACCTTGTTTTGTTTGATATGAATTCAAGTTTGACATGATTTGAAATCTTGTATATAATTTTGGATATAATTTCACGTTTTACGTCAATTTAATAATTTTAAAAACTATTTAATTATAAAATAAATAAAATAATAATTAAAAATATTTTGATAACTTTTTAAAAAAAATTTTAAAAATATATAAAAAATACTGAATTATATAGGAGAAAAGAAGACGAAAAAAAGCCTCAAGAAAAGAAAAAAAAAAAAAAAAAACACCCACGCTCACGGAAAGAAAAAAAAAAAAAAAAAACAACCACGGGCGCCTTGAAACCTAATCCAAAATAGTAAAAAAATTTAGTATTTTTGGGGTGGGTACAAAAAGTCCACATCATTTTCCATTTACAATGATGGCTATATTGTTGTATTTTTTAATCTAAAGGTATAACCGGATAATAATAGCTCACAACTAAACCAAAATAAGTAAGGTCAAATAAATTTAAGATGCAGAATTTTTTTTTAAAAAAAACAAGGAGGCCAAACCTATATCTCTTTGATACTGTTTTACGAAGGTATGAAACCCCTACAACATCATGTCTCAACAGGTTTAATCTCCACAAGGGGATGTTGACGTTTCTGTAGACCTAGCGATATACCTATTGGAAGTGATGCCAAGCAATCTGATGCAAAATTCCACTCTCTATAAACATGAGTTAACTTTATTCCCCAATCCCTTGCGATCAGCTCTCTAATTCCACCAATGAGACTGTTGGAAGGAAGAGTTGGAAAAGGTGTGAATGAGAATATTTGAAAAAACGTCAGGCCTGATCAACCCGCGTTTTGATTCTCTTCAGTTTTCAATAGATAATTATCTGGTCTAATCCATTGAAGGATAATGATTAAATTGTCGGATAATTATCTGGTCTAATCCATTGAAGGATAATGATTAAGTTTTTTTGGATAATCATATTAATGGATTAAGGTGGCAGATTAATGGATTAATGTTGGTATTAATCATATTTATCTGCATATTTATTGAAAACTGGTGATGTCTATAAATAGCAATTTATAGATCTGCAGAAAACACACCTCTCTTTGGAAAATTCTCCTTCTCTCAGAATCTCTCTTCCCATTCAAAATTCTGCTCCTCTCTCTCTGAAGAAATATTCTCCCAATTTCCTACCAAAATTTCCTCAAGTGTTCAACATCTATTCTAGTTCGTTGGTAAGGCGGTTTTGTGCAAATCGACTTTACGGTTTTCATTGTATCCTGGGAAACATTTTGCTCACGTAACCTCCTGCACATTCGTAGAGGGGGTAAATCTGTTTTAAGGAAATTGTGTGTTACACAAGCCTTGGAATTTTCTTACTACTAGCCTTAATTTTTCTAACAATCTTAAAACAGATCTTGTGACTAATTTCTCAATGGCGAGTTCAAGCGACCACAACTCAAATTCTGAGGGTAATCATGCTGTCACTCCAAATATGGGTTTGATTTCTAACCCTGTCGTGGCTATCCCTAATGTGCCGGGAAGCCACTACGAGAAACCCGAAAAATTTCAAGGGGTTGCCACTTTGTTCAAAAGATGGCAACAGAAGATGTTATTTTACCTAACAATGCTGGGGTTTGCAAGATTCTTGAAAGAGGATCCCCCAATAGTGCCAGAAGGAAATAGTGATGCTTCGATAGTTGTTGCCGTTGAGGCATGGGAGCACTCTGATTTTCTCTGTCGCAACTACATTTTGAATGGGTTGCAGGATTCCCTATATTCTGTATACGGGAATTACAAAACGGCAAAGCAGGTATGGGAGGCTTTGGACCGTAAGTACAAAATTGAGGATGCAGGCTCAAAGAAATTTGTAGTCGGGCGGTTCCTTGATTTTAAAATGATCGACTCAAAATCTGTGATGAGTCAAGTGGATGAGTTTCAGCTCATCTTGCACGAGATAAGTGCTGAGGGGATGGTTCTGAGTGAGACTTTCCAAGTGGCAGCAATGATTGAGAAACTGCCACCAAGCTGGAAAGATTTCAAGAACTATCTCAAACACAAATGCAAGGAGATGACCTTGGAGGATCTCATTGTCAGACTTCGGATTGAAGAAGACAACAGAAGGGCTGATATCAAGTCGGTCAACCCTGCGGGAGCCAAAATCAATGTGGTGGAACATGGCAAGGGAGGCTTCAAAAATAGAGTCGTGACCACCGACAAAGGCAAAGGCAAGGCCAAGCTTGGGGCATCAGGAGGTGTCTCAAAGCAAAAAATAACAGTTTAAAGGAAAATGCTTTAACTGTGGGAAACAGGGACACAAGTCATCAGAGTGCCGTGCTCCCAAGAAGAACCCTGAAGCGAACGTGATCCAGAAAATCACGGAGGACGTGGGAGACATCAGTTTGGTAGCTGTAATCTCCGAAGTCAACATGGTGGAGTCAAACCAGAAAGAATGGTGGTATGACTCTGGTGTAACCAGGCATGTGTGCACCAACAAATGTCACTTCTCAACGTTTGAACCAACCCAAGGGGAGAAGCTGTACATGGGAAACTCTGCTATAGCTGAATTTGAGGGAAAGGGAACGGTTTTGCTCAAGCTGACTTCGGGCAAATTGTTGACCCTAAAAGATGTGTTGTACGCACCACAAGTCCGAAAGAATCTTATTTCAGGGTTCATGCTGAATAAGCATGGATTCCGCATTGTAATAGAATCTGACAAGATTATTCTTTCAAAATCGGGAATGTACTTGGGAAAGGGTATGCATCCGAGGGGATGTTTAAGATGAATGTAATGACTATCGTCAATAATAATGCAAGTACCTCTTCTACTTATTTGATTGAGTCTTCTAGCTTATGGCATGGTAGACTAGGTCATGTTAATTATGATTCGATGCGTCGATTAATTAACTTGAACCATATCCCAAGTATCCAAATTGACAAAAGTCAAAAATGTGAAATTTGCGTTAAAGCAAAACTAACACGGTCATCATTCCAAACTGTTGAAAGAAATAATGAACCCCTTGACTTAATACATAGCGATGTATGTGATTTGAAATCTGTTCAAACACGAGGTGGTAATAAATATTTTATTACCTTTATTGATGATAGCACAAAATATTGCTATGTGTATTTGCTTAAAAGCAAAGATGAGGCGTTGGAGAAATTTATTCTCTATAAGACAGAGGTTGAAAATCAACTTGGAAAACGGATCAAGAAATTGAGAAGTGATAGAGGTGGAGAGTACGAAGTACCTATTGGTGACTATTGTGCTAGGAATGGTATAGTTCATGAAGTAACCGCACCATATTCACCTCAATCTAACGGGGTTGCTGAACAGAAAAATCGCACATTAAAAGAAATGATGAATGCGATGTTATTAAGTTCAGGTTTACCTTCCAACTTGTGGGGGGATGCTATCTTATCGAGTAATTATGTACTCAATAGAATACCTCGCAAGAAAGAAGGAAAAACTCCATATGAATTATGGAAAGGAAAGACGCCTTCCTACAAACACTTGCGAGTGTGGGGGTGCCTAGCGAAGGTAGCAGTACCGACGCCAAAGAAAATAAAGATAGGTCCCAAAACGGTGGATTGTGTCTTTATAGGGTATGCTCATAATAGTACTGCATACCGATTTCTTGTGTATGATTCAAAAATCCCGGATATACACAAGAATACAATCATGGAATCAAGAAATGCATCATTCTTTGAAAATGTATTTCCTTGGAGATCAGTTGGGGACACTAGTTCTAAACGGCCTAGTGAAACCATTGATGAAGAACCACAGAGTCAAGAAGTGGTTGAACTAAGACGGAGCAAAAGAGCAAGGGTGGAAAAATCATTTGGTGATGATTTTGAAATGTTTCTTGTTGAGAAAGAACCACAGACTTATGCTGAAGCCGTGCATTCGTCGGAAGCGCCTTTTTGGAAGGAAGCCATAAAGAGCGAAATTGATTCTATTTTACTGAATCATACTTGGGAGTTAGTGGAACTCCCACCTGGGTGTAGTCCTTTAGGGTCAAAATGGATTTTCAAACAGAAAATAAAAGCTGATGGCTCTATAGACAAATACAAAGCTAGACTGGTGATCAAAGGGTACAAGCAACGTGAAGGCTTAGACTACTTTGATACATATTCTCCTGTGACGAGAATAAATTCTATAAGGATGATATTTGCTATCGCAGCCTTACAGAATTTAGAGATCCATGAAATGGATGTTAAAACAGCTTTCTTAAACGGGGATTTAGATGAAGAAATCTATATGGAGCAACCCAAAGGGTTTAAAGCTCCAGGTTCCGATAAGAAAGTTTGTAAATTGGTTAAGTCATTGTATGGTTTGAAACAAGCTCCAAAGAAGTGGCATGAGAAGTTTGACCATGCAATGATAACCAATGGATACAAAATAAATGAGTGTGATAAATGTGTCTATGTCAAAGAGATCGGGGATAATTACGTTATCTTATGTTTGTACGTAGACGACATACTCATAGTTGGTAGTAGTGACAAACTGGTCAAATCTACCAAAGCCATGTTAAATTCAAAATTTGACATGAAAGATATGGGACTGGCTGATGTGATTCTTGGAATCCGAATTATCAGGTCCTCGGAAGGTCTAATTTTGAGTCAAGCTCATTATGCAGACAAGATTCTAGGGAAATTCAGTAAGGATGACTCTGGAATTGCTAGAACACCATTAGATAACAGTCTCCACCTATCCAAGAATCGTGGAGAGGGTATGTCTCAAGTAGAATACTCCAGAATTATAGGGAGTTTAATGTATCTAATGAGTTGTACTAGACCAGATCTTGCTTATGTGGTAAGCAAGTTGAGTTCATACACGAGTAATCCAGGGAAAGATCACTGGACTGCAATAATTAGAGTACTAAGGTACTTAAGATATACTCGTGATTATGGATTACATTATACCAGATATCCATCTGTGCTAGAAGGCTATACAGATGCTAATTGGATATCTGATATAAAAGACACAACTTTCACGAGTGGCTATGTGTTTACTCTAGCAGGTGCTCCCGTGTCTTGGAAATCCTCAAAACAAACCGTAATAGCTAGATCCACGATGGAGTCAGAATTTATAGCTCTAGATAAATGTGGAGAAGAGGCTAAATGGCTTCGCCATTTCTTGGAGGATGTTCCAAAATGGGAGAAACCTGTGCCACCAATATGTATTCATTGTGATAGTCAATCTGCGATTGGTAGGGCACAGAGTACACTGTATAATGGTAAATCGAGACATATTCGTCGTCGACATAATACCATTAGACAACTGCTCTCAACGGGAGTTATCTCAATTGACTATGTAAGGTCAAAAGATAACATCGCGGATCCGCTAACCAAAGGGTTAAATAGAGAGACAGTTGAGCGATTGACGAGAGGAATGGGTATAAAGCCTGTGGAAAATAAAGGTTTTATGAAGGAAAACCCAACCTAGTTGACTGGAGATCCCAAGATCTAGGTTCAAAGGGACAACCTAATTATAAGACCTGGTAGAGTCACTGTGGGGGCAACCTCAACTCATTCCTGTCATCAAACAGTGACAGTATGGTTAAGGCTAGCGTTTGTCACTTTAATGACTCTTAAGAAAGTAACTGTGGTTACGTTTCAAATTTAAGAAGTCACCTATGTGAGAGAGAAGTGAGGCCGCTTCGAAGGGAAATTGATCAGGCTAATTTCCTAGAAACTCTTGCAGAACCAGGACGTGTTCATGGCCATAATGAACAAAACCATGAGAACAGAACAAATGGGAATGGTTCCTGTGTAGGGTACGTGGGTCTTTACATGAAAAAGTCAGACAGTTCAAGGACATCACGTCTACTGGAGGGCTAGTAGAGCAAGCGTAGTCTATAAGGGAAAAGTTCAAAGGGTAACACCTACTTTCTCTATGCAGGGATCATTCATTGAACACTGACCAATCAATATCTCATTCATGTGGGGGATTGTTGGAAGGAAGAGTTGGAAAAGGTGTGAATGAGAATTTTTGTGAAAAACGTCGGCCCTGATCAACCCGCGTTTTGATTCTCTTCAGTTTTCAATAGATAATTATCTGGTCTAATCTATTGAAGGATAATGATTAAATTGTCGGATAATTATCTGGTCTAATCCATTGAAGGATAATGATTAAGTTTTTTTTGGATAATCATATTAATGGATTAAGGTGGCAGATTAATGGATTAATGTTGGTATTAATCATATTTATCTGCATATTTATTGAAAACTGGTGATGTCTATAAATAGAAATTTATGGATCTGCAGAAAACACACCTCTCTATGGAAAATTCTCCTTCTCTCAGAATCTCTCTTCCCATTCAAAATTCTGCTCCTCTCTCTCTGAAGAAATATTCTCCCAATTTCCTACCAAAATTTCCTCAAGTGTTCAACATCTGTTCTAGTTCGTTGGTAAGGCGGTTTTGTGCAAACCGACTTTACGGTTTCCATTGTATCCTGGGAAACATTTTGCTCACGTAACCTCTTGCACATTCGTAGAGGGGGCAAATCTGTTTTAAGGAAATTGTGTGTTACACAAGCCTTGGAATTTTCTTACTACTAGCCTTAATTTTTCTAACAGAGACTACCATGAAGCCCCATACTCTCTTACCTATCCACACTTTCATTATCCATTTCTGCTTCAACCAATCGAATACCAAACTGCTAGCACAATTTTAAACAATGGTAAAGACCTCACAATTCAACTCTCATAATAGAGCAAGACCACATATATTCAACATAAAGCCTCATTTCCAACATCCTCGAGCATTCCTGATTAAATCTCCTGAGCATGAACCGAACTAGCGTCAAATGACACACTGACTTCATTTTGTGACTACCAACAGTGGGGGGATTCCATCTAATCCACTTCGGCACCCTTATTGCACCTAGAGCACCGATCTTCTTAGTTGAAGAGTTCGCTCGTTTAATCGCTTCCGAGTATGATCGTACCTCTTGCACCAGCTAGGATATTGGCTTTCATTGACCACGAAATTTTTTTTTATTCCGCTCTTGCCACAACTTTCAAACTCCCACCCCCCAAAAATTCTCTCCCAATCCTCCCTCTCATAACCGAAGTCCCCAGCCAGATTTTTCAAGAGCCATAGCCGCAGACCTGGTGCCAAAAACTGGTCCTAACTACTAGCAGGGAGCAGCTTTAACCATACTTGGGAAGCTCTCATGCAAAAGGAGAATTTTAATAAACCTTTTCTTCCTTCAATAAACCTGTTGGCTATTTTCTCACACCATGAACTATTTTTTATATAAATTATTTTTAAAAATAAGTAAAAATTGTCAAAATAAATTTAGCTCCCTATATTTTCTTTTACATTCAAATTTTTCAATATAATGTGATGATTTTATGGAATTAAAAAACTAACTAAAAGTATTATTTATATATTATTGAATTTGATGTTTAAATTTCAATTTAAAAGTCATGAGTAATAGTTTATGGTAGTAAAATTTCAATTTAAACCACCGATGTTGTGAATTTGATGTTCAACCTAGTGTTCAAAGAGATCCATTGATAGACATTCAAGGTCTAATGACAGAGTTAAACGGATGAGGTCAAAGAGAAGCTTAATTTGACGGTTTAAGAGACTTATAAAATGGAGATTGTCTTCAAGGACAACCTCAAGATCATGGAAATCATCATATTAAGTGTTTACAAGGATCAAGACATCACTTGAAGATGATCAAAGGTGTTTCCAAACCATGGAGGAGAAAACGGCAAACAAGGCCCAGATTATTTGGTCATTTTAATTGTTTTGAGTCTTGGGATTTTTAAGGGGTTTTGTAGTCAATCATAGATGATTTTTAATCCTGAATTGCTATTTGTATAGCAAAATTACTATTTGTATAACAAAAAATACCCAAATTAATATTGGAAAATAAAAAATGGTCTTTTTGTATAAAACAGGGTCTTAGGCGCTTCGAATTGCGAATGCAAAGGTCAAAAAACACTAAATAACAATGAAAACGAACAACAAACACGCTAAATTGTAAACACTAACCGTGGGACGAAAGGCAAACGGTAACGTTATGAAAAGTTGGTAACGCTAAACTGTGATGTTAGACAGAAACTCGATCGCTAAAACGTAGTGAGAAATAAATTAAAAAATACAAAAGTGTAGCAAGCGAGCCATGTCTCGCTTGTTAAAATATAGCTTGATGATGTTACGGGTTTAAAAAATAAAAAGGAACCAAAATGCCGCACAATTCACATTTTGTCCAAATCAAACGCAAGAACCCTAAAATAACCGAAAAACATGAAATCTTTTACAGAATCTGGCCAAAATTAGCGAAATGGACGCGGGAGGTGGTGAATCTTCGCAAGGTCTTGGCACGGACAAAGGTCCAATGTATATTCGGGTAAAAATTCCTTCAAATTTTTTATTTCTTGTCAAATTAATATCACACGGTTCAAAATGCCATGGATTTGTTATATTTTGGTATGTAAATGTTGCAGTTCAGTGTTCAGTAGGTTATAAAACGCTAGTTTGTGACGTGGTGAATGTGAAACGCTATTCCATAGCGGATTGACCTTGGTCAAACGTGGTTTTGTTGCGTTGAGGTGGCACTAAAACGCTAGAGGAAGGCGTTTTGGTGTGATGTTAACGCCGATTGGTCGCTTTTCTTAAGCGGAAAAGCTGTCGATCGGCGTTTTTGGTCAGCGACAACGGCGATCTTTACCGTTTGACTATCAGTCAAACGTTGATGTGTAGTGTTTGACTGATAGTAAAACGTAAACATGTAGCGTTTGACTAACAGACAGTCAAACTTTATTTCATAGCATTAAACGCTATAGTGTGGCATTTGACTCTAAGTCAAACGTTACCTATCTGCGTTTGACTTATAGTCAAACGCTCATAGGTAATGTTTGACTTAAAGTCAAATGTTATTTTAAAGCCTTTGACCATCTTTCAAACACAAATATGTCACGTTATATATGTATTTTAAGTTTTAATGTAATATAAAATATTTGTGTATTAATACGTGTGATATAAATGTTTTTAAGGGTGGCGGTAAGGTAAAACCACGTGCTCCCCCCACTGAGGATGTACAACGTCCGACAGCTTCTGCCAGGAGGCAGAAACTGCCAACAAGGAGACCACGAGGTGGAGGGAGAGGTGAAGTTGAGGGTGGAGTTGGAGGTGGAGGTGGAGGTGGTGTTGGAGGGCGAGGTGGAGATGGGGGTGGAGTTGGATGTGGAGGTGGAGGGAGAGGTGGAGGTGGAGGTGGAGGTGGAGGTGGAGGAGAAGGAGGAGCAGCATCCGAGGGATGCGCAGCAGCATCAGGAGGATCCTTTTGCAGGTACACGCTCTAATACGATAAATTAAGTTATTTGTTTGTTAATTTTATTTATTTATTTAATTAATTATGTCATTATGGGATTTACTTATTTAATTGAATTATTTGTTAACTTATTTAATTAGCTACTTTATTAATTATTTGTTTATTTTATTGTTAAATTATTTAATTAATTAAATTATATTTTTATTGTTAAATTATTTAATTAGTTAAATTATGTTTTATTTGTTTATTTAGTTTGTTAAATTATTTAATTAGTTAGTTTATGAATTATTTGTTTATTTATTTGTTAATTTGTTTAGTTAGTTAAATTCTGTTTTATTAGTTTATTTATTTAATTAGTTAATAAATGTTTAATTTGTTTATTTATTTGTTAACTTGTATAATTAGTTAAATTATTTTTTATTTGTTTATTTAGTTAATTAGTTAATTTATTTAATTATTATATTTGTTAAATATATCAAATTCTAAAAAGTGCAAGAGGGGGGACAAGAGTTGGTTGGACACAGGCCCTGTTTAGGGTGTCTCTATAGATTCGACCGTTATTCCTAGTTTCTTAGGGTATGTCATATTGAGGTACGGGAAAAAGGGTACTAGACCCCTATTAGGTGCCATAATAGGGGTAGCATGTACGATTTACGAGTTAGGTGGGTGCGAGATATGTCACCCCTTGGGACGGATATTCTTAGTCAGACAGGGCTGGGACACATTCCTAGCATTTTGTTCAGACACATAGACGGGCCTTTGATTTGCGTATTTCTAGAGAGATGGCAGCCGGACATGAATTTCTTCCATTTATCGTTCGGCGAGATGACCATCATGCTCCACGACGTGTGGGAGATATTGCGCATCCCAGTATATGGTCGGTTGATCACTCGGCCCACGGATACTACTACTGTTCATGCCTTATGTAGAGACTTGCTCGAGATACCTCCAGATCAGCACATCGATAAGGAGTTATACGACAATGGGGTGTTCTCGACAGAAAGGGTGATAGAGATGTGTAGGGGGCGACCGCGGCCCGATTCAGATGTGACAGCCTTTCTGTGGACTACTATAGGGACTTGTCTGTTTACAGACAAAGTTCCAATAAGTTTATGTCAGGGCCTGCCTTGGAGATTAGAGGTGGGATGGCACAGGTGGGGTAGCATGCATGGGGCACGGTGACTCTAGCGTACCTATAAAGACATTTAGGTGCTGCTAGTAGGCATGGCACGTCGAGCATTGCGAGATGCCTAACGTTGCTACAGACCTGGATATACGAGCATTTCCTACCTTCAGGAGTAATGCCAGGCCTTTGCCAGTGCACCCCGATCGACCGCGAGCGAGTAGGTGGACTGTCGAAATCCCCCGCAATAAAGAGGATCAGTTGGCCGCGTTTAGAGACTCACTAGATGCCTTTATGCCGGATGATGTACGTAAATGTTAATATTAATAAAATTTATATCTATATAACATTTTCCTAAACTTATGAAGTGTAATTTTAAATGTAATTGCTAATTTATGTTTTATAGGTTTTATGGATGTCTATGGTCGCGATACAGTCACGCGGACTCCGAGGACCCAGTACCGTGGTGTTATTGCTTACCGGGATGACATCGAGCCATATATGTCAGCTTGGCTACATTCAGTGGATCCCTAGAGCATTCATTTCGGCCATGGAAGGTACTTTCAGGGGGTACGTTGGGACGGGGTATGTGGTGCATCACCCACGGGCACACGCAGAGACGGATTGGGACATGTACCCGTCGACTGGTGCATTATTTTTTATGCACCGGCCACATACCGGCCATGGCATCAGATATAGTGCGTGAGTGGATGACTATCTAGATTGGTTTAGGGCCCACTTGCATCCGTATGTATTAGGCCCCCCTCCGGAGCAGGCAAAGCCAGTTATTCCACGACAGTCAGCCTAAAAATATGTAAGTATTTATTACAAATTTTGAATATTGTGTATTATAATTTTGAAAAGCTAGTTTTTGTTTCATTGTGTAAATTTTTGTAGTGGGTTGGTGATGTGCTCATGATTCAGAGACAGTTGCTCGATCAGTTGAGGGAGCGAGCACTCGACCTTTATGCTGATTACTCAGAGCGGATTTCACAGTTAAAGCAGAGGTTTGACTGCACATATTGAGTGTGTATTTTGTATGTTACATACTTATGGCATGTGCTATATGGACTTTTTGTATGTTGATTGTACTTTACTCATTTGGAGTTGATATGTATTGTATTTGTTTAGACTTTTTTTTATTTGTATTGTACTTTATGTACTTATTTTATCGCTCAGATTGTACTTTTGATTGATATCTTTAGATTGTATTTTATTTTTTATGTTCTATGCATTTGTGGAGTGAAATATGTACTACATCACCAATGCTACTTCAAAACTACAATAATTAGTGCACAACTTCAAACAATAGTCAAATTACAATAAGGGTTAAAGTAAAATCAATCATAAAAATGTCACATAAAACTCAAATCACTATGCATCATGACGATTAATCCATAGTAGAAACCTCATCCTCAAATTGTTGGGCCATCGACCGACGGTTGCTTCGTTGCAGTGATCTCGCCAAATAATATGCAAGGTATGAGAGGGCAATCATCAACAACATCTACACCAGCATAATGATTACCTTCCACGTGAGCAATCGCTATCTGCCTGCTCCTGTATCCAAAGGTAATATGGTATAATTCGCCATTGGTTGAGAATGACTGAGATGGATTACCAAGGCATTAACATACATGACGAGGGCATACAAGTGGGTTAGTGTGACCATCCAATAGGTTCTAGTGCAACTTCTACCTTGAAAACGTAGTCACCTGAGCACTGCCCCCATACGATCACCATCAGTAGGCATCTGGTCCAAAGCTTCTCCCTAGCAATCGCTCTACGAGACAATTTCCAATATTGTTGTCTTCCTGAAAGATAACTAGCAATGACTAAGAAACCACAATGTTTGTCACCAATGATATCTAACCAACCACTACAGCAAGCTCGAAAAAAAGGTGGCACACAGGGAACATCTGGTCCAAATCCTGAATAATGAAATAAATAGTAATAAACATAACTGAAAAATTTTAAAACCAAAAATATTGTGAAACAGAAATAATAAAAATTCTTACCTTCACGTAAGGGAGAATCCATAGATGAGCCCGAGGAGTTGTTGGATGTGTGCCCAGTTGAGCGGCCGGATGAACTTGAACGACCCCTTCCACGTGGGGGACGTGTCGCTCTCTTTCATCCACTCCACTCACACATCACTGAAAGGTGTAATCTGTTCGGTGGCCGCCCCCTCTGGGTCCCCTCAACAGCTGGCTCTGCAGCACTAGGCCTATCAAGGTGCATCTCTTCTACATACGCAATATTAAGCAGAAGAGCCAAGAATGAATGACTGGAGTTGACTGCAGGAATGATTTCTTCATTGAAAAACCTTGAAAACCAAAATATATTAGATGAAAACAATTTATACAAATTAATATACATGAAATATATTTGGTATTATTGCCTTACGTAAGTAAAAAGTACCTGATGTCCTCATTCAAGGATTGGAATCCCTTTCAATGGTACAATGGTCCATCTCTGCCAGAACTCGTGTACAAATGGGAGCAATTGATAGGCGCTCGATTCCTGTACTTTGTATACATCACAAGCACAAGGAATCCCATGTGTCACCTTGCACACACTTCCACACTTATCGAGCACATCATCGGCCAACCTATCTTTATTTTCAACCTGTTTTCTGGCCAACTTTAGAAAACAGGGGTGTGACACATACTTGCTCAAGTAATAGTATAGAAATCCCATCATACTGGTTTGTGTCGTGGCAGTAGAAGACTCGAGCGATCCACTGTTATTTTTCCACATACAAGTTAAAAAATTAATAAATATAAAATATTAAAAAACTGAAATAAAATACACAATTAAATAAAATGATTAAAGTTACCCGATGTGAGGGAATAGATGTGTGATGTGGGAGTCAATTTTCATGAAAAATGTGTCAAGAGAATTGGTGAAGGAATGCAGCCAATCTTTCAATGCAACATGCGAAGCCTCAACCCTGTTAGTTGTAGTATTCCCAAAGTGTAGGAATTGATCTGTCCAGGACCGACAAAATTTTTCCTTGTGAATGAACCATATGTCCTCTAAATATTCAATAGCTGCAGGCTCTATCATAGAGTATTTAACCTTGAATTGATGCAATAGAAGGTTATAGTCTTCAACTGTTGGAGCCATAATAATTTTCTTCCACCAGTTGGTGTAGATATCACCAGTCGTGCCTAAATTCCTTCTCCCAACATTTGTTTCCAACCAAATAGCAACATCAAGCTCAATATGTCACCGACATAACAAGTATTGGAAATATGGAAAATAATCCTTAATAGGCTGCAACAAACCCAACTCTCTATCTGAGACAACAACACTTGGTGCCACATTACTGGGCAACAAGTCCCTCAAGTTCTTCATCATCCAATTATAAGTTTCTTTTGTCTCAGTTTTAACAATGACAAATGCAATATTGAAATTCTTGTTGATAGGAGTCATACCAATCATCTCAACGACGGGCATTTTGTACTTGCTGGTCTTGTATGTTGAATGAACCACGACCACCTAATACCATCTGTTGACCAGCTGAATTGATGTTGGATGAGTAATGAATGCATGTGTGATCGCATTAGTGGCCTCATCCATAATGATATGAACAAAATATTTCTTCTCACGAGCTAAATGCAAAAATTGCTGCCCAATATTCCTACTATGCAACCCATCTTTCTTTATCTCTTCTTACAGATTGTAAACCTGCCTGATGTCTACATTGTCTTTGGGAAACTGTTCATGAATAGCTTCCCAAACGCTTTTTGGCCTCACATTGAAAGAAAGCACGGGTTTAGCCTCAGCCTTTGACTCTTTAGTAAAATGGCTTAGCTGTCTGTGCTCATATAGACGCCTTGTACCTAAAAAATTTAATAATATTAATAAACATAAATGATAAATATCAATAAAATTAATATAACAAAGCAATAACGTAAGGTATTCGTACCAGGATGATTGTGTGTGGACATTTCCCCTGGAGTCACAAGCACATTGTAACGCTTAGCAAAAACCTTCTTAACAGTCAACTTGAAGGGGCATTTACATCCGCACATTTTAGTATTCATCTGTATTGTGGGGAGAGGCTCCTTCAATGGATCTTTCCATCGGCCGCACCTAAAGTAATACGTTGAGCCATTTCCACCTTGCTTCGTAAGCACGAACTTGAGGGTATTAGCTATTGGAAAGCAAAAGTCAAATGCCTCATTGACACTTCCAAAATCTCTATCAATCTTAAAATATCCACTCAAATCTACTCCAATATCTTGTTCTTTACCCCCTCGTCATCCTCAGCCTTCTCATAAGCATCATGCATAGTCATATTTGGATCTTCGTCCTGTATATTCAAATTGTAACTTCATCATATTAAAAACGATATAAATTACACATTTAGACTATCCAAAATGCATCAATTTGCAAATCCAATCTATAAAAATGCTATACATTTCATATGAAATATATAAAAAACACTACACATTTCACATGAATCATATAAAAAACGTTACACATTTCATATTCAACATATTGAAAACGCTACCTCTTTCATATGCAATGAATAAAAAACGCGACAATTTTCACATTCAGAACATCAAAAATGCCATACTTTTCACATGCAATATATGAAAAATGCTACACGTGTCATATGTAACATATGAAAAAAGTTATACATTTCACATACATCACATAAAAAATGCTACACTTTTCACATTCAATATATCAATATCGCTACGGATTTCAAATGTAATGTATTAAAAATGCTATGCTTTTACGAATTAGCCTGGACAAAATGCTACCGATCTGCGTTTGAGGCCAACTATAACGCTAATCAGTAGTGTTTTTAATTAGGACAGTAAAAAAAATTGACAAAATGGGTAGAAAACGTATCATTTCTTGGTGAATGTTGATCTAATATTGAAGAATACGATTGCCCAAATGTATAGTTCGTCGAATATTTCTTTGGATTGAAGATTTGAATTTGTTTTCAATGTTTGTGAAGGATTTTTGTTCAAGTGGATTTTGAAAGATTTTGGTTCAAAGGATATAATTGTAATCTTGCCCCATATGTTTGTTATACAAATAGTAAGTCCCTTTTGAACCATAAATGATGCCCATATTGTTAGAGTCAAGCCGAGTTCAAGCCCAACATGGAGATCTAAATCCATCTTAAAGTTTCTAGAAGTTACTTGCAAGAGAAGACTTCTTGAGGAAGAAGATAAGGAAGGTGCATGTTATTGAGGGGGAGAATCACTGCTGCCCTATTTTAATTTGTTAAGATTCTTGTTAATTTTAGTTAATTCTAGTTAATTAAGACTTATTTTTGTAGGACATAGCAAGATTAAGTCATAACATAATTAGTAGTATTCATTGAGACAATATTCAAAATAAGGAAACTAACCTTATAAGTTATTTCCTAATTTTGAGAGATTGATTTTTCTCTCTTTTTTGCTTGTATTGTCGGCCACCCTTCAACTATAAAAGGGGGTCTTGTGCTCCAAAGAAAAGCATGAATTTTGAGAATAAAATAAACCTTTGAGAGCTGAGGCTTCAAACCATATATTTATCTTGAAAGTATCAAAAACTTTATCAATAGAATAATTAAGGTTCTATTGTGGTCTCATTCTACCCGGAAACCTTATTGGAATCCAATCACCATAACATATATTCTGTAACCATACGTTTAATCCATCGAGAGAGCTTGTAGTAACTGAGATCGGTGCAAAACTATATCTTTCTCTTTCAATTGTGAGAGAGAAACATCATCACAATGCTTATTTTCCATTATGAGATTGAACATATATATAGGGAAGGGAACTGTCCCGTGGACTACTTAGCAAAGATATCTTCTAAAGAGGAGTGTGGTTGTTATACTTCTTTTGCTTCTGTTCCCCGAAAACTGTAAGGGCTCCTGCTGTTGGATAAAAGCTCAGTTCCGGTGCTTAGGCTTTAGTTTCTATTTTCCACTTTGGATTAGTTGCTTAGGGGCTGTATGGATTTTTGGTGCATGTATAGATAGGTGGCTGGGAGGTTTTTTTCCTTTAAGAAGGAGGGTTGGGCACTTCAAAAGTGGCTTTTGTATAGATAGTTAGGAGGCCTCTCAAAGGGAGCTTTCGTATAGGGGTTAGGTTTTTGTAACTCTCCTAAATTATTTTGCATGAAATGGAAAGTACTAGAATTTTATGAAAAAATAAAATAATAAAATAAATGAGATACCATTAATTAATTGGATGGATGATGTACAAATTTATTGAGTTAAATCTAATAAACAATTTCTCACACGTGTTGGAAACTAACATACACATCTCGTCAGTGGCAGAACTAGAATTTTGGATACAAGAATGCATATTGTTAGAGGAAGGAAGAAAGAATGTTGACATAGTTTTTGATGGAAGAAGAAAAAAAAGAATACGTTGAAACAATGTCGTTTCAATTTTCAACGAGGGAATTACAACAAAAAAAATAATACAAACCCAAGGCAGAGGCATGAATATGCAGATGGCGGGCCTCCATGGCGGAACCCCAGGGTTTTCAGGTGACATGCAGGTTAGTTGTTGCACACTTTTGCTTCATGGTGGTGCCACTGCATCTTGCCATCAATATACCACGCTAGCTACAACTGTACCATTGCAGACAAATTGATATATGGGCTTCTTAGTATAATCATCCAGAATATTGTTAATGGTAAAATTGAAATTTACTTTCAATGATTAGATGAAGAAAACCTAGAATTCGTTGTACAAAATCTCAAGATATTAAAGATAAATCCTATCTATTATAAATATGTAAGTCACAAATTGTAAAGGTGTAATTTAAATGTCAAAGTATCTATGAGAACTTTCTTTATTTTATAGGTATCAGAACAATTTAAATACGGTAACGGATCCAAATTTGACAAGTCCACTTGCCACTTAATATATTTAGGTCAATAACTACGTAATTTTTTATATATATGGTATTATATTGGGATGAATCCTAAATATTTTCTCCCATGAATTGTCTAAATATTCACCTATAACTTAAATGTAAATTAATTATATTTTTATTAAATCATGATATATTACGGCCCTACCACCTTTTGATACTATTTAATTTTTTTGTGGTCTCATTTTTTTTTTCCTGTTGCTTCCTCTTCAACGCGTGAGCCGTAACTAATGAAAACACAGTAACTTCTCTTCCCTCCATTGTGAACATAAACCTTTATTCTTCAATTCAATACCAATCTTTCTCTTTTTCTTCTGGGTTTTTTTGTTCACAAAATGTTATTTGTTTCATAATAAAAATAAGTTTTGAAAACTTTATATAAATTAAAGAAATTTTAATCAAAATTTTAAAATATTTAATTGACTTAAAGTGTGTGATTTTATCAAATAAAATGATATTTATATTAAGGTTTTTTAGAATACATTAAAAAAATATTTTTGTACCTATTAAGAGTTTATATGAAATTTAACATATCATTATGATTATATCATGTAAAATATGAGTTTATGTAAAAAACAACATGTATTTATATAATAACACCTTGAATTTATAACATTTTTTAAAATTGTCACCTTCTTTATTGTTTTTTTAGAACGCTTTGAAAATATATATTTATATCCATTGGGAGTTTATATCAAGTTCATGTGATTTCATCAAATAAGCATGTGATATCAAATACAACATCAATTTATATATAAAATTTGTGTTTATATCAAGTACAAAAATATTTTATCAATTTTTTTTTGTTATTATTTTTTTTTTGTAATACATTGAAAATATATTTCTATACCCATGGGATTTTTTTTCCCCATACCCCGCAATAACTTGAATTCAAGACCCTTTTAATTTTAAGCTAATAGTGTCAATTACTAAATTATTACCTTCTTGTCACCCATCAGGGGTTTATATCAAATAAAATATGAGTTTATATTACTGTGTTTATGTCAAATTTTTTTTTTTTTTTTTGGGTGTTAGGTTGTTACCTTATTTTTTAAAAAACGCATTGAAAATCTATCTCTATACCCATTAGGGGTTTATTTCAAGTTTAACATAGATTATTTCAAATAATGCATGAGTTTATATCAAGAAAAACTTATATTTATTTCAACAAACAACTTGTGTTTATTTCAAGTACAAAAGGATTTCATCAAGTTTTCTTTTGTCACCTTTTTTTCCAAAACATATTGAAAATATATTTTTATATTCACGAGGGATTTATATTAATTTAAACGTGTGATTGTATCAAATAATCATATTACTATATCAAGTAAAGTATGAATTTATATCAATTATTCTGTGTGTTAGGTTGTCGTTTTTTTTTTTTTTAGAATACATTGAAAAAATGTTTTTATACCTATTAGATGTTTATATCAAATTCAACATATTATTGTATGAAGTAACATATGATTTTATCAAGTAAAGTATGAATTTATATCAACAATAACATGTGTTTATATCAAATGCAAAAGAGTTTCATCCAATCTTTTTTTTTTTTGGTTAACACCTTCTTTATTTAGAATACATTGAAAATATATTTTTATACCCATCAGAGTTTATATCAAATAAATAATGAGTTATATCTATATATATACATATAAAAATAACCTATATTTATATCAAGTAAAACAGGTTTATATCATTTTCATAAAAAGAAAAAACCTTGAAACTTGCGCTACCAAACGCATGTTAGAAATTTAGTTTGTATTGTAAAATCAGATAAGTAACCTTTGAGGTATAATACGAATCGCATCTCTTTGTGTAAGATTATAATTTTTGACTTCATATCTTTCTAAAGAGTTACGAATGGTGACTTTTGATTTTCAATGGTTACCAATGGTCTAAAATTTTGCTTATAAATAGAAGGTATAATGTAGAATTTTTTAACAGAAAACATTCATAAACTCCTAAAAAATATTCAATTAAATATGAGTAAATTCCAAAATTGGTCACTATATTATAGTCACTTTCTGGTTATGATCATCATACTTTGAAAACTATTTTTAAGGTCATCATACTTTACTTTTTTTTTTCAAAAATGGTCACTCCGTTAAGTTTGACCGTTAACCCACTAACGGTAAACTTTTTTAAGAGTTATTTTTGTCTTTTCATTAACTCATTAAATTAAAAAAAGAGTAAACTCTGAATTTAGTCATCATACTTTTCTAAAATCCCATTCTTGGTCATCTTATTTTAAAAATTATATTTGATGTCATCATACTTTCATTTTTATTTAATTTTGATAATTCCGTCTAAATGTTCCGTTAAGTCTCAAACAGCCATAATTTTTTAGGGTAAATACAAAAAAAATACTCCATCATGCACGTGGAATCTTTTTATTTATTAATTATTTTTTCGCATCTCTGTCGCCAGCACCCACACCCTCACCCCCATCATGCACGTGACTTTAAAAAGTTTTATTCTTTTTAAGGGTGTGGGTTAGGGTTGTTAATTCATGTCAGTGTGTCAGTTTCGTGTCGGTTGAAAAAGAAAATTATATTTTTGCCCCCGACCCTAACCCGAACCAGAACGGGTTGGAAAACCTCAACCCGAACCTGACCTGATTTTTACCAGGTCAATCCGAAACCGACATAGTTAATCCGTTGATTGACCCACCAACCAGAGCCAAATGGGTTGACCGGGTCGGTTAGTGTCGACCAACCCTAACCCGACCCGCAAACCAGATTTTTTTCACACAATAATTTTTTAAAATTTTTTTGGGTCATCATGTCAACCCGTTAACCCGATGTGTTGACCTAATTTTGACCTGAAAATCTTGGACCGACACGAACCCGGCCTGAAAATTTTTCGGGTCCAAAATTCCAACCTGAACCTGGCAATGCTTGTCGAGACACCCAAAATAATCCAGTTTCCTACCGAACTACAATTAATTTGTAGCGATAGTGGTACCAGGTCGAAATCCCAAAGGAACTAATTTGCAATTCGAAAACCAACGGTAATCAAGAAAAATTTATGTTTTGATCCAAGAAAAAAAAAATTAACCTGTAATAAAATAAAGAACAAATTCAATAAACAAGAAATCTTCAATTCAAAGGGAATATGATTCAATTGTAATGTTGATCACAGATTAGAAAGCATTCTTTTACTCAAATCGCCAACTCCTACATTTAATAGAATAGTCATATTAACATAGATTTTTCAATAACATTTATCAAACCTAGCATTTGATTAAATCTTGTCATGACAGACTGGGCACGATAGCGTTCCATGTCTATTCACAACAGCAAGAAACATGGAAAATTAATTGGCTACAAACTAATTAAAAGAAATAGCTGCTTTCAAATAGTTGTGTTTATTTATTGCATCTTAGGCTATCATGTATGTACTTGTCTCACCAGCATACATGAATCGCCTAATTGCTACTTGATTTCACCAACTTATGTCTATTACGTAACACTTAATCGATGAATAGCAAGAGAAGAATAAATACTTATTAAGTTGTCAATTCAACAAGTATTTATAGTTCTGAATTTTTCAAGCAATAAATAATATTTGAGTGTAAAAAGAAATCAAATTAAGAGCAAACCTCACAACATAATAATTGAAATCAATCCCTTGAATTGAAAGATGAAAACTTAGCCACTCATGTTCAAGAACGTGACCTCAAGATTCTTGAAAAAAACTAAGGAAAAGAAAACTACTTATTTGAAAATTCTATTGTCTACTTCTTCTCTTCTCTGCAGAGAGCAAAGAACTCTCCTTCTTATAACATCATTCCTAACATAAAAAATAGTAAAAAAAATAGATATTATCCTCAAAATCAAATAATTAAATATTTTCAAATCCTAATCTTGACTAATTCAAGATCTCACAAACGAAAGTCCAGCAAGGTAAAATCTGGTTGACAAAAAATCTGATTTGCAGAAAATCCAGCTGTTGCAATCTAGACCCTGAAGTTTGTAGTATTTCCATTTCGACCCCATAATTTCTGAAAATTTGCAGTTTGGTCCCTGCATGTGTAAAACTGAGCAAAATACCTTCAAAATCTAGAATTCAGTCCCTAACACAAAAAAAATGTGAACATGAGCAACAATTCATCTCATAAAGTCTATAAATCTACAAGATATTCAATAAAAAAACACTAAACTAATAGACTTATCAGAACCCTACCCGTTTCGTGCCGATTTCGTGTTCAATTTTTGTATCGTGTCAGAAACTATCAGCCCTACTGTGGGTGTTCGTGGCGAAGATGTGAAAAAATAATTAATAAATAAAAAAGAAATTCCACGTGTATGATGGGGTGTGTTTTTCTGTACCCTCAAAAAATTATGGCCTTTAGAGAGTTAACGGAACATTTAGACGGAATGACCAAAATTGAATAAAAAAATGAAAGTATGATGACCTCAAATATAATTTTTAAAGTAAGATGACTAAAAATGAAATTTTAGAAAAGTATGATGACCAAATTCAGAGTTTACTCTTTTTTTAATTTAATGAGTTATTGAAAAGACAAAAATAACACTAAAAAAAGTTGACAGTTAGTGGGTTAACGGTCAAACTTAACGGAGTGACCATTTTTGAAAAGAAAAGTAAAGTATGATGACCTTAAAAATAGTTTTCAAAATATGATGATCAAAATCAGAAAGTAACTATAGTATCGTGATCAATTTTGAAATTTACTCATTAAACATTCATAAACTCCTAGAAAATATTCAATTAGTTGCAAATTGCATGTTCTTGTATTTTTAGTATCTTAGAGGTAAATTACCAATTAAACCCTATGTTGCAATCTGGTGAGGGCAAATATTGTCTTAAGAAAAGTGTTTACACTCTTAGAACATTTCTTTTCTGCATAATTTCCTTAATAGTTATAGTATCTATTTGTGTTGATTCTTTACTACTATTTATTCTGAATGCACATCGCAATCTTGCGTTTCAACACACGCGATATGGGGGTAGTTGCTTTTTTCCATGTTTTTATTATGATAGGATCATATTAGCACTATGGTCCTACGGTCACGATATAAGAATTATGACATATAAGTTTAATAATAAGTGCAAACCCTCATTTTTATTCATAAAATGTGTTTTTTTGACTTTCACCTTAATGAACAAATACGTGAGTGAAATATATTTTATTTTTTCTTTCATTACCTATCTATTTGATTTCTGATGTTGTACCAATAATTAAGATACATTATTTACAAAGCAAGGTAACAAAATAATACCAAGACAAACTTTTAATCATTATTTAATAATTTGAGATATATGTTATATTTATCATATAATCTAATTGATTTTAATGTTGCGATAACTTATAATTTATGTTGTACAAATTGTATGACATACGAATGGTATCTAAAATTTTATTAATTCTGGTGTTGTACGGATAATTAAGATCAAAAATTTTAAAAAATAAGATATCAAAACAGTAC
Source organism: Knoxia roxburghii (assembly GCA_030378225.1). Taxonomy (NCBI): domain Eukaryota; kingdom Viridiplantae; phylum Streptophyta; class Magnoliopsida; order Gentianales; family Rubiaceae; genus Knoxia; species Knoxia roxburghii. Next base: position 22,514,685 of record CM059424.1, read on the forward strand.
GAGATAATAATTTTAATCAGTATTTATTAATTTAATATATATATACATTGTATTTACCATAAGGTATATAATTTACTTAATTTTTAATGTTGTGATAATTTAAACATTATGTTGTATGCATTGTATAGTACACACAATCTACCTCAAATTTATGTTGTACGGACTATATGATATACGTATAGTACATGGTGTTATATGGATGATTAAGATCAATGATTTACAAAATAAGGTAACAAAACAGTATCGAGACAATATTTTTAATCATTATTTATTAGTAAAAAATATATATTGTATTTATCATATAGTATATAATATACTTGCTTTTTAATATTGCGATACTTTAACCTTACTTTGTATGTATTGTAGAATACACACCATCTATCTCAAATTTATGCTGTACAGATGGTGTGATATACATATGGTGCATATAATTTTCATAGTTTTGGTGTTGTACTGATAATGAAGATAAATGATTTACAAAACAAGATGACAAAAAAATAGTGGACAACATTTTTAATCATTATTTATTAATTTAAGATATACATTATATGCATTTATCATATGGTATATAATTTACTTAATTTTTAATTTTGTGATAATTTAAACCTTATGTTGTATGTATTATATAGTACACACAATGTATCTCAAATTTATGTTGTACAAATTGTATGATATACGTACGGTATATATAATATTCTTAATTTTGGTGTTGCACGAATAATTAAGATCAATGATTTACAAAATGAGGTGGCAAAATAATAAAGAGATCCAGATTTTAATCATGATGATTAAAAATGATTTTTTTTAAAAAGGTAACGAATTAATGTTAAGATAAAAATTCTAATATTTTTTTCTTTACGCAAAAGTATATTTACAAGTATTACATGACATTGAACAAAATGTAATGAGGATGAGTAGTTAATTTAGGAGAATATAGATATTTAAGTTAATATTAATTCTCGTGTGAATTTAATTTTATCTAGCAATTTTTATCATAAAATTAGTGTTATAGGACGTAGAAAGGAAGTATTTTTTTACCCTTTTTTTGTAATAAATTCTTTTGGTGAGAACCTATATTTCCAAATTAATATTCATTTAGGGTGGGAATGTAATTCTGATTCTACATGATAATTAAATTACATATAGACTAATAACTAATAATATCTACCTCCGTACTAAAATTAAAGTACCGGACGTCGGACGTACCGAAAGTTCTCTTGCAATAATTTGTATTTAGTGAGGTAGATCTGGGGACATTATAACTAATTTTAATTTCTCAAACTACATATATATGATTATTAATAATACTTAATTCTTTTCCAAAATTAAAGTAGCCGCCGTTGGGACACACGGAGAAAGTATAATAAATTTTGTTTTGGTGAGGTGAATTTAGACATTCAAATTAATATTACTATTTATTTGATTTTGATTTTATAATTGGCAACTAAACTAAAAATTAAAAACCAAAGATTTCACAATATTTTTCCATACATAATCTATCCATACATGATAACAATATTATTGTCATTAATGGGAAAAAATCAGTACACCCACCCACGTTCATAAAGCGAAGCAACGTTTGCTCCTCTTGACATCCTTATAAATTCCGAAGCAATATTCGCAAAATTACAATCACAATTATCTCATACATAGCCCACATTATACACTAAAATACTAAAGAAATACAATTTCTTTTCCATTTGGAGTACTCCAAAACCAGGTACAAAAATTAACCTTAGGGTTTTTTTTTTTTTTTTTATGTTTTTCTAGTTCTTTTTTTTTTTTTTTGAATTTATATGATGTAATATATATGCATAATGATAGAGTTAAATTTAATATTGGCGATATAACGTTAATTTTTTTTTTATATTTCTATATATACACTTGATTAAAATATGTTAAGTTATGGGATATTTTTTTATTAGATTATGACTAGCTTACGTTTAGATTTACTTTTAAAATAATTTGAAATATTTTTATTTGTCAATGACGAAAAATATAGAAAGATGGATCTACCACCACCGGTACCACCCCTGCCCGTGCTGGAGGAAATAACGGTTCGGGTGATGAGCTTGAAGACCCGAATAACGCTGGAATACGAAGGAATAGACATTCTAGTGAGACAATCCAACAACTTAAAACGTAAGATTTTTTCATTTAATTTATCACCAGCTTAGAAATTCTTTAATGAGGGAAACATCGTAATTCTTAATGAGGGAAACATCGTAATTCTTTTCTCTACTTCATTTAATTTTTTAGACTCATGTTAATCATCTTTCATATGCTCAACATTTTTGTCCAAAATTTGGTTGCTCTTTTTTTTTTAACTCATTACATCTGTCTCAAAATAATAATCATATTTCTTATATATATTTTTTTTCAAAAATTTTGGATATTGAAACCCATCTAAATTCATATCTCGTCCCTTTCTTCAAAAGTGACGGTTTTCTAGTAATTTTGAAGAAAAAGTGTAGAAATTATTGTTGGATTTTGAATAATTATTTTTTGTATGATTCTTGTAATTATTGTTTCCAGTGCAAAATTAGTGCAATATTTGTGCGATATTTCTTAATAATGTAAAAATATATTTATAGCCATAATTTATTGCATTAAATAATTTCAAATGGACATTTTTGCAACTCTCATAGTTTAGTTCTGTCTTAGTCTTCATTTTTTTCACCCACAATACAGACTTTCAAGAGTGACAAATGAGATTAAGAGAGTTAATTAATTAATTAATTTTTTTTTTGGGTGTTAAAGGTATTTCAAGGACAATCCTCATCCAGTTGAAAACCAGAGGCAGCATTTAAGTCAGGAGGTTGGACTTGACCCTAGGCAAATCAAATTTTGGTTCCAAAATAAAAGAACTCAAACAAAGGTATTAATTCTTCTATATCTATTTTTCCTTCCTTTTTTTTTTTCCTTTATACAGAATTATATCCATTTTTATTTTTTCATAATTTTACAGTCACCTTATTTATTTTATATAATTTTATTGATTAAAGTCCTAATTTTTTGTTGGGATTTTTTTTTTTTGGTATAAATTCATAATTATTTAGGCTTACAAAGGACAAAGCAACAATAATGCTTTGAAAATAGAAAATGATCATTCGTGAGAATCAGGCGATGAAGGACGTAGTCAAAAGCGTTGTCTGCGGCAACTGTGACCGTTTAGGATATGGCGAAGAAGCAAGGCAACAAAATTTGCAGAGATTAAGGAACCAAAATTCTTGGTTGAAAACTGAGGTATGGTTTAGTTTTTTTTTTTTTTTTTTTTTTAGAACTTATATTTATTCTGCACAAAATTTGCACAACCCTCTTAAAAGAAAAAAAAAAAAGTTTAAAAAAAAATCGGGATCCTGCATTTGTAGCCAGCTCTTATTTCCACTTTACATCTTATTTCTTTGCGATTTAAAACAATTTGCCTTACAATTTTGATACAATTTTTTATATATCCAAAACAAAAATACAAGTTGTTCACTCATCACTATTGTTTCTTTATGCTTTATAAGTATGTAACTAAAATTTTCTTTTATTAATTTTATAGTAAACTAACTTCTTTCTTTTGTTGACAGCACCAAAGATTAGTTAGCGTGGTTTCAAGTTTATGCCAGAGCAGAAACATTAATCTGCTGGAATTTTCACAAGCCGCTGTTGGTGAAGGGATTTTAGGTGTATGGGGAGGAGCACCGGAAAGGAATTCAAGGGATACATTATTTGGAATTGATCCAAATATGCTACAAAGGCCCTCCTCCTCCATCAATGTTTTTGCCCCTCCAAGCTCGCGATTTCGTGAGATACAAGAAACGGAGAAATCAATCATGGTTCAGATTGCAATTAATGCCATGGAAGAACTGATAGAGCTTGTAAGTGTGAATGAACCAATGTGGATGAGATCTCCAAGTGATGGATCTTTCAGACTTCATCAAGAAAGTTACAACAATATCTACCCCAGAAATATCCAGACTAAGAATCCTCCAGTTTGGACTGAATCTTCCAAAGAAACAGCAATTGTTTCCATCACCGTGCTGCAATGGCCTGATATATTCCAAGATCCGGTACATCAATTCATTAGTAATAATTTCTCTTTTTTTTTTTTTTTTTTTTTTTTTGATTATCAAATTAGAACAAAATTCAGAGAATTTTAAAATTTTTGATTATCTTATTTTGCAGATGAAATGGATGGACTTTTTTCCAACCATGGTCACCAATGCTAGGACCATCCAAGTGCTTGATACCATGAACCGTGGGGGTTCACTATCCTTGGTATAAACAACTCAAATTTTTTCAAAAGATATATTAATTCACAGTGAAAATTTTCAAAAAATTCTGATACTAAATAATTTTATTTGAACATCATGTTTTTTATTTTGACAGATGTATGAAAAGTTGCTCGTGTTCACATTTCTTAGGTACATAAATCAACTTAATCCTACGACATGGATCGTGGCCCAAGTATCATATGACTGTTTGAAGGAGGCAGATCCTTTTTGCTCAAGAGCATGGATGCTTCCTTCAGGCTGCATCATTCAGGACATGTCTGATGGAAAAGTGAAGGTTCATAATGTTATTTTATGTACATCCCCTTAATCCAATGGTCGTAAATACTTGTGTTTGTGATTATTTGTTGAGATCTAAGCTATATATGAAGGATCATTTTTCATTTCATAAACAATACGTGCTAAATTCGTGTAAAATAAAGATATAAAATGTGCATAAATATTCATATAGGTGACTTGGATTGAGCACGCAGAATTGAATGATTAATCTCTGACTCATGATATCTACAAGGAACTAGTTTCTGATTCTCAAGCTTATGGAGCTACTCGATGGCTAGCTACCTTAAAGAGAACATGCGACAGACTTGCATTCACTACAGAACCAAGAACCATGCCGGGCCATGCACTCGAACGAGGTAAAATACAGTTCTGATTCTTCAAATCTTGTCTGAAAAACTAATGATCAATGCAGGCTCTCAAAATTCTTGTATGTTTGAATGATGATGGTGTAGTAGTTATTGACACGTCCCAAAGTAGAGCAAGCTTGATAATGTTAATTTTAACATGATAAACATGACATTAAACAATCATGCTCAAAGATCTTGAATATAATAATAACCACTAATAAAACATATAAACATACCTTGAGCGGAATTAGTCATTATGCAGTAAATCACCAGATCGGCGGAAAATCTCAGCGGTCTCTATAAACCAGTTTCTTCCCCTTGACCCTCTTGATAGTAGACAGCCAGATGGAGGGCCCACTTAATTCTACTGACACAATATTTGTTGTTGTTGTCTTGTAGGGCAGGGGAAGGACTAGTTTATGTACTCATAACCCTTTAATCTAGTACGTCCATCGAATACTAGTTTAATGGACCAGATTTAATCTTATTATTAAACTAATCAGGAAACCCAAACCAATTGTAAATGGGTTTTATTAAATAATGTGGGTCATAACATTCAGGCCACATTCTTACATTCTCCCACTTGGCCGGATGTTCCACAGTTCTGTTTAATAATATATCATAAGGTCAGCAAAAAATTAAATCTGTCAACCATTAATATCATAAATACCTTAACATGAATAACCACACAACGTGAGTTATGGCGGTCATACACAGTATAGTCATATACTCCCTTCCATACACCACAACATTAAGCGTTTATCATGTCAGGTTCATAAATTGTATATAAACATCATACAGTCCACATACTGTTATGAAAAAAAAAAACATACGAATTTCTTATTCAAACAATTATGCATGCATAAGCATAAAGAATAAGAAATAAAATCAGAAACAATTTATCAACGAGTTCAAAAGTGTTAGAACATCATCATTAATACATCAATCATCAATACAACCAAAACCCATCTTAAGTACATGTTCTTTAAAAGCCTTTGGTTGTAATCCTTTAGTCAACGGATCTGCTATCATGAGATCTGTGCTAATATGTTCTAAACACACTCTTTGTTTCCGAATCTCATCTTTAACGATAAGGAACTTTAAATCCATGTGTTTTGCACCTTTGGAATACCTATCGTTCTTAGAGAAGAATACTGCGGCAGTATTATCACAATAAATTTTCAGCGGCTTGCTTATAGCGTCGACAACTCCAAGCCCTAAAATAAAGTTCCGCAGCCATAATGCATGAATGGTAGCCTCATAACAAGCCACAAATTCTGCTTCCATGGTAGATGCAGCAATGACAGACTGTTTGGCACTTTTACAAGAGATTTGCTCCTTCAGTTAAGAAGAACAAATAGCCAAACGTCGACTTTCCACTATCAGTACAACCATGAAAGTCTGAATCTGAATATCCAATCGCTTCCAAATGATTGGACCTCTTATAAGTGAGCATGTAATCCTTTGTCCCTTGAAGGTATCTCATCACCTTCTTTGCAGCTCTCCAATGATCGATACCCGGATTACTCAGAAATCTTCCCAGCATTCCTAATGCAAAACTGATGTCGGGTCTGGTGCAGGTTTGTAAGTACATCAGACTACCAACAACTGAAGCATATGAGATTGATTCCATTTCTTTACGCTCCACATCATTCTTTGAACATTGTTTAAGACTATACTTATCTCCCGTTTGAATAGGGACTACACCTGCAGCGCAGTTGTTCATATTGAATTTCTCAAGAATTTTTTCAATATAGGCTTTCTGAGACAATCCTAATATACCTTGTGATCTGTCATGGAATATTGAAATTCCTATCCCATAGGGCGCCTCTCCCATATCTTTCATTTCAAAATTCTCAGAAAGAAATTCTTTAGTCTTACGTAACAAAGCCAAATCATTAGCAGCAAGTAAAATATCATCAACATACAGAACTAGAAAAATAAACTTGCTCCCACTGATCTTCCGATAAACGCATCTATCAACAACGATTTCCTCAAAATCGAAAGAAGTAATGGTATCATTGAACTTAATATACCACTGTCTGGAAGCTTGTTTAAGTCCGTATATTGACTTCCTTAATTTACACACCATTTTTTCTTTACCTTCAATGGAGAAACCTTCAGGTTGCTCCATATAAACTTCCTCCTCAAGATTCCCATTCAGAAAGGCTGTTTTCACATCCATTTGATGTAACTCTAAATCAAAATGAGCTACAAGTGTCAAAATTATTCTCAATGAATCTTTCTTTGACACAGGTGAAAAAGTCTCTTTATAATCAATGCCATCCTTTTGAGTGTAACCTTTGGCCACAAGTCTAGCTTTATATCTTTCAACATTGCCTTTCGAGTCGCCTTTGGTCTTAAAGACCCATTTACACCCAACTCGTTTAGAACCTTCTGGCAAGTCTACAAGATCCCAAACTTTATTTTGAGCCATTGATTTCAACTCATCAATCCACATTTCAGACTTATCACTTCCTATGGCTTGTGAAATAGCTGGCTTTCTAACCCTTACAGGTTTATTTAAGGCTATTCCAATAGGTTCAACTGCTCGAGCTCGAGTTCGAGCTGGTGATAAGTTAGGTTCTTCATGGGGTGTGTCTTCATCATTCATATGTTGTCCTTCATTATTTTGTTGTTGCAATACAGGAACAACATTTGAAGTAGTTGTGGATTTGAGAACATTTATGGGTGATGGAACACCAACCCTGATTTCATTAATATCCACAACCTGATTTTTAGTACTCCCACTAACTTCACCTTTCTCCAAAAATTTGACATTTCCTGTTTCAACAATTCTAGGACTATGGTTTGGACAGTAAAACCTATACCCTTTGGACTTCTCTGGGTAACCAATAAAGTAACCACTAACAGTTCGAGAGTCCAATTTTCTTTCATGTGGATTATAAATTCGTGCTTCTGCAGGACAACCCCAAACATGTAGGTGTCTCAAACTAGGTTTCCTACCAGTCCACAACTCCAAAGGAGATTTGGGAACTGACTTACTAGGAACCCTATTCAGCAGATATGCAGCAGTTTTTAATGCATACATCCACAAATTTTTGGGTAAGGAAGAATTACTCATCATACTCCTAACCATATCCATTAATGTCCTATTTCTCCTTTCTGCCACACCATTTTGTTGTGGTGTGCCTGGCATAGTATACTGTGCATATATGCCATGACTTTCGAGGAACTTAGCAAAAGGACCAGGACACCGTCCAGATTCATCATACTTTCTATAAAACTCACCACCTCTATCAGATCTTACAATTTTCACTTTTCTATCTAATTGCCTCTTAACCTCTTTCACAAACACCTCAAGGGCATTTATTGATTGAGATTTCTCATGCAGCAAATAGATATAACCATACTGTGAAAAATCATCTATGAAGGTGATAAAGTATTTTTCTCCATTCAAAGACGAAGTGTCAAAAGGCCCACATATGTCAGTGTGTATTATCTCAAGAAGTTGCTTGCTTCTTGTAGCTCCTTTCTTGCTATGTTTGGTTTGCTTTCCTTTAATGCATTCCACACATAAGCCTAGATCAGTAAAATCTAGATTCGTTAGAATCTCATCCTTTACCAACCTTTCTAATCTTTCTTTGGATATGTGACCCAAATGCTTATGCCACAAGTAAGCAGAATTTTCATTCACCAAAGTACGTTTTATTCCAATATTATAATTCACATTAAATAGAGATTCAACAAAATTATTATCAAGTTTTAATTTATACAATCCATCAATTAGCACAGCACGGCTATAGACAGAATCATTCTTAGATAAATCAAAACATCCATGTCCAATCAGAAATTCAAATCCACTAGCATCAAGTCTAGAAACAGAAATTAAATTTCTAGAAATCGAAGGTACATAGAGAGTGTTTGTCAGATCCAGGCAAAAACCAGTAACTAACTTTATTTTATAAGTCCCTATGCCTTCAATTGGGGCCTTCATTCGGTTCCCCACAAATAGAAAATTGTTAGGTGGATGTATGGTTTGGATCGTAAGGAATTCCTGCATAATATTGGAAACATGAGTGGTAGCACCAGAATCAAACCACCAAGTATTGGAAGGAACTTCAGATAAATTTAATTCAAAGGATACAAAAGCATAATGTATACCTTTCTTTTCGAACCAAGCTTTACGTTTATGACAATCCTTTTGATAATGCCCCTCCTTTTTACAGAAGTGACATTTATCTTTCTTTTGTCCTTTCCTTCCATCATCAGCAACCTGTGGCACCTTAGCAGGTTGTTTCTTCTTAAAATTTTTGGCCTTTGGTTTAAACTTCTTTCCAACTTCTTGACCCACTAGGTTAACAGAATGACCTCCCATATTTTTCAATCTTGCTTCTTCCTGAATCAGCTTACTGGACAATTCATCAATATTCCACTTATCCTTTAATGTGTTATAATTGATGTGAAATGGTCCATATTCAGCAGAAAGTGAATTCATAATGAACTGAACCAAGAAGGAGTCTTCCACATTCATACCCAGTGTCTTAAGTCTTGCTGCAATGTTAGTCATGTCAAGGATATGTTGCTGCATACTCTTTGACCCATCAAACTTCATGGTCGTGAGTTCAGCCATAAGTGTCCCTGCAAGTGACTTATCAGCAGAGCGAAATTTCTCCTCCACAAGTTTAAGAAAATCTTTAGCATTCTGATTTTCGTTTTTGGGAAGATTAGACTTAATGTTGTTGGCAATCGTCATTCGCATAAGGTTCAAGCATAATCTGTTAGACCTTTCCCAAGCCTTATGGTGTGCATTTTCTGCCACTGTACTAGTGTCAATAAGGTCAGCAGGCTTATCCTCTATTAGCGCCAAGTCAAGATCCAATGCACCTAAGTGGAAACTGACTTGTTCGCTCCATTCAGAGAAATTCACACCAGTAAATAGGGTAACAGATGAAGCTTGAGAGTGAAGAGAAATAGCTGCAAAATAATTAAACAAAATTGCTCACTCATTAAACCTTTAAACAAAATACATTCATATTGTAGGCTTCCTTTGGGTAAACATACAATATATCAAAAGTTGCATTAGATTGCCAATAGATTTATGAGAAATTAATTCAACAAATATACATAGCATCTTTGGATAACCACATATATATATATAAAATATTAATTTTCTCCCTTATATATTGATTACAGAAATTGATTTCCTTTGGGAAATCCAGAATTCCCATTAACCAATAAATTTCATAAGATACAAGTAAATTATGAAATTATCAAATACATAATATTATATAACCAAATTCAAAATTGATTTGGCCACTTTGGTGACTAACAAAACAATTTTCTCTCAATGTCATATAATAAAAAACTTATGATTCTTTTAACAGTAATAGAATCGAAATACATATATCACATATATTTATAATGTAAAACCTTAAAAAACATTAACTAAAAACGACTGAGTTTTCTGCAGCATCTGTATGTATGATAATATAGAAGGCAAAATGAAAACCCTTCGTAGCCTGTAACTATTTACGCAACCCAATTCCTTATGGTTGACGAAACCCAAGCTGAGGGAACTCACAATTAGTTACGAAAACCAAGCTTACATATATGTATACGTAATGTTAATTAAAAACCATAAGGTAACAACAACCCACTTAATATATGACATACGCTACTTAATATTAATAATATCAGCCAGCAACTTAATATATATAACATAACTTGTCTTTTATTAAACCGACCTCAGGCTTTAATTATTGATGATCACAAAAACATTAAGAAATTACGGCGGAAACATGAAGGCAATATAAAAAAAATTGCGGCGGCTTCAATCTTTCATGAAAAATTATGGCGATTTCATATTATACATAAAATTCGGCCGTTCCGATATATACTTTCATACGTATAATCATTTTAAAAAAATCAAAATTATTATACAGTTTAATAAATTTTAGTTTTCTTAATTTTAGGGTTATTATCTATTCAAAACCTAGGCTCTGATACCATATGTTAATTTTAACATGATAAACATGACAATAAACAATCATGCCCAAAGATCTTAAATATAATAATAACCACTAATAAAACATATAAACATACCTTGAGCGGAATTAGTCATTATGCAGTAAATCACCAGATCAGCGAAAAATCCCAGCAGTCTCTATAAACCAGTTTCTTCCCCTTGACCCTCTTGATAGTAGACAGCCAAATGGAGAGCCTACTTAATTCTACTGACACAATATTTGTTGTTGTTGTCTTGTAGGGCAGGGGAAGGACTAGTTTATATACTCATACCCCTTTAATCTAGTACGTCCATCGAATACTAGTTTAATGGACCAGATTTAATCTTATTATTAAACTAATCAGGAAACCCAAACCAATTGTAAATGGGTTTTATTAAATAATGTGGGCCATAACATCCAGGCCACATTCTTACAGATAAAGCTTTCCTACAAAATGGTGAGAGTTTCATGGTGGGTTGAGCATGCAAGACAAATCAGATTCACCCCATTTTGAAGACTTGCACGAGGATGGCTTCATTGTGTCATTCCGTAGATCTGATTTTACCGCCAACCCAGCCAATGCAATGGTTATTAGTGTTGCTACGTCTCTGAGGCTCCCAACTTCCTTTGAGAATCTCTTCCATATTGTGAGAGATGAAAGACTTAGAACTCAGGTTTGTGATCTCTTTTTACCTACTCCTTTTATTTGCTCTGATTTTGTATAATTTATTTTTTGAAATATACATATTTTCGAAGTCTTGTTTTATATATAATTACACAAAAAATGCTCGCACGAATGCAAAAAAAGAGTTAGAACTCAAGTTTGTGTTCTACTTTTATCTACTCTGATTTTCTATAATTTAATTTTTAAAATATACATATTTTAAAGTTATGTTTATGTATAATTATACAAAAAATGCAAGTACGCCACACACAAAAAAAAAATATCTTATTACATATCCCATATATATTATTAAACATTCTTATTAATTTTGTTGCTTCCAATGAAATTGTAGTGGGATTATTTAGGTGGTGGAAGTGCTACCCAAGAACTTGTGCATATCCTAGTGGGAAGTCGAGTTAGAAATTCTATTTCCTTGATGCAGGTAATACTTCTCCTCAAGGTTCAACTAAATCTTACCTTTATATTGTAATAATATTGTAAATTTAAATAAATTTTTGGAGAAATTTGTATGAAAAATTAACATGTCATATATGTCACATAAAAATTAAAATACTATGAATTGTTCATACAGATTTTAGTTGTATTTTTTATATATATGTCGCTTGTTCGCTATTTCATTCAAACGAATTAATTATTATTCGTATTATTATTTAAATTTCTTCAAAATAAATGTCTTAATAAATTTATAGATATTATTAACACAGAAAAACATGGAAAGGGAGAACAGCAAGGTGGTGATACTCTAAGAAAGTTTCATCGACACATTAGAAGCCTCCCCAATTTACAGTCCGATTAAACTCGCCACCGTGAGGGCTTTGATGAGTGGTCAAGACAGCAAAGACATCCCGGTGCTTCCATCGGGCTTTGTTTTCTCAGGTGATCATGCCAGGCTACTTGACTATGAGGGGGGTGGCGGAGGCGGAGGCGGAGGCAGAGGCAGCGGCGGCTGGACTATTAATCTTGGAATTGGCACATTAGCAAGTGGGCCCAATACGAGCAGGATGATGGTGTCATCACTGTTCACAATGGTCTTGCAAGTTCTAGTCACCTCGAATACAATGGCGGAGGAAGCACACATTGATACGGTGGCAACAATTCAAGCTCTTATCAACTCCACCATTCAAAAGATTAAAAGGTCTATATGGGGCTAGCGTTGAGTGAAGATGACCATACAGTTGTGCAAATAGAGCTTCTATGAGCCTTGAAGAAAGTCTTACTTTTAATTGATTGTGTAAGTATGTAAATGACTCAAACTGACAATAATGTCGAGCTAATTTGGAGTTAGATAAGAAAATAGCCATCAAACTGATTTGAGGACCTGGGGGGGGACTGTTTATTGCGATTATTTTGTTGTATGTTTCTAATTGAACAGAATTATCACATATGTTAAACATTGATGTTTATCTGGTTGGCGTGTAGCAAGCTTATTTTGCCAAATTTCAGTTAGATACGTTGTTCTACACTTTTCACATGTATTAAATACTTATCTTTTTGGGTTTTCCTTTTAGCAATCTTTTCTAAGAATGGTACTCTAAAAGCAATATTTCCACTGGTTACCGCATGCCAAATGACGAAGCTCAGTTGTATGATTAAATTTTAGTTGGAATCTTTTAGGCAAGATTCCCCTGTTGCATTATAGTTTGTGTGAGAAATTTGAAAATTCCTTGATGTATGGATGGTATAGTGGAAATTGAATGACTTTTGGTTGGATATATCCAGAATGTTCTTAAAGTTATGAAAGGAGTGTATGGTGTATGGGAGATGAATTTCTGTTATCAATTTTATTTTCTTGCTTTTCTCAATGTTGTTTTTTGTGGATAGTACCAATAAGTGCATTCTATTTTGTTCTTTTGAACTAATGGGAAAAATTCTTCCATCTGAGTTCTTTTTGAATGTGATGTTCTGAATTATACACCTCCAACATTTTTTTTATCTGATTTTAGTCTTGATCTTAGGAACTCTGTTGCTATTTTGATATTGATCTTTTTATTTGGATAGGATAATGAACTTTGATACTTCTAATCTAAAATCTACTGTACTTGTTTTTCTACGCCTTCAAACCTTGCTAAGGAAATGCGTTTGAATATATTGACATTAACTTTTCCTTTTCTGCCTCATATTTGTTGTGTATAGGACCTACACCTTATTAATTTTTCATGATTCTTTACTTCAGGTGCTCTTCAATGTGTTTGTTTTGGTTCTTCTAGGATGTGAACTTGAGAGAACTATGGGATCTATTCGACTGTGCTATGTTATAATTTTGCTGGCAACCAGCAACAACATAATTCACCTTTCCATAGCCTTTTTGGCAACTCATAATCCATTCTATAGTTTTGACTACCTCATGAACGATTGTACCATAGGTTTCTTAGGGATCTTGGTCTCCATGATTGTGATAGAGACAGCTTTATGCGGAGTCCAATCTAGAAGGTCTTTTTTTGATGTTGATTGTTCTTGTGTAGTTTTTGACCTTGACAAAGGATTTGTTTGTCTTTTCTCATTGTAATGATTTACAAATCTCCTTGTGCAGTGTGTTTTGGCTATTCAAGAAGAGATACTCAATGGTATATAATTCCATAAAGTTCCCTTTGCGTTACTACTACTAATGACATGCAAAAACCATGTGATGCTTCTAGACTTCAAACTTACCGTTCAACTTCATCTCTCAACTTTTCGGTCATATTCCAATGATTCTTATTCCAACTTTTTTTTTTTTAACTCGGGAGTGACTACCCATTTATTAATAATTTTAAAAATGAAAAGGATACAAGGGCAAAAGCCCCCTACTACACTACTCTGTAACAATGCCAATTCTCAAAATATTAAGAACAAGCCACCCTAGCTACTATCCAAACCGTGATTCTTATTCCTGCTTTCATGTGAAGGAAGATGCCTACATAGTTTAGATGCTCCTACTTTATCACCAGGTACTTAATTTTTTCCTCCCTTCTCTTTTAATATAGTTTTTTCTTTTCCTATATTCATTTGTTGAATTGTTAGCATGAACACATATATACTCTCTAATTTCCCTCCAAGTGGCATGAAAAGATTGGCTTCTTGTCACTGGCGAAATGGATCTCCACCTTATAAACCCCACTAAACTCCACCCTTTCTCCACCCATTACTGCAATAGCACAAAATGTTTCACCGTGAAATCATCAAAAAGAGACTCGGTAGCGAACCCTTCAAATTGTATTCATAGGAACTCCCAGAAAGACATCTCCAGAATCCTGAGAAAAGAGCCCGCTGTTCGAAATATTGAGAAAAGAGCCAACTCGAATAAATATAATAACCTCTCACTGAAGGCGGATCTGGAGGCCTTGGATGAAGTAATTAAAAGTAATCAATGGGAATCTGCTCCAAAGATTTTTAGCCTGTTTCATAAGCAACAATGGTATGTGCCGAAAAGTCAGACATACACGAAACTATTGGAGATGCTTGGCAAGAACAGGCAGCCAGCCAAGGTCAAGCTAGTTTACTTTGTCAAATAATGGAGCCTGATGGGCTTCAACCGACCATTGGTATATATACAACACTTGTTGGTGTCTATGGCTATAGTGGCATCTCGGACAAGGCAATTGATGTTGTAAATTATATGAAGGCAGTCTCTAATTGTAAACCGGATGTGTATTCAATCCTCATAAAATATTGTGCGAAAATGGGTCAATTTGAGTTGATTAGAGATATTTTAGCCGAAATGTCATATGCAAGAGTATACTGTAGCACTATAACTTACAATACCATAATAGATGGATACGAAAAGGCCGGGCTCTCTGAACCCATGGAACACACTTTGACAGACATGATAGCAAGTGGTACATGTATTCTAGATATAATTACGTTTAATATAGTTATTGGTGCTATAGTAACTTTGGTCAGATGGAGAAAATGGAGATTTGGTTTGATCAATTCCAGTTAATGGGAGTGAAACCTGACATTATGACCTTTAATAAACTGATCAAGTCATATAGAAAAGCAGGAATATATGAAAAAATGGGCTCTATTATGGACTTTATGAAGAAAAGGTTCTATCCCTCTTCAATTGTTACCTATAATATATAGTTATTGACACATTTGGAAAGGCAGGGAACGTGGAGAAAATGGAAGAACTTTTCCTGAAGATGAAGCATCAAGGAAAAAAGCCTAATTCAATTACATACTGCTCTCTTGTTAATGCTCTGGACTTTTGGATAAAGTTGATTCAATCTTGCGGCAAGTAGAGAATCAGATGTGATTTTGGATACTCCGTTTTCAACTGCATCATCAGTGCCAATGGCAACGCTGGTGATGTGCACAAAATGATTTAGTTGTTTATTGCTATAAAAGATATAAAAAAGAAAACTAGGGAGCTGTTTGGTTGGATGTGAAGAATCGGAATTGGTATGAATGTGATAGTAGTATGGAATGACAATGAATTGTTAATTTGGAATGAGAATGATTGTTTGGGGTTTGGTTGGTTTTCTGGAATGCATTTCTCCCTCAACATTTCCCTTCCACACCCACCTCCCACCGCCAACTCTTCTATCCCCTCCCTCCTCTCACCGCCAAACTCCCTTCTCCCTCTCATCACAACTCCTCTTCCATCTACCCTTCACACAACCACAAACCCAAAAACAAACCCCCCATTCTTCCCCTACTTTCTCTAACCACAAACCCAAAAATAAACCCCTATTCTTCCCCCATCTTCTTCCTCCCCTCAAACCCATCTTCTCCCTTTTCTCTTTTACACCCTTCCATCAATGCTGCGAACTGAGGGAGAGAAATTTCGTCTCATGGTGCCATCGAGGCAAATTGGAAAGGTTATTGGAAGGGAAGGCCATCGAATTCAGAAGATTCGAGAACAGAACAGACCAAAGCTAAGTCTTGAGTGCCCTTGACGCGCCGCCTCTGCTTCGCTGTCACCTTCTCGAGGACGCTTCAGGTTGTTCGAATGTTGCTGATATTCAAACCCTGACAACGTTGCCATAGTAGGAGCCGGAGAGAAATTGGTGCGAATAATAATTAGAAGAAATGAGGGAGAGATAGAGAAAGACGCCTGAAGAATAGGAAGGGGGAGGAAGATGAAGAATTGATTCCAAAATTCTCAATCCCACCAAATTAGTAGGGAATGAGTCAATCTCACCTTTGTAGGAATGAATCTACTGTTTTCATTGTCATAGTAGCAACCAAGCATCCTTTTTTAAAAAAATTGGAATGAATCCCATTGATCCATTCCGATTCCATTAAACCAAGCAGCTCCTAGATAACATAACTTTTGGTTCTATGATCCAAGCCTATCATGCACGAGGAATGACTGAAGCTGCTCAAAATTTGGAGAGGATGATGGTAACTGATGAAGACATTTCAGTTTAATATACGTTATTCATTTCAATTTTAATGGGATCATACTCTTCTATGTGATATTTCATAATGAAGTTATTTGTAATAATAAGAAGGCAGAAGGGAACGGAAAATAAGAATTTGACTTTTTTGGAGAAAGAAGGGCGTTGATTAAAAAAAGAGAGGGCGCAGTAGAATATTACCTGAGGGCTATATTGTAATAATAGAAGGGGCGGAAGATAAACTTTGAGTGGGCGAGAAATAAAAATTAAGGGTTGATACTTAAGCAAATAGGGAATTTTTTTTTTAAAAAAAAAGGAGGTTTTGAATAAGAAAAAGAGAGCCCAATATAATACTACCCAAATCATTTTGAACGTACTTTGCACTATTTACATCCTCCCCTCAACTTCTCCCGCTCCTCGGTAGTCACCACCTTTTTCTCCCCCGAATTTCATAACTGCAAATGAAATGAAAGAGTGGATAAAGGTTGCCGGATATAACAAAATCAACATAGTGTCTTCACCAATCATACTCCAGTCAGTTGCATAATAATTTTGGCGACAAGGAGATTAACCTTGATGTATATCTAAAACTGCGTGACGATAAATCTATTGGTTTCAATCACCAATTGACAGTAAGCGGCAAAGTTCATGCTATACAATCAATATCTTCTTCTTTATCCAAACTAAATAAGATGGGATTCATGGTTTTTGATTGATGCAAACTGGGCAGTAACATTATTATTAAAATTAGGTTTAAATGCAAATTTGGTCCCCGTAATAGGGTAATTCCACTTTTGGTCCCTCCAATGTTTTGAGTGACAATATTAGTCCACATTCTTTTTTTTTTTAACAGATTTAGTCATTTTTTACGAAAAAGTTTAGACGATAAGGGATTAACTCATTTGATCGCTAGTCAAACCTAATTTTTTCTTCACCATGATTTGTACCATGATGTTTCAATCAATTTTATGACTCGGTTCCTCATAAATGTTCAACCCATTTAGATCGACTCACAATCTAAAATGACGGTCGAAACCCTAAATGGGTTGAACATTCATGAGGATCCGGATCATAAAATTGGTTGAAAACATCATGGTACAAATCATGGTGCAGAAAAAATTAGGTTTGACTAGCGATCAAATTAGTTAATCCGTTATCTTCTAAACTTTTTCGTAAAAAAAAGGACTAATACTGCTTAAAAAAAGGATTGGGACTAATATTGTCACTCAAAATATAAGAGAGACCAAAAGTGGAACTGGCTTTTACAATTAGGCAAACGAATTTAAAATTTTACAATTAGACAGATGAATTGAAAATTTATAAGAAGATAACTGCCAACTGTACTCACTTAAGAATATATAGGTGAAATAGCAGTGGCAACTAGTTAGTAGTTATGGAAGTGGGAAGAGTAACGGAATGTGAAGGCTTATTTCGCGCTCAAAGATTATCTGTCCGGGCCCAGTCAAAAATTCACTTTCGTGCTATGCATTCCAGAATCGGAACTCTTGACCAGGCTTAAGCTCTAGCACAATCGATGTTCCAATCTTTGCTTGAAATAACATTGCGCAGGATCTTAACTTCTACTTGTTCGATTTGCCACGCAACAATAAATTCCTAATTAAAGCAGAAGTTTAAGAATTACGTTTTGAACTGCGTACTTAAGTGATTATCTTGTATAACTCAAGACTTTATCGTACTTTGTGTGGGCAATGAACTAACGAGCAATTGATCAGCAAATCACCACAAAAATTCTCGCCAGAATTCCAAACGTTGTTGCCCGTTGCCGGTTCAACATTGCCTCCGCCGCTGAGAAATAATGTCGCCGGCCGCCGCCTGAGGGTGCAACGTGCCGCTTGAGAAAATTGACTTCGAGGGAGAACCTTATTTTCTCTCTCTAAATTTTTTCTTTGTAGTTTTCTTGTCTTGAAAACTTATGAATTATGTATTTTAAATTGCTAATTTTTTGTCTATTTATAGAGTTACAAGAGAGACCCCAAATTGGTTTAGGATTAGCCTTCCTAATAGGTTTAGGATTACTAATTAGTTTCTAAGTCCAATTAGGTTCCAGATCTAATAGGATTTCCAAATCCAAATAGATTTCCTAATCTCTATGATTTCCTAATTCCAATTGAACTTTAAAACTTAATTAATTAATTAAATAATTTCACTTTGTTAATTACTTAATTAACCCTTAGAAATAATTAACTAAATAATTAATTCTACTTTATCAATTAACCCACTACATAGTGCTCGTTAATTTATTAATTTATTGATAAATTAATTAATTAACTTCTTATAATCCGAGATTAGTACCACACGACTTTTTTACTATATCGGACATAAGTCCACCGGCCGGGTTTAGTATAATAAATATAATGAGCTCATCTCGGGAGCACCATCAGCCCGGACACACCGATACATGGTTTCCTTTCGACAAGTAACAGCACACCAAGTAATCAAACACGCGCACCCAACCTACCGAGACTATTGGCCTCATGTGACCTCAGTCTTTGGCAGATCAAAGTACACTATATCTAATCCTCATTCCTGCTCAAGTCTAGGGATTTAGAGATAGAATACTAGGAATTAATAGTCTATTAAATCAGTACAAGACAATTCATCCTAAATGGTCAAGTTCAATATGCCATGGGCATATCTATATGATTCAATTAGTTTAGACAAATCAATTTTTCGAATCACATAATAACCTAAACTGACAGTGTGTCCAAAATTGTCTCGGTTACGAACCTCATTTATATATTATGTCTTTTAACCAATGATGAGATCTACTGTGTCACACCAGACACCTCATCATCTAAATACATAATATAAACAGACAGCATATGCAAAACATATAAACAATTTAACTAAAACATTCAATAGATAGATAAAACTGGGAAATAGTTTACTACAAGCAAAACTTTAGTATTCAAACCCAACAATCTCCCACTAATACTTAAGATGAGTTTTAAGTATAAAACTACATTAATCCAGCAATTACAATAATATCTAGAAAAACACTCATGGCTCTACTAAGTATCTGATCCACATTCCCTCCACGTGAGCCTCAATGACTTTCGCAATCAATGTCTTCATGAATGGATCTGTAAGGTTATCCTTCGATGTTATCTTTACCACGACCACGTCTCCTCTCTTGATGATATCTTGTATTTGGTGGTACTTGCGCTGTATATGTTTACTCGGCTTGTGGGCTCGTGGTTCCTTCGAGTTTGCTACTGCACCGTTGTTGTCACAATACACTGTGATTAACTTCTGCACAACAAGAGTCATGTCTAAGTCCACTAGGATGTTCTTGAGCCACACTGCTTCTTTCGCTGCCTCTGATGCTACAACGTATATAGCCTCCATGGTAGAGTCTGCCATGCATTTCTGTTTGACACTCCGCCAAACTATGGCTCCACCTCCCAAAGTAAACACATACCCTGAGATAGACTTGCTCTTGTCCCTATCACCTTGGAAATCTGAATCTATGTAATCTTGGGGTCCCAGCTCAGGCGCCTGATAGACCAAGACTTGGTCTCTCGTTCTGCGAAAATACTTGAGAATGCAAACTGCCTCCCAATGAGCTTTCCCGGGGTTACTATATGAATGCATTTTTTCAGGCCTCGTACACAACATTTCATACATGAGACTTCCTACTGCTGAGGCATAAGGAACTGTCTTCATGGCTTTTATCTCCTTAGCAGTCTTCTGAGACTATTTTTTAGATAGATGCACTCTGTGTCTGAAAGGTAGAAAACCTTTCTTGGAGTTCTGCATGTTAAAACGAGCCAGAATCGTATCTATGTATGAAGCTTGAGAAAGCGTTAGCGAACATTTCCTACGATCTCGAATTATCTTGATCCCAAGGATATGTCCCGCTTTTCCTAAGTTTTACATATCAAGCTGTTTGGACAGCCATACATTTACGTCTGATAACACTTTTTTATTGTTGCTAATTAGTGAAATGTCATCTACGTAAAGCACAAGAAAAACCACCGCATTTCTATCACGTCTGCGGTACAGACATTGTTCATCCGGACATTGTGTAAATCTATATGATTGGATCACCTCATCAAACCGGATGTTCCAAGATCTGGATGCCTGCTTAAGTACGTAAATGGACCTCCTAAGTCTGCAAACCTTATGCTCTTAGCCTTTTTCAACGAATCCCTCTGGTTACTGCATGAAGGTAGTTTCTTAAAGACTTTCGTTAAGGAAAGTTGTCTTAACATCTATCTGTCATACCTCATAATCTAAATGAGCAGCTATGGCCAAGAGAATCCAGATCGACTTAAGCATGGCCACCGGGAAAAAGGTTTCCTTATAATTGATGCCTTCTTTCTGAATATACCCCTTCGCCACAAGCCTAGCTTTAAAGGTTTCGACCTTTTCGTCAGGTCATCTCTTGCATTTGTAGACCCACTTACAACCAATGGGTTTGAAATCATCAGGTAGGTCCACAAGCTCCCAGACTTGATTGTGGTCTATCGACCCCATCTCGGATAACATCGCATTTCGCCAAGATTCTGTATCTTTATCTCGGAGAGCCTCATTTTAGTTCACAGGGTCCAGTTCAGGCACACCTGGGATGAAGTCAGAGGCTTCTCCCGTGCCAATGAACCTGTCTGGTTGTCTCACAACCCTCCCACTACGACAAGGCACTGTTGGAGTAGAATACATAAGCTATGTTTGTATTGTACATTTTCCCAGTTTAATATATCGATTTGTGTTTCAGTCATATCTTGTTGTGCATTAATCGTCTATTTATATTATGTAAGTAGATGATGAGGTGTCTGGTGCGACACAGTAGATCTCATCATTGGTTGAAAGACATAATATATAAATGAGGTTCGTAACCGAGACAGCTTTGGACAAGCTGTCAGTCTAGGTTATTATGTGATTCAGATAATTAGTTTGTCTAAACTAATTGAATCATATAGATATGTCCGGGGCATATTGAACTTGACTCTTAGGAATGATTTGTCTTGTACTGATTTAATAGATAAATCGATCCTTGTATTCTATCTCTAAATCCCTAGACTCGAGTGGGCATGAGGATTAGACATAGTGTACTTTGATCTGCCAATGGGTGAGGTCAAATGTGGCCAATAGTCTCGGTGGGTTGGGTGCGCGTGTTTAGTTACTTGGTGTGCTGCTGCTTGTCGAAAGGAAACCATGTAC
This sequence comes from Knoxia roxburghii, assembly GCA_030378225.1. Classification (NCBI taxonomy): domain Eukaryota; kingdom Viridiplantae; phylum Streptophyta; class Magnoliopsida; order Gentianales; family Rubiaceae; genus Knoxia; species Knoxia roxburghii. Next base: position 22,536,750 of record CM059424.1, read on the forward strand.
CGGTGCGTCCGGGGTAATGGTGCTCCCGAGATGAACTCGAAATGTTTATTATACTAAACCCGACCGGTGGACTTATGTCTGGTATAGTAAGAAGGTCGAGTGGTACTAGTCTCGGAATAAAAGAAGTTGATGAATTAATTTATCAGTAAATTAATGAATTAACGAGCACTATATCTTTGATGTGGGGAGATTATGAATATAATTTAATTAAGTTGTTCCGGAAGCAATTCTGGTGTAGGGTGGTAGTGCCATAATTAATCCGTTAGTGGTACGATTAATTATGTACTGGGTTATTGACAAAGGTAGATTTAATTAATTGAGAAATTAATTAATCCTTGTGTCAGTTGGTTGTGAATCATCCCAGGAACTGGTTTGGGATAAGTGAATCCCTGTGTCAGTTGGGAGTGATTCATCCCAGGAACTGGATTGGGATAAGTGAATCCCTGTGACAGTTGGGAGTATATCAGTCCAGGATCAGGATTGAAGGAAACAGAATCTGTATCAGTCCAGAAACAGGATTGAAGGAAAACAGAAACCCAGTAGGAAGACCAATCCTAAACCAACTTGGAATCTCTCTTGTAACTCTATAAATAGACAAGGGATCAGTCATTCAGATTAACACAATAACACAATTAATCCACAGGATTTCTAGAGAGAGAAAACGTTTCTCTCTCCAAGTCAAATTTTCAAGAAAGTGTGCAGCTGGTTTTTGGGCTTCTAGTGGCTGAAATTTTGGCCTTGGTCTATACCAGCTGCGCGTAGCTTTCTCTCTCTGCGGGCGGTGCGTTTATAGTACGTGCCAGGTGCTGCGGGGCTAGAGTTTTCTAGCAGGTGGATTGTGGTGATAGCTTATCAATTGACTTCTAGTTCGTTGCCCACACAACGTGAAGTCATAGTCTTGAGGCATATAAGAGAATCACCAGGTGCACGCTTCAAAGGTACTTTTCTAAGATTCCGCTTTAATAGAAATTTTTGTTGCGTGGTAAATCAAGCAAGTGCAAACCCAGATCCTACCAAAATTCTTTCAATTGGTATAAGAGCCTGGTTTAGGGGGTTTTGGTACTTGTTCGATTTATTACATGGTTTTATTTGCAGGTGGTTTAGAATCCCCACTATTATGGTTATGTTTGTATGGATTTTAATTAAACTCCGGGACATGTCCGGATTTAATTTTATTATGAATGTTTGTAACAGTATAACCACGTGCTAGAAGCCGTGTAGGATTAGATTAAATCTGTATTAGGATTTTTTCTATGTAATTTCGATTATTTAATTTTCCTAGAATGCCTTGTAGTAGGAAAATTGTTTTTATGTAATCGAAGGCGTTGTGGTGGGTGACTTGGATTCGTAGGTTTTTGGGTTATCATGAATTTGAAGAAACCCAGGAAAACCCAGAACGAATTGTAAGAAGACTAAATAGTGTGGGAAAAGGCGAAGGAGGAGTTGGCGGCAGGAGGTGACGCCGGCGACGACAGCCGGCAGCAAGTCGCGCCTGCCGGGTGGCCAGCAGCAGGCCGTGCGCACGGCCCGTGCGGGCTGTGCGCGCGGGCTGCGGCCTGGGCGGCCAGTTCGGGTCGTTCAAGCTGTTTTTGGCCCGTTTTTCCTCCAGTTTTCATTTTTTAAAATTCAAGACTCTCTCCATCGAGTGATGTGACGGGACACGAGATCAAGGCAAAGGATGGAAGCAATTAAAACCATAATAGTCGGGAAATTTATTTTTCGTATTTATTTCCCGTATTTATTGTTTTAATTTTTATGCTTTATTTTTATGTTGTATTTTAGATGCATGAATTAAAGCATGTCTGGTTTTATGGTTGCATATAACTTAGGTTAGTTAATTGCATGTTAAAACCGGAAAAACCCTCAAATTGGAAATCTAAGTGGGAGCGGGTTTTGTTATATCCCCATGGCCACCATTACGGGTTCATATGCGATGTGGGTGGGCTTGTGCGTTGGTATTAGGGTCTTCCTTCATTCGGATGAGTCCAGCCCTGAGATAGCGAGACTATGAGCTTCTGAGTAAGATGACTAGAGCGAGTTTAACTAGGAGAAATGCGACACCCTCTCCATCTGAGGTGCACTATCCTGAGGTAACAAACTCAGAAGTCACGTAATGGCATACACTAAGTGTACGATCTGTAGTATTCCTCCCGCGAGGTTACGCTGCTTACTTGTACGGCTAAAAGCACCGACTATTAGCTACATTGATCAAAAGATCGTTGGTCAGATAGTGTAGTTAATGAACTTGGTTCTTCTCAAACGAATGTGGGTTAGCGTAAACGTCCACACTGCGTGGCTTGCAAGAATCCCGATGGATGAGATGTTGGTGGATTAATATTATTGTTTTGTGGGAAATCAATAATTAATTGGATTTTCATGTTTTTCGAAAATTCTAGCATATATAACTGAAACACTGTTTGTTTACTTTCCAGTTTAAATCGATATGGCATTCAATCCTGTAGCTGCTATTTTGAAAAACAACAATTTAACTGGAACTAATAATGTCGATGGAATTCGTAACTTGGACATTGTCCTTAGGGCTGAGAGCGCTCCTGTGAGAGATCGTGTCATTAACATGATTAGTAACATCAACAAGGTTGAGGTAGTGGGAGGAGAAATCGTTGGTGAAACCAAAGCCGATATTGTCCTCCAGAGCTTGCCTCAAAGCTATGAGCGGATTCGGTTAAACTACGACATAAGTAAGATGTTGTGGAGTTCATCCGAGGTCTTGGCAGAGTTGATGGCTGCTAAAAGTCTTCTTCAAGAGAAGAAGCGAGCTTTAGTCGCAGTCGAAGCTTTAGAATCTTCTTCTGAGCCTGAGGCTGGAAAGAAGAAGAGAAAGCTCGAGGGAGTAGCTAAAAAGGCACAAATTGCACCTAAGCCAGATATTGCAAAGAAGAAGTCGAAAGACAAGTGCTTCAAGTGCAATAAGACGGGACATTGGAAAGCGGATTGTCCAAAGCTTATAAGTACGATAAATTATGCCTTAATTACTGAGACATGTTTAGCGGCGATTCCCACAGATACTTGGTGTGTGGATTCAGGTGCCACTGACCATGTTTGTAATTCTTTGCAAGGGTTTCAAGTAACCCAGAAGCTTAGAGAAGGCGAATTGGATATCTACTTGGGCGACACTACAAGAGTGTCAGTAGAAGCAGTGGGAGTAGTTAAGTTGAATTTTGAAAATTCTAGCTTAGAGTTAGTTAATTGTCTTTATGTACCGAGTTTTATAAAGAACTTAATTTCGGTTTCTAAACTCTTGAAGAACGGGTATAAGTTTATTTTTTCTGATGACTGTGTTGTTATTAGAAGAAATGGAAAACTTATTTGTTCTGGTTCATTGACGGACAATTTGTTTGTGGTTAATTCTAACTCCCCTGTTGTGCAAAACATAGAAATAGATAGCTCAGTATCTAACATTAATAAGAGAAAAAGACCTTCTGAAATGAATCAAACCTATCTTTTGCATCTAAGACTAGGTCATATAAACCTTAGTAGGATTCAGAGGTTGGTCAATGATGGACCTTTGGGTTCATTAGATATTGACAGTTATGCAACCTGCGAATCGTGCTTGGAGGGTAAGATGACCAAGAGACCTTTTAAGGCAAAAGGTCATAGAGCTAAAGAAGTATTAGAGTTGATTCATTCTGACTTGTGTGGACCTATGATGGTCAAGGCACGAGGGGGATATGAGTATTTCATGACATTCACGGATGACTACTCTAGGTACGGGTACATTTACCTAATGCGCCACAAGTCCGAATGTTTTGGTAAGTTCAAAGAGTTTCGGGCAGATGTGGAGAAGCATCACGGTAAGAGTATCAAGACACTGCATTCAGATCGTGGTGGGGAGTACCTGTCCCATGAATTTCGAGATTACCTCACTGAGGTAGGAATTCAGTCTCAGTTGTCTGCACCTGGCACGCCACAGCAGAATGGTGTAGCAGAAAGGAGGAACCGAACTCTTATGGAAATGGTTAGATCCATGATGAGCTATAGTGATTTGCTAAGTTCGTTCTGGGGATATGCCTTAGAAACGGCAACGTATATTCTTAATCTTGCACCATCTAAAACCGTGCCTTCAACTCCAGTAGAGTTGTGGAACGGGCGGAAGCCCAGTCTAACACATCTCAGAATTTGGGAATGCCAAGCACATGTGCTTAAGGCAGATACGGCTAAGTTAGATGTAAGAACAAAATTAATGCTGTTTGTAGGATATCCTAAGGGAACAAAAGGTGGTCTATTCTATAGTCCTAAAGATCAGAAGGTGGTGGTAAGTACCAATGCTAGATTTTTAGAAGAGGACTATGTCTTAGACCACAAGCCCAAGAGTAAGATAGTACTAGAAACAAACTACTAATCTTGATGCACCAGTGCAAGTAGATACACCACACACTGCACATGAGATCACAGATGATGCGCCTACACAGGCGGTGCCTCGTCGTAGTGGGAGGGTTGTGAGACAGCCAGACAGGTTCATTGGCATGGGAAAGGCTTCAGACCTGGTCCCAGGTGTGCCTGAACCTGACCCAGTTAACTATAATGAGGCGCTTCGAGATAAAGATGCAGAATCTTGGCGTAAGGCAATGATATCCGAGATGGGGTCAATAGACCACAATCAAGTCTGGGAGCTTGTAGACCTGCCTGATGGGTTTAAGCCCATTGGATGCAAGTGGGTCTACAAACATAAGAGATGATCTGACGGGAAGGTGGAAACCTTTAAAGCTAGGCTGGTGGCGAAGGGGTATACTCAGAAAGAGGGAATCGATTATGAGGAAGCCTTCTCCCCGGTAGCCATGCTTAAGTCGATCCAGATTCTCTTGGCCATAGCTACTCATATGGATTATGAGATTTGGCAGATGGATGTCAAGACAGCTTTCCTGAACGGAAGTCTTTAGGAAACCATCTTTATGCAGCAACCAGAGGGATTCATTGAAAAAGGCCAAGAGCATAAGGTTTGCAGGTTTAAGAGGTCTATTTATGGACTTAAGCAGGCATACAGATCTTAGAACATCCGGTTTGATGAGGTAATCCAGTCCTTTGGATTTACTCAGTGTCCGGATGAGCAATGTGTATATCGCAGACGTGATGGAAACTCAGTGGTGTTTCTTGTGCTTTACGTAGATGACATTCTATTGATTGGAAACAACAAGAAAGTGTTATCAGACGTAAAGGCATGGCTGTCCAAGCAATTTGATATGAAGGACTTAGGGGAAGCGGGATATATTCTTGGGATCAAGATTATTCGAGATCGTAGGAAACGTTCGCTAATGCTCTCCCAAGCTTCATACATAGACACGATTCTGGCCCGTTTTAACATGCAGAACTCCAAGAAAGGTTTTTTACCTTTCAGGCATGGAGTGTTTCTATCTAAGGAACAGTCTCCTAAGACTGTTGAGGAGATAGAGACCATGAAGACAGTTCCATATGCTTCGGCAGTAGGAAGTCTCATGTATGCCATGTTGTGTACGAGGCCTGATATCTGTTATGTAGTTGGCATGGTGAGCAGATATCAGAGTAACCCCGGGAAAGCTCATTGAGAAGCAGTAAAATGTATTCTCAGGTATTTGTGCAGAATGAGGGACCAATTTCTGGTCTATCAGGCGCTTGAGCTGGTACCCCGAGGTTACACAGATTCAGATTTCCAAGGTGACAGGGACAAGAGCAAGTCTACCTCAGGGTATGTGTTTACTCTAGGAGGTGGAGCCATAGTTTGGCGGAGTGTCAAGCAGAAATGCGTGGCGGACTCTACCATGGAGGCTGAGTATGTTGCCGTATCAGAGGCAGCGAAAGAAGCAGTATGGCTCAAGAACTTCCTAGTGGACTTAGATGTGATTCCTGGTTTGCAGAAGTTTATCACGGTTTATTGTGATAACAACGGTGCAGTAGCAAACTCGAAGGAACCACGAGTCCACAAGGCGAGTAAACATATACAGCGCAAGTACCACCTAATACGAGACATCGTAAAGAGGGTAGACGTGGTCATGGCTAAGATAGCGTCAGAGGATAACCTTGCAGATCCGTTCACGAAAACATTGACTTCTAAAGTCTTTGAGGCTCACGTGAAGGGCAAGGGGATCAGATGTTTAGGAGAGCCTTAACAGTTTTTCTACATAGATAGCAGCAGAATTGGTAGGATTGTATGTAGTTGTATACTTAAAGCACAACTTAAGTATTAGTGGGAGATTGTTGGAGTAGAATACATAAGCTATGCTTGTATTGTACAGTTTCCCAGTTTAATATATCGATTTGTGTTTCAGTCATATCTTGTTGTGCATTAATCGTCCATTTATATTATGTAAGTAGATGATGAGGTGTCTGGTGCGACACAGTAGATCTCATCATTGGTTGAAAGACATAATATATAAATGAGGTTCGTAACCGAGACAGCTTTGGACAAGCTGTCAGTCTAGGTTATTATGTGATTCAGATAATTAGTTTGTCTAAACTAATTGAATCATATAGATATGCCCGGGGCATATTAAACTTGACTCTTAGGAATGATTTGTCTTGTACTGATTTAATAGACAAATCGATCCTTGTATTCTATCTCTAAATCCCTAGACTCGAGTGGGCATGAGGATTAGACATAGTGTACTTTGATCTGCCAATGGGTGAGGTCAAATGTGGCCAATAGTCTCGGTGGGTTGGGTGCGCGTGTTTAGTTACTTGGTGTGCTGCTGCTTGTCGAAAGGAAACATGTACCGGTGCGTCTGGGGTGATGGTGCTCCCGAGATGAGCTCGAAATGTTTATTATACTAAACCCGGCCGGTGGACTTATGTCCGGTATAGTAAGAAGGTCGAGTGGTACTAGTCTCGGAATAAAAGAAGTTGATGAATTAATTTATCAGTAAATTAATGAATTAACGAGCACTATATCTTTGATGTGGGGAGATTATGAATATAATTTAATTAAGTTATTCCGGAAGCAATTCTGGTGTAGGGTGGTAGTGTCATAATTAATCCGTTAGTGGTACGATTAATTATGTACTGGGTTATTGTCAAAGGTAGATTTAATTAATTGAGAAATTAATTAATCCTTGTGTCAGTTGGTTGTGAATCATCCCAGGAACTGGTTTGGGATAAGTGAATCCCTGTGTCAGTTGGGAGTGATTCATCCCAGGAACTGGATTGGGATAAGTGAATCCCTGTGACAGTTGGGAGTGTATCAGTCCAGGAACAGGATTGAAGGAAACAGAATCTGTATCAGTCCAGAAACAGGATTGAAGGAAAACAGAAACCCAGTAGGAAGACCAATCCTAAACCAACTTGGAGTCTCTCTTGTAACTCTATAAATAGACAAGGGATCAGTCATTCAGATTAACACAATAACACAATTAATCTACAGGATTTCTAGAGAGAGAAAACGTTTCTCTCTCCAAGTCGAATTTTCAAGAAAGTGTGCAGCTGGTTTTTGGGTTTCTAGTGGCTGAAATTTTGGCATTGGTCTATACCAGCTGCTCGTAGCTTTCTCTCTCTGCGGGCGGTGCGTTTATAGTACGTGCCAGGTGCTGCGGGGCTAAAGTTTTCTAGCAGGTGGATTGTGATGATAGCTGATCAATTGACTTCTAGTTCGTTGCCCACACAACGTGAAGTCATAGTCTTGATGCATACAAGAGAATCACCAGGTGCACGCTTCAAAGGTACTTTTCTAAGATTCCGCTTTAATAGAAATTTTTGTTGCGTGGTAAATCGAGCAAGTGCAAACCCAGATCCTACCAAAATCCTTCAGGCACCACTGTGTAGGCGCATCATCAGTGATATCTTGTGCTGTGTGTGGTGTATCTACTTGTGCTGGTGTATCAAGATTATCAGATTGCTTTCTAAGTTCCTTTAGAATATAGTGGTGTATCTTACTCTTGGGCTTGTGATCTAGAATATAGTCTTTCTCAAAAAATCTAGCCTTAGAACTAACTATCACCTTCTGATCTTTAGGACTATAGAACAGACAACCTTTCGTTCCTCTAGGATATCCTACAAACAACATTACTTCTGTTCTTGCATCTAATTTAGACGTATCTGCCTTAAGCACATATACTGGACAACCTCAAATTCTGATATGTCTTAGACTGGACTTGCGCCCGTTCCACAAGTCTGTAGGGGTTGAAGGCATGGTTTTAGATGGTACAAAATTTAGAATGTACATTGCAGTTTCTAAGGCATATCCCAATAACGAACTTGGCAAATCACTATAGCTCAGCATTAACCTAACCATTTCCATGAGATTTATGTTTTTTCTTTCTGCTACACCTTTCTGTTGTTGTGTGCCAGGTGCAGACAACTGAGACTGAATTCCACCCTCACTGAGGTATTCTCAAAAATCATGGGATAGGTACTCACCACCACCATCTGATCGTAGTGTCTTGATACTCTTACCGTGATGTTTCTTCACATCTGCTCGATGCTCTTTGAATTTACTAAAGCATTCGGACTTGTAGTGCATTAGGTAAATGTATCCGTACCTTGAGTAATCATCTATGTGAAAGATTTTGGTAGGATCTGGGTTTGCACTTGCTCGATTTACCAGGCAACAAAAATTTCTATTAAAGCGGAATCTTAGAAAAGTACCTTTGAGCGTGCACCTGGTGATTCTCTTGTATGCCTCAAGACTATGACTTCACGTTGTGTGGGCAATGAACTAGAAGTCAATTGATCAGCTACTCATCACAATCCACCTGCTAGAAAACTCTAGCCCCGCAGCACCTGGCACGTACTATAAACGCACCGCCCGCAGAGAGAAAAAAGCTACGCGCAGCTGGTATAAACCAAGGCCAAAATTTCAGCCACTAGAAACCCAAAAACCAGCTGCACACTTTCTTGAAAATTCGACTTGGAGAGAGAAACGTTTTCTCTCTCTAGAATTTTCTCTCTCTAAAAATCCAGTGGATTAATTGTGTTGTCTTGAATGACTGACCCCTTGTCTATTTATAGAGTTACAAGAGAGACTCCAAGTTGGTTTAGGATTGGTCTTCCTACTGGGTTTCTGTTTTCCTTCAATCCTGTTTCTGGACTGATACAGATTCTGTTTCCTTCAATCCTGTTCCTGGACTGATACACTCCCAACTGTCACAGGGATTCACTTATCCCAATCCAGTTCCTGGGATGAATCACACCCAACTGACACAGGGATTCACGTATCCCAAATCAGTTCCTGGGATGATTCACAACCAACTGACACAAGGATTAATTAATTTCTAAATTAATTAAATCTACCTTTGTCAATAACCCAGTACATAATTAATCGTACCACTAACGGATTAATTATGGCACTACCAACCTACACCAGAATTGCTTCCGGAACAACTTAATTAAATTATATTCATAATCTCCCCACATCAAAGATATAGTGCTCGTTAATTAAAATTAATTTACTGATAAATTAATTAATTAACTTCTTTAATTCTGAGACTAGTACCACTCGACCTTTTTACAATACTGGATTTAGTATAATAAACATTTCGAACTCATCTCGTGAGCACTATCACCCCGGACGCACCGGTACATGGTTTCCTTTCGACCAGCAGTAGAACACCAAGTAACTAAATACGCGCAACCAACCAACCGAGACTATTGGACACATTTTACCCCACCCATTGGCAGATTAAAGTACACTATGTCTAATCCTCATGCCCACCCGAGTCTAGGGATTTAGAGATAGAATACAAGGATCGATTTGTCTATTAAATCAGTACAAGACAAATCATTCCTAAGAGTCAAGTTCAATATGCCCCGGGCATATTTATATGATTCAATTAGTTTAGACAAACCAATTATTTGAATCACTTAATAACCTAGACCGATAGCTTGTCCAAAACTGTCTCGGTTACGAACCTCATTTATATATTATGTCTTTCAACCAATGATGAGATCTACTGTGTCACATCAGACACCTCATCATCTACTTACATAATATAAATGGACGATTAATGCACAACAATATATGACTGAAACACAAATCGATATATTAAACTGGGAAACTGTACAATACAAGCATAGCTTATGTATTCTACTCCAACACTATGAAGGTCACAAAATACTCAAATCCCCATAATGAACTTGGCAAATCACTATAGCTCATTATGGACCTAACCATTTCCATAAGAGTCTGATTCCTCCTTTCTGCTACACCATTCTGCTGTAGCGTGCCAGGTGCAGACAACTGAGACTGAATTCCTACCTCAGTGAGGTAATCTCGAAATTCATGGGACAGGTACTCCCCACCACGATCTGAACGCAGTGTCTTAATACTCTTACCATGATGCTTCTCCACATCTGCCCGAAACTCTTTGAACTTGCCAAAACATTTAGACTTGTGGTGCATTAGGTAAATGTATCCGTACCTAGAGTAGTCATCCGTGAACGTCATGAAATACTCATATCCCCCTCGTGCCTGGACCGTCATAGGTCCACACAAGTCAGAATGAATCAACTCTAATACTTCTTTAGCTCTATAGCCTTTTGCTTTAAAAGGTCTCTTGGTCATCTTACCTTCCAAGCAAGATTCGCAGGTTGCATAACTGTCAATATCTAATGAACCCAAAGGTCCATCATTGACCAACCTCTGAATCCTACTAAGGTTTATATGACCTAGCCTTAGATGCCAAAGATAGGTTTGATTCATTTCAGAAGGTCTCTTCCTCTTATTAATGTTAGATACTGAGCTATCTATCTCTATGTTTTGCGCTACAGGGGAGTTAGAGTTAACCACAAACAAATTGTCCGCCAATGAACCAGAACAAATAAGTTTTCTATTTCTTCTAATAACAACACAGTCATCAGAAAAAATAAACTTATACCCGTTCTTCAAGAGTTTCGAAATCAAAATCAAGTTCTTTCCAAAACTCGGTATATAAAGACAATTAACTAACTCTAAGCTAGAATTTTCAAAATTCAACTTAACTACTCCCACTGCTTCTACTGACACTCTTGTAGTGTCGCCCAAGTAGGTATCCAATTCGCCTTCTCTAAGCTTCTGGGTTACTTGAAACCCTTCCAAAGAATTACAAACATGGTCAGTGGCACCTGAATCCACACACCAAATATCTGTGGGAATCGCCGCTAAACATGTCTCAGTAACTAAGGCATAATTCATCGTACTTATAAGCTTTGGACAATCCGCTTTCCAATGTCCCGTCTTATTGCACTTGAAGCACTTGTCTTTCGACTTCTTCTTTGCAATATTTGGCTTAGGCGCAATTTGTGCCTTTTTAGCTACTCCCTCGAGCTTTCTCTTCTTCTTTCCAGCCTCAGGCTCAGAAGAAGATTCTAAAGCTTCGACTACGACTAAAGCTCGCTTCTTCTCTTGAAGAAGACTTTTAGCCGCCATCAACTCTGCCAAGAGCTCGGATGAACTCCACAACATCTTACTTATGTTGTAGTTCAACCGAATCTGCTCATAGCTTTGAGGCGCCATCAACTCTGCCAAGAGCTCGGATGAACTCCACAATATCTTACTTATGTTGTAGTTCAACCGAATCCGCTCATAGCTTTGAGGCAAGCTCTGGAGGACAATATCGGCTTTGGTTTCACCAACGATTTCGCCTCCCACTACCTCAACCTTGTTGATGTTACTAATCATGTCAATGACACGATCTCTCACAGGAGCGCTCTCAGCCCTAAGGACAATGTCCAAGTTACGAATTCCATCGACATTATTAGTTCCAGTTAAATTGTTGTTTTTCAAAATAGCAGCTAAAGGATTGAATGTCATATCGATTTAAACTGGAAAGTAAACAAACAGTGTTTTAGTTATATATGCTAGAATTTTTGAAAACATGAAAATCCAATTAATTATTGATTTCTCTCAAAACAATAATATTAAACCACCAACATCTCATCCACCGGGATTCTCGCAGGCCACGCAGTGTGGACGTTTACGCTAACCCACATTCGTTTGAGAAGAACCAAGTTCATTAACTACACTATCTGACCAACGATCTTTTGATCAATGTAGCTAATAGTCGGTGCTTTCAGCCATACAAGTAAGCAGCGTAACCTCGCGGGAGGAATACTACAGATCGTACACTAAGTGTATGCCATTACGTGACTTCTGAGTTTGTTACCTCAGGATAGTGCACCTCAGATGGAGAGGGTGTCGTATTTCTCCTAGTTAAACTCGCTCTAGTCATCTTACTCAGAAGCTCATAGTCTAGCGATCTCGGGGTTGGACTCATCCGAATGGAGGAAGGCCCTAATGCCAACGCGCAAGCCCACCCACATCGCATATGAACCCGTAATGGTGGCCATGGGGATATAACACAACCCACTCCCACTTAGATTTCCAATTTGAGGGTTTTTCCAGTTTTAACATGCAATTAACTAACCTAAGTTATATGCAATCATGAAACCAGACATGCTTTAATTCATGCATCTAAAATACAGCATAAAAATAAAGCATAAAAATTAAAACAATAAATACGAAAAATAAATACGTAAAATAAATTTCCCGACTATTATGGTTTTAATTACTTCCATCCTTTGCCTTGATCTCGTGTCCCATCACGTCACTCGATGGAGAGAGTCTTGAACTTCAAAAAACGAAAACTGGAGGAAAAACAGGCCAAAAATAGCTCAAAACGGCCCGAACGGCTCGCCCGGGCCGCACGGACCGCACCACGCCCCTGCGCGCCTGGCAGCAACGCGCAGCATCTGCTGCGTGCAGCGACTGCTGCGCGCTGTTGCTGCCTGCTGCTGCGTTTTTTGCCTGTCGGCCGGTGATTTTGCAGCCGGCAAACGTTGCCGGCATCGCCTCCTGCCGCCAACTCCTCATTCGCTTTTTCCCACGCTATTTGGTCTTGTTGCAATTCGTTCTAGGTTTTCCTGGGTTTCTTCAAATTCATGATAACCCAAAACTCACGAATCCAAGTCGCCCACCATAACGCCTTCGATTACATAAAAAACAATTTTTCTACTACAAGGCATTCTAGTAAAATTAAATAATCGAAATTACATAGAAAAAATCCTACTACAGATTTGATTTAATCCTACACGGCTTCCAGCACGTGGTTAAACTATTACAAACATTCATAATAAAATTAAATCCGGACAAGTCCCGGAGTTTAATTAAAACCCATACAAACGTAACCATAATAGTCGGGATTCTAAACCACCTGGAAATAAAACCGTGTAATAAATCGAACAAGCACAGAACCCCCTAAACCTGGCTCTGATACCAATTGAAAGATTTTGGTAGGATCTGGGTTTGCACTTGCTCGATTTACCACGCAACAAAAATTTCTATTAAAGCGAAATCTTAGAAAAGTACCTTTGAAGCGTGCACCTAGTGATTCTCTTGTATGCCTCAAGACTATGACTTCACGTTGTGTGGGCAACGAACTAGAAGTCAATTGATCAGCTACTCACCACAATCCACCTGCTAGAAAACTCTAGCCCCGCAGCACCTGGCACGTACTATAAACGCACCGCCCGCAGAGAGAAAAAAGCTACGCGCAGCTGGTATAAATCAAGGCCAAAATTTCAGCCACTAGAAACCCAAAAACCAGCTGCACACTTTCTTGAAAATTCGACTTGGAGAGAGAAACGTTTTCTCTCTCTAGAAATCTTGTGGATTAATTGTGTTGTCCTGAATGACTGATCCCTTGTCCATTTATAGAGTTACAAGAGAGACTCCAAGTTGGTTTAGGATTGGTCTTCCCACTAGGTTTCCGTTTTCCTTCAATCCTGTTTCTGGACTGATACAGATTCTGTTTCCTTCAATCCTGTTCCTGAACTGATACACTCCCAACTGTCACAGGGATTCACTTATCCCAATCCAGTTCCTGGGATGAATCACTCCCAACTAACATATGGATTCACTTATCCCAAACCAGTTCCTGGGATGATTCACAACAAACTGACACAAGGATTAATTAATTTCTAAATTAATTAAATCTACCTTTGTCAACAACCCAGTACATAATTAATCGTACCACTAACGGATTAATTATGGCACTACCAACCTACACCAGAATTGCTTCCGGAACAACTTAATTAAATTATATTCATAATCTCCCCACATCAAAGATATAGTGCTCGTTAATTAAAATTAATTTACTAATAAATTAAGTAATTAACTTCTTTAATTCTGAGACTAGTACCACTCGACCTTTTTACTATACCGTACATAAGTTCACCGGCCGAAATTTAGTATAATAAACATTTCGAGCTCATCTCGGGAGCACCATCACCCCGGACGTACCGGTACATGGTTTCCTTTCGACCAGCAGTAGCACACCAAGTAACTAAACACGCGCACCCAACCAACCGAGACTATTGGCCACATTTGACCTCACCCATTGGCAGATCAAAGTACACTATGTCTAATCCTCGTGCCCACCCGAGTCTAGGGATTTAGAGATAGAATACAAGGATCGATTTGTCTATTAAATCAGTACAAGACAAATCATTCCTAAGAGTCAAGTTCAATATGCCCCGGACATATTTATATGATTCAATTAGTTTAGACAAACCAATTATCTGAATCACATAATAACCTAAACCAACAACTTGTCCAAAACTGTCTCGGTTACGAACCTCATTTATATATTATGTCTTTCAACCAATGATGAGTTCTACTGTGTCACACCAGACACCTCATCATCTACTTACATAATATAAATGGACGATTAATGCACAACAATATATGAATGAAACACAAATCGATATATTAAACTGGGAAACTGTACAATACAAGCAAAGCTTATGTATTCTACTCCAACACTATGAAGGTCACAAAATACTCAAATCCACCTCGTGCCTGGACCGAAATTAGTCCACACAAGTCATAGTGAATCAACTCTAATACTTCTCTGGCTCTATAACCTTTCGCTTTAAAAGATCTCTTGGTCATCTTACCTTACAAGCAAGATTCGCAGGTTGAGTAACTGTCAATCTCTAACTAACTTAAAGGTTCATCATTGACTAACCTCTGAATCCTACTAAGATTTATATGACCAAGCCTGAGATGCCAAAGATAGATTTGATTTGTTTTTTAAGGTTCTTTCTCTTATTTTGGTTAGATGACGTGCCATTTAGTTCTGTGTTTTGCACAACAAGGGAGTTTGATTTAACCAAAAACAAATTGTCTACTAATAAAGCAGAACAAACAAGTTTGCCATATTTTCTAACAACAACAGATTTATCAGAAAAAATAAACTTGTAACCATTCATTAAGAGTTTAAAAACCGAAATATGGTTCTTTCTAAAACTCGGTACATAAAGACAATAGGTAAATCTAGCTTAGAATTTTCAAAAATTAAAGTGACTACTTCCACTGCTTTCACTGACACTCTTGTTGTGTGGGCCAAGTAGACTTCTAGCTCGCCTTCTCTAAGCTTTCGGGTTACTTGGAACCCCTGCAAAGCCTTACAAACGTGGACAGTGATGCCTGAATCCGCACACCAAGTGTCTGTGGGAATCACTGCTAAAGACTTCTCATTAATTAAAACAAAAACTATCCTACCTTTGAGCTTTGGACAATCTGATTCTAATGTCCCGTCTTACCGCACTTGAAGCATTTGCCTTTAGGCTTCTTCTTCTTTGTGATGTCTGGCTTGACAGCATGATTCTTGGCTTTCTTATTCTTCTTATTCTTGCCTTTAGGCACAGAAGATGAACTCGAAGCCTTCACCGTGACCGAAGCTTGCTTCTTCCCTTGGAAGATACCTTCGGCCGACATCAATGCTGTTAGGAGCTCGGGAAGAGTATAGACTCTTTGATTCATATTGTAGTTCACCCAAAACTGCTCGAAACTAGAAGGTAAGCTCTGGAGGATGATATCAATCTGACTCTCCAGATCAATTTCACCTTCCAACACTTCTATTTCATTGATGTTACTGATCATGTGAAGTACATGATCTCTCACCGATGAGCCTTCAGCCACTCTGGTATTCATAATTTTCCTCATGGCTGCCTGCCTTGCTGTCCAGCCTTGATGAGCAAACATCTCTCTCAGGTGAGCCATCATGTTAAAAACGAAGACCATGGGATAAAGCTGATGTTGCAGAACATTCGACACAGAGACCAGAGTGTAACACCACACCATCTCATCCGCTTTTCTCCACCTCGCATAGCATCTATATCCTCTTGAGGAGAATCATCAGTCGGCACATTTGGACAAACTTCGGTGAGAACAAACTTATACTACTCAACCGTTAGGACAATGTCCAAATTATGACTCCAATCGACATAGTTCGAACCAGTTAAATTGTGGTCTTTCAATATTAGAGCTATCGGATTAAATGCCATATCGAAGACTGTAAATAAATAAACAGACAATGTTTCAGAAAAATCAGCACAAAATTTCAAAAATAAATTCTCTGCTTATTGATATCCCTCAAACAATAATTAAATCCACCGACATCTCATTCATCTGGATTTTCGCAAGCCACGATAGTGTGGACATTTACATTAACCCACATTCGTTTGAGAATAACTAAGTTCATTAACTACACTATCAGACCAAATGATCTATTGATCAATGTAGCTAATAGTCAGTGTCTTTCAGCCATACAAATAACCAGCGTAGCCTCGATGGGAGGGATACTACAAATTTTACACTAAGTGTGTGTCAATACGTGACTTCTGAGCTTGTTATCTTAAGATAGTGCGCCTCAGATGGAGAGGTTATCACATTTCTCCTATTTCAACTTACTCTAGTCATCTTTGTTAGAAATTCATAAGCTAGTGATCTTATAATTGAACTCATTCGATATGGAGAAAGACCCTAATGCCAACGAGCAAGTCCACCCACATCACATATGAATTTGTAATGGAGGCTATGGGAATATTAACCAACCAGCATGCTTTAAAATATGCATCTAACATACAACACAAAAATTAAAGCATATAATTAAAACTGTAAATACGGGAAATAAATGAGTAAAATAAATTTCCCGACTATTATAGTTTTAATTGCTTTCATCTGCTGCCTTGATCTCGTGTCCCATCATGTCACTCGATAGATTGAGTCTTAAAAACTGGATTTCAAAAAAATTGAAAACGGAAGAAAAACGGGCCGCAAGCGCGAACCAAAAAGGTCCCCGCGCGTGCCTTAGGGCATGCTACGCACGCAGCAACGGGCCTGCACGTGCAAGCCCTTGCGCTGGTGAGCAGCAGTGCTCAGCGCTACTGCCTTATGCACCGCGAAGCAGTTGCTACGCGGCACTACTGCCGACGCAGGCGGCGGCTCCCGCCAGCAAGTTGTTGCCGGCGTCGCTACGTCCTTCCCTTCCATCAACATTCTATTTCACTAGCACTGCGTTATTTGGTCTTCTTACAATTCATTCTGGGTTTTCTTAGTTTTCTACGAATTAACAATAAATCAAAACCTACGAAATTAAGTCGCCCACCATAACGCCTTCGATTAAATAAAATTTTCCTACTACAAGGCTTCTAGGAAAATAAAATCGAAAATTACAAAGAAAAAATCCTACTACATATTTGATCTAATCCTACACGGCTTCCAGCACGTGGTTTTACTATTATAAGCATTCATATAAAAATGACACGGGATTTCTAAACCACCTACAAACAAAACCATGTAACAAATCGAACAAGTACAAAATCAAAACCAGACTCTAATACCAATTGAAAGATTATCTGTCTGGGCCCGGTCAAAATTCAATTTCGTGCTATGCATTCCAGAATCGGAAATCTTAACCAGGCCTAAGCTCTAACACAATCGCTATTCCAATATTTGCTTGAAATAAAATTGCTCAGGATCTTAGCTTCTACTTGTTCGATTTGCCACACAACAATAAATTCTTAATTAAAGCGGAAGTTTAAGAATTACCTTCTTATGCGTGTACTTAGGTGATTCTCTTGTATGACTCAATACTTGATCGTACGTTGTGTGGGCAACGAACTAACGAGCAATTGATCAGCAAATCACCACAAAAATTCTTTCCAGAATTCCTAACGCCACCGCCGGGATTTTTGTCACCCGTTGTCGGTTCAACCTTGCTGCTTTCACCGAGAAATAATGCCGCCGGCTGCCGCCTAAGGGTGGAACCCGTCGCTTGAGAAAATTGACTTCGCGAGAGAAACTTGTTTTGTCTCTCTCTAATTTTCTTGTCTTGAAAACTTATAAATTGTGTATGTTGAATTGCTAATATCTTGTCTTTTATAGAGTTACAAGAGAGACCCGAAATTGGTTTAGGATTGACCTTCCTAATGGGTTTAGGATTATTAATTAGTTTCTAAATCCAATTAGCTTCCAAATCTAATAGGATTTCCAAATCCAAATAGATTTTCTAATTCCAATTGAACTTTAAGACTAAATTAATTAATTAAATAAATCCACTTTATTAATTACTTAATTTATCCTTAAGAATAATTAATTAAACAAATAATTCTACTTTATCAATTAACCTCAATTAACCTACTATATAATTAATCGTACCACTAACAGATTAATTATGACATTACCATCCTACACCAGAATTGCTTCCGGAACAACTAAATTAATTATTCTTTAATCTCTCCACATCAAAGATATAGTGCTCATTAATTTATTAATTTACTGATAAATAATTAATTAACTTCTTATAATCTGAAATTAGTACCACTCTGCCTTTTTACTATACCGGACATAAGTCCACCAGCCGGGTTTAATATAATAAACATAACGAGCTCATCATGGGAGCACCATCACCCCAGACACACCGGTACATGGTTTCCTTTTGACAAGCAACAGCACACCAATCAATCAAACACGCACACCGAACCTTCCGAGACTATTAGTCTCATTTGACTTCACTCTTTGGCAGATCAAAGTACACTATGTATAATCCTCATGCATGCTCAAATCGAGGGATTAAGAGATATAATATTATGAATGAATAGTCTATTTAATCAGTACAAGACAATTCATCCAAAATGGTCAAGTTCAATATGCCCCGGGCATATCTATATGATTTGATTAGTTGAGACAAACCAATTTTCTGAATCACATAATAACCTAAACTGACAGTGTGTCCAAAATTGTCTCGGTTACGAACCTCATTTATATATTATGTCTTTTAACCAATGATGAGATTTACTGTGTCACAACAGACACATCATCATCTAAATACATAATATAAATGGACAACATATACAAAACATATAAATAATTTAACTAAAACATTCTATTGATATATAAAAATGGGAAATAGTTTAATACAAGCAAAGCTTTAGTATTCAAACCCAACACGCGCCCCTTTTATATCCAAATTATCTCTGACAAATTAAAAAATATTAATTATAATATTTCAATATAAAATATAATAATATATTAAATTACTTAACTACCCTTAATCAATTTACAAAAAATATCTATTAAAAAATTCATGTATACTTTCACTCATCTATGCTACTTAATCATAATTTTTATAAATTTTTTGTAGATTAAGAAGGAATTTATAAAATTTTTGGTAAATTGATTAAGGGCAGTTAGGTAATAATAGGAGGGGTGGAAGAAAAGCATTAAGGGGGCGAGAAATAAGAATCAAGGGGCGATACTTAAGAAAATGAAGGACTCTTTTGGAAAAAGGGAGGCGTTGAATAACAAAAGGGATGCCCGATATAACACTACCCGAAATAGAATTGGTGGGATTCACATTTTTGCTTTATATAAAAAAAATTATAAAACCGTTTGTACACGATATAAAATTCTATTACAATTGATATAAACTCATGTTTTACCTAATATAAACATATACTTGTTTGATATAATTAATGCTTTATTCAATATACATCCTATATAACTAATTAAATCACATGAATTTTTTTGGGTACTGATTTTACCGGAGCAAAAATTAGCATCCAAATCATTTTTTAATTGTTCTTATAAATTTACCCTTACCAAATCATCCAAAATTCTTTATTTTCTTCCTCTTTTTCTACCGCTCCACTCCCTCTCTCGGTTCTCCACACCGCCACCACCGCCTGTCTTCTCACCATTGTTTGTGGCCACCATTGCTGCCATTGCCACCACCATATGCTCCACTAACACATTCTCCTCCTCCCTCTTCCTGATCCGCTGTCTCGAACTACTTTCTATTTCTCTCTCTCTCTCATAGGTCTGCCCTTTTTTCCTGCAGCAATCTATCACCACCACCACGATCAGACCTCTCCTGATTTCTGCTCCTCTGTTTATTTTTTAGTTAATTTGTTGAATTTGTTATCATGATCTAGAAATTTGTTGGGATTTTTTTCAGTTACAATACGGACTTGCTTGAAATTCGATCCCAAAATCCTGCATTTCATGTTCTTTTCATTCCTGGAAATCCAGGTTAAAGTATACTTCATTTTTAATTCTTTTTTGGCCTTCTGGGGAGGAATCCGTGTTTTTCCCACCGTGATGGTTGGGGTTAAAGCGTGGTTCTCATATTGGTAGATGTAATTTCATTCTACAATTGTTTTTTGGAGTCACTATATGAGCTACTTGGAGGAAGGGCGACTGTAACTGGTACCTCTGGGGGGTTTCATCTGCTTATACAGTCACACTGCATTATATAATTTTGGCAATAGACCTTTGATGAAGCACTCTGGTTTTAAGTTTTTCGAACATTGGTAACTTATTGAGTCCATTGTTTATGTTACTAATTCTGGTTTTCAATTGGCATCGCCATTCCTGCCCAGTTATTGGACATGTATCTCACACACAAAAGGTCATATGACTAGACTGACTTCTACTGGGGTAGAAGGCTAATGAAATTTCAGTTCTAGTGTTGGGATGTTGAAGATTTTTTTTAGATTGTAACAGTGTATGAAGGATTTTGTTCTGCCCTTAGTTAACAATGAAGGCACAAAAGCTGAGAATTTGTTCATCCGTTTTCAGAACTAGGAGCATGGGATGTTGTTCTCCTTGCAGGAACAAATTGATTATAAGGTCATTTATTAGAGCAATGCAATTCTTTGAAGCAAGATTTTGCATTTCTATTTTCCGTTGTTAATGTTAATTTATGTTCCTTTTATCATAGATGAGTTTTATAGAACAAGAACTTGGAGAGGTTGAAGTCCCTGTTATACTGGTAGGAGTTATTACAATACAAATTGACTAGAAAAGAAGTAAAGGAGTAGAAATCAGGAGAGGTCCGATCGTGGTGGTGGTGATTGATTGCTGTAGGAAAGAGGGCAGACATATGTGAGAGAGAAATAGAAAGCAGTTCGAGACGGCGAATCATGAAGAGGGAGGAAGAGAATATGTTAGGGGAGTATATGGTGGTGGTGGCAGCAACGGTGGTCACAAACAACTATTAGAAGGCTGGCGGTGGTGGCGATGTGAAGAACCGAGAGAGGGAGTGGGGCCGCAGAAAAGGAGGAAGAAAGGAAATACTTTTGGAAGATTTGGTAAGGGTAAATTTGTAAGAACAATTAAAAATTGATCTGGATGCTAATTTTTTCACTGGAAAAATCAGCACCCATTTATATATATATATATATATATATATATATATCACATGTTAAAATTAATATAAGAGTAAATTCTAAAATTGGTCATCATACTATAGTCAGTTTTTAGTTTTGGTCATCATATTTTGAAAACTATTTTTAAGGTCATTATACTTTACTTTTCTTTTCAAAAATGGTCACTCCGTCAAGTTGGGTTGTTAACCTACTAACGGTCAACTTTTTTTATGCCTATTTTCATTTTTTCATTAACTCATTAAATTAAAAAAAGAGTAACTCTGAATTTGGTCATCATACTTTTCTAAAATCTCACTTTTGGTCATCTTACTTTAAGAATTATATTTGAGGTCATCATACTTTCATTTTTTATTCAACTTTGGTCATTCGGTCTAAATGTTTCGTTAAGTCTCTAACGACCATAATTTTTTAAAGGTAAATACGAAAAAACACACTCCATCATGCACGTCAAATTTTTTTTATTATTATTAATTATTTTTCGCATCTTCGCCGCCAACACCCACACCCTCACCACCATTATGCACTGACCCTAAAAAGTTTTATCCTTCTTAAGGGTGTGGGTTAGGGCTGTCAATTCATATCGGTTTCGTGTCGGGTTGAAAGAGAAAACTATATTTTTGCCCCTGACCCCGACCCTCACCCGACCTGATTTTTACCAGGTCAACCCGTTGGTTGACCCACCAACCCGACCCAAACGGGTTGGCCGTGTCGGGTTAGGGTCGACCAACCCTAACCCGACCTGCCAACCCAATTTTTTTTCACACAATAATTTTTTAAAAATATTTCAGGTCATCATGTCAACCCATTGACCTGGCAGGTTGACCTGATTTTGACCTAAAAATCATGGACCTACACGAACCCGACCTAAAAATTTTTTGGGTCCAAAATTTCAACCTGAATTCTACTAGTTTCGTGTCGATTCCATGTTCGATTTTCATGTCGTGTCAGAAATTGTCAGCCCTACTGTGGGTATTGGCAGCAGAGATGTGAAAAAATAATTAATAAAAAAAGAAATTCTACGTGCATGATGGGGTGTGTTTTTCCGTATTTTTTATCCTCAAAAAATTATGACCGTTAGAGAATTAACAGAACATTTAGACGGAATAATCGAAATTGAATAAAAAATAAAAGTATGATGACCTCAAATATAATTTTTCAAGTAAGATAACCAAAAGCGGGATTTTACAAAAGTATGATGACCAAATTCAGAGTTTACTCTTTTTTGAATTTAATGAGTCAATGAAAAGACAAAAATAACTCTACAAAAAAGTTAATCGTTAGTGGGTTAATGGTCCAACTTGACGGAATGATCAATTTTTAAAAGAAAAGTAAAATATGATGACCTTAAAAATAGTTTTCAAAGTATGATGATCAAAACCAGAAATAGTGATCAATTTTAAAATTTACTCTTAATATAAACCAATAATTATATAAAAATATATTTTAATGTATTAGAAAAAAAAGGTGATAACTTAAAATTTTTTATCATAATGTCATGTGTTAGGTCAATTATTTTAAAACTTAATTAAAATTTATTTAATTTCTATAAAATTTTTAAAACTATTTTATTATTAAACAAATAAAATAACAATGAAGAAAAAAAATGCATGAAGGAAAAAAATTGAAATGTGAGCATAAAAGTATTTTTTTCAATGTGCTCTAAAAAATTATTTTCAATATATTTAAAAAAAAAATAAAGTGAAAACATGAAAAAAAAAAAAAAAAGTAAAGTAAATTGCTGCGTGAATAACTGAAGAAAGAAACGAATGAAGAGCCAAATTCTGCAATAGCAATTCAGATGTTCGTGGAGTGAAAAGCATGATGAAGATAAATTTTTAGTGATCTAAGTAAAAAATAAATAAATAAAAAGTACAAAAACAAATAAGTACACAAGAGAATTGTATTTTGCATAAAACTTACATAAATTATTAGAGTAAATTTCAAAATTGGTCACCATACTATAATCATACTTTAAAAAGTATTTTTAAGGTTATCATATTTTACTTTTTTTTTAAAAGAAAAATGATTTCTCCGTCAGTACCCTCCGTTAAAACACTAACATCCTTTTTTAAGGGTTATTTTTGTATTTTCAATATCTTCTTAAATAAAAAAAAAAAAAACCCAACCTCAATTAAGGTTTCTACCCTTCTCCCTCCCTCCACAGTCATCTTCGCCGCCGCCTCCATCCCTCCACTGTTGCTCTCCTCATCCGCCGTCGATCTCTTCCTCCTCCCCGCAGGACCTCCCCCGCTCTACCATCCTCATCTTTGTTGGTTTTGAATACTAAAACTTTGCTTTTATTAAGCTATTTTCCAGTTTATATATCGATTAAATGTTTTAGTTAAATTGTTTTTATGTTTTACATATGTTGTCCATTTATATTATGTGATTAGATAATGAGGTGTCTAGTGTGACACGGTAGATCTCATCATTAGTTAAAATACATAATATATAAATGAGATTCGTAACTGAGACAGTTTTGGACACACTATCATTTTAAATTATTATATGATTCAGAAATTGATTTGTCTAAACTAATAGAATCATATAGATATGCTTGAGGCATATTGAGCATGACCATTTTAGATTGAATTGTCTTACACTGATTTAATAGACTATTTGATCCTCGTACCTATCTCTAAATCTCTAGACTTAAGCAGGCATGAGAATTAGACATAGTGTACTTTAATCTGCCAAAGAGTGAGGTCACTTGAGGCCAATAGTCTCGGTAGATTGGGTGCACGTGTTTGATTGTTTGGTGTGTTGGTACTTGTCGAAAGGAAACCATGTACCGGTGCGTCCGGGGTGATGGTGCTCCCGATATGAGCTAGTTATGTTTATTATTTTAAACCCGGTCGGTGGACTTATGTCCGGTATAGTAAAAAGGTCAAGTGGTACTAATCTTGGATTATAAGAAGTTAATTAATTAATTTATCAATAAATTAATAAATTAACGAATACTATATCTTTGATGTAGGGAGATTAAAGAATACTTAATTTAGTTGTTCCGGAAGCAATTCTGGTGTAGGATGGTAGTGTCATAATTAATCCGTTAGTGATACGATTAATTATTTATTGGGTTAATTGATAAAGTTTAATTAATTATTTAATTATTTATTCCTAAGGGTTAATTAGTAAATTAACAAAGTGAAATTAATTAATTAATTAAGTCTTAAAATTCAATTGGAATTAGAAAATTCAAGATATTTGGAAATCTATTTGGATTTGGAATCTAATTAGATTTGGTTACTAATTGGATTTGGAATCTAATTAGATTTGGTTACTAATTGGATTTGGAAATTAATTAAGAAACCAAAACCAATAGGAATGCCAATCATAAACTAACTTGGGGTCTCTCTTGTAACTCTATAAATAAACAAGAGATTGGCAATACACAACATACCATTCATAGTTTCATAATTCAAGAAACTTAGAGAGAGAAAATTTAGAGAGAAATTCCAAGAATTATTTCTCGAAGTCGATTTTCTCCCTTAGGCGGAGGCACAATTCCCTAGAAGCGGCGGCCAGATTCCTCAATCCTAACGACAGCGCGTGGAAGTCAACCCGACGGCGCATAGAGATCAAACCGACAGTTTTATTGTGTTGTTTCTATTACTGATCGTTTGGTTCGTTAGTTCGTTGCCCACACAACGTACGAGCTAGTCTTGAGTCATACAAGCGATCACCTAAGTACAAGCTTCAAGAGGTAATTCTTAAACTTTCGATTTAATTAAAAATTTTATTATTACGTGACAAATCGAATAAGTAGAAGCTAAGATCCTGCGCAATGATGTTTCAGGCAAGGATTGGAATAGTAATTGCAATAGTACTTAGGCCATGTCAAGAGTTTCGATTTTGGAATGCAATGCATGAAAGTAAATTTTTGACCGGGCCCGGGCAGATAATCTTTCAATCTTCCTCCCCGCGTGACCTCTTCCCCGATCTGCCCCCGGCCTCCCCCGCCTTTTCCCGTGACCTCTCCTAACCTCCCGATTTTTTGGGTTTTTGATTTTGAAGTTCGTCGAAAAATGGGAAAGTCAAATTGGGTTTTGGTTGAGTTTTTTCGCCAGAATTTCAATGAATATTGGAAGAAAATAAGTCCGAAAATATTCCGCCATCGATTTGGGTTTTAAAGGGTTGGTTTTGGTCAATATTCGATGGAGATGTGGGTTATTTGCTTTTACCAGAAAAATGGGGTTCGCCAGAGCACTTTAAGGGTTTTCGTTTCTTCATGATTTCGCCAGTCAATCGAGCAAAGGGGGTTCGGGTTTTCCTCGCGAAGGTTTCTCGGTGGGTTTCGCTGCATTCCCCTTGGCCAGAAGATGAAGAAACTAGCCGGTCGAAAAACGATGGTCGAGGCCGGTCGAAAAACGAAGAAGCTAGCCAGGGAAGATGAAGTTTGCGGCGGGGTGGCTGAAACCTTAACGGGTGTAAATTACTAAGATGCCCCCGCCGCTGGTTGAAACCCTAAGTTGAAAATTTAAAAACGTTTTAAAATTATATTTAAAACTTTTTAAATATAAAATAATAAATTTATTTCAAAATATAAGTATATAATACAAAATAATGAATATAATATAATTGAAGAGAGAAGAGAGGGAGATAAATATAATATATTGAAGAGAGTACAGAGGAAAGAGAGGGAGAGAGTAGATAAATATAATATATTGGAGAGAGGAGAGAGTGAGAGAGATATAATATATTTTAAAAAATAGATAAGAAATAGATAAAAAGAAAAGGACAAAATTAACCTCATAAAAATGGTCCGTTAGTACCACTAACGGCTTACTTTGACGAAATGACCAAAAGTTGAACAAAAATAAAAAGTTAGTGATTTTATATAAAATTTTTAAAAGATAATGACAAAAACTGAATTTCAGCAAAGTAAAATGACCTATTTTGAAATTGTCTTTTTTTTAAAAGAAAAGTAAAATATGATCCAAAATTGGAGTTTTTAAAGTATAATGACCAAAACCATAAACTGGTATATAATGTTGGGCAATTTTGAAATTTACCATTAATATTATACATACCAAAAAATGGGAGCCTTTTATTTTGATTAGGCGTAGTAGCCTCACAATAAGGACTTTAAAATTGGGCAAAGAGTTTTGGGTCAAATCCCCAACATAAAGCCAAAATTTCCCACAGCAGAATAGGTTGCAGCAACAAATATTTGGACCACTCTTAATAAACAAAATGGGTTTGTGCAAAGCTGAATCAATCCATTCTTATGGTGGAATTTTGATGTCGGTCCAAGTCTCCCACTTTGTCGCTTTGAATAAGCCACTAAGCACTGCGAATAATATATGATGATTGCGAGCTCTCCAAGACACAAAACCTCCAAACACTCTCAATTTTGATGTCACTCAACGCATCCTTTTAACTCTCTTCATCTAAGACACCAAATGCATCAAATCTTAACCACTTAAAACTAGACTTTTCTTTTCCACTAACAATATTTAATCCCTCCATATATATTTTTTTGAACGGACTCACAGTTTCCAACAGACAAGAAGTCGGTCAGATTGATTACTCTTTTATTAATATGAACAAAATATATGTTTTGAAAATATATTCCGTAGTGATTAAACCTTATTTTTTTATTTTAAAGATGTTTTCCATGCAAGACTATCTTATCACGAAAATACATAATATATATTAAACATGCACCAATAAACACAGAAAACTCCAATTACTATATAATCATCCTTATTCAAAAAAACTCATACTAAACTATATTGCCAAAATACATCTCAAATATAGAAATAAATGCCTATCTAAAATAGCTAAATAGCAGCGTGTATTTCTAGGTAACTCAATGAAACATTCAATTTTCTTATCAAACCTCAATAAATTAGCTGATGGAATTCAAACATTTGCTACTATATTAAATATTTCATATATATATATATATATATATATAGATACTATCAGCTCTCCACCTTCCAAGTTTTTTGTCACCTTCCACATATTTCAAACACTAGAACTATGGTATCTATTTCTACCTCCAAAAAAAAAAAAAATCCATTAATGGAATCCTATTATTAGAGTAGGCTTTTTGTTTTTGTAAATTTGTATAGCTTAAAGAGAATCTTTTAACCCAGGACTTTCAGCTCCTCTTTTTGTAACGACACCTATACTAAATTAATACAAGATGGCCAAACCCGTCGGCCTTCAAACCAAGTTCGCTTGCTAGGCTGTTTGACAAAAAAAGGAAGGAAAAAAAAAAAAAAAAAGAAGAAGCCGCCTTTGTTTTTATGAATAATGTAACCTGCCTAGAATCTCAAAAATGAGCCATCACTGTTCAACATGTATTGAATGAATACCTCCAAAT
Source organism: Knoxia roxburghii (assembly GCA_030378225.1). Classification (NCBI taxonomy): domain Eukaryota; kingdom Viridiplantae; phylum Streptophyta; class Magnoliopsida; order Gentianales; family Rubiaceae; genus Knoxia; species Knoxia roxburghii. The sequence goes on from CM059424.1 coordinate 22,564,495, forward strand.
CTATAAATCCCCATAAAAACATTCTTAGGTATCCACAAAGCAAAAAGCCCACAATACTTAGCCACAGCCAAAAAAACACTAAGTTACATCTTCCATTTTCAAAGCTGCTATGAAAGCTAATAAAATTATTGTCACTACTTCCCTGTTGTTATTATGGTGCATTTGCACCGTTTCTGCTTTCCCTTCATCAAACGTGATGAAGGGAGCTTATTGGCCCTCATGGAGATCTTCCGTTTTTCCTCCATCCGCCATAGATTCAACCTTATTCACTCACATCTACTATGCATTTCTTTCGCCAAATGGAACCACCTTCATGTTCGACATTGATGATTCAACAGCCTCACTTCTTTCAACCTTCACATCAACCCTTCACGCCAAAAAACCACTGCTCAAGGCCCTGTTTTCCATAGGCGGTGGAGATAATGATCCCACTCTGTTTTCGCGCATGGCTTCAACGCCGGCATCCCGCCGGAGCTTCATCCTGTCTACCATACAGGTGGCTAGGAAGTACGGCTTTGATGGGGTAGATCTCGATTGGGAATTCCCACAAAACCCAAAAGAAATGAACGATTTAAGCTCCCTGTTCGACGAATGGCGAGCTGAAATTGCCAAAGAAAGTAGGCGAACCCGTCGTTCTCAATTACTACTCTCGACGGCCGTTTACTTCTCCGCCACATTTTTCTTATCAGACACGGTGAGAACTTACCCCGTGGCCTCAATCAACAAGAACTTAGATTGGATTAACGCCATGTGTTACGATTACCACGGCTCATGGGAACCCACGACTACGGGCGCCCAATCAGCGTTGTTTGACCCAAAGAGCAACATCAGCACAAGCTACGGTCTGGGATCGTGGATCAAGGCTGGAATCTTGAGGAATAAATTGGTGATGGGGTTGCCACTATATGGTCGGACGTGGACTTTGAAGGATCCAAGTGTGAACGGCGTGGGTGCTCCGGCGGTCGGAGTTGGTCGTTCGGGAGCAACTGGGGACGTTGGGATTTTGCTATACTACGAAGTGGAGGATTTTAACCAGAAGAACAATGCGACAATTGGATTGGATGCGGCCACCATGTCCACTTATTCGGTGGCCGGAACTACTTGGATTGGGTATGACGATCAAAGATCTACGGCAGCCAGGATTGGGTATGCTCGGCAGTATTTGAGGATTCGTGGTTACTTTTTCTGGGCTCTGAGTTATGATCAAGACTCCAGAATATCCAAAACAGGTACACTGCTAGAGTTTTGCTTCTTAACCTTATTTTCATTTTTGTTGAGGTAATTGAATTTTTTTAAAAAAGAAAAGTAATGATATTTAATGGAAAAGAATAAAATTTTTTATTATGCTCTTATATAGTGAAGCAGAGGTGTCTGCGTCATTTTTAAATAAAAAGCTCTTGGAACTGTAAATAATACTCCAAAGATTACATCCATGGTTGGATTGGGGCGGGATAATATGCTTTTTTTTTTTTTTTTATATATATATATATATATAAGGTGATTCGAATTTAATATTTATTATTTTAAATGAGAAGTATTTAACACTAAATTATAACTCTTTATCGAGATAATAAGTATTTAAATGACCCACAATAATAAAGTAATTATAAAATCAAGTCTATACACTATAACATAAATGCAGGTGACAAATATGATATTGACATATGTTAGCATAAATAGTTGAATGGTCTTGTGAATTTTTTAAGAAAAAGTAATGATATTTTTTATGGAAAATTTTATTTAGCTCATACAAAAAGTAAAAAATCAGTAATTAATATGACATTAACACATTAATTTTAATATAATTAGTTTGTGTGTTTTCCCCCGACTGTTGAATGATTTTGTGACACACATAACAAAATATATTCTTAGAATAAACATTATTTTTAATTTTTACTTAAAATTATTTGCTCAAATCCTAATATTAAAAAATAAATAAATTTAAAAAATAAAACTTACCTGGTCGGCTTCATTGTTTTTGCAGCGTCACAATTGTGGAGATGAGAATAAGTGGAGAATCAGCATAAAATATCTCCAGCAATTGCGCAATAAATGTTAGGGCCACAGTCAGTATCCAGTTATTTCAGGCCATGTAACCATGGATATGTATTACTTTTCTTCGTAAATAGAAGTCATATTTTTATTTAATTTGTGAATGAAAAGAATATTTTCTATCTAGGAGAAAGATTTATAGGTGTTGCAAATCAATTATCTGGTATTTGTTATCTTGGTAGTTTTTATTTGATTACTTAAGTTATTTGTTTTTGCCAATCAAAATGGACAGATTTGAGTCAATAAGGGTTGGCCAATGTCAAAATGACCAAATCAGGAAGAAATCATTTTACATTGATGGAAGGAAAAAAAAAAAAAAAAAAAAGTAACATCAAAAAAGAGTTAAACTGACGTCCTTGTTAAAAGGATTTTGTTATTTATAGCACTATTTTAGAAAAATAATAAATAAATTTCCAAAAATACCTTTCATTTAAAAAAAAGTTCAAACACTCATCAAAACATTAAAAAACCTAAAAAGCTATTTGTAGCAACCTCCACAACACAAAAATCCTTCCAAAATCTTACAACAATCTCAAAACACTTAAGCTGCAATTGTTTGGAAGCAATGAAAATGAGGCAATCGTAAACTGATTCTGATTGCTACCTTTCAAACAGTAAAATCAAAGGCAAACGTAATCTCATTAATACATGAGTTAATCTGATTAACACATTAATTAATGTGATTAATTTCATTATTTTATATAAGGCGAGCGATATTGTCAGCGCAGATTTTACCTTCCAAAACAAATTTTAGTTTTCTTTTCCAAACTACCCTTATTTGGTCAAATCTCTTTATTACTTTTCTTTTTTTCTTTTTCTCTTTTTGAAAAGTATAATTTATTGTAATTAGAATTCAACGCCCACGAAGAAAAACGCTCGCTCTTTCCGTATACTAAGATTTTCACTTCCTCTTATTACGATCCCCAAACTCCCCCGTTGTTTGCTTCTGAGTTTAGCTCGGGACTTTTTAGCCCTTTTCTTCGGAGGAGGGGATTCCGGGATGGGTTTTAGCAGACGGGAAGAGTGAGCGTTTTTAATTAGAATAAATTATGTTTTAAAAGAGAAAAAGAAAAAAAAGAAAAATAATAAAAATAATAAAAGAGATTTGACCAAATAAGGATAATTTAGGAAAGAAAACTAAAATTTGCTCTGGAAGGTAAAATCTGAATTGGCAATTGTTAGTTTTAATACTGAAAAGCTATTGCTTGTATCAAAAACTAATAGCCACAGTTGATTTATCGTTTTGTTTCAGTATTAAATTTGTTCCATTATATCATAGAACTAGATAACAAGGTGTGAAAAGACACAGTAGATCTCGTTATTGGTTAAAGTATTGATATATAAAAATAATGCTTGTAACTGAGATAGTCTGAAGATACTATCGGTATAGGTTATCGTATGATTTGGAAATTAGTTTGTCTAGACTAATTAAATCATACGGATGTACTCGGGACATATTGAGCACGACCAGTTAAGGATTAAATTAACTTGTACTGATCGGCGTAGTTAATTTGATCATAGTATTCTAATCTCTTAATCCCATGATTGGGACAAGCGTGAGAGTTAGATATCGTATGCTTTGATTTTCCAAATGGTGTAGTCAATTGAGGCCTAAATCTCGATAAGTTGGGTATGCGGTATTTAGCTTATTGTGTGCCATTGCTAGTCGAAAGAATCCACGTACCAGTTCGTCGGGTTGATGGTGCTCTCGAGATGAGCTCGTAAGGTTTATTATACTAAACCCGACTGGTGGACTTTATGCCCGATATAATAAGAAAGTCGAGTGGTACTAATCTCGGATACCAAGAAGTCAGTGAATTAATTTGTCAGTAAATTGATGAACCGACGAGCACTAGATCTTTGATGTGGGGAGATAGAAGAATAATAAAGTGAGCGCGATGTAAAGTCAATTTTGAGCGGTAGTTCCATAATTGGTCCGTCAGTGGTACGACTAATTATGTTTTTGACTAATCAACAAAGTGAATTAATTAATCCTAAAGGTTTAATTAATATTTAATTAACTAAGTGGATTAAGAAATTAATTCATATTGAATTAATTAATCCTAAGAGTTTGATTAAATTAAATTAACGAAGTGGGTTAAGAAATTAATTCGAAAGGCTCGATTGGAGTTGATTAGTCTAGAGAAGACTGAGGGTCAACGAAAATCAAACACTAAGGTCCAACTCAAAAGCCCACTAGGTCTCCCAAGGAGCTACCTATAAATAGCTAATGTTAGACACATTTGAAGACATTAGAAACCTTGTAGGCAAATGCTTTAGAGTGAGAAAGACAAGCCTAGAGAGAGAATTCTTTCTTCCTTATTGAAAATTCTTTTTCGAAGTCGGTTTGCAATCTTTCTTGTTCGAGAAACTTAGCCCACGATTCTAGAAGCCCAAGACCACAGCCTGGAAGTTCAAACGCTGCTCGAGAAGTCCGATCGCCGCTTTTTTTTGGGCCAATTAGCGCCGCTATCATTTTTTTTGGATTTTCTGGCGTCGTTTTGGTGCATTTTCATTGTGGGCTTTGTGATTTTGTTACGTTGATCCTTTGGCTCGTTCCTTTTGTTTCGCCAAAGTCTAGATCTACGAGCAAATAGTTTACCCACTAAGTTTTATTAAGGCGGTGTGGGTTTTCAAATTAGAATCAAGTTCCCCGGTTAGATATGTTTTTCAGATCTACGAGTTTTTTGAAGTGGGTTACTTTGGATTTCTTCGCTAGTGCTTTTAGCCACCTCGTAATCACTTGCCACTCAAGATTGAGGTCGTTTGGAGTTATTCTTGGGATTCTGAGTGGTTTTCGCAGCAGGCAGTAAATAAGAGGCTGATATTCGGGTAACGATCTGCTGCGGATCTGACGAGTTTTTCAAAGTGGGTCTTTTTGAGTTTTCTTCCTTAGTGACTTAGCTACCCTGTGGATAATCACCCACATGATTTCGGGGTGGAAACGAGTCATTATCTGGATTTTCTCGTGATTGGTCCCGAGCGGTGAATAGTAGAATTTTCCAACTTCGGTTTTCTTATTGTTAGGGACACGCTTCAAAGGTATAATCTTTAATCCTTCCGCTTTAGTTAAAGATTTAATTTTTGAGCGTCGTTTTAGTAAATTGAACTAGTATAAGCCTAGATCTATTCAGGGAAAATGAATTTGAACCTGAACCAAATCGAAAGTCTCCGATTCTGGAATGCATAGCACGAAAGTGATATTTTCGATTTAGCTCGGGCTTGTTTTGTTTCCTTCAAATCAATATCGTTGGCCTTTATATAATTATCTTTTGGGTTAAAAACTTGAGAGGCCATTAAACTTATTCAATAGTATACTTTTGGCCACTAAACCATTTTTACTCCACAAATCAGTCATTGAAGTCCAAAAATATATTACTTGATATATTTATGTTAAAAATCACATTTGACCTAACAGAAAGTTAAAAAATGAGGACAACAAATTAAATTCAAATTATTAAAAATATTATTCCTAAATCTTTTTTTACTTCCTCCATTTTCCCGACTCTATCTCTGTTCCTTTTTCTTGTTCACAATATAATCTAATCATCATCATCAATATTCTTTTCATTACCCCTGGAATCATTCCCCTACAATTATCCTTATAATTTCTTGCAACAACACCCACCAGCAGCAGCAAGGATCAATATTAATACTCCCATTTCCAACAATATAATTATGAAAAAAAGCAGCCGCAGTGGTGGTGGTGGTGGTTACGGTTCGGGATATGGAGGTAGAAACCCTTGTTGTGGATCAATAATATATATCAGTAGATCCCCAACAGCAGGAGGAGGGGGAGGGGGAGGAGCAACGGCGGCGGCGGCAAGGGTCTGTGGTGGTGGTACAGGTGGGGTTGGGATTGGAAGTGGAGGGTATATCAAACTTCGCTCGCAGCAAAAACATTCAATTTCCTTGCTTACAACCCCCAAAAAAAATCGAAGAGAATAAATTTTTTTGCCGCCCGCCACTATTTAGGAATATTTTCCTTTTTTAAAATATTTTGAATTTACATTGTTACCCTTAAAAAACTAAGGTTTTTTTATTTTTATTTTTCTGGTAAGTCTAAGTTGATTATTAACGTAAGTATGTTAAATAATATATTATGAAAGTTTAATGATTGATTTGTTGAATTAAAAAGTTCAGTGGCCAAAAGTATACTACTCCCTCCATTTCAATATATAAGTAGTTTTCTCATTTTGGAAAATATGTCAAAATATTAGTCGTTGGTTTTACTGATAGATGCATTTACTGTAATACCCTTATTTATTCTCCCTTTACTTGGATCGAGATGACTAATTGCATTCTCTTTCCTTCACAGTAAATAATTATTGGAAATACGCAAAGCCATTATTATTGAAAAGTGTAGAAATGGTTACTTTTCTACTACTAGTATTAGTAGTACTCATTTATTTCAATTTAGTCTGTTTTTTACTATATTTTCTATTCATGGAACATCCATTCGTAGGATTAGATAAAAGTTTGGAAGATGCAGTAGTTGAAGACTCGTTTGAAAATGTAGTGGTTGAAGACTCTTTTGAAAATGCAATAGTTGAAGATTCATTCGAAGGTGTTGAAGATGATTTTGAAGAAAATGAAGATGCTGATGACAGAGAAGGTAACAAAACACCATTACCTTTTGATTTAAATGAACCGGTAATGCTAGATTTTGATTTAAACAAATATCCTGAAGAATTATGGGAAGGATTCGAATCAAAAGAACACCAAGATGTGATCATGGACATGTTAAAGATATACTGTCCCAGATATTTTTAGCGTAGAGTTTTTCACTGCCCCATATATTTTTAGCGTAGAGTTTTTCATTGCCCTAGATATCTACTGACTGTTTTGTTCTACTTAAATATTTGTTTTGAATGTAACTTGAGGATTAATGATATATATTTTTGACTGGGGTAGATTTTATTTTTTTTTTTGTCTTGCATGGAAGTAAGGATAAAAATGAATCAGATTTTGATTTAAATTCTGTCTTGTATATATTCTGATAAGAAGAGATAATTTATTATTTTTTGTCTTGCGCGCCTTGTTTTTTTTTTTTTCCTCGCTGAGTCAATCACGTCTTTACTGAGTCCACCATGTCTCATAACAACTAGCACCACGTCCAAAAATGTCTACATCCAGACATGTGAATTTAAACTAATTTTTTTCACAAAACATCTCACCACGTCAAAAAAAGTAGCACCACATCAAAAACAACTAGCACCACGTCCAGAAACAGACGCACAACGTCCATTATAATAGGTACCACGTCCCGGTACGTCAGAAAAAACAATATCTCCACGTCCGAAAACATACACAAAAAATTTATTATTCTTTCACAAATACAAACAGCAAAGACATTGTTTATCTACTAAATTCCATAACATATACTGCAACGTCCAGTATCATAAGCACAAAGTTAATTTTTTTTAAAAAATAAAGGGCAAACAGAAGCGCCACGTCCACTATAGTAGTTACCACGTCCCGACACTCCCCCAAAACCAATAACGTCACGTCCGAAAACACACACAAACAATTTATTATTTTTTCACAAATAAAAACAGTAAACACATTGTTTTTCTACTAAATAACATTACATATACTGCAACATCCAGTATCACAAACATATTGTTAGTTTTGTCAAAAGAGAAAAGGGCAAACAACCTAGCAACGTCCACTATAATAGGTACCACGTCTTGATACATCCAAAAACAGTAGCGCCATGTCCGAAAACATACAAATAATTTTTTATTTTTTCACAAATAAAAGCAGCAAACAAATTTATGGTTAAAATTCATTGTTGTGATGATGCTGGTGGCATTGTCCACCATCCAAAATGTATTCAAGCATGCATATTAGGCTAACAAATTTGTTTTACCAAAATATTTTACCATAAGTAACGGTAGATATTTTGCACAATATTTTACTATAAGTACTCCATTTACAAAAGGAAATCTCAGCCACATAACTTGAAAGCAGGAGCAAACTCTAAGTTGAAAGCATACGAAAGATTATTTATATTAAAAAAATGAAAAAATATCAAATATATTAGCTCAAATCTACTGCGAGGTGTTGGAGTTGAATACATAAGCTATGCTAGTATTGTACAATTTCCCAGTTAATATATCGATTAATGTTTTGGTTATATTTTGTTGTACATTATTAGTCCATTTATATTATGTAGTTAGATGATGAAGTGTCTTGTGTGACACAGTAGATCTCATCATTGATTAAAAGATATAATATATAATTGAGGTTCGTAACCGAGACAGCTTTGGATAAACTGTCGGTTTAGGTTATTATGTGATTCAGATAATTGGTTTGTCTAAACTAATTAAATCATATAGATATGCCTGGGGCGTACTGAACTTGACCATTAGGAATGATTTCTCTTGTATTAATTTAATAGACAAATCGTTCTTGGTATTCTATCTCTTAATCTCTAGACTCGAGCGGGCATGAGGATTAGACAGTGTATTTTGATATGCCAATGGGTGAGGTCAATTGTGGCCAATAGTCTCGGTAGGTTAGGTGCGCGTGTTTAGTTGTTTGGTGTGCTGCTGCTTGTCGAAAGGAAACCATGTACCGGTGCGTCCGGGGTGATGGTGCTCCCGAGATGAGCTCCTAATGTTTATTATACTAAACCCGGCCAGTGGACTTATGTCCGGTATAGTAAAAAGGTCGAGTGATACTAGTCTCGAAATTAAAGAAGTTAATTAATTAATTTATCAATAAATTAATAAAATAACGAGCCCTATATCTTTGATGTGGGGAGATTATGAATATAAATTAATTAAGTTGTCCAGAAGCAATTCTGGTGTAGGATGGTAGTGCCAAAATTAATCCGTTAGTGGTATGATTAATTTTGTAATGGGTTAATTGAATAGGTAGAATTAATTAATTGATTAATTATTCCTAAGAGTTAATTTAGTAATTAACAAAGTAGAATTATTTAATTAATTAATTAAGTCTTAAGTTTCAATTAGAATTAAAAAATCCTAGAGATCGGGAAATCTAGTAGGATTTGGTTTATCTTATCAGATTGGTTACCTAATTGGATTTGGAAACTAATTAAGTACCTAAACTCATTAGGAAGACTAATCCTAAACCAACTTAGGGTCTCTCTTGTAACTCTATATATAGACAAGGGATTAGCTATTCCACAATATACAATTCATAAGTTTTCAAGACAAGAAAACTTAGAGAGATAAAATTTCTCTCTCTTAAAATCGGATTTCACAAGGCTTTAGAGCTATCAATTTTTCTTCAATTTTTGGCGGCTCGTGTGGCTTTCTCTCTCTCTCTCTCTCTCTCTCTCTCTCCAGGCGGTGCGTGGATTGTACTTTTTGGATTGTACGCGCCAGGTGCAGCGGTGCTGGAATTTTCTGGCAGGTGGATTGTGGTGATTAGCTGATCAAATTACTCGTTAAATTGCTGCCCACACAGTATACAAGCAAAGTCTTGAGGCATATAAGAGAATCACCTGGGTATAAGCTTCAACAAGTAATTCTTATGTTTGCGCTTAATTAAGAATTTTTGTTGCGTGGTAAATCGAATAAGTGCAAACCCAGATCCTGCACAATATTATTTCAAAAGGGTCAGAATAGCGATTGTGCTAGCGTCTAGACCTGACCAGAGATTCCGATTCTAGAATGCATAGCACGAAAGTGAGTTTCTGGCTAGGCCCGGGTAGATAATCTTTCACGAGGGACGGTTCAAATAATTGATAAACTTATCTTTGTCTCCATCTAAAATTTAGAATATTCAAACATATCCATCTCATCTTTATCTCCATCTAAAATTTAAAACTTATAAATAATATAGGTGAAATAACTCCGAGTGAAACAACGAACTTACCAAAATCTTTTTCTACAGAATACACTCCATTCTCAAGACATTGTTTATCTACTAAATTCCATAACATATACTGCAACGTCCAGTATCACAAGCACAAAGTTAATTTTTTCAAAAAAATAAAGGTCAAACAGAAGCGCCACGTCCACTATAGTAGGTACTGTTAGTTTTGAATACAGAAAAGCTATGGCTTGTATAAAAAACTAATATCCACAGATGTCATATCATTTTGTTTCAGTATTAAATTGTTCCATTATATCATAGAACTAGATAACGGGGTGTGTGAAAGACACAGTAGATACCGTTATTGGTTAAAGTATTGATATATAAAAAGTATGCTCGTAACTGAGATAGTTTGAACATACTATATGTATAGGTTATCGTGTGATTTGAAAATTAGTTTATCTAGACTAGTTTAAATCACGCGGATATGCCCGGGGCATATTGAGCATGACCAGTTTGGATAGAATTGACTTATACTGATCGGCGTAGTCAATTTGGTCATAGTATTCAGTCTCTCAATCTCGAGATTGGGACGGGCGTGAGAGTTGGATATCGTATGCTTTGATTTGCCAAAGAGTGCGGTCAATCGAAGCCTATACCTCGGTAGGTTGGGTATGCGGTGTTTAGCTTCTTATGTGCCGTTGCTAGTCGGAGGAATCCACGTACCGGTTTGTCGGGTTGATGGTGCTCCCAAGATGAGCTCGTAAGGTCTATTATACTAAACCCGACCAGTGGACTTTATGTCCGGTATAATAAAAGGTCGAGTGGTACTAATCTCGGATATCAAGAAGTCGGTGAATTAGTTTGTCAGTGAATTGATAAATCGACGAGCACTAGATCTTTTATGTGGGGAGATAGAAGAAAAATAGTGGCGCGATGTAAAGTCGTTTTTGAGCGGTAGTTCCATAGTTAGTCCGATAGTGTTATGACTAATTATGTATTTGACTAATCGACAAAGTGAGTTAATTAATTCTAAAGGTTTAATTAATATTTAATCGACAAAGTGAATTAAGAAATTAATTCTATTTGAATTAATTAATTCTAAGGGTTCGATTAAATTAAATTAACGAAGTGGGTTAAGAAATTAATTCGAATGGTTCGATTGGAGTTGATTAGTCGGGAAAGAATAAGCGGTCAACGAAAGTCAAATTAAAAGGCCCAACTCAAAAGCCCACTAGGTCTCCATTAGAACTCCCTATAAATAGAAAGCTTAAGGCCAAAGAAACTTAAGAAAATCTTGCAAGACATTTGTCTTCCTTAGAGTGAGAAAGTTCTAGAGAGAAACTCTCTTCCCTTTTGAGTTTTCTTTCAAAAACGAACTTGGATTCTCACTTCTCAATTTAGATTAAGCTTGAAAGATTAAAATTTTAGATAGCCCATCAATTTTTGGAGTTGCCCACTGCTGGATTTTATAATTTTTGCCCGGAATCACTGTTCAAGTTATTGTTCACATTTTTTTGGGGTGAGATGGCAGCCACTTCTAATCACTCCGGGGTGCTTGATCAAGCTGGGTTTGTATTGATCTCTTCCTTGGGTTGGTGATCCACAATCCTGGTTGTCCAGATCGTGACCGGAGTTGAAGTGGGTTCGATTTTATTGGTGAGAAAAGTAGTGGGCAACATTTTTTTGGGTTAAAGGTTTGATCTTTTTGGCAGATTTAATCTAATTGAGGGATTTTCTTTGTGGATTTCTCGTGGGCTTTGGTAGCACACTTCGATAGATTATTGCCCACGCAATATTCGAAGTTTTCTCGGAGTCATCTATTGGATTTCTCGTGGAATTCGCATTTAAAGATTTGGGTTTTCTTATTGCGTTGGACTTCGCTTCAAAGGTATAACCTTTAATCTTTCCGCTTTTAATTAAAGGTGTAATCTTTGTGCATTAGATGTCGATTTAATAAATTAAATAAGTATAAGCCTAGATCCGTTCGTGGGTAAATGAATTTGAGCCTGAGCTTTGTCGAAAGTTTCCGATTCTGGAATGTATTGCACGAAAGTGAGATTTTTGATTTATCTCGGGCTTGTTATGTTTTCCTTCAAAATGGTATCAGAGTGTTGGTTTCGGTCTTATATTTGTTTGATTTATTACACGGCTTTATTTTGGCATTATTATTTTTGTCAAAATGTTTAAACAGGTTGTTATTGGTTTCCCGGCTATTATGGTAGAATTTTATTTTTCAATCATAAACCCCGGGACATGTCCAAGCTCGTATTGTTTTTGAATGGAAATGTCTGTAATAGTAATAACCACGAGCTGGAAGCCGTGTAGGATTAGAAAAATCTTGTAGTAGGATTTGATCTACTCATGTAGTCATTAAATTCCTAGAAAAACACCTTTGTATATAGGAATTTATGTATTATGACGAAGACGTTATTTTGGGCAACTTATATTCGTGGGTTTTGGTTTCTCGTAATTTTGGGTGATTCCTAATTACGTAGTAAACCGAGAAAACCCGGGCAAATCGAGAGGAATCCAAATAACGAGTGGGAGCGACATGACGGGACGTGTCACCGAGGCGCCAAGGAATCAACGATAGAGAAGACCATAATAGTCGGGAAATTTTATTTCTTTAACTTCCCGTATTTATGTCTTTTCGTTGATTGTGTGTTTTTTATTTATTTTGCATGAACGAAAACCAAACCAAACCATTTTTAAAAAGTAAAGTGCAATTAACTAAGGTAGATTATTCGCATATTAAAACTCCAACGATTTTATGGGTGCGAATATCCATAGTTAAGATATTGCATGTTAAAACGTAAAAATCCTCAAACTTAAAAATCTAAGTGGGAGTGGGTTGGTAAATATCCCCATGGTCTCCATTACGGGTTCATTGGTGATGTGGTTATTCTGGTGAGTTGGTATTATGGCCTTCCTCCATGCGGACAAGTCTTCAATCACATATATTACCGAAATGAATTTCCAAAGTGATGACTATAGTGAGTTTAATTGGAGAAAGTTGTGACACCCTCTTTGCTGAGGTGCATTAGTATTCTAAGTAACAAACTTAGAAGTCACGTAATGGCATACGCTTAGTGTACGATTTATAGTATTCCTCCCGCGAGGTTACGCTATTTATGAGTATGGCTAAAAGCATTGACTATTAATTTAATTGATCATAAGATCATTGGTCAGATAATGAAATTAATGAACTTCGGTTCTTCTCGAATGAATGTGGGTTGGCGTAAACGTTCACCAGCGTGACCTGCGTTAATCCCGGTGTGAGAGATGTCGATGGAGATTATATTGTTTTTGAGGATTTCAATATTTTCAAAAAAGTATACTGAAACTTGACTGTTTATTTTTCAGTTGTTGATATGTCGTTCAACCCGCTAGCTGTCATTTTGAACCAGAACAAACTTACGGGTCCAAATTATATTAACTGGAAACGTAACCTGGACATTGTCCTTACCGCTGAGGGTTACAGGTACATGCTCACTGAGGAGTGCCCTCTCTAAGCCCAGCGATGATGCCACCCCTGAGCAGCGAGAGCCATATACGAGGTGGCAGAAGGCTGATGAGATGACCCGGTGCTACATCTTGGCTTCTATGTCGAGTGTGCTGCAGCACTAGCATCAGTTGTTTACCTCAGCCTACGATATGATGCTCAACCTCAGGGGGATGTTTGGACATCAGGGCAGGGCAGCTAAGCAGTCAGCTTTGAGGAAACTTATGAATGCTAGGATGGCTGAAGGTACTTCAGTGAGGGATCACGTGCTAGACATGATGAGCTGCATCAATGAGATTGAGGTATTGAGAGGTGCCATTGATAGGGAGACCCAGGTCTATATCATCCTGCAGAGCTTGCCCCCCAGTTTTGAGCAGTTTCGATTGAACTATAATATGGGCCAGCTCTCATATTCACTTCCCGAGCTTATAACTGCATTGGTGTCTGCTGAGGGCCTATTCGCAGAGAAGAAGCAAGCCTTGGCTACTGTTGGTCCCTCAGGTTCCTCTGCTGGGCCCAAAGCCAGGAAGCAAAAGAGGAAGAGAGGCCAGAAAGCAGGAGCTGATCATGGACCCAAGGCTGGCATTGCCAAGAAGCACAAGCCAAAAGGCAAATGCTTCAGATGTGTCAAAGCAGGACATTGGAAGAAGGATTGCCCAAAGCCTCGAGGTATGTGTAAACTTTCCCTAGTTACTGAGACGTGTTTAGCGGCGATTCTCACAGATACTTGGTGTGTGGATTTAGGAGCCACTGATCATATTTGTAATTCTTTGCAGGGGGTTCCAAGTAACCCAGCTGCTTATAGAGGAAGAGTTGCAGGTCTACCTTGGGGATACTACCAGAGTTTATGTTGTTACAGTGAGAGTTCTTTGTCTTTATTTTTCAGACTCAGTTTTACATTTAAGAGATTGTTTATATGTACCTAGTTTTTGGAAGAATTTACTTTCAGTTTCTAAACTTATTTTGGATAGTTATAAGTGTGCTTTTTCTGATGGATATGTTTTTATTAGAAAAGGCCAGAAGCTTATATGTTCAGGTATATTAGTTGACAATCTGTTTTTAATCAAGACATACTCCCCAGTAATGCAAAACACAGAAACTAGTAACTCATCATCGAATCATAGTAAGAGAAAAAATTCTTCTCCTTTGAATCAAACTTATCTTTGGCACCTGAGACTCGGTCACATCAACCTTAATAGGATTCAAAGGTTGGTCAATAATGGGTCTTTGGACTCATTGGATATTGACAGTTATCCGACCTGTGAGTCCTGCTTGGAGGGTAAGATGACCAAGAGGCATTTCAAGGCAAAGGGGTATAGGGCCAAGGAGGTTTTAGAGTTGATTCATTCTGACTTGTGTGGGCCTATGTCATTTCAGGCTAGAGGTGGTTATGAGTATTTTGTGACTTTCACGGATGATTACTCTAGATATGGATACATATACTTGATGCGCCACAAGTCTGAATGCTTTGGCAAGTTCAAAGAGTTTAAGGCTGAGGTGGAGAACCATGTGGGTAAGAGTATCAAGGCCTTGCGATCTGATCACGGTGGCGAATACATCTCTAGTGAATTTAGGTCCTATTTATCGGAAGAGGGTATTCAGACCCAGTTGTCTGCACCTAGCACACCCCAGCAGAATGGTGTAGCAGAGAGGAGGAACATGACTCTTATAGATATGGTTAGATCGATGATGAGTTATAGCAAATTGCCTATATTATTTTGGGGTTTAGCCTTGAAGTCAGCGTGTTATCTCCTTAATCTCGTGCCATCTAAGTCTGTGCCTTTGACTCCAGTAGAGCTGTGGACTGGGTGAAAGCCTAGTCTAAGACATCTCAGGATTTGGGGTTGTCCAGCATATGTACTTAAGGCAGACACAACCAAGCTAGATGCGAAATCTGAGATTATGCTTTTTGTAGGCTACCCTAAAGGAACGAAAGGTGGTCTATTTTATAGTCCTCAGGATCAGAAGGTGGTGGGTGAACACCAATGCCAGATTTCTTGAGGAGGACTATGTTTTAGATCACAAGGCAAAGAGCAAGGTAGTATTGGAAGAGCTTAGGGGTGAGTCCACTATTCCAGATGCACGAGTACAGGAAGATACACCACAAGAGGCTGCACACACTATCACAGATGATGCTCCTGCACAGGCTGTGCCTCGTCATAGTGGGAGGGTTGTCAGATAGCCCGAGAGGTACATGGGTTTGGGTGAGTCTTCGGACTTTATCCCTGGCGCTCATGAACCAGACCCAGTTAGCTACAATGAAGCTCTCCAGGATAAAGATGCATATTCTTTGCAGAGAGCAATGATTGCTGAGATAGGTTCTATGGACTCAAATTAGGTCTGGGAGCTGGTAGACCTTCCTGATGGGTTTTGGCCTATTGGGTGCAAATGGGTCTACAAGCGAAAGAGAGGATCTGATGGGAGAGTTGAGACCTTCAAGGCTAGGCTTGTGGCGAATTGGTATACTCAGAAAGAGGGTATCGATTATAAGGAGACCTTTTCCCCGGTAGCTATGATTAAGTCGATCCGGATTCTCTTGGCCATAGCTGCTCATATGGACTATTAGATTTGGCAGATGGACGTCAAGACATCTTTCCTTAATGGAAGTCTTGAGGAGACCATCTTTATGCAGCAACCAGAGGGTTTCATTGTTCAGGGCCAAGAGCACAAGGTATGCAGGCTTAGGAGGACCATTTATGGACTTAAGCAAGTATCCAGATCTTGGAACATCCATTTTGATAAGGTTATCCAGTCCTGTGGTTTCACTTAGTGTCCGTATGAGCAGTGTGTTTATCGCAGGCGTGATAGTGACACGGTGGTGTTCTTCGTACTTTACGTAGATGACATCCTTCTGATTGGCAACAGTAAGAAGGTGTTGTCAGACGTAAAGGCATGGTTGTCCAGGCTATTCGATATGAAGGATTTGGGAGAGGCTGGACATATCTTTGGGATCAAGATTATTCGAGATCGTAGGAGACGTTCTCTGACACTTTCCCAGGCATCCTACATAGATACGATTCTGGCTCGTTTTAACATGCAGAACTCCAAGAAGGGTTCACTACCTTTTCGGTATGGGGTGCATTTGTCTAAGGAGCAGTGTCCCAAGACTGTTGAGCAGATAGATGCCATGAAGGCGGTACCCTATGCTTCTGCAGTGGGTAGCCTCATGTATGCTATGTTATGTACGAGGCCTGATATTTGCTTTGCCATTGGCATGATTAGCAGATATCAGAGTAACCCTGGGAAGGCTCACTGAGAGGCAGTAAAATGCATTCTCAAGTACTTGCGCAGGACGAGAGATTATGTCCTAGTTTATAGAGCGCAGGAGCTTGTACCGTTGGGTTACATAGATTCGGACTTTTAAGGTGATTTGGACAAGAGTAAGTCTACCTCTGGGTTTGTGTTTACTCTAGGAGGTAGAGCCATAGTATGGCGGAGTGTCAAGCAGAAATGCGTGGCGGACTCGACCATGGAGGGTGAGTACGTTGCCGCATCATAGCAGCGAAAGAAGATGTATGGCTCCGGAGCTTCCTGATGGACTTAGATGTGGTTCCTGAGTTGCCTAGGTCTATCACAGTTTACTGTGATAACAATGGTACAGTTACTAACTCGAGGGAACCACGAGCCCATAAGGCGAGTAAACACATAGAGGTAAGTACCACCTGATACGAGAGATCGTAAAGAGGAGAGACGTGATCGTGGCCAAGATAGCATCAGATGACAACCTTGCAGATCCTTTCACAAAGCCATTGACCCCAAAGGTCTTTGAGAGACATGTGGAGGGCATGGGAGTCAGATTCTTGAGGGAGCCATGTGAGTGAGCTTAAAGGTGTTCTGGATATTTCATTGTGATAGCAGTGTAATAGCGGTTTGGATAGTTTTTGTACTTCTTAACATAGCTTTGAGTATTAGTGGGATATTGTTAGTTTTGACTACAGAAAAGCTATGGCTTGTATCAAAAACTAATATCCACAGATAACATATCATTTTGTTTCAGTATTAAATTGTTCCATTATATCATAGAACTAGATAACGGGGTGTGTGAAAGACACAGTAGATACCGTTATTGGTTAAAGTATTAATATATAAAAAATATGCTCGTAACTGAGATAGTCTGAACATACTATCGGTATAGGTTATCTTGTGATTTGGAAATTAGTTTATCTAGACTATTTTAAATCACACAGATATGCCCGGGGCATATTGAGCTTGATCAGTTTGGATAGAATTGAGTTATACTGATCAGCGTAGTCAATTCGGTCCTAGTATTCAGTCTCTCAATCCCGAGATTGGGACCGGTGTGAGAGTTGGATATCGTATGATTTGATTTGCCAAAGAGTGCGGTCAATTGAGGCCTATACCTCGGTAGGTTGGGTATGCGGTGTTTAGCTTCGTATGTGCCGTTGCTAGTCGGAGGAATCCACGTACCGGTTCGCTGGGTTGATGGTGCTTTCGAGATGAGCTCGTAAGGTCTATTATACTAAACCCGGCCGGTGGACTTTATGTCCGATATAATAAAAGGTCGAGTGGTACTAATCTCGGATACCAAGAAGTCGGTGAATTAGTTTGTCAGTGAATTGATAAACCACGAGCACTAGATCTTTAATGTGGGAAGATAAAAGAAAAATAGTGGCACGATGTAAAGTCATTTTTTAGAGGTAGTTCCATAGTTAGTCCGATAGTGGTACGACTAATTATGTATTTGACTAATCGACAAAGTAAATTAATTAATCCTAAAGGTCTAATTAATATTTAATCGACAAAGTGAATTAAGAAATTAATTCTATTTGAATTAATTAATTCTAAGGGTTCGATTAAATTAAATTAACGAAGTGGGTTAAGAAATTAATTCGAGTGGGTCGATTGGAGTTGATTAGTCGGGAAAGACTAAGCGGTCGACGAAAGTCAAATTAAAAGGCCCAACTCAAAAGCCCGCTAGGTCTCCATTAGAGCTCCCTATAAATAGAAAGCTTAAGGCCAAAGAAACTTAAGAAAATCTTGCAAGACATTTGTCTTCCTTAGAGTGAGAAAGTTCTAGAGAGAAACTCTCTTCCCTTTTGAGTTTTCTTTCAAAAACGAACTTGGATTCTCACTTCTCGATTTAGATTAAGCTTGAAAGATTAAACTTTTAGATAGCCCATCGATTTTTGGAGTTGCCCACTGCTGGATTTCATAATTTTTGCCCGGAATCACTGTTCACGTTTTTTTTTTGGTGAGATGACAGCCACTTCTAGTGACTCCGGGGTGCTTGATCCAGCTGGGTTTGTGTTGATCTCTTCCTTGTGTTGGTGATCCACAATTCCGGTTGTCCAGATCGTGACCGGAGTTGAAGTGGGTTCGATTTTATTGGCGAGAAAAGTAGTGGGCAGCAGTTTTTTGGGTTAACGGTTTGATTTTTGGGCAGATTTAATCTAATTGAGGGATTTTGTTTGTGGATTTCTCATAGGCTTTGGTAGCATACTTCGATAGATTATTGCCCATGCAATATTTGAAGTTTTCTCGGAGTCATCGATTGGATTTCTCATGGAATTCGCAATTAAAGATTTGAGTTTTCTTATTGCGTTGGACTTCGCTTCAAAGGTATAACCTTTAATCTTTCCGCTTTTAATTAAAGGTGTAGTCTTTGTGCTTTAGATGTCGATTTAATAAATTAAATAAGTATAAGCCTAGATCTGTTCGTGGGTAAATGAACTTGAGCCTGAGCTTTGTCGAAAGATTTCGATTCTGGAATGCATTGCACGAAAGTGAGATTTTTGATTTAGCCCGGGCTTGTTCTATTTTCCTTCAGGTACCACGTCTCGACACGTCCCCAAAACCAATAGCGCCACGTCCGAAAACACACACAAACAATTTATTATTTTTTCACAAATAAAAACAGTAAACATAATGTTTTTCTACTAAATAACATTACATATACTGCAACGTCCAATATCACAAACATATTGTTAGTTTTGTAAAAAAACAAGGGCAAACAACCGAGCAACGTCCACAATAATAGGTACCACGTCTTGATACGTCCAAAAACAGTAGCGCCACGTATGAAAACATACAAATAATTTATTATTTTTTCACAAATAAATGCAGCAAACAAATTTATGGTTAAAAGTCATTGTTGTGATGATGCTGGTGTTGGAGTTGAATACGTAAGCTATGCTTGTATTGTACATTTTTCCAGTTAATATATCGATTTATGTTTTGGTCATATTTTTTTGTGCATGATATGTCCATTTATATTATGTAAGTAGATGATGAGGTGTCTTGTGTGACACAGTAGATCTCATAATTGGTTGAAAGACATAATTTATAAATGAGGTTCGTAACTGAGATAGCTTTGGACAAACTGTCGATTTAGGTTATTATGTGATTCGGATAATTGGTTTGTCTAAACTGATTGAATCATATAGATATGCCCGGGGCGTATTGAACTTGACCATTAGGAATGATTTGTCTTGCACTGATTTAATAGACAAATCGTTCTTGGTATTCTATTTCTTAATCCCTAGACTCGAGCGGGCATGAGGATTAGACATAGTGTACTTTGATCTGCCAATGGGTGAGGTCTATTGAGGCCAATAATCTCGGTAGGTTTGGTGCGCGTGTCTAGTTGCTTGGTGTGCTGCTGCTTGTCGAAAGAAAACCATGTACCGGTGCATCCGGGGTGATGGTGCTCCCGAGATGAGCTTGTTATGTTTATTATACTAAACTCAGCCGGTGTACTTATGTCCGGTATAGTAAAAAGGTCGAGTGGTACTAGTCTCATAATTAAAGAAGTTAATAAATTAATTTATCAGTAAATTAATAAATTAAGAGCACTATATCTTTGATGTGGAGAGATTATGAATATAATTTAATTAAGTTATTCCGGAAGCAATTCTAGTGTAGGATGGTAGTGCCATAATTAATCCGTTAGTGGTACGATTAATTATGTATTGGGTTGTTAACAAAGGTAGATTTAATTAATTAAGTAATTAATTAATCATTGTGTCAGTTGGTTGTGAATCATACCAGGAACTGGTTTGGGATAAATGAATCATTGTGTCAGTTGGTTGTGAATCATACCAAGAACTGGTTTGGGATAAGTGAATCCCTGTATCAGTTGGTTGTGAATCATACCAGGAACTGGTTTGGGATAAGTGGATCCCTGTATCAGTTGGATGTGTATCAGTCCAGGAACAGGATTGATGGAAACAGAAACCCAGTAGGAAGACCAATCCTAAACCAACTTGGGGTATCTCTTGTAACTCTATATATAGACAAGGGATTAGCTATTCAAGACACACAATTCATAAGTTTTCAAGACAAGAAAACTAGAGAGATAAAATCCTAGAGAGAGAAATAAATTTCTCCCTCGTAGTCGGATTTACAAGCCAAATTACGGCAGCATCTTTGGAAGTCCAAGTGGCCGGATTTTATTACTTCTCCGGCAGCGGCAATAGTGACTTGGGGTGGCTGCGCGTGTGGCTAATCTCAAGCCTAGGTAGCACGTGAAGGTCATGCGCTTGGCGGTTTGGTTTGCTGAATTTTTTTTCGGTGAATCCAGTTGTGTTGATTGCTGATCAATTGGTTTCTAGATTGTTGCCCACACAACGTGAAATCAAAGTCTTGTGTCATACAAGCGATCACCTGAGTGCACGCTTCAAAGGTATTTTCTAAAGTTTCACTTTAAATAGAAATTTTGTTGTGTGGTAAATTGAATAAGTGCAAACCTAGATCCTGCGCAATGTTATTTCAAAAGGGTTGGAATAGCAATTGCGCTAGCGTCTAGGCTTGGCCAGAGATTCTGATTCTGGAATGCATAGCACGAAAGTGAGTTTCTAGCTAGGCCCAGGCAGATAATCTTTCAGCTGGTGGCATTGTCCACCATCCAAAATGTATTCAAGCATGCAGATTAGGCTAAACTTATCTTTATCTCCATCTAAAATTTAGAATATTCAAACATATCCATCTCATCTTTATCTCCATCTAAAATTTCAAAACTTATAAATAATATAGCTAAAATAACTCCGAATGAAACAACGAACTTACCAAAATCTTCTTCTGCAGAATACACTTCATTCTCACATCATCTTCATTTGAAGAATTGATTTCATCGTTGATCTCCTCATCATCTTCATAGTTAACTGGGTAAGTAAAAAAAAAAAAAAAAATAGCAATATCATTTGTTCTTTCTTCAAATATCATGCATTCAATATTTCTTACCAATCAAATCATCAAAAAATGGGGTTGGACTTCATTACGATCAGGAATGACCGTGTTGACGCAACCGAACCACTCATGGGTGGAATTAGAAGGGGAAGATTGAGGTTGATTACAAAATTCCCTCTTGGTATTTTATTACGATCGGGCAAATGAATATCTTCATCTCCAATGGATGATTCGTTAGTTGCCATTACAGATAATGTTTTACACATACAATCATAATTTCTTTTGGATTTGAACCAAATTTATATGGTTCACTCACTTCCCCCTCTGTAAATTTTTTTGTGGGAATTTTCAAGTTTGTCAACCAAAAAAAGAGAGGGAATTTTTTTTTTTCAATTTTGTGTTAACCTGGATGATTACTGCAGCATTGAACTATCCTTGATTCCCAAAAATACATTGAATAGGGGTATAATAGGTTTAACTATTAAAGGTGAATTTTCAAAAATTAATTCCATTATTAATAGTTGTGTTTTTGTCGAAGCGATTTATATATTGAAATGGAGGGAGTATTGAATAAGTTTAATGGTCTGTTAAGTTTTTAACCCTTATCTTTATAATTTATTTTTTCAAAAAAATTCCCGCTATCTGAATTCATGAAAAAAAAAAGGTGGGAAACCATTCATTATATATACATACGAAAAAATATTGGTTAATTCATTTTTTTAATTTAAATAATATTAGGAAAACGATTATAATTTGCTCAATAAAAAAAATGATTATAAAGGCAATCAGATCCCCTCATAATTTACCAAATATATCAAAGACAATCAGATTACTTTAATGAATATTACCAAACAAATTAAAAGCAATCAAATTTCTTTAATGATTGTTGAGCTATCAAATTCTGATTGCCTCCAAACAATCGTACCCTTAAAAAAATCCTTCCAAGAATGTGAAAAATCTTCAAACAATCGTTTTATTCGAGTGGGGATATGACGCAAAAATTATACGTTTTTGCTATGTTTTCATCATTTTTATTTACTACCCACAGAAATCGCCCAATTCGGGTGATTTTCCAATGGTAAATTGCCCACAATTGGCGAGTTGTATATTAAATAATCTGTTGGATTTTGTTTAGGTGTTTAATCCAATTAAATAGCGGAATCCTAAATACTAAGGATCGGGTCTTACCCTTGAAGCGTAATCGGTAGCGCACGTCGTCTGACTCCTCTGAGAAGATGGCTTTTTTCTGTCTCCAAAATCCTTCCTCGAAGGATTCTCTACTCTTGTGCACAAAAGCCTTCGCAGGTTGGTGCTAGCCGATCTTGCCTACCCAGAGAATTTTGGGAATTCTGTGTATTTTTTGTCTGATGAGAATAATTCAAAAAAATCTCCTTCCTACAATTATATCCCTAGGATATTTGTAGAGAATTAATTTCCAAAATCAGTATTGTAATTATCCAATTATAACTTAACTGATTTTAGTAATATTCCAAATTAGTATTATTACCAAATATTATTTAACTGATTCCAAATCAGTATTTAAATAATATTTACTAATTTCAAATCAGCCTTAAATAATACCTTAATGATTTGGGTTATACACCAAGCCCATGGATGACCCATGGATCAGGCTGATGGGTAAAGAACTTCAATTGCAATTAAGTCCCTTGATTTATCAGCCCATCCCAATTGTTCCCAGGTAATTAATTAACTATTAATTAATACCACAGAACTTTCCAATAATATTTAATTAAACCATTTAATTAAATCTTATTTATTTAAGTATAACAATTATACTTATTGTAGGCAAGAATCCTTATTCTGCATCATCGAACTTTCTTATGTGCGATCCTGTAGGCCCATTCTAAATTGGCAACGGATAACTCAATCTCATTGATTAATCCATAAGTCATTAGTGGTCTCTAGCAAGACATAATGACTACCCAATTCAGAATGGAGGGTCGAATGAAGATTCAACACAACCTTTCTGAGCAAACTGCGTACGATCCTCTACATTGATATCCCGTTTAGCATAAGGCATGGAACCATCATCCTTATATGGCTAAACGTTTACTTGATCTCTTAGTGACACTGAATCCATCAAGCAAATGATATCCTTATCATTCCTTGGGCATGGCCATGCACTTTTCAGTTCACTATCAAGTGGCCAAGATATCATCTCTCACTTAAGAGAGATTTGTAGTCCCATCACTTCACCTACATACCTTAGTGTGTCTCATAGTGTACCCAATCATACCCGTACTTGGCAACCTGTTACGGCCCCGTTAGGCGTATGTCAAAGCACACTACAATTCACCTAAGACCATGTAGTGATTTCTAGTCTAAGGATCGTAGTACCAGTACTACTCAAAAGAATCACTCATGATCTAATTAGTCCATGGAGTGTTTCTTTTGGCGGATCGATTTCATGAATTTAAATATGCACAAGGATATTACTATCATGAAATTAACTCATTTGATAAACAATCAATCAAACGACAAATGTCTTATTTACATAAATACCCTCAAAGTATATTTACATAAATAGCCCTCATTAGGGCACATTCACCAACATAATCACCCAAAATGGACGATTCTTTCCATCGAAATTGCCTTTATTGGGAGATTTTTCAACGAAAAATCGCCGATTTAGGGAGATTATCCAGTGGATTAATCAGTAATTGAGGGCGACTAATCCACTAGATAATCTCCCTAAATGGGCGATTCTTTCCATGTAAATCGCCCAATTTGGGAGATTATCCAGGGTTCCAATCTTCACCCTAATCCGACCGTCCCATTGCACAATCTCCCTATTTTGGTAAAATCTCATAGTCCAATCGCTTTAGTGGCAAGATTTTCGACCTCACTATCTCCAAAGCAAGGCGATTTTGGGGTAACCTTTTCACATTTTTAGGCGTTAAAAGGCGATTTTTTAAAAAAATTAGAAATTTCAACCTTTAAGGATCATTTTAGGAATCTTACCAATTTTTTTGTACTACAAATAGTAATTTCATGCTATAAATAGGAATCCAATTGATAAAATGGGTATACATCTATTGTGTTCTACCACTAATTACCACTCTTTTACCTCGCAAATTATATGTTGCACCGTGGGTACATGTACCCAGTTACTATTCACCACTCTAACTATAAGTGAGTGAGACCCACACTCTTCTTCTTCTTCTTCTTCTTCTTCTTCGAAAACCCACTTTTTTCTTCTTAAAAAACCACTTATTATTCTTCTTTAAAAATCAATTCTTCTTATTCACCGCACTCCATTCGAAACCGCATTCAATCAAATTTTCATCCAAACACACATTTAACGGAGATCGGCGATTGTATTTTCCGACGAACAATACCAAATACAACGAAAAAATAACTTTTTCCTGTTCAAAAATCTCTTCTTCTTCTTCTTTAAAAATAACTTATTCTTCTTAAAAAATAACTACATCATAAAGTATGTATTGCGTTTGATGGATTTATAGAACCTTATTTTCGCTATTTGATGTTGGGTAATGTATTAATGATGTTATATTCGCGTTTTCTTATTCAAATAATGCTATATTACTCCGAAATATGATATATAAATGTTTTCTGTGAGGTATTGACACTTTCATGTGAAATGGGTTACTTCTGATTCCTCCTCGTTGCTGAATGTGATAGAAGGTGTTATGGGACGTAGCTAGACGTAGCGGGACGTAGCTAGACGTTGATGCTTTGTATTTTGGATGTAGCGGGACGTGGTGGACTGTGTTATATGAAAAATTCAGCTAAAATTCACATGTTTAGATGTAGACGTGGTGTGGTAGTTATTTTTGGACGTTGTGGTAGTATTTATATTCCAATTAATTTATTCTCATATGAAAAGAGCAAAAAAAAAAAAAAAAAGTGGTAGACATTTTTGGACATTGCGATAGTTATTTTTTGGACGTACGGGGACGTTGCAGTAGTGTTAGGAGACGTGGTGGAAGGTGTGATGTGAAAAATTCAGCTTTCATTCATATGTCTAGATGTAGATGTTTTTGGACGTGGTGGGCTCTTGACACTCGATTGTTCGATTTTGACGCATGAGTAGTCGATTTGATGGTTCTCAATGAGATCTACGTAATGTACATGAAAGACGGGTGTTTGGAGATGGTTCTGACATTGGAAAACGTGTGGTTTTGGATGAAAACTTTAAAGGATCATAACTTTGCACTCAGTGATCCGTTTTAGACGAATTTTTTTATTTCATATAACTTTTCGAGATATATCTAGTTTGGGCCACTAGAAACTCTAAAAAATGCTGTATTTTAAAAGATACGGAAGATTTTTAATAATTTCAAGGGTTTTTTGAACTTTCGACGAAATATTTGACATGTGTAAAAAATATTTTTTTTGCGATTTGCCTACATAAAAATCTTATTCCTCCGGGAGTCTACTGACCTATGTATTGGGAGATAGGAAATTCAATATTGAAAATAGTAATCTTTTAAATGATATGTACAAAAAAGTTTTACTAAGTGCCAACTAACTTTAAGTGAATTAATGACAATTAACTTTTTTGGAGAGACACAAGACAAATATGACCAGGGTTCAAGACCTGAAATTTTTTTTTCTTTTCTTTCCTACTAATAGTTACTTAAATGGTATTCATTTTTTACATTCTGACTGGATGTAGGCAATTTTAGACGTTGTGACAGTTGTTTTTTCAACGTACGGGAACGTTCTAGTATTGTTAGGAGATGTGGTGGAAGGTGTTATGTGAAAAATTCAGTTTTAATTCACATGTTTTCTGGATATAGACATTTTTGGACGTTGCGACAGTTATTTTTTGGATGTACGGGGACGTTGCAGTATTGTTAGGAGACGTGGTGGAAGGTGTTATATGAAAAAAATCACCTTAAATTCACATGCATGATTGTAGACATTTTTGGACGTGGTGCTAGTTGTTCTGAGACGTGGTGGGCTGTCTTTGTGAAAAAAAGCTTAAATTCACATGCATGGATGTAGACGTTTCTGGACGTTGTTCTAGTTGTTTTTGGACATGGTGCTAGTTATTCTGAGATGTGGTGGACTGTCTTTGTGAAAAAAATCAGTTTAAATTCAAATGCATGGATGTAGACGTTTCTAGACGTTGTGCTAGTTGTTTTTGGACGTGGTGCTAGTTGTTATGAGACGTGGTGGACAGTCTTTGCGAAAAAAAATTAGCTTATTTCACATGCATGGATGTAGACGTTTTCGGACGTGGAGTTAGTTATTTTTGGACGTGGTGCTAGTTGTTCTGAGACGTGGTGGACTGTCTTTGTGAAAAAATCAGTTTAAATTCACATGCATGGATGTAGACATTCTCGGATGTGGTGCTAGTTATTTTTGGACGTGGTGCTAGTTGTTCTGAGACGTGATGGACTGTCTTTGTGAAAAAAATCAATTTAAATTCACAAGCATGGATGTAGACGTTTTCAGACGTGGTGCTAGTTGTTCTGAGACGTGACGGGTTATCTTTGTAAAAAAATCAGTTTAAATTTACATGCATGGATGTGGTGCTAGTTATTTTTGGACGTGGTGCTTGTTTTTCTGAGACGTGGTGGGATATTTTGTGAAAAAAATAGCTTAAATTCACATATCTGGATGTAGACGTTTTTGGACGTGGTGCTAGTTGTTCTGGGATATGGTGGACTCAGTGAGGGGAAAAGAAAAAACAGACGCACGCGCCGGCAAAACTTATTATATTTAGTAAGTGTGCAGCTGTCATAAGAAAATTACTATATATAGTAGGTAGGTACATATACCCGTGGTACAGGGTATAATTTCTTCTTTTGGGGGCCGAACAATAATAAAGATAAAATTGAGGGTGTGGACTGAAAGAAATTTAAAATGTGGGGTTGTTGACTGAAAGGGTACTATCGGATTTGTAAATTTTGAAACTCTAATCAATTAAGAGTTTCGGATTTTACAAATCTGAATTACTAATTAATTAATATATTCAGATTTGTAAAATTCGAATATATTAAATAAAAATATAATTCATAAGTTAAATTGTAAAAGGTGTAAAAAATAAAAATAAAAAAAGGAAGAAAACAATCGGATTTTTGAAATCCGAATTTAGAAAAATTTGGATTTCAAAATTCTAAATTTATGTGGATAAAAAAATTAAAATAGGAAATTAAAATTCGGATGACATAAATCCGAATTTTACTATTTCGGATGTAAAAAATCTGAATTTTTGAAAATAAAAAAATTCATATATTTTTAAAAATTTTGTATAATCATTGTTCCACTTAGTTCAATTCTGAATTCTAAAATCTGAATTTTTCAAGATTCGGATTTTAGAAATCCGAATTATAATCCCCCCTATAAAAACCAAAACCCTACATTTTTTTCCCATATTCTCTCATTCTCCTTCCACCATAATTCTCTCTCTAGCGGCCAGAAACTTTCTTGTGCATATTTTGGTATTCCGGCTAAATTTTTTCGAAAATCTACGTCACGTGGTGATAGTGTAAAGGTAAGTCACGGATTAAGTGTTTTATGGTTGATATTTCATTATCCATATAATTTTCATATGATTAGATGATATTTTCTTGTGATTAGATGATAATTTTTGAGTTGTTGATGAAATGTGGTTGGGAAATACATATATTAGTAGTAAATGACTAAGATTAGTGTAAATTTTATAATGAGTAGTCATGCATTAGTAGTGTGTTCGTTTTAATTACGAATTTAAATATGATTAGTTGTTAGTGGTAAGGAAATTACAATTAAAATAATATTAGCGTATTTTTGTGGATTGTTTATAATATTTTGGGTTGTTTCATAAATTTTAATTACGAATTTAAATATGATTAGTCGTTAGTGGTAATGAAATTACAATTGAAATAATATTAGGATATTGTGGATTGTTTATAATATTTTGGGTTGTTTCATGAAATTTAATTTCTATTTTATACATGATTATTTGTAAATTGGCTGTTTATAATTTTTTGGGTTGTTTAATGGATTGTGGTATATAAATTTAATTCATAATAAATTGCGATAAAGAAAATAAAAAATTAATTGTTATAGTGAAATTTTTGTGATTTACAGGTAAAATGGAATTTATCGGTCCTTATGTGTTTAATTTCTATTGGACATCTACGCTTGTTGTTGATAACCGTCCGAATCTGGATCATACATTATACATCACTCGTAGATTGTCAATGGATGATTTTGTAGAAAGTATTTGCAATCAAATTGGGCGGTCAAGGAATAATCTGAAAATCACACTTACAGCTTTCTTTGAACTAGATGGGACGATGCAACAAATGGTAATAAATTCTGATTATGTGCTCGATTTAATTTATACTTTTTGAGCATATAGTTTTATTTATGTGAATGTGGGCCTTGAGAAAATTGAGACATCAGTAAGAGTTTGTAAGCGAAATGTTGCTTCGAGTTCTTCACAGGGTGGAGAAGCTCAATATGATTTTGGATTCCATTATGATTTTTAAGAGGAGCCAGTTGACTTGGATAATAACATTGATGATGATGGCGACGATGTCTATACATTCGAGAGTGATTTTTGATGAAAGTGATGAAGAGTTTAGCACGTCGGGAATGAGACATTTCGTATACTCTAATATCGGTGATCAAGATCGATACGCCTTTGATCGAGATGAACATGCTTTGCCCATATATAAGGGTAATCCCGATAGTATAAAATTGGGAACTATTTTCAAAGACAATAAACAAGCACAACGGGCCATAACCGCATGGAACCTCTCAAGGTTTAGGGAATTTGTGAAGGTTGAGAGCAATACAAACACATGGTATGTTGAATGTAAAAGTCATAAATATCCTCCAGCCGAAGGTTATTCACTATGCGAATGGAAAATTCTGGTGTCCAAAAGAAATCGCTCTTACGGTAAATGGGAAGTGAGTGTTTGGTGTCCGAGTCATAACTGCATAGGGATTTCCTTTGTAAACGACCACTGTAACGTGATATCTGACACAATAGCCCCACTAATAATGAGTCAAATTGAAAGAGATCCTGAGTATAGTGTTGCTGCAATTATAACTGATGTGAAAAACCAGTTAAAAGTCGACGTGAAGAAGAAGAAAGCATGGCATGCCAGAATGAAAGCCATCGAACTTGCATTTGGTGATTGGATGTCCAATATCGTGGTGTTACCAAGGTAAGTTTTTAAAGTTTATATTTTATTTCAAATATGATTGAAATTAATGTTTAGTTGATAATTAGGGATTGATTTTTGTAATGGTTGGTTTATGTAGATTTGTTGCTGCCTTACAATCCTCTAATCCAGGGATAATTGTAGAATGTGAAGTTCTACAAGGACATCGTGAATCAGAAAGATATTGAAATATGGTGTTTTGGTCATTCGGTTCACCTAGGCGCACGTTTGGCAGATTTTGTCCACCAGTTGTGAGTATTGACGGGACACATTTGAAGGGTGCATACAAGGGGAAGTTGCTCGTGTTAATTACTGTTACAGCTGCATGTCATCTGCTGTCACTGGAGTTTGCCCTGGTTGATGAAGAAACCACAGAAAATTAGACATTTTTCCTTAAACACCTCATTAATCATGTCTTTGGTGAACGTCCGACATGTGTGCTATCGGATCGGTGTCCTGGATTACTAGATACTTTTAGAGACATCGATGAATGGGAAGAAGGTATCATAGGTTACCACAGAATTTGCTTGCGATATGTTAGAAGCAATGTAATGAAGTATCATCGCGACAATAGATTAAACAGTTTGTGTTGGGAAATCGGGTCAAGGTGTCAAACTATAAAGTTTGATAGAGTTGCTGCTGAGCTGTTCCAATACAATGAGGGTGCATACCATTATATGATGGAAATTGGTAAAGAAAAATGGAGTTTGGTGCACGACGGATACCATTGTTGAGGTAACTTAACGGTGAATATGTCAGAAAATTACAACAGTGCATTGAAAGGCGTCCGGTATCTTTCAATCCGATCAATCATTCAGTCCACTTTCCAAAAAACTAAAGAGATATAACGGGTCGAACATGATGAAATTCGTAAATGCAAAACACCATTTCTTCCTGTTTTGTGGCAAACATTCCCGGAGTATGAGAGGCGCTCTGGGGGACATCAGGTAGAGCCATATGATTGGGAGAACAAAATTTTTAGGGTAAAAACATGCTTGCGTTTTGACGGTAAAGGGGGAAACTTCCACACTATTGGGTTCTAGGCATGCATAATTTCCAAAATATGCTACGGAATAGCCTAAATTCATGTGAAACCGGGTCTTACCTTTAAAACGTAATCGGTTGCGCTCGTCGCTTGGCTCCCTTGAGAAGATTGTGTTCACCAAAAATTCACGCGAATTGTCTCTACGATCTTGCACTGGAGCCTATCAGAATTGGTGCTAGCCAAAAAATGTTGCCTGCAAAAGAGAAAAATGATTTTTCTCTGGAAGAATCCCTTTTGGAAGAGAGAGAGAGAGTTTTCTCAAAAACTGTTTTTCATGTTTCAAAAACAGAATTAGTTTCAAAAGAATCACTCACTCAGAGATACGTCTTGCTCTTTTTATAAAAGAGTTTTTTTTCACTTATCTCTTAATAATTAATAATAATTAATTATTTACTGAGTTGGGTTTAACCAACACCATGGATCAACCCATTGACCCATGGATCAGGCTGATGGGTCAAGAACCTTAATTCATAATTAGGTCCCTTGATTTGTCAGCCCAATTCAATTCTTCCTAGGTAATTAATTACCTCTTAATTAATACCATTATACTCTTCAATAATATTTAATTAAACTATTTAATTAAATATTATCAATTTAAGTATAACTCTTATACTTAATACAGGCAATTTAATTAATTCTAAATCATCGAACTCACTTATGTGCGATCCTGTAGGCCCATTCCAAATTGACAATGAATAAATTAATCTCATTAATTAATCCATAAATCATTAGTGGTCTCTAGCAAGACATAATGACTACACAATTCAGAACGGAGGGTTGAATGGTAATTCAACACAACCTTCCGAGTATACTACGTAATGTCCTCTACATGATATCCAGTTTAGCATAAGGCATGAAACCAATCATCCTTATATATAGCTAAACGTTTTACTTGATCTTTTAGTGACACTGAACTTAATCAAGCAAATGATAACCCTTATCATTTCTTGGGCACGGCCATGCACTTCTCAGTTCACTATCAAGCGGCCAAGATATCATCTCTCATTTAAGAGAGACTTGTAGTCCCATCACTTCACCTACATACCTTAGCGTGACTCATCGTGTACCCAATCATACCGTACTTGGCAACTTGTTACGGTCTAGTTAGGCATATGTCAAAGCACACTCTAATTCACCTAAGACTATGCAGTGATTTCTGGTCTAAGGATCCTCGTACGAGTACTACTCAAAAGAATCACTCATGATCTAAAAGTCCATGGAGTGTTTCTTTTCGGCGGATCGATTTCATGAACTTCAATATGCACAAGAATATAATTTCATGAAATTAACTCATCAGATAAATAATCAATCAAACGACAAATGTCTTATTTACATAAATAACCCTCAAAGTTTATTTACATAAATAGCCCTCAAAAGGGCACATACACCAACACACACTGTATGTTATGATGCCCGCACATGTACGTGGCAAATGTACAGAATACCTTGTTCACATGTGTTAGCAGTTTGTGGTGCTATTGGTGCAAATGGTCTAGTTGATGAATTCCTTACCGTGAGAAATTGGAATAAGCAGTTTGGGAATGCCAGTTTTATGCCCATCCCTTCGAAAGATCATTGGCCCAAAGACGTTGGTTGGAAGTTGCTTCCTGATTATCAAAGATTAATAGTTCACTGTGATCCGGGTCAGGGAAGGCAACAGAAGCGGAGGTATAAAGGCCAAATGGATCACCGTGGACGTCAACGACGAGGCGAATGCAGCGGGTGTGGTAGTGCGGACCATCGTGCCAGAATGTGTCAGTATCTCATCCTCCGTCAGACAAAACAAGGATTGGTAGAATTTATGACTCAACCGGTAACGATTGATAAGCAACTTAGAGCATTTTGATGATGTTTTATGTTGTTGTTATTATGTTTTGATGAAATGATGTTGTTATGGTTATTTATTGTAAATGTATGTGTAGAATTGCTGAAATGATGTTGTTATGGTTATCTTTTCAATGTGTATGGGTAGAATTGATCAATAGAATTGCTGAAATGATGTTGTTATGGTTATTTTTTCAATGTGTATGGGTATAATTATCAATTGATGTTGTTATGGTTATTTTTGGTTAATGTATGGGTATAATTGCTGAATTGATGTTGAAATGGTTATTTGTTAATTATTCAAAAATTTTAACTTATTTTTTACTATAATTAGGATTTTAATAATCCGAATTATACTAGATTCGGATATAATCATTCTGAAATTAACATAATTCAGATTTCTGAAATCCAAATTATACTCCAATTTGGATAACATAAATCCGAATTACAACTAATACGGATTTTAATCATCTGAATTGATTAAAATTTTACTTTAATATATTAAAAGCATGTTTCAGATTTTACAAATCCGAAACATGCTTTAAGTTACTGCCCTTGGGCAGTAGCTCCAAGCATGTTTAGGATTTTACAAATCCGAATAATCCAAAACATGCTCTCAGCTACTGCCTTGAGCAAATTGTGGAGACCATGTTTCAGATTTCTAAAATCCGAAACTTGCCATCACCTACTACCGTAACGAAATTCGGATTTGAAAAATCTGAATTTGAAAAATCTGAATTTTAGTAAATTTGGATTTTTCAAATTTGAATACATTATGAATTTGGATTTTACAAATCCGAACTCAAGGGTAATTCGGATTTGTAAAATCTGAAAGAGTGTGGGCCTATAAAAAAGTTGCAGATAATTTTTCCCCCATTTTTTTCTTCTTCTTCCCTAATTCTACCAACGGCTGCCCCTTTTAGCTTTTTCGCCCGAAAATTATTTTCTGATCATCCGGAAGTCTAAAAGAAATTCTAAACCTATCAAAATCTTCACCACAACACAAGGAACACATCCATATAATCCAATCCCCATTTTGTTTACAATTTTGCTCTCTCCAAAAAATCAAAACCCATCACCTTTTATTAGATCCACTAAAGTCCGACCGTTGTTTTTGTGAAATAATAGCACCAAAATACTCCCATAGTTTAGCTCTACGTATCCATCAGAAAATTTTTTGATTTGGAGCCCCGCTGCAGGACCACCCGAATTTTTTTTTTGTAAGTTTCCAATAATCCGAATTATTTTTAATATTATTAGAATTTTTAGAATTTTTTTAATAATTGGTTATTTTTATTATTATTACAATTTTTAGAGTTGTTTGTAATAATTGGTTATTTTTAATATTATTACAATTTTTATGGTTGTTTGTAATAATTGGTTATTTTTATTATTATTGCAATTGTCAGAATTTACTATAATTGACTATAGTTTCATATGAATTTCCTATAATTGATTATAATTGTTATTTATTTATTAGTGTTTTTCTTTCGTATTATAAATATCGGAATTTTATTATTTGTTAGTATTGTATAATTGGTATAATTAAATTATTTATGACTGTTTGGGAATTTAGAAAAATGTATTTGCTGCCGTTATGCCGCCAAAATTTTTTTTCAATTAATTATGTTTAATATGTTTTCGTAGGTGCGATTTAAATGGCCTCCTTAAGCTCTCAATCTCGTACACAATTTCTTAATCCGGGGCCGATCGATCCAGAACTACTGTATTTACAGTCATCCCACAGATCGCAGAGCGTGTACCGTGACGAGGCTCAATTTTGTACGCATACATTCAAGTGTCGGTGATGTGATAGTGATTTATGGGAACCTTTAAGCAAAGAACCGCAACATGTTTTGTACGAAATCTACCAGTTCAGATTTAGGGGCGTTGCGCGTGTCGGCTCAATTCCATTGGACCATACATTAATAACTGCATTGGTTGAGAGGTGGAGGCCAGAGACACATACCTTCCACATCTCATTCGGCGAGGCAACAGTGATGTTGCAGGATGTGCATGTATTATTCGGCCTGTTCACAGATTGTAAGCCAGTTATGGGTGACCTTGTTAAAAGGGACCCCGATGAATGGCAAGAAGAGTGTGCAAGGGTTTTGGGATTTTATCCAGAGCACGAACATTTTAGGATTGGCTCGCTGAACACTAAGGCTCTTAAGAATGTCATCCGTCATCCACTACCGGAGCAGGGAATTAATCCGATGGAGTATAGACAGAGGGCGCGGTGCTACATTCTTTTCATCGCCTAAGGATTGCTTTTTCCTAACACGGTAGGAAACTGTTGGAGTTGAATACATAAATTATGCTTGTATTGTATGTTTTCCTAGTAATATATCAATTTATATTTTGGTTATATCTTGTTGTGCATGATATGTCCATTTATATTATGTAATTAGATTATGAGGTGTCTTGTGTGACACAGTAGATCTCATCATTGGTTGAAAGACATAATATATAAATGAGGTTCATAACCGAGACAGCTTTGGACAAACTGTAGGTTTAGGTTATTATGTGATTCGGATAATTAGCTTGTCTAAACTAATTGAATCATATAGATATGCCCGGGACGTATTGAACTATACCATTAAGAATAATTTGTCTTGTACTGATTTAATAGACAAAACGTTCTTGGTATTCTATCTCTTAATCCCTAGACTTGAGCGGGAATAAGGATTAGACATTGCGTACTTTGATCTGCCAAAGGGTGAGGTCAATTGTGGCCAATAATCTCGGTAGGTTGGGTGCACACGTTTAGTTGCTTGGTGTGCTGCTGCTTGTCGAAAGGAAACAATGTACCGGTGCATCCGTGGTGATGGTGCTCCCAAGATGAGCTTGATATGTTTATTATACACAACCCAGCTAGTGGACTTATGTCCGGTATAGTAAAAAGGTCGAGTGATACTAGTCTCAAAATTAAAGAGGTTAATTAATTAATTTATCAGAAAATTAATATATTAACAAGCACTATATCTTTGATGTAGGGAGATTATAAATATAATTTAATTATGTTGTTCCGGAAGCAATTCTGGTGTAGGATGGTAGTGCCATAATTAATCCATTTGTGGTACGATTAATTATGTATTGGGTTATTGACAAAGGTAGATTTAATTAATTAAATAATTAATTAATCCTTGTGTCAGTTAGTTGTGAATCATACCAGGAACTGGTTTGGGATAAGTGAATCCTTGTATCAGTTAGTTGTGATTCACACCAGGAACTGGTTTAGGATAAGTGGATCCATGTATCAGTTGGATGTGTTTCAGTCCAGTTACAGGATTGAAGGAAAATAGAATACCAGTAGGAAGGCCAATCCTAAACCAACTTGGGGTCTCTCTTATAACTCTATATGTAGACAAGGGATTAGCTATTCAAGACATACAATTCAATAGATTCATAATTCAAGAATCTAGAGAGAGAAAATCTTAGAGAGAGAGAAAATTTCTCTCTCTCTAAATTTAGATTTCTCCAAGCCTTAAGGCTGCCGATTTTCTCCTAATTTTTGGCGACCTGCGTGTGGCTTTCTCTCTCTTCGGGCGGTGCGTTTACAGTACGTGCCATGTGCAGAGGTGCTAGAATTTTCTGGCAGGTGGATTGTGGTGATTAGCTGATCAATTGGTTTCTAGATAGTTTCCCACACAACGTGAAATCAAAGTCTTGAGGCATACAAGAGAATCACCTAAGTGCACGCTTCAAAGGTATTTTTCTAAAGTTTCGCTTTTAATTAGAAATTTTTATTGCGTGGTAAATCGAATAAGTGAGAAACCAGATCTTGTGTAATGTTTTTCAAAAGGGTTGTAATAGCATTGTGCTAGCGTCTAGGCCTGGCCAGAGATTCCGATTCTGGAATGCATAACACGAAAGTGAGTTTCTGGTTAGGCCCGGGTAGATAATCTTTTAATTGGTATCAGAGCCTGGTTTTGGGTTTTGTGCTTGTTCGATTTATTACATGGTTTTATTTTGCAGGTGGTTAAGAAATCCCGACTATTATGGTTACGTTTGTATGGGTTTTAATTTAACTCCGGGACATGTCCAGATTTGATTTTATTATGAATATTTGTAATAGTATAACCATGTGCTGGAAGCCGTGTAGGATTAGATTAAATCTGTAGTAGGATTTTTTCTATGTACTTTCGATTATTTAATTTTCCTAGAAAGCCTTGTTGTAGGAGAATTAATTTTTGTAATCGAATGGCGTTATGGTGGGTAATTTGAATTCGTGGGTTTTGGATTATCGTTAATTCGTAGAAACCAAGGAAAACACAGAACGAATTGCAAGAAGACCAAATAACGTGGGAAGAAGTGAATGAGGGATTAGCGGCTAGGGGCGGCATCGGCGACTACCCGCTAGCAGCAGTCGCCTCTGGTAACCGCCTGGAGTAGCGTTGCTGCCACGCGGCGCAGCAGGAGGTTGCGCCTGCTCGCGGCTGCAGCGCTGCTCCAGACGGTTACCAACTGCAGCGCGCAGCAGTTGATGTGTTCAGGGCCGCGCGCGCGGAGCGCCCTTTGGGCGTGTTGTGCGTGCGGCCCGTTCGGGCTGCGTTTTGGCCCGTTTTTTCTCCAGTTTTCATTTTTTGAAGTTCAAGACTCTCTCTATCGAGTGACATGGAGGGACACGAGATCAAGGCAGAAGATGGAATCGATTAAAACCATAATAGTCGAGAAATTTATTTTTTATATTTATTTCCCATATTTATTGTTTTAATTTGTATGCTTTATTTTTATACTGTATTTTAGATGCATGATTTTAAAGCATGTTGGTTTTATGGTTGCATATAACTTAGAGTTTGTTAATTGCATGTTAAAACCGGAAAAACCCTCTATTTGGAAATCTAAGTGGGAGCAGGTTCGTTTAATATCCCCATGGCCACCATTACGAGTTCATATGCAATGTGAGTGGGCTTGCGCGTTGGCATTAGGGCCTTCCTCCATTCTGATGAGTCCAGCCCGAAATCGCTAGATTATGAATTTCTGAGTAAGATGACTAGAGTAAGTTTAACTAGGAGAAATGCGGCACCCTCTTCATCTGAGGCGCACTATCCTGAGGTAACAAACTCAGAAGTCACGTAATGGCATACACTTAGTGTACGAGCTGTAGTAGTCCTCCTAAGAGGTTACGTTACTTATTTGTACGGCTGAAAGCACTGACTATTAGCTACACTGATCAATAGATCGTTTGGTCAGATAGTGTAGTTAATAAACTTGGTTCTTCTCAAACGAATGTGGGTTAGCGTAAAAGTCCACACTGTGTGGCTTGCGAGAATCCCGGTGAATGAGATGTTGGTGGATTATAATTGTTATTTTGAGGGAAGTCAATAATTATTAGAATGTTATGTTTTCAAAATTCTAGGTTAATAACTGAAACATTGTATGTTTGTTAATTTTACAGTTTTATCGATATGACATTCAACCCCTTAGCTGCTATTTTGAAAGACAATAAATTAACTGAACCTAATTATGTCGATTGGAGTCGTAACTTGGACACTGTCCTTATGGCTGAGAGCACTCCTGTGAGAGATCATGTTATTGACGTGATTAGTAACATCAACAAGGATGAGATAGTGGGAGGCGAAATCGTTGGTGAAACCAAAGTCGATATTGCTATCCGGATATTGCCTCAAAGCTATGAGCATATTCGGTTGAACTACAACATAAGTAACATGTTGAATACTTCATCCGAGCTCTTGGCAGAGTTGGTGGTGGCTAAAAGTCTTCTTCAAGAGAAGAAGCGAGCTTTAGTCGCAGTCAAAGCTTTAGAATCTTTTTCTGAGCCTGAGGCTGGAAAGAAGAAGAGAAAGCTCGAGGGAGTAGCTAAAAAGGCACAAATTGTGCCTAAGCCAGATATTGCAAAGAAGAAGTTGAGAGACAAGTGCTTCAAGTGCAATAAGATGGGACATTGGAAATCGAATTGTCCAAAGCTTAAACGTACGATAGTTTCTGCCCTAATTACTGAGACATGTTTAGCGGCGATTCCCACAGATACTTGGTTTGTGGATTCAGGTGCCACTGACCATGTTTGTAATTCTTTGCAAGGGTTCCAAGTGACCCGGAAGCTTAGAGAGGGTGAACTGGATATCTACTTGGGCGACACTACAAGAGTGTCAGTAGAAGCAGTGGGAGTATAGTTTAGAGTTAGTTAATTGTCTTTATGTACCGAGTTTTAGAAAGAACCTCATTTCAGTTTCTAAACTCTTAAAGAACGGTTATAAGTTTGTTTTTTCTAATGTGTCTGTATTTATTAGAAGAAATGGAAAACTTATTTGTTCTGGTTCATTGGCTGACATTTTGTTTGTGGTTAACTCTAATTCCCCTGTTGCGCAAAATATAGAAACATATAGCTCTTTATCTAACATTAATAAGAGGAAGAAACCTTCTGAAATGAATCAAACCTATATTTGGCATCTCAGGCTAGGTCATATAAACCTTAGTAGGATTCAGAGGTTGGTCAATGATGGACCTTTAGGTTTATTAGAGATTAACAGTTATGCAACCTGCGAATCTTGCTTGGAAGAGAAAATGACGAAGAGACCTTTTAAGGAAAAAGGTTATAGGGCTAAGGAAGTATTAGAGTTGATTCATTCTGACTTGTGTGGACCAATGACGGTCCAGGCACGAGATGGGTTCGAGTATTTCGTGACGTTCACGGATGACTACTCAAGGTACGGGAACATTTACCTAATGCGTCATAAGTCCGAATGTTTTGGCAAGTTCAAAGAGTTTCGGGCAGATGTGGAAAAACAACATGGTAAAGAGTATCAAGACACTGCGTTCAAATCGTGGTGGGGAGTACATGTCCCATGAATTTCGAGAATACCTCAACGAGATCAAAATTCAGTCTCAGTTGTCTGCACCTAGCATGACACAGCAGAACGGTGTAGTAGAAATGAGGAATCGGACTCTCATGGAAATGGTTAGGTCGATGATGAGCTATAGTGATTTGCCAAGTTCGTTATGGGGATATGCCTTAGAAACGGTGATGTATATTTTTAATCTTGTACCATCTAAAACCGTGCCTTCAACCCCATTAGAGTTGTGGAATGGGCACAAGCCGAGTCTAAGACATCTTAGAATTTGGGGTTGCCCAGCACATGTGCTTAAGGTAGATACGGCTAAGTTAGATGCAAGAACTGAATTAATGCTGTTTGTAGGATATCCTAGGGGAACGAAATGTGGTCTGTTTTATAGTCCTAAAGATCAGAAGGTGGTGGTTAGTACCAACGCTAGATTTTTGGAAGAGGACTATGTCTTAGACCACAAGCCCAATAGTAAG
Source organism: Knoxia roxburghii (assembly GCA_030378225.1). Taxonomy (NCBI): domain Eukaryota; kingdom Viridiplantae; phylum Streptophyta; class Magnoliopsida; order Gentianales; family Rubiaceae; genus Knoxia; species Knoxia roxburghii. Next base: position 22,604,289 of record CM059424.1, read on the forward strand.
ATAGAACTAGAAGAGCTTAGATGACAAACTACTAATCCTGATGCACCTGCACAAGTAGATACACCACACACTGCACTTGAGATCACAGATGTTGCGCCTACACAGGTGGTGACTCGTCGTAGTGGGAGGGTTGTGAGACAGCCCGATAGGTTCATTGGCATGAGAGAGACCTCAGACCTAGTCCCATGCGTGCCTGAACCTGACCCGGTTAACTACAATAAGGCTCTCTGAGATAAAGATGCAGAGTCTTGGCGTAAGGCAATGCTATCCGAGATGGGGTCAATGGACCACAATCAAATCTGGGAGCTGGTGGACCTGCCTGATAGGTTTAAGCCCATTCGATGCAAGTGGGTCTATAAACGTAAGAGAGGACCTGGCGAGAAGGTGAAAACCTTTAAAGCTAGGCTGGTGGCGAAGGGGTATACTCAGAAAGAGGGAATCGATTATGAGGAAACCTTCTCCCCGATAGCCATGCTTAAGTTAATCTGGATTCTATTGGCCATAGCTGCTCATTTAGATTATGAGATTTGGCAGATGGATGTCAAGATAGCTTTCCTAAACGGAAGTCTTGAGGAAACCATCTTTATGCAGCAAACAGAAGGATTCGTTGAAAAAAGCCAATAGCATAAGGTTTGCAGGCTTAAGAGGTCCATTTACGGACTTAAGCAGGTATCCAGATCTTGGAACATCCGGTTTGATGAGGTAATCCAGTCCTTCATATTTACTCAGTGTCCGGATGAGCAATGTGTGTACCGCATACGTGATGGAAACTCAGTAGTGTTTCTTATGCTTTACGTAGATAACATTCTATTGATTGGCAACAACAAGAAAGTGTTATCAGACGTAAATGCATGAATGTCCAAGCAGTTTGATATGAAGGACTTAGGGGAAGCGGGATATATCCTTGGGATCAAGATAATTAGAGATCGTAACGCTCTCCTAAGCTTCGTACATAGATACGATTCTGGCCCGTTTTAACATGCATAACTCCAAGAAAGGTTTTCTACCTTTCAGACATGGAGTGTATCTATCTAAGGAACAGTCCCCTAAGACTGTTGAGGAGATATAGGCCATGAAGACAGTTCCTTATGCTTCGGCAGTAGGAAGTCTCATGTATGCCATGTTGTGTACGAGGCCTAATATCTGTTATGCCGTTGGCATGGTAAGCAGATATCAGAGTAAACCCAGAAAAACTCATTGGCAGGTAGTAAAATACATTCTCAAGTATTTGCGCAGAACAAGGGACCAAGTTCTGGTCTATCAGACACCTGAGCTGGTACCCTAAGGTCACACAGATTTAGATTTCCAAGGCGACAGGGACAAGAGCAAGTCTACCTCAGGGTATGTGTTTACTCTGGGAGGTGGAGCCATAGTTTGGCGGAGTGTCAAGCAGAAATGCATGACGGACTCCACCATGAGGCTGAGTACATTGCCACATCAGAGGTAGCTAAAGAATCAGTATGGCTCAAGATCTTCCTAGTGGACTTAGATGTGATTCCTGGTTTGCAGAAGTCTATCACGGTTTATTGTGATAACAACGGTGCAATAGCAAACTTGAAAGAACCACGAGCCCACAAGGTGAGTAAACATATACAGCGCAAGTACCACCTGATACGAGACATTGTAAGGAGGGAAGACGTGGTCGTGGCTAAGATAGCATCAGAGGATAACCTTGCAGATCCGTTCACGAAGACATTGACTTCGAAAGTCTTTGAGGCTCACGTTGAGGGCTTGGAAATCAGATACTTAGGAGAGCCATGACATTTTTTCCAGATATATAGCAGCAGAATGTATAGGAGTTGTATGTAGTTGTATACTTAAAGCACAACTTAAGTATTAGGGAGAGATTGTTGGAGTTGAATACATAAGCTATGCTTGTATTGTACTTTTTCCCAGTAATATATCGATTTATGTTTTGGTTATATCTTGTTGTGCATGATATGTCCATTTATATTATGTAATTAGATGATTAGGTGTATTGTGTGACACAGTAGGTCTCATAATTGGTTGAAAGACATAATATATAAATGAGGTTCGTAACCGAGATAGCTTTGGACAAACTGTCGATTTAGGTTATTATGTGATTCGGATAATTAGTTTGTCCAAACTAATTGAATCATATAGATATGCCCGGGGCGTATTGAACTAGACCATTAAGAATGATTTGTCTTGTACTAATTTAATAGATAAATCGTTCTTGGTATTTTATCTCTTAATCCCTAGACTCGAGCAGACATGAGTATTAGACATAGCGTACTTTGATCTGCCAAAGGGTGAGGTCAATTGTGGCCAATAATCTCGATAGGTTGGGTGCGCGTGTTTAGTTACTTGGTGTGCTGCTACTTGTCGAAAGGAAATCATGTACCGGTGCGTCCGGGGTGATGGTGCTCCCGAGATGAGCTCGTTATGTTTATTATACTAAACCCAGCTGGTGGACTTATGTCCGGTATAGTGAAAAGGTCGAGTGGTACTAGTCTCAGAATTAAAGAGGTTAACTGATTAATATATCAATAAATTAATATATTAACGAGCACTATATCTTTGATGTGGGGAGATTATGAATATAATTTAATTAAGTTGTTCCGGAAGCAATTCTGGTGTAAGATGGTAGTGTCATAATTAATCCGTTAGTGGTACAATTAATTATGTATTGGGTTATTGAGAAAGGTAGATTTAATTAATTAAGTAATTAATTAATCCTCGTGTCAGTTGGTTATGAATCATACCAGGAACTAATTTGGGATAAGTGAATCCCTGTATCAGTTGGTTGTGAATCGCACCAGGAACTGGTTTGGGATAAGTGGATCCCTGTATCAGTTGGATGTGTTTCAGTCTAGGAACATGATTGAAGAAAAATAGAATCCCAGTAGGAAGGCCAATCCTAAACCAACTTGAGGTCTCTTTTGTAACTCTATATATAGACAAGAGATTTGCTATTCAAGATATACAATTCAATAGATTCATAATTCAAGAATCTTTCTCTCTCTAAATTCGGATTTCTCCAAGCCTTAAGGCTACCGATTTTCTCTTAATTTTTGGCAGCCTGCGTGTGGCTTTCTCTCTCTTCGGGCAGTGCGTTTACAGTACGTGCCAGGTGCAGCGGTGCTAGAATTTTCTGGCAGGTGGATTGTGGTGATTAGCTGATCAATTGGTTTCTAGATAGTTGCCCACACAACGTGAAATCAAAGTCTTGAGGCATTCAAGAGAATCACCTAAGTGCACGCTTCAAAGGTATTTTTCTAAAGTTCCACTTTTAATTAGAAATTTTTGTTGCTTGGTAAATTGAATAAGTGCGAACCCAGATCCTGTGCAATGTTATTTCAAAAGGGTTGGAATAGCATTGTGCTAGCGTCTAGGCCTGGCCAGAGATTCTGATTCTGGAATGCATAGCACGAAAGTGAGTTTCTGGCTAGGCCCGAGCAGATAATCTTTCAGAAACTTCGCCCCTCTATATCTCCTTCAAAATATAGGGGATCCTGATGTGTGTAGAGCTCAAAGTTGGGGGTTAGCCGCTCTATGCAGTCTTTACCGAGGCCTTTGCAAGGGTTGGAGACGCAGTGCAAACGACATCACAGGTGGTTTGCTCGTTTTAAAGGTATAAATATTTTGTATATATTTTTGTTTGTCCAAATTGTATGTTTTTGTCATTACAAACATTTCTTTTATTGTGAGTTACATATGCAATATATAAATGTGGTTGTTTTTATGCTAATATCAATATCAATATCATTATGTAGGTTTGGGCTTGGGAACACATTCGTTGCGTCAGGACGGGTAGAGTTGCACCGTCTATCCGACCTGCGGATGGTTGTCCGTTGGCCGAACGATGGCACATCTGCAAGAATTTTGACAGCACCAGTCATCAATGCTTACCGACGTATAGGTACCAGTTAGAGGGTCTTCGAGAAGAGGATCTACGTTTATATATTTTTTATATTCTTTCTGTATTAATATATTATTATATTTATCTTAATATTAATTAGTTTTATATTTATTTTTTTAGTTTCTATGGGAGCCGTACCTTAAGGACAATATGTTGGATTATCTCCCCGAGTACTGTCGTGAAGGTAGGCAATGTTAGATGTCCCGAACGATATTGATTTACTGGGACGCCTATGAGCCTCATGAGTCTAATAGGTACTCCGACAGTTTGGATGCCATCAGCCCATTCCTGACGACCCCATGATTTTACCATTGACGGCTGAGGCATATGAAAAAAATCATAGCAATGGAATGCAATGGAGGGGGTGCGTCAACTGGGGGCTAGAACGTGCCAGACAATGTCATGTTTGGCGAGATAGGACGACCGATGAGTATTTGCCTCAAGCTGTTGAAGAGTCCCCTCCACAGGCTGATGCTGAGTACCATAGTTTGTTCAACTGCCGGACTGTCAGACTCATCAATAATCCCAACAATGATTACCTGAGGACAGACGGATACCGTAACGCGATGGCACGTGCCAAAGTATATGTAAGTTTTTAATGAATTTTGTAATTGTGCTCCTTTCTATGATTTTTAAATTACTAATATTATTCTTGATGTTGTTTTCAATTCTTTATTTAATATTTAGTATAATTTTATTCTGTTGAATATGGATGTGTTTGTTGTTGTATTTCCTGTTTGGGAATTTGAAAATTTGATTTAACTGCCGTTATGCTGCCAATTTTTTTTAATAAATTTATTTTAACATGTTTCGTAGGTTCCAAAGTATATATATGTTAGTTTTTAATTGAATTGATGTTTGAATTATTTTACATATTCTCAATTATTATCGATTATTTTTATAATGTCTGAAATTTTTATATATTTGTTTGTAGGCGAAATGCATGGGTGACCGGTACAACAGGACCCTTGATTTCCAGAGTCACTACCTCCGAAGGCATGACGCTCAACCTGAAGTTGTGCAGTACATAGATGAGTTTCCAACTCTCTACACAATCTACTTACACTTACTCCTTCACAGATACCGCAATACGATAATCCTGCTGGTTCACAAATCCTCGTCGATGATCCACCATATTTCACACATGCACTACATCCAACCCGCATTTCAAGACACGCCCCTCCACCTAGAGGGGGCAGAAAAAGGAGGGCCATCGTAGGAGAGGATGTACCTGTGGAGCCTATGGATGATGACGACGATGATGATGGAGATTCACCGCCACGTGGTCCAGGAGGTGGAGGTGGAGGTGGAGTTGGAGGTAGTGGTGGAGTTGGAGGTGGTCATGGATTTGGAGGTAGAGGTCCTTAAGCTTCAGGTTCGAGCTGGCCTTATTGCTAAGAGGGTCAGTAGAAGACAGGCGGCTCGACTCTCTCGCTATGGTTTTAGTTAGACATTTTGTATTCCTTTTGGATATTTAGTTTAACATTTAGTATTTATCATATTTAATTAACAATTCGGATTATTTTATATATTATTGTTTAATTATATTTATGGGCTGCTATTTGTAGCTCAAATTTACTATTTGTAGCACAAAAAAATTGATGAAATGCCTAAAATGCCCTTAAAAACAGAAAAGGGGAAAATGCAATGCAAAATTGCATGTAAGTTGCGAAATAATAACAAAAAATCGGACCCAATTTGCGAAAAACTGGGGAAAAATCACCAACAATGCGTGAAATAACAGGCAAAAATCGCCACACTAATCCGAATTTTGGGGCAAAAATCGCACAACCTATCCGATTTTTGCCCAAAAAATCGGATAAGTGTGGCGATTTTTTACCCAAAATTCGCCTAACACATCCGATTTTTTGGGCAAAAATCAGAAAGTATAGGCGATTTTTGCCTATAGTTATGTTTATATACTTGTCTTCAAACCTTACAAAATCATACGTCATTTCAGATTTTCTAAGCAAAACTTTCTCAGACTTTCAAAAATATTTTGAAAAAATCGCAAAATGGAAGCAGGCGGATCTCAAACACCACGTCGTCCCGGGAGGGGGAAAGGCTTGTACAGCAAGGTAAAAGTCGTATTATTTCGTTGAAATTTTTGCATTTCGCGTAGGAAATCGCGCAGATATGCGAATTATGTGCAAATTTTCCCGAAAAATTCGCAGATCTGTGCGAATTTTTGGAGGAAAATCGCACATTTCCTCAAAAAATTCGCACATCTTGTGCAAATTTTTGGGAAAAAATCGCACATGAGGTGCAAATTTTCCCAAAGAATTCGCACCTGATGTGCGATTTTTCGCAAGAAATTCGCACATTAGGTGCGATTTTTACGTAAAATAATATTTTAAGTTTGTTTTGTGTTAATTTTAAATATTATTAATATTTTGCATGTTTATAATTATTATTCGCACTTTTAATGTTGTATTCATGAAATTTCTTGTAGGTTGCGGGGAAGTCTCTCCAGCGACAGCGTCCCACTGCTTTTTATAGGAAGAAGAAAGCAGAGAGAGGTGTCCCTATGCATGGGCTGGTAGATGAGGACAGCGACAGGGAGGAGCAGCCTTCCATTGGCAGAGAGGAGTTTTCGTCATCCTCAGGACGCGATGAGCAGCCCCCACGAGGTAAGTTTTAAATTTAACACTAATATCATGTATATTTATTGATTTCTATTATTTAATATCTGAAGTGTATTCGTTATAATAATTATTTGGGTAATTTGATTATATGATTCTGTCTTGTTATTTAAATTACAGTATTCATTTTCATTGTTTATGTACTTTGACTATATGTTTATGTGTTGTCATTTGAATGATATTAGTGAATTTTTATTACTTATGTAATTTGATTATATGATCATATGTTGTTATTTAAATTACAGTATTCAATTTTTATTATTTATGTAATTTGATTATATGATTATGTGTTTATATTTCAATTAAATTATTGAATTTTTTGGTTTTATGTTTTTTGAAATAAGTTTTTTACAGTAAATATTTTTTGAAATTAGTTACGAATAAGCGTGGGCGGAGCGATACGTCTTGGCTTGTTACTAAGGCGTGTACGGGTGGCCCCATTGATGGGTCAGTCATACCTAGTTGGAAGGGCCATGTGGCCTATAGGTATAGACAGGACGGCGATGAGGGTGAGGAGGCCGTAGAACCTAAGATGCCCCTGAGAATCCAAAATAGGGCAGGGGTTTGTGATGTCTCACTTGCCATACATCATGCACACGTCCATTGATGCCCCATTTATTTGTGCATTTATTGAGCGATGGCAGCCGGATACGAACACGTTTCATCTCCCTGTCGGTGAGATGAGTATACTCCTGTACGACGTGTGGGAGATACTTCGTATCCCAGTGGATGGTAGTATGCTCGCTGACTGTACTGATAAGTCAGTGCTTTGGAGCCTGTGCAGAGATTTGCTACAGGTGTCTGACTGTACTGACAACTCATAGATTTCGTGTTTAAGCGGCGGTCAGCTTTAGTGACGGGCAGTACGCACCTGCCTCGTGATTTGGAGGGTTGGTTGTGGTTAGCTATTGGTTCTACTCTTTTTGTTGACAAGAGTTCCAATAGGATTAAACCACAACATCTTGTACATATTAGGGGCCAGTTGCATACTGTGCATCAGCATGCTTGGGGTACCTCTACATTAGCCTACTTGTATAGACATTTAGGTAAGACTAGTAGAGGTACTTGCAGCGGGATGACGGGTTGTATGACGCTACTACAAGCATGGATATATGAGTATTTTCCATCGTTCCGATCGCATTCTATGCCGATGCCTGATGATCCACATACCCCGTGCGCTGCTATGTGGACCATTGGACCCCGACAGGGCAGCAGTTCCAATCTACAGAGATACCGGCATGCCCTTGACCACTTGCGACCGGAGGAGGTATGTTCAAATATATTTGTAAATTTTAGAAATAAATGTTTATGCTAAATTGTAAATATTTAATAAATATCTGACAATAATTTTATATATTACAGGTGACATGGACCCCATATGGTCAGTTTCCGCACGTACGCACCCCGATCACCACGTACAGGGCACATGCAATATTAAAATTCTTATTGGAATGAGTCATACCTATAATCTGAAAGAGTGGCATCTTGCACTTGTTGGTCTTATATGTTGCATCAACCACAATCACCCAATAATATCTGTTCAACAACTGAATTGACCTTGGATGCGCTATGAATGCATGTGTGATAACATCAGTGCCCTATTCTGTCAAAACTTTTACATAGTAATGCTTCTCCTCGGCGTAATGAACAAATTGCTGCGCAATATTTCTACCCTCGAACTTTGCGTTCCTATCATCAGCTTTAGGATTTTTAGCTGCCTCACTGTCACATTATCTTCAGGATGCGTCTCAGCAAGATGATTCCTAATCAATTTTGGCTTCATATTTGCATTGTTCAAAGTTCTAGCAACCTGCCTTGCTTCATCACTCAAGCGGCTGAGCTGCCTGTGACCCTCTGGATACACTATAGTAGTGTGATTGTGCATTGAATTCGCACCTGGTGTAACTCTGACCCACCAACCATTATCCTTCACCTCCTTGCAATATAACTTGTACATACACTTACATCCTCGCCGTCTGGTGTTCTTCCTCTGTTGTGGGGGAGGTCCTTGTTCTACCGGATCTCTGAATCTGTTGCAACGATATGTGACCGATTTTCCATTATTACCCTTCCCCACTTTAATCAGCTCGAAGCGAAATGTAAGAGCCAATTCCGAATAATAAGTATATGTTTGTTCAGTTGGAAAAAAACCAGGACACTGAAACTCGTGACTCATATCCCTCTGAAGGTCTGGCAATCCATTTGGATCCTGCGTCATTAATCAAATTAAAACTAAAAATAAGTAATTACATACACAATTAAAACATGTAAGTTTAAAAAATTAGATAAAAAAAGTTATTTTAATATAAAAATCGCACCTAATGTGTGATTTTTTACATAAATATCGCGCACAATGTGCAAGATTTATATAAAAAATCAGCTACAATGTTGGAAATATTTCGGAAAAAATGCCTGCAATGTCCGAATTTTCTAGGAAAAATCGCCTGAATATGCGATTTCTGTAGGAAAAATCGCACATTCCAGGCGGGTTTTCCTAGAAAATTCGCCTACAATTGGCGAACTTTCATCAAAAAATCGCCAAAGCTGGGCGATTTTTTGCTATTTGTTCACCAATTACGGGCGATTTTACCTACTAAAATTGCAAAACATGTGCGATTTTTAAAGCAGAATGCTAAAACAATACAAAAGTATTAAATTCGTACCATATTTGCGTATATTTTGAAGTAGACGCTATCCCAAATTAAGCCAAATCTGTGTTTCAATTTGCTTCTACGATTTTGAACGTTTTTTTGAACGATTTCGAATGGTTTTGTTTGATTTTTGAAGGAGTTTTGTCTGTTTCGATATGTATTTTGAATTTTATGAAGTATATAAATTATTCATATGTTAAGGGCATTTTTGTCATTTCACTTTTTTTTTTTTTTGTGCTACAAATAGCAAATTTGAGCTACAAATAGTAAGATCCTTATATTTCAATGTTCTTTCTTAGTGATTTATTTATGTACATTCAAGTTTCCAAATTTACAAGTTATGATTTTTTGTTTGAAAAATATAGCAAAATAACTCCAATGTTTTCCCATTATATAAATCCAAAATTTGTCATATAATTAGGATTTTATAAAAATTGGTCTTTAAATTCGGATTTGTAATATCCGAATTCACCTTAATTCGGATTTGTAATATCCGAATTACACTAAATTCGGATATTAAATTTCTGAATTTACCTTTATGAAAATCAAGTTTCGGAAACCCGAAACTATCTCTGAGGTACTGCCCAAACAACAAATTGAGAGCAAGTGCAAGTTTCGGATTTTTAAAATCCGAAACTTGCTCTCAGCTACTGCCCGAGGGAAAAAATTGATAGCAAGTTTCGGATTTGTAAAATCCAAAACTTGCTCTCAATTTTTTTAAAAATATTTCCACTAGAATTCAGATGTTTGACATCCGAATTTTAATAAATTCGATTTTTAAAAATTCAAAATTAACCGAATTAATGTAATTTTGATTTTAATTTTCCGAATTCATTTTTTTTAATAATATTCAATTGCAGAAAATTCATTTTCTATTTCTATTTTATTTTTGGTCCTCAAGTTTCAGATTTCTAAAATCTGAATTTAGTTAATTTAATTAATTACTATAATTAGTTTCTAATTAAAACCAATCTCCTCTTAATTTGGATTCGTTCGGATTTTAAGAATCCGAGAAACCCTATATGTCCACAATTTTTATTTTTCTTGTTTTCGGTCCACACTTCCAATTTTTTTCTTCCTTCCGGTAAAAAATTCTTCTGCTTTTACCTACGTTTGGGAACAAGCGTCCTCTTCCTCCCAAATGACACTTCTTCACTCCAGAGCGGCAGCCCCTACAGGAAAAGGCTTTCTTTCCAAAAGCTCACCAAATCTCAAAAAATTGATCGCCCAAAGCACTGGGCAACATTAAGGTCGGAAGGTCGATGGATGCGGAGGAAGGTGTTGGCGGTCACGACTGGTGGCCAGGCGGATTGGTGGCGATCGGAGTAGCAATGGTGTGTTTTTTACGAAATCGGAGTAGCGCTGCTCTTTCTCTTCCGATCGGAATCTATTTTTACCCACTCAGACATGGTTCCAAGTGCTAGAGTATTATACTTACGAAGTAATTTAATGGCGGAAAGGGTAAAACAATCTTACCAATTATAAGGGGAATTGTATTGAGCTCAAGTGGTCTATCAGGAGCACCAACTATTACAACGTTCCCTTCAGCCTTGACTAAACTGACCAATGGCATCAGAAGGGGGATTACACAAACGGGAATCATGAACAAGAATAAATAATTAATTGTTCTTTAGTACTTGTGGAATTTTTAGATATATAACTCATAATTGAACCTACCTGCATCTGCTCAGGATCAGTGCTGACCAAGAATGCATCGGTGCCTAACTTTTCAACGGCTTCCCTCCGCATGCTCTCAAATGTAGTGAACTAGCATTTGTTCCAGCATACTTTGTTCTGGGAAAATCTTAACAACAATGAATGGAGTCATGGGTTTGGATTAGAACAGATTTGGGAAACTCTGCTTTGGTTTATATAATCTTTTTTATATATATAAAATAATATTGCACGTGATATAAACCTATAGATATTATATAAAACTGTGTTATTTTATATAAACTCATCTTTGTGTTAATATAAACTATTACTGGAACTCTTATAATAAAGAAATAATTCATGAAACACTACTTATGTATGATATAAACCTATATTATATATTATATAAAATGATGTTTTATTTGATATAAACTCTTACTTTTCTTGATATAAACTCCTACTGAAATTGTTATAATAAAAAAAAATTCATGAAATACTATTGTATATGATATAAACATATTGTATCATTCATGTTTTGAATGATATAATCAAATCTTTACTTTTTATATATGTATATAAATATATATATATAACTTCATGAAATCATTGTACATATATGATACAAATCCTTGTTAAATTGATATAAACACATTTATGTGATATAAACTCATTTTTTGAATAATATAATCAAATTTTTACTTTATATATGTACATATACATATAAAATTTCATGAAACCATTTTACATTATATAGGTACATTCATTAATCCTCAATACTTTCCTTAATTCCTTAGTGGTAAGTCTGTAATTACTGATTTGACCCATACTCAAACAACCCTCGTCAATTATTTCTCTTCCAAGATATCTCTGCACTAATTCCTTGGACATCACAATTTCTTTTTCTCTAGTCGTGATACTTCTATTCCATTTCCTTAATTGAAGTGCAGCGTAGAAATCCCTGCATAGTGTGTTATTGTAGTTCTTTCCTGCTAGCAAGAGCTTCATCCACCCCAATCTTATGATGATTTCCATATATTTGCTCATATACATTATTCCTCTTTGCTTTAATACTGGTCTCTGGGCTACCATTGACACAGCTTCTTTGACTATTACCCGGTTAATCCTATTCTTCTTTGAATGTGCCCTGCTTCTCTTTACCCGTGGTGGTTGTGCCTGCTCTTTATCTTCAAACATACGTCTGATCTCCTCATCAGTAGCAGACGTATTCGAGGATTCATGAGCATGGTCAACTGTAGCACCCACTTTTCCCCTTGTATACACGACTCCCGAGTATTGGGCTGTCTCCTCCATTAGATGCGAAGGAGGTATCTGTGACCTCGGTGTAACATTCTTGCATCTCACTATTTTCTACAAATGTAAAACACCATATCACTAGCAAGTACATATTTATACAACATCATTCAATTTATACCTCTCTGTGATTCTGTATGAAGCATTAAATCAAACACCCTTCCTACCATATTTCACAAAGATTTTTGTGTCTGTTAAATTAGTATTATCATAAGTGCTCATTTCAACCTGGAAATAAGTGAAGCAAGGCTATTTTATCTCCTTAAAAAGATTTTTACCCATTTCTTAGAGAATATAACCCTAAATCAGAAATACCGATTCAAAAGCTAAAGAAACTTAATAGAAGAGTGCGTACCTTAATGTCTTTTAATATGATTGTGCAACTGATGATTTAGTTCTGTTCCTCAACTACTAAAAATAACTAAGCTAAGTGCAAGAACTAAAAGCTGGAAAGATCTTACTTTCGCTCAACCGATCTAATCAGTTGAATGTTAAGGCAGGGTACTTCAGCCGTGGGTATTTCAAATTTGATAAAGTGACTTCCACGTGGCTCTAGCGTGCCCATGTCGTCACCGTGTCATCATTTTACCCACTATTTACTGTTTGTGTGGAATTATAGTATTAGGCCATCTCCAACCCAAAACTCTATAATTTACAGTTTTACAGATGTTACAGTATCAAAATCTCTATATTTTACAATTTTACAGTTAACTTATCTCCAACCCAAATCTCTATATTTTAGAGTTTTAATAATATTTTAAACAATTTCTTTCACCAATCATTTTATATTATTTTTATTATTGTATAAATATATTTAATAATCTCTTAAATCTTAATATATTTTTAAAAAATAATATATTTAATAAATGAGATTAATAAATTAAATAAAAAGTAATTTAAAAATTAAAAATTAAAAATTAATTAGTAATAAAAATATATTATTTTTATATAACATAATCTAATAAATTAAGTAAATTTTATTAGCATATTGAACATATGTAAATTAATAAAACATTAAAAAACGAAACACGATTAATAGATTGAAAACTAAACAAAACATTACAAGTGCTTCATTACATAAAATAATAAAATAAAATTAAAAAAAGGCACTCACGAAATATAACAAACAAAATATAAGGATACATTAACTAGCATAATTTGAATATTGCACCCACAAATGCTCTATCAATGCATTTCGAAGTTCAAAATGAGCATTTTTATCCTTAATTTGCCCATAACGTTCAAAAAATTGTTGAAATTCCTCAGCATCATTACTTGCTCGTTCAACTGTTAGAGCTGGAGTTTCCATCTCATTTAAAATTGGCGCATCGAGATCACGTTCATCTTCAATTATCATATTGTGCATGATAATGCATGTCATCATTATATCATGAAGTACTTTCTTGTTCCAGAATCGAGAAGGTCCGGCAACGATTGCGAAACGTGATTGTAAAACTCCGAATGCATGCTTCACATCTTTCCTACAAGATTCCTGTCTCATTGATGGTGGACTTGAATACGATACAAGATCCAAAAGTACGGGCTCATATTCAACAGAGACAAGCTGAAATAATACAAGATAGAGAAGCGAGTATTCAACAACCAACCAATTCTCAGTCTAATCCAGAGGGTTTTGAGTTTTTCAATAATCTCAATGATGGAGGGAGTTATTTGCCCGATTATTAAAATCTTAGAGGGTTTTGCAATATTATTCTAAATTATTAATATATACTTTTATTATTGTAATTTTTTTTTTGTATGAACTTTTGTTTGTTGTTGTAGTAGTTTATTAATTTTAATTTGAAATGATTATGTTTTTAATCGTAATTTTATTGTGTATTTATTTTTTCTATTTAAAACACTTCACAATGTAATATTAATTAGTAAATTATATTTTAATATTTTTAAATGAAAAATTATTTTAAATACTTTAATAAAAAATTAAAATAATTAAAATAACAAAAATTAAATAATGAATAACATATGACAAAAAGAAAATAAATATATAAAATAAATATATAAATATTTCAGCGGGTCCCACTAAATAAAATATTTAAAATATATATATAAAGATGCTACAGTGCATCTCTAAAATAGAGATGTACTGTAGCACATCTCTATTTTAGAGATGGATTTGAAGATGCATTGGAGAGCATACATCTTCAAATTTTGAAGATCCAACCCAATTTGAAGTTGGGTTGGAGATGGCCTTAGTACATTTATAGTAATTTACTATTTCCTGTTCTTTTATAATTAAGAAACTGATTTTTTGTTCAAAAAGAAACCTGAGACCTTGTAACTATAAATATTTGTTTATACATCAATAAAACACATACTTTGTACAAAATTTATTCTTATATTTTGTCATGATATCAGAGCAGAAAAAATTTTCCTTTATTTTCATATTTACGTATTGATTTTTTTTCTTTCTTTCTGTTCGTAATTTTCATGCGCGTCAACCTTTCCAAATTAATTTGTTTAATTTGGTTTGAAAAGGGTTGGCACACGCTTTTCAAGAAGACAAATCCATTGTGTTGTTGAAGACATATTTGGCAAATTGCAATCGCCCTGGAGCTTTATTTGATATTTTTCATTTTTTTGTTTGGTTTAAAATCTGTTTCGGATTATTTGAGGGTTTTGTGGTGATAATATTATTGCCAATAATCTTGTCTGTGGGCAGTGGACTTTGCTAATACTCTTGCTGGCATTTGTTGGTTTTCTTGCCCGTGATAATATTTATTATATGACATGGCTCCACATGGCGGCGACACTGATAGCATCCAACGGGTGCCGATCGTCGGTCCAACTCGGGTGAATTCCGTGCATGTCCCCCTAGTTGCAGCTGATCTCAGTAAAGCTGCTTCCGGAATGTCTAGTGACCAATTAGCAGCAGTATTAGAATTTATTAATTCTGTTCAGACCGACAAATTATCTGGTATGTCTCAATCTTTTGAATGGATGTTTGATTGTGGAGCTTCTCATCATATGACAGGCTGTTTGGAATTGCTCAAGGATGTTCGATCAATTCTGTCTTGATCAGTTCACTTGCCAGATGGGAATGTATTTCAGGCCTCCTATATTGGGACTATTTCTCTTAATTCTCATATCATTTTATATGATGTCTTATTTGTTCCTGGTTTACGGTGTAACCTAATTTCTTTGTCCCAATTGTTGACCTGTTCTGATCTAATTGCTTCATTCGATGCTTCATCATGTCTCATTTAGGACCGCATCACGAGGAGAATGATTGGCATGGGTAAACAGTGTGGGGGGCTGTATTTTTTCAGAGGTAGGCGACTGCTGTAGCAAATGCGGCTTGTTCAGAGTCTTCTTTGGAATTGTGGCATCGTCGATTTGGTCATCCATCTGTGACAGCTATTCAGTCTCTTCCCGGGATCTCTGTTTCTCGGTCAGATATTTTGCAGTTTAATAAAGCTTGTGAAGTGTGTCTTTGTTCCAAGCATTCTGGTTCTAGTTTTCCTGTTAGTCAAACGGTTAGTTTAGTTGCCTTTGATTTGATACATGTTGATGTTTGCGGTCCCTACCATTCTCCTGCCATATGTGGAGCTCGGTATTTTTTGACTGTTGTGGATGATTTTAGTCGTACCACTTGGACTTATTTGTTGCATGATAAGGGTTGATAAAATTTTTTAATATGATTCATCGTCAATTTAATTCTGCTGTGAAAGTTGTTAGAAGTGACAATAGTACTGAATTCTTGGGATTGCGTTCATATTTTCATGAGCATGGTATTTTGTATGAAACCTCTTGTGTTGGCACCCCTCAGCAGAATGGTCGAGTTGAGCGTAAACACCAACATCTTCTTAATGTTGCTCGTGCCTTACTTTTTCAGTCTAAGTTACCTGTGCAATTTTGGGGTCACTGTGTGTTGACAGCAACCTATTTGATTAATCGCACACCTACTAAAGTCTTGCATAATCTCACTCCCTTTGAAAAGTTATATGGAAGCCTCCTTCCGTTGCTCATATTCGTGTTTTTGGTTGCCTGTGCTATGCTCATAATCAGAATCATGGGGGTGATAAATTTTCCAGTAGGTCCCGTAAGTGCTTGTTTGTTGGTTATCCTATGGGTACCAAAGGGTGGTGCTTGTATGATTTAGAATTACAGAAACAGTTTGTTTCCTGGGATGTGGTTTTTTGTGAATCTGAGTTTCCTGGTCTTACTGTTGATGACTCTGCTGTCTCCCGGGTTTCTGCTTTGGATATTTTTTATGATGATTTGGATCTCATCGTCGTGCTTTCGTCTCCAGCGTGGCCTGCCACACCTTCCTCACCGCCGGCTGCCATTGCTCCCTCGCCGTTAGCCACCGATCCTCCCTTACCGCCAGTCGCTGATTCTTTTTCATCGACATCATCCGTCGCCCTTTCGCCGGCGGCGCCACCTCCTCCTTCAGCCGAAGAGGCATTGGGTTGAGGTTTCCGCCAAAAAATTCCGTCATCTCGACTCTGAGATTTTGTTGCTTCTGCTATTAGCCCCCCTCTCTTGCCTACTGTTACCCCTCCTGCCTTGTCCTCCTCAGGTACTCCTTATTCCTTGACTAATTATGTTTCTTATGATAGATTTACCACTGGCCATTGGGTATTTTTGGCCTCTATTACCTCTGCAGAAGAGCCTCAGACTTTTGGGTAGGCAGTTCGTCAGGAATGTTGGAGATATGCTATGAGGGACGAAATATCTGCTTTAGAAAAGAATAATACTTGGGATATTGTTGCTCTTCCTGCAGGAAAAAGGGCTATTGGATGTAAATGGATTTTTAAAATCAGGTATAATGATGATGACTCTATTGAACGTTATAAAGCTCGCCTGGTTGTTTTGGGAAATAATAAAGTTGAGGGGCTTGATTATACTGAAACATTTGCTCCGGTTGCTAAGATGCCCACTGTTCGTTTGTTTCTCTCTATTGCAGCTGCTCTCAAGTGGGAGCTTCACCAAATAGATGTTCATAATGCATTTCTCCATAGTGATCTTGAGGATGAGGTGTATATGAAACTTCTTCATAGTTTTCGCTCCGCATGCCCAGACAAGGTCTGCCATTTGCGTCGCTCTTTGTATGGCTCGAAGCAAGCTTCTCGCTGTTAGTTTTCAAAGCTCACCACTACTCTTCTTCGATATAGCTTTAAGCAGTCATATCATGATTATTCTCTTTTTACCTTTCGCCGAGGTTCCATTCAGTTGCATGTTCTGGTTTATGAGGATGATTTGGTCATTTCTGGTAATGATCATAATGTTATTTCTGCTTTTAAGGCTTATTTGAGCTCTTGTTTTTATATGAAAGATTTGGGTGTTTTAAAGTATTTTCTTGGTCTGGAAGTTACTCGCACCCAGACAGGGATCTCTCTGTGCCAGCGCAAGTATGTTCTGGACGTTGTTAATGAGGCAGGTTTGTTGGGATGCAAGCCAGCATTGTTACCTATTGAGCAGAATCACCATCTTTCTTTGCTTTAAGGACATGTTTTTCATGATCTAGAGGCCTACTGTCGTCTCATTTATCTGACAGTTACTCAACTAGATCTCTCGTATTCGGTGCACGTTTTGTCTCAGTGCATGCATCATCCTTTGCATGACCATTGGGAAGCAACTTTGTGGGTTGTTCGTTATCTTACAGGTTGTCCCGACAAAGGCCTTTTCTTTCCGACAGCCTCCTCTCTTTCTTTGACTGGGTGGTGTGATTCATATTAGGCCAGTTGTCCTACGACTCAGCGTTCTCTTACTGGTTGGATGGTACAGTTTGGTGGTTCTCCTATCTCCTTGCGTACCAAAAGTAGCCTACTGTGGCTCGCTCCTCGGTGAAAGCAGAATATTGGGCCATGGCGGCTCTTACAGCTGAACTTAAGTGGCTCAAGGGTCTCTTATCTTGATTTGGAATTTCACATTCCTTCCCTATCTCTATGTTTTGTGACAGTCAATCAGCTCTTCATATTGCAGCCAATCCCGTTTTTCACGAGCGCACAAAACATATTGAGATTGATTGTTATTTTGTTTGGGAGGCTATTGCTCAAGGTCTTATCACTCCTGTGCATGTTTCTTCTCAGCACCAGCTTGCTAATATCTTCACTAAGGCACTTGGTCATGTTCAGTTTGATGGCGTACTTCGCAAGTTGGGCATTTGTGATTTGCATGCTCCAACTTGAGGGGGGGGGGGGTGTGGAATTATAGTATTACTATATTTAGGATTGTAAATATAGTAATTTACTATTTCCTGTTCTTTTAGAATTAGGAAACTGGTTTCTTGTTCAGAAAGAAACCTAAGACCCTGTAACTATAAATATTTGTTTATAGATCAATAAAACACATGCTTTGTACAAAATTTATTCTCATATTTTGTCAGTTTGCCTTCATTTTTCCTAGATTATTACTCCTATCCAACTTACTCCTATTTCAGCTCCATGATTAAATTTTGCTAGGTATAGAAACATAATCAGCTACATGGTTATTGAAATAACAAATTTAAAAGCTAATAGAATAAGAAAAACAATTGGATGGTCACGTTGCCTCCTGATAGTGCCTGACTTTATAGTCTCTGGCCAGACTTTTGTACAATGTGAAAGATTATCTGCTCGGGCCTAGCTAGAAACTCACTTTCGTGCTATGCATTCCAGAATTGGAATCTCTGGCCAGGCCTAGACGCCAGCACAATTGCTATTCTAACCTTTTTGAAATAACATTGCGCAGGATCTGGGTTTGCACTTATTCAATTTACCACACAACAAAAATTTCTAATTAAAAGCGGAACTCTAGAAAATACCTTTGAAGCGTGCACTTAGGTGATTCTCTTGTATGCCTCAAGACTTTGATTTCACGTTGTGTGGGCAACGATCTAGAAACCAATTTGATCAGCTAATCACCACAATCCATTTACCAAAAAATTCCAGCACCGCTGCACCTGACACGTGCAATAAACGCATAGCCAGGAGAGAGAGAAACCTATACGCGCTGCTGGTTTGAACAGCCCAAAATTTTGGCCAACACAGAGGAAAAATCAAGTCGCAGTTTTCCTTCTAAAATCTGACTTTCAGAGAGAAATTTATTTCTCTCTCTAGGATTTTATCTCTCTAGTTTTCTTGTCTTGAAAACATAAGAATTGTATATCTTGAATAGCTAATCCCTTGTCTATATATAGAGTTATAATAGAGACCCCAAGTTGGTTTAGGATTGGCCTTCCTACTGGGATTTTGTTTTCTTCAATCCTGTTCCTAGACTGATACAGGGATTCATTTATCCCAAACCAGTTCCTGGTATGATTCACAACCAACTGATACATGGATTCACTTACCCCAAATCAGTTCCTGGTATGATTCACAACCAATTGAAACAAGGATTAATTAATTACTTAATTAATTAAATCTACCTTTGTCAAAAACCCAATACATAATTAATCGTACCACTAACAGATTAATTATGACACTACCATCCTACACCAGAATTGCTTCCGGAACAACTTAATTAATTTATATTCATAATCTCCCAAATCAAAGATATAATGTTCGTTAATTTATTAATTTACTGATAAATTCATTTATTAACTTCTTTAATTCTGAGACTAGTACCACTCGACCTTTTTACTATACCGGACATAAGTCCACTAGCTAGGTTTAGTATAATAAACATAACGAGCTCATCTCGGGAGCACCATCACCACGGACGCACCGGTACATGGTTTCCTTTCGACAAGCAGCAGTACACCAAGTAACTAAACACACGCACCCAACCTACTGAGATTATTGGCCACAATAGACCTCACCCATTGGCATATCAAAGTACATTATGTCTAATCCTTATGCCCACTCGAGTCTAGGGATTAAGAGATACAATACTAATAACGATTTGTCTATTAAATCAGTACAAAACAAATCATTCCTAATGGCCAAGTTCAATACACCCCGGGCATATCTATATGATTCAATTAGTTTAGACAAACCAATTATATGAATCACATAATAACCTAAACCGACAGTTTGTCCAAAGCTGTCTCGATTACGAACCTCATTTATATATTATGTCTTTCAACCAATGATGAGATCTACTGTGTCACACAAGACACCTCATCATCTACTTACATAATATAAATTGACATATCATGCACAACAAAATATAACCAAAACATAAATCGATATAGTACTGGGAAAATGTGCAATACAAGCATAGCTTATGTATTCAACTCCAACACATTGATGTCTTAAGATCTTTCAAATTTTCTCTTGTCCTTGGAGTAAGCTGCTTTTAGGAACCGTTTGTTATATTCAGCCTTCACGATGTTGGATTCAGAGTTAGCATGTTCAATATTCTCCAAAAATTTTCTTTGAAGGGCAAATGGTAAAACGCATACATGACTTGTTGTTCCCAAAATCTCCTTCATTTCTCTTTTCATTTCAATGTTTCTATGAGATCTTGAAAATTTCTAACCCGAATCTAGAAGACTCCTCCTAGTTGGGAACTCACATCTGATTTCTTCTCAGTGACTCTTACAAGGGTCCAGTTGATTGCTTCAATCTTGACAATTTGTGCTCCATCCATATTAATCATGTGTTTGGAAATACCTTCATTCCTTTCTTCCTTGACACTTTCTCTGTGGATAAGACTGAATTTCTATTCATTCATATTGATTTCAATCTCCATTGGGTCCACTTTTTTTGTGTGCTGTAGTCACTATTGGAAGGTAATTGTTCATCCCCACTATCTTGACTACCCTTTTCGGTTACCAAAGAGAGGCACTGCACAACATTAGTGTTTTTATTCTGCCTCCAAATTTGTTGTCCGATTTTCTCATTTTCTGCAATTTCCTTCAGTATCTGATGTTGTCTACACTTATACTTTTTGTTGTTCCCTAATTCCAGATCCATTACCCTTTTTCTCAGATCCTCAATTTTCTTTCCATTCTCTTCATTTTTGGTAATTGGACTAAATTGTGGGAATGTGCCATCTGAATAACATTGCGTAGGATCTTAGTTTCTATTTGTTCGATTTGTCACGTAACAACAAACTCCTAATTAAAGCGGAAGTTTAAGAATTACCTTTTGAACAATGTATTTAGGTGATCGCTTGTATGACTTAAGACCAGCTCGTACATTGTGTAGGACAACAAACCAACGATCAGCAAATCCACCACAAACTGCCCGAAGAAAAATCAAAAGCCGCCGCCCTCTAAGAGCCGCCGCCGAAACCGCCGGAGAGAGAAGATGCCGTGCGCTGTCTGCTGGAAAATTCCCGCCGCCGCCTTGCTTCACCAAAATCAATTTATGAGGGAGAAATTTCTTAATTTCTCTCTAGTTTCTTGAATTATGAAAGTAATGAATTGTTTATTGTGATTTGCTAATCTCTTATCTATTTATAGAGTTACAAGAAAGACCCCAAGTTGTTTTAGGATTGGCCTTCCTAATGGGTTTAGGATTATTAATTAGTTTCCAAATCCAATTAGGTTCCAAATCTAATAGAATTTTCAAATCCAAATAGATTTCCTAATCTCTAGTATTTTCTAATTTCAATTGAACTTTAAAACTTAATTAATTAATTAAATAATTTCACTTTGTTAATTACTTAATTAACCTTTAGGAATAATTAATTAAATAATTAATTCTACTTTATCAATTAACCCACTACATAATTAATCGTACCACTAACAGATTAATTATGATACTACCATCCTACACCAGAATTGCTTCCGGAACGACTAAATTAATTATTCTTCAATCTCCCCACATCAAAGATATAGTGCTCGGTAATTTATTAATTTACTGAAAAATTAATTAATTAGCTTCTTATAATCCGAGACTAGTACTCGACCTTTTTACTATATCGGACATAAGTCCACCGGCCGAGTTTAGTATAGTAAACATAACAAACTCAATTCGGGAGCACCATCACCCCAGACGCACAGGTGCATGGTTTCCTTTCGACAAGCAACAACACACTAATCAATCAAACACGTGCACCAACCTACCGAGACTTTTGGTCTCAAGTGACCTCACTTTTTGGCAGATCAAAGTACACTATGTCTAATCCTCATGCCTGCTCAAGTATAGGGATTAAGAGATAGAATACTAAGATCAAATAGTCTATTAAATCAGTACAAGACAATTATTCATAAATGGCCAAGTTCAATATACTCCGGGCATATCTATATGATTCAATTAGTTTAGACAAACTAATTTCTGAATCACATAATAATCTAAACTGACAGTGTGTCCAAAACTGTCTCGATTACGAACCTTATTTTTATATTATGTCTTTTAACCAATTATGAGATCTACTGTGTCACACCAGACACCTCATCATCTAAATACATAATATAAATGGATGACATATGTAAAACATATAAACAATTTAACTAAAATATTTAATCGATATATATATATACGAACTGGGAAATAGTTTAATACAAGCAAAGCTTTAATATTCAAACCTAACACACTCATACTTTGTTCTCTATGCAATAATTACTTAAAACATATACAATAACATAGATATACCAGACTCTAAGACTACACTACCCTTGGGCTACCTATACTACTATGAATCTAACTATCTAACAACAAAATCCTGGCAGTCGTTCCCCGACAACAACGCCAAAATTCTGGTGTGGATTTATTGTCATGTACCACACATAATTTATAATTTATAATCTACCTAAAACTACTAAAAATGCAGTAAAAGGTCATAGGGAACGGGGAAGATTTTATTGAAAGTTAGCCAGAAAATCAGTAAAACAGAAAAGAAAATAAAGCAGTAAAGTTATAGCAGTTGGGTTGGTTTTCATAACAGAGTAATGATGTAAAAACACAAAAACAGTAAATAAAAAGTGGGATTTCACTTTCTCGTGGAGCTAGAGGCTTCAATTTTGATTTTTTTATGCTAGGTAACGATTTTAAGCACCTAACCACTAGGACCGATCTCTGAGGCACTTACTACTTGATGTTGGCTGGCCTTGGCACAACACCCGTGTCACTTACGACACGGAAATCTATCACTTTCTCTGGAAACTCCGGTCACACTCAGACACTATCGCCTAGCATAGTTACTCTCTTATGGACTCGACCCCATACCATGACAACCACACACCGGGAAATAGGACTTCTTCTAAAATGGCAATTTCTAAGTTATCATCAATTAAAATCTCACTAAAAGAATCAATCTTCGCCTCCATACTAACCCCTTTTTGGCATGATGGACTATCATGATAAAGTGCCAAATACGTCCGTGTTCACTTTCATACTCATCGGGTTAACTAGCTACATACCACAAGACATAATACTAATCACAATACAAAATGAAAATCTAAGTACATGATGCACAAATTAAGATCCATAACAAGATTAACCATTAATCCACCAATAGAACAAAAATGGACATGTTACACTAAATGCAGTAAGTAAAATGCACCATAATCAAATACTTAGGCAAACACAAGCACACATACGAAAATTAATTCAACACATCTTTGCACTTGGGATTTTCACCTGCCTCTATTCCATTAAAGGGGTGAAAATTCCTAAAAGATGCTTAGAACCTCATGGGTTCTCAGCTAAAATGTAGAAAATAAAAGAAAGCAAATAAAATTGAATTTTGGATTAAAAAAAACCGTGTTAAAGTGTCTACAAGGGAAAAACTCTGAACTCTCCTAAGTATTGATCCCACAGCTATTTATAGAAGAAAGGTAAAAGGAATAAAGTGCAAGATGACTATTTTGAGAATTTTATAATTTTTGTTGTGGTTCCAAGTTTTGTAAAGTAGCATTTTCCAGGAAGGTGGCTTTGCTGACGTCCGTTCAAGCTAGCATGTGTACTGGTCATCCTTTTAGTCACGCCCGTAGCTCGTGCCGGTGGTGGTCTTCTGACGCTCAGCAGACATTGGTGTTTGCTGGGTGTCAACTGAGGGTCTTCAGTTAAAATCACCATACACTGGTCGAGTTGACATATGCTCGTCAAACAATGTCGTTCTGGGACATCATCTCCCTTACAGTCACTTAACGCTACCGTTTGTTGGACATCAGAATGTCTCGCCCAGTTGAGACAGCCGTGAGTGAGTTGTGACCACATCAAGTCTAGTGTTAGCTGATTCTCTTTAACGTTGCCTTAACTTTGTCCTTGTCGCATCCAGGAGATGGTGTCATGGTCTAGACGTCTGTTGCTCACGTCCACCAAATGTTAGAGTCAACTGGACATCAAGTATCTCATCGCAAGGAGAATTTTTCGTCTGTTGGACTTGTCTTTTGCTACTTTGAACTTCTTCTAAAAATCTACAAGTCTACTCCAGAAGCTCGGTCCTTAGTATGGTTTTCTACAGTCTTCACATATTCTAATATCCTCCTGTAATTAGCACAATCGAAGCTATAAATCAAACATTTAGTGCAATGATAAACTAAAAATCAATATAAAGTAGGCTAAAAACCGTGCTAAAAACATATAAAATAGATGTGAAGTGATTCACATCAATGATGCTGAACCACCAGAGATCATTAAAGTGGAAAATAGCAAAAAGAGTGGAGTGGATCAAATAATTGGCGATGATGATATACAAGACAGTGAGATTGACGGAATTACAAGAAAAACAATTGAAGAGGAAAGAGAAGAATGGTACACAACAACTAGTGGTGATGAAGATAAAGGCAATAAAAGTGTAGAAAAAGCAAGTCAGGGTTCAAGTGAAGAACAAATGGAAGATAGTACTGTAGCAGGTAGTGGTGATGAAGATTATAGCAATGATAGTGCAACAAAAACAAATGAAGGTTCCACACAAGGAAATCGAGATGATGAAACACTAAGGCACTGGATAGATAAACAGAAGGAAAGATGCAAGTTGGAGAAGAATATCAGGAAGAGAATGAAGAATCAGAAGATGGAGGTGAAGATGAAATGCATGACAGTGATTATGATCTTGATGATGATGACGTGGATAGGATACTTAAGGATAGAGCAGTTGACTGGGATTCAATCTTTAATGAAATTGAAAGAAATTTGAATAATGATGGTAGATCTGATGAAAAAACATGTTGTAAAGAAGAAAATGAGGGAGATGAAAATGATAATAGTGATTGGGTTCCAAGTGAAGACCTTAGTGATGAAGATGATGGTGAATTGCATGTGGAGAATGTTTTTAGAAGGTATAAAAGGAAAGTGGATTTTTAAAATCCTAAATTTGAGGTTGGTTTGAGATTTGCAAGTAAAGAAGAGTTCAATGAAGTGTGCAAGCACATGGGAGTTAAAGAATTGAAACGGATCCGAATTGTGAAAAATGATAAGATAAGGTGCATGGTGATTTACAGGACCACTGTTTGGAATGGGTCATGTCCTTGGCATGCAATAAGCGTTAGGCCAAAGGATAATTATTGAAAAATTACAAGCCTGAATAAAAAGAACGCAAGTAGTGGGATAAATCACAACCATGGTTATACTAGTTCAAAATATTTGTCCAGATTATTCAAGGAGGAAATAAAGATTTTCCCAGACTATACAATTACTCAAGTAATTGATAAGGTCAAAGGTGTGTTGAAAATCAATATCAGCAGACAAATAGCCGCCAGTGTAAGAAAGCAACCAATTGAAATAATCGATGGTGATGTGACAGGCCAATTCAAGAGACTTCCTGATTGCAAGGCTGAATTACTAAGAAGCAATATTGGATCAACTGTTAGGTTGCATACAAAAACCATGAATGATGGTACAAATAAATTTCACAGTGTTTATATCTGTTTTGAGGCATGCAAGAGGGGGTTTAAAGAAACTTGTAGACCTATCGTGGGACTTGATGGATGTCATCTTAGAGGGCCAACCAAGGGGATTCTACTAATAGCAATTGGGATGGATCCAAATAACCAAATATTTTCTATTACCTATGGTGTTGTGTCCATTGAGAACAACAGATGTTGAAATGGTTTGTGAGTACTTTGAAAGATGACTTGGAAATCACAGACCCTACTATTTGGACATTCGTAACAGATAAACAAACGGTAATTGCAATCTCATTTATGAATCAATTGAATGTATTTTTTTAGTAGTAAACTATCAAATTAATTTTTTTTAATACAGAGGTGGGAAAGGCAATCCGAACATGTATCCCAGGTTCAGACTCAACTCGAACAACACCCGTGCCACGTACATCACGATCGCTCTATCAATCGACCATGCAGTCCCCTTTTGTTCTTGTATACGGCATAGGACCAATCCAACCATTCCATCAGATAATGGGATTGGACCTCCTCATCACACATATATCATACCATGACTTGAATGAACAAAATTTATAGTTGCTAAAGTATCATCAATCAATATCTCTCTACAAGCATTCTGACTTTTGTTCATTCATGAGTTCTACATGATAAGCAGTGGTTGAGGTATGGATACTTAAGACTTCTCTCTGCTGAACCCTTAGGCTTGGTAGAGTAACTAGTTGGTGAGGTATTGTCAATCAAGACTTCCCAACAGTATTTCAACTCTTGCTAAGCTCCGAGATTTATAGAGTAGCTATCCGCAAGGTATTTTCAATTAAAATTTCCCTACAAGCACTTCAACTCTGCTAGTCTCTGGACAACACATGATCTTTGGTTTCTACATTAGTATCAATTAAGATTTCCTGACCAGAATTCCAATCTTGTGCTGTCATAGCCCCTTAATGATAAGGACTTCTGTGACATCCTCACATCACTCTCTACTCAAACTGTTAGTTTAACTGAAAACCTATACTACAACACTCACTGTAGACAGAATAAGTGGAAGCTTAAATACAATGTAGTGCTCAGCAGGTTTTAGATAGCAGCATATTCCACTCATCAGCCGACAGAAAGGCTTAGGCATGTAGTTTGGCACTATTAAACCCGCTTTAGTGCACATTTGTAAGTGAGACTTTCACATTGCCTCTACCTCATTAGAGGAGTAAAAATCGCTACAAAGAACTTAGAACCTCATTGGTTTTAGATCAACACTCATATGAAGGTAAAATCATAAATAAAGAAAAGAGTTTCGGATAAAATAACTCAAGTAACAAGTTACAAGGGAAAAAAATACCAAACTCAACTACTATTCCTTACTCCATACTGTCTCTCCTTTTTGAGTTCGGAGTTAACTACTGCTATTTATAGAGAAAATCTAGTGAATGAAAATGCTGGATGGCTAAAATGGGAATTTCTGGATTGCTTGGTGGCTAAGGATTGCAAATTGGCTTCTTGGCATCTTCCAGGAGGCAATTGAAATATTATCTGATCGGGTCTAGCCAGTGACTCACTTTCGTGCTATGCATTCCAGAATTGGAATCTCTGACTAGGCCCAGACCCTAACACAATCGCTATTCCAATCCTTGCTTGAAATAACATTGCGCAGGATCTTGGTTTGTACTTATTCGATTTATCACGCAATAAATAAATTCTTAATTAAAAGCGGAAACATAAGAATTACCTATTGAAGCGTAAACTCAGGTGATTCTCTTGTATGCCTTAAGACTTTGATCGTATGTTGTGTGGGTAACAACTTAATGAGCAATTGATTAGCTAATCACAACAACTGGGTTGCCAGAAAAAACAGCCACTGCCTGCCCCCAGCGCGTGAAGTTCATGCACCACCTAGAACCCGAGAGATACCGCCCACGCGCTGTCTGAAGTCCTCCTACACGCCACCAAAAATTGGGGGGCCAAAGGAGAAAAAAACGACAGCCTTTGAGCATAAAATTCGACTTTAAGAGAAATAAATTATTTCTCTCTCTAGGATTTTCTCTCTCTAGTTTTTTTTTTCTTGAAAACTTATGAATTGTATATTGTGTAATAGCTAGTCCCTTGTCTATATATAGAGTTACAAGAGAGACCCCAAGTTGGTTTAGGATTGGTCTTCCTAAAGAGTTTAGGTAATTAATTAGTTTCCAAATCCAACTAGGTAACTAATCTAATAAGATAAACCAAATCTAATTAGATTTCCTAATCTCTAGGATTTCCTAATTCTAATTAAAATTTAAAACTTAATTAATTAATTAAATAATTCCAGTTTGTTAATTACTTAATTAAACCTTAGGAATAATTAATTAAATAATTAATTCTACTTATTTAATTACCCCATTACAAAATTAATCGTACCACTAACGGATTAATTTTGGCACTACCATCCTACACCAGAATTGCTTCCAGAACAACTAAATTAATTTATTCTTAATCTCTCAACATCAAAGATTTAGTGTTCGTTAATTTATTAATTTATTGATAATTTAATTAATTAACTTCTTTAATTCCGAGACTAGTACCACTCGACCTTTTTACTATATCGGACATAAGTCGACCAGCTGGGTTTAGTATAATAAACATAACGAGCTCTTATCGGGAGCACCATCACCCCGTACGCACCGGTACATGGTTTCCTTTCGACAAGTAGCAGCACACCAAGTAACTAAACACGCACACCCAACCCACCGAGACTATTGGCCACAATTGACTTCACCCTTTGGCAGATCAAAGTACACTATGTCTAATCATCATGTCCGCTCAAGTCTAGGGATTAAGAGATAGAATACTAAGAAAGATTTGTCTATAGTATCAGTACAAGACAAATCATTCTAAATGGTCAAGTTCAATATGCCCCGACATATATATGATTCAATTAGTTTAGAAAAACTAATTATCTGATTCACATAATAACCTAAACCGACAGTTTGTCCAAAACTACCTTGGTTACGAACCTCATTTATATATTATGTCTATTAACCAATGACGAGATCTACTGTGTTACACAAGACACCTCATCATCTAACTACATAATATAAATGGACAAATAATTCTCAACAAAATATAACCAAAATATAAATCGATATATTAACTGGGAAATTACAATACAAGCATAGCTTATGTATTTAACTCTAACAACAATAGCTGACAACCAGCCATAAAAGTATCCCTGCAAAGTTCAGAAATGGTTAAAGTACCCTTCAGCACTGTTCCGGGCATTCTTCAGCCGCGTGATTCCTTCACCAGTGTACTTCTTACCTCCTCGGGCAGGAACCCTTAACTGTAATGTGTATTTCGTATCTCCTGTGGTCCTGTCCGCAGTTGTCGCCGACGTACTATGAAAGATTATTTGCCAGGGCCCGGTCAAAAATTTACTTTCGTACAATGCATTTCAGAATGGAAACTCTTGACCAGGCCTAACCAGTAGTGCAATTACTATTCTAACACTTGCTTGAAATACCATTGCTCAGGATCTTAGCTTCTACTTATTCGATTTGTCACGCGAAAAAATTCTTAATTAAAGAAAAAATGTAAGAATTACCTTTTGAAGCGTGTACTTAGGTGATCACTTGTATGACTCAAGACCAGTTTGTATGTTGTGTGGACAACGAACTAACGAACTAACAATCAGCAAAACACAAGGAAAGTGGGCTCGAAATCTAGCTCCCATTGCCAAAAAACCACTGCCACCACTCACCAGAATTTCACGCCGCCTGCCGTCGGTCTGTTAGTTTTGAATACAGAAAAGCTATGGCTTGTATCAAAAACTAATATCCACAGTTGACATATCATTTTGTTTCGGTATAAATTTGTTCATTTATATCATAGAACTAGATAACGGGGTGTGGAAAGACACAGTAGATACCGTTATTGGTTAAAGTATTGATATATTAAAAGTATGCTCGTAACCGAGATAGTCTGAACATACTATCGGTATAGGTTATCGTGTGGTTTGGAAATTAGTTTATCTAAACTAGTTTAAATCACACGGATATGCTCGGGGCATATTGAGCACGACCAGTTTGGATAGAATTGACTTATACTGATCGGCGTAGTCAATTCGGTCATAGTATTCCGTCTCTCAATCCCGAGATTGGGACGGGCGTGAGGGTTGGATATCGTATGCTTTGATTTGCCAAAGAGTGCGGTCAATTGAGGCCTATACCTCGGTAGGTTGGGTATGCGGTGTTTAGCTTCTTATGTGCCGTTGCTAGTCGGAGGAATCCACGTACCGGCTCGCCGGGTTGATGGTGCTCCCGAGATGAGCTCGTAAGGTCTATTATACTAAAACCGGCCGGTGGACTTTATGTCCGGTATAATAAAAGGACGAGTGGTATTAATCTCGGAAACCAAGAAGTCAGTGAATTAAGTTGTCAGTAAATTGATAAACCGACGAGCGCTAGATTTTTAATGTGGGGAGATAGAATAAAATATAATGGCGCGATGTAAAGTCATTTTTGAGCGGTAGTTCCATAATTAGTTCGATAGTGGCACGACTAATTATGCATTTGACTAATTGACAAGATGAATTAATTAATCCTAAAGGTTTAATTAATATTTAATCGACAAAGTGAATTAAGAAATTAATTCTATTTCAATTAATTAATTCTAAGAGTTTGATTAAATTAAATTAACAAAGTGGGTTAAGAAATTAATTCTAATGGGTCGATTGGAGTTGATTAGTGGGGAAAGACTTAGCAGTCAACGAAAGTCAAATTAAAGGCCCAACTCGAGAGCCCATTAGGTCTCCATTAGAGCTCCTATAAATAGAAGACTTGAAGCCCAAGAAAAATAAGGAAGTCTTGCAAAACAATTTTTTTTGCTTTTCTTGGGTGAGAAGGTTCTAGAGAGAGGATTTTTTCTTCAAGGATTCTTTCTAAAAAACGAACCAGATTCCTCACTTGCTCTTGATTGGATTCGAACCAAAGATCACAGCTTTATACTTGGGTTTTATTCTGCCCAGTTTTTCCGATTCAGTCCGCTAAACTGCTGCCCGGTTTTCCTTCTCTCGCACAAAAAGGGCTGCCGCGGTTTTCTTGAATCTTGCTGCTGAACTTCACTACTGTCCATTGCGTTTGATTCGACCTGGGTCTCATTGATCTCTTCTTGGTGATCCGAGGCTTGGGCTGTCTAGATGGGGAGCTTGAATTCTGGTGCCTGGACTGGTGGTTTTATTAAAGGCAGCAGCTTTTGGGCAGCAGTAGCAGTATTTTTGTGACTTGAGTTTTGTGATCAGTTTTTGGTTTGTTTGAGTCCAGTTTTAGAGAGATTTCCTTGTGGGCTAAGCAAGTAGACTTTGATAGATTATTGCCCATGCAATATTCGAAGTTCTACGGAGTAATCTAGTGGATTTTCTATTGGAATTCGCTCAAAGATTTGGTTTTTCTTTAGGCAAGGGACTTCACTACAAAAGGTAAAATCTTTAAACATTCCGCTTTAATTAAAGATTCGATTTTTTGTGTCCCGATTAATAAATTAAATAAGTATAAGCTAAGATCCGTTCATGGGTAAACTAATTTGAGCCTGAGCTTGGTCGAAAGCTTTCGATTCTGGAATGTATTGCACAAAAGTGAGGTTTTCGATTTAGCCTGGGCTTGTTCAGTTTTCCTTCAAATTGGTATCAGAGCGATGGTTTCGGTCTTATACTCGTTTGATTTATTACACGGCTTTATTTTGGCATTATTATTTTTTGTCGAAATGCTTAAACAGGTGGTTATTGATTTCCCGGCTATTATGGTAGAAATTTATTTTTCATTCATAAACCCCAGGACATGTCCGGGCTCGTATTGTTTTTGAATGGAAATATCAGTAATAGTAATAACCACGAGCTGGAAGCCGTGTAGGATTAGAAAAATCTTGTAGTAGGATTTGATCTAATCATGTCGTCTTTAAATTCCTAGAAAAACGCCTTTGTATATAGGAATTTTTGTATTATGACGAAGACGTTATTTTGGGTAACTTATATTCGCGGGTTTTGGTTTAATCCTAATTTTGGGTGATTCCTAATTACGTAGAAAACCAAGAAAACCCGGGCGAATCAAGAAGAATCTAAATAACGAGTGGGAGCGACATGACGGGATGTGTCACCAAGGCGTCAAGGAATCAACGATAGAGAAGTCCATAATAGTCGGCAAATTTTTATTTCATTTAATTTCCCGTATTTATGACGTTTTGTTGATTGTGTGATTTTCATTTTTATTTTGCATGAACGAAAACCAAACCAAAATGTTTTTTAAAAGGTAATGTGCAATTAACTAAGGTTGATTATTTGCATATTAAAACTCCAACGGTTTTATGGGCGCGAATATCCATAGTTAAGATATTGCATGTTAAAACGTAAAAATCCTCAAACTTAAAAATCTAAGTGGGAGCGGGTTGGTAAATATCCCCATGGCCTCCATTACGGGTTCATTGGTGATGTGGTTAAACTTGCGTGCTGGCTCAAACCTTCCTCCCTATCGGATGAGTTTTCAATCACGGATATCACCGGAATGAATTTCTAAAGGGATGACTATAGTGAGTTTAATTGGAGAAATTTGGGATACCCTCGCCATCCGAGGTGCATTAGTATCCTAAGTAACAAACTTAGAAGTCACGTAATGACATACACTTAGTGTACCAATTTTTGTATCCCTCCCATCGAGGTTACGCTATTTTCGGGTACGGCTAAAATTATCGACTATTAATTTCATTGATCATAAGATCGTTGGTCAGATAATGAAATTAATGAACTTTGGCTCTTCTCGAACGAATGTGGATTAGCGTAGACGTTCACCCATCGTGACATGCGTTAATCCCGGTGTGAGAGATGTCGGCAGAAGATTTTATTGGTTTTTGGAGGATTTTCAATATTTTCAAAAAAGTATACTGAAACTTGAAATGTTTATTTTTCAGTTGATATGTCGTTCAACCCGCTAGCTGTCATTTTGAACCAAAACAAACTCATGGGTCCAAACTATATTGACTGGAAACGTAACCTGGACATTGTCCTTACCGCTGAGGGTTACAGGTACGTGCTCACTGAGGAGTGCCCCCTATGCCCAGCGATGATGCCACACCTGAGCAGCGAGAGCCATATACGAGGTGGCAGAAGGCTGATGAGATGACCCGGTGCTACATCTTGGCTTCTATGTCGAGTGTACTACAACACTAGCATCAGTTGTTTACCTCAGCCTACGATATGATGCTCAACCTCAGGGGGTTGTTTGGACATCAGGGTAGGGCAGCCAAACAGTCAGCTATGAGGAAACTCATGAATGCTAGGATGGCTGAGGGTACTTCAGTGAGGGATCACGTGCTAGACATGATAAGCTGCATCAATTAGATTGAGGTATTGGGAGGTGACATTGATGGGGAGACCCAGGTCGATATCATCCTCCAGAGCTTGCCTCCCAGTTTAGCAGTTTTGGTTGAACTACAATATGGGGAATCTCTCATATTCACTTCCCGAGCTCATGACTGCATTGGTGTCTGCTAAGGGTCTATTCCCAGAGAAGAAGCAAGCCTTGGCTACTGTTGGTCCCTCAGGTTCCTCTGCTGGGCCCAAAGCCAAGAAGCAAAAGAGGAAGAGATGCCAGAAGGCAGGAGCTGATCATGGACCCAAGGCGGGCATTGCCAAGAAGCACAAGCCGAAAGCCAAATGTTTCAAGTGTGGTGAAGCAGGACATTGGAAGGCCCAAAGCCTCGAGGTATGTGTAAATTTTCCCTAGTCACTGAGACTTGTTTAGCGGCGATTCCCACAGACACTTGGTGTGTGGATTCAGGAGCCACGGATCATGTTTGTAATTCTTTGCAGGGGTTCCAAGTGACCCAGCTGCTTAGAGAGGGAGAGTTGTAGGTCTACCTTGGGGATAGTACCAGAGTTTCTGTTGCTGCAGTGGGAGTTGTTTGTCTTTATTTTTCAGACTCTACTTTACATTTGAGAGATTGTCTTTATGTACCCAGTTTTCGCATGAACTTACTTTCAGTTTCTAAACTTGTTTTGGATGGTTAGAAGTGTGTTTTTTCTGATAGATCTATATTTATTAGAAAATGCCAGAAACTTATATGTTCTGGTACATTGGTTGACAATTTGTTTTGAATTAAGACATACTCCCCAGTAATGCAAAACACAGAAACTAGTAGCTCATCACCGAATCATAATAAAAAAAAAGTGACTTCCCCTTTGAATCAGACTTATCTTTGGCACCTGAGACTCGGTCACATCAACCTTAGTAGGATTCAAAGGTTGGTTAAGAGTGGGTCTTTGGACTTACTAGATATTGACAGCTACTCAACCTGTGAGTCCTTGTTAGTTTTGAATACAGAAAGGCTATGGCTTGTATCAAAAACTAATATCCACAGTTGACATATCATTTTGTTTCGGTATAAATTTGTTCCTTTATATCATGAAACTAGATAACGGGGTGTGGAAAGACACAGTAGATACCGTTATTGGTTAAAGTATTGATATATTAAAATTATGCTCGTAACCGAGATAGTCTGAACATACTATCGGTATAGGTTATCATGTGGTTTGGAAATTAGTTTATCTAAACTAGTTTAAATCACACGGATATGCCCGGGGCATATTGAGCACGACCAGTTTTGGATAGAATTGACTTATACTGATCGACGTAGTCAATTCGGTCCTAGTATTCCATCTCTCAATCCCGAGATTAGGACGGGCGCGAGAGTTGAATATTGTATGCTTTGATTTGCCAAAGAGTGCGGTCAATTGAGGCCTATACTTCGGTAGGTTGGGTATGCGGTGTTTAGCTTCTTACGTACCGTTGCTAGTCGGAGGAATCCACTTACCGGTTCGCCGGTTTGATGGTGCTCTCGAGATGAGCTAGTAAGGTCTATTATACTAAACCTGGCCGGTGGACTTTACGTCCGGTATAATACAAGGACAAGTGGTACTAATCTCGGATATCAAGAAGTCGGTGAATTAATTTGTCAGTGTATTGATAAACCGACGAGCACTAGATCTTTAATGTGGGGAGATAGAATAAACTATAATGGCTCGATGTAAAGTCATTTTCGAGCGGTAGTAAAATATTTGGTCTGTTAGTGGTACGACTAATTATGCATTTGACTAATCGACAAGGTGAATTAATTAATCCTAAAGGTTTAATTAATATTTAATCGACAAAGTGAATTAAGAAATTAATTCTGTTTGAATTAATTAATTCTAAGGGTTCGATAAAATTAAATTAACAAAGTGGGTTTAATAAATTAATTCAAATGGGTCGATTGGAGTTGACTAGTCGAGAAAGACTTAGCGGTCAACGAAAGTCAAATTAAAAGGCCTAACTCGAGAGCCCATTAGGTCTCCTTAGAAACTCCTTATAAATACAACTTATTGGGCAAGAAAAGAATTAAGAAAACTTGGAGGCCAAGAAAAGCCTTGTGAGAGAAAGTTTAGCTTAGAGTGAGAACCTCGTCGAAGCTTTTTCTCGAAGTCAGCTAAGATAGCTTTCTCCTTCGATTAAGAACTCAGCCCAGTTGTAGTGACCCTTCGAATTCTGCCCAGCAGTTGTTGTGATCGCCGAGTTTTCGTGATTTATCAGCGTGGCAGAATTTTTTGCGTGTTCTTTTTTCGGGCGGCGGTCTTCGCGCAGCGGCCAACAGTTCGGTGTGCTGATCCAGGCTGCCGACATCGATCTCTTCCTCTTCAGGTTGGTGATCCGTCGGTGGTACTGTCCAGATCGCGACTGGACGGCCGGTTGTTGTGCTGTCCGCTCGGCTAATCGGTGATCAAGATCAGCAAGTTGTTGGCGGGTTTCGGTTAAATTTGTTTCGACAGATTTCGAGTTTTTTCGAAGCAAGTTTTCTTGGGTTTTCTATATTTTTTCGTGGGTAACTCCGTAGATAATAGCCCACACTATTTCGGAGTTGGATCGGAGTAATTCTTCGGATTTCTTGTGGTAATTGCAACAAAGATTGGATTTTTTCTTTAGGCAAGGGACTTCGCTACAAAAGGTAGAATCTTTAATATTCCGCTCTAATTAAAGATTTAATTTTTGTGTCCCGATTAATAAATTAAATAAGTATAAGCTAAGATTCGTTCATGGGCAAACTAATTTGAGCCTGAGCTTGGTCGAAAGCTTCCGATTATGGAATGCATTGCACGAAAGTGAGGTTTTCGATTTAGCCCGGGCTTGTTCAGTTTTCCTTCAAATTGGTATCAGAGCGTTGGTTTCGGTCTTATATTTGTTTGATTTATTACACGGCTTTATTTTTGCATTATTATTTTTGTCAAAATGCTTAAACAGGTGGTTATTGGTTTCCCGGCTATTATGGTAGAAATTTATTTTTCATTCATAAACCCCAGGACATGTTCGGGCTTGTATTGTTTTGAATGGAAATGTCTGTAATAGTAATAACCATGAGCTGGAAGCCGTGTAGGATTAGAAAAATCTTGGAGTAGGATTTGATCTAATCATGTCGTCTTTAAATTCCTAGAAAACGCCTTTGTATATAGGAATTTATGTACTATGACAAAGACGTTATTTTGGGTAACTTATATTCGCGGGTTTTTGGTTTATCGTAATTTTGGGTGATTCCTAATTACGTAGAAAATTGGGAAAACCCGGGCGAATTGAGAGGAATCCAAATAACGAGTGGAAGCGACATGATGGGACGTGTCACCGAGGCGTCAAGGAATCAACGATAGAGAAGGCCATAATAGTCGGGAAAATTTATTTAATTTTAATTTCCCTATTTATGACTTTTCGTTGATTGTGTGATTTTCGTTTTATTTTGCATGAACGAAAACCAAACCAAAAATGTTTTTAAAAAGTAATGTGCAATTAACTAAGGTAGATTATTCGCATATTAAAACTCTAACAGTTTTATGGGTGCGAATATCCATAGTTAAGATATTGCATGTTAAAACGTAAAAATCCTCAAACTTAAAAATCTAAGTGGGAGCGGGTTGGTAAATATCCACATGGCCTCCATTACGGGTTCATTGGTGATGTGGTTAAACTTGGGTGCTAGCTTAGACCTTCCTCCCTATCGGATGAGTTTTCAACCACGGATATCACCGGAATGAATTTCTAAAGGGATGACTATAGTGAGTTTAATTTGATAAAGTTGCGACACCCTCGCCATTCGAGGCGCATTAGTATCCTAAGTAACAAACTTAGAAGTCACGTAATGGCATACACTTAGTGTACCGTTTTTAGTATCCCTCCTATCGAGGTTACGCTATTTTCGGGTACGGCTAAAATTATCGACTATTAATTTCATTGATTATAAGATCATTGGTCAGGTAATGAAATTAATGAACTTCGGTTCTTCTCGAACGAATGTGGGTTAGCACAGACGTTCACCTATCGTGACATGCGTTAATCCCGGTGTGAGAGATGTTGATAGAAGATTATATTTGTTTTTAGAGGATTTTCAATAATTTCAAAAAAGTATACTGAAACTTGAAATGTTTATTTTTCAGTTGATATGTCGTTCAACCCGCTAGCTGTCATTTTGAACCAAAACAAACTCACGGGTCCAAACTATATTGACTGGAAACGTAAACTGGACATTGTCCTTACCGCTGAGGGTTACAAGTACATGTTTACTGAGGAGTGTCCCCCTAAGGCCAGAGATGATGCCACCCCTGAGCAGTGAGAGCCATATACGAGGTGGCAGAAGGCTGATGAGATGACCAGGTGCTAGATCTTGGCTTCTATGTCAAGTGTACTGAAGCACCAGCATCAACAGATGACCTCAGCCTACGATATGATGCTCAACCTCAGGGAGATGTTTGGACATCAAGGCAGGGCAGCCAAGCAGTCAGCTATGAGGAAACTCATGAATGCTAAGATGGCTGAGGGCACTTCAATGAGAGATCACGTGCTGGAAATGATTAGCTGCATCAATGAGATCTAGGTATTGGGAGGTGACATTGATGGGGAAACCCAGGTCGATATCATCCTTCAGAGCTTGCCTCCCAGTTTTGAGCAGTTTCAGTTGAACTATAATATGGGGAATCTCTCATATTCACTTTTCGAGCTCATGATTGCATTGGTGTCTGCTGAGAGTCTATTCGCAGAGAAGAAGCAAGCCTTGGCTACTGTTGGTCCCTCAGGTTCCTCTGCTGGGCCCAAAGCGAGGAAGCAAAAGAGGAAGAGAGGCCGGAAAGTAGGAGCTGATCATGGACCCAAGGCGGGCATTGCCAAGAAGCAGAAGCCGAAAGGCAAATGCTTTAGATGTGGCAAAGCGGGACATTGGAAGGAGGACTGCCCAAAGCCTCGAGGTATGTGTAAATTTTCCCTAGTCATTGAGACGTGTTTAGCAGCGATTCCCACAGATACTTGTTGTGTGGATTCAGGAGCCACTGATCATGTTTGTAATTCTTTGCAGGGGTCCAAGTGACTCGGCTACTTAGAGAGAGAGTTGCAGGTCTTCCTTGGG
Source organism: Knoxia roxburghii (assembly GCA_030378225.1). NCBI lineage: Eukaryota > Viridiplantae > Streptophyta > Magnoliopsida > Gentianales > Rubiaceae > Knoxia > Knoxia roxburghii. The sequence goes on from CM059424.1 coordinate 22,642,542, forward strand.
GATACTACCAGAGTTTCTGTTGCTGCAGTGGGAGTTGTTTGTCTTTATTTTTCAGACTCTACTTTATTGTTGAGAGATTGTCTTTATGTACCCAGTTTTCGCAAGAACTTACTTTCAGTTTCTAAACTTGTTTTGGATGGTTATAAGTGTGTTTTTTCTGATAGATCTATATTTATTAGAAAAGGCCAGAAACTTATATGTTCCGGTACATTGGTTGACAATTTGTTTTTAATTAAGACATACTCCCCAGTAATACAAAACACAGAAACTAGTAGCTTATCACCGAATCATAATAAGAGAAAAGAGTCTTCCCCTTTGAATTAGACTTATTTTTGGCACCTAAGACTAGGTCACATCAACCATAGTAGGATTCAAAGGTTGGTCAAGAGTGGGTCTTTGGACTTACTAGATATTGACAGCTATTCGACCGTGAGTCCTGCTTGGAGGGTAAAATGACCAAGAGGCCTTTCAAGGCAAAGGGGTATAGGGCCAAGAAGGTTTTAGAGATGATTCATTCGGACGTGTGTGGGCCTATGTCAGTTCAGGCTAGAGGTGGTTATGAGTATTTCGTGACTTTCACGGATGATTACTCTAGATATGGATACATATACCAGATGCACCACAAGTCTGAATGCTTTGGCAAGTTCAGAGAATTCAAGGCTGAGGTGGAGAACCATCTGGGTAAGAGTATCAAGGCCCTGCGATCTGATCGCAGTGGCAAATACCTCTCTAGTGAATTTAGATCCTATTTCAGAGGAGTATTCAGACTCAGTTGTCTGCACCTGGCACACCCCAGCAGAATGGTGTAGCAGAGAGGAGGAACAGCACTCTTATGGAGATGGTTAGATCGATGATGAGTTACAGTGAGTTGCTTATCTCGTTTTAGGGTTATGCCTTGGAGACAACATGTTTTATCCTCAACCTTGTGCCATCTAAGTCTGTGCCTTCGACCCCATCAGAGTTGTGGAATGGGCGAAAGCCTAGTCTGAGACATATCAGAATATGGGGTTGTCCAGCACATGTGCTCGAGGCAGATGCAAGCAAGTTAGAGGCGAGATCCAAGGCTATGCTGTTTATAGGCTACCCCAAAGGAACGAGAGGTGGTTTATTTTATAGTCCTCAGGATCAGAAGGTGGTGATCAGCACCAATGCCAGATTTCTTGAGGAGGACTATATTTTAGATCACAAGTCAAGCAGCAAGGTAGTATAGGAAGAGCTTAGAAGCCAGTCCATTATTCTAGATGCACAAGTGCAGGAAGACACACCACAAGAGACTGCACACACTATCACAGATGATGCTCTTGCACAGGCTGCGCCTCGTCGTAGTGGGAGGGTTGTGAGACAGCCCGAGAGGTACATGGGTTTGGGTGACTCTTCTGACTTTATCCCTGGTGCTCATGAACCGGATCCAGTTAACTACAATGAGGCTCTCCAGGATAAAGATGCAGATTCGTGGCAGAGAGCGATGATTGCTAAGATGGGTTCTATGGACTCAAATCAAGTCTGGGAGCTGGTAGACCTTCCTGATGGGTTTAGGCCTATTGGGTGTAAATGGGTTTACAAGCGAAAAAGAGGATCTGACGGGAGGGTTGAGACCTTCAAGGCTAGGCTTGTGGTGAATGGGTATACTCAGAAAGAAGGGATCGATTATGAGGACACCTTTTCCCCGGTAGCTATGCTTAAGTCAATCCGGATTCTCTTGGCCATAGCTGCTCATATGGATTATGAGATTTGGCATATGGGCGTCAAGACAGCTTTCCTTAATGGAAGTCTTGAGGAGACCATCTTTATGCAGCAACCAGAGGGCTTCATTGTTAAAGGCCAAGAGCACAAGGTATGCAGGCTCAGGAGGTCCATTTATGGACTTAAGCAAGCATCCAGATCTTGGAACATTCGTTTTGATGAGGTTATCCAGTCCTATGGATTCACTCAGTGTCCAGATGAGCAGTGTGTTTACCACAGGCGTGATGGTGATACGGTGGTGTTCCTCGTACTTTACGTAGACATTCTTCTTATTGGCAACAGTAAGAAGGTGATGTCAGACGTAAAGGCATGGTTGTCCAGGCAATTCGATATGAAGGATTTGGGAGAGGCTGGATATATCCTTGGGATTAAGATTATTCGAGATTGTAGGAGACGTTATCTGACTCTCTCTCAGGCATCCTACATAGACACGATTGTAGGACATATCCTTGAATACAGAAAAGCTATGGCTTGTATCAAAAACTAATATCCACAGTTGACATATCATTTTGTTTCGGTATAAATTTGTTCCTTTATATCATGGAACTGGATAACGGGGTGTGCAAAGACACAGTAGATACCGTTACTGGTTAATGTATTGATATATTAAAAGTATGCTCGTAACCGAGATAGTCTGAACATATTATCGGTATAGGTTATCATGTGGTTTGGAAATTAGTTTATCTAAACTAGTTTAAATCACACGGATATGCCCGGGGCATATTGAGCACGACCAGTTTTGGATAGAATTGACTTATACTGATCGGCGTAGTCAATTCGGTCATAGTATTCCGTCTCTCAATCCCGAGATTGGGACGGGCGTGAGGGTTGGATATCGTATGCTTTGATTTGCCAAAGAGAGCGGTCAATTGAGGCCTATACCTCGGTAGGTTGGGCATGCGGTGTTTAGCTTCGTATGTACCGTTGCTTGTAGGAAGAATTCACATACCGGCTCACCGGGTTGATAGTGCTCCCGAGATGAGCTCGTAAGGTCTATTATACTAAAACCGGCCGGTAGACTTTACGTCCGGTATAATAAAAGGACGAGTGGTATTAATCTCGGAAAACAAGAAGTCGGTGAATTAATTTGTCAGTAAATTGATAAACCGAAGAGCGCTAGATTTTTAATGTGGGGAGATAGAACAAAATATATGGCGCGATGTAAAGTTGTTTTCGAGCTGTAGTTCCATAATTAGTCTGATAGTAGCACGACTAATTATGTATTTGACCAATCAATAAGATGAATTAATTAATCCTAAAGGTGTAATTAATATTTAATCGACAAAGTAAATTAAGAAATTAATTCTATTTCAATTAATTAATTCTAAGGGTTCGATTAATTTAAATTAACAAAGTGGGTTAAGAAATTAATTCTAATGGGTCGATTGGAGTTGATTAGTCGGGAAAGACTTAGCGGTCAATGAAAGTCAAATTAAAAGGCCCAACTTGAGAGCCCATTAGGTCTTCATTAGAGCTCCTATAAATAGAAGACTTGAAGCCCAAGAAAAATAAGGAAGTCTTGCAAAACAATTTTTTTGGCTTTTCTTGAGTGAGAAGGTTCTAGAGAGAGGATTTTTTCTTCAAGGATTCTTTCTCAAAAACGAACCAGATTTCTCACTTGCTCTTGATTGGATTCGAACCAAAGATCACAGCTTTATACTTGGGTTTTATTCTACCCAGTTTTTTTGATTCAGTCCGCTAAACTGCTGCCCGGTTTTCCTTCTCTCGCACAAAAAGGGCTGCCGCGATTTTTTTGAATCTTGCTGCCGAACTTCAAGGCTTTCCATTGCGTTTGATTCGGCCTGGGTCTCGTTGATCTCTTCTTGGTGATCCGAGGCTTGGGCTGTCTAGATCACGAGTGGGGAGCTTGAATTCCGGTGGCTGGACTGGTGGTTTTATTAAAGGCAGCAGCTTTTGGGCAGCAGTAGCTGTATTTTTGTGACTTGAGTTTTGTGATCAGTTTTTGGTTTGTTTGAGTCCAGTTTTAGAGAGATTTCCTTGTGGGCTAAGCAAGTATACTTCGATAGATTATTGCCCACGCAATATTCGAAGTTCTATGGAGTAATATAGTGGATTTTCTATTGGAATTCGCTCAAAGATTTGGTTTTTCTTTAGGCAAGGGACTTCGCTACAAAAGGTAGAATCTTTAAAAATTCCGCTTTAATTAAAGATTTAATTTTTTGTGTCCCGATTAATAAATTAAATAAGTATAAGCTAAGATCCGTTCATGGGTAAACTAATTTGAGCCTGGGCTTGGTTGAAAGCTTCCGATTCTAGAATGCATTGCACGAAAGTGAGGTTTTTGATTTAGCCCGGGCTTGTTCAGTTTTGCTTCACGGTCACCACCTAGCACTGCCTCCTGACACCGCCGTGTGCCACCACTGCTCGGGTGGTAATGCTGTTGTGCATGCCTGAGAAGAGAAGGCTGACTTTGAGGGAGAATTCTTTAGAGTTCTCTCTCTAACTTTCTTGAACTATGAAACTATGAAACGTGTATTGTGTATTGCCAACCTCTTGTCTATTTATCGAGTTACAAGAGAGACCCCAAGTTGGTTTAAGATTGATCTTCCTATTGGGTTTGTATTTTACTTCAATCCTGTTCCTGGACTGATTCACATCCAACTGACACAAGAATTCACTTATCCTTAAACCAGTTCCTGGTCTAATTCAAAACCAATTGACACAAGTATTAATTAATTACTTAATTAATTAAATCTACCTTTGTCAATTACCCAATACATAATTAATCGTACCACTAACGGATTAATTATAGTACTACCATCCTACACCAGAACTGCTTCCGAAACAACAAAATTAATTATTCTTTAATCTCTCCACATCAAATATATAGTGCTCGTTAATTTATTAATTTACACAGTAAATTAACTTCTTATAATCTGAGATTAGTACCACTCAACCTTTTTATTATATCGGACATAAGTCCACCGCCCGGGTTTATTATAATAAACATAACGAGCTCATCTCGGGAGCACCATCACCCCGGACGCACCGGTACATGGTTTCCTTTCGACAAGTAACAGCACACCAAACAATCAAACACGCGCACCAAACCTACCGAGACTATTGGCCTCAAGTGGCCTTACCCTTTGACAGATTAAAATACACTATATATAATCCTCATGCCTGCTCAAGTCTAGAGATTTAGAGATAGAATACTGAGATCGAATAGTCTATTAAATCACTATAAGACAATTCAATCCAAAATGGTCATGTTCAATATGCTTCGGGCATATCTATATGATTCAATTAGTTAGACAAACCAATTTCAGAACCGCATGAGAACTTAAACTGACAGTGTGTCCAAAACTGTGTCAGGTATGAGCCTCATTTATATATTATATCTTTTAACCAATGATGAGATCGACTGTGTCACACCAGACACCTCATCATCTAATTACATAATATAAATGAACAACATACGTAAAACATAAAATAATTTAACTAAAACATTTAATTGATATATATGAACTGGAAAATAGTTTAATAATTGCAAAGCTTTAGTATTCAAAACCAACATACTAAGTGTCCTTCTGGGTTCTGCCCGTGCCGGTGATGATGATTGGACGCTCAGCTGATGATAGTTTCAGATGAGCGTCACATAGAAGTGTTCTGTCTTAGTCACCGTACACTGAAGGGTTGGACTTGGCTTCTCTAGACTCTGTAATTTCTGATCATCATCTTTTCACGTTCTCTTAACTCTGGCATTTGGTGATCATCATGTTGGGACTTAGGACGTTGTCGTCTGAAGATCATGATGTCCTTTTAAGCTTCTGTTGCTTCACATAGGCGCTATCTTCACTTTCTTGGTGTTACGTCCAGTAAACGGTGTAGTGAACTGGACGTTTTCATCTCATGTTCGCCAAACACTGGATTCTACTGGACTTAGTGAACTTCACGCTTATGTGAAGTTGTTGTCTGCTGGCCGTGTTTTTCCTTCAAGCTTGAGAGTCCTCGGTTCTGCTCCAAATGCTAAGTCTGAAGTTTGGTTTTCTACAGTTTTTATTCCATGCATATTTATCCTGCAATCAACACCAGTAGAGCCTTAACTAGTATTTTTACCATACAAACAGGTTGTGAATCTGTTCGTAAGCAGCTCAAAACTAGGCTAAAAAAAAGTAAAAATATGTATAAAATAGATTGCATCACAATACAGCAAAGAAATAATATCTTGAAAGGGAACAGTGAAGTATCAATAAGAATGTGGTAGTCATAACCATAGATGTTGCCCAAAAGATGCATCTACCTCTGCACAAACTGAATCAGAAGTTTCATATAAAAAAAGTATCATATCAACCTCCTGAATTGAAGAGTCATCTGCAAAGAAGGAAACATTTTTAATATTTATATCATTGAAGAACATCAATTAATTTTTATGATTTATAACTAGTAAATGTTATCTCAACCAATTAATTTTTATGATTTATAACTAGTAAATGTATTCTCAACCAATTATAGGCAAAAAAGGCCTATATCTACAGAATGTGTGATCAAAGTGGTCATAATAGGCAGGGTAACATGTGAAAGTACAATTTCTGATATGTTCAGGGGTGATACTCATGATAAGGCCACTTCAAATGAACAACATGCAAGCAACAAGGAATAGTTTTTTGTATGTTGATGGTTATTTTGATTAGGGTTACAGAATGTGTGGACTTGTTGTCCAACCAATTTTTCACTAGGGTTACAAAATGGTTATTTTGATTAGGGTCACATTCTGCATGGTCTGTAATTCTAAAATACTGAAAGTACAACTACATGTAACCTTTTGACTTGGATGTTGTTGGTATGGTACTGATTTAGATGGTATTCTGTTTCATTCATTACATTTAGATTAATTACTTTTTTAGCCCATTATATTACAATGAATAAGTTTTATAGTCCATTATATTATGACGCACAACTTGTTTAGTCCATTACATTATAAGGACTAACCTTTTTAGTCAATTACATTATATTGATTAAAGTTTTTTGTCCACTATTTAATGCAAAGAAATTTTCAATCTATTCAATGGAGCATAGGTCCCTACTCTAAACTATGTAATTGAATGGAAATGCACTACGACCTACGCATCACGTTCTTCACCATCTTCATCAATAACATCACCATCTTCCCCATAGTCATCAACAACTTGCGCATCGTTGTGAATGTCATTGGATGATGAAAAAACGTAAAAATACTAAATGTAATAGACTGGAATAGTTTTTCACTGAAAAAGTCTTTTTTTACAACCACAGGGATATGCAAACACCAAGAATGGAACATAGATCGAAATTCAACAACAAACAAATCAAACAAGTGACAACATCCACTAACTCTTCAATCAAACTATCCCCTAACAACTAATATGAACAAAACCAAGATATTGATAATCAATGATACTTTTACAAGAAAAGCAAGGTTGTTTTCCGCACACTTACATTTGTAATTGCATCCACAACTTCATATCCCATCCGATTCATCATTCATCACAGAATCGTCGATTGCCTCCGGTTGCCCAAGAAAAAGTCTTTTCTTACCTCACTCAACCCACTCTCAGCTTCCAATCTTGATTTCACAACTCATTCAATAAACCCATGGTAAGGCAATCGTGATAAATTCGACATGGATTTCTTATTGTAGTGGATAGTACAAAATCTAATACCGCCCCACACCTCCTACAATTAACCCTTTCAGACTGAAGATTAATCACGAGTTTTCCTGTTGGCCTGCTGTTTACACTCCCATTAGACATTTATTACTCCAATTTAAAAAACTTCTTATCGATATAATGTAAGCGAACAATGACGTAAGCAGGGCGGCACCAACGGGGCTGCAAAACGAAAGCGACAGAACTGGGTTTTTAGAAAGTTAAAGGTTAGGTTAACTTTTGTAAGGAGGTAGTAGTAAAAATAGTGGGACCGGGTGGTAAAATTATTTTTTTGATTATTTTATTATTTTGAGATTTTAGAATAAAATATATAATGTTAAGACGAAATTACCCCTGACAGAAAAATGAAAATTGGGTTTTGGATCAAAATTATGTAAATATATAATGTCATTGACCAAAATAAACATTTCTTTTTTGTAATTGGACAAAAAAGTATTTTGCCTATATGTAATGGACCAAAATTGAACTTTATTCCAAAAAAAAAAAGAGAAATTATATTTGCAATATAGAGATTAGCCAAAAACAAATACTAAAAGAAAATAATGAGTATGAATCACTTATCATAACAAACATTTTAGCTAACCTGAACATTTTCCATAGAACTATCTGTCTTTCTCATGTTGTACTTCCGTTTTTCTGGAATCCTGTTCCAAAGCATTATTCAGTCTCTTGCTAGTTTTGTAGGTAATTATTTCTTTTGGTTTCACCACTTTTATTCTACTTATATCAATTCTAACTTCACTTGGAGTAATACCTTTATCCAGGGGAATTACTGGATTAGCTTCTTGAACATTTTTCCTCTTCACCATAGATTTATCAATTTCTTCTCCTATGTTATGAAACAATCCTTAGCATATTTGTGCCTATCCTCACTTTCGGCTACTTTCGTCACCAAATCCATGAATAAATATGATAACTCTTTATAACTTGAGTAGATCATCTTCTTTTTCATCATCTACAATGCTAACTCCATTAGGACCCCGTGTCATTCCACTCTTAGCTGCCTTTGTCTAACGCTTCAAAATGTATTGATCCAGAATCCTCATAACATTCAATCTTTAAGGAATGTTCACATAAAATACCAACAAATTCTAACTTCTTACAGCTACAACTTACATCATTATTAGATGAATTGTATATAACTGTATGCTTCGATTGCTTGTTGATGCCAATGGATTTACTGTCGTGTACCGCTCATAATTAACAATTTATAAACCAAATACCACTGATTAAGGTAGTATACGGGTCAATCCACAGGGAACAGATGGTAGAACTCTACTGCCAAGTTAGAAAAATGCAGTAAAATTGTACAGGTATCACAACAGTATAGTGAGCAGTTAAAGAGTTGAATATATGAATACTAAATAAAGGAAATAAAAATGAACAAGGAAAGACAACAGATGAGAATTGGGATTTTTGCCCGCTGTCCTGTGCCAGTGATGATGATCGGATGCTCAGCTGATAGTATCTTCAGCTGAGCATCATTGGAAGTGTTCTGTCTTAGTCACCGTACACTGAAGGTTTGGACTTAACATCACAAAATGCTGTATTTTCTTATAGTCATCTTCTCATGTTCTCCTGATGCTAGCGTTTGGTGATCGTCTTGTTCGGACCATCGAAGCAAGCTGTCTTCTGAATAACATGATATTTTCTTAAGCTCATACTACTTTACTTCAACGTTACTCCACTTTGTCTGGGTCACGTCCAGTGAACAGTGTCATGAACTGGACGTCTTCAGCTCACGGTCGTCAAATGCTAGATTTCATTGGACTTAGTGAACTTCACGCTCAGCTGAAGATATCATCTTCTGGCCGTGTTATTCCTTCTAGCTTGAGAATCCTTGGTACTGCTCCAAATGCTAAGTTCGAAGTATGGTTTTCTACAGTCTCATTCCATGCATGTTTTAACCTGAAATTAACACAAGTAGAACCGTAACTATTATTTTTACCATACGAATAGATTAAGAATCTGTCCGTATGCAGCTCAAAACTGGACTTAAAACATGTAAAAATATGTATAAAATGAATTGCATCACTTGTGACTAGATCTGATATTGAAAATTATTCGGCTTCCAACTTTACTCTCCCTTTCAATTTTGCAATCAATTCATTTTCTTAGCTCATCACTACATTGTGCAAAAACATTGTATATGTACACTTGAGATGCATGTAACAAAATTTCCAAAGCAAATGTCTTGGCTGGAGTACTTTGGCCATATCTAAAATCCTCCAAACTTTTCTCATATCGAAAGTCATCTAGAAATCTCTAAAAGTGGTGAAAAAATTCAGCCAAATTATGCTTATAGCTTATATACTTCTTCACAACAGCATTCATGCACTCACTCCGTTGAGTTGTAGTGATATCAGCAAAAAAAGTTTCCTTACCGTTTATCGTTGCCCACTTTTCTTTTAAATCAAACAATCGTTGCAACCATTTGTTGTCCTGCAACTCATATTTTTCCAACTTATCATTCCATGCATTAAAAAAATCATATTCCTCTTCATGGTCATATACACACTTGCTAAAATCATATTAAAAAGCATGCTTAAACTTTGCAAAAACATCTGAGATATGGATTGCAACATTTTGATAAATGTGACATGTGCACAAACGATGAAAAGTTTTTACCATTGAGAAGCCAATGTTGTTGCCATCTTACTCTTGATCAGTTAAGATTGTTTTTGGCCTTTTACCCATCATAGCTCTTAAAAATGAGTTAAACAACCATTCAAAATTTGGAGTTGTTTCATCGTACAACAATGCTGCTCCAAAAACTGAAGTCTGCTTATGATAATTTACCCTAAGAAATAATACAATTAGTCTACCATATTGAAGTTTTTTGTAGATTGTATCGAAGCACACTACATCACCAAAACGATTAAAATCAATCCTCGTTCTTGCTTCAGCCCAAAATATATTTGTGATGAGGTCATCTTCGTCTACTTGAAATGCGCAATAAAAATTTGGATCTTCCAATTGCATCATTTGCAAATATTCCAAAATACCCCATGTATCTCCTTACTTTATAGCAATCGATCTCTTAACCACAAATAATTTTTTAAATCAGTTTGAATAAATCTAAGATTTTCCCGTCCACCTGAAGGAAAACTGAACAAGCCCGGGCTAAATCGAAAACCTCATTTTCGTGCAATGCATTCCAGAATAGGAAGCTTTCGACCAAGCTCAGGCTCAAATTAGTTTACCCATGAACGGATCTAGGCTTATACTTATTTAATTTATTAATCGGGACACAAAAGATTTGATCTTTAATTAAAGCGGAATTTAAAGATACTACCTTTTGAAGCGAAGTCCCTTGCTTAAAGAAAAACCAATTCTTTGTTGTGATTCCAATAGAAATCCAATCGATTACTCCAAGAACACTTCGAATATTGCGTGGGAAATAATCTATTGAAACTTACTTGCTTAGCCCACGAAAACCCACTAGAAAAATCACTCGATCAAAATCAAAATCTGTTCGAAAAAACTTGATCAAAAACTTGCCGCAAGCTAGTACCTTCTGCCGCAAGAAAACCCTGTTGTCCTGCTGTATAAACCGATTTGGATCGCTCAAAAGGCTCAACCTTTGGCCACGATCTGGACAAGCCGAGCTGCGGATCACCAAAGAGATCAAACGCAACAAGACCTGGATCAGTACCCCAAAGATATCACCTTGAACCTCCAAGAAATAACCCACCAGCAAACCGAACAGCAGTTGAAGAAACCCGCAAAACTGGATGAAAAATCCAGCGGATAAAACGCTTGAAGAACCCGACAGAACTAGCGATTAAATCATGGGCAAGGTCTGATCTTCGAACTTTGATTTAATTCGAGGAATGAGAAAACTTGTTCGACTTCGAAAAAAAAACTTCAAGAAGAAGAAATTCTCTTTCTAGAACTTTTCTCACTCTAAATTGTGCAAAACTTGTCTTGCAAGATTGTTCTTAGCTTTTCTTGGTCTCAAGTTATTCTATTTATAGGAGCTCGATTGGAGACCTAATGGGCTCTCGAGTTAGGCCTTAAAATTTGACTTTCGTTGACCGCTAAGTCTTCCTGACTAATCAACTCCAATCGACCCATTTAAATTAATTTATTTAATCCACTTTGTTAATTTAGTTTAATCGAACCCTTAGAATTAATTAATTCAAAATTGAATTAATTTCTAAATTCACTTTGTCGATTAAATATTAATTAAACCTTTTGGATTAATTAATTTACCTTGTCGATTAGTCAAATGTATAATCGGTCGTACCACTACCGGACCAATTATGGAACTACCGCTCGAAAACGACTTTACATCGCGCCATTATATTTTATTCTATCTCCCCACATTAAAGATCTAGCGCTCATCGATTTATCAATTTACTGACAAATTAATTCACCGAATTTTTGGTTTCCGAGATTAGTACCACTCGTCCTTTTATTAAACCGAATATAAAGTTCACCGGCCGGGTTTAGTATAATAACCTTACGAGCTCATCTCGGGAGCACCATCAACCCGGCTAACCGGTACGTGGATTCCTCCGACTAGCAATGGCACGTAAGAAGCTAAACACCGCATACCTAACCTACCGAGTTATTGGCCTCAATTGACCTCACTCTTTGGCAAATCAAAGCACACGATCCCAATCTCGGGATTGAGAGACGGAATACTAGGACCGAATTGACTACGCCGATCAGTATAAGTCAATTCTATCCAAACTGGTCGTGCTCAATATGCCCCGGGCATATCTGTGTGATTTAAACTAGTTTAGATAAACTAATTTCCAAACCACACAATAACCTATACCGATAGTATGATATAAAGGAACAAATTTGTACTGAAACAAAATGATATGTCAACTGTGGATATTAGTTTTTGATACAAGCCATAGCTTTTCTGTATTCAAAACTAACACCACCTGCCTCTGTTACCATGACATCAAGTATTTGTTTTTGCGGCATCCCACTATTTGGGCAACATCCACTTCAACCTTTTGAGCAGCATTCAACTTTCTAAAACATCTATACAAATGAGTCTTGCTTGGGTTATAGAGTTCATGATCATGGTCAGTAACAAATTTTACAATACGCTACTTACCATTTTCTCAATAGGAGATCTTTAGCATGACACTACATCCGCACCTTGTTTCAGCACGAGGACATTTAACGGTGACTATACCTTTGTCATTTCCTCTTTTACTTTGTCGATGGCAGCAAAAAATCCTATCCAAAACAATCTTTTTATCTCTCGTCAAATGTGCACCACTTATTCTAGTCCAAACCCCATCGATTTTGCATATTTTTGGTAGAACTCATATTCAGCCGATTCACTGTCGAACTCCACTCCAAGTTGATGAATCAATTCTTCTGAGACCAAATTTCTAGCATGCACAAAGTCATCATTTTTATTGCCTCCAACAGATGACGATGGTTGAATATTCTTATTAACTTTAACGAAATCTAGAGTTTGAAAATCCAATCTACGACGATGTAGACTTTCATTGGTTAAGCTATCATCAATGGCTTCAAAAGAAAAAAAAATCAACATTTAACTCTTAAGAATAATATTGTGATCAACATCTTAGTAATAATTTACCCCCAATACAAAATGAACAATAAAATTAGTATCCTACACTGCAAAGCACCATAAACAATCTAATAAAGTCCTTATTTAGAGGATAAAAAATAAAAAGAAACTTAAGAGAAGTCTAGTACTCTACCCTGTAATAATTAAAATACAGACATCATTAGCAAAGAGAATTTAAGTCTCTACCTGAACCATCCAAACTATTTTCATCCATAGGATTCATCCACATCTGGAAAAGAAAAACGCAAATTGAATTTACACATTGTATTAATAAGAATCAACAAGAAGTAGTGAACAGGATGAATTTTTAACCAAAAACAAAATAATGAGTATGAATCACAAAGTGCATAATGTCTTCAACGGTTGAATATTATAACTATTACTCTTCATGGAAGAATGATACCCAATGCCATTCCAATCTAAAGAATAGAAATGAGCTCTTGCTTCAATAGAGCTAGAAGATTTTAGAATGTGAGACATAATCGACCAAGAATCGCCATTTGAGTCAATAACTTGGGGTTGGTGTATCAGCATCATGACTGGTTACCAAAAGTGATTCGAATGTCCTATTAAGAACCCATTATGCTTTATACTTGTTGTAGATCCTAGTTATCGTATCTTCAAATCTTTGCTTAATTAATTACAGGCTTCATACATGAAAACACATGATGTGTATGGCCTACTCAAAGAAACAATGATGGAAAATAACTTGGGAGAACAAAAGCTTAGACTTAGCTCCAAAGTTGTTGATCATTTCATCACTTGAACAGAGAAATAATGATGGTGAAAACACAAATTTCACAAATAGAGATGAAAATCCATATCGTATCCATAGCAAAAATTAATAAAATGAATTGGACTTTACAAAATGAAAAGAGTAAAATGCAATATATAGGCAACATACTTTTTTAGTCCATTACAAAAAAATCCATGTATTTTGGTCCATTACATTATACATTTAGATAATTTTGGTCCAAAACTCCTTTTTCATTGTTTCTGTAGAGGGCAATTTCATCTTCACATTATATATTTTTATTTTAACTTTCAAAATTATAAAATAATCCCACTATTTTACTAACTCCTCCTAAATGTCCCTAATTTTTAGATAAATCCCTTTACACTCCCCTCCCCTTCCCCCTCTCTCCCCTCTGTCGCTGCCGCCCCTCTACCCTCCTCTCCGCCCCGTTCACCCCGTCGCCCCGCCTCCCCCCTCTGCTCCCCGGTCGCCCAGCTGCCCCCGCCACCCCCTCTGCCCCATCGCCTCGTCGTCCCCCTCTACTCTCCTTTCCGCCCCTCCCCTCCGATCACCCCGCCGCCCCTCTACTCTTCGCCCAGCCGCCCCGCCCCCTCTGCCTCTTGCTGTCACCCTGGCGCCCTCCTATCCACCGCCCCATTGTCGTCGCCGCCCCACCCCCCTCTGGCATTTTCTTTGTCATCCCGTCATGACCCCGACCCCCTTTACCCTCATCTCCTCTCCGGCGACCATGACTGAGAGGAGATGAGGGCAGAGGAGGCAGAGGGTGGGGGTAGAGTGAACGGGAGGTGAGCGGAAAGAAGGGCAGAGGGGGGCGGCTGGGCGACGGGAGGAGGGGAAGGGAGAGGGGGCGACAGTGAAGGAAACAGAACTGGTCTGGGCTAAATCAAAAATCTTACTTTCGTGCTATGCATTCCAGAATCGGAGATTTTTTATCTAGCCCAGACTCTAAATCATTTCCCCTGAACGGATCTAGGCTTTTATGAATTCGATTTATTAAAGCGACATGCTAAAAATTAAATCTTTAATTTAAATCAAAAGTCTTAAGATTATACCTTTAAAGCGTGTCTCTAGCAATATGAAAACCAAAGCTGAAAAATCCTGTTGTTTACTGACCGGAACTAATCACGAGAGAATCCCAAGAATGACTTCGTCTCTACTCAAAATTATGTGAGTGACTATCCATAAGGTAGCTAAGACACTAAGGAAGAAATCCATAAAAGACCCACTTTGAAAAACTTGTCAGATCCTCAGCAGATCATTGCCCGAAGATTGCTGCGCTTATTTACTGCCTGGTTGCCCAATCCACTATCGAATCCCTCGAATGACTCCGTCTTCACCCCGAAATAGTGTAGGCGACTATCCACGGGGTTAAGACACTAAGGAAGAAATCCAAAAGAAACCCACTCCAAAAAACTCGTCAGATCCACAGCAGATCGTTACCCGAATATCAGCCACCTATTTACCGCCTGGTGCAAAAAAATCCAAGAACCACCACCAAAAGAATTCTCCCACCACGATCTAGACAACCATAGCCATGGATCACCGATCAAGACCGAGATCTACACAACGGAGTTCGAATCAAGTGACTAGGAGAATCAAAAAGTTTGGCGGCATAAATCGAGGGACGGGGCAGCACGTACTGCGGTGAATAGGAAATCGGCGATCCAAAGGGCTGAACTTTTCGAAGATCGAAGGATCCTAAACCAACTTCAAGAAAGAACACAAGGAAGAAGAAGAGATTCTCTCTCTAGACTACTCCTTCTCACTCTAGGCAATTTAGCCACCAAGGTTTCTTTATGTCTTCCAAATGCCTTACAAGGACAATTTATAGGAGCTTCAAGGGAGACCTAGTAGGCTTTTGAGTTGGGCCTTAATGTTGGACTTTCGTTGGCTCTCTTAATCTTCCCTAGACTAATTAACTGCAATCGAACCTTTAGAATTAATTTATTAACCTAGTTTGTTAATTAAATATTAATCAAACTTTAGGATTATTTTATATAACCCACTTTGTCAATTAAATATTAATTAAACCTTTAGAATTGTTTAATTCACTTTGTCGATTAGTCCAACGCATAATTAGTCGTACCATTAACGGACCAATTATGGAACTACCACTCAAAAACGAATTTATTCCGCGCTCACTTTATTATTCTTCTATCTCCCCACATTAAAGATCTAGTGCTCGTCGATTTATAAATTTACTGACAAATTAATTCATCGACTTCTTGGTATCCGAGATTAGTACCACTTGACTTTCTTATTATATCGAACATAAATTCCACCAGTGGGGTTTAGTATAATAAACCTTACGAGCTCATCTCGGGAGCAACATTAACTCAGTGAACTGGTACATGGATTCCTGCGACTAGCAATGGCACACAAATAAGTCAAGCACCGCATACCCAACTTATCGAGATTTAGGCCTCAATTAACCGCACCCTTTGGCAAATCAAAGCATACGATATCTAACTCTCGTGTCTGCTCTAGTCTAGGGATTAAGAGATTAGAATATTAGGTTCGAATTAACTACGCTGATCAGTACAAGTTAATTCTATCCCGAACAGATCGTGCTCAATATGCCCTGGGCATATCCGTAAGATTTAATTATTCTATACAAACTAATTATCCAAATCACACGATAACCTAAACCAATAGTATGTTCAAACTATCTCAGTTACGAGCATCTATTTATCTATCATTACTTTAACCAATAAAGAGATCTACTGTGTTTTTCTATACCTCGTTATCTAGATATATGATATAAAGGAACAATTTATTACTGAAACATAATCGATATGTAAACTGTGAATATTAATTTTTCATACAAGCAATAGCTTTTCAGTATTCAGAACTAACAATCTCCCACTAATACTCAAAGCTATGTTCTGAAGTATAAAAACTGGTTCAATACACTTATTCTAATGTCACACCAAAATCTAGAGAACTATCAAGGTTCAGCCAAGTATCTAACTCCCATGCCCTTCACGTGGTTCTCAAAGACTTTTGCAGTCAATGTTTTCGTGAATGGATCTGCAAGGTTGTCTATTGATACTATCTTCACCCACGTCTCTCCTCTTTACGATTTATCTATTGGGTGGTACTCGCGCTCTATGTGTTTACTCGCCTTATGGATTTGTGGTTCCTTCAAGTTTCTCCCTGCACTATTGTTATCACATCAAACTGTGATAAACCTGGGTAACTCAGGAATCACATCTAAATCTACTATGAAGTTCCTGAACCACACGGCTTCCTTTGCTGCCTCTAATGCGGCAACGTATTCAGCCTCAATGGTGGAGTTTGCCATGCATTTCTGCTTGACACCCCGCCATACTATGGTTACACTTCTTAGAGTAAACACAAACCCAGAGGTAGACATTCTTTTGTCTATATCACTTTGGAAATCCTAATCTGTGTAACCCCTTGAAACTAGCTCTAGCACCCGATAGACCAAAACTTGGTCTTTCATTCGGCACAAATACTTGAGCTTTTCCTGGGTTACTCTGATATCTGCAAACTATGTCGACAGCAAAGCAATAATCAGCCTCGTACACAACATAGCATACATAAGACTTCCTACTGCAAATGCATAAGGAATTGTCTTCATGGCTTCTATCTACTTGGGAGATTGCTCATTAGATAGATGCACTCTATATCTGAAAGATAGAAAAACCTTCTTGGAGTTCTGCATGTTAAAATGAGCCAGAATCTTATCTATGTAGGAAGCCTGAGAAAGTGTCTGTGAATATCTCCAATGATCTCGAATAATCTTGATCCCAATGATAAGTTCAGCCTTTCCCAAATCCTTCATATCTAACTTGCTTGAACGACCATGCCTTTAAGTCTGATAATACATTCTTATTGTTGCCAATTAAGAAGATTATCATCTACGTAAAGTACAAAAAATACCACTTAGTTTCCATCACGTCTTCGATACACACAATGCTCATCTGGTCACTGAGTAAACCTATAATACTGGATTATCTCATCAAACCAGATGTTCCAATATCTGAATGCTTGTTTAATTCCATAAATGAACATCTTAAGCTTGCAAACCTTGTGCTCTTGGTGAAAGATTATTTGTCCGGGCCTAGCCAAAATTCACTTTCGTGCTATGCATACCAAAATCGGAATCTCTGGCAAGGCCTAGACGCTAGCACAATCACTATTCCAACCCTTTTGAAATAACATTGCGCAGGATCTAGGTTTGCACTTATTCGATTTATCACGCAACAAAAATTTTTAAGTAAACGGAAACATAAGAACTACCTATTGAAGTGTACACTCAGATGATTCTCTTGTATGCCTCAAGACTTTGCTTGTATGCTGAGTGGGCAGCAATCTAACCAGCATGTGGCCAATGGGTGAGGTCTACCGGTGCGTCCGGGGTGATGGTGCTCCCGAGATGAGCTCGAAATGTTTATTATACTAAACCCAGCCAGTGGACTTATGTCAGGTATAATAAAAAGGTCGAGTGGTACTAGTCTCGGAATTAAAGAAGTTAATTAATTAATTTATCAGTAAATTAATTTTAATTAACAAGCACTATATCTTTGATGTGGGAAGATTAATGAATATAATTTAATTAAGTTGATCCGGAAGCAATTCTGGTGTAGGATGGTAGTGCCAAAATTAATCCGTTAGTGGTACGATTAATTTTGTAATGGGTTAATTGAATAGGTAGATTTAATTAATTAATTGGTTAATTATTCCTAAGGGTTAATTCAGTAATTAACAAAGTGGAATTATTTAATTAATTCCTAAGGGTTAATTAAGTAATTAACAAAGTGGAATTATTTAATTAATTAATTAAGTCTTAAGTTTCAATTGGAATTAGGAAATCCTAGAGATTAGGAAATCTAGTAGGATTTGGTTTATCCTATCAGATTGGTTGCCTCATTGGATTTGGAAACTAATTCATTACCTAAACCCATTAGGAAGACCAATCCTAAACTAACTTGGAGTGTCTCTTGTAACTCTATAAATAGACAAGGGAACAGTTATTCAAGAAACACAATTCAACAATTAATCCACAGGATTTCTAGAGAGAGAAAATGTTTCTCTCTCCAAGTTCAATTTTCAAGAAAGTGTGCTGCTGGTTTTTGGGCTTCTAGTGGCTGAAATTTTGGCGTTGGTTTATACCAGCTGCACGTAGCTTTCTCTCTCTATGAGCGGTGCGTTTATAGTACGTGTCAGGTGCTGCGGGGCTAGAATTTTCTAGCAGGTGGATTGTGGTGAGTAGCTGATCAATTGATTTCTAATTCGTTGCCCACACAACGTGAAGTCATAGTCTTGAGGCATACAAGAGAATCACCAAGTGCACGCTTCAAAGGTACTTTTCTAAGATTCCGATTTATTAGAAATTTTTGTTGCGTGGTAAATCGAGCAAGTGCAAACCCAGATCCTACCAAAATCTTTCAATTGGTATCAGAGCCTGGTTTAGGGGGTTCTGTGCTTGTTCGATTTATTACATGGTTTTATTTGCAGGTGGTTTAGAATCCCGACTATTATGGTTATATTTGTATGGGTTTTAATTAAACTCCGAGACATGTCCGGATTTAATTTTATTATGAATGTTTGCAATAGTATAACCACGTGCTGGAAGTCGTGTAGGATTAGATTAAATCTGTAGTAGGATTTTTTCTATGTAATTTCGATTATTTAATTTTCCTAGAATGCCTTGTAGTAGGAAAATTATTTTTTTTATGTAATCGAAGGCGTTATGGTGGGCGAATTGCAAGAAGACCAAATAGCGTGGGAAAAAGTGAAGGAGGAGTTGGCGGCAGGAGGCAACGCCTGCAACGACCGCCAGCAGCAAGTCGCGCCGGCTGGGTGGCCAGTAGCAGTAGCAGCTGCTGCCACCCCCAGGGCGCAGCACCCACGTGCGGCTGCGCGCGCACGCTGATAAGCGCGCAGGCCCACGCGAGCGCGTGGCCGCCCGGGCGCATGGGCGCATAGGCGCGGGCAGTGCGGCCTTCGGGCCATCCTGCGGCCCGGGCGGCCCGTTCGGGCCGTTCGGGCTGTTTTTGGCCCGTTTTTCCTCCAGTTTTTGTTTTTTGAAGTTCAAGACTCTCTCCATCGAGTGACGTGACGGGCAAAGGATGGAAGCAATTAAAACCATAATAGTCGGGAAATTTATTTTACGTATTTATTTCCCGTATTTATCGTTTTAATTTTTATGCTGTATATTAGATGCATGAATTAAAGCATGTCTGGTTTTATGGTTGCATATAACTTAGGTTAGTTAATTGCATGTTAAAGCTGGAAAAACCCTCAATTTGGAAATCTAAGTGGGAGCAGGTTGTGTTATATCCCCATGGCCTCTATTACGGGTTCATATGCGATGTGGGTGGGCTTGCGCGTTGGCATTAGGGCCTTCCTCCATTCGGATGAGTCTAGCCCCGAGATCGCTAGACTATGAACTTCTGAGTAAGATGACTAGAGTGAGTTTAACTAGGAGAAATGCGACACCCTATCCATCTGAGGCGCACTATCCTGAGGTAACAAACTCAGAAGTCACGTAATGGCACACACTTAGTGTACGATCTGCAGTATTCCTCCCGCGAGGTTACGCTGCTTACTTGTGCGGCTGAAAGCACTGACTATTAGCTACATTGATCAAAAGATCGTTGGTCAGATAGTGTAGTTAATGAACTTGGTTCTTCTCAAACGAATGTGGGTTAGTGTAAACGTCCACACTGTGTGGCTTGCGAGAATACCAGTGGATGAGATGTTAGTGGATTAATATTATTGTTTTGAGGGAAATCAATAATTAATTGGATTTTCATGTTTTCAAAAATTCTAGCATATATAACTGAAACATTGTTTGTTTACTTTCCAATTTAAATCGATATGGCATTCAATCCTTTAGCTGCTATTTTGAAAAACAACAATTTAACTGGAACTAATAATGTCGATGGAAGTCGTAACTTGGACATTGTCCTTAGGGCTGAGAGCACTCCTGTGAGAGATCGTGTCATTGACATGATTAGTAACATCAACAAGGTTGAGGTAGTGGGAGGCAAAATTATTGGTGAAACCAAAGACGATATTGTCCTCTGGAGCTTGCCTCAAAGCTATGAGCGGATTCGGTTGAACTACAACATAAGTAAGATGTTGTGGAGTTCATCCGAGCTCTTGGCAGAGTTGATGGCGGCTAAGAGTCTTCTTCAAGAGAAGAAGCGAGCTTTAGTCGCAGTGGAAGCTTTAGAATCTTCTTCTGAGCCTGAGGCTGGAAAGAAGAAGAGAAAGCTCGAGGGAGTAGCTAAAAAGGCACAAATTGTGCCTAAGCCAGATATTGCAAAGAAGAAGTCGAAAGATAAGTGCTTAAAGTGCAATAAGATGGGACATTGGAAAGCGGATTGTCCAAAGCTTATAAGTACGATAAATTATGCCTTAATTACTGAGACATGTTTAGCGGCGATTCCCACAGATACTTGGTGTGTGGATTCAGGTGCCAGTGACCATGTTTGTAATTCTTTGCAAGGGTTCCAAGTAACCCAGAAGCTTAGAGAAGGCGAATTGGATATCTACTTAGGCGACACTACAAGAGTGTCAGTAGAAGCAGTGGGAGTAGTTAAGTTGAATTTCGAAAATTCTAGCTTAGAGTTAGTTAATTGTCTTTATGTACCGAGTTTTAGAAAGAACATGATTTCGGTTTCTAAACTCTTAAAGAACGGGTATAAGTTTATTTTTTCTGATGAATGTGTTGTTATTAGAAAAAATGGAAAACTTATTTGTTCTGGTTTATTGGCGGACAATTTGTTTGTGGTTAACTCTAACTCCCTCTGTTCCGCAAAACATAGAGATAGATAGCTCAGAATCTAACATTAATAAGAGGAAGAAACCTTCTGAAATGAATCAAACCTATCTTTGGCATCTAAGGCTAGGTAATATAAACCTTAGTAGGATTCAAAGGTTGGTCAATAATGGACCTTTGGGTTCATTAGATATTGACAGTTATGCAACCTGCGAATCTTGCTTGGAGGGTAAGATAACCAAGAGACCTTTTAAGGCAAAAGGTTATTGAGCTAAAGAAGTATTAGAATTGATTTATTCTGACTTGTGTGGACCTATGACGGTCCAGGCACGAGGGGGATATGAGTATTTCGTGACGTTCACGGATGACTACTCTAGGTACGGATACATTTACCTAATGCGCCACAAGTCCGAATGTTTTGGCAAGTTCGAAGAGTTTCGGGCAGATGTGGAGAAGCATCATGGTAAGAGTATCAAGACACTACATTTAGATCATGGTGGGGAGTACCTGTCCCATGAATTTAGAGATTACCTTACTGAGGTAGGAATTCAGTCTCAGTTGTCTGCACCTGGCACGCCACAGCAGAATGGTGTAGCAGAAAGGAGGAATCGAACTCTTATGGAAATGGTTAGGTCAATGATGAGCTACAGTGATTTGCCAAGTTTGTTCTGGGGATATGCCTTGGAAACGGCAATGTATATTCTTAATCTTGTACCATCTAAAATCGTGCCTTCAACCTCAGTAGAGTTGTGGAATGGGCGGAAGCCCAGTCTAAGACATCTCAGAATTTGGGGCTGCCCAGCACATGTGCTTAAGGCAGATACGGCTAAGTTAGATGCAAGAACTGAATTAATGCTATTTATAGGATATCCTAGGGGAACGAAAGGTGGTCTATTCTATAGTCCTAAAGATCAGAAGGTGGTGGTAAGTACCAACGCTAGATTTTTAGAAGAGGACTATATCTTAGACCACAAGCCCAAGAGTAAGATAGTACTAGAAGAGCTTAGACGACAAACTACTAATCCTGATGCAACAGTACAAGTAGATACACCACATACTGCACATGAGATCACAGATGATGCGCCTACACAGGCGGTGCCTCGTCGTAGTGGAAGGGTTATGAGACAGCCCGACAGGTTCGTTGGCGTGGGAAAGGCCTCAGACCTAGTCCCAGGTGTGCCTGAACCTGACCCAGTTAACTACAATGAGGTGCTTCGAGATAAAAATGCAGAATCTTGGCGTAAGGCAATAATATCCGAGATGAGGTCAATGGACCACAATCAAGTCTGGGAGCTTGTGGACCTGCTTGATGGGTTTAAGCCCATTGGATGCAAGTGGGTCTACAAACGTAAGAGAGGACCTGACGGGAAGGTAAAAACCTTTAAAGCTAGGCTGGTGGCGAAGGGGTATACTCAGAAAGAGGGAATCGATTATGAGGAAACCTTCTCCCCGGTAGCCATGCTTAAGTTGATCCGGATTCTCTTGGACATAGCTGCTCATATGGATTATGAGATTTGGCAGATGGATGTCAAGACAGCTTTCCTGAACGGAAGTCTTGAGGAAACCATCTTTATGCTGCAACCAGAGGGATTCATTGAAAAATGCCAAGAGCATAAGTTTTGCAGGCTTAAGAGGTCTATTTATGGACTTAAGCAGGCATCCAGATCTTGGAACATTCGGTTTGATGAGGTAATCCAGTCCTTTGGATTTACTCCGTGTCCGGATGAGCAATGTGTATATCGCAGACGTGATGGAAACTCAGTGGTGGTTCTTGTGCTTTACGTAGATGACATTCTATTGATTGGCAACAACAAGAAAGTGTTATCAGACGTAAAGGCATGGCTGTCCAAGCAATTTGATATGAAGGACTTAGGGGAAGCGGGACATATCCTTGGGATCAAGATTATTCGAGATCATAGGAAACGTTCACTAATGCTCTCCCAAGCTTCGTACATAGATACGATTCTGGCCCATTTTAACATGCAGAACTCCAAGAAAGGTTTTCTACCTTTCAGGCATGGAGTGTTTCTATCTAAGGAACAGTCTCCTAAGACTGTTAAGGAGATAGAGACCATGAGGACAGTTCCATATGCTTTGGCAGTAGGAAGTCTCATGTATGCCATGTTGTGTACGAGGCCTGATATATGTTATGTCGTTGGCATGGTGAGCAGATATCAGAGTAACCCCGAGAAAGCTCATTGGGAGGCAGTAAAATGCATTCTCAAGTATTTACGCAGAACGAGAGACCAAGTTCTGGTCTATTAGGCATCTGAGCTGGTATCACGAGGTTACACAGATTCAGATTTCCAAGACGACAGGGACAAGAGCAAGTCTACCTCAGGGTATGTGTTTACTCTAGGAGGTGGAGCCATAGTTTGGCGGAGTGTCAAGCAGAAATGCGTGGCGGACTCTACCATGGAGGCCGAGTACGTTGCCGCATCAGTGGCAGTGAAAGAAGCAGTGTGGCTCAAGAACTTCCTAGTGGACTTAGATGTGATTCCTGGTTTGTCGAAGTCTATCACGGTTTATTGTGATAATAATGGTGCAGTAGTAAACTCGAAGGAACCACGAGCCCACAAGGCGAGTAAACATATACAGCGCAAGTACCACCTGATACGAGATATCGTAAAGAGGGTAGACGAGGTCATGGCTAAGATAGCATCAGAGGATAACCTTGCAGATCCGTTCATGAAAACATTAACTTCTAAAGTCTTTGAGGCTCACGTGAAGGGCATGGGGATCAGATGCTTAGGAGAGCCTTGACAGTTTTTCTAGATAGATAGCAGCAGATTGTATAGGATTATATGTAGTTGTATACTTAAAGCACAGCTTAAGTATTAGTGAGAGATTGTTGGAGTAGAATACATAAACTATGCTTGTATTGTACAGTTTCCCAGTTTAATATATCGATTTGTGTTTCAATTATATTTTGTTGTGCATGTTTATGTCCATTTATATTATGTAAGTAGATGATGAGGTGTCTGGTGTGACACAGTAGATCTCATCATTGGTTGAAAGACATAATATATAAATGAGGTTCGTAACCGAGACAGTTTTGGACAAACTGTCGGTCTAGGTTATTATGTGATTCAGATAATTATTTGTCTAAACTAATTGAATCATATAGATATGCCCGATGCATATTGAACTTGACTCTTAGAAATGATTTGTCTTGTACTGATTTAATAGACAAATCAATCCTTGTATTCTATCTCTAAATCCCTAGACTCGAGTGGGCATGAGGATTAGACATAGTGTACTTTGATATACCAATGGGTGAGGTCAAATGTGGCCAATAGTCTCGGTGGGTTAGGTGCGCGTGTTTAGTTACTTGGTGTGCTACTGCTTGTCGAAAGGAAACTATGTACCGGTGCGTCCGGGGTGATGGTGCTCCCGAGATGAGCTCGAAATGTTTATTATACTAAACCCGGCCGGTGGATTTATGTCAGGTATAATAAAAAGGTCGAGTGGTACAAGTCTCGGAATTAAAGAAGTTAATTAATTAATTTATCAGTAAATTAATTTTAATTAACGAGCACTATATCTTTGATGTGGGGAGATTAATGAATATAATTTAATTAAGTTGTTCCGGAAGCAATTCTGGTGTAGGATGGTAGTGCCAAAATTAATCCGTTAGTGGTACGATTAATTTTGTAATAGGTTAATTGAATAGGTAGATTTAATTAATTAATTGGTTAATTATTCCTAAGGGTTAATTCAGTAATTAACAAAGTGGAATTATTTAATTAATTCCTAAGGGTTAATTAAGTAATTAACAAAGTGGAATTATTTAATTAATTAATTAAGTCTTAATTTTCAATTGGAATAAGAAAATCCTAGAGATTAGGAAATCTAGTAGGATTTGGTTTATCCTATCAGATTGGTTGCCTAATTGGATTTGAAAACTAATTCATTACCTAAACCCATTAGGAAGACCAATCCTATACCAACTTGGAGTCTCTCTTGTAACTCTATAAATAGACAAGGGATCAGTTATTCAAGAAACACAATTCAACAATTAATCCACAGGATTTCTAGAGAGAGAAAATGTTTATCTCTCCAAGTCGAATTTTCAAGAAAGTGTGCAGCTAGTTTTTGGGTTTCTAGTGGCTGAAATTTTGGCCTTGGTTTATACCAGCTGCGCGTAGCTTTCTCTCTCTGCGAGCGGTGCGTTTATAGTACGTGTCAGGTGCTGCGGGGCTAGAATTTTCTAGCAGGTGGATTGTGGTGAGTAGCTGATCAATTGATTTCTAGTTCGTTGCCCACACAACGTGAAGTCATAGTCTTAAGGCATACAAGAGAATCACCAAGTGCACGCTTCAAAGGTACCTTTCTAAGATTTCGTTTTGTTCGAAATTTTTGTTGCGTGGTAAATCAAGCAAGTGCAAACCCTGGTCCTACCAAAATCTTTCAAAATTAACCCATTACAAAATTAATCGTACAACTAACGGATTAATTTTGGCACCATCATCCTACACCAGAACTACTTCCGGAACAACTTAGTTAATTTATATTCATAATCTCCCCACATCAAAGATATAATGCTCGTTAATTTATTAATTTACTGATAAATTAATCAATTAACTTTTTTAATTCTGAGACTAGTACCACTCAACCTTTTTACTATACCGGACATAAGTCCACCAGCCGGGTTTAGCATAATAAACATTACAAGCTCATCTCGGGAGCACCATCACCCCGGATGCCCGGTACATGGTTTCCTTTCGACAAGCAGCAGCACACCAAGCAACCAAACACGTGCACCCAACCTACCTAGACTATTGGCCACAATTGACCTCACCCATTGGCAGATCAAAGTACACTATGTTTAATCCTCATACCCACTCGAGTCTAGGGATTAAGAGATAGAATACCAAGAACGATTTGTCTATGAAATCAGTACAAGACAAATCATTCCTAATGGTCAAGTTCAATATGCCACGGGCATATCTATATGATTCAATTAGTTTAGACAAACCAATTATCCAAATCACATAATAACCTAAACCGACAGTTTGTCCAAAGTTGTCTTGGTTACGAACCTCATTATATATTATGTCTTTTAACCAATGATGAGATCTACTGTGTCACACAAGACACCTCATCGTCTAACTACATAATATAAGTGGACAAATAATGCACAACTAAATTTAACCAAAACATTAATCGATATATTAACTGGGAAAAAGTACAATACAAGCATAGCTTATGTATTCAACTCCAACAATCTCCCACTAATACTTAAGTTGTGCTTTAAGTATACAACTACATCAACTCCTATACAATCTGCTACTATATATCTAGAAAAAACTATCATGGCTCTCCTAAGTATCTGATTCCCATGCCCTCCACGTGAGGCTCAAAGACTTTTGAAGTCAATGTCTTCTTTAACGGATTTGCAAGGTTATCCTCTGATGCTATCTTAGCCACGACCACGTCTTCCCTCTTTACGATATCTCATATCAGGTGGTACTTGCGCTGTATATGTTTACTCTCCTTGTGGGCTCATGGTTCCTTCGAGTTTACTACTGCACCGTTGTTATCACAATACAACGTGATAGACTTCTGCAAACCAGGAATTACATCTAAGTCCACTAGGAAGTTCTTGAGCCATACTGCTTCTTTTGCTGCCTCTAATTCGACAACGTATTCAGTCTTCATAGTAGAATCCACCATGCATTTCTGCTTGACACTCCACCAAACTATGGATCCACCTCCTAGAGTAAACACATACCCTGAGGTTGACTTGCTCTTGTCCCTGTCGCCTTGGAAATCTAAATCTGTGTAACCTCGGGGTACCAACTCTGCGCCTGATAAACCAACACTTGGTCTCTCGTTCTATGCAAATACTTGAGAATTCATTTTACTGTCTCCCAATGAGCTTTCCTGGGGTTACTCTGATATCTGCTTACAATGCCAATGGCATAACAGATATCAGGCCTCGTACACAACATTGCATACATGAGACTTCCTACTGCCAAAGCATAAGGAACTGTCTTAATGGCCTCTATCTCCTCAACAGTCTTGGGAGACTATTCTTTAGATAGATGCACTCCATTTCTGAAAGGTAGAAAACCTTTCTTGGAGTTATGCATGTTAAAACGGGCCAGAATCGTATCTATGTACGAAGCTTGGGAGAACGTTAACAAACGTTTCCTACGATCTCAAATTATATTGATCCCAAGGATATATCCCGCTTCCCCTAAGTCCTTCATATCAAACTGCTTTGACAGCCATGTCTTTACGTCTGATAACACTTTCTTGTTGTTGTCAATCAATAGAATGTCATCTACGTAAAGTACAAGAAACACCACTGAGTTTCCATCACGTCTGTGGTACACACATTGCTCATCCAGACACTGAGTAAATCTGAATGACTGGACTACCTCATCAAACCGAATATTCCAAGATCTGGATGCCTGCTTAAGTCCGTAAATGGACCTCTTAAGCCTACAAACCTTATGCTCTTGGCCTTTTTCAACGAATCCCTCTGGCTGCTGCATGAAGATGGTTTTCTCAAGACTTCTGTTCAGGAAAGCTGTCTTGACATCCATCTGCTATATCTCATAATCTAAATGAGTAGCTATGGCCAAGAGAATTTGGATCGACTTAAGCATGGCTACCGAGGATAAGGTTTCCACATAATCAATTTTCTCTTTCTGAGTATACCCCTTCGCCACCAGCCTAGCTATAAAGGTTTCCACCTTTCCGTCAGGTCCACTCTTACGTTTGTAAACCCACTTGCATCCAATAGGATTAAACCCATCAGACAAGTCCACAAGCTCCCAGACTTGATTGTGGTCCATTGACCCCATCTCGGATATCATTGCCTTACGCCAAGATTCTACATCTTTATCTCGGAGAGCCTCATTATAGTTTACTGGGTTAGGTTCAGGCGCACCTGGGACTAGGTCTGAAGCCTCTCCCATGCCAATAAACCAGTCGGGCTATCTTACAACCCTCTCACTACGACGAGGCACCACCTTCGTAGGCGTATCATCTGTGATCTCTTATGCAGTGTGTAGTGTATCTACTGGTGCTGGTGCATCAGGATTATTAGTTTGTCTCCTAAGCTCTTCTAGTACTATCTTAGTCTTGGGCTTGTGATCTAGAATATAGTCTTTCTCAAAAAATCTAGCGTTGGTACTAACCACCACCTTCTGATCTTTAGGACTATAAAATAGACCACCTTTCGTTCTCTTAGGATATCCTACAAATAGCATTAATTCAGTTCTCGCATCTAACTTAGCTGCATCTGCCTTGAGCACATGTGCTGGGCAAACCCAAACTCTGAGATGTCTTAGACTGGGCTTGCGCCCGTTCCACAACTCTACTGGGGTTGAAGGCACGGTTTTAGATGGTACAAGATTAAGAATATACATCGTTGTTTCTAAGGCATATCCCCAGAATGAACTTGGCAAATCACTATAGCTCATCATCGACCTAACCATTTCCATGAGAGTTCGATTTCTTCTTTCTGCTACACCGTTCTGCTGTGGTGTGCCAGGTACAGACAACTGAGACTGAATTTTGACCTCACGGAGGTATTCTCGAAATTTGTGGGAGAGGTACTCCTCACCACGATCTGATCGCAGTGTCTTGATACTCTTACCATGATGCTTCTCCACATCTGCCCGAAACTCTTTGAACTTTCCAAAGCATTCGGACTTGTGACGCATTAGGTAAATGTACTCGTACCTTGAGTAGTATCCATGAACGTCACGAAATACTCGAACCCACCTCGTGCTTGGACCGACATTGGTCCACACAAGTCAGAATGAATTAACCCTAATACTTCTTTAGCTCTATAACCTTTTGTTTTAAAAGGTCTCTTGGTCATCTTACCCTCCAAGCAAGATTCGCAGGTTGAATAACTGTCAATCTCTAATGAACCTAAAGGTTCATCATTGACCAACCTCTAAATCCTACTAAGGTTTATATGACCTAGCCTGAGATGCCAAAGATAGGTTTGATTCATTTCAGAAGGTTTCTTCCTCTTATTAATGTTAGATAAAGAGCTATCTATTTCTATGTTTTGCACAACAGGGGAGTTAGAGTTAACATCAAACAAATTGTCAGCCAATGAACCAGAACAAATAAGTTTTTCATTTCTTCTAATAAATACAGAATCATCAAAAAAATAAACTTATAGCCGTTCCTTAAGAGTTTAGAAACCGAAATAAGGTTCTTTCTAAAACTCGGTACGTAAAAAAAATTAACTAACTCTAATCTAGAATTTTTGAAATTCAAAATAACAACTCCCACTGCTTCTACTGACACTCTTGTAGTGTCACCCATGTAGATGTCCAGCCCACCCTCTCTAAGCTTCCGGATTACTTTGAACCCCTACAAAGAATTACAAACATGATCAGTGGCGCCTGAATCCACACACAAAGTATCTGTGGGAATCACCTCTAAACATGTCTAAGTAATTAATGTAGAAACTATCGTACCTTTAGGCTTTGGACAATACGCTTTCCAATGTCCCATTTTCCCGCACCTGAAGCACTTGCCTTTGGGCTTGCTCTTCATTGTGATTTCAGGCTTAGCAGTAAGTTTCTTGGAATTCTTCTTTTTCTTATTCTTCTTGCCTTTAGGCGCAGAAGAAGAACTTGAAGCCTTTTCTGTGACCAAAACTTGCTTCTTCCCGTGGAAGATGCCTTCGGCCGACACCAAATCAGTTAAGAGCTCGGGTAGAGTGTAAACTCTTTGGTTCATGTTATAATTGACTCGAAACTGAACAAGAGGGTAAGCTCTGGATGATGATATCTATCTGCCTTTCTGGGTTGATTTCACCTCCAAACACCTCTATCTCATTGATGTTACTGATCATGTGTAACACATGATCTCTCACCGATCCGCCCTCAGCCATCTTAGTGTTCATTAACTTTCTCATGGCTGCTTGCCTAGCAGTCCTGCCTTGATGAGCGAACATCTCCCTCAGGTGAGCCAATATGTTGAAGGCAGAGACCATGGGATAAAGCTGATGTTGTAGCACATTTGAAACAATAGCCAAAATATAGCACCGCGTCATCTTATCCACTTTTCTCCACCTGGCATAGGCATCCCTATCCTCTTAAGGAGAGTCCTCGTTAGGAACATCTGGACATACTTCGGTGAGCACAAACTTATACTGCTCTGCCGTCAGGACAATGTCCAAGTTACGACTCCAGTCGACATAATTAGTTCCAGTTAACTTATTGTCATTCAATATAGCAGCTATGGGGTTGAATGTCGTATCAAATACTGTAAAATAAATAGACAATGTTTTAGTTATGTAATCTAGAATTTTGAAAACAAAATTCTAATATTATTAACTTCTCCCAAAACAATAATTATAATCCACCAACATCTCATTCACCGGGATTCTCGCAAGCCACGATAGTGTGGACGTTTACGCTAACCCACATTCATTTGAGAAGAACCAAGTTCATTAACTACACTATCTGACCAAATGATCTATTGATCAATGTAGCTAATAGTCGGTGCTTTTAGCCGTACAAATAAGCAGCGTAACCTCGATGGGAGGAATACTGCAAATCATACACTAAGTGTGTTCCATTACATGACTTCTGAGCTTGTTACCTCAGGATAGTGAGCCTCAGATGGAGAGGGTGTCGTATTTCTCCTAGTTAAACTTACTCTAGTCATCTTACTCAGAAATTCATAATCTAGCGATCTTGGGGTTGGACTAATCCGAATGGAGGAAGGCACTAATTCCAACGTGCAATCCCACCCACATCGCATATGAACTCGTAATGGTGGCCGTGGGGATATTAAACCAACCCGCTCCCACTTAGATTTCCAAATTTAGGTTTTTTCCGGTTTTAACATGTAATTAACTAACCCTAAGTTATATGTAACCATAAAACCATCATGCCTTAAAATCATGCATCTAAAATACAACATAAAAATTAAAGCACAAAATTAAAACAATAAATACGGGAAATAAATGCGAAAAATAAATTTCCCGACTATTATGGTTTTAATTGCTTCCATCTTCTGCCTTGATATCGTGCCCCACCACGTAACTCGATGGAAAAAGTCTTGAACTTCAAAAAATGAAACTGGAGGAAAAAATGGGCCAAAACTCCCCTCGAACGGGCCATTCGCACACAGCGACAATGAGCCGTGCGCGCTGCTGGCAACTGCTGTGCGCTGCTACCGAGCACTGGCGCAGTAAACTGCTGCGCCGTGCGGCAGCAGAACTGCTGCTATCGGCGCTTGCCGGCGGTGGCTCGCCGGTGCCGCCCCCTGCCACCAATCCCTCATTCGCTTCTTTTACGCTATTTGGTATTCTTGTAATTCATTCTGGGTTTTCCTGGGTTTCTGCGAATTAACGATAACCCAAAACCCAGAATTCAAGTTGCCCACCATAATGTCTTCGATTACAAAAAAAAATTAATTCTCTTACTACAAGGCTTTCTAGGAAAATTAAAGAATCGAAATTACATAGAAAAATCCTACTACATATTTGATCTAATCCTACATGGCTTCCAGCACGTGGTTATACCATTACAAACATTCATAATAAAATCAAATCCGGACATGTCCCAGAGTTTAATTAAAATCCATACAAACGTAACCACAATAGTTAGGATTTCATAACCACCTGCAAATAAAACCATGTAATAAATTGAACAAGCACAAACCCCAAAACCAGGCTCTGATACCAATTGAAAGATTATCTGCCCGGGCCTAGCCAGAAACTCACTTTTATGATATGCATTCCAGAATCGGAATCTCTGGCCAGGCCTAGACTCTAGCACAATCACTATTCTAACCCTTTTGAAATAACATTGCGCAGGATCTGGGTTTGCACTTATTCGATTTATCACACAACAAAAATTCTTAATTAAGCGAAAACATAAGAATTACCTATTGAAGCGTACACTCAGGCGTTCTCTTGTATGCCTCAAGACTTTGCTTGTATGCTGTGTGGGCAGCAATCTAACCAGTAATTTGATCAGCTAATCACCATAATCCACCTGCCAGAAAAATTTCAGCACAGCTGCACCAGGCGCGTACAATTCATGCACCGCCCACAGAGAGAGAGAGAGAGAGAGAGAAAGCCACACGAGCCGCCAAAAATTGAAGAAAATTGGCAGCCCTAAAGCTTTGTGAAATCCGATTTTAAGAGAGAGAAATTTTCTCTCTCTAGGTTTTTCTCTCTCTAAGTTTTCTTGTCTTGAAAACTTTTGAATTGTATATTGTGGAATAGCTAATCCCTTGCCTATATATAGAGTTACAAGAGAGACCCCAAGTTGGTTTAGGATTGGTCTTCCTAATGGGTTTAGGTAATTAATTAGTTTCCAAATCCAATTACGTAACCAATCTGATAGGATAAACCAAATCCTACTAGATTTCCTAATCTCTAGGATTTCCTAATTCTAATTGAAACTTAAGACTTAATTAATTAATTAATTAATTAATTCCACTTTGTTAATTACTCAACTAACCCTTAGGAATAATTAATCAATTAATTAATTCTACCTATTCAATTAACCCATTACAAAATTAGTCATACCACTAACGGATTAATTTTGTCACCACCATCTTACACCAGAATTGCTTTCGGAACAATTTAATTAATTTATATTCATAATCTCCCCACATCAAAGATATAATGCTCGTTAATTAATTAATTTATAATTTATTAATTTACTGATAAATTAATTAATTAACTTTTTTAATTCCGAGACTAGTACCACTCGACATTTTTACTATACCGGACATAAGTTCACTGGCCGGGTTTAGTATAATAAATATTACGAGCTTATCTCGGGAGCACCATCACAGCGGATGCACCGGTATATGGTTTCCTTTCGACAAGCAGCAGCACACCAAACAACTAAATACGCGCACCCAATCTACCGAGACTATTGGCCACAATTGACCTCACCCATTGGCAGATCAAAGTACACTATGTCTAATCCTCATGCCCACTCGAGTCTAGGGATTAAGAGATAGAATACCAAGAACGATTTGTCTATTAAATCAGTACAAGACAAATCATTCCTAATGGTCAAGTTCAATATGCCCCGGGCATATCTATATGATTCAATTAGTTTAGACAAACCAATTATCTGAATAACATAATAACCTAAACCGACAGTTTATCCAAAGCTGTCTCGGTTACGAACCTCATTTATATATTATGTCTTTTAACCAATGATGAGATCTACTGTGTCACACAAGACACCTCATCATCTAACTACATAATATAAGTGGACAAATAATGCACAACTAAATTTAACCAAAACATTAATCGATAGATTAACTGGGAAAAAGTACAATACAAGCATAGCTTATGTATTCAACTCCTACACTTGGGCCTTTGTAATATAATCATTGTTCATTGCCAAGTATTTGCATCTTTATCTTGGAGTACCTTATTTTGTTCGTGAGTGCAAGGGACCAAATCCGAAGATTTTCCCAAGCTCACATATCTCTCTGGTTGTCTGATAATCCTCCTACTACGACGAGGTACCGCCTGTGTAATCGCATCATCTGTGACAACTCTTGCAGTATTCTGTGATATATCTACTTGTATTGGTGCATCAGGAATTCTAAACTGTCCCTTAAGCTCTTCTAGCACAATCTTGTTACTTGGTTTGTGGTTTATAAAATATAGTCCTCTTCTAAAATCTAGTGTTGGTACTAGCCACCACCTTTTGATCTTTAACACTATAGAATAAACCAACCTTCAATTCTCTGGGATATTCTACAAACAGCATTACCTCCAATCTTGCATCTAACTTGTGCGTATTTACCTGAAGCACATGTGATGGACAACCCCAGATTTTGAGATGTCTAATACTGGGCTTTTGCCCTGACCATAGCTCTACAGGGGTTGAAGGCACAGACTTAGATGGTACAGCTGTTTCTAAGGCATATCCCCAAAATGAATGGCGCAACTCACTGTAACTCATCACAGATCTAACCATTTCCATAAGAGTTCTGTTTCACCGTTCTGCTACACCATTCTGCTGGAATGTGCCAGGTGCAGACAATTGGGATTGAATCCTCATCTCTAATAAGTAGCTCCTAAATTCACCAGATAGTTATTTGCCACTACGATCGAATTATAATGACTTGATACTTTTACAATTACGGTTCTCCATATCTGTCCGAAACTCTTTGAACTTGCCAAAATATTCAGACTTGTGGCACATCAAGTAAATGTACCCGTACCTCGAGTAGTAATATGTGAAGATCACAAAATACTCGAAACCACCTCTGGCCTGAATTATCATAGGTCCACATAAGTCAGAATGAACCAACTCTAAAACCTCTTTGACCCCTGAAAAACTTCTTGGTTATTTTACCCTCCAAGTAGAATTTGTCAGTTAAGTAATTGTCAATATCAAATGAGCCCAAGGGCCCATCATTGACTAACCTTTGAATCCTACTACTGTTTATATGACCAAGTATTAGGTGCAAAAATGAGTTAGTTCATTTTACACTGTTCTTCCCTCTTATTATGATTCAATTATGTGTTATTTATCTCAATGTTTTGCACTACAGGGGAGTTAGTTTTTATCGAGAAGAAATTGTCCACCAATGAACCAACATATAAGTTTCTCGTTCTTTCTAATAACAGAATTATTAGATGAAATGAACTTATAACTATCCAATAAGAGTTTAGATATATCAAGTAAATTCTTTCTAAAACTCTGATCATAAAGATAATCATTCAAAACACTATTACAGCATTATTTAGAAAATAAGTCTAGACACTCCCACTACTTTCACTGACACTCTGATAGTGTCACCCAAGTAAACTTCCATCTCACCCTCTCTAAGCATCTGGGTTACTTGGCAATCCTTGCAAAGAATTACAAACATGATTAGTGGTTCCTGAATCCACACACCAAGTATCTGTGGGAATCACCACTAAATATGTCGCAGTAACTAAGGCAAAATGGTCGTACTTTTGAGTTTTGGACAATCTGGCATCCAATGTCCTAATTTTCTATATTTGAAGCACTTGTCTTTCACCTTCTTCTTATTGGCAATGACTGGCTTAAGCACTTGATTAGCAATCTTCAAAGTTATGAGGCAAACCCTGGAGTATCACCTCCTAAAACCTCAGTCTCATTGATGTTACTAATCATCTCAAATACGTGATCTCTCACAAGTGTGCCCTTAGCCATATTAGTTATTTGGCATTTTTGGGCATACATCAGTGAGCATGAACTTGTATTGCTCAACAGTGAAGACAATGTCCAAATCGCGTTTCTAGTTGATATAATTTGGACTAGTTAATTTGTTCTCCTTTAGTGTGGCAAATATTTTATTAAACCACATATCAAAAACTTAAAATAAATAAACAGTCAAGTATCAGTATATTGATATCCTCAAAACAATATAATCTCCCACCGACATCACTCACACCGGGATTAACGCAAGTCACACGGGTGAACGTCTACACTAAGCCACATTCGTTCGAGAAGAACCTAAGTTCATTAATTTCACTATCTGACCAATGATCTTTTGATCAATGAAATTAATAGTCGGTGATTTTAGCCGTACACATAAGTAGCATGACCTCGCGAGAGGAATACTACAAATGGTACACTAATTGTATATCATTACGTGACTTTTAAATTTGTTACTGAGGATACTAATGCGCCTCAACAGAGAAGGTGTCGCAAGGTTCTCCAATTAAATTCACTATAATCATCCCTTTAGAAATTCAATCTAGTGATCTTATGGATTAAAGACTTATCCGCATAGAGGAAGGCCCTTGGCCAACGCGTAGGTCTATCCACATCACATATAAATTCGTAATGCAGACCATGGGGATATTAACCAACCCACTCCCACTTTGATTTTTAAATTTGAGGATTTTTATTCATTTTAACATGCAATATCTTGACTTTGGTATTTCGCACCTATAAAACTGTTGGAGTTTTAATATGCGAATTATCTACCTTAGTTAATTACACCTATAAAACCAACATGCAATATCTTAACTTCGGTTATTCGCACCTATTAAAACCGTTGGAGTTTTAACATGCGAATAATTAACCTTAGTTAATTGCACGCAAAAAAAACTGTTTGTTTTCGATCATGCACAAAACATAAAATGAAAACACACAAACAATGATAAGGACATAAAATGGGAAATATGTAATTCAACATTTCCCGACTATTATGGCCTTCTCAATCATCACTTCCTTTGAACGCCACACGTCCCGTCGCGTCACTCTCACTCGTTATTTGGATTCCTCTCAATTTGTCCAGGTTTTCTCGGTTCTCTAGTAATTAGGAATCATCCAAAATTATGATAAATCAAAATCCACGAATATAAGTTACCCACAATAATGTCTTCGTCATAATAC
Organism: Knoxia roxburghii; assembly: GCA_030378225.1. Taxonomy (NCBI): domain Eukaryota; kingdom Viridiplantae; phylum Streptophyta; class Magnoliopsida; order Gentianales; family Rubiaceae; genus Knoxia; species Knoxia roxburghii. Next base: position 22,679,380 of record CM059424.1, read on the forward strand.
ATAAATTCCTATATACAAAGGAGTTCTAGGAATTTAAATATGACAACATTAGATTAAATCCTACTACAAGATTCATATAATCCTACACAGCTTCCAACTCGTGATTATTACTATTACAGACATTTCTATTCAAAATAAAAAGAGCCTGGACATGTCCCAGGGTTTATGAATGAATGTAAATCCATAATAGCCGAGAATAATAACCACCTGTTAATGAAATAACATAGCCAAAACAAAACCGTGTATTAAATCGAACAAGTATAAAGCCAAAACATTCGCTCTGATACCAATTTGAAGGAAACAGAACTGGTCTGGGCTAAATCGAAAATCTCACTTTCGTGCTATGCATTCAAGAATCGGAGATTTTCGATCTAGCCCAGACTCTAAATCATTTCCCCTGAACGGATCTAGGCTCATACAAATTCAATTTATTAAAATAACACGCTAAAAATTAAATATTTAATTTAAAGTGGAAGTCTTAAATATTATACCTTTGAAGCGTGTTCCTAGCAATAAGAAAACCAAAGCATCACCGAGATCAATCACGAGAGAATCCTGAGAATGACTCCGTCTCTACCTCAAAATCGTGTGGGCAACTATCCAAAAGGTAGCTAAGACACTAAGGAAGAATCCATAAAAGAACCACTTCGAAAAACTCGTCAGATCCTCAGCAGAGAGTTGCCCGAAGATTGCTGTGCATATTTACCGCCTGCTATTTATTTACCACATGGCTGCGCAATCCACTATCGAATCCCTCGAATGACTCCGTCTCCACCCCGAAATCACGTGGGCGACTATCCACGAGGTATCTAAGACACTAAGGAAGAAATCCAAAAGAAACTCACTTCAAAAAACTCGTCAGATCCTCAGCAGATCGTTGCCAGAAGATCAGCTGCCTATTTATCGCCTGGTGCAAAAAATCCAAAAACCACCACCAAAAGATTTCTCCCACCACGATCTAAACAACCACCGCCATGGATCACCGATCAAGACCGAGATCCACACAACGGAGGTCAAATCAAGTGACTCGAAGAGTCAAAAAGTTTGGCAGCGCAAATCGAGGAACTGTGGTGAATAGGAAACCAGCGATCCAAAGAGCTGAGCTTTTCAAAGATCGAAGGATCCTAAGCCGACTTTGAGAAAGAACACTAGGAAGAAGAAGAAGTTCTCTCTCTAGGCTACTCCTTCTCACTCTAGGCAACTTAGCCACCAAGGTTTTTTTATGTCTTCCGAGCTCGAGCTTCCTTGCTCATTACCGAGCCGAGCACGAGCAGGGCCCTGCTCGGGCTCGGCTCGGCTCGGCTAGATTACACCCCTGGGCGAGGAGTTCTGGTGGTCTTTTCCTCAATACAAAATGGGTCTGCTTCTGACAACTTTTTCTTTGGATGTGAGCTGCAATTGCAATTGTTGATATTTAGAATTTGCTCATCTTTCAGTGTGGAAGAATGATGTTAAAAGATCAACTCCATCAACTTTCTGAACAGCCACAATATGTGAATTATGTGTTGGTGGTTGACAGCTTGCACTATAAGTGCTTGCTCTTCTTCGAGCATCACCCTCTTCCTTTCTTCCAGACTGCGAATGCTGTCCCTGATCCCTTGCATAATTCGGCCTATGAACTCAGGATCGAGAGCTGGCGGATGCTCCCAGAACAGACCCAGCATTTACTCTTGTTGGAGCTTTTCGTTTTTCACGGTTTGGATTTGTTACTGAATTGCGAAAAGTTGTTGGGCAATATCCATGGCCACTCAAAGTAGAATGCTCACATGAAACTCATTCAACTATTTTATTTTTTAATCTTTATAAGCACATTGTTTGCATATTTCTCGAATGCAATTATGCTTGAATGTCCTTAAATTGGCAAGAACAGAACATACTTATATATTTTTTGCTTGTAGCTTTCTACAACAATGGCCATAAAGTTCTATGGGACTAGAGCCAAGGTTGGATTTTCTACCTGGTACCCATATATGGATCGAATGAGTTTCCCGTGGCAACACCCTTGCCATCAAAGATGCGAAGAAAGGGTGGGAAATTGGGGCTGATCGTGGCTAATGAGGGGAATTGAGTGGAGGAAAGGCATTAAGAGAGTTGGAAAAGGGCTACTAGGATTAAGAGACGGGAAGCAAATGTTTTGGAAAATGTGAGAAAGTTTTTCAGATTTGGTCAGTGAATAAATTATGTCCACATGTAGAGGAATCGTGTTGGGTTAAATGATCAACAATTGGCCCGAGTTTAGAGGTTGAGAGGCCATTGGAATTCTAGAGAAATTGAGAACTCATCTTGGAAAATGGTTCTAGAGAGCTTGTTTTATTTGATGCAAAAAATTAAAAGAAAACAAAATTCACACTTTATGGGAAGAGGGATAGATTGGAAGTTCTTGTATATTGTGATAGTCTTGTATCATTACTAACACACTGATTTGCCTTTAATTTATTAATTTATTATCTTAAATGATTTCAAAACAACCCAATCACCTTTATTCTTGGCATTAACAATAATCCAACTCTTCATCATAAGAATTCCAATGGTGCAATTCATTTTTATTTTCTGAGATTGATTATATTTATTTTAAGAAGAAAATAAAATTTTATAAAGCCAAGTATCTCATGTTGCATAAGTAGTGTATGTAGTGTCCTATTGAGTATGAAACATAATAGTTTTAATGCACTAAAATAATAAACTAAATGTGATCAATAACACCTCCTTGATAACATTTTTTAAAGAGTTCTTGTTCGTAGTGGCATGACTTTTGCATTAGATATTGAAGAGGTTGTAGTAGTTGTAGATAATAGTATGGAAATTGGTGATTTTGAGAGTAGTGGGAAAGGGAGGGGGTGAATGTGAATTCAGCTAGTGCAGTTTGAAAAAGGAGAAGCTCCTCAAATTGCCTCAATTTAAATTTTAATCTAAATTTTGATTGGAATGGCCAAATGACCACCCTCTCAACAACAAAATTTAATCATTTAGGGGAAACAAATAAAATTAAACTAAATTAAATTTCATATCTTATAACGTGATTATGTGTTCAGTTAAAAGTGTGTTGAAGGGTAAAAGCAAATCAATTTTTATCTTTTGGGTTTGTTACATATTTTGCCTTAAAAAGAATAGAGAAAAAGAGGGACTGATGTGTTAATTGTTAGTGTTCTATTTATGGGTTTATTATTGTGATTTTAATTCAATTTTATGTTAATAATAATGTTTTGTTATTTTTTTAAAAAATGACCTTTAAAGCTCTAGGTTAGGCCTCCACCTTGGGGCAAAAAAAAATGGTCATGTATGTTCACATTTTTCCATTTGATATATAATACCCTACCCTACAAATTTGAAGCTGATATAAAACAGGGATGAGATATGTTAATTCTATGGGCGGTAATTATTAAAAATTTGGACGGTAATTATTAAAAATAATAATTTTTTAAAGAGTGTACGAGGAGAGAGAATAAACTAATATTAATCTTTGCATTTCTTGAATGCGAAGATTTAAGAGTTCACATTTCATTAATGCGAACACTAAAAAAATCAGATTTGACAAATTAGTAATTAATTTTTTAAAATTTTATTATTTTTAATAAATTGTTATTATTATAAGGTTATATTAGTAAATTAGGCAGGCGGAAAATATTAAAAGTAAAGGTTATATTGTAAATGTAAGAGCAGATGAAAAATATTAAAAAAATAGGCGGTAATTATTAAAATTGGGGGTATTTTTGTAATTTAACCGTGCGATACTATTAAAATGTTTGGTGGTAGATAGTAACCCCTTAATGATAACCTCACACGTACAAGCCCAATCAGTAATGTCAAATAAATTCCAGAAGGAGAATTTTAAATAAACCTTTCTTCCTCACAAGTTCTCACTCATCCTGTTGTTGCTTGTTTGTCACCCACTTTCTCCATATTTATTAAACTAAAATAACAATAAATAAATTATTTGGTATAATATTATAAGAAAAAGATAAGAACAAAATGTAATTTCATACTTTTCTTACATTTGAATATTTCAATATGTAAGTCAATTAAGAGAATAAAAAATGACTAAAAATATAAATTATTATAATATAGCAATTAAGGGAATAAAAAATGACTAAAAATATATATTATTATAATATAGTATTTATAGGACACAATATTCTATCCCTCTATTACAATAATATGTAAAAATATTTTAAAATATAAAAAATATTTTATTATAATAAATATACCATAATAATAATAGGAGTCAAAGAAAAAAAAAAAAAAAAAAGGTATGAGGAATAAGGGAAAAGAATTTATATAAAATATAGTTACAAATTTATTATATAGTAAAATATTAAAACACAATAGCACATATCATGTAACATATAATTGCAATATTTTAAAACGTTAACTTAAATGTCATAAAAGAAAATTTCAGGGAACGCCCATAGATGAGTCCGTTTACGATGGGGTTATAGAAGTAGGGTAAATTTTACTCTTACTGTAGCGCTACAGTAACGCGCTACAATACGCGCTGCAGTTGCGCGCTACATTTTTTTTTTTTTTTACGCACAGCCTTTTTAAAAAAAATACTTTTTTTAAAAAAATAATAAGATAGTACATATCAGATCAACAGACTATAGATATCACATCAAAAATATAAAAGAAATCATACAATAGAATTAAAACATACTTAACAAGGGATATCACATCAGGATTATATAGACATCAGATCAGAGAATACTAGACATCAGATCAACAGACTATAGATATCAGATCAAGAATATAAAAGAAATCATACAGTAGAACTAAAACATACTTAACAAGGGAGATCACATCAGGATTATATAGACATCAGATCAACAGACTATAGATATCAGATCAAGAATATAAAAGAAATCATACAATAGAACTAAAACATACTTAATAAGGGAGATCACATCAGGATTATATAGACATCAGATCAGAGAATACTAGACATCAGATCAACAGACTATAGATATCAGATCAAGAATATAAAAGAAATCATACAATAGAACTAAAACATACTTAACAAGGGAGATCACATTAGGATTATATAGACATCAGATCAGCGAATACTTGACATCAGATCAACAGACTATAGATATCAGATCAAGAATATAAAAGAAATCATACAATAGAATTAAAACATACTTAACAAGGGAGATCACATCAGGATTATATAGACATCAGATCAGCGAATACTTGACATCAGATCAACAGACTATAGATATCAGATCAAGAATATAAAAGAAATCATACAATAGAACTAAAACATACTTAACAAGGGAGATCACATCATGATTGTATAGACATCAGATCAGAGAATACTAGAAATCAGATCAACAGACTATAGATATCAGATCAAGAATGTAAAAGAAATCATACAATAGAACTAAAACATACTTAACAAGGGAGATCACATCAGGATTATATAGACATCAGATCAGAAAATACAAGACATCAGATCAACAGACTATAGATATCAGATCAAAAATATAAAAGAAATCATACAGTAGAACTAAAATATACTTAACAAGGTAGATCAAATCATGATTATATAGACATCAGATCACAAAATAGTAGACATCAAATCAACAGACTATAGTTATCAGATCAAGAATATAAAAAGAAATCATATCATACAACAAAAACGTCCATAATATGTATCATAATAGCTAAAATTATTTAATTATAAAACAAATAAAATGATAATTTAAAAATATTTTTTTATAAAATTCAAAAACATTAAAAAAAATACTGAATTGTTTAGAAAAAAACGGACGGAAAAAAGTCTCAAGGAGGAAGGCAAAAAAATAAAGTGAAAAAATAGCAAAAAATAACAAAAGAAAAGAAACTGTAACCCGCACTGTAGCTCGTTACTGTAGCGGTAGGAGTAGGACCACCATATAAATTACCGGGAGCATTTGGTGATGACTAATCATCAGGTCAACGCAAATTATATTTGTAGTACTAAAATATTTTGTAAGGTATTTCTAATTTTTAATAAAAATAATTTTTTGTAATTTAATGTTTCATACACTTAGGATTACCGGAATATTGTCAGTTAGAAATAAAAGTTATGGTTACAAATAAAGTGATGATATTGTCCTAGTAAAAGAATTTGGGCAATTTATATAGTATCACTATAGGTGTACATTTCAATTTTACTCCTAATAAAATTTATATAAATTTTCTGTTTGAATGGAATCTAACTGTAATTGTTAACTTTTTAACATGCAACAGCCCAACGTGCTTTAGCTTCACTTGCTTTGGCTTTCCATATATACTGCACGGGTTTTCTTTTTTTCTTTTTTTCTTAATTGTCTCATATTTTAATTAATCATCCCATTTTTTCTTTTTTTCTTTTTTTGTTTTCAAATTTTTTTAGTTTTTATTTTGGAAATAAATTTTATTTATTTATTTCAAAATAAAAAAAACTTTAATTTTTTTATAAATTAAAAAATTAATTTAATTTTAAAATTATTTAATTAAGTTAAAATATGAGATTATATCAAATTTTTAATTTCATGAAGTTTTTTTTTAAAAAATTTTGTATATATAAAGTAAAGATTTGATTATATCAGTCAAAACATGAGTTCATATCATGATTTCATTAAGTTTTATATGTATATATAAAGTAAATATTTGATTATATCATTTAAAACACGAGTTTATATCAAGTATAATATGAGTTTATATCATGTACAACATGTGTTTATATTAATATAATAAGGGGTTATATCATGTGTTCAATTGTTTCATAAAGTTGTATATGTATATATGAAGAGTAAAGATTTGATTATATCATTTAAAACACGAGTTTATATCACTGAATACATGTGTTGTTATCAATATAACAATTTTTTATATCAGTGATAAAATGACGTTCTATATCTTATACATCATTTAGTTACTACTAAATTTGATAAACTCATCGATTCTTTAAATTTCGCAATATGAAAGTGGTGTATTGTATAAAAAAAGAGTAAATTCTAAAATTGATCATCATACTATGGTCAGTTTCCAGTTTTGGTCATCATACTTTGAAAACTATTTTTAAAGTCATCATACTTTCATTTTATTATCAAAAATGGTCACTCCGTCCATCCTGTCCGTTAAGCTTTATAATGGAGCACTTTTTTGAGGGCATTTAGGTCAAAGACAGCCCACCACGTCTCAAAACAACTAGCGCAAACTAGCACCACGTCCAAAAACGTCTACATCCATGCATGTGAATTTAAGCTATTTACTCTAAAAAAAAAAAAAGGAGTTTATATTAAATAAAAGAGTGAATTTTAAAAAAGGTCATCACACTTTGGTAAATTTAGGTTTTGGTCACTAACTTTTGCATTTGAATTTTGGTTTTGGTCATTCCGTTAAAAACGGTCGTTAGTGACGACAGAAGCCCTATCACATGACCATTTGCAAAGGACAAAAATGTATTTTCCCCCTTATGCTTATAGTTAAACTAATAATCAAACTCCCTCAATTTTGTCTTTCTACTCTACCTTTTCGCAAAAAGGCACACGAATCCCAAAAACCTCTTCCTCTTCGTCTTCAACCTTCAGACTTCGAAGCTTCGAGACTGATTAACAATGTCTTCAACACCATAGATTTTTTGAAGCAGTGAAAAAAAAAAAGCTTTATTGCCGCTACAATCAGGACGTTTGGTTTTACTCCGAGAACGCAATAAAGATGCAGTGGGATCTGAGGGAGGAGGGTGGTTACTTTGACCTATACATTGCTTATGGTAAGAAAATCTTTTACTTTTCTTGTAATTGTTAGGTGATATTTTCGTTATAGTCGTTTCTGCTTCATTGTAGTTGACAGTAGTTATTTATGCCTTTTGTTGATTTGAAAATCAATCTGGAAGAACCGTTAAAAAAGGAAACTTTTTTTAGTTTGCATGTGAGAATAGTGACCTTTTTTTTTAAACCCATCTTTGTGTGAAAAAATTCTGAACTTTTGATTTAAAAAGTCTCACTTTTGTTGAAAATCGAAAAATCGCATATCTGCTTTGTAGCGATTAAAAAGGAAATTGAACAGTAACACATGGAATAATGCACACATGTGACCGTGGGACGTGCAATGTCTTCTTACAAGGATGAAGTGAATGAGATCATGAGGTCGCTGGATGTGGATTATGTGTTACTTGTATTTGGAGGTGATGATATTAAAAAGTACTTTTGTTCATAATGTTATTCGTTGGGTTAACATTTCAAAGAAAGGTAGTAATAAGCAAACAAACCATTTTACTTCTAGTATTAATGTGCATATTAGTTTATTTCTCAAACGTAGGTCTTTTATAGTTTTATCTTAATGATTAGTGTATTTTTAATGCCCTCTCGTGACTAGGATCTAGCTGCACCAATCATTAAACCTGAGTAGATGCAAAGCCAAAGCTGATTTGGTTTATTGCTTAATAGTCCATCTAGGTTTTTGCTCTATGGTGAGATATGATCAAGATATCCAATTCCTATTAATGGTATAAAGCTTTTGATGTTGTGATCCATCTAGATACTGCTTCACTGACTTTTAAGGATGTAAGAGTATAAGCGTAAAAATACATTAGTTTGGAAACTGCATTTTGTAATCATGAAACTCCAATTCCAGATTATGGAATGAGGCTATTATATAGCAGTTCCTGCCTCTCATTTAAATACTGAAGAAACTTTTTGAGCAAATCCATGGTTCACTCTTTCAAACTGCTCAATATAGCTCTGAAAGTGTTTTAAGTGCAATAATCACGTAAAAAAAGTGTTGTTCTTCCATTCTAAATACCAGATTTTTCCTACAAAAGGGATGCTTGACTGAGATATTTCGTTTATGTACGCTTTAAATTATGCAATGATCAAGATTTCTCAGCTTGTATAGATAGAGTCTGTTTCTTGTGGAAATTTAGTTGAGATATTTGGTTGTTGATTTCAGTTAAACTAATATTGCATCATGTTGTAGTGTATGTAGTCATTCAATGCTCTTTAATTTTTCATGTGGTATAGTACTTTTTCAGCAATAGATATCTACACTTTGAAATTTTGATATTGTGGTAATATAACTGATATAAATATTGCTAATTTTTTATTTTGGTAATTATTTATTGGTCTGAGAAAAGCATTTTTTTTTTCAAAGTCCTCATTTATTATTCATAAAATGGTGTTTTGGGGTTTATTTCAATCTTTGTCACTGTAAAGGTTTCTTGAATCAATAAGTATCTCTACCCATAGTTTAGAATGTTGACTGTAGTTTTGAATTAAAGTTTCTTTGTGAAGTAAGTTTGTTTTCTTCTTCTTCTTCTTTGTGAAGTAAGTTTCTTTGTGAAGTTCCTTTTTCTAATATTAGCTTGTCAAACAGTAAGATATCACTTGAACAAGATCAACATGCTTGGATCATCTAATTTTACGTATTCATTGATGTTTGTGACATTCATTATGAAGAATAAAACTTCATGTGGTAGGATAACCATGCATTAGTTTTCTTTTGAAAGGTGCACTAATCGAAGTTTTTACTGCAGTTCCTGATTCAATGACATTCACCTTAAGATTGCACCATGGCGGTCAGATAATGGGAGACAGATACAAATGTTATGAAGGGGGGAGTCGTCTTGATGCAGTTGATGGGGATAGGTTCAATTTTCGTACCCTAAACAATATCTTAAGAAAGTTAGGGTAGGAGATGAACACTATTCTGTTATATTATTATTTGGATCCTAGAAGTGATTTAAGTAATGGACTGATAGAACTTCAAACAGACAAACATATTTTGGAATTCATTGGATGGGTGAAAGAATATAAAGTCATGGAAGTGTTTTGTGATCATAAGCCAAAAGATGTTATCCTAGGTACCCCAATGGTTGTATCCTTTGATGATGTGGTTGAGAAGCCGAGATCATCAGTAGTAGTTGAAGAGATATTAGAGGAAAGGGGGGAGAGTATTGGTATTTTGAAGAGGACAACTGGAGAAACATTTACTATTAGCCAGAGAAAGTTGAAAGAACGTGCTGCCATCACACCAGTCTTACTGATTGGATTGAAAGAACAGGATACGACTGTGGAAGAAGAAAATGGAACTGCTGGAGGAGATCATGTAGATGGTGGGTTCTGTAATGATAGCAACAAAGATGGTGCTGGTAGTGAAGTCCAACAAAGCCAACAATAGGTGATTACTCAAGTTGATCAGCAGAGAGAAGGTTTGAATGATGAAGTTGTTATTGAAGATGAATTAGAGGATGATAATGAAGCATCCCTTGAACCCGAAGACCAACAACAGGATGTGGTTGTTGAAGATGGATCAGAACATATGAGTGATCCATTTTCTATGTACTTGGCTGCATTCAAAAATGAGGAGCTTGAGGAATTGATAGATATTATGATAAGGAAAAAACTTAGATTGAAATGGAGGAGAATGTAGAAAATGTTAGGTGTTGGAGTTGAATACATAAGTTATGCTTGTATTGTACATTTTCCCGGTAATATATCGATTTATATTTTGTTGTGCATGATATGTCCATTTATATTATATAAGTAGATGATGAGGTGTCTTGTGTGACACAGTAGATTTCATCATTGGTTGAAAAACATAATATATAAATGAGGTTCATAACCAAGATAGCTTTGGACAAACTGTCGGTTTAGGTTATTATGTGATTCGGATAATTGGTTTGTCTAAACTAATTGAATCATATAGATATGCCCGGGGCGTATTAAACTTGACAATTATGAATGATTTGTCTTGTACTGATTTAATAGACAAATCGTTCTTGGTATTCTATCTCTTAATCCCTAGACTCGAGCGGACATGAGGATTAGACATAGTGTACTTTGATCTGCCAATGGGAGAGGTCTATTGTGGTCAATAATCTCGGTAGGTTGGGTGAGCGTGTTTAGTTGCTTGGTGTGCTGCTGCTTGTCGAAAGGAAACCATATACCGGTGTGTCCGGGGTGATGGTGCTCCCGACATGAGCTCGTTATGTTTATTATACTAAACCCAGCTAGTGGACTTATGTCCGGTATAGTAAAAAGGTCGAGTGATATTAGTCTTGGAATTAAAGAAGTTAATAAATTAATTTATCAATAAATTAATAAATTAACGAGCACTATATCTTTGATTTGGGAAGATTATGAATAAATTAATAATTTGTTCCTGAAGCAATTCTATTGTAGGATGGTAGTGCCATAATTAATCCGTTAGTGGTACGATTAATTATGTATTGGGTTATTGACAAAGGTAGATTTAATTAATTAAGTAATTAATGAATCCCTGTATCAGTTGGTTGTGAATCATACTAGGAATTGGTTTGGGATAAGTGAATCCCTGTATCAGTTGAATGTGTATCAGTACAGGAACAGGATTGAAGAAAACAGAAACCCAGTAGGAAGGCCAATCTTAAACCAACTTGGGGTCTCTCTTGTAACTCTATATATAGACAAGGGATTAGCTATTCCACAATATACAATTCATAAGTTTTCAAGACAAGAAAACTAGAGAGATGAAATCCTAGAGAGAGACATAAATTTCTCCCTCAAAGTCAGATTTTAGAAGGAAAACTGCGGTTGGATTTTTCCTCTATGTTGGCCGAAATTTTGGCCTGTTCAAACCAGCAGCCGGCATAGTTTTCTCTCTCTCCGGGTGGTGCGTTTATTGTACGTGCCAGGTGCAGCGGTGCTGAAATTTTCTGGCAGGTGGATTATGGTGATTAGCTGATCAAATTGGTTTCTAGATTGTTGCCCACACAACGTGAAATCAAAGTCTTGAGGCATACAAGATAATCACCTGAGTGCAAGCTTCAAAGGTATTTTCTAAAGTTCCGCTTTTAATTAGAAATTTTTGTTGCGTGGTAAATCGAATAAGTGCAAACCCAGATCCTGTGCAATGTTATTTCAAAAGGGTTGGAATATCAATTGTGCTAGCGTCAAGGCCTGAACAGACATTCCGATTCTGGAATGCATAGCACGAAAGTGAGTTTCTAGCTAGGCCCGGGTAGATAATCTTTCAATTGGTATCAGAGCCTGGTTTTGGGTTTTGTGCTTGTTCGATTTATTACATGGTTTTATTTGAAGGTGGTTAAGAAATCCCGACTATTATGGTTACGTTTGTATGGGTTTTAATTAAACTCCGGGTCATGTCCGGATTTGATTTTATTATGAATGTTTGTAATAGTAGAACCACGTGCTAGAAGTCGTGTAGGATTAGATCAAATCTGTAGTAGGATTTTTTCTATGTAATTTTGATCATTTAATTTTCCTAGAAAGCCTTGTAGTATGAGAATTAAAATTTTGTAATTGAATGAGTTATGGTGGGCAACTTGAATTGTGGGTTTTGGGTTATCGTTAATTCGTAGAAACCCAGAAAAACCCAGAACGAATTGCAAGAAGACCAAATAGCGTGGGAAGAAACGAAGGAGGGATTGGCTGTAGGGGATGGGGCCGGTGACTACCCGCCGGTAGCAGCTGCAGCCGGCAATCGCCAGATGCAGCGGCGCAGCAGGCAGCGGCGTCAATGCGCGGCCCATGTGGGCTGTGTGCGCGCGGCGCACCCTTTGGGCGTGTTGCGCTAGTGCGACCCGTTCGGGCTACGTTTTGGCCCATTTTTCCTCCAGTTTTCATTTTTTGAAGTTCAAGACTCTCTCTATCGAGTGACGTGGCGGGACACGACATCAAGGCAGAAGATGGAAGCGATTAAAACCATAATAGTCAGGAAATTTTTTTAGTATTTATTTCCCGTATTTATTGTTTTAATCTTTGTGTTTTATTTTTATGTTGTATTTTGGATGCATGATTTTAAAGCATGATGGTTTTATGATTGCATATAACTTAGGGTTAGTTAATTGCATGTTAAAACTAGAAAAACCCTCAATTTGGAAATCTAAGTGGGAGCGGGTTAGTTTAATATCCCCATGGCCGCCATTACGAGTTCATATGTGATGTGGGTGGGCTTGCGCGTTGGCATTAGGGCCTTCCTCCATTCGGATGAGTCCAATCCCGAGATCGCTAGATTATGAATTTCTGAGTAAGATGAATAGAGTAAGTTTAACTAGGAGAAATGCGACACCCTCTTCATCTGAAGAGCACTATCCTGAGGTAACAAACTCAGAAGTCAAGTAATAGCACACACTTAGTGTACGATCTGCAATATTCCTCCCTCGAGGTTACGCTGCTTATTTGTACGGCTGAAAGCACCGACTATTAACTACATTGATCAATACATCTTTTGGTCAGATAGTGTAGTTAATGAACACGGATCTTCTCAAACGAATGTGGTTAGCGTAAACGTCCACACTTCGTGGCTTGCGAGAATCCCGGTGAATGAGATGTTGGTGGATTAAGATTATTGTTTTTAGGAAAGTCAATAATTGTTAGAATTTCTTTGTTTTTGAAATTCTAGATTAGATAACTAAAACGTTGTTTGTTTAATTACAATATTCGATATGGCATTCAACCCCTTAGCTACTATATTGAAAAACAACAAGTTAACTGGACCTAATTATGTCGACTGGAGTCATAACTTGGACATTGTCCTTATGGCTGAGAGTACTCCTATGAGAGATCATATCATTGACGTGATTAGTAACATGAACAAGATTGAGGTAGTGGGAGGCGAAATCGTTGGTGAAACCAAAGTCGATATTGTCTTCCGGAGCTTACCTCAAAGCTATGAGCAGATTCGATTGAACTACAACATAAGTAAGATGTTGTGTACTTCATTCGAGCTCTTGGCAGAGTTAGTGGCGGCTAAAAGTCTTCTTCAAGAGAAGAATTAAGCTTTAGTCGCAGGCAAAGCTTCAGAATCTTCTTCTGAGCCTGAGGCTAGAAAGAATAAGAGAAAGCTTGAGGGAATAGCTCAAAAGGCGCAGATTGCGCCTAAGCCAGATATTGCAAAGAAGAAGTCGAAAGACAAGTGCTTCAAGTGCAATAAGACGGGACAATGGAAATCAGATTGTCCAAAGCTTATAGGTACGATGGTTTCTGCCTTAATTACTGAGACATGTTTAGCGGCGATTCTCACAAATACTTGGTGTGTGGATTCAGGTGCCACTGACCATTTTTGTAATTCTTTGCAATGATTCTAAGTAACTCGGAAGTTAGAGAAGGAAAATTGGATATCTACTTGGGCGACACTACAAGAGTGTCAGTAGAAGTTGTGGGAGTAGTTACTCTGAATTTCGAGAATTCTAGTTTAGAGTTAGTTAATTATCTTTATGTACCGAGTTTTAGAAAGAACCTTATTTTGGTTTCAAAACTCTTAAAGAACGGTTATAAGTTTATTTTCTCTGATGACTGTGTTGTTATTAAAAGAAATGGAAAACTTATTTGTTCCGGTTCATTGGCTGACAATTTATCTGTGGTTAATTCTAACTCCCATGTTGTGCAAAACATAGAAACAGATAGCGCTTTATCTAATATTAATAACAGGAAGAAACCTTCTGAAATGAATTAAACCTATCTTTGGCATCTCAGGATAGGTCATATAAACCTTAGTAGGATTCAGAGGTTGGTCAATGATGGACCTTTAAGTTCGTTAGAGATTGACAGTTATTCAACCTGCGAATCTTGCTTGGAGGGTAAAATGACCAAGAGACCTTTTAAGGCAAAAGGTTATAGAGCTAAAGAATTATGAGAGTTAATTTATTCTGACTTGTGTGGACCAATGTTGGTCCAAGCACAATGTGGGTTCGAGTATTTTGTGACGTTTACGAATGACTACTCAAGGTACTGGTACATTTACCTAATACATCACAAGTCCGAGTGCTTTGGCAAGTTCAAAGAGTTTCAGGCAGATGTGGATAAGCATCATGGTAAGAGTATCAAGACACTGCAGTCAGATCATGGTGGGGAGTACCTGTCCCACAAATTTCGAGAATACCTCAGTGAGGTCAGAATTCATTCTCAGTTGACTACACCTGGCACGCCACAGCAGAACAGTGTAACAGAAAGAAGAAATTGAACTCTCATGGAAATGGTTAGGTCGACGATGAGCTATAGTGACTTGCAGAGTTCATTCTGTGGATATGCCTTAGAAACAACGATGTATATTCTAAATCTTGTACCATCTAAAACCATGCCTTCAACCTCAGTAGAGTTGTGGAACGGGCGAAAGCCTAGTCTAAGACATCTCAGAATTTGGGGTTGCCCAGCACATGTGCTTAAGGCCTATGCGACTAAGTTAGATGCGAGAACAGAATTAATGTTGTTTGTAGGATATCCTAGAGGAACGAAAGGTGGTCTGTTTTATAGTCCTAAAGATCAGAAGGTGGTGGTTAGTACCAACGCTAGATTTTTGGAAGATGACTATATCTTAGATCACAAGCCTAAGAGTCAAATAGTACTAGAAGAGCTTAGAAGACAAAATACTAATCCTAATGCACCAGCACAAGTAAATACACCACACACTGCACATGAGATCACAGATGATGCGCCTACATAGGTGATGCCTCGTCATATTGGGAGGGTTATGAGACAGCCCGATAGGTTCATTGGCATGGGAGAGGCCTCAGACCTAGTCCCAGGCGCGCCTGAACCTGACCCTGTTAACTATAATGAGTCTCTCCAAGATAAAGATGCTGAATCTTGGCGTAAGGCAATGATATCCATGATCAATGAACCACAATCAAGTCTGGGAGCTTGTGGACCTGCCTAATGGGTTTAAGCCCATTGGATGCAAGTGGGTCTACAAACGTAAGAGAGGACCTGACGGGAAGGTGGAAACCTTTAAAGCTAGGCTGGTGGCAAAGGGGTATACTCAGAAAGAGGGAATCGATTATGAGGAAACCTTCTCCCCGATAGCCATGCTTAAGTCGATCTGGATTCTCTTGGCCATAGCTGCTCATTTAGACTATGAGATTTGGCAGATGGATGTCAAGACAGCTTTCTTAAATTGAAGTATTGAGGAAACCATCTTTATGCAACAACCAGAGGGATTCGTTAAAAAAGGCCAAGAGTATAAGGTTTGCAGGCTTAAGAGGTCCATTTACGGACTTAAGTAGGCATTCAGATCTTGGAACATTCAGTTTTATGAGGTAATCCAGTCCTACGAATTTATTCAGTGTCCGGATGAGCAATGTGTGTATCGCAGACGTGATGGAAACTCAGTGGTGTTTCTTGTGCTTTACGTAAATGACATTCTATTGATTGGCAACAACAAGAAAGTGTTATCAGACGTAAAGGCATGGCTGTCCAAGTAGTTTGATATGAAGGACTTAGGGAAAGCGGGACATATTCTTGGGATCAAGATAATTCGAGATCGTAGGAAACGTTCATTAACGCTTTCCCAAGCTTCATACAAAGATACGATTCTTGCCCGTTTTAACATGTAAAACTCTAAGAAAGGTTTTCTACCTTTCAAACATGGAGTGCATCTATCTAGGGAACAGTCTCCGAAGACTGTTGTGAAAGTTTTGGTAGGATCTGGGTTTGCACTAGCTCGATTTATCACGCAACAAAAATTTCTATTAAAGCGGAATCTTAGAAAAGTACCTTTGAAGCGTGCACCTGGTGATTCTCTTGTACGCCTCAAAACTATGACTTCACGTTATGTGGGCAACGAACTAGAAGTCAATTGATCAGCTATCATCACGACTCCACCTGCTAGAAAAATCCAGCACCTCCGCACCTAGCACGTACTCCAAACGCATTGCCCTGAGAGAGAGAAAGTAACACACGGGGCTAGTAAAAGAAGGCCAAAAATTCGGCCAACTCAAGAGAAACCAGCCGCCAACTTTTGCTTAAAATTCGACTTGGAGAGAGAAAGTTTTCTCTCTCTAGAATTTTATCTCTCTAAAAATCCTGTGGATTAATTGTGATTCTTGAATAACTGATCCCTTGTCTATTTATAGAGTTACAAGAGAGACTCCAAGTTGGTTTAGGATTGGTCTTCCTAATAGATTTAGGTAATGAATTAGTTTTCAAATCCAATTAGGCAACCAATCTGATAGGATAAATCAAATCCTACTAGATTCCTAATCTCTAGGATTTCCTAATTCAATTGAAACTTAAGACTTAATTAATTAATTAAATAATTCCACTTTGTTAATTACTAAATTAACCCTTAGGAATAATTAAACAATTAATTAATTAAATCTACCTATTCAATTAACCCATTACAAAATTAATCGTACCACTAACGGATTAATTTTGGCACTACCATCCTACACCAGAATTGCTTCCGGAACAACTTAATTAAATTATATTCATTAAAGCTTCATATAGTGCTCGTTAATTAAAATTAATTTACTGATAAATTAATTAATTAACTTCTTTAATTCTGAGACTAGTACCACTCGACCTTTTTACTATACCGGACATAAGTCCACTGGCTGGGTTTAGTATAATAAACATTTCGAGCTCATCTCGGGAGCACCATCACCCCGGACGCACCGGTACATGGTTTCCTTTCGACAAGCAGCAGCACACCAAGTAACTAAACATGTGCACCCAACCTACCTAGACTATTGGCCACAATTGACCTCACCCATTGGCAGATCAAAATACACTATGTCTAATCCTCATGCCCACTCGAGTCTAGGGAGTAAGAGATAGAATACAAGGATCGATTTGTCTATTAAATTAGTACAAGACAAATCATTCCTAAAAGTTAAGTTCAATATGCCCCGGGCATATCTATATGATTCAATTAGTTTAGACAAACCAATTATTCGAATCACATAATAACCTAAACCGACAGTTTGTCCAAAACTGTCTCAGTTACGAACCTCATTTATATATTATGTCTTTCAACCAATGATGAGATCTACTATGTCGCACCAGACACCTCATCATCTACTTACATAATATAAATGGACAATTAATGCACAACAAGATATGACTGAAACACGAATCGATATATTAATCTGGGAAACTATATAATACAAGCATAGCTTATGTATTCTACTCCAACAATCTCCCACTAATACTTAAACTGTGCTTTAAGTATACAACTACATATAATCCATATACAATCTGCTGCTATCTATCTAGAAAAACTGTCAAGGCTCTCTTAAGCATCTGATCCCCATGCCCTTCACGTGAGCCTCAAAGACTTTTGAATTCAATGTTTTCGTGAATGGATTTGCAAGGTTATCCTCTGATGCTATCTTAGCCACGACCACGTCTACCCTCTTTACGATGTCTCGTATCAGGTGGTACTTGCGCTGTATATGTTTACTCGCCTTGTGGGCTCGTGGTTCCTTCGAGTTTGCTACTGCATTGTTATCACAATAAACCGTGATAGACTTCTGCAAACCAGGAATCACATCTAAGTCCACTAGGAAGTTCTTGAGCCATACTGCTTCTTTCGCTGCCTCTGATGTGGCAACGTACTCAGCCTCCATGGTAGAGTCCGCCACACATTTCTGCTTGACACTCCGTCAAACTATGGCTCCACTTCTTAGAGTAAACACATACCCTGAGGTAGACTTGCTCTTGTCCCTGTCGCCTTGGAAATCTGAATTTGTGTAACCTCGGGGTACCAGCTCAGGCGCTGATAGACCAGAACTTGGTCCCTCGTTCTGCGCAAATACTTGAGAATGCATTTTACTGCCTCCCAATGAGCTTTCCTAGTGCTACTCTGATATCTGCTCACCATGCCAACGGCATAACAGATATCAGGCCTCGTACACAACATGGCATACATGAGACTTCCTACTGCCGAAGCATATGGAACTATCCTCATGGTCTTTATCTCCTCAACGGTCTTAGGAGACTGTTCCTTAGATAGAAACACTCCATACCTGAAAGGTAAAAAACCTTTCTTGTTCTGCATGTTAAAACGGGCCAGAATCGTGTCTATGTATGAAGCTTGGGAGAGCGTTAACGAACGTTTCCCACGATCTCAAATAATCTTGATCCCAAGGATATGTCCCGTTTCTCGTAAGTCCTTCATATCAAATTGCTTGGACAACCATGCCTTTACGTCTGATAACACTTTCTTGTTGTTGCCAATCAATAGAATGTCATCTACGTAAAGCTCAAGAAACACCACTGAGTTTCCATCACGTCTGCGATATACACATTGCTCATCTGGACACTGAGTAAATCCAAAAGACTGGATTACCTCATCAAACCAGATGTTCCAAGATCTGGATGCCTGCTTAAGTCCATAAATAGACCTCTTAAGCCTGCAAACCTTATGCTCTTGGCCTTTTTCAATGAATCCCTCTGGTTGTTGTATAAAGATGGTTTCTTCAAGACTTCCATTTAGAAAAGCTGTCTTAACATCTATCTGCCAAATCTCATAATCCATATGAGCAGCTATGGCCAAGAGAATCCGGATCGACTTAAGCATGGCAACTGGGGAGAAGGTTTCCTCATAATCGATTCCCTCTTTCCGAGTATACCCCTTTGCCACCAGCCTAGCTTTAAAGGTTTCCACCTTCCCATCAGGTTCTCTCTTACGTTTGTAGACCCACTTGCATTCAATGGGCTTAAACCCATCAGGCAAGTCCACAAGCTCCCAGACTCGATTGTGGTCCATTGACCCCATCTCGGATATCATTGCCTTATGCCAAGATTCTGCATCTTTATCTTGAAGCACCTCATTGTAGTTAACTGGGTCAGGTTCAGGCACACCTGGGACTAGGTCTGAGGCCTCTCCCACGCCAACGAACCTGTCAGGCTGTCTCACAACCCTCCTACTACGACGAGGCACCGCCTGTGTAGGCACATCATCTGTGACCTCATGTGCAGTGTGTAGTGTATCTACTTGTGCTGGTGCATCAGCATTAGTAGTTTGTCGTCTAAGCTCTTCTAGTACTATCTTACTCTTGGGCTTGTGGTCTAAGATATAGTTCTCTTCTAAAAATCTAGCGTTGGTACTTACCACCACCTTCTGATCTTTAGGACTATAGAATAGACCACCTTCCGTTCCCCTAGGATATCCTACAAACAGCATTAATTCTGTTCTTGCATCTAACTTAGTCGTATCTGCCTTAAGCACATGTGCTGGGCAGCCCCAAATTCTGAGATGTCTTAGACTGGGCTTCCGCCCGTTCCACAACTCTACTGGGGTTGAAGGCACGGTTTTAGATGGTACAAGATTAAGAATATACATTGCCATTTTTAAGGCATATCCCCAGAACGAACTTGGCAAATCACTATAGCTCATCATGGACCTAACCATTTCCATAAGAGTTCGATTCCTCCTTTCTGCTGCACCATTCTGCTGTGGCATGCCAGGTGCAGACAACTGAGACTGAATTCCTACCTCAGTGAGGTAATCTCGAAATTCATGGGACAGGTACTCCCCACTATATTTTGAACGCAGTGTCTTGATACTCTTACCATGATGCTTTTCCATATCTGCCCGAAACTCTTTGAACTTGCCAAAACATTCGGACTTGTGGCGCATTAGGTAAATGTATCCGTACCTAGAGTAGTCATCCGTGAACATCACGAAATACTCATATCCCCTCGTGCCTAGACCATCATAGGTCCACACAAGTTAGAATGAATCAATTCTAATACTTCTTTAGCTCTATAACCTTTTGCTTTAAATGGTCTCTTGGTCATCTTACCCTCCAAGCAAGATTCGTAGGTTGCATAACTGTCAATGTCCATCATTGACCAACCTCTGAATCCTACTAAGGTTTATATGACCTAGCCTTAGATGCCAAAGATAGGTTTGATTTATTTCAGAAGGTCTCTTCCTCTTATTAATGTTAGATACTGAGCTATCTATTTTTATATTTTGCGCAACAGGGGAGTTAGAATTAACCACAAATAAATTGTCCACCAATGAACCAGAACAAACAAGTTTACCATTTCTTCTAATAAAAACAGACTCATCAGAAAAAATAAACTTGTAACCGTTCTTCAAGAGTTTAAAAACCGAAATCAGGTTCTTTCTAAAACTCGGTACATAAAGACAGTTTACTAACTCTAGGTTACAATTCTTGAAATTTAACCTAACTACTCCCACTGCTTCAACCGACACTCTTGTACATGTAGATGTCCAGTTCGCCCTCTCTAAGCTTCTGGGTTACTTGGAACCCCTACAAAGAATTACAAACATGGTCAGTGGCGCCTGAATCCACACACCAAGTATCTGTGGGAATCACCGCTAAACATGTCTCAGTAATTAGGGCAGAAACAATCGTACCTTTGAGCTTCGGACAATCCACTTTCCAGTGTCCTGCTTTACCGCATTTAAAGCACTTGCCCTTTGGCTTGCTTTTCTTCACGATATCTAGCTTTGCTGCAAGTTTCTTGGCGTTCTTCTTCTTCTCGTTCTTCTTGCCTTTCAGCCCAGAAGAAGAACTCGAACCCTTTACCGCGACCAAAGCTTGCTTCTTCTCATGGAAGATGCCTTCAGCCGCCACCAAATCAGTCATGAGCTCGGGCAAAGTATAAACCCTTTGGTTCATATTGTAGTTGACCCGAAACTGCTCAAAACAAGAGGGTAAACTCTGGAGGATAATATCTATCTGACTCTCTGGGTCGATATTTCCTCCCATCACCTCTATTTCATTGATGTTACTTATCATGTGTAAAACATGATCTCTCACCGATCCGCCTTTAGCCATTTTGGTGTTCATTAACTTCCTCATGGTTGACTGCCTGGCAATCCTACGTTGATGCGCAAACATCTCCCTTAGGTGCGCCAACATGTCAAAGGCGAAGAGCATGGGATGAAGCTGATGTTGCAGCACATTTGACACAGAGGCCAAAATGTAGCACCTCGCCATCTCATCCGCTTTCCTCCACCTGGCATAGGCATCCCTTTCCTCTTGGGTAGAGTCCTCATCAGGCACTTCTGGACATGCTTCGATGAGCACAAACTTGTACTGCTCAGCCGTCAGGACTATGTCCAAATTCCGACTCCAGTCGACATAATTTGTTCCAGTTAATTTGTTGTCTCTCAAGATAGCAGCTAAAGGATTGAATGCCATATCGATTTAAATTGGAAAATAAACAAACAATGTTTAAGTTATATGCTTAGAATTTTTGAAAAATATGAAAATCCATTTAATTATTGATTTCCCTCAAAACAATAATATTAATCCACCAACATCTCATCCACCGGGATTCTCGTAAGCCACGCAGTGTGTACGTTTACGCTAACCCACATTCGTTTAAGAAGAACCAAGTTCATTAACTACACTATCTGACCAACGATCTTTTGATCAATGTAGCTAATAGTCGGTGCTTTCAGCCGTACAAGTAAGCAGCGTAACCTCGCGGGAGGAATACTACAGATCGTACACTAAGTGTGTGCCATTACGTGACTTATGAGTTTGTTACCTCAGGATAGTGCGTCTCAGATGGAGAGGGTGTCGCATTTCTCCTTGTTAAACTCGCTCTAGTCATCTTACTCAGAAGCTCATAGTCTAACGATCTCGGGGTTGGACTCATCCGAATGGATGAAGGCCCTAATACCAACGCGCAAGCCCACCCACATCGCATATGAACCCGTAATGGTGGCCATGGGGATATAACACAACCCGCTCCCACTTAAATTTCCAAATTGAGGGTTTTTTTAGTTTTAACATGCAATTAACTAACCTAGGTTATATGCAACCATAAAACCAGACATGCTCTAATTCATGCATCTAAAATACAGCATAAAAATAAAGCATAAAATTTAACACAATAAATACGGGAAATAAATACGTAAAATAAATTTCCTGACTATTATGGTTTTAATTGCTTCCATCCTTTGCCTTGATCTCGTGTCCCGTCACGTCACTCGATGGAGAGAGTCTTGAACTTCAAAAAATGAAAACTGGAGGAAAAACGGGCCAAAAATAGCTCGAACAGCCCGAACGGGAAGTCCGTGCCGCAACACGGCCCGAAGGCCGCGCTGCCCGCTCGCAGTCGTGCGCGCGTGGCAGCAACTGCTGCCCTGCTGTTGCCTGCTGCTGCGTTTCCTTGGCTACCGGTAGCGATTTTACTACCGGCAATCGTTGCCGGCGTCGCCTCCTGCCGCCAACTCCTCCTTCGCTTTTTCCCACGCTATTTGGTCTTCTTGCAATTCGTTCTGGGTTTTACTGGGTTTCTTCAAATTCATGATAACCCAAAACCCACGAATCCAAGTCGCCCACCATAACGCCTTCGATTACATAAAAAACAATTTTCCTACTACAAGGCATTCTAGGAAAATTAAATAATCAAAATTATATAGAAAAAATCCTACTACAGATTTGATCTAATCCTACACGGCTTCCAGCACGTTGTTATACTATTACAAACATTCATAATAAAATTAAATCCGGACATGTCCCGGAGTTTAATTAAAACCCATACAAACGCAACCATAATAGTCGGGATTCTAAACCACCTGCAAATAAAACCATGTAATAAATCGAACAAGCACAGAACCCCCTAAACCAGGCTCTGATACCAATTGAAAGTTTTGGTAGGATCTGGGTTTGCACTAGCTCGATTTATCACGCAACAAAAATTTCTATTAAAGACGGAATCTTAGAAAAGTACCTTTGAAGCGTGCACCTGGTGATTCTCTTGTACGCCTCAAAACTATGACTTCACGTTGTGTGGGCAACGAACTAGAAGTCAATTGATCAGCTATCACCACGACTCCACCTGCCAGAAAAATCCAGCACCTCCGCACCTAGCACGTACTGCAAACGCACTGCCCGGAGAGAGAGAAAACAACACACGGGGCTAGTAAAAGAAGGCCAAAAATTCGGCCAACTCAAGAGAAACCAGCCGCCAACTTTTGCTTAAAATTTGACTTGGACAGAGAAAGTTTTCTCTCTCTAGAATTTTATCTCTCTAGAAATCCTGTGGATTAATTGTGATTCTTGAATAAATGATCCCTTGTCTATTTATAGCGTTACAAGAGAGACTGGTTTAGGATTGGTCTTCCTAATGGGTTTAGGTAATGAATTAGTTTCCAAATCCAATTAGGCAACCAATCTGATAGGATAAACCAAATCCTACTAGATTCCTAATCTCTAGGATTTTCTAATTCCAATTGAAACTTAAGACTTAATTAATTAATTAAATAATTCCACTTTGTTAATTACTGAATTAACCCTTAGGAATAATTAACCAATTAATTAATTAAATCTACCTATTCAATTAACCCATTACAAAATTAATTATATCACTAACGGATTAATTTTGGCACTATCATCCTACACCAGAATTGCTTCCGGAACAACTTAATTAAATTATATTCATTAATCTCCCCACATCAAAGATATAGTGCTCGTTAATTAAAATTAATTTACTGATAAATTAATTAATTAACTTCTTTAATTTCGAGACTAGAACCACTCAACCTTTTTACTATACCGGACATAAGTCCACCGGCCGGGTTTAGTATAATAAACATTTCGAGCTCATCTCGAGAGCACCATCACCCCGGACGCACCGGTACATGGTTTCCTTTCGACAAGCAGCAGCACACTAAGTAACTAAACACGCGCACCCAACCTACCGAGACTATTGGCCACAATTGACCTCACCCATTGGCAGATCAAAATACACTATGTCTAATCCTCATGCCCACTCGAGTCTAGGGATTAAGAGATAGAATACAAGGATCGATTTGTCTATTAAATCAGTACAAGACAAATCATTCCTAAAAGTCAAGTTCAATATGCCCCGGGCATATCTATATGATTCAATTAGTTTAGACAAACCAATTATCTGAATCACATAATAACCTAAACTGACAGTTTGTCCAAAACTGTCTCAGTTACGAACCTCATTTATATATTATGTCTTTCAACCAATGATGAGATCTACTATGTCGCACCAGACACCTCATCATCTACTTACATAATATAAATGGGCAATTAATGCACAACAAGATATGACTGAAACACGAATCGATATATTAATCTGGGAAACTATATAATACAAGCATAGCTTATGTATTCTACTCCAACATGTTGAAGAGATAGAGGCCATGAAGGCAGTTTCTTATGCTTCGGCAGTAGGAAGTCTCATATATGCCATGTTGTGTACGAGGCCTGATATCTGTTATGTCGTTGGCATGGTAAACAGATATCAGAGTAACCCTAGGAAAGCTCGTTGGGAGGCAGTAAAATGCATTCTCAAGTATTTGCACAGAATTAGAGACCAAGTTCTGGTCAGGCGCCTAAGCTGGTACCCCGAGGTTACACAGATTCAGATTTCCAAGGCGACAGGGACAAGAATAAGTCTACCTCAGGGTGTGTGTTTACTCTAGGAGGTGGAGCCATAGTTTGGCGGAGTGTCAAGCAGAAATGCGTGGCGGACTCTACCATGGAGGCTGAATACGTTACCGCATCAGAGGCAGCGAAGGAAGCAGTGTGGCTCAAAAACTTCCTAGTGAACTTAGATGTGATTCCTGGTTTGCAGAAGTCTATCACAGTATATTGTGATAACAACGGTGCAGTAGCAAACTCAAAGGAACCACGAGCCCACAAGGCGAGTAAATATATACAACGCAAGTACCACCTGATACGAGACAACATAAAGAGAGAAGACGTGATCGTGGCTAAGATAGCATCAGAGGATAACCTTGCAGATCTATTCACGTAGACATTGACTTCAAAATTATTTGAGGCTCACGTGAAGGGCATGGGGATCAGATACTTAGGAGAGCCATGACAGTTTTTCTAGATATATAGTAACAGAGTGTATAGGAGTTGTATGTAGATGTATACTTAAAGCACAGCTTAAGTATTAGTGGGAGATTGTTGGAGTTGAATACATAAGCTATGCTTGTATTGTACATTTTCCCAGTAATATATCGATTTATGTTTTAGTTATATTTTGTTGTGCATGATATGTCCATTTATATTATGTAAGTAGATGATGAGGTGTCTTGTGTGACACAGTAGATCTCATCATTGGTTGAAAGACATAATATATAAATGAGATTCGTAACCAAGATAGCTTTGGACAAATTGTCGGTTTAGGTTATTATGTGATTCGGATAATTGGTTTGTCTAAACTAATTGAATCATATAGATATGTCAGGGCGTATTGAACTTGACCATTAGGAATTATTTGTCTTGTACTGATTTAATAGATAAATCGTTCTTGGTATTCTATCTCTTAATCCCTAGACTCGAGCGGGCATAAGGATTACACATAGTGTACTTTGATCTGCCAATGGGTGAGATCTATTGTGGCCAATAATTTTGGTAGGTTGGGTGCGCGTGTTTAGTTGTTTGGTGTACTGCTGCTTGTCGAAAGGAAACAATGTATCGGTGTGTCCGGGGTGATGGTGCTCCCAAAATGAGCTTGTTATATTTATTATATTAAACTCAGCTGGTGGACTTATGTCCGATATAGTAAAAAGGTCGAGTTGTACTAGTCTCAGAATTAGAGAAGTTAATAAATTAATTTAGCAATAAATTAATAAATTAATGAGCACATTATCTTTAATGTGGGGATATTATGAATAAATTAATTAAGTTGTTCCGAAAGCAATTCTGGTGTAGGATGGTAGTGTCATAATTAATCCGTTAGTGGTACGATTAATTATGTATTGGGTTATTGACAAAGGTAGACTTAATTAATTAAGTAATTAATGAATCCCTGTATCAGTTGGTTGTGAATCATACCAGGAACTGGTTTGGGATAAGTGAATCCCTGCATCAGTTGGATGTCTATCAGTCCAGGAACAGGGTTGAAGAAAACAGAAACCCAGTAATGGAGGGGTCTCTACTTGGGGTCTCTCTTGTAACTCTATATATAGAAAAGGGATTAGCTATTCTACAATATACAATTCATAAGTTTTTAAGACAAAAAAACTAGAGAGATAAATCCTAGAGAGAAATAAATTTCTCCCTCAAAGTCAGATTTTAGAAGGAAAACTACGGCTGGATTTTTCCTCTGTGTCGGCCAAAATTTTGGCCTGTTCAAACCAGCAGCACGTATAGTTTTCTCTCTCTGGGCGGTGTGTTTATTGTACGTGCCAGGTGCAGCGGTGCTGGAATTTTTTGGCAGGTGGATTGTGGTGATTAGCTAATCAAATTGGTTTCTAGATCGTTGCCACACAATGTGAAATCAAAGTCTTGAGGCATACAAGAGAATCACCTGAGTGCACACTTCAAAGGTATTTTCTAAAGTTCCACTTTTAATTAGAAATTTTTGTTGCGTGGTAAATTGAATAAGTGCAAATACAGATCCTGCGCAATGTTATTTCAAAAGGGTTGGAATAGCAATTGTGCTAGCGTCTAGGCCTGGCCAGAGATTCCGATTCTGGAATGCATAGCACGAAAGTGAGTTTCTGGCAAGGCCCGAGCAGATAATCTTTCATTAGGGACAGTGCTTATGAGAATATAGGAGGTAATGCATGAGAAGCAGGGGGAGTAGGTAAAACTGAAGATGAAGATGTGAGTGAGGAGCCCAAAGATGAAGATGTTAGCAACAGTTCAAGTAAACAAAATTCAGAACATGAAGCTGATTGGACTGAAAATTTGGGAACTTCTGAAATGAATGTATATGAGAATTTGATACATGAATTCGCAATGGAGGGTGAAGACTTTTTATTGGACAATGTCAATGTAGAGCTGCATTCAAATACAAATTCTGAAGATGAAAATGATGCAACAGTAAGATATTCTAACTTTAAGGGTCCTTCGGGTGATGATGTTCCTACATTTGAGGTTGGACAGAAGTTTGGGAGTAAGAAGGAATTTAGGGATGCAGTTCATACATATAGGATTTTGACTGGGCATCCAGTAGGAATGTACACAAAAGACAAGAGAAGACTTAGAGCCACTTGCGAGCATCCATGCAAGTGGTTTATATATGCAACAAAGAGAGAACCTGTCAACAGTATGGATTTCGTAATGTCTTCTCTGTTGCTAAATCATAGTGGGTGTACTGATTGTTCGGAGAACCCAAGAATGAGTGCAAAATGGTTGGCCGAAAGATATTTAGAAATATTCAAAGCCAATCCAAAGATGCCTATAGCACAAATAAGCCAGAATGTGGATGAGAATTTTAAGTGTGAGATTACTAAGTCAAAGGCTTATTTGGCAAGAGCAATTGCTTTAGAGAAGTTAGATGGGAGTGCAAATGAGCAGTTCAAATTTATCTTGGATTATGCCGAGGAATTGAAGAGAACTCATCAAAACACAACAACTGAAGTTATGTTTGCTCCTAAAGAGGAAGGGAAAAACCCTAGGTTTATGAGATTTTAATGCTGTCTTGGGCAATTGAAAGCTGGTTTTCTGGAAGGATGTAGGCCAATTATTTCTTTGGATGGGTGTTTTACAGAGGACGGATATAAGGGGCAAATATTGTCAGCTATGAGGGTTGATGGAAACAATGGGTATTGGCCTATTGCATGGGTTGTAGTTGAGAAAGAGGCCCGAGAACAATGGCATTGGTTTCTCACTTTGTTTATCCAAGACCTTGATATCCAAGACTCCTTTTTTTGGATTTATATCTCAGACCAACAGAAGGTAAAAATTAGTTTTGGTTTGTTAAAAAGTAAATGTAACTATTTTAGTTTTACTGATATTTATGTTTATTCTATCATCTTTTTTTTTTACAGGGTTTGAGCAGTGCTTTGGTTGAGTTACTGCCTAACACAGTACACAGTTACTGTGTCCAGCACATGTACGCCAACTTCAAGAAAAAACACCAGGGCAAGGACTTGAAAAATCATTTGTGGGCTGTTGCTGGGGCTACTACACAGGCTTGGTATGAGGCAGAAATGGAAAACTTAAGAAGCATGATGTTAATGCTTGGAATTGGGTCAAGAGAACAGCTCCTCCTCCCAAAAACAGGAGCAAGGCTTTCTTCTCTCTCCATACCAAATGTGATACAATTGTTAATAACTTAAGTGAGAGATTTAATTCAAAAATTTTGGATGCTAGAGAAAAACTAATAATTAGTCTTTTAGAAGGGATCAGGGTTTATGTGTTTAAGAGAATTCAACAAAGGGCTGAAAAGGTGAAAAGGTTTCAATATCGTGTAACTCCTATATGTAAAGCTATTTTAGATGACTTAAATAGGGAATCTAGGGTATGGAAATTCATAACTAATGGGGCGGGTGGTTATGAGGTTAGGGGACTTATGAATAAACAGTTTGTTGTCTGTCTTAGTGATAGAACTTGTAGATGTAGGCTATGGCAGCTTCGTGGAATCCCATGTGTGCATGCAAATCCTTGTATCCGCAGGAATAAGGAAGATCCTTTAGATTATGTGGATGCATATTACAGTAGGGAATCCTTTTTGAAATTGTATGCACACGTTTTACACCTCATTAATGGGCAGGATTTGTGGCCCAAATCAAATATATTGACACTTGATCCCCCATTAGCTTGTGTTCAACCTGGTCGCCCTAAAAAGAATAGGAGGATAGACCCATCTGAAATGGTGAAAGATGATGGAGTTGTGAGGTTCAAGAGGCATCTAGTCATACACTGCACAAAATGTGGCATGGCTGGACATAATGCTCGAACATGCAAAGCAGCAACTATAGAAGATGGTGTTCGGCAAAATGTGAGTGAGAACGAATCCCCATCAAATCTTCAACAAAATAATCAGAGAGCAGGGATGGAAAATGAATCGAGGCAAAATCAGCAGGTTACTACTTCATCTTTATTTTTTTACCATTACATTGTTATATTCAACCTTAGATGAATTTTTATAATTATTGCAGGCAAAGACGAAGAGAGACAGACCCCCCAAAATAAGAGAAGACACAAGAAGAAATGCACATGACCAGCAAAACATGGTAATTCATACTTATATAATTATTACTCTTATGGTGTACCCAACAATGCATTAAACATTAGTTTGTTATTCTTCCTTCAATGCAGCCAACTAGTTCTCAACTTCCATCGAATACTGACCATGCTAGGCCAGTTTGTAAGAAGAGAAGAGCATACACCGATGCTGAGAAGATTAAATATAATGTCAATCAAGAGTACTTGAGTTTGAATCCACCTTATAAGGTTGGACGATGGGCAGGGAAAAGAAAAGGAAGATTATGAATGAATTTGGTATATCTTTTATGATGTCTTCTAGTGATTTAAGACTTTTGGTGATGTAGTTTGGATGATTTCTTCTATTTTGTAATTTAGATTACAAGTTATTTTGGATCGGTTTGTAATCTGGATTGAAAGTTATTTTGGATTTGTTTTGTAATCGGGTTGGGTGTTATTTTGGATGTTTTACAAAAAAACTTACTCTTTTACTTACCTTGCTGGTTATTGGGTGTTATTTTGGATGTTTTGGAGATTTTGGAAGTTGTATTTATTATAGTCACTGTGACTGTGGCTGATTTAGTTTATTTTATTTTGTAATTTGGATTGGTTATTATTTTTAATGTTGGAGTGTTTTGAGGTTAATAAAAGTATAGATTGACAGTAGATTGGTTGTTATTTTGGTTTACGTTTAGGAATGAGAACTGGTGTTGAGTGAGGGATATAGTTTTCATTTTATAGCCATGTGCCTTTTCCCGCAATTTTTAATCCATCAGCAGTTGAGGAAGTGGTGTTGGGTGAATTGGTGTACAACATGAATGAATAGACAAAAATATCCTCAAAATTTTGGTCTGTTAGTGGGCTTCATGGATGTTTTTAACGGAATGACCAAAATTAAAATTCAAATGTAAAAGTTAGTGATATTTTCTGAGTTTTTAAAAGTTAGTGACCAAAATCTAAACTTTACCAAAGTATGATGACCTTTTTTATAATTCACTCTAAATAAAACCTCGATATAATATATATATATATATAGTAAATTCCAAAATTGGTCATCATACTATAGTCAGTTTCTAGTTTTGCTCATCATACTTTGAAAACTATTTTTAAGGTCACCATACTTTAGTTTTATTTTCAAAAAAGGTCACTCTGTCAAGTATCTAATGGTCAACTTTTTTAGGGCTATTTTTGTCTTTTCATTATCATCTCCAAATAAAATAAATAAATATAAAATTTTCTGAAAATTCAGGGGTAATTTCATAATAAAACAGAAGTTTTGGGCTAGGGTTTATGAAGGACAAAAAACCCTGGGACCAATCTGCCAATTTTGAAAATATTTTTTTATTAGTCCTAGGGTTTTTTGTCCTTCTTCGGCGCCTTCTTCCCCTTTTCTTCGGCAACCGCCGCCTCTCTCCCTCTCTCCCCCTCCCCCCTCCAGATCGACGAAACCCTCGTCAATCTCGTCGCGCTCTCCATCTCGTCTTCCCCTTCGCCCCCGATCTCTTCCCTCCTTCATCTCCGTCTTCTTGCCATTTTTGAAAAACCCTCTTCCCTCCGAGGCCATAAGATAATGATGGTGGTGGTGGCGGTCGCGCATCGAAAAAATGTAGAAGAACGACAATGGGATCGACGATCCAATGAGAGGACCCTCGTCGCTCGCATCGATCTCAAAGATCGATGTGAGATCGATGAAACCCTTTTCAATCTCGTGTCAATCAATGATATTGACAAAACCAATAGT
Source organism: Knoxia roxburghii (assembly GCA_030378225.1). Taxonomy (NCBI): domain Eukaryota; kingdom Viridiplantae; phylum Streptophyta; class Magnoliopsida; order Gentianales; family Rubiaceae; genus Knoxia; species Knoxia roxburghii. The sequence goes on from CM059424.1 coordinate 22,710,717, forward strand.
GACGGTTGATTTTGGGAATGTCAGGGACATCAGGGAAGAGATCGAGGGAGGTCGGGGAGGTTGGGGAAGAAGTGGAGGCCATTGAGGTCGGGGAAGAGATAAAGGGCAGAGGAGAGGAAGAGAGCGGCGAAAGAGGAGCAGGGAGGCGGCGGTGGTGAAGGGAGGGAGGGAGGGAGAGAAGAGCAGCAAAACCCTAATTTCAGTTTCTTTTATTTTTTTTAAATTTGAGAGGGTGTGAAAAGACAAAAATAACCTTAAAAAAATTAGCCGTTAGTGTTTTAACTGACTAACTTGACGGAGTGACTTTTTCGAAAACAAAAGTAAAGTATAATGACTTTAAAAATAATTTTCAAAGTATGATGACCAAAATCAGATAGTATGATGATCAATTTTGAAATTTACTCTATTATATAACATAGGTTTATATGATATACAAATAAAAGAATAAAGAAATAAACTGATAAATCTATTTATTATAAGTGTGAAGAATCTCTCATGGAGAGTAAAACCTTTTTATCAAGATAGACCGATATTTGGTATAATATACGATTTCTCAAGTTAGATTCAAATAAAGAGTAGAACTTAACAAAAAAAAAAAAAAAATTAGAGATGGAATGACATGTAAATATATGTAAATTATATAATTTAGAGAAAAAATCTTCTGTAATATAAATTAACAGATTATAATAATCAATTAATTAGACTAAGATTAAGTACGAAGTTAATTATGAAAGCGATTTATTAATTTTTATTTGCGATTGAAGGTAATGGAAAAAAATTCGATCTCGGGAAGGAGTTAGTATATAGTACTACTAGGAGTAAAGAAAATGGACTACTCCTAGCAAAAAAAAAAGAAAAAAAGCCAAAAAAGGAAGCAGATGGAGGGTGTATTTAACGCGCCTAACCTCCCCCTAATTAGCAGGCCTATGCGTCCAGTTTACATCATATCAAAATCCCGCGGATCCCATCAAAATAAAATTTCAAATTTTTGTTGGGCTTCAGGTTGTACGGACTTTACACAAAGAAGGAACAAAACTAATGGAAACTGAGGGGTTGGGAATTTATTTTCCATTCGAAGAAGCTGCAGCCCTTCTGAAACTCTCCGCGCGACCCACGAGTTCTGAAAAAATAGCAAGCATTAATAGCACGATCGTTCATGCAACCGAGCAACTTGAACGACAGGAGACTACCAGCGGAAGGCGATTCGACTCAGATTTTCAGTGGGGGGAAGCAAAAAAATCAATCAAACCGTAAAAAAATGGTTAGGGTTAAGCTAGTTACGAGTGAAGCAGAAGCCCAAAAAATTCAAAGCAGCATGAAAGGTATGTATATAACAAATGTAGAACTAATATTTGCAGTTTAGGGTTACTGGATGTTGTTCATAATGGTGGTACTTTATTTTTTTTGCGTACAAAACGCAACACAGTTGAGAGGATTGTAAATATTCTTAGTGTAAAGAGACCGAGCAAGGAAATCGGCGGTGAGAAATCAGACAAACAAGTTTCAGAGAGTAAGTTTTTTGCAATACATCATTGTGTAAAGTACTGTTTTCTCATGTAAACTCCCTTTTTTTGTTTTCTCAGTAATTTTGGGTAAAATCATAGTCTGATCTGCTTATGTAAACTACTGGTTGTTTATGTAAAGTGCTGATATGCTTGTATAAAGTACTGTTTTCTGATGTAAAGTCCCTTTTTTGGTTCTAGAGTAGTGTTCCTAAGACTAGAATGCTCATAATTCTAGTAAAATCATCATCTGATTTGCTTATGTAAACTACTGGTTATTTATGTAAAGTGCTGATATGCTTGTGTAAACTACTAGTTGTTTATGTAAAGTGCTGATTTGCTTGTTTATGTAAACTGTTTTCTCATGTGAAGTCCCTTTTTTGGTTGTAAATAGCTCTTTCTAATACTAGAATGCTCATAATTCGAGAAAAATCATCATCTGATCTGCTTATGTAAACTACTGGTTGTTTAGGTAAAGTGTTGATTTGCTTGTTTAGAGTACTGTTTTCTCATGGAAGTCCCTTTTTTTGTTTGTAGAGTAGTGTTCCTAAGATTACAATGCTCATAATTCGGGTAAAATTATCGTCTGATCTGCTTATGTAAACTACTGGTAACTTATGTAAAGTGCTGATTTGCTTGTCTAAAGTACTGGTTTCTATTGAAAAATCCCTTTTTTTGGTTATAGAGTGGTGTTCCTAAGACTAGAATGCTCATAATTCGGGTAAAATCATCGTCTGATCTGCTTATGTAAACTACTGGTAACTTATGGAAAGTGCTCATTTGCTTGTGTAAAGTACTGCTTTATATTGTAAAATCTCTTTTTTTGGTTGTAGAATGGTGTTCTTAAGACTAGAATGCTCATAATTCGTGCAAAATCATCATCTAATCTGCTTATGTAAACTACTGTTTTTTTATGTAAAATGTTGATTTGCTTGTGTAAAGTACTGGTTTCTAATGTAAAGTCCCTTTTTTTTATTCTAAAGTAGTGTTCCTAAGTCTATAATGCTCATAATTCGTGTTTAATCATCGTCTGATTTGCTTATATAAACTACTGGTTGTTTATGTAAAGTGCTGATTTGCTTGTTTGAGTACTATTTTTTCATGTGAAGTCCCTTTTTTGGTTGTAAATAGTTGTTTCTAAGACTAGAATGCTCATAATTTGAGAAAAATCATCCTCTAATCTTCTTATATAAACTACTGGTTTTTTATGTAAAGTGATTTTGCCCTTGTTGATGCGGTTTCAGGCAAAATAAAGAAGATCGTTGAAGTGGATTCAGACGATGATTTTACACAACACAATGCAAGTTTACGTAAACTATCACCGCCTAGATGCTCGGATTCCACAATGCTTATGTAAACTCGTGACTTTACACAACACAATACGAGTTTACATAAACTATCACCACCCGGATGCTCGGATTCCACTATGCTTATGTAAACTCGTGACTTTACGCAACACAGCGCGAGTTTACATAAACTATCAACCCCCCCCCCCCCCCCCAACAGATGCTCAGATTCCACAATGCTTATGTAAACTGTCAACTTTACACAACAAAATGCAAGTTTATATAAACTATCGACGCCCAGATGCTCGGATTCCACAATGCTCTAATTCAAAATTTGAAACACGCTGACGATGAACATGATGATATATACCAAATTTCAAGCTTGATTATCACCGCCCGTTATCATTATTTGTCCGCTGGGCAAAAAATTGGAGCAAAAAATCATCCTTCCAAGGATTTCCCGTCATGTCGAACGTAGATAGAAGTACCTCCCGGCAGAACACGGCTCACAAAATGCGCGTCAACTACTCTTTTCCTTCAGGCGCATTAAATGTGCATTAAATGCGCATTTAATGCCCCTGAAAGAATGCCTCACACAAAAAAACCCGGTTAATTACCAATTTTTTGGTCATTAACCTATTTTTTATAAAAAATCGGGGGATCTTACTATTTGTAGCACAAATTTGCTAATTGTAGCACCAAAAAAATAGTAAAATAACAAAAATGCCCTTCATGTATTAATAAGTTATATACCTCAAAAATTCAAAAAACATCTCAAAACATAAAAAACTCCCTCAAAAAATCTTACAAAACCGTTCCAAATCTTTCAAAAAAACCTTCCAAAATCGTAGAAAAACATTCAAACACTGATTTTGTTCTAGTTGGGATACAGTCTACTTCAAAATTTACGCAAAAATGGTAAGATTTTGATATTTTTGTATTGTTTTTATCATGCTGCATAAAAATTCGCACATGTTTTGTGATTTTATTTGAAACAATCGCCCTTATTTTGCGAGAAATTGTATGAAAATCGCCTATTTTTTGTGATTTTTTGTAAATTTTTGCTAAGTGTGGGCAAAATTTTTATAAAAAATCGCCTAAGATTTGTGATTTTTTATACGAAAATTGCAATGTGGGTGCGAGATTTGTAGAACAAATCGCAAAACATTGCCAATTTTTTAGAAAATATGCCCACATTGTTGGTGATTTTTTATATAACTCTTGCACATTGTGTGCAAGATTTATTTGAAAAATCACACTTTATGTGCGATTTTTTATATGGAAATCACTTATCTGCTTCAATTTTTTAAAATTATATATTTTGTGAGGTTTGTAATTGTTTATGTAATTACTTATTAATAGTTTTAATTTGATTAATGACGCAGGATCAAAATGGATTGCCCGACCTTCAGAGGGATATGAGTCACGATTTTAAGTGTCATGGCTTTTTTCTACTGAAGAAGAAGCATGCACTTATTATTCGGATTTGGCTCTTAGATTTCGTTCCGAGCTGATTAAAGTGGGGAAGGGTAATAAGGGAAAATGGGTCACATATTGTTGCAGTTGATTCAGAGATCCGATTGAGCAAGGGCCTCCCCCCCAACATAGGAAGAACACCAAACGGTGAGGATGTAAGTGTTTGTTCAAGTTATATTGCAAGGAGGTGAGAGAAAATGGTTGGTGGGTCAAAGTAACACCAGGTGCGAAGTCAATGCACAATCACACTGCTATAGTGTATCCAGAGGGTCACAGACAGCTGAGCAGCTTGACTGATAAATCAAGACATGTTGCTAGAACTTTGAACAGCGGGCGTAGCCGGGTGCCTACCTTATCGGGCGTAGCCGGTTGCCTACCTTACCGCGGGAGGAAAAGTTAACTCCTCGTCTTCGACTTCGTCTTCATCTCGAGTTCCTCTTCTCCTGCGTCTTCGACTTATAAACCGAAAGTAGCTCCTTGTTCACTTTTAATAAACAACTTGTAACAACTCACTCAAGAAGGAGTGTGAATGAGGGCTGCCTAGGCAGGTAGCCCGAGTGGATTAACAACTGACTCCCCCGCGTACTCCAAAAAGGAAGCGGGGGAGCCAGTCTGTGTAGCCTCCATCCAGTGCGATGCTCCCGATGAGAGACGCAAGGAACGGATGCAAATATGAAGCCAAAAATGATTCGGAATCATCTTGTTGAGACACATCCTGAAGATAATATGACAGTGAGGCAGCTTAAATCTAAAGACAGTAAAGCAAAGTTTGAAGGTAAAAATATTGGCAGCAATTTGTTCATTACACCGAGGAGAAGCATTATTATGTAAAAGTTTTGACAGAAGAGGGCACATATGTGATCACACATGTATTCATAGCACATCCAATGTCAATTCAGTTGTGGAATAGATATTATTGGATGATTGTGGTGGATGCAACATACAAGACCAACAAGTACAAGATGCCACTCTTTCAAATTATTGGTATGACTCATTCCAATAAGAATTAAAATATTGCATGTGCCATGTTGAGAGATGAGAAAAAATTAGTTATGATTGGGTGTTTACACAGTTGAGAGATTTGTTGGATGCTGAAAATATTCCTAGTGCTATTATTTCTGATCGAGAGATGAGTTTGATGGATCCTATAAGGTATCATTTTCCGGGATCACACCACCTGCTATGTTTGTGGCATATCGACCGTGATGTTGATAATCAGTTGAAAAAGCTTGTTGGTGAGGGTGAAAGGAAAAAAGAAATAAAAAAAAACTTTGGAAGGCAATTGTTAATGCGTCAATAGTTGAAGAGTATGATTTGTTACTGCAGCTTTTGAAGGATAGTTATTCTACAGTTGCATCATCTGTTGTTGTCTATTTGGAGAGGACATGGCTGGTCCATAAAGAGATGATTTGTAGGGCGTGGACTAACAAAATTCTACACTTTGGCAATACTAGTAGTAATAGAGTGGAGAGTACTCATGTTGCACTGAATGATTGGATGAATGCTTGCACCCATTCACTTGACACGCTATTTGGTGTGATTGACGACCATGTCAGTTACCAGTTATCACAGATCAGGTAATTTTATTAATTAGTTTGATTCGCCTCTTACTTTATCAATTTAAATTATGCACTTCTAACTTGATTATTTAATTTGATTCTATACTTACTTTATTAATTTATTTTATGCACTTTTTACTTTATTAATGTATTTTAGGGAAACGCTTGAGGCCTGCATTTCTAAGAAAGTAACCGCTATGTTGTGTTTTCCGTATGAATTATTGAATGGTCATGTGTCGCACTATTGTTTGGAGTTGATCAGCGAACAAGTTGAAAGGATTACTAAGTTGGGGCAATGACTTGTTTAAGAGATGTGGCTGTGTCTGCAAGGCTACGCATGGGATTCCTTGTGCATGTGAAATTTGGAAGTTGAAGGAATCACATGACACGATCACTGTTGAAATGGTGCACAAGTTTTGGAAGAGATTGATGATTGAGACATCTAAAGTGGGTTCGAATACTATTTATGAGGAACTTAGGTATGATTTACACTATGTATGTTAGTTTGAGATGTTATGATTTATTTACATGTATTTTCATAGTATTTTTTATTTAACAGATACTTCCGCGAGAAAATCGTTCCTAAATTCTTGAGCAGTCCACGCGTGGTCTTGCGTGATCTGATTGTGAAGATGAACGCGTCGCTGAACCCTGACAATTCCAGTGTGTTTGAGCCAGCTGTTTTGACAACATCACGGGGTCGCCAAAGATTACATCCATCAGTGAGGCGCGAGCTGAGTGCTCGCGAGAAAGTTGCACGGCGAAATAATGCATCTGGGATTTGTCAATTAAGATTGATTGTTTACTTTCATTTTCTAATGAAGTAAACTTACAATAATTGTTTATTTCCATTTGCAGTTAGAGAAGATAGTGAAAGTATTGCCCTAATTCCACATTATGTCTATCCTTTCTGTACTGGCATTTCGAACGTAGAGCCAGATGGCAATTGTGGTTTTTGAGCTGTTGCAGATAGTCTCTATGGCAATCAGAATGAATGGGGAACGGTTAGAACTGCGTCTATTAGAGAGATTCTTGTGCATCAGGATACGTACATACCGCTTCTCTATGCTTGTCTACCACACAATCTTCCTGAGGACAATGATCCTATTGCTTGGGGAATTGGCTGATTGAATCATTTTTCATCACCATGTGAAAGTGCTGGCTGGATGACCACCACCACGGACTTGTTTGCTATCGCCACTTATGCAAACACCTTGGTAATCCATCTCAGTATCGCTCGTGGTTGTTGTTTTTCCATTTTACCTTTGAGGCCGTTAGGTGGTGGCCCAAGACCATCTAGGCAGATAGTCATTGCCCACGTTCATGGAAATCATTACGTACGTGTCAGTTTGACTGATGATTGCCCTGTCCCTCCATTGGCATACTTGTGGGGGTATCACTATGATGATGTTATGGCGGAATTTGCAGCATCTGCTGAATTTAAAAGGAGACTGGACCATTGGAGCATAATTTGTGGACCATGATTTGTGACATTTCAATTTGATTTGAATATTTATTTTGTTGTCATTTCCTTAGACTTCAAATTTTCATTTCATTAGTCAAATTACCAAAAATCATAGCTAAATTAAATACAAAACAACCAAAAACTATTGGCGCAATAAAATAAAACACAACAAAAGAGTCATAACTAAAAAATCCAATAATACCAAAAAAAAAGAATACAATACAACCATCACTCAGCTAAATGCCATTTATCCATCTCCGCCCTCAACATAGCCTCGCACTCATCCGACTGGGGATATCCACCATCTCTAATGATCTGCAGAAACTCCTCAGATATATGTGTAAATCGGCTCACCCACTACAAATTCAACACATTGAAATTTTAAATTAATATTTCATATAATAATATGAAATATTATTAACTAAAACGAAATAAAAAAATTACTTACATATTCTGTGTTGGTGCGAGGCGGAACTCTACAAACATCAGCGGGGGGCCATCAATGAACAAATACGGGTGGGAGTGCTCACGGTACCATGTAATGTACTCATCTGTGGATGCACCGGGGGAATAACAGGGCTGAAAGTCCTCAGTACGTAAACTAGAACTACGTACTGACTGCCATAAACTCTTGGCGAACTCCAAGTCGAAGTCCACACTGTAACCCCCACTATACGGCCGATACGCCTTCGTCAGACGAAAGATGGCAAATGGGATATCCTGCACGTACCCCAACTATCTCACACACCTATCTGGCATGTAAGGCTCAACCTCTTCACCACATGCGATCAATCCCCGGTACGTGGTGATCGCGGTGCGTGCATGCTGATACTGACCGTATGGGGTCCATGTCACCTGTAATATATACAATTATGGTCAGATATTTATTAAATATTTACAATTTAACTAAAATTTTAATTATAAAATGTACAAAAATATTTTAACATACCTCCTCAGCTCTCAAATGGTCAAGTGCATCCCGGTACCTTTGCAGACGGGCACTCGCGCCCTGTCGGGGGCCAACAGTCCACAAAGCAACTAGTGGTGTATGTGGATCATCAGACATAGGGATGGAATGCGGTCTGAATGCTGGAAAATGCTCATATATCCATGCCTGTAGCAATGTCAGACAACCTGTCATCCCGTTGCAGCTACCTCTACCAGCCTTACCTAAATGCCTATATAAGTATGCTAGTGTCGAGGTACCCCAAGCATGCTGCTGTACGGTATGTAACTGGCCCCTAATCTGCACAATATGATGTGGTCTAAACCTATTGGAACTCTTGTCCACAAATAAAGTAGAACCAATAGCTAGCCATAACCAAGCCTCCACATCATAAGGCAAGTGCAATGTACCCGTCTCTAAATGCGAGCGTAGCCTAAACACATAATCAGCGACTATCCCACTATCGGAGTGCATCTCACTCCACTCCCAATCCCGCTCAGACACCTGTAGCAAGTCTCTGCAGAGACCCCACATAACTGACTTGACAGTACAATCAGCGACCATACTACCATCAACCGGTATGCGTAGTATCTCCCACACATCGTGCAGGAGTATAGTCATCTCACCGACAGGGAGGGAACGTGTTCATATCAAGCTGCCAACGCTCAATAAATGCACATATGAGGGGGGCATCAATGGTACTGTGCATGGTAGTAGGCAGGTGAGACAAATCGGTCGCCCTCAATAATGTCTGCCAATCATCGGGCATCCCGGCAAACCGAGAAACTAATCTCTCACATACCCCTGCCCTATTGTGGCACCCCAAGGGCAACCTAAGTACTATAGCCTCGGCACCCTCCTCACCGTCCTGTCTATACCTCGATGCCACATGCCCCTTCCAACTAGGTATCACTGATCCATCAATAGGGCCACCCGCACAAGGCACAATCACAATCCATGACGTATCGACCCTCCCACGCTTATTTGTAACTAATTTCACAAAATATTTATTATAAATAAACTTATTTAACAAACATAAAAAAATCACTAATATAATTCAAATATCAACACATAATCATATAATCAAATTACTTAAATAATAATAATTACTAATACACTTCAAATATCAACACATAATCATATAATCAAATTACATAAATAATAATAATCACTACTACACTTCAAATATCAACACATAATCATATAATCACATTAAATACGAGAAATAAATAAATAAATATATATATTAAATTAGTCTTAAATTTAAAACTGACCTCGTGTGGGCTCCTCATCATGTGTTGAGAATGAGGGAATCTCTTGCCCGCCTACGAAAGGCTGCTCCCCTCCATCGATATCCTCATCTACCAACATATGGTATGAGCTACCTCTCCCTGCTTTGTTCTTCCTATACGAAGCAGTGGGCCGCTGTCGCGGGAGAGACTTTCCCCCAACCTACAACAAATTTCATGAATGCAACATTAAAACTACGAATAATAATTAAAAGCATGAAAAATATTAATAATAATTAAAAATAATAAAAAAACTTAAAATAATATTTTTTAGAAAAATCGCACCTTATGTGCGATTTTTTTCCAACAAATCGCACCTAAGGTGCGATTTTCCACACAAATATCGCACCCTCTTGGCATTTTTTTCAAAAATATCACATAGATCTGCGATTTTTTCAAAAAATCGCAAAGAATAAGCGATATTTTAGAAAAATATCGTCGATCACCGGCGATTGGCTAAATAATCGCCGGCGATCGGCGATCCGGGCCTATATTATCGCTAAACCTAGGCGATTTTCCTACAATTTAAACGAAATAATACGATTTTTACCTGACCGTACAAGCCTTTCCCCCTCCCGGGATCCCGTGATGGTTGAGAGCCGCCCGCATCCATTTTGCGATTTTTTCAAAGTTTTTTGAATGGTTTGAGAGATTTTTGGTGAGAAAATCTGAAATGAATGGTGAGTTTGTATGGTTTCTCAAGCAATTATATAAACAACCCGAATGCCAGAAAATCGCACCTATATTGCGATATTTGGGTAAAAAATCGCTGGTGTTTGGCGATTTTTAATTGTGGTTTCGCCCCACTTATCCGATTTTTCGGTAAAAAATCGCACCCGGATTGCTATTTCTATTTGTTTTATCGGATTAGTGTGGCGATTTTTCTGCATTATATCACACGTTAGTGGCGATTTTTCCCCTGTTTTTCGCGAATTGCGTGCGATTTTTTTCTCAGTTGTCCCAAAGTACAAGCCATTTTTCATTGTAATTTCTAATTTTCGGTTTTTAAGGGCATTTTAAATACTTCATCAATTTTTTTGTGTTACAAATAGTAAATTTATGCTACAAATAATTTTTCAGATGTAAAACCTTCAATTTACTCCTAGGTGTATGGTATAATTTTCGCTCAAGAAGTTAATAAAAGTTGAATTGTTGATATTTATAAATGACTGCCACACTATCATTATTAGATCTTTTTAATACAGACGCTTTCTTTTGCGTTTGGTCAAAGCTGAATGAATCAACTGTGGTAGTGGGATTTTGATGTCGTTTTGAATAAGTCACTAAGGACGGCTAACACAACACCACAATGCTCTAATGGTTGAGAGAGCTGACCAATACAACACAATACCTCAAAAATTTCAATTTCGTTATAAGTCAACCCATCATGCATCAAATTGTCAAACCACTTAAAGGTTGGATTTTTTGGATCCAATCACAAACTCCAAATCTATAAATCCACATTGAAAAACAAATCTTGGAATCGCACAAAATCCTCACAAAAACAGCTACAGAATTTGCGAGAAGGAAGAAACAAAGTCATATCCTCCAAACTTCTCAAGCTGCCATGAAAGCTAATAACATTTTTGTCACTCCTTCCCTGTTGTTATTATGGTGCATTTGCACCGTTTCTGCTTTCCCTTCATCAAACGTGATGAAGGGAGCTTATTGGCCCTCATGGAGATCTTCCGTTTTTCCTCCATCCGCCATAGATTCAACCTTATTCACTCACATCTACTATGCATTTCTTTCGCCAAATGGAACCACCTTCATGTTCGACATTGATGATTCAACAGCCTCACTTCTTTCAACCTTCACATCAACCCTTCACGCCAAAAAACCACTGCTCAAGGCCCTGTTTTCCATAGGCGGTGGAGGTAATGATCCCACTCTGTTTTCGCGCATGGCCTCAACGGCGTCATCCCGCCGGAGCTTCATCTTATCTACCATACAGGTGGCTAGGAAGTACGGCTTTGATGGGATAGATCTCGATTGGGAATTCCCACAAAACCCAAAACAAATGAACGATTTAAGCTCCCTGTTCGACGAATGGCGAGCTGAAATTGCCAAAGAAAGTAGGCAAACCAATCGTCCTCAATTACTACTCTCGGCGGCAGTTTACTTCTCCGCCACATTTTTCTTATCCGACACGGTGAGAACTTACCCCGTGGCCTCAATCAACAAGAACTTAGATTGGATTAACGCCATGTGTTACGATTACCACGGCTCGTGGGAACCCACGATTACGGGCGCCCAATCGGCATTGTTTGACCCAAAGAGCAACATCAGCACAAGCTACGGTCTGGGGTCGTGGATCAAGGCAGGAATCTTGAGGAATAAATTGGTGATGGGGTTGCCACTTTATGGTCGGACGTGGACTTTGAAGGATCCAAATGTGAACGTCGTGGGTGCGCCGGCGGTCGGAGTTGGTCCTTCGGGAGCAACTGGGGACGTTGGGATTTTGCTATACTACGAAGTGGAGGATTTTAACAAGAAGAACAATGCGACTATTGGATTTGATGTGGCCACCATGTCCACTTATTCGGTGGCCGGAACTACTTGGATTGGGTATGACGATCAAAGATCTACGGCAGCCAGGATTGGGTATGCTCGGCAGTATTTGAAGATTCGTGGTTACTTTTTCTGGGCTCTGAGCTATGATCAAGACTCCATAATATCCAAAACAGGTACTCTGCCCCTGTGCTTCTGTCTGAGTTTTCTTCTTGCCTTATTAATCGGTCAAATTTTTAATTTAAAAGAAATATTTAATTTAGAATTAATTAATAATAAATAATTTTTTTCAAAATTATTTATATTAGTCCTAGAGTATAGAATGTAAAATTAAGGTTCTAATACAATCAATCACAAATTAAAAAATATGGGGATTAAATCCCTCTACTGATGTCTATTATTTTCTACTTTTAGGTTAGCTGTAGCTTTAAAAGACTATAAATTTACAATGTGTTATTTTATTTTATTTATTTATTTATTTGCAGCTTCACAACTTTGGAGATGAGAATAAGTCAGAGGACCACCACAAAATATCTCAAGGAATGCAATTTATATTGGGGCCACTGTTAGCATTGTTGTACCACTTCAGATCGTGTTACGATAGCCATATATTTATATTTCTATGTCAAAAATTAGAATTTTATTTTAATACTAAAATTTATATTTAAATAGACTCTAGTATTGAAATGGGTATACATTTCTATCTATTAGCTTAAAAATAAATGTCTGTTTAATCTCATTTGATTGATACAATAATAGGCAGATTTAATGTTATACTATATGTATTTGTATTTTTACGTATTTTTACGTATTTATAACATTTATTCTTTTAGAAAAAATTATTTAAATCGGGTGGAAGGGTTTGAGGAGTGGAATGAGTGAAAGTTTATAATTTTGAATTATCGGTTCGAATCTAAGATCGTAAATAAAAAATATATATATATTTATATAAATTTGTACTTTTTTTTTTGCGCTACCACTGAACTACATCCCTCTTGTCATAAATTTGTACATATTAAATAAGATTAAACTCCTAAAATGAACGATTACATATAGCGAAAATATCATTTTGATCCAAAATAAAAAAAACTATTTTTTAGTCCATTACATCATATTTTTTAAAAATTCTGGTCCAAAATTCTCTTTTGTCTGTCTTGATCAGTGGTATTTTTGTCTTAATAAAAAATTCTTTTATTTTAATCGACTGAAATTATAAAATAATAATTAAACTCTTAAAATAATAATAAAATAAAACATTTACTCCACATTCCTTCTCTCCCTCTGCCCGCCGGCCCGCACCGCCCCCTCTCTCTTTTCTCTTCTTCTTCTGTTTTCCGGCACCACCTCCCCTCCCTCCTCCTCCTCCTTCTTCACCTTCCCTTCTCTCCTCTCTCCTCTCTCCCCATCGCCCCCTCCCTTTTCTCTTCTTATTTTGGCCGCCGCAGCCTCCCTTTCCTCCCTCATGATCGGCCGTTCAACTCCACCATTGCCCAACCTCTCCACTATCCCTCCTCTCTGGTGATTTAATTCTTCCCCCTTCTCTTACCTAAAACCCCAACCCTAGTCACTATTTAATAGCCGAAAAATGCAGCACCGCTACCGCCCTCCCCACTCAAGAACTGCCAAGCACAAAAAAGCAGTGATTTAAGAATTAGCTTCATAATAAACTAGCTGAATGGATACCCGGGTTCTAAGCCTTCAAGTGCAAATTCTAAACCAAAGAAAGATCCCTTTTTGGCTTGAGATCCAGGGCTTTTAAAGTCCATGTATCTCTTCGTTTCAACGAACATAAGAAAGCATGAAAGATAGAGAGAGGAATTTATTAAATTTCTGTTTAGATATCTGGGACTTTTATCCACGGGTAAACCATGAAAAACTCAACCTCCGTACTCAACCAATCAAGGAATTCAAGTTGAATCCACAAATGTATGTCAAATTCCAAAAACCCATCAAGAATTACGCTCCGAATCATGGAATCCGCAACCAAGTTATCCAAATCCTGCATCTGGGCTGCAGGCAACAGGTAAATTGCCGTATTCTTCTTGGGTTTTTGAAATCAGATTGGAAATCTCCGTATTTTATGGAAAATCCAGTGAGTGTTTACTGGATTTTCAATTGCCATTTTATTCATCAATTTATCCTCCAAAATTTACCTTATCTTCTCTATTTTCACCTGCCCCAGTAATCATTTCATTTCCACAATGAATCAACGTTTCGTCCATTACAAGTACAATATTCAATCAAAGATTATGATGTCCTGTGGCTTGTGTGAATGTGATGATGGCCTAAGACTTTGACCAATCTTCAGTGACAGTGAGTGCTTACTGGTTTTACTAGTTTTACCGATATGGGCTCCAAGAATGCAGCAAAACAAGTAGTAAAAATGGTGTTTTTATGAGGAAAGTTGGCTTACCCCAATAGCTGAATGATGAATAGAGTTATGTACTCGCGAATGGAAATTTGGTGTCACCGTCTTCATACAAAATAGGCAAATCTCTTATTCCTGTTACACGAAGCAACTGCAGAAGGAAACTTGAGAAATCACCATCTTTGCTATTTAGAAAAAAACGATTCGAAATTTTACAGTTCTTGGGGCTCTAACGCACATCTGTTACAAGAATCCCAACAACATCAACATTTTCCTACCATGAAATTTATGTTTCTTGCATCTCCGATTCCCAATTGGGATTGCCTCAAAATCAGCCTTAACCTCATGAATTCAAGTCGAACCCTTTATCGACAACACACAAAACTGCAAGTCCCAATTGAAGGTCCATTGTTTTTCAAACCAAAACTAGCAATACAAAACAAAGATTGCCTTTTTTTTTTCCCTTTACCTTTCAAGTGCAGAAAAAAATAGAGAGCAAAGCAACAGAATTCGATAGAAAATGAAAACGAGAGACTTATGAAGAAGATTGGTGGGATGCGTTTTCATGGCGAGGTGAGCGGGGAGGGCGGTGGTGGTGCTGTGTTTTCCAACGATTAAATAGTGACTAGGGTTGGGGTTTTGGGTGGGAGAAGGGGAAAGAATTAAACCACTGGAGAGGAGGGATGGTGGAGAGGTTGGGCGGTGATGGAGTTGAACGGTCGATCGTGAGGGAGGTTAGGGGACTACGGCGGCCAAAAGAAGAAGAGAAAAGGGAGAAGGGCGGTGGGCAGAGAGGAAATAGGAGAGAAGAGAAAAGGGAAGGGGAGGGTAAATATTTTTTTTGAATATTTTATTATTTTTAGTGATTAAAAGAAAAATACTTTTTATTAAGACCAAAATGCCCCTGTCAAGACAGGCAAAAGTGGATTTTGGACCAAAATTTTTAAAAAACATGATGTAATGAACTAAAAAAGTAGTTTTTTTTATTTTGGACCAAAATGATATTTTCGCTATATGTAATGGACCATTTTAGGAGTTTATTCATTAAATAAAGCACTTAGTTTTTAGTTTTTAAATAGTGTTTGATGAGGAAGTTTTAGTTTGGATTCGACCCTAACTCAACTTCACATCTTAAGGTGACTAGATTAGGCGATCGCCTCTTACTAGGTTTAGATGCACAAAAGAGATGTCGTGTTATAAATTTTCAATAAGCACAATCTAACAATCAAATATTGATTTTCAATTCAAGTATAGAATGGTTATTAACAAAAAAAAATTAATTATAAACTTGCCTGATATTGTTCATATGGGCTTGAGTTGTTCATTGGTAAAGCCTTGTGGCTTATATCATTCTGTTAGATCCTGAAGGTGAACAAAAACATTAAGAACCAAAGAGTTCAGAGTTCAGATAAATAAGGGAATAATATGGAATAATAAGAGAAAATTGAATTTGGATTGCAGAAGAAGTAACCACCACAAATCTGAATGAATGCTCCAGCTACAAGAGTGCAGTACTTATCTATCTCTCTCACCACTTGTGTGTGTAAAAATAACAAACTAGAAACCAAAATGAACAAAACGTGAATGATCATTCCCTCCAAAACTACTACTCTTAATTAAAACTAAGTCTGCCAAAATTGGTATAAAACTACATCGTTTTGTTTAAGGGCCTAACAATCCCTTCCCCTTAAGAATCAGCTTGACCTCAAGCATGGAAATAAGGAAATTGCTTCATAATGAACTCCTAATTCTCCCATGATGCATCTTCTGCATGTAAATACTTCCATTTAATCAACCATTGTATCACCTTCTAGCCCTCCTGCCACAAGAATCTTCTCTGAATGATCTCTTCTGGAATCAACTCCAGGATGTCATCTGCATTAACTTCTGGAATAGGTGATGAACTTACTGGTGCTGTTCCCGCATGCTTCTTCAGGAGTGATACATGAAAAATTGGATGGATTCTTGATTAAGGGGGCAGTTTCAATTTATAAGCTGCATTGCCAATCTTCCCAATCACCTGGAATAGTCCATAGTACTTAGCAACAAGTTTCAAATGAGTTCTAACCACCACAGATGATTGCCTATAGGGGTGTAGTTTGAGATATACCCAATCTCCTATCTCCAATACTCTTTATGTTCTATTCTTATCTTCAAAATACTTCATCCTGTTTTGTGTTTGCCGTAAATTGTCTTGAACTTCCCTCTAAATCTTAGCCCTTTGTTGCATCATATCCTCAGCTGCTGGAATCAATACTTCTTCATAAGGTCCCAATGGAAAATCCACTGGTTTCTGGCCAGATAAAACTTCATAATGGGTCATCTTCAAGCTCACATGGTAGTAAGTGTTATACCACATCTCCGCCATTGACAACCACTTACTCCAGGTATTTGGATGATCACAGCAAAAACACCTCAGGAAGTTCTCTAGGCATTGGTTAAATCGTTTAGTTTGACCATCTCTCTGTGGATGGTATGCAGTTGAGAACTGTAGGCTAATCTTCAACAATTTGAATAAATCCTACCAAAAGTTGTTGATAAAGACTTTATCTCTATCAGAAGTGATAGTTTCAGGCATTCCATGAATCTTATAGATCTTTTGCAAGAACAGTTCAGCAATTTGACTAGCTCCAAATGGATGAGACAATGAAAAGAATCTTCAAAACTTAGTGAATCTATCAACTACTACTAGAACCACTATATAGTTGTTGGACTCAGACAGCTTTTCCACAAAATCTATAGTAATGTGTTTCCACGACTACTGAGGCGCAGGAAGTGGATTTAATAACACTGGATAAGCCAAATGCTCACTCTTACTCCTTTGGAAAATCTCACACTTCCTTATGTATTCTTCTATGTCAGACTTCATCTTAGGCCAGTAGAATAGTGATTTCATCCTCTGCCAGTAAGCTCTTTGTTCAGAATGCCCTCCCACTGGAGTAGAATACATGTTTTCTATTAACAGCAACCTTATTCCCTTGGCTTCTCCCACATAGATTATATTGGTTTTCCAGAGTAATCCCTTATCATAACTCCAATCAGACTCAATTCCAGGTTGCAAAAATGCTACAGATATTTGTTCTTGAGCAAGAATATCCCCCTTATAACTTCCCTGCAGTTGGTTCATCCATTCAGGATAAGCAGCTGAAATAGCCAAGCACTGATATTCTGACTGAGCTGGTATATCTACAGACATATTGATCCTTGATAGAGTATCTGCCACCTTGTTCTGAATTCCTTGTTTATATTGAATGGTATAGTCCATGTCTAACAGTTTTTTAATCCATTTGTGTTACAGATGATTATTAAGCTTTTGTTCCAGTAAATACTTCAAGGATTGATGATCTGTTATAATTATAAAGGAATGCCCCATCAAATAGTGTCTTCACTTTTGTACTGCAAACACCACTGCTAAAAGCTCATTTTCATAAACTGACATACCAAAATTCTTTAGAGTAAATGACCTACTAATGTAAGCTATAGGTTGGCCTTCTTGCATAAGTACTGCTCCCAAACCATTCATGCATGCATCTGTTTCCAGAATAAAAGGCTTCTCAAAGTTAGGTAATCTCAGAACAAGTGCAGAACTAGCAACCACCTTCAAGTTCTGAAAAGATTGAGAACTTGAAGATGTAAAAGAACAATTAATACTAAAATTTAATCGATATGTAAACTGTGGGTATTAGTTTTTCATACAAGCAATAGCTTTTCAATATTCAAAACTAACAACCTGGTGGCAGTATTGAACGATACAAAGCTCGCCTAGTCGCTACACTCAAGTAGAAGGTGTCGACTTTCATGAGACTTTTGCACCTGTGGCCAAATTGGTTACTGTACGTTATCTTTTAGCAGTTGGTGCTGCTCGTGGTTGGGGGATTCATCAATTGGATGTCGCTAATGCCTTTTTGCACGGCGACCTTGAAGAAGAAGTCTACATGAAGATGCCTCATTGTTTCACACGTAAGGGGGAGCATTTTGTGTGTAAGCTGCACAAATCCCTCTATGGTTTGCATCAAGTATCGCGCAATTGGTATCATAAGTTCACTCAAGCTCTTATTTCCATCGGATCTAAAGGGTCCTTTGCTGACCTGTCATTGTTTCTTCTAGCGCGTCAACATTGCTTTATTGCCATTCTCATATATGTTGACGATATCATCATTGTGGGTGATCATCCTTCCAAAATTGCTAAGATTAAGAGATATCTACATGGTCAATTTTGCATCAAAGATTTGGGTTCTCTTAAGTATTTTTTGGGCATCAAGTAATGGCATTGCTCTCTATCAACAAAAGTATGCCCTTGACATTCTTGCTGAATGTGGTCATACTGGGTGCAAACCTTGCTCAACACCAATAGAGCAGAACCACCATTTACCCATGATGATGGTACCTTATATGATGATCTTGCTCGATATCATCGTATTGTAGGGTGTTTTCTGTACTTGACTATCACACGTTCTGATCTCAGTTATGCAATTAATATTCTTAGTCAATTCATTCAGGAAGCCTATCAACCCCAGATGATGCAGCTCTTCAGGTTCTTCATTACTTAAAGAATGTTTCTGGTCAAGACATTTTTCTGTCTTCCACCAATTCTTTGTGTTTGCAGGCCTACTGCGATGCTGATTAGGCTGGGTGTCCTATCACTCGATGGTCCACAACTGGTTTCATTGTCTTCTTGGGGCCATCACCTATTTCGTGGTATTCTAATAAGCAAACGGTAGTTTCTCAATCCACTTTCAAAGCTGAATATCAAGCCATGACTACTACTGCAAGCGAATTAGTATGGTTGGTCCATCTCTCTTTGGAGCTACATGTCTCATTTTCGGGACCCATATCTCTCTTTTGTGATAATCATGCGGCTATCCACATTGCTACTAATCTTGTTTTCCACAAGAGAACGAAACACAATTGACTGTCATTTTGTTCGCCATCATCTCTAGTCCAAATTGTTGGTTCCCTGCCCTATTGCCTCTCGTCTGCAACTAGCTGATTTCATCACCAAGGCACTAGGTTGTGATCAATTCAATACACTTCCGCGCAAGTTGGGGCATTATCGACCTATATGCTCCAACTTGAGGGGGAGTAAAGAGATATTGTGTGATATCGTAATTATTGTTGTATCAATGATACCTCAATTAGTTAGGTAATAAATTAGTTCAGTGATTAGTATTACCATATTTGTTGTATCAAGAGATCTTTATAATCTCTTTCCCTGTATTGCAAATATCATTAAGAAGATCACATGCTATTGATCCCAACGTAGTTAGTGGTAGTTTTCTGTATTTCATTACATTTACTGATGATTTTAGTGGCTATAAATATATGTATCTAATGAAACACAAATATGAAACGTTTGAAAGTTCAAGGAATTTATGAATGAAGAACAAAATCAACTTGGAAAGAGTATTAAAACACTTCGATATGATTTCATGACTTTCTAAAAAGTTGTGGGATAGTTTCACAACTTACTCCTCCTTGAACACCACAATGAAATGGTGTTTCAAAAAAAAAAAAAAAAAAAAAAGAAATCGAACATTGTTGGACATAGTTCGATCTATGATAAGTCATGCTGATTTTCCAAATTCTTTCTGGGGACATGCGCTTCAAACAATGGGCTTTTACACTTAATCATGTTTCATCTAAATCAGTTGAAAATACACCACATAAAATATGGATTAGAAAACATCCTAATATGTCTTTCATGAAGATTTGGGGTTGTGAGGTTTATATGAAGCGTCAAACTTCAAAAAAACGAGGACCTAAGTCTGACAAATGCTTCCTTGTAGGATACCCAAAAGAAACTAAAGGGTATTACTCTTACAATCATATTGAAAACAAAGTGTTTGTGGCTCGAAATGATGTATTTCTAGAAAGGAAATTCATTTTTGGAAACACAAGTGAGAGAAACTTGAACTTCATGAAGTTCACGAGCCACAAAAGAACATCCAACTTGAGGTGGAACCTGTGCAAATCTCACAAAATGTTGTGGAATAAGTATCTACTCAAGAAGCTGAATTATCATGCACCTGAGATATATACACTTCCGATTACTGATCAGGATGATGTTATGCTCATAGATGACGATGAACCTAAGACCTACAAATAAACAATAATAAACTCTAACTTAGAGAAATGTCTTGAAGTTATGAAATCTGAAATTGATTCTATGTCTGCTAATCATGTTTGGACCATGGTTGACCCACCCAAAGGAGTACATCTTATTGGGTGTAAATGGGTTTTTAAAGGGGCGGGGGGGGGGGGGGGAGGAGGAAAAAAGGACATGGATGAAAATATACAAACGTATAAAGTTGGTTGCTAAAGGTTACAAACTTATTCATGGTGTTGACTATGATGAAATCTTTTCACCAGTTGCAATGTTTAAATCCATTCAATGTTGCTTGCGAGTGCTGCATAACATGACTATGAAATATGACAAATGGATGTAAAACCTACTTTACTTAACGATTACCTTCAAGAGAAAGTGTACCTGACACAACCTAAAGGTTTTGTCACTTTAGAAAATGCTAATGAGGTATGTAAGTTGCAAAGATCCATTTATGAATTGAAGCAATCATCTCGGAGTTGAAATGTTCGTTTCAATGCTAATCAATTCTCGTGCAACTTTACTAATACAAATAATCAACTAAATATTATAACAAACTAAATAATCACAATTAGCATAATTATCTAATAATTTACATATAATTTTTTACATAATTAACACTATCAAAAACATTAAAAATTTATATAACAATTAACAAACAAGTAATTAACAAAAATAAAAAACAAAAAAAAAATCGTGGCTTTATCAGATGAAGTCTAAACATAAGGGCGGGATGAAGCCCAACCATATAATTTCTAGAATATATGCATATATATATATATATATATATATAAATAGGGTTAGGGGTATCTTGATAATTTTACGTAAAAGAATAGGTGATATTTAATAAAAAATGAACCGTATTTAACAATCATTGGCTTATTAAATACCACCTTATTTTTCTTATTTATCGTCACTTTTTTTTACCAAAATGTCTTTATCATTTTTTAATTAAAAAATAATAAAGATATTTTTATAAAAAATATGATAATTAATGGTAATTCAGTGGAAGATAAATTTTAAAACATGTGGTATTTAATAATCCAATGTCGATATTATATTATTAATTGATTACGTATATAATACAATTTTATAATAAAAATCGATTACTGATATTCCTGTGTTGGGTTATAACGACAAATTTATTAGGGTGAATTACATTTATTTTCCCTGTAGTTTGATCAAACTACCAATTATCCTCCGAGATTTCTAACAATTGCATTTACTCTTTTGACCAAAGTTAAAATAAAAAAATGTCAAAAAATGAAAAAATCTGACGATTTTAGGCAAAAAATGTTATAAAATGATGTTAATTTTGTCTTTCAACATAATAATAATGCTTACATTACCATTTTTGCTCAGTTTTTCGTCGATTAGGGTTAGTTGTTACAAATTTTGATAGTTAAGGGAAGTAAACGTAATTTTTAGAACTTGAGAGCGTATGGGTAGTTTGATAAAAACACAGGGGACGTAATTATAATTCCCTCGTTTTCGCTGTGTCTCTAGTTCCGCGAGGCAGAGCGCATCACCACCATTTTTGTCCTCTCCGGAGTATCCTATCGGTAGCGGCGTCTTTTAATACGAATCCGATTAGTGACAGAGTCGGGAATTGGCGGCGGCGTTGAATTTATTAATTTTGGGATATTTAATTCCTCTCCCAGCTCACCTCTGTCTTTTGGTCTTTGGGGTTTCAGGAAAAACCTCCAGAAAAAAACTCCGGCAGAAAGAGGGGATTTTGCTTGTTCGATGCTCCTAACCCTAAGGAAAGCCAAAGCCATTAGAACCAGCCCATTTTATTCCAGTGTGAAATCCTCATCCTGTCTGAGGTTTTTTTCGACTTCTCCCCATGCTCAAATTCCAAATCCGATAAGACTCCTCACTAAACCAGACCTCAATGCCTTGGTACTCTCCCACTACCGCCATGGCAAGTTCCACAACCTCCTCCATAATGTTGTCGCTTCACCTTCAGTGCTCTTCACAGCCTGCCACAATCTCAAGCTCAGTTCCAACTCGCAGGAGCCACTCACTCTTGATTCGGTCTCGGCCCACTCCATCATTCTTCAAGAACTCTCATCACAGCTTAATAATACTAAAGGATTCGATGTTGATTCTTGCTGTTTTACTATCCCTCCTTCAACCCTCAAAGGTAAATCACTTGTTCTTCCCAATTTGAAGCTCAAGGTAGTCATTGAAGCTATTAGGATGGTTCTTGAAATTGTATACGATGATAGATTCGTTACCTTTTGTTATGGTGGTCGTGTAAACATGGGAAGGCATACTGCAATACGGTATTTGAAGAACTCTGTCGAGAATCCTTCTTGGTGGTTTACAGTTTCGTTTCATTCTGGTGAAATTTTTACCTCAAAACATGTTGATAAGTTGTGTATGATTCTCGGAGAGAAAATAAAAGATGAGCCTCTTGATAATATGATCAAGAGGTTGTTTGAATTAGGGGTTGTTAGGATTGAGTTGGGAGGTTACTCTCTGGGCAGAGGATTTCCTGAGGAATGTGGGTTGAATTCCATATTTATCAACATTTACTTGAACGGTTTTGATTGGGAAGTTCAAGCATTACGTGTCAAAACTAATAGGGAGAATCCAAATATTGGGACCAGTGGTTTTGTTTCTGGATCAGCTGATATTGTTCATTATAAGCCATTGAAGATTTATGCTGTTAGATATTTGGATGAAATATTAGTAATCACATCTGGGACAAAGATGTTGACAATGGATTTGAAGAGTAGGGTTGTTGAGTATTTGGAGGAGAATCTGGAATTACGGGTTGATAGAGCAAAAACAGTTATCCATAGTGCAGTCTCAGAGAAGATTGATTTCTTGGGAATGGAACTGCAGGCTGTTATTCCTTCCGTTTTGCATCCTGTTCCCTCTGAGAAGGCCATTCGGGCCCGGAAAAAGTACCTTAGGCAGAAAGAAGTTAGACTGTTAGAATTAAGAAATGCCAGAGAGACTAACAGGAAGAAATTGGGTATGAAAATAATGAACCATGTTTTTAAGAAGATAAAGCGGAGTGAAGGCTTCAAATTTGATTTTCAGATTGAGAATGAAGTAAGTCAGATTTTTAGAACTTGGGGAGATGAAGTGGTGCAAGGATTTCTAGCATCCGTGGATGAGCGATTTGAATGGCACCGGATGACGTCGGCTGGGGATTTCCTCTCTTTGAAAAGGATTAGAGATCAACTACCCCAAGAGCTTATCGACGCTTATGATGATTTTCAAGAGCAGGTTGACAAATACTTGAATCCAGTGAGAGCTAAGAAGGCATTGGAGGAAAAAGAAAGGAGAGCCGAGGAAGAAGAGGAACAAAAATATGCTGAAAGAACAGTCAAGGATCTGACAACACTACGCATTAAAGTTGATGCTCCTATAGAAATGATCAGGAAAGCCGTGAAACTAATTGGATTTACCAACCATATGGGTCGTCCCAGGCCAATTAGTTTGCTCATGGCTCTTGAAGACATTGATATCATCAAATGGTATGCTGGTATCGGAAAAAGATGGCTTGATTTCTTTTGCTGCTGTCATAATTTCAAGATGGTGAAAACTGCTGTAACTTATCATCTGAGGTTCTCATGTATCTTGACATTGGCAGAAAAGCATGAATCTACCAAGCGCGAGGCGATAAGACATTATACGAAGGATTTGAAAGTATTCAAATCCGATGGAGTAGAAGAAATTCATTTCCCAACAGAAAGAGATGTGAAGATGATGGGTGATAAAAGTCTCTCTGATCCCTGGCCTGTGGACGGTCCTTTAACAACAGCTCTAATCAGATTGGCTTGGAATGATCCTACTTGTCGCTGTGCTGCTCATTTCTGTGATAAAAGGCACACTATTGTCTACAGGATTCGGTTATTGCTTAGCCATCTCAGTGATAAACCGTTGGAACCAAAAAATTGGGTTCCTGGAATTGGATTCACTCACGATAGTTTGAATAGGAAATGCATACCCCTTTGTTCTGATCATGCAGCTGAACTTTACCTGGGAAGACTAACACTTCAAAACATTGATTTTGCTTCTATTTTAGATAATTGATTTGATTTACCTTTATTCTTCACAGATCGAGATAAGTATATGTGTACGTTAGCAATGTATTCACTGAGACTCAGCTATTTTGCACGATGTTCGTTATTATTATTTTTTTTCTTAGAAAAAAAAAACAAAAAAAAGGTATGAACATTTGTTTTTTTTTTAATTTTTTTCTCTTTCTTTGGTTAATCACTGTTTTGGCTGGGATTAGACAGCTACGATTTTAATCACCATATGGTTGTTGTTTATGTTGCTTCATCCACAGATTGATTTTGGAAGAAAGGTTATCTTTTAAATTTTAATCCTTTCTGTTTTTGTTTGATTTCTTGAGTATTAAAGTTAAGTAGGAAATATTCACTGCATCTCAGTCCCATAAAGCATGTCATTTTTCTCTTGAACTCCCCCATCTAAGAACATTATTCATGTGGATGATTTTTTAATACTGATTTTCTCGGTAAAGCACATTTTCTTTTGTGCATAAATTTGCAATCTTGGTTTTCCTTAAACAGTAATGGTCGCTTCATGTTGTCATTTAGTGGGGCTATTGTGCAATCTTGCACTGATTCAACTAAATATGTCAAGCCACAGCCACACAGAGTCAAGTTCTTGTGATCATCATTATGGTATATTTGGTGGGTTGTTCATCTTCCTTGAAAGATTGTCTGCAATCTGTATGCTTGGTTGTTCTTAAGCCTGATGAAGGAATATTTCTTCCTTTGTGTTTCCCAATTGTGGTGTTGAATAAATAGTTGGTTCTTCTTCCCAGGTGTTCCTTAGCATTTTCAAGTGGAAGATTATGTTAAGGAGGATGGATTACTTGACAAAGAACTGAGTTGTCTCCATTTGTGAATGAGATGCGTGATACCTTAACAAAAGGCTACATTGTGTGTCCATGGTTTAACAGGTAATTCTACTTGATCCCTTGGTGCTAATATGTTAGTATTACCATTAAAATATTGTTTCAGATACCAGAGCTAAGATTGAGTTAGTCATTTTTGTAGTTAGAAATATTTAAGGATAAACCATTGCATGGTTTGAATGAGATATCAGGATTACAACCCTCACTTATTTTCTTGGTTGTAGCTTTTGGCTGTACTGGTTGGTTGAGCGCTAGAGGTCTTCTTCTATTGAGCATTTATTTGGAGAAGATGTGTTTTCTGGAACTTGTTTTTCAATTAGTGTAGAGTCTTTATATTACTATCTAACTATTTGGTTAACATTTTTAAGTACAAATTACCTCCTCAGACTGTTAAGGAGTGAGAGCTTATTGTGTGAATCTGGTGTATGTTCCTTACTCTGTCTATGAAAAGAGTTATGTTTGTGGGACAGAGGGAGTCTTAGATTTTGAAACCGCCTCAATTCATTCATTTCTCTCTCTGTGGTATTAGTAAAGATGCTAATGAACAAAAAGCAAAGAGATATCATGGATTCATTCATAACTTCATAGTAACTCGTACTTAGTTACTCTGATGTATTATTGCCAATGACTATGGAAGAACAGAAAATTTGTTCAAATCGGTTTGGAGATCTTCAAAGAAAAATTTTAGTTGCCCCATTGAATACAGTTGGCATGAAAATTCTGATGGCAAAACTATAGTTTGAGGGAGAATGAAAAGGGTGTGACTCTCTCTACTAATGAACACACAAAAAGATGATTCAAGACTGTACAATACGGCTTTGGCGGCACTTTATTGAGTTGTATGGCCCTATGAAATTCCTTTCACCATAGCATAATTTAAGGAACGAAAAAAGAAAGTTGAAATTAGCTACAAAAAATTAGAAGCATTGAACTCTTAGTGCCTTGGTCGAATATGGTACACTGCATACCGCAAAAAATCAGCCTCATCGAGCAAATACTGGGGTTATGGTTTCCGTATCCACCAGCCCTGCTCCTGATGACGTGGATGATTTTTCTCTATCTCCATGTATCTTATTAGAGAAGGCGGGTCTTTTAGGATGCTTCAGGGCTGTAGTTTCATTTCTAAGCATATATGAAATTTCCAGCATGCTAGGTCTATCCTCTGGATCTTGTTGAACGCACTGAAGAGCGATTTGAAGGCATGTCAGTAATTTACACGTTGAAGTAGCATCATCCAGTGATTCATCTAGAAATTCTTGTCCTTTGTCATGTATCCATAGCTCATATGCCTGTATAGCAGTTTTGAAAAGACATGACTACCTGATTGTATTTTGAGAAACATATTTGAAGTTCCAGATTTTACCAATTGTTTTTTCTTTTTCCTGGCAGACTTACATATTCAAGAAGGTTCAAGTTTGAATCTGGGCCATAAAAACATTTATTTCTTTTCCCGCTAATAATTTGAAGCAGTAGGACACCAAAGCTGAAAACGTCAGATTTTGTGGAATAGATCCCTCCTCTTACATATTCAGGTGGAATGTAACCACTGCAACATAGATAAACAGATAAACTTAGTATCTCAGGATAATCCTAAGGTTAGTTGCAGTCTTGTTTCACTTACTAGGTGCCAACAACTCGATCTGTAATTGCTTCAAAGTTGTCTTTCTTGAATATTCTTGCCATTCCAAAATCTGCTATCTTGGGTTTCATCTGTTTGTCCAATAGGATATTGCTTGCTTTTAGGTCTCTATGGATTACTGTCAGTCTTGAATATTCTTGTAGGTACAAGAGCCCTTGGGTCACTCCCTCAATAATCTGAACACGTTTTTCCCAATTTAAGGATACCTGGTTGATTTGATCTGCACCAAATAATGTAGTGTAGATTGGAATTATGCAAATTCTGAACAAGTAAAGCAGCTCTGTAGTTTTGAATACCAAAAAGAAAACAAATAAATAAAGAAAATAAAGCAGACACTGTTGCAAAAAATGATGACTAACTGTAGATGTAGGAATCCAAGCTCCCGTTGGGCATGTACTCATATATCAGCATTTTCTCTTCTCTTTCATTGCAGTATCCCAATACTCTCACAAGATTTATGTGCTGTAGTCTGGCAGTAAGTAGCACTTCAGTTTTGAATTCTTCACTTCCTTGCTTAGAAGTTTCAGAAAGCCTTTTAACAGCAATTTCTTGGCCATTTTTAAGTTTACCCTGCAAAAGAAGATTTTGTTCACTTAAGTCTTTTAGCGTTGATAAATTATATGAATATGCCAACTGTCTAAACCATGTACAGTTAGTATTCCTTTACGCCAGAATTTTATACTTTGCAGTACATATATACACTTCTGCAGATACTCAAGGAATGAATTTGGCTTTTTGGACTTCTTTTAACCATCGGTTTGTTGGATGATCAAAATTTTTAGTCTGCAATAACATTTTATTCCTGCATTATATTCTTATGTAACATGGTTAGTAGGCTTTCGTCCGGTTGATTATAAATGATAAGTTGTTTCTATTATGAAGAAATGTTCTTACTTGTCTTGATTTCAATTGTTTAAGTAAAACCTACGGTTGCTCGTTAAGTCAACATATTAATCTGTTAAATTTAAGTTTAAAAAACCTAGCATGAGACTGTTTCTCATGTTATCTCAACAGAAGAGAGTTTGATGTTATGATAATAGGAAATGAACCAATCCATGCCTTGTGTCAACAAGGAAAGACAAATGATAATGAAAAACTTTATCATGACAGTAATCCAAGAATTACCTGTTTTCTTTCTCGAGTATTTTTGCAGCTACACAAAATAACTATCATATCCAAGCTTATTTTGACTCTTTGTTCCTCTTCACGTTTTGTTTGGTAAAACTGTGTGTATTGGGTGGTAGAAGAAGAGTAATTACAAGCACAAAGTAGGCTGAAAATGTTCAGGGAGTAGAATTGGAGTAATAAAGGTGTAGTCTGAATGAGAGAAACAACTAAGGGTCTCTTGTTTCTGTGTTATTTCTAGTTGATTTAACTCGTGTTTATCTTGACCCTGTGTTTCTTGATTTACTGCTATCTTTATCTTATTTGTAGATGAAAGAAGGAAATAGAACACTGGAAGTTGACACAAAAGTAAAAGGAAACTGGGATGACCTTGTAAACAGGCCCATATCCACCTTCACCAAGCTTATTTTCCCTTGAAAAGTTGTTTGTGGCTGCCTTAATATCCTCAAAACTAAATGCATGAGAAAAATAGGAATCACTGCAATCAATTGCTTCCATATTCGCGAGTGGCGCACCCTCCATCCTTTCGTTTGCTTTCCTCTCTGCAGAAAAACCAACAAATGACAACTGTAAACTTGTGTGAATGGTAAAAGTTAGGTTTTAATTTTCGAAAATAGTTTTAAGTTGAGGAAGGTACCTTTCGGTGTAACCATTCTTCTTCTCATGCACCAAAATATGTAGATTGACAAGAGCATTGTTAAAGTAGCTAGTGGAAGCAGAGTTTTCAGAAGTAACTGCTGCTTGCTTTTATTTTTCTTCTCATTTTGTTCGGCCTGGTCAGCTGAGTTATAGAAGAACGAATCATTCCTGGAAAAAGTACTAAAAGGAACAGAGGTGTTGTAACTGGAGTTTGTAATGTCAAACGCCTATCCAACTGAACAGATTTCTTCTACTTTCAAATTTATACTCCACTGAGCACGATATCTATATTTAACCTTATGATCTCATATTAGCCTCAGGCATAGTGTGATGTCTTCTGAGGATGCTATTTTGTGTTTCCAGTTATGTTATCAAATCTATCATGTCATTTAATTGAATTGTGGTTACCTGCAGTAATTGACTGTTTGGATCCTTTCAACTATTTATGTTTCCCATAGCCTATGTCCTAAATCCTCTTACTGGAGAATCATGTTAGGCTCATTGAGTTGGTTTTCCCTTCAAAAACCACTGAAAGCAAATGTATGATTGTTGAAGCTGTTTTTCTTCCTATTCAAAATCAGTGGAAAGCAAAAGCTGCTTAGATTGGGAATTTAGAATTTCATGAAAAACTGTGCCTGAGGAAGGAAGCATATAATCTTTACCAGCTGCTTGAGAAAGCTCCCAATTGTCATCGTTTGGAACTTGCCAAACTACGTAGCCACGTAGATTCTTCTGCTTTGTATATGAAACTTTAGCTTTGACAGCCTGCACACCATCAAAGCCAATCCAAGTCGACTGAACACTACAGTAGTTGATAACATAAGTTGAATTGTATGTTGATACAGCATTGTATTGTCGGATGTAATCCCTGATTGCCTTATAGGTCATGTCCCCCTGTGTAGTTAAAGCTGACCCGTTAGCCGGTGCACCAACTACATTGTCTTTGGGGTCCTTGAGTGTCCATGCATAGCCATAGAAAGGCAATCCCAAAACAATCTTCTCAGCCGGCAGTCCCCCACTAATCCACGAAGTTATGCCAAAATCAGTGTTTAGGTTACTTCTTGGGTCATATAATGCTGCAGAAGGACCAGTTTGTGTTGGACTTGATGTTGGTGTGTGGTAATCATATGCAGAAACATGAACCCAGTCCAAATTTGTCCTAATTGATTCAATTGGAAGAGTTGCATCAAGAATAAACTGTGAGTAAGGAGCAGCCATTGTTAAGATAAGCTGAGAAGTACCCTTTTTGGTTGATTCTGATTTGATAGCAGCTCTCCATTCATTAAATAGTGTTCCCAGGTTAGTTGCATCTGCAGCTGTACTTGCTGAAGGCCAGCTGAAATCTAAGCCCTGGAAACCATACGATCGAGCTATGCTTATTGAGGAATCAATGAAGGATTTCCTAAAAGAAGTTTGGCTGACCATTGTAGAGTAGACAGAGTAGTTACTTGTACTTCCTCCAATGGATAAAAGCGTTACAACTGATGGATTTTTTTGTTTGACAGTGGTGGTGAAAGCCGAGAAAGGCGTCTGATCTGATGAAGAGATTTTGAGTTCATAGTTGATGGAGCTGATGTCTCCAAAAGCACAGATGAGGTGAGTGTAGAGACCTGAATTTATGTCTGAAACAGGAAATTGTGTGCCAGAATACCAATAACCTGATCTCATCAAAGTTTGTGGAGTTGTCTTCTCCAAAGTAGATTGGAGAATCAGCAGTAAAAGAAGAAGAATAGCCATGTAAGAAACGTTCATTTGGCTGGTCAAAATTGCAAGCGCAAGGAAAGAAGAGCTTATGTACTTTACATGTACTGATTGTGACTTTGTTTCTTAATATATTTATCTGTTTTTTTCAGGAAAAGAAGGTAGCAATTAATGGCTTAAGGTCAAGCTTCTAAAGTCAAGGATGCCCGCCTGGAATGGAAAACCAATCTGATGAATATGATGTATAAGTATGTGTTGTTTTTCTTGTTGATTATTTTATGAGTAAAATGTGATTTCGGTCTAATTACGCAATTTATTTTTTAGTTCATACAAAAAAAAAAAAAAAACATATTTTGGTCAATTACATTAGATATTTAAATAATTTGATTTAAAATTTTTTTTCATTATTTTCATCAAGAATATTTCCGTCTTAACATTATATAATTTATTTAAAAATTCTCAAAATTATAAAATAATCAAAAAAATAATTTTCCCCTCCTTAAAAAACTTAATCTACTTTTATCTCTTTCAAAACTCACTCCCGTCCAAGTCCTGCCTCGAGCTGCCGTGCTTCTTCTTCATGGTTCGCTTACCTTATTAACCATGCACACACCATATAATAACCAAAATTGAAAACCCCAATCACAAACAGCATCCAATGAGCATTATCAAGCTTCCCATCATTTATATTGTCCGGTAACCATCCAGTGACCTTCCGAACCAGACCGATGGTGGCAGTGCTCAAATAGAAAGAAATCGCCACGATCAACGCAATCATTCCTGTAGAAGTCCCTTTGAGGGAAGCAGGAAATTCTTGATAATACAGAGCAATTTGTGCCGGAAAATGGAACGCTTCTCCGATGCCCACAGCCACCAATTGCGTCAATAACCATAAAACCGACATGTTTTCACGGTGGTCGGAAGATTTAACCATTCTGAGTCTCTTGGCTCTGACCAAAGCTGAAACCGCCATGGCGGAAACATTCGAGATGTGTCCGAGTCCGATTCTCTGAAGCGGCGTCGGGGTTTTGCCAAACAAATTCTTCCAAACGGGCCAAAGAAGAATGTCGAAAAGGGTTATGGAGATTGAGGTTGAAAGGAAGGAAACGACTAGGATTGACCCAACTGGGACCTGGAAATGGGATCCTAAGTGGCGATCCACGACCAGTTGACCTGACATTTATTTGTCTGATTTACAAGACTTTTGATCGATATAATGTGAACGACGGCGGCACCGGGCAGAACTCTTACGGAAGTGGGTTTTGGAAGGGTTAAAGGTAGGTTACGTTTTTCAAAGGAGGGGTAGTAAAAATAGTGGGACCGGTATTAAAATTATTTTTTTTGATTATTTTATAATTTTAAGAATTTTTAAATAAATTATATAGTGATAAGA
Organism: Knoxia roxburghii; assembly: GCA_030378225.1. Lineage (NCBI taxonomy): Eukaryota > Viridiplantae > Streptophyta > Magnoliopsida > Gentianales > Rubiaceae > Knoxia > Knoxia roxburghii. Next base: position 22,742,625 of record CM059424.1, read on the forward strand.
TGAAAATGCCCTGAACATAATGAAAAAGAATTTTGGACCAAAATTATCTACATATGTAATGTAATATATCAAAATGTGCGATTTTTTTTGTAATGAATTAAAAAAGTAAGTTACTGTATACTCCCTCCATTTCATATTATAAGTCGTTTTTTACCAAACACGAATATTAACATAATAATTAATTTTTTAATATTTCCATAAATTTTACTAGTTAAACTTGTTTTACCCCTAATTAAACCAAATTTGCATTTTACTCTTATTTTATCCTAAAAAAGATAAAAACACAACATAGGAACTATCAAATAGTCTCCTTTGATGTTTGATTTGGTCAGCATTGATGGAACATTAGCACCAAGTCATCGCAGTGAGGAAAGATTTTGACTTAGACTTAGGGGTTGTTTGGTTTAATGGAATAGGATTCATTCCCATTTTTATAAAAACATGTTGCTCGGTTGCTACTATAGGTATGGAAATAGTAGCCTCATTTCTAAAAACATGAGATTGAGCCATTACAAACTAATTTGGTGGGTTTGAGCTTTTGAGATTAATTCTCTTCGTCCCCTTCCTTCATTTTCTCCCGGTGTCTCTCTCTTCCTCTACTATCGTTCCCATACGGATTCACATTCCAATTTAACAATTGTGGTGATTGGAGAAGACAAACAAAGCAAGAAAAAATTATTCCCATTATAATTTAACAATCCATTGTCATTACATACTACTATCATTCTCATACCAATTCCCATTACTAATCTCGAACCAAACAACCTCTACATTTTAGGAACTGATTGAAGATTCAAAGTATGAAATCGTTCTTGTTGAGTTATAATAATAATTAGGGTAGTGTTATATCGCGCCCCCTTTTTTGTTATTGGACACTCATTTTTTCTAAAAAACACCCTTTACTTTGTTAAGTATCGCCCCATTCATTTTTATTTTTCGCCCCCTTAATGTTTATATTCCGCCCGTCCTATTATTACCTAATTACCCTTAATTAATTTACGAAAAATTTTATAAGTCTCTTTTTAATCTACTAAAAATTTTTAAAAATTATGATTAAAGTAGCATAGATGAACGAAATTATAAATAATTTTTTGGGTATTTTTAGTAAATTGATTAGGGGTATTTAAGTAATTTAATATATTTTTATATTTAAATATTATGGTTAGTATTTCTTAATTTATTAGGGATAATTTAAGTATAAAAGAGGCGTGAAATAACAAAATAGAGGGCGTGAAATAGGCCTTCACTAATAATTAATTATACTAGCATAAGTTTTCTTGATGCAGAACTAGGAAGAAAGCCATGGCGCAGAACATCCACACTGCATATGCTAATGCTGGCCCCTCATGTGGGTTGTATTTGGGATTCTCCAAATTTTCCTTCTTAATCATCAGCGTGGATATCCTGTACACTGTGTACATGTACCTATTACTATATACAGTAATTTTTTGCATGACAGCTGTACACTTACTAAATATAGTAAGTTTCGCCTACGCACGCGCCTTTTTTTTTTTTTTTTTTTTGCGCTGAGTGAAAAACGTATTCGCTGAGTCAACAACATCTCAGAATAACTGCCGCAACGTCCAAAAAAAACTGTCGCAACGTCTACATCCAGGTATGTCTACAACGTCTCCTAACACTAGCACCACATCCGAAACAACTAGCACCACGTCCAGAAACGTCTACATCCATGCATGTAAATTTAAACTGATTTTTTCACAAATACAATCAGAACCACGTCAAAAACAAATAGCACTACGTCCAGAAACGTCCTCATCCATGCGTGTGAATTTAAATTGATTTTTTTCACAAAGACAGTCCACCACGTTTCAGAACAACTAGAACCACGTCAAAAACAACTAGCACCACATCCATAAACGTCTACATCCAGGCATGTCCACAACGTTTTCGCTGAGTCAACAACGTCTCAGAAAAACTGCCGCAAAGTCCAAAAAACAACTGTCGCAACGTTTACATCCAGGCATGTCCACAACGTCTACTAACACTGCCGCAACGTCCACCTACGTCCAAAAAATAACTGCCGCAATGTCAAAAAGCATCTACATACAGGCATGTGAATTTAAGCTGAATTTTTTACATAACACCTTCCACAACGTCTCCTAACAAGGTCGCAACGTCCCGCACGTCCAAAAAACAACTGCTGCAACATCCAAAACCGGCTTAGTTGATTTTAGTAATGTAAAAAGCAGATATTTTAAGTAACTATTAGTAGGAAAAAACAAAAAAAAAAAATTGTCAGGGACGAGACTCGAACCATGGTTATTTTAGTCTTGTGACTCTCCAAAAAATTCAATTGCCATTAATCCACTTAAAGTTAGTTGACATTTAAGTACACTTTTTTGTACATGTCATTTAAAAGATCACTATTGTCAATATTGAATTTCTCATCTCCCAATACATAGGTCTGTAGAACCCCGAAGGAACAAGGTTTTCATGCAGGCAAATCGTAAAAAATTATTTTTTATACATGTCAAATGTTTCATCGAAAATTTGAAAAACCATTGAAATTATTAAAAATCTTTCATATCTTTTAAAATATGACATTTTTTGGAGTTTCGAGCTGCCAAAACCGCCTTTGGCTGTTTGCAGATAGATAGATATCAAAAAGTTATATGAAATAAAAAAAAATCGTCTAAAACGGACAACCGAGCTCAAAGTTATGACCATTTAAAGTTTTCGTCCAAAACCACACATTTTTCAATATTCGAACCATCTCCAAATGCCCGTCTGCTATGTACATTGCATAGATCTCATCGAGAACCATCAAATAGACTACTCGCGCGTCCAAATCGGACAATCGAGTGTCGAGTTATGTCCTCTTGAACCGTCCGTGCAATACAACTTCATAGATTGCACCTTCCACAACGTCTCCTAACACTGCCGCAACGTCCCTGCATGTCCAAAAAACAACTGCCGCAACGTCTACATCCAGGCATGTGGTGAATTTTTCACATAACACCTTCTACAATGTCTCCTAATACTGTCGCAACGTCTATGCACGTCCAAAAAATAACTGCCGCAACGTCTACATCCAAGCATGTGAATTTAAGCTGAATTTTTCACATTACACCTTCAACAATGTCTCCTAACACTAGAACCACGTCAAAAACAACTAGCACCACGTTCTGAAATGTCTACATCCATCCATGCATGTGAATTTAAGCTGATTTTTTTCACAAAGACAGTCCACCAAGTCATAACACTAGAACCACGTCAAAAACAAATAGCACCATGTCTTGAAACGTCTACATCCATGCATGTGAATTTAAGCTGATTTTTTCACAGAACATAGTCTATCACAGCTCGCTACCTCTGAAAGAACTAGCACCACATCAAGATACGTCCAGCTACGTTCGGCAACGTCCCGTAACGTCTGAAAATACAAAGCAGCAACGTGCCGCAACGTTTTGTTACGTCCCGCTATGTCCAAAATACAAAGCAGCAATATCTCGTTATGTCCCACAATGTCTCGCAACGTCTAGTTACGTCCCATAATGCGTTCTACCAAGTCCCGCAGTGAGGAAGAATCATAAGTAACCCATTTCACATGAAAGTGCCAATACTTCATGGAAACCATTTATATATAATATTTCGGAGTAACACAATATTATTTGAATAAGAAAACACGAATATAACATCATTAATGCATTACCCAACATCAAATCGTGAAAATAAGGTTCATTAAATCCATCAAATACAGTTCATACTTTATGATGTGGTGATTTTTTAAGAAGAATAAGTTATTTTTGAAGAAGAAGAAGACATTTTTGAACAGGAAGAAGAGATTTTTGAACAGGAAGAAGTGATTTTTTCGTTGTATTTGGTGTTGTTCGTCAGAAAAAACAATCGTCGATCTCCGTTAAATCTGTGTTTGAATGAAAATTTTGATTAAATGCGGTTTCAAATGGAGTACGGCGAAGAAGAATAACTGATTTTTTAAGAAGAATAAGTGATTTTTTGAAAAAGAAGGAACTGAGTTTTTGGAGAAGAAGAAGAAGAGAAGAACGTGTATCTCACTCTCTTATAGTGAGAGTGGTGATGTATTATTAGGTACATGTATCCCTAGGTACATGATATAATTTGCTCTTAATCATTACTCCCTCCATTTTCACACTATTGGTTGCTTATATTACTCACTTATTTTCTACATATTTTTATCTTTAATTAATTGCTACACTAACTCTTTTTCATTAGGATCACAAATCTTTCCTACAAAAAGAATTGTTTTCCAATCTCATCAAAAATTCATATACTATTATTAAGAAATTGATTGATTATGGGTATAACAAGTATTATAATTTAATAAATTATTGCTCATTTGTAAAATATACAGTGTTGAAAAATTCATACATTCATCCATTATAAGCTCACTGAATCATATAAAGCACAAATAGCATAATACCATGCACAGTTTAATAAATTCATTTTTGAAAATTTAAGCACAATGCAGCTCTATAGAGAACTTGTATGATGCTTGAAATCTATAGAGAACTTAAAAAATACAATGTTATAGGTAAAATTACTAAAAATGAAGAATTTCAAATTTCAAATTCATGAATTGGATGTGTTGAAAGTGTAAATAATTCTCATTAATGTTCAAGGAAGTATTGGAAGTTTAGGTAAGTAGAATGGAGGTTTTAAACTCCATGGTACTTCATTTTCATCATAAATGCAAAATAGGGGATCCGGGCGCTGTAGCGGCGTCGAGTAGGCGCTGCTGATACCGCCTTTAGATCACGGCAGAAACCTGTTGCTGGAGCTTGGTGGACGCCTGCAGCTGGCGGCACAAAGGTTTTGCAGTGCTATTTTTTCTCGATCTTCGCAAAATTGCTCCCACTTGACTTTTACACGATCCAATTGCACCAAATCATGTACTTACAACACAGGAATGTGTTCAAAAACATCATACTCAAAAATCACATTGAAATTCATGACTCATTAGCAATTTAAAATTTTAAAAATTTAAAAACTAGAAAATGAACTAAAAAGTGCTGAAAATGCTTTGGTTGCCTCCCAAGAAGTGCTTTGGACTTTAGAGTCTGTAGTTAGACTTGTCTTGAGGTATGGACTCAAGATCCCTCTAAAGTCCTTGTATCTTGTGCAATAGATGCACTTTCCTCTCTTTTCTCCATCAAACTTTCTTTCATTTCTTTGAACTTCTCCTTGTATTTCTCTCTCATTTCTTTTCTTCTATATCGCTCCTTCTTCCTTCTTGTTTCGAATTTTTCCACATCTTTGAAAGCATCACTAGAATCACTCATCATTTCCTCTTTTCCTTTAATCACCAACTTGAACTCAAGTTCCTTTTCCATTTGTTCATCGATATTCATTCTCACTTCACTTGGTCCTTCATCTTGTTTTACCTTTGTAAAGGCAACAATATCTTCATCAAATTCTCCTCTACCCTTCATTTCCTTCCAAATTTCTTTACTTTGTTTTAATAAAGCCTAATAAATTCTTTCTCTATCTTCCGGTGTATAATAATCAAAATCATCCATCGAATCCTCTTCTTCATCATCATTGGGAGGTATGTTTTGAATGTTCAAAGGAAGACTAGTCACATCAAATCTTTCATTCTCCACTTCCTTTGTGTTTTGACTTTGATAAATCTTTGCTAAAACATCCACTTGCCATTCCAAATTATCCAAATGTGCTTGTACACTCCCAAGAGACATTGCATCCATTCCCACTCTACTACTCAAATCTTGCAATTGATTTCTGATATCCCTTACATCTTCCTACAATCTCACATTACATTAATATAATCACTAAACTCACTTCTCCTAGGGTCATCAAACTTTGGATTCCTTTCAAGGTTTTCTTGAAAATGTTCACATCTACAAAAATCTTGAAACTCCCACTTTGAACAAGCAACCCATTGAGTATCTTTGATTCTTCTTGACTAGATCTTTGAAATGTGATGTTGCAAGATCCATGAAACCTTTGCTCATATGTCTTATGACTAGTACGAATTTGTTGTGCCATTGCTCCAAGTAACCAAGTACCTAAAACACAAAAAGAAAACTATTAAAATCAAGCTAAAAAACAACAAAAAGGATATGTACAATATATGAACTATTGTACTCAAAAAAATTAATTACAAAAACTCAAAAGCTAATAAAAACTACTAAAAATGCAAAAACAAGTAAACACCACAAACTACCAACAACAATAATTGCTCAAAATAGACAAATCCTCGGCAATGGCGCCAATTTTGACATGTTCCTGTCGTTGTATAAGTTTTAGGCGAACACTTCAAAATAAAATTTATAAATAAACAAAACAAAAATACTAAAACTATAGTACTTAAGGTTTCGTTCCAATGAAATTTGTGGTCTTGAATGAAATGATTGTTTGGTTCGAGTTCTCACTTACTACAATTTCTATTAGTTTAGTAGTCTAAGAATCTAACAAAACAAAGTAAAAGATAGTGATTTGGTAAAATTCATGCAAAGAACAAAATAAAGAAAATAAAAAGATAATATGGGTAAAAGGCGGAAAATCACACCACAACTAATATCCAAGGAACTATTGTAAGCAAAATATCATGCAATTGTTCTTGGCCACTCTAATGTCATCACTACCGAAATATAAGGGCTAAAACTAGCCAATAATAGAAATAGGGTCGTCAATCCTATCTATTATCGATCCTCTACTTTATCTTCCTTAAGATCGAGTAAAATTACCCACTCTCATTCCACTTGTTAAAGGAAACAGAACAAGCCCGAGCTAAATAAAAAATCTCACTTTCGTGCTATGCATTCCATAATCGGAGACTTTCGACTAGGCTCAGGCTCAAATTCATTTCCTCTGAATGGATCTAGGCTTATACTAGTCTAATATATGAACTATTGTACTCAAAAAAATTAATTACAAAAACTCAAAAGCTAATAAAAACTACTAAAAATGCAAAAACAAGTAAACACCACAAACTACCAACAACAATAATTGCTCAAAATAGACAAATCCTCGGCAATGGCGCCAATTTTGACATGTTCCTGTCGTTGTATAAGCTTTAGGCGAACACTTCAAAATAAAATTTATAAATAAACAAAACAAAAATACTAAAACTATAGTACTTAAGGTTTCGTTCCAATGAAATTTGTGGTCTTGAATGAAATGATTGTTTGGTTCGAGTCCTCACTTACTACAATTTCTATTAGTTTAGTAGTCTAAGAATCTAACAAAACAATGTAAAAGATAGTGATTTGGTAAAATTCATGCAAAGAACAAAATAAAGAAAATAAAAAGATAATATGGGTAAAAGGCGGAAAATCACACCACAACTAATATCCAAGGAACTATTGTAAGCAAAATATCATGCAATTGTTCTTGGCCACGCTAATGTCATCACTACCGAAATATAAGGGCTAAAACTAGCCAATAATAGAAATAGGGTCGTCAATCCTATCTATTATCGATCCTCTACTTTATCTTCCTTAAGATCGAGTAAAATTACCCACTCTCATTCCACTTGTTAAAGGAAACAGAACAAGCCCGGGCTAAATAAAAAATCTCAGTTTCGTGCTATGCATTCCATAATAGGAGACTTTCGACTAGGCTCAGGCTCAAATTCATTTCCTCTGAACGGATCTAGGCTTATACTAGTCTAATTTATTAAAACGATGCTCAAAGATTAAATCTTTAATTAAAGCGAAAGGACTAAAGGTTATACCTTTGAAGCGAAGTCCCAAGCAATATAGAAAACCAAATCTCCGGGAAAGTGAAATCCACTCAGAATCCCAAGGATAACTCCAAACGACCTCGAACTTGGGTGGGAAAGTAACTACGAAGTGGTTAAAGGCACTGGTGAAGAAATCCAAAGAAACTCACTTCAAGAAACTCGCTGATCTGAAAAACAGATCTAGCCCGGGAAACTGATTCTAATATGAAAACCCACATCGCCTCAATAAAACTTAGTGGGTAAGCTATTTGCTCGTAGATCTAGACTCTGGCAAACCAAAAGGAACCAGCCAAAGGATCAACATAATAAATAAACAAAGCCCACAATGAAAATGCACCAAAACGACGCTGGAAAATCCAAAAATCGCCAGAGGCACTAACTGGCCAGAAAAAGAGCCACGATTGGACTTCTCGAGCGGCGTTTGAACTTCTGGACGGTGGTTTTGGGCTTCTAGAATCGTTGGTTGAGTTTCTCAAAAAGAAAGATCGCAAACTGACTTCGAGAAAGAACTCTCAAGGAAAAAGAAGAAGTTCTCTCTCTAGACTTGTCTTTCTCACTCTAAGGCATTTGCCTACAAGGTTTCTAATGTCTTCAAATGTGTCTAACATTAGCTATTTATAGAGAGCTCTTTAGGAGACCTAGTGAGCTTTTGAGTTGGGCCTTAGTGTTTGACTTTTGTTGACCCCTTAGTCTTCCCTAGACTAGTCAACTCCAATCGAGCCTTTCGAATTAATTTCTTAACCCACTTCATTAATTTAATTTAATCAAACCCTTACGATTAATTAATTCAATATGAATTAATTTCTTAATCCAATTAGTTAATTAAATATTAATTAAATCTTTAAAATTAATTAATTCACTTTGTCGATTAGTCAAACGCATAATTAGTCGTACCACTAACGGACCTATTATGGAACTACTACTCAAAAACGACTTTACATCTCGCTCACTTTATTATTCTTCTATCTCCCCACATCAAATTAATTTACTGACAAATTAATTTATCGATTTCTTGGTATCCGAGATTAGTACCACTCGACTTTCTTATTATACCGGACATAAAGTCCACCGGCCGGGTTTAGTATAATAAACCTTACGAGCTCATCTCGTGAGCACCATCAATCCGATGAACAGATACATGGATTCCTCCAACTAGCAACGACACACAAAGAAGCTAAATACCGCATACCTAACTTACCGAGATTTAGGCCTCAATTGACCGCACCCTTTGGGAAATCAAAGCATACGATATCTAACTCTCATGCCTGTCCCAATCTCAGGATTAAGAGATTAGAATACTAGGATTGAATTAACTACGCCGATCAGTACAAGTTAACTCAATCCAAACTGGTCGTGCTCAATATGCCTCGGGCATATTCGTATGATTTAATTAGTCTAGACAAACTAATTTTCAAATCACATGATAACTTATACCGATAGTAGTATGTTCAGACTATCTCAGTTATGAGTATTCTTTTTATATATCAATACTTTAACCAATAACGAGATCTACTGTGCTTTTCTACACCTCGTTATCTAGTTCTATGATATAATGGAACAAATTTAATATTGAAACAAAATGATCTGTCAACTGGGTATTAGTTTTTGATACAAGCAAATAGCTTTCTATTATTCAAAACTAACACTTGTATTATAAAACCAAGAAACTTGTAACACAAGACATCACTATTGTCTCAACCACATGCTCATCAAAGTAGATAATCCAACAACAATACTCAGCAATAAAGTAGATTCAACATATAGATCAACAACAAGACAACTTTCATATTCATAAACATGAACTAATCAATTCTTGCATGAAACCCGCTTAACAATATGCATGAATAACCAAAGAGTAGAACAAAAGCACATGGAAGTAATGAGAATGTCTCGAAATAACTTGATTAGTAAGAAAGGTGAAGCCTTAGCATTCATAATGCAAGACAACTCTCAATTGTTAGAACCTCCACTATAAAGAAACACAAATCTTTCATTAAATCCATTAGCTTGTTCAACATCTTTTAGAAATCCACTACCCCTATCACTTAGAAGGGTAGATTTCCCTAGATACTACTTAGAACATGGATGTTCTAAGAGAATTCATAGTGTTTGTGTGAAGGAAAACAGAACAAGCCCGGGCTAAACTGAAAATCTCACTTTCGTGCAATGCATTCCAGAATCGGAGACTTTTGATTCGACTCAGGCTCAAATTCATTTTTCCTTGAACGGATCTAGGCTTATACTTATTTAATTTATTAATCGGGACACAAAAGATAAAATCTTTAATTAAAGCGGAAAGTTCAAAGATTATACCTTTGTAGCGAAGTCCCTAGCAAAAATAAATCCAAAACTTCTGGCAAGCGAATTCCATAAGAAGTCCGAAGAATAACTCCAAATTGACTCCGAACTAGTGTGGGCTAGTGTCTACGGAGTAGACCAAAGCAAATCAAAGAAATCCTAAGAAACTTGCTTCGAAAAACTCAAGATCTGTCGAAACAGATCTTGCCCGGAGCACCCAAACCACTAGCTGCCGGTCACTACTACCCAATGTCACTTGACCGTTGACCCCAGCCACGATCTGGACAACGGATTTCACGGATCACCAATCGGAGAAGAGATCAACGTGAAAATCCGTCGGATCTAGCACCCTGGGCATGCGAACAGTCACCAAAAATGATAAACTCACGATGGCGCTGGTGGCGTTAGGAAGAAATCGGCGGCGATGAGAGAAATAATAACCGGGCTGCTCCAAAAATTCGTGGACTGAGTTTCTTTTCGAAGCAGAAAGCTATCCTAGCTGACTTCGAGGAAAAGATTCGAAGAAGAAAGAATTTTCTCACTCTAAGCTAGACTTTCTCTCACTAGGCTAAGTGGCCTCCAAGTTTCTTATGTCTTCAAATGCCTACCAAGGGATATTTATAGGGAGCTTCTAAGGAGACCTAGTGGGCGTTTGAGTTTGGCCTTTTAATTTGACTTTCGTTGACTCTTTAGTCATCCCTAAACTAGTCAACTCCAATCGATCATTTTGAATTAATTTTTCTTAACCCACTTTGTTAATTTAATTTAATCGAACCCTTAAGATTAATTAATTCATATAGAATCAAGTTTCTTAATCCACTTTGTCAATTAAATATTAATTAAACCTTTAATTCACTTTATCGATTAGTCATATGCATAATTAGTCGTACCAATAACGGAACAATCATGGAACTACAGCTCAAAAATGACTTTACATCGCGCCACTTTATTTTCTTCTATCTCCCCACATCAAAGATCTAGTGCTCGTCGGTTCATCAATTTACTAAAAAATTAATTCACTGACTTCTTGGTATCCGAGATTAGTACCACTCGCCTTTCTTATTATACCAGACGTAAAGTCCACTGGTCAGATTTAGTATAATAAACCTTACGAGCTCATCTCGGGAGCACCATCAACCTGGAGAACCGGTACGTGGATTCCTCCAACTAGCAACGGTACATAAGAAGCTAAACACCGCATATCCAATCTACCAAGGTATAGGCCTCAATTGACCTCACTCTTTGGCAAATCAAAGCATACAATATCTAACTCTCATGCCCGTTCTAATCTCGGGATTGAGAGACTAAATACTAGGACCGAATTAACTACGCCGATCAGTACAAGTTAATTCTATCCAAATTGGTCGTGCTCAATATGCCCCGGGTATATCTGTGTGATTTAATTAGTCTAGATAAACTAATTTCCAAACTACACGATAACCTATACCGATAGTATGTTCAGACTATCTCAGTTACGAGCATACTTTTTATATATCAATACTTTAACCAATAACGGTATCTACTATATCTTTCCACACACCATTATCTAGTTCTATGATATAATGGAACAAATTTTATAATGAAACAAAATGATATGTCAACTGTGGATACTAGTTTTTGATACAAGTCATAGCTTTTATGTATTTAAAACTAACAGTGTGTGTGTGAAAATGTGAGAAAGTGTGTGTTTTTTCCTTACTAAGCTACTCTCCTTAAACTATGTAAAACACACTAAGGTATAATGGTATATGTCTTTACAAGGGGTCTTGGCCATTAAGAAAGGTTCCAGAGGGCTAAAATTGGAATTAATAAGAAAAGTCACGCCAAGGGTAAAGTTGGACTTTCAACAGCGATTTTCGGACAACGACCAGGCGGTGGCGCCATGGTGACGCCGAGGTCGGCGGCGATCAGGCATTGGTGCCATATGGACGCTGGATTTGGCAGCGACCAGGCGCCAACGCCGAGTGGACGCCGAACTCGAAGTCTTCATCATTTCGTGCTATTTCTAAATTCTTCTCTTTAAGCTTCAATATTGCGTAATTTCTTCCTTTTTCTAGCAAAAATCTTTATGTTTTATACCAAAATCTCTAAAGTGCCTCCTTACTACAAAACCATGCAAATCCAACTATAAGTGCATTGAGAGCTCATAAAAGATGTAATATTCATTGAAAATTAACTAAAAGTAAGCTAACTATGCATGATTTCAGGTCAGTGTTCTACAACAAAGTTATCATTCCATAGGAAAGCATAACTATAGTTAAGACTCAAAAAAAAACTTCCTTAAATCTTGTTGAATGTTAAATTATGGTGGCAATGAATTTCGAAAACACTTAAACCAAAAATCAAACAACTACAAGACTAAAAGGCACTTTTAACTCTTTTTGTGGTAATGTTTTCTTTATTTTCAAAACCTATGATGCAAAATTCCAAAAAATGTAAATAATATATGTATAGAGTCCCCAAACCTTGAACTTTTAGACTGCTAACTTTGTCAACAATCAAGAATTCGTAGGACATGAAAGACGACACAAAACTGAAAACATTCAAAATACGATCTTTTTGTATTGCGGAATTTTCTTATATGGAAAACCTAGATGCATGACTCTAAAAATTCTAAAAACACAAAAAACACAAAAATTCAAACCTAAATTATTAATTTTGGTATTATTTTAATTAATATTATTTATATATTAATTAATAATATTAAAATTTTTTAATATAAAATATATATATTTAATTATTAAAAAATAAAAAAATAATTATCTTATAGTTAAAATTAATATTTATACAATTAATTAACTTACAACATAATTTCTATATAGTATAAATCTTTAAAATGAATCTCATAACAAATCCAAAAAAAATATTAATATACTAACAAATCTAAATAATTATAACATATATTTAATTAATAACAAACTAAATAAATTAAAATTTATAAGAATCATAAATTATAATAATTATATTTAATAATAAAAATTAATATGTATAAAAATATAAACTACAATAAATACATTTAATAAAATATAAATTATATTAATAATATATAATTTAAAACAACTAATTTACATCATTGTTATATATAATTTATTACTATATAATATATTATATACTAAACATATAAAGGAAAAGAGAAAAAAATAGAATTAAAATGACAAAAAACAAAAGAGGTGCTGGCCCTCAGCGGTGGTCCGCTCCTTCTGCATTTATATATAATCTCTGTAAACCCTAATTTATTTGCCATTCACTCTAGCGTTATTATTGATTCCGTTACTGTAACCATAATTCAATTAAGGGCTAGAATAAACCCCTTAATTGAATCCGCCATTTAAAAGAACTCCAAGGCCAACCTTCCACTGGTCTTCTTCATTAAGTACAATCCTCAAGATCATCTTTCTCTCCCAGCATTTTGCTTCCCTGCTTTGGGTTCTTCTTGCTTTTTTGATTTTAATAGTCCGCTCTCCTCACCTGTTCCCTCAAGTCGTTCAACAATGAGCAATGGCCGATCCGGAAGAGTTGAATCTTGGTGATGATATCGGCAAACAAACGGTCTGTTTTCAAAATCTATTGTGCGAGACATGTCATCTGCGTCAGCTAAGCTAGGCACCATTCTAGTTGCTGTGAAAGAAAAAAATCCAAAGGACAGGCCCATATAGTGAAACAAATATATAATGAGAGAGACAAAATACGACATCAAATTATTGGTGAGAGGGGTGTGGCAAATCAGTTTCTATATTGGGCAAGGTTTAATAAATATGTGATTTTTACAGAAGTTGATCCTGACACAAATATGTTGAATCTGACTTTCATGGCGCATCCAGAGTCTCTAAACTTTTTCAGGTCATACTACTGGTATGTGGGCATAGATGCCACATACAAAATCAACGGGTACAAGTTTGCACTGTTGAGATAGTTGGGATGACACCGTGCAACAACACTTTCTTGATCGCTTATGCAATCGTGCACGATGAGACAGCGGACAGTTATCGTTGGATGTTGATGCAACTGCGGAATCTGCTTGACAACTATGAGAATCCAACAGTTATTGTCACGGATTGAGAGTTAGGGCTCTTCAAACCAATTGGTGAAATTTTTCCAGAATCTGCTCCTTTACTATGCACTTGGCACATCAATATGGATGTCCAAAACATGGTGCACAAACTTGCTCGAATAAAAAATATTCAGAAAGATTCAAATATAGATTTTGGGAACCTTTAATAAATGCAGAGGAGGGTTTGGAGTACCAAAATGCCCAAATAGTTCGTTCAGCTCTTTCAATAGAGTCGATATATCACGATCAGGTTCCTCAGGACCAGAACTTACACGAGCGACAACACCAATTACTGGGGAAGGTGGTTCCACATCTAAATCATCCTCATCAACATCCTCAACTAGAACAGTATCAACATCCTCCAATTGACCTTTGGAGGCAGAGGACTAAATTATTTCAACTGGAGGCAACAACGATTCATTGGACGGACTTTTGTCAATTCGCATCTGCGGCAACTGTACTATAGTGAAAGCAACATCCGTGGAACAGGTGGAACAGCAACAATAGGAAGGGGATTAGAAGGCACTAGAACAGGCTGAACAGGAGTAGGAACAATTGCAACATCTGATGACGTCAATCCTGAAGGCCCAGAGTTTTCACCTCCAGTTATTAAAGGCGCATTACCCGTCTGATCAGCAGAGTCTTGGGGTTTGCTAACAACCTTCGCCGATGCAGGGACCCGATCAACCGGCTGTGGATTACGTCCGACTTTACATTGGACATCATCATGGCCAATTTTACCACATCTCGTACAATATTTGGGCACATAATCATATGTGGAAATTTGATCATGAATATGCCCCTGAGTCCCAATTTTAACCGAAAGGGGAAGCTTCTTCAAGAGATTTGCCTCAACACAGAATCGGGCGACTGATGGACGGGAACCATTAACCGTGGGAGCATCTATCTTCAGAGGGGTCCCAATCGACGTTGCAAGCGAGTAAATATATACTAGAGAGTGATAATGGAGTAGAAGGTCATGCAGTGACACCAAAATCGGTGCCACCGGCGGATCATCCTCATACTTAAAATCTGGAGTTCACTTGAGGATCCGCATTTGATATCTGCCCGATCATCCAGGTCTCCCGAATCCAGCACCGCTGGTAATCTTCCTCTCTATCAAACTTCAACCGGACATGACGAGCGTTAAGCAACCCACATCAAAACTACCTTAAAAGCCAATAGTACCAATTTCACGACGAATATCCTTCATACTCGGCCTGCCATATGACAACTTGCCGACGAGTGTAAGGCGGTGTGGAGCAATCAATTTTTCAAATTCCTCAGAAGTATATAGAGCTATAGGACCTCTATTATGATACATAACTTTCCTAGGTGAGACTGTTGTTGTATTGGATCGTTCCTGGAAGAGTGATGAGAAAGTACGTAGACCAGGGGCTGGTTGAGGAGGTTCACCGGGGTTGGGAGCCGCCATACCGACAACAGGAAGAGATTACGTAGCCGAACGTAATCAAAGAAGTTTCAGAAGAGAAATAGTTATCCAAGGATTAAACAAGCCTTCCTCTAAATTTTAGAGGGAGCAGGAATAGCAAAACAATTTACTACCAGCTTTTAAAACTACAATAAATAAAAGTAAAATAAAATAATATTAGTAAAATAGAAGAAATATATCAAAATACTTTTTTCATTAATTTAAAATTCAAGGAAAAGAAAATAGAGAGTAAAATAAGTCTGTAAAATACTTTTCCAGAAACTCCTTTCTTTTTGACTTTTGAGAGAAGAGATAGAAGAGTTGCAGAAAAGTTCTGCTTTTGGTGTGTTTTTCGAATAGAGAATAGCTCCTCTATTTATGGGAAAATAATACCCCTCTTTAACATTTAATTTTATCAGTTTAGAAAATCGTGGGATCTGATTTTTGGAGAAAGAAACTTTCAACCCTTATCAATCAGAAAGCATCTCTATCAGGAAACTTTTAACGCAAAAACTTTCATCTCTATGAGAAAGACTTAGTCCAAAGATTCTTAAAAGTAAATTCTTTTACTTTTAATTTTATTTTTGAAATACCAACAATCCCCACATATTTAAAAAAAATCAAAACTATAAATAATAATGCCGGATATGTTTGGGTGCTAATGCATTTAGTTTGGTGTCTTTTGGACTGTTAACCAAACTTAGATCGATAAAACATGTCAACTAGAATAATTGGTGAAATTAAACATTCTATGAACCAAGTATTCTTCTAGTATGTCAAAGATTTTATCAATCACATTGCATCCCATAATTTTGTTGTTCATGTGTTTTTGCGCTTAATAGGCCATGCGTGTGCCTGGTTATTCATGAGAGCTCTAAAGATTTGGCAAAATAAAATCTTATTGGAGTGGCTTCACCCCACTCTCATATAGTTGAATGCATCAAGTGTATACTGCTTTAAATACACCATCCTTAAGGAATATGAATTCATTAAGAGTTTAATACTTAACCTCATAAGTTTGCAGTCAAAGCACTCTCAATATTAACTTGAAGGGCGTGTTTTTTTAGAGACAATGGGAATGAGACAATCTTAAAATGATTTCGATTACTACGTTCCCAAACATGTCAAAGGCAATCAGATTCCTTTAATGATTGTTACGGAATAAGTCAAAAGTAATCAGATTCCTTTAATGAATATTACGAAACAAGTCAAATGCAATCTGATTCCTTTAATGAATGTTACCAAACAAGTAAAAAATAATCAGATTCCTTTAATAATTGCTGAGTTATCAATTTCTGATTGCGCCCATTCCGATTGCCTCCAAAAAAACATACCCGAAGTACTTCAGCGTTAATATTGACTTGTTATTACCCATATGAACCTAATTCATGGGATCTCCAATCACATAGGTTGGGTTACCATCTTAGTTGATGCAATGTTGGCCTAAGTCCCATTTCCTTTGTAGTTTGAAGAATTAGTTTTTTTCCTATAGGTTTTGTCAGATGATCAGCCAAATTTAACTCTAACTTCACATAATTAATGAAAATTATTCATTCTCTGAGCAATTGCTTTATAACATCATGTCTCAATTTCATGTGTTAACTTTTAGAATTAAATGACTTATTTTTAGCAATATTAATTGCCGCTTGACAATCAAGTGAATTAATATAGGTGGTACTTATTCCTTCTTCAAATGAATACTTATTAAGAAATTCCTTAAGCACTCAGCCTCAAACCCAGCTAATTCCAGAGCTACAAACTCTGATTCCATAGTCGATCTAGCAATGATCATTTGTCTGGCCGATTTCCAGGCTATTGCACCACCACCAAGTGTAAATACATAACCACTTGTGGATTTTGATTCACCAGAATCAGAAATCCATTTGGCATCACTGTAACCTTCTAATACATTGGGAAATCCACTATATAAGATACCATAATGTATAGTACCTCTCAAGTATTTCATCAGTATAGACAATGCAGACCAATGCTTATGCCACCGTTTAGGAGCTTGTTTAAGGCCATATAAAGATTTAATCAATTTACAATCTTTTTTTCTTGTGCAGTACTATACATCCTTATGTTGTACCATGTAAATTTCTTCTTCTAAATCTCTATTTAAAAATGCAATTTTAACATCCATTTGATGGATAAATAGTTTATGAATAGAAGCCAAAGCAAATAAAACTCGAATTAAAGAAATTCTAGTCACTGGTGCAAATATATCAAAATAATCAATATTTTATTTTTGAGAAAATCCTTTTGCCACTAACTGGGTTTTGTATTTATCAATAGATCCATTAAGATTTAATTTTCTTTTGAAAATCCATTTACAACAAATAAGTTTTGCACCAGGAGGTAAGTCTACCAAAATCCATGTGTTATCTTTAAAATAGAATCCATTTCAATTTTAATTGCTTCTTTCCATAATTTAGCATCATAAGAAGAAATGGCCTCAAGATAAGTAGTAGGATCATTATCGACAAGAAAAGTTTGAAAATCATTTCCATAAAAAAAAAAATTTTCCTCGGACTTTTACTCCTTCTCAATTCCTTCTCATTAGAGGTATATTCTCTACCTCTTTCAATAGGTGCATGAGAAGTTTTACTTGAAAGTGAAAAAATATGTTCAAAAAATTCAGCATTCTTTGTTTCAATTATTGTATTGCAGTCAAACACATCACTTTTCAAAACAATGAATCTATATGCAGCACTATGTTCAGCATATCCAATAAACATGCAACCAGAAGGTTTAGAACCTATTTTTCTTTTCTTAGGTTCAGTCAAAAGAACTTTGGCAAGTCACCCCCTCACTTTCAAATATTAAGGTTTATAACCTTTTCGTAATTCATAAGGTGTTTTACCAGTTCTTTTATGAGGAACCCTATTTTGTAAGTGACATGCAGATAAAATAGTTTCACCCCACAAATTGTTAGGTGCACAAGAACTAACTAACATAGAGTTTATCATTTCTTTTAGTGTTCTATTTTTCATTTCCGCAACTCCGTTTGACTCAGGTGAATAAGAAGGTGTTGTTTCATGAATTATGCCTTCTTGTTCACAAAATTTATTTAGTGATAAATATTCATCTCCTCGATCAGATGTAACTCTTTTTATTTTCTTATTTGTTTGATTTTCTACTTCATTTTTATAAGTTATAAAAGAATTATATGCCTTATCTTTATTTCTAAGCAAATAAATTCTAGTATATCTAGAATAATCTTCTATAAAAGTAACATAATATTTTTTACCACCTCTAGTCATGGTTTGTTTTAGATCACCTAAATAAGTGATTCAACAATTCAGTTTCTCTAGCAACACTAAAACATGTTTTCTTAGTGATTTTAGTTTCAGCACATATTTCACATTTTTCAGCATCACTATAGTTAATACCAGATATTAACTAACATTTTGCATTTTCTTTATATAGAAAATATTAGTATAATCTAATCTAGCTTTCCATAATGAAATTGACTCAACAATATAAGCAGAAGATTATGTATTTTCATTCATAACATTCGAAACATTGAGTGCAAACAACCCTTGATTTCAATAGCCTTTTCCCACAAATACATTATTTTTTGTCATTATGATCTTGTCAGATTCAAATGACACTTTTACCACAACTTTTCCCAAAAGAGATATAGAAACCAGATTTGCTCAAATAGTGGGAACATGCAGCACATTCATCAAGGCCAAAGTTTTTCCGGAAGTGTGTTTCAGGAGTACTTTGCCTTTACCCAGAACCTTAGCAGTTCGTGAGTCTCCAAGGTAGAATACTTCTTCATCATCCCCTAAAGAAATGTAGGAGGTAAATGCTTCTTGATTTGCACATATGTGCCGAGTAGCCCCAGAGTCTACCACTCATTTTTTAACATTGGCTGCAATGTTCACTTGAGAAATAACAGCATCAATAATATAATCTCCATTTACTATATTAGCTTTAGGAGGATTAGCATTTTTCTGATTATTTCTTTTTCTATTCCTAAATTGGGGAGTATGATGGCCTGGTTTTCCACAAACAAAACAAGTTTTTTTATTTTTCTTAAAGTTGGGATTATTGGTCTTGTAATTATTGGGTTTAGGTGCGTACCTTTTATTGTTGCTTTGCACCTGATTTGCATTGTGGGACATCTCCTTAGCTTTTGTAGAAATTGAATCTTTTCTGTTGATGTCTTCAATTAGGATGTTAGTAACCAACTCATCAATAGTGTACGTCTTCTATTTGTGCTTGAGGCCATTCTTGTAATTGTTTCATGAGTCAAGCAGATTTTCAATTAGCACCCCTGCAGCAAATTTCTCTGGTAGCACGATGTCTTCAGCCTTAGATATTCAAGTAGCTTCTGGTATTCATTGATTTGAACCTTCATTTCATTGTCCTCAGTCATCTTTCATTGGTAGAACCTCCCAACTATAAACTTTTGTTTTGTAGCATTTTCAGCAGTGTATTTATTGATTAATCTGTCCCATATCACACTCGCTAGCTTATAGCTACAGTATACATTGAACAGATCATTATAGATATAGTTTGTAAAATGGTGTGATGATAGACCTAGTTGGAATATGTCCATGATTCTCGAATCTTGATGTCGGCAATCAGAGCAGGTTCAGGATCGACTAGTGCGTTGGTGATGTGACTCCAAAATATACCTTTTTATGACCTAAAATTATGCACATTTAGCTTACTTTTAGTTGGTTTTAAATGATTATGATATCTTTTATGAGCTTTTAATGCACTTATAGTTGGATTTATGTGATCTTGTAGGGAGATTTTGGAAGAAACTTAAAGACTTTTTTTGGAATAAAGGGAGAAAACACGAAGAAATGAAGCTGAAATGGAAGAATTTGAAAAAAACAAAGAGAGCTGAAGAGACCAAGACCGGTGACATACAGGCGCGGGCGCCTATTCGTGGCTAACCTCGGCGTCAGCTCGGCGTCCCGCATGGTCGTCACCCGAAGAATGATGCTGAATGTTCCAAATTACCCTTGGCGTGTTTCAAATTGTATTTTACCAATTTTATCCCTCTGAAACCTTTCTTAATGGTCAATACCTTTTGTAAAAACACATATTATTACACTTTAGTAGATTTTCTTGTAGAGACTAGCTTAGTGGAGAAGACACACACTTCTACACCTTTTCACACACACACACACACACACACACTAGATGAATTCTCATAGAAAATGATGTTCTAAGTAGATTTTAGGGAATTCTACCCCTCTAAGTGATAGAGGATAGTGGATTTTCATAGATGTAGAACAAATTCATGGATTCAATGAAGGGGAATTGCTCTTTAATGATGGTATTCAAGAGTTGGAAGTGTTTTATCCTGTATTGTTGAGAAAGGTCATACCTTGTCTTGTGAATGGAGTCCTTAAATGATGAATTACTCATTTCATTGATGATTTTGTTCTCTTCAATGGTTATTCATGCATATTGTTATGTGGGTTTCATGCAAATGAGTTAATTCTGGTATTGATGTAGTGATTTGCAATGTTGTTGGAATATGTGTTGAATCTACCCTTTACTTGTTGAATTAGTGATTACATAACTTGTTTGGGCATTTGGAGTAGGTCAATTGAGATTTCTTGTGTTGCAAGCTTGGTTGTCTCTATATCCACTTGTTATGTAAGTTGGTAATTTAAATTATCATGATGTGAAGGTGTAGAGGATTGATAGTAAAGTAGGATTGATCACCCTATTTCTATTATTGACTACTAATGATCTTGGCATGGTCCTCTATTTATTAACTTAAGATGAGGGTTTTCGTGGACTTGAGGTATTAAAGTCCTCATTTGAAAATACATGGAAGGTTACATTATACTGTTTGGAAAGTCTTAGCTACCCACATTTGCATGATATTTGCTTATCAATAGCCCTTTGGATCTTGAGGTGGTGTGATTTCTCTCTTTTTTATCCTATTATCTTTTACTTTATTTTGTTTTGTTACTTTTGTGACACACTCACAATTACTATTTTACCCTTTGTTTTGTTAGATTCTTAGGAGTAGAAACTACGAAAATCTTGGTAAGTAAGGATTTGAGACCAACCGAAATTCAATCAAGACAACTTTCTTATTGGAACGAAACCTTAAGTACTATAGTTTTGGTATTTTAGTTTTGTTTATTATAAATTTTTTTGAAGTGTTCGCCCTTAACTTTTACAATGATAAGAGCACGTCAAAATTGGTGCCGTCTATGAAGATGGTTTATTTTTATTGGTGATTGCGTTGGTAGTTTAGGTGTTTACTTGTTTTTGCGTTTTTAGTAGTTTTAGTAGTTTTTATGAGTTTTTGTGTGTTTACAAGTAACATTGTAAGTGCAGTAGTTTTATTTATTTCTCTTGTTTTACATGTTTTAACTTATTCTTACATAGTTTTGTTTTTGTTTTTGCAAGGTTGTTGACTTGAAAAACAAGACGAGTTACTATAGAGAAGAAAAACCTTGGATGTTTGTGATTATCCTACATTTCTTCCAAGAGTTAACATGAGGAGCATGGATAATATTTCTGGAAGAAAACTCAAACTACCTCAAGTGAGATGTTCACTTGGAGCCGGTTTATCTAGTTGGGGTTATGGAAATCGTAATCAATTTCAAGGGGGTTCTAGATATAGTGGCTACTTTGGTGAAGGATTCCATGAGGCAATTGAAAAGGTCAAGAATCGAACTTAGGATTGATGACCCTATTTCTATTATTGAGTACTAATGATCTTGGGATGGTCATCTTTTTATTCACTTAAGATTAGGGTTTTCATGGACTTGAGGTATTAAAGTTGATATGATCTCAGATCACTTCATGGTTCACAACACCGCAACAAGTTGTGTTCAAGCTCAAGACATGAAGAACATGAATCAAGTTCAACTTGTAGACATTTGGGGTCCAAAATCAATAGCAAAAGTGAAGAAGACAATTGAAGACCTTAGCACAGTGGTTCTTATGTTCAAAGATAAGCCACCATCAAGAGAAGTCATTGTGCTAAGTAATTTGGAATGAGGCCTTCTTAATTTTATTTTTAAGTCAAAGACAATTAAATTTTAATTATTTTGATTATTGAGTCTTTGTACTTGTTTAAGGGCTTTTGTAAATCCTTTTAAGAATGAGTTTTTCCCTTAAACTAGTCCAATAAAGTCTATGAGGCCCAAGGAAGTTTGAAATTCAGCCAGCAAGAGTTCTGGAAGGTCCATAAGACGATTACTTGGAAAAGAAGACAACAATAAGGAAAGGGTGACCCCTATACCTTATGTTTGGCTGACCGCCCCCTCCAGCTCCCAGTTTTTGGCAGTTTTTTGATTTTTGCTGATTAGTGTTAAATAAGCTTTATTCTTTTAGGAATTTAGAAATAGTAAATCTCAGCAAAAATCTTAGATAATTATAGTTTAATTAGAGTTAGAATAAGGAAACAAGTCTAATTCTTTTCCAAATTGAAAAAGGAAAAGACTTGTGCCTTAAGAAAGGAAATTCTTGTTCCACAAGAATTGCCTTTTCTTTCTATGTAGTTTGACCGCCTCTATGCCTCTATAATTAGAGGGTTGTGCCTTCAATTTTTTGAGATTTCATTGATGAATATTGAAACCTTTTGTGAGAGCTCGTGATAGCTACAAAACCGATTTTCTATAGACATAATGCATCTCCCAGATTTATCAACAATATGTGGTTGTTATTGTTGTGGTTCCATTTTACTCGTCTTACAACCAAATTTCCTCTACGTTTGTAAGATAGTGAATTTAATAATCTCCTAGATCGGCAAACTTATACACGAATTTCTTCTACCAAAGAAATCCTTTTGGCATACCTTTTGTGGGAGAGAGACACGTATTATTTGCTTTCCAAATAAGAGAAAATTCACAACAATTTCTATTTCAAGGAGGACGTGTCAACCCCCGTTGATCGGCAAGCCCATGTTCGAGTTTGCTTGTCAGCATATTTCTTGAAAATATCCTTTTTCAAGTAAGGTATAATTTCTAACCGATTTGTTTAATTCAACAATGCCAACGTTCGACTTTGCTCGTTCTTTAAGTTGAATAAATCATTTTAAGAAGTTATATTTTGTTTAAATTTTGTGTCTGTATTTTAAATAAAATTTTAAAATTTTGTGGTGGTGTGTTTTCAATTGAAATCGCACCACTATCCACCAAAGTGTCCAACAAGTTTCAAACTGTTTGTTGATAAAAACAAAGTGTCTTTCGTAGTTTTTTTAACTTTTCCAGTTAAAATTTCATATCCTTTTTCTTCATTTTTAGTCTAGTTTCATAAAATAATTTTTAAATTGTGTGTCGGTGTGTGAAACTTGGTGATCGCATATCATCTTTAAACAGTGTCCAGAATTTTTGAAAATTTGTTTCCCAAAAAGAGTTGTCTTTTGTTAATTGTTTTATCAGTTCTTACAACTTGTCTGGTTTTGTTCATCTCTGAGTATAGTTTAATAATTTAATTTTGAATTTGTGTGTCGATATTGTTTTCTAGGTGATCGCACATCATCATCATCATCGTGTCAAGAAAAATAAAAAATTGTGTTTTACTAAAATATTAACTGTTTGTGATTTTTTTAACCTCTTTTGGTTGAAAGATTGCTGTTTTTAGTATTATTTGGTATCTATTTTAATGTGTTAATTTTAATTTTTTTGTTTGGTTTGTGAGACATAGGTGTCGCACCATTGGACTACAAATCGAGTCAAAAAATCGAAGTCGGGTTCACTTAGGTGTGTTTCTGTGCATTAATTAAAATTTGAAATTGCATCTTTTGTGTTTGCATGTGATTTGTGTTTCATAAAAAAATAGAAGTCGAGCTTAATTAATAAAAAGAAAAAATTTTTCGTCTCTAAGTGAACCCGAAGCATAACTTGAAATACTTGGTGATTTCTTGCAAAAAGTTGTTATCGTTTTGATTGAAATAGAGAAGCTTGTTATAAGGTCTATTCCACCGAGAGATCTAAAAGACTTAAAACTTGCCATCTAGTGGTGTTCTTACTTGAGACGTTGTATGTGTTTTACTTTCTTACGTAATTAACCTTCTTTTTGACTTGTAGTGTGGTTGGCTTGTGCCGTCACCAAGTTGGAAAGAGTGTAGAAAAAAAGGGAAAGTAGACATAATTTATTGTGTCTAAAGAAAAAGAAAAGAAGTTCAAAGAACTTCTAGAAGTGAAAAGAAAGAAAAGAGAATCCCAAAGGATTCTACAAAAGAAAAGAGAAAAAAAAGTGTAAGTCTGAAAATAAAAAGACAAGTCTCTTAACCAAAGGGAAAAGTCAAGACTAAAGAGTCCTTGAGGCAAAAGTACAAGTTTATAAAGCTATACTTAAGCTAAAATGAGGGTTGGTGAAGTAAGAGTGAAATCCACATAATTATCAACATTAGGACCCACACTTGAGTAAGAATAATGGTAAAGGTGAACTCACCAAAGTCTTGATTCTTATAACAGGTGTCTCCCAACTGAAAGATTATCTACCCGGGCCTAGCCAGAAACTCACTTTCGTGCTACGCATTCCAAAATCGGAATCTCTGGCAAGGCCTAGACCCTAGCACAATGCTATCTCAACCCTTTTGAAATAACATTGCAGAGGATCTGGGTTCGCACTCATTCGATTTACCACGCACTAAAAATTTCTAATTAAAAGCGGAATCTTAAAAAAAATACCTTTGAAGCGTGCACTTAGGTGATTCTCTTGTATGCCTCAAGACTTTGATTTCACGTTGTGTGGGCAATGATCTAGAAACCAATTGATCAGCTAATAACCACAATCCACTGCTAGAAAATTCCAGCTCCGCTGCACCTGACACGTACTATAAACGCACCGCCCGAAGAGAGAGAAAGCTGCTCGCAACTGGCAAAACTGGCCAAGAATTTCGGCCAATAAAAGCAAAAACCAGCCGTAAAAAAAACTTCTCAAAATCCAACTTTGAGAGAGAGAATTTTCTCTCTCTAGGATTTTCTCTCTCTAGATTCTTGAATTATGAATCTATTGAATTGTGTGTCTTGAATAGCTAATCCCTTGTCTATATATAGAGTTACAAGAGAGACCCCAAGTTGGTTTAGGATTGGTCTTCCTACTGGGTTTCTGTTTTCCTTCAATCTGTTCCTGGACTGATACACATCCAACTGATACAGGGATCCACTTATCCCAAACCAGTTCCTGCGATGATTCACAACCAACTGACACAGGGATTCACTTATCCCAAACCAGTTCCTGGTATGGTTCACAACCAACTGACACAAGGATTAATTAATTACTTAATTAATTAAATCTACCTTTGTCAATAACCCAATACATAATTAATCGTACCACTAACGGATTAATTATGACACTACCAACCTACACCAGAATTACTTCCGGAACAACTTAATTAAATTATATTCATAATCTTCCCACATCAAAGATATAGTGCTCGTTAATATATTAATTTACTGATAAATTAATTAATTAACCTCTTTAATTCCGAGAGTAGTACCACTCGACCTTTTTACTATACCGGACATAAGTCCACCTGCCAGTTTTAGTATACTAAACTTTACGAACTCATATCGGGAGCACCATCACCCTAGACGCACTGATACATGGTTTCCTTTCGACAAGCAGCAGCACACCAAGTAACTAAACAAACGCACCCAACCTACTGAGACTATTGGCCACAATTGACCTCACCCATTGGCATATCAAAGTACACTATGTCTAATCCTCATGCCGCTCGAGTCTAGGGATTAAGAGATAGAATACCAAGAACAATTTGTCTATTAAATCAGTACAAGACAAATTATTCTTAATGGTCAAGTTCAATATGCCCCTGGCATATCTATATGATTCAATTAGTTTAGACAAACCAATTATCTGAATCACATAATAACCTAACACTACAAGAAAATACCATATTAGTCAGGGACAATTTTATGGGGAAAATAACTCAATTTCATGGGTAATAGGTAATTACCCATGATTTACCCATATTTACGGGTACCTATCTAAAAGCTCCGTGGGTAAATTTTTTACCCAAAAAAATCTCATTCATGGGTAATTTAGCCATGACAAAATCAATGACTAATATTATAAATGTCATGGGTAAATATTTGAGAAAATTGGGTAGATGCCCATAAAGTACCCATCATAGCACTCATGGGAAATGTCATGGGTAATTTTAGCCATTGAATTTTCATGGGAGGATTGTGTCATGGCCCTAGGTATTTTTGTTAAGAAATTAATAAAAAATTATAGTTTACCTAGGAAAATTTGTTGGGTGAACCATGGGCAAAAATTGCACAGATCCAGTTTCATGGGTAATGTTTGTCTACTTATTTTTCGCAATAATAATGTAAAAATTCATTGGTTATGGGTGATTCTTGGGTAATTATACAAATTAATAATTTTTAAAATAATTATTTGGATTAATTTGATAAGTAAATTTTTCTTGAGTAAAAAATAATATACGAATTAATTAACACACACAAATTAAAATTTCCAAAATATAATTAACCTATTATAAAAATAATGTATCAATTAATTACCATAATTTATACAAAAAATAATACATCCTTCAAATGCAATATGCCATTGCATAACATGAAAACTACCCTATTAAGTATTAAGATTAACACTAGTCTGCATCAAAAAGTTAGTCTAAGCATCTCCCAAAACAGCTCCAAGCTTTGCAAAAAGCTGAGACTCAAAATATGAACACTTACTAGGATTACTTACAACAATCTAGTGCTAATTTTAAGTGTTTCTAGTTGAAATTTAAAACACACGACTGATTACTAGAAACACTTAAAACAACCCATGTTGTACAAAAGTGAAGAGTTAAAAATAGAAAGTCTAATAACAATCCATCATACTTGCTCTATGTAACTAATGTCGGTGTTTATAACTTTCAATCAAGACCAAAATCATGATCACCTTCATTTTCTGGAATTGATTCTGAAGGACTTGCATCTTCAACATTTTCTACATTTTGATTCCTCAAAGTATGTTCACTTGGAACATCAAAAAGTGGAACTTCTTCACCAAGTTGATAGCACAGCTTCTCTACAGTTTGCTTAAGAAAATTGATGGTATGTTCCTGAATTTCAACCTTCCTAACCAACATTTGATTACTCATATTCTCTCCATGAAGCAAAGTATTAAAGGATGATGCATTTGAATTATGTGCACTTGGAAAGTAATAACTAGTTGCTTGTGAGCCCAAACCATATACCTTTCGCTTCCTTTTTCCTCCGGCAGCTTCACAGTACATAGCATACTCATCTACATCTTCTCCAGCCTCGAGATTTGCCTCATGTGTTTGTCTCAAACTCATCATATCATCCTGTAATAGTAGATAACATATTACTGTTGGAAAAGCGAACTAATGAATCAAACAATTGAAAGAACTAAATCATAAACCAAGACTTACATCAACTGATTTTGCTTTTGCATCAATGAAATTTATACCATCATTTTTTTTGGTATGGGTATGTTTAAACAACTCATGTGGCGTAGGCGCTCGACCCCATTTTGATTCCTAAAAATTAACCATATCAATGCAAGTCGTATAGAAAATCAGAACCTATATTTTTCTACCACAAGGACATGTAACTCTAAATAATAGGAGTGGAATAGGTGGAACAGAAGTGCATGACAGACAGAAGAAGAATATATACATATTTAAGCGTTTTAACATCTGATTTTGTAAAAAAATGTACTGCTTTGCAGTGTAAGGAGAAAAAGGACTAGGTTCCCAACAAGTACATGATAAAGATAACAAAGAAAAAGAATAATCATCAGATAAATTCAACCATCTTTGAGGAGACCAGGCCAAATGAGGAAAAGTAAAGGAGTACATTTGCAAAATTGCAAGCAACACGACAAGAAAACAAACAGAAAGCTATAGAAATAGCAAAGAGTAGAAACAGAGCATCAATAGCTGCTGCATCATCTTTGCCAATAAGCCACATTCATAAAACAACCAACAACAAAGTTAAAACAGCATCAACAGTTGCTGCATCATCTTGCCAATCAGCCACATTCATAAACACAACCAACAACTACGTAAAAACAACATCAATAGCTGTTGCATCATCTTGCCAGCCAACCACATTCACTCTTCCCGAATTAACTTAAAAATAAGTTCGTATATATATATCACTATACTTTTTATCGAAGTTAAGGTATAGTAAACTTACAAGTCTCCTTGCATGCTCAATATAAGATATTGATCCTCCTGTATGAGATGAATATCCCGTCTCACTGCGTCTATTGTTTGAATTTCTTTCACGTTTTTCCTTATACTTAGAAGATTCCCAATAACATCTAAAGCTTATCCAAGCATCTTCATTTAAGAAAACTGGTTTTTCCACTTTATCTCGTATGTCTCTCATAAAGTATGCATAGCGTTCTGAAGCTTATAAATTCCACGCCTCCTTCACTTGTGCGTCAATCACGGGATGCCATATAAAATGTTTATACATTTAATTGAATTTATGAATATTTTCAATGTTCAAAATGAATAACATAAGAAAATTGATGTCTAAATATTTATACCTTGAACTCTTTGAAGTAAAATTCTTTTGTAGCTTGTGACACATTTCTCCATGTGTAGCCTTTAATATCAACCTTCTCCTTGAAAACTTTTGTTATTTTTCGGGAGCAATCACTAGAGTAGCTTAACCTAATAAATTCATGAACAAGTATATTAGATAATACAACATACAATATTATATGCATATATTATTGATTACTTACAATCCATTGATGATGGTGAGTTCTTTTCTTCCACCTTCATGCGACTGTTGTAATGAATTATTGCCTGATTGAGGAATTGAATGTGATACCACTTATTATAAGAACTTTAGCCTTTGAACTCTATGCCAAAGACGCAAATGCAGAATACTACTTTCAATCAATCTATAACCATATCGAGGAAAGTTGCACATGAATATATATTTAAAATATGATTATCCCAACTCCAGCATACTTAAAACATAAATAAATGTTTATTTTATTTAAAACTTATTGAAACAAATAGAATTATACTAATTAAAAGGTTTAGACAAAAGTAACTTAGAAAAAAGTTTAAACGAAAAGTAATTTAGTCTAATCATTTGAGAGGTTACCTCAATTGCTAGTCTACTTCGAGATGGTTAGAAAGGGTACTGCCCTAAATCCATTTAGAGTCTTGTTCACTTCAAGAAGTTGTTCTCAATTTTTTACGCCAGTTATGAGCCACTGAGATACCCATGTCACATTCAAAAGAAAAAAGAAAATGTATTAGACAAGAAATCATAGATAATATGAAATTACCCAACAAATGCAAAAAACATAACTCCAGTGCTGATGAACTTCAAGAAAAATCTTGAACTAGCTTTCCATTGGACACAAAATACAAGAATGTCTACCAAAATTTCAATTCAGGAATTAAGCACGAAAAAATGCACCTAATGTCTCACTCATTATTTACAAAAGTATGACCACACTTGCCATGTAAGTAAACAACTGGGATTATATAGTGAGTCGTTGGTTCTGCTATATCCAGACAAAATGACCGTGTAGTGACCAGTGAAGCATGCATTTTTCTCACTCATTACACCATCTCTGCCACACTCACCAGACTGGAAGGCAAACATTAATAACACAGCTCCAGTGATTAAAACAATATGAAGGTTTTTGAGTAATAGAAAAACAATAATAATTAGTTTTAATCAGAATAATGCAGAAGTCAAGTTTGATGAAAAAGCCAAGTTTTTGAAGCATCATTGACATTTGCATTTGCAGTTAAAAAGGTAATAAATAAAGCCCGATCCATAATTTTCTAGGCATCTCAAATGTAAGCCAGCCATTTGCCATGCGTCAAGCAATACACCAATAGTCATCCCCATAATTTCAAGGCTACCTCTGACTACCCTTTACTCTATAGTAAACCCACTTATTAAAGGAAATAGAACCACAAAGCATTAAGATATAGCCAGTTGAAGGAGAAGCATTAAGATCGTGCACTAATAGCCATGTTCAAACTCCATAATTTCCAACCAAGAATCAAACGGACATCAATGAAAAACTCTGGAAGTGTTCATTAAATAATACAATAAATTATTAGGTGGCATATCTCTGGCACAAAGAAGGCAGTACCTTAAAATGCCACTTTAAGCAATAACAAATACAACAAAACTGCTAGGAGTGGGTAAACTAGATCACAGGCACAAAATAAACAAAAAATAGAACTATGATTGGAACTACAAATGCTTTACACGATTATTAGTGATTAAGAAATCAGACAAGCATAAAACTCAATAAAGAAAGCTTACGTGGTTTCACGGGCCACTAAAGGTATGCCTGGCAGCCTTCTTACAGAATGTCAGGATAGACAAGCATAGCTCCTCAAAACCGAAAAATTGTAAGTCAATCAGCTATAAGCCTGTTGCAAATGACCCAAGTCATAATACATTCATACAAGGTCAAAGCCAATGGGTAATAAAACACGCATCAAATATTCATTCAAACAGGATAAAAAATAGCCAACAACATATGGATAGTAAAAATAGAGGAAAGCTTCTTAAAATATTAAAATAAAAGTAAATGAATAAAGAGCATTCATCAACAGCAACAACAACAAATCAACTGATAGACCATAGCCTCAAACGATGTCTTTCTTGACTAACACAAGAAAGGAAGCACAAACTACAGCTGACATAAAAGGATATCCCAATAGTGAGATTCAAATTCATTCGTATCGGCATCTCAACCAGCAGAAATTCTTCAAAAATAGAACATCAAAATTGCACAGCAAAAAAAAAAAAAAAAAAAGAATAAGATACCAAAACTAGGAAAACAACATACATGGCAAAATGTATCAAATAGGAAACAATATTCATGACGCTAATTGCTACTTTGTTTAACAGTTCCATTGACCCATATGGCATCCACTTAATTTGCCTCGCCGACAACCGACCCCCAATTCAGTCACTTACATTTATTTAGTGAATAAATCCAAGTTTATTACAAGGATTTATTTAATGTACTCATCGAACAGGCAGTGTGGTAATTTTTTTCTCAATCAAATAATTTTTTTCTCAATCAAACCTGATATTGAACTACCCATTTTTTTCTCAATCAAATCCTGCAATAAGCTATAAAAGCGGTTTATGTTCATAAATACAACCTTGACATTCAGCAGGACGATTCGGGAAAAGATAATCCAAAAAAAGAAAAACCCATGATATTCAGCAGCTGAAATTAATTTCTAAGAAATAAATTGATTCTTACCAACGATTTCACAGGTGAACAGAATCTCAAAATAGGGTGAAGACTTCCTTTCTACTGGAGCACCTTGTCCCTTTCATCTTCGCCTCAATACCTTTTGGTTTGTTAGCTTAATTAATCTAAGCACTCCTTGTTGAAGAACCTCGAATCACTGATTTCTGCAGCTGGCTTCATTCCACTCTAACAAAATTTCAAAGAATCTTATCAAGGTTATGACAAAGAGATGGGTTTCAAGTAAAAGGGCTGGCTGATTTAAAAAAAATTGCGGGCAAAGACAACCATGGCAATTGAGTTTGGAATTTTTACAAGTGAGAAAAACAGGGGCTGTCAAAATAAGGGCTAACTAAAATCTGGACTATTGGTGGAGTCAAAAAGTAATCCATGATAACTATTATTATTATTTAATTATTTTTCACATAATAATATTAATGGGTAAAAAATGGGTAGTTAAAATGACTCATAATTTACCCATTATAATGGGTAATATTTGGGTAGGAATTGGAGTGAGTTTTTCCTTCTAAATTTACCCAAGTATTAGCCAATGAAATTTTCCCATAAAAATAATATTTGGGTAATTTTTGGGTAGTAATTGGAGGGAGAGTTTCCCTCCTAAATTTTTCTAACTATTACCCAATAAAATTTTCCCTTAAACAAAATATATGGGTAATTTTTGGGTAATAATTGGAGGGAGAGTTTCCCTCCTAAATTTTCCCAAGTATTAGTCATGGGATTTTATGATTTGGGAAATTTTATGGGAAAATTTACGGGTATCTCATGGGAAAAAAATAGATGAGATTTTTGTGCCTTATTTATGGGAATTTCATGTGTAAGATATGGGTATTTACCAATGAAATTATATTAATGGGTAATTTTACTGGGTAATTGAACATTTTCTTGTAGTGTAAACTGACAGTTTGTCCAAAGTTGTCTCTGTTACGAACCTCATTTATATATTATGTCTTTTAACCAATGATGAGATCTACTGTGTCACACAAGACACCTCATCATCTAACTACATAATATAAATGGATAATTAATGCACAACAAGATATAACCAAAACATAAATCGATATATTACTGGGAAAAAGTACAATACAAGTATAGCTTATATATTCCAACCCAACAATCTCCCACTAATACTTAAGCTGTGCTTTAAGTATATATCTACATACAACTCCTATACACTCTGCTGCTATATATCTAGAAAAACTATCATGGTTATCCTAAGTATCTGATTCTCATACCCTCCACGTGAGCCTCAAATACTTTCGAAGTCAATGTCTTCATGAATGGATCTGCAAGCTTATCTTCTGATGCTATCTTAGCCACGACCACGTCTTCCCTCTTTACGATGTCTCGTATCAGGTGGTACTTGCGCTGTATATGTTTACTCGCCTTGTGGGCTCGTGGTTCCTTCGAGTTTGCTACTGCACCATTATTATCACAATATACCATGATAGACTTCTGCAAACCAGGAATCACATCTAATTCAACTAGGACATTCTTGAGCCATACTGCTTCTTTCGTTGCCTCTGATGTGGCAAAGTACTCAGCCTCCATGGTAGAATCTGTCACGTATTTCTGTTTGACACTCCACCAAACTATGGCTCCATCTCCCAGAGTAAACACATACCCTGAGGTAGACTTGCTCTTGTCCCTTTCGCCTTGGAAATCTGAATCTGTGTAACCTCGGGGTAACAGCTCAGGCGCCTGATAGACCAGAACTTGGTCCCTCGTTCTGCACAAATACTTGAGAATGCATTTTACTGCCTCCCAATGAGTTTTCTTGGGGTTACTCTGATATCTGTTTATCATGCCAATGGCATAATAGATATCAGGCCTCGTACATAACATGGCATACATGAGACTTCCTACTGCCGAAGCATAAGAAAATGTCTTCATGGCCTCTATCTCTTCAACAGTCTTAGGGGACTGTTCTTTAGATAGATACACTCCATGTCTGAAAGGTAAAAAACCTTTCTTGGAGTTCTGCATGTTAAAACATGCCAGAATCGTATCTATGTACGAAGCTTGGGAGAGCGTTAACAAATATTTCCTACGATCTCAAATTATCTTGATCCCAAGGATATGTCCTACTTCCCCTAAGTCCTTCATATCAAACTGCTTGGACAGCCATACCTTTACGTCTTATAACACTTTCTTGTTGTTGCCAATCAATAGAATGTCATCTACGTAAAGCACAAGAAACACCACTGAGTTTCCATCACGTCTGCGGTAC
Organism: Knoxia roxburghii; assembly: GCA_030378225.1. Lineage (NCBI taxonomy): Eukaryota > Viridiplantae > Streptophyta > Magnoliopsida > Gentianales > Rubiaceae > Knoxia > Knoxia roxburghii. The sequence goes on from CM059424.1 coordinate 22,776,568, forward strand.
ACGCATTGCTCATCCAGACACTGAGTAAATCCAAAGGACTGGGTTACCTCATCAAACCGAATGTTCCAAGATCTGGATGCCTGCTTAAGTCCGTAAATGGACCTCTTAAGCCTGCAAACCTTATGCTCCTGGCCTTTTTCAATGAATCCCTCTAGTTGCTGCATAAAGATGGTTTCCTCAAGACTTCCGTTTAGGAAAGCTGTCTTGACATCCATATGCCAAATCTCATAGTCTAAATGAGCAGCTATGGCCAAGAGAATCTGGATTGACTTAAGCATGGCTACCGGGGATAAGGTTTTCTCATAATTGATTCCCTCTTTCTGAGTATACCCCTTTGCCACCAGCCTAGCTTTAAAGGTTTCCACCTTCCTATCAGGTCCTCTCTTACGTTTGTAGACCCACTTACATCCAATGGGCTTAAACCCATCAGGCAGGTCCACCAGCTCCCAGACTTGATTGTGGTCCATTGACCCCATCTCGGATATCATTGCCTTACGCCAAGACTCTGCATCTTTATCTCGGAGAGCCTCACTGTAGTTAACCGGGTCAGGTTCAGGCATGCCTGGCACTAGGTGTGAGGCCTCTCCCACGCTAATGAACCTATCGGGCTGTCTTACAATCTTCCCACTATGACGAGGCCCCACCTGTGTAGGCGCATAATCTGTGATCTCATGTGCACTGTGTGGTGTATCTACTTGTGCAAGTGCATCAGGATTAGTAGTTTGTCGCCTAAGCTCTTCTAGTACTATATTACTCTTGGGCTTGTGGTCTAAGACATAGTCCTCTTCCAAAAATCTAGCGTTGGTACTAACCACCACCTTCTGATCTTTAGGACTATAAAACAGACCACCTTTCGTTCCCCTAGGATATCCTACAAACAACATTAATTCAGTTCTTGCATCTAACTTAGCCGTATCTGCCTTAAGCACATGTGATGGGCAATCCCAAATTCTGATATGTCTTAGACTGGGCTTACGCCCATTCCACAACTCTAATGGGGTTGAAGGCATGGTTGTAGATGGTACAAGATTAAGAATATACATCGCCATTTCTAAGGCATATCCCCAGAACGAACTTGGAAAATCACTATAGCTCATCATAGACCTAACCATTTCCATAAGAGTCCGATTCCTCTTTTTTGCTACACCGTTCTGCTGTGGCATGCCAGGTGCAGACAACTGAGATTGAATTCTGACCTCATTGAGGTATTATCAAAAATCATGGGACAGGTGCTCCCCACCACGATCTGAACACAGTGTCTTGATACTCTTACCATGATGCTTCTCCATATCTGCCTTAAACTCTTTGAACTTGCCAAAACATTCAGACTTGTGACGCATTAGGTAAATGTACCCATACCTTGAGTAGTCATCCATGAACATCATGAAATACTATAACCCACCTCATGCCTGGACCATCATTGGTCCACACAAGTCAGAATGAATCAACTATAATACTTTCTTAGCTCTATAACCTTTTGCCTTAAAAGCTCTCTTGGTCATTTTACCTTCCAAGCAAGATTCGCAGGTTGCATAAGTGTCAATCTCTAATGAACCTAAAGGTCCATCATTGACCAACCTCTGAATTCTATTAAGGTTTATATGACCTAGCCTGAGATGCCAAAGATAGGTTTGATTCATTTCAGAAGGTTTCTTCATCTTATTAATGTTAGATAAAGAGCTATCTATTCCAATGTTTTGCGCAACAGGGGAATTAGAGTTAACCACAAATAAATTGTCAGCCAATGAACCAGAACAAATAAGTTTCCTATTTCTTCTAATAAATACAGACTCGTCAGAAAAAATAAACTTATAACCGTTTTTTAAGAGTTTAGAAACCGAAATAAGGTTCTATCTAAAACTTGGTACATAAAGACAATTAACTAACTCTAATCTACAATTTTCGAGATTTAAATTTACAACTCCCACTACTTCTACTGACACTCTTGTTGTGTCTCCCATGTAGATATCCAGTTCGCCCTCTTTAAGGTTCTGGGTTACTTGGAACCCCTGCAAAGAATTACAAATATGATCAGTGGCGTCTGAATCCACACCAAGTATCTGTGGGAATCACTTTTAAACATGTCTCAGTAATTAGGGTAGAATCTATCGTACCTTTATGATTTGGACAATCCACTTTCCAGTGTCTTGTTTTACCGCACTTGAAGCACTTACCTTTGGGCTTGCTCCTCTTTGTGATCTCGGGCTTTGCAGTAAGTTTCCTGGCATTCTTCTTCTTCTTATTCTTCTTGCCTTTAGGCACAGAAGAAGAACCTAAAGCTTTTACTGAGACCAAAGCTTGCTTCTTCTAGTGAAAGATGCCTTCGGCCACCACCAAATCGGTTACGAGCTCGGGTAGAGTATAGACTCTTTGGTTCATGTTGTAATTGACCCGAAACTGCTCAAAACAAGAGGGTAGACTCTGGAGGATAATATCTATCTGACTTTTTGGGTCGATTTCTCCTCCTAACACCTCTATCTCATTGATGTTACTGATCATGTGTAGCACATGATCTCTCACTGATCTCCTTCAGCCATCTTTGAGTTTATTAACTTCCTCATGGCTGTTTGCCTAGTAGTCCTGCCTTGATGTGCGAACATCTCTCTCAGGTGAGCCATCATGTTGAAGGCAGAGACCATGGGATGAAGCTGATGTTGCAGCACATTTGACACAGAGGCCAAAATATAGCACCGCGCCATCTCATCCACTTTTCTCCACCGGGCATAGGCATCCCTATCCTCTTGAGGAGAGTTCTCATGAGGCACATCTGGACATACTTCGGTGAGCACAAACTTATACTGCTCAGCCGTTAGGACAATGTCCAAGTTCCGACTCCAGTCGACATAATTGGTTCCAGTTAATTTATTGTCTTTCAAAATAGCAGCTAAGGGATTGAATGCCATATCGATAAAACTGTAAAATTAACAAACAGACAATGTTTCAGTTATTAACCTAGAATTTCAAAAAACATGAAATTCTATTAATTATTGACTTCCCTCAAAAAAATAAGAGTGAATTGTAAAAAAGGTCATCATAATTTGGTAAAGTTTAGGTTTTGGTCACTAACTTTTAAATATTCAAAAAAAGTCACTAACTTTAGCATTTGAATTTTAGTTTTGGTCATTCCGTTAGAATGAACCGTTAAGTCCACTAACAATCCTATATTTGGAGGGTATTTTTGTCCATTCATTAATGTTGTACACATGCTGCTCGCGCTACAGTGCGCGCTACAGTAACACGCTACAGTTATTTTTTTTTTAACGCATAGCCTTTTTTTAAAAAAATATACTTTTTTTAAAAAAATTCTTTTTTTTTAACAATAATTTGCTAAAAATACCAAAAAAATTTATTTATAATTCCGCTCATCTATGCTACTTTATTTATAATTTAATCTACCAAAAATTTATAAAAATTATAAATAAAGTAGCATAGATGAGCGGAATTATAAATAAAATTTTTTGGTATTTTTAGTAAATTATTTTTTTTTAAAAAAAGTATATTTTTTTAAAAAAAGGCTATGCGTTAAAAAAAAAATAACTGTAGCGCGAGCAGCATGTGTACAGCATTAATGAATGGACAAAAATACCCTCCAAATATAGGATTGTTAGTGGACTTAACGGTTTATTCTAACGGAATGACCACAATTAAAATTCAAATGCTAAAGTTAGTGACCTTTTTTGAATATTTATAAGTTAGTGACCAAAACCTAAACTTTACCAAAGTATGATGACCTTTTTTACAATTCACTCAAACAATAATTATAATCCACCAATATCTCATCCACCGGGATTCTCGCAAGCCACGCAGTGCGGACGTTTATGCTAACCCACATTCGTTTTAGAAGAACCAAGTTCATTAACTACACTATCTGACCAAACGATCTATTGATCAATGTTGCTAATAGTCGGTGCTTTCAGCCGTACAAATAAGCAGCGTAATCTCTTGGGAGGAATACTGCAGATCGTACACTAAGTGTATGCCATTACGTGACTTCTGAGTTTATTACCTCAGGATAGTGCGCCTCAGATGGAGAGGGTGTCGCATTTCTCCTAGTTAAACTTACTCTAGTCATCTTACTCCGAATGGAGGAAGGCTATAATGCCAACGCGCAAGCCCACCCACATCGCATATGAACTCGTAATGGTGGCCATGGGAATATTAAACCAACCGCTCCCTCTTAGATTTCCAAATTGAGGGTTTTTCCGGTTTTAACATGCAATTAACTAACCCTAAGTTATATGCAACCACAAAACCAACATGCTTTAAAATCATGCATCTAAATTACAGCATAAAAATTAAAACAATAAATACGGGAAATTAATACCAAAAATAAATTCTCCGACTATTATGGTTTTAATTGCTTCCATCTTCTGCCTTGATCTCATGTCCCATCACGTCACTCGATGGAGAGAGTCTTGAACTTCAAAAAACAAAAACTGGAGGAAAAATGGGCCAAAAACGAAGCCCGATCGGGCTGCACGCATCCCGCACGCCCAAAGGACGCACCACGCGCTGCTGCTGCCTGCTGCTGCCGCGGCTGGCGTAGCCTCCTGCTGCGCCCCGTGGCAGCAGCGCTGCTGCTGGCGGTCACCGGGGCCACCCCCTGCTGCCACACCCTCCTTCGCTTTATCCCACGCTATTTGGTCTTCTTGCAATTCGTTCTGGGTTTGCCTGGGTTTCTAAGAATTAACGATAACCCAAAACCCACGAATTCAAGTTGCCCACCATAACGCCTTCGATTACAAAAATTAATTCTCCTACTACAAGGCTTTCTAGGAAAATTAAATAATCGAAATTACATAGAAAAAATCCTACTATAGATTTGATCTACGGCTTCCAGCACGTGGTTATACTATTACAAACATTCATAATAAAATCAAATCCGGACATGCCCAGGAGTTTAATTAAAACCCATACAAACGCAACCATAATAATCGGGATTTTTTAACCACCTTTAAATAAAACCATGTAATAAATCGAACAAGCACAAAACCCAAAACCAGGCTTTGATACCAATTGAAAGATTATCTGTCCGGGCCTAGCCGAAAACTCACTTTCGTGCTACGCATTCTAGAATCAGAATCTCTGGCCAGGCCTAGACGCTACCACAATGCTATTCCAACCCTTTTGAAATAACATTACACAGGATCTGGGTTCGCACTCATTCGATTTACCACGCACCAAAAATTTTTAATTAAAAGCGGAATCTTAGAAAAATACTTTTGAAGCGTGCACTCAGGTGATTCTCTTGTATGCCTCAAGACTTTGATTTCTCGTTGTGTGGGCAACGATCTAGAAACCAATTGATCAGCTAATCACCACAATCCACCTGCTAGAAAATTCCAGCACTGCTGCACCTGGCACGTACTGTAAACGCATCGCCCGGAGAGAGAGAAAGCTGCACGGAGCTGGCAAAACTGGCCAAGAATTTTGGCCAATAAAAGCAAAAACCAGCCGAAAAAAACTTCTCAAAATCAGACTTTGAGAGAGAATTTTCTCTCTCTAGATTTTTGAATTATGAATCTATTGAATTGTGTGCCTTGAATAGCTAATCCCTTGTCTATATATAAATTTACAAGAGAGACCCCAAGTTGGTTTAGGATTGGTCTTCCTACTGGGTTTCTGTTTTCCTTCAATCATGTTCCTGAACTGATACACATCCAACTGATACAGGGATCCACTTATGCCAAACCAGTTCCTGAGATGATTCACAACCAACTGACACAGGGATTCACTTATCCCAAACCAGTTCCTGGTATGATTCACAACCAACTGATACAAGGATTAATTAATTACTTAATTAATTAAATCTACCTGTATCAACAACTTAATACATAATTAATTGTACCACTAACGGATTAATTATCGCACTACCAACCTACACCAGAATTGCTTTCGAAACAACTTAATTAAATTATATTCATAATCTCCCCACATCAAAGATATAGTGCTCGTTAATATATTAGTTTACTGATAAATTAATTAATTAACCTCTTTAATTCTGAGGCTAGTACCACTCGACCATTTTAATATACCGGACATAAGTCCACCGGCTGGGTTTAGTATAATAAACTTTACGAGCTCATCGCGGGAGCACCATCACCCTGGACGCACCGGTATATGGTTTCCTTTTGACAAGTAGCAGCATACCAAGTAACTAAACAAGCGCACCCAACCTACCAAGACTATTGGTTACAATTGACCTCACCCATTGGCAGATCAAAGTACACTATGTCTAATCCTCATGCCCGCTCGAGTTTAGGGATTAAGAGATAGAATACCAAGAACGATTTGTCTATTAAATCAGTACAAGACAAATTATTCTTAATGGTCAAGTTCAATATGCCCCTGGCATATCTATATGATTCAATTAGTTTAGACAAACCAATTATCCGAATTACATAATAACCTAAACCGATAGTTTGTCCAAAGCTGTCTCGGTTACGAACCTCATTCATATATTATGTCTTTTAACCAATTAGAGATCTACTGTGTCACACAATACACCTCATCATCTAACTACATAATATAAATTGACAATTAATGCACAACAAGATATAACCAAAACATAAATCGATATATGACTGGGAGAAAGTACAATACAAGCATAGCTTATGTATTCAAACCCAACACCAAAGTTTTGTGAGATAACCGAGGTTGAGAGAAAGTTTGCTAAAGAGAAGCTTATAGACAAAGAAATTTAATTTTTCAAGGAAAAAGCTAGAATTTGATCAACTTCACACTAGCACAGTGCATAACTGTAAATTTTGTAATTTAATTGATTTTTGTCATTTTTAGAATCTTTTTGGTTTTAAATTCTTTTGATTTTTTATTTTTGTTAGTTGCCGCACCTTGTGAGTTTTTACGGCCGGTTTTGCTAATTCTTTTAGCTTTGCCAATTTTTGTGTGTTTTGTGTTTTTGTTTTGTTTTGTGATTTATTTGTGATTTGTTTTTCTTTTGGTTTGTGGCTTAGTGTAGTGCCACAATTTTTTTGTATAGTTTTAGGTTTATTTTGATTTTTAATTATTTGTTGTTAACTCTTTGGTTACTAACCTTTAAGGAGAAGTCTTTACTTCTACCTAAGTTGAGTGTTTGATTGACAGAAAGATGGTAGCATTCAACTCTCAGCAAAACCAAACATTACTAGAATACTTTAAAAGATAGATCAATCTTTGGATAGATTGATTGAATCAATAGAGGAATTTTGTGCAGTAAGTAATATATCAACCAAGGTTGATGAGGTCCCATCTTACTTGAAGAAGTTGTCACCATCTTCTTTCCTCTATAGATCTTCAAAGAAATATAAGGTTGATGACGAACTTTCAAAGCCTTCGAAAATTCCAAAAGGTACATGTGGAGTCTCGCTACAAGTACCAAGTTCAAGTGATTCCAATCACAATCTTCTATTATGGTAAGAACATCTAATTGACAAGAAGAACTAGAGGATCTAAGTGAGCAAAGACAAGCGGTATTTCATACATTCAGTGAAGTCAATGGTGGTAAGTGCTTGTTTATAATTTATAGTGGTAGTGAGAATAATCAGTTGCAATGAGATGAATTTGAAGTCACTAAAAAATGCATAGTACCATTTTCTATTGGTGATTATGAGAACCATGAAAAGTGTGATGTAGTGCCTATGAGCATGGCTCACTTGTTACTGTTGGGTTTGAATACTAAACCTTTGCTTGTATTAAACTGTTTCCCAGTTTGTATATATTGATTACATGTGTTAGTTCAATTTTTTAAATGTTTTACATATGCCATCCATTAATATGAAGTGTCTGGTGTGACACAGTAGATCTCATTATTGGTTAAAAGACATAATATATAAATGAGGTTTGTAACCAAGACAGTTTTGGACACACTGTCGGTTTAGGTTATTATGTGATTTAGAAATTTGTTTGTCTAAACTAATTGAATCATATAGATATGCCTGGGGCATATTGAACTTGACCAATTAGGATCAATTGTCTTGTACTGATTTAATAGACTATTCAATCCTTTTATCTCTTAATCCCTAGACTTGAGCAGGCATGAGGATTAGACTTAGTGTACTTTGATCTGCCAAAGAGTGAGGTCACTTGAGACCAATAATCTCGGTAGGTTGGGTGCGCGTGATTAGTTGCTTGGTGTGCTATTGCTTGTCGAAAGAAAACCATGTCCCGGTGCGTCCGGGGTGATGGTGCTCCCAAGATGAGTTCGTTATGTTTATTATACTAAACTAGGCCGGTGGCTTATGTCCGGTATAGTAAAAAGGTCGAGTGGTACTAATCTCGAATTATAAGAAGTTAATTAATTAATTTATCAGTAAATTAATAAATTAACGAGCACTATATCTTTGATGTGAGGAGATTAAAGTATAATTAATTTAGTTGTTCCGGAAGCAATTCTGGTGTAGGATGGTAGTGTCATAATTAATCCGTTAGTGGTACGATTAATTATGTAGTGGGTTAATTGATAATATAGAATTAATTAATTAATTAATTAATTATTCATAAGGGTTAATTAAGTAATTAACAAAGCGAAATTAATTAATTAATTAATTAAGTCTTAAAGTTCAATTGGAATTAGAAAATCTTAGAGATTAGGAAATCTATTTGGATTTGGAAATCTGATTAGATTTGGTTACTAATTATATTTGGAAACTAATTAATTATCCAAAACCCATTAGGAAGGCCAATCCTAAACCAATTTGGGGTCTTTCTTGTAACTCTATAAATAGACAAGAGATTAGCAATTCACAACACACAATTCATAGTTTCATAATTCAATTCATAGTTTCATAATTCAAGTCGGTGGCCGGTCTTCATCCTTTTCCGGCTGCGGGTGGGCTTGAGTACGGCGGCGCATGGAGCTCTCTGTCGGCGTGTGTGTGTCACACTTGGTGGTGCTCGGTCAGTTTTCTTCTGACGAATTTTGTTGGATTTTTTCTGACTTGTTTTGTGGTGAATTGCTGATCGTTGGTTCGTTGGTTCGTTGCCCACACAACGTACGAGCTGGTATTGAGTCATACAAGCGATCACCTAAGTACACGCTTCAAGAGGTAATTCTTAAACTTCCGCTTTAATTAGGAATTTATTGTTGCGTGGTAAATCGAACAAGTAGAAGCTATGATCCTGTGCAATGTTATTTGAAGCAAAGATTGGAATAGCTATTGTGCTAGAGCTTAGGCTCGGTCAAGAGTTCTGATTCTGGAATGCATATCACAAAAGTGAATTTTTGACCGGGCCCGGGCAGATAATCTTTCAGTTATTAGGCTGACAGTGGCAGTTTGATAGGAAGACCATACATGATGGGTTATTAAATAGGTACTCCTTTATATTTGGTTGTAAAAAGTACGAATTCACTCCAATGTCTTATTCTCTGGTTTGGAAAATTAAACAAGAAATTCAGACGACTACCGTGAGTAATAAGACTCAAACTGAGAAACCAAGATTGGAATGTGGTGTAATAAAATGGACCCCTAGAATGAGAGTTGGTGGAAGAAGACCAAGTGGACCATTTGCTGTAAAAGCGGCCGATAATGACCTCTCAGGTTCCAATTACACGCCTAGGTTGATCGAAGCCAGTTGGACAAGCTCATCATTTCAGGAAGTTCCAAACCCCACTGGCTCTGCGAAATTAAGTTGGATAGACTCACCATCAGAAAAAGAAGAATCACTCACGCCATCAGAGAAAGAGTTAGTGGCTGAGTATAGTGATTGGCAAGAGTCTAGAGAAGAGGACAAAGATTAGTCATCCAGTCATAACAGTGGAAAAAGGAAAAGACGAGCAAGTATGAGGATTGATTGTCCTACCTAATCAAGTGCATCAAGTTCAAAGAGGAGTTCAACTCAAAGAACTCTAAAGAAAGAAAGCTCCATTCATTTGGTGATTATAGACTCTTCGTCTGATAAAGAGAAAAATTCGACCAAAGCTCCATCTAATGTTCGAGATGTTAAAAAAGAGTCTACTGAGTTCAATTGGACGCAATTCTTAGATGAAGAAGTTGGAGAATCGGTTGATCAACCTGCTCCTGAGTCCGTCGCACCTAGTAGCTCCGGAAGATTCCATTGGTCGAACTCGATATCTTATTTATCGTAAAATAGTCATGTGAGCTTATGTTCGTTGGCTCTCAAATCCACACCTATGGGTTTGAGCTTCAAGGGGGAGGGTCAAACCAATTATATGTCTTTCGATTGCATGAATACACCAAAAAAGGGGACATTCTTTACTCCTAATTTTGTTTTATTTAAAAGTGTTTGTAATTTCCAATTTCAATTGTCAGGAGTAGGAATGAGAAGTATATTGTTGCATGACTCAAGCACAATTGAGAGATTTTGTGCGAGGCTTAAACAGACTATGGTAAGTTATCACGATAATGCCTCTAATATGTTCACTAGCATGGTTGAATTTTATGGTTGAAGGGACATTAAACATGTAAGGAATATAACAAGATGCTATAGTCATGGTACTAAGATTAGTGTGCCACAAACTAGCGCGAGGAGATTGCTACTTCATGATGCTCACTGTGGAGGAGTCAAAGGATATCAAAGTCAACACATGATTCTTGAAACTCTTCAAGAGCAGTTCTTTTGGCCAATATTGAAAGAAGATGTGGAAAGTATGTGTCAAAATTGCATTACTTGCAAGAAAGTGCAATTAGCATGCTATGTTCGAGAATTGAGGATGGCCGAAAGTGGAGTGTCTAAGAAAAGTGTGGAGACCATGTTGAGTGACTAAGTGTCAATAAAAAATGTCTTGCATCAATGACATCTACTCAATTGGTACCCCCTAGTGGCATCAAGAAAGAGATCACGGATCACAAAGAAAACAAGAGAGGTGATAAGAGAATGTGTGCTTATTTTCCTTTTGCTAACCTAACCCTTTTTGTTTACAGTGAAAGTTGGGAATTGAGGACAATTCCTTTTCAAGAGAAAGGGGATGATATGATCTCAAGATCACCTCAAGGTTCACAACCCACCGCAACAAGTTGTGTTCAAGCTCAAGACATGAAGAGCATGAATCAAGTACAACTTGTAGATATTTGGGATCCAAGATCAAGAGCTAAAGTGAAGAAGGCAATTGAAGCCGTTAGCACAGTGGTTCTTATGTTCAAAGATAAGCCACCATCAAGAGAAGTCATTGTGCTAAGTAATTTGGAATGAGGCCTTCTTAATTTTATTTTCAAGTCAAAGACAATTAAATTTTAAGTATTTTGATTATTGAGTCTTTGTACTTGTGTAAGGGCTTTTGTAAATCCTTTTAAGAATGAGTTTTTCCCTTAAACAAATCCAATAAAGTCCATGAGGCCCAAGGGGGTTTGAATGTCGGCCAGCAAGAGTTCTAGAAGGTCCATAAGAAGATTACTTGGAAAAGAGTACAACAAGAAGGCAAGGGTGACCCCTATACCTTAAGTTCGGCTGACCGCCCCCTTAGGCTCCTGGTTTTTGGCAGTTTTTTGATTTTTGATTATTAGTGTTAAATAAGATTTATTCTTTTATGAATTTAGAAAGAATAAATCTCATCAAGAATCTTAGATAATTATAGTTTAATTTGAGTTAGAATAAGAAAACAAGTCTAATTCTTGCATTGATAAATATTGTAACCCTTTGTGAGAGCTCGTGATAGCCGCAACACCGATTTCTACAGATATAGTGCATCTCCCGGATTTATCAACAATACGTGGTTGTTATTGTTGTGGTTTCATTATACCCGTCTTACAATCAAATTTCCGCTACGTTTGTAAGATAGTAAATTTACTAATATCCTAGATCGGGCAAACTTATACACGAATTTCTTCTACCGGGGATACCTTTTGTGGGATAGAGGCGCGTATTAAAAGTCCTCATGTGGAAATACATGAAAGGTAACATCATAATATTTAGAAAGTCTTAGCTACCCATATTTGTATGATATTTGTTTATCAATAGCCCTTTGGATCTGGAGGTGGTGTGATTTCTCGCTTTTTAATCCTATTATCTTTTACTTTGTTTTGTTTTGTTACTTTTATGACACACTCACAATTACTATTTTACCCTTTGTTTTGTTAGATTATTAGGAGTAAAAACTACTAAAATCGTGGTAAATAATGATTTGAGCCCAACCGAACTTCAATCAAGACAACTTTCTTATGGGAATGATGTTGGGTTTAAATACTAAAGCTTTGCTTGCATTAAACTATTTTTCAGTTTTATATATCGATTAAATGTTTTAGTTAAATAGTTTATATGTTTTTACATATTGTCCATTTATGTTATGTAGTTAGATGATGAGGTGTCCGGTGTGACATAGTAGATCTCATCATTGATTTAAAGACATAATATATAAATGAGGTTCGAAACCAAGACAGTTTTGGACACACCATTGGTTTAGGTTATTATGTGATAAGAAAAATTTGTTTATCTAAACTAATTGAATCATATAGATATGCTCGGGGCATATTGAACGTGACCAATTAGGATGAATTGTCTTGTACTGATTTAATAGACTATTCATTCCTAGTATTCTATCTCTTAATCTCTAAACTTCGGCTGGCAAGAGGATTAGACATAATGTTCTTTGATCTGCCAAAGAGTGAGGCCACTTAAGACCGATAGTCTCGGTAGGTTAGGTGCGTATGTTTAGTTGCTTGGTGTGTTGTTGCTTGTCGAAAGGAAACCATGTACCTGTGCGCCCGAGGTGATGGTGCTGCCGAGATGAGCTCGTTATGTTTATTATACTAAACCCGGCCAGTAGACTTATGTCCGGTATAGTAAAAAGGTCGAGTAGTACTAATCTCGGATTATAAGAAGTTAATTAATTAATTTATCAGTAAATTAATAAATTAACAAGCACTAGATCTTTGATGTGGAGAGATTAAAGAATAATTAATTTAGTTATTCCGGAAGCAATTATGGTGTATGATGGTAGTGTCATAATTAATCCGTTAGTGGTACGATTAATTATGTATTGGGAAATTGATAAGGTAGGTTTAATTGGTTATGAATCAGACTAGGAACTGGATTAAAAATAAGTAAATCCTTGTGTCAGTTGGTTGTGAATCAGTCCAGGAACTGGATTGAGGATAAGTGAATTCTTGTGTCAGTTGGATGTGAATCAGTCCAAGAACGGGATTGAAGTAAAACACAAACCCAATAGGAAGGCCAATCCTAAACCAACTTCTCTTGTAACTCTATAAATAGACAAGAGATTAGCAATTCACAATACACAATTTATAAGTTTTCAAGACAAGAAAACTAGAGAGAGAAATTAATTTTTTTTTCTCAAAGTCGGGTTTACCTCCTTGGCCGGCAGCTTGATCTCCTTAGCGGTGGCAGTGTTCAGAAATACTATTCCAGCGGAGGTGTTTGGTAATTAAGTGGGTGGTGCGTAGGCTTCACTCTCGGGTGGCGACGGGGCTTGAATTAAATGAATAGGCGGCGGCTCGCTGGTTTTTCTGGCGATTGATTTGTGATATTTTGTTGATCGTTGGTTCGTTGCCCAGACAACGTACGAGCTGGTCTTGAGTCATACAAGTGATCACCTAAGTAGACGCTTCAAGAGGTATTTCTTAAACTTCCGCTTTAATTAAGAATATATTGTTGCGTGGCAAATCGAACAAGAAGAAGCTAAGATCCTGCGCAATGTTATTTCAAGCAAGGATTGGAATAGCGATTGTGCTAGAGTCTAGGCCTGGTCAAGAGTTCCGATTCAGGAATGCATCGCACGAAAGTGAATTTTTGACCGGGCTCGAGCAGATAATCTTTCAATTGGTATCAGAGCCTGGTTTTGGCTTTGTACTTGTTTGATTTGTTACATGGTTTTGTTTGCAGATGGTTTAGAAATATTAGCTACTATGGTTACGTTTGTATGTTTTCATTAAACCCCGAGACATGTCCGGGTTATTTTTTTATGAATGCTTGTAATAGTAAAACCACATGCTGGAAGCCGTGTAGGATTAGATCAAATCTGTAGTAGGATTTTTTCTATGGAATTTTCGATTTTATTTTCCTAGAAGCCTTGTAGTAGGAAAATTTTATGTAATCGAAGGCGTTATAGTGGGCGACTTGATTTCATGAGTTTGGTTTATCGTTAATTCGTAGAAAACCAAAAAAAACCCAGAACGAATTGCAAGAAGACCAAATAATGTAGTGGAAGCAGGATTGAAGACCCAAAAACCAAACGGGGCAGGAGGGCCGGCGAACGACTCGTCGGCAGAAAGTGCCAGCCCATAGCAGCACGGGTGCACGCGGGCTGCGCGTGGCAAGCGGCGGGCTACCACGCACGCAAGGCCCTGGCTGGCTATGTGCGAGCGGCCCGTTTTCTATTTTTTCAAGTTTTGTTCAAGATCCAAATTTTCAAGACCCAAACAATCGAGTGACCTGACAGGACATGAGATCAAGGTAGAAGATGGAAGCAATTAAAACCATAATAGTCGGGAAATTTATTTTACTTATTTATTTCCCGTATTTACAATTTTAATTATATGTTTTAATTTTTGTGTTGTATGTTAGATGCATAGTTTAAAGCATGCTGGTTTTATGTTTTCACATAATTTATGATTAGTTAATTGCATGTTAAAATCAGAAAAACGCTTGTTTTAAAAATCTAAGTGGGAGTGGGTTGATTAATATTCCTATAGCCTCCATTACGAATTCATATGTGATGTGGGTGGACTTGTGTGTTGGCATTAGGGCCTTCCTCCATATCGAATGAGTTCAACAATAAGATCACTAGCTTATAAATTTCTAAGAAAGATGACTAGAGTAAGTTGAAATATGAGAAATGCGATACCCTCTCCATCTGAGTTGCACTATCCTAAGGAAACAAGCTCAAAAGTCACATAATGGAACACACTTAGTGTATGATTTGTAGTATTCCTCCGATCGAGGTTATGCTGTTTATTTGTACTGCAGAAAGGTACTGACTATTAGCTACATTGATAAATAGATTGTTTGGTCAGATAGTGTAGTTAATGAACCTAGTTCTTCTCAAACGAATTTGGGTTAGCGTAAACGTCCACACTATCGTGGTTTGCGAAAACCCCAGTGAATGAGATGTCGGTGGATTTAATTATTGTTTGAGGGATGTCAATAATTACTTGAATTTTTTGAAATTCTTGAATTTATTTGCTGAAACATTGTCTGTTTATTTATTTACTTATTTACAGTCCTCAATATGGCATTTAATCCGTTAGCTACGATATTGAATGACGATAAGTTAACTGGTCTAAACTATGTCGATTGGAGTCAGAATTTGGGCATTGTCCTAATGGCTAAGCAGTATAAGTTTACGCTCACCGAAGTCTGTCTAGATGTGCCCAATGATGAATCTTTTCAAGAAGATAAGGATACCTATGCGAGGTGGAGAAAAGCGGATGGGATGGAGCGGTGTTATATTCTGGCCTCTGTGTCGAATGTTCTACAACATCAACTTCATCTCATGGTCTCCGTTTTTAACATGATGGCTCACTTGAGAGAGATGTTTGCTCATCAAGGCCGTACAGAAAAGCAAGCAGCCATGAGGAAAATTATGAATACCAGAATGGTTGAAGGCTTATCGGTGAGAGATCATGTGATTCACATGATCAATAACATCAATGAAATAGAAGCGTTGGGAGGCAAAATTGATCCAGAGAGTCAGATCGATATCATCCTCCAGAGCTTACCTTCTAGTTTCGAGCAGTTTCGGGTAAATTATAATATGAATCAAAGAGTTTATACTCTTTCTGAGCTCTAAACGGAATTGGTGTCGGCCGAAGGCATCTTCCATTAGAATAAGCAAGTTTTGGTCACAGTGAAGGTTTCTAGTTCTTCTTCTGCATCTAAAGGCAAGAACAACAAGAAGAAGAAGACCAAGAAACATACTGCCAAGCCAGACATCACAAAGAGGAATAAATTAAAGGCAAATGCTTCAAGTGCGGTAAGATGGGACATTGAAAATCGGATTGTCCAAAGCTCAAAGGTACGATAGTTTCTGCCATAATTATTGAGACATGTTTAGCAGTGATTCCAACAGATACTTGGTGTGTGGATTCAGGAGCCACTGATCATGTTTGTAATTCTTTTGTAGGGTTTCAAGTAACCCGGAAGCTTACAGAATGCGAGTTAGAAGTCTAGTTTGGCAACACTACAAGAGTGTCAGTGGAAGCAGTGGGAATAGTGAGCATAGTTTTCGAAAATTCTAGGCTAGATTTACATAATTATCTTTATGTACTGAGTTTTAGAAAGAATCTTATTTTGGTTTCTAAACTCTTAATGAATGGTTACAAGTTTATTTTTTCTGATAATTTTGTTGTTAGAAAAGATGGCAAACTTGTTTGTTCTGGTTCATTAGTAGACAATTTGTTTTTGGTTAATCAAACTCCCTTGTTGTGCAAAACATAGAACTAAATAGCGCATCGTCTAACCAAAATAAGAGAAAAAAACCTTCTAAAACAAATCAAACCTATCTTTGGCATCTCAGGGTAGGCCATATAAACCATAGTAGGATTCAGAGGTTAGTCAATAATGGACCTTTAAGTTCATTAGAGATTCACAACTATTCAACCTGCGAATCTTGCTTAGAATGTAAGATGACCAAGAGACCTTTTAAAGCAAAAGATTATAGAGCCAAAAAAGTATTAGAGCTGATTCACTCTGACTTGTGTGGACCAATTTCTGTCCAGGCACGATGTGGATTTGAGTATTTTGTGACCTTCACAGATGATTACTCAAGGTACGGATACATTTACCTAATACGTCACAAGTCTGAATGCCTTAGTAAATTCAAAGAGTATCGGGCAGATGTGGAGAAACATCATGGTAAGAGTATCAAGACACTGTGGTCAGATCGTGGTGGTGAGTACCTGTCCCACGAAATTTGAGAATACTTCAGTGAGGTCGAAATTCAATCTCAATTGTCTGCACCTGGCACACCACAGCAGAATGGTGTAGCAAAAAGAAGAAACAGAACTCTCATGGAAATAGTTAGGTTAATGATGAGCTATAGTGATTTTTTGAGTTCATTCCGGGGTATGCCTTAGAAACTGCAATGTACATTCTAAATCTTGTACCATCTAAAACCGTGTCTTCAACCCCTACAGAGTTGTGGAACGGGCGTAAGCCCAGTTTAAGACATCTCAAAATTTGGGGTTGTCTAGTACATGTGCTTAATGCAGATGTGGCTATGTTAGATGCAAGAACAGAAGTAATGCTGTCTGTAGGATATCCTAGAGGAACGAAAGGTGGTCTGTTCTATAGTTATAAAGATCAGAAGGTGATAGTTAGTACTGACGCCACATTTTTAGAGGATGACTATAGTCTAGATTACAAGCCCAAAAGTAAGATAGTACTAGAAGATCTTAGAACAAGAATCTGATAATCCTGATGTATCAGCACAAGTAGATACACCACACACTGCACAAGATATCACAGATGATACACCTACACAGGTGGCGCCTCATCGTAGTGGCAGGGTTGCGAGACAACCCGACAGGTTCATTGGTGTGGGAGAAGCCTCTGACTTCATACCGGTTGCTCCTGAACCAGACCCTATAAACTACAATGAGGCTCTCCGAGATAAAGATGCAGAATCTTGGCAAAAAGCAATGATATCCAATATGGGGTCAATGGACCACAATCAAGTCTGGGAGCTTGTGGACCTACCTGATGGTTTTAAACCCATTAGATGTAAGTGGGTCTACAAACGCAAGAGAGGACCTGACGGAATGGTTGAAACCTTTAAAGCTAGGCTTGTGGCGAATGGGTATACTCAGAAAGAGGGAATCGATTGTGAGGAAACCTTCTCCCCAATAGCCATGCTTAAGTCGATCTGGATTTTCTTGGCCATACCTGCTCATTTAGATTATGAGATATGGTAGACGGATGTCAAGACAGCTTTCCTTAACGTAAGTCTTGAGGAAACCATTTTCACGCAGCAACCAGAGGGATTCGTTGAAAAATGCCAAGAGCATAAGGTTTGCAGGCTTATGAGGTCCATTTACGGACTTAAGCAAGCATCCAAATATTGGAACATCCTGTTTGATGAGGTGATCCAATCTTATAGATTTACTCAGTGCCCGGATGAACAATGTGTGTACCACAAACGTGATGGAAATGCGGTAGTGTTTCTTGTGCTTTACGTAGATAACATTTTACTAATTGGCAACAATAAGAAAGTGTTATTAGACGTAAGGGCATGACTATCCAAATAGTTTGATATGAAAGACTTAGGAGAAGTGGGAAATATCATTTGGATCAAGATAATTTGAGATTGTAGGAAACGTTCTTTAACGCTCTCTCAAGCTTCATACATAGACACGATTTTGGCTCGTTTTAACATGCAAAACTCCAAGAAAGGTTTTCTAAATTTCAGACACAGAGTGCATCTATCTAAAGAGCTGTCTTCGAAGACTGTTAAGGAGATATAAGCCATAAAAATAGTTCCTTATGCTTCGACAGTAAGAAGTCTCATGTATGCAATGCTGTGTACGAGGCCCGATATTTGCTATGCCATTGGCTTTGTAAGCAGATATCAGAGTAACCCCGGGAATGCTCATTGAAAGGCAGTAAAATGCATTCTTAAGTATTTACGTAGAACGAGAGACAAAGTCTTGGTCTATCCATTTATTAATTTTCATTGATATACTAAACTCACAATAAATTATGTATAAGAATTAGGGGTGTAAACGAGCCGAGTCGAGCTCGAACTTGTCTATATTCAGGCTCGGCTCGCCTAGATATGAAGGGGCTCGAGCTCGAGCTCGTTTAAGAATTGTGAAGCTCGAGCTCGAGCTCGTGAGCTCGGCTCGTTAGGCTCGCGAGCCAAGCTCGATTTTGAGTTTGACAAAGTGCTCATTAAATTTAATATTAATTCCGTGAGAGAAGAAACTATAAAATATTTAATATTATAAAATAAATATATATAATATATAAGCTCGTTAGGCTCGTCGAGCTTAACGAGCCTATATATTACAGGCTCGAACTCGATCAACTCCGAACTCAAGCCAAGCTTTGACCGAGCCGCTCGCGAATAGCTCACGAGCGACTCAGTTCATTTACACCCCTAATAAGAATGTACGACTATTGTTAGTATTATATTGAAGATAAACTATTAGTATCTATTACCTAGTGATAAAATTTATAAATTTAAATATATTTTTAAGATTAAAAATAACTTTGAAATATATCAACAATTATGGCAAATTATATCAGGCTTCATTAGTATCTGGAATGAATGTCTTCTAATGTAATATTAGATATAATTTTTATTTTTTAAAAAGTTGTATATTTTTTTAATGAATGATCATGTTATAATTGACTATTTTTAAATTATATTTAATATAATGCTTATTATTATTTACGGTATTAGAATATAATTTAAAAGTGCATTATAATAAGTATATCATTTACTATTATTGTTTTTTTCCTAGTCAAAGTATTGTTTATTAAAATATTGGCCAACCATAAATTGTGAGTTTGTGGTGTGACAATACTACTTACTAAATTTATTTCTTGGTACTTCTGACCAGATGATATAAGTTTTTTAAGGAATAATTAATGTAAAATTTGGTTTAACTGTATGAAATTGTTATATAAATGGATTGATAGTAGTTGGAATAGATATGGGGCAGAAAAAAAAAAAAAAAAAAAAAAAAAAAAAAAAAAAAAAGAAATGGTGGGTCTATAATGAAACGCGATATCCATCGTAACTACTTGATTTGGTATGAAACGTTTAGATGCCCGAATACATAAATTCTCTCAACACAAATGCCCAATGGACAGTCGTCGACTCGTCGCCAGGCTTTCGGAATGGAGCACTGCGCTATCCTTCTCAATACGTAAAACGAGGGCAGAATTAAGCACAAAGACGTTCCACAATCATATATTTATTCAATTTCACAGCTTAAAACAACCCCATTAATGCTACAGTATTATATATGTTTGATCTGCCTGAAAAAAAACACGCTATAAATGAAAAACCCTCTCATCATCATAAGCACAAAAACTTTCAAATCTTACTGGCAAAGCCAAGACCTTCCTTTGCCAATCCTTCCAAATCGTTGGCTGGTGGCTGCACCTTTGCAACTTTCGCAATTGCCTTGTTTTCTTCCGGGGTGCCACTCTCCAGGAATGCACCCACCACTTTTCCATTGTTGATCCAGTATGTTCCAAATTTGTGGGTGGCTGAATCTGGACTGCTGTCCCCGAACAGCACTGTCTCTCCCACATTGTCACCGTAGAATTGCCATGACAAATCAAAGGAACGAGAGTAGAAGTATGGAAGGTAGTCATACTCTTCTATTGCTTTCCCTTGTTCACTTGCAAATATTGCCTGCTCAAAACAGATCAAACCAAATTAGGTGAAATGAAACCAAGATCATAAAGAAGCTCAAAGATAGGGGGAAAATCATAGGCTACTAGTCTTTACCTTTACAGCCTGTTCAGCAGATTTACGAGCATGATCCACATGTTCCACTCTCCTGATATCATTGTAAATTTTCATGGGGAATGTAGCTACATCACCCACAGCATAGACATCAGGCAAGTTTGTTTTGAAGAACGCATCCGTCTGAAACAAAATATAATTTTCCCATTTAATATCCACAGTTTTCACAAATGCAGAGTATATTAATACTGAAAGAAAATAATGAGGCCAGACACATATCTATCATACACAGGATTCAGGGAATGCAATAATTTTGAATACTCATATGACAGAAATTTCGGAGAGATCTCCATGATCAAGTATTTTCCACTAATTGAATGAAGAGCTAAAGGGTTAGTGCGTTGAAATTTACAAATTTCAAAAAGTTATTGTCATAGCACTTTCAGCTAAACTCGATGAAGTTAGGATGCAGACAAGAAGCTTATGATTCAGAGCTGTTTATATATGTTGATTTAAATTCAGAGTCAAGAATATGAAGGGCAGAATTAAAAACATTTGGAGGATGAAATGGCATACCTTTATTCCACCTTTTTCCTCTTCAACTTGTCCTTTAAACAGAGATATCAGTGGTCTTCCTCCAACACCAACAACAACAAGGTCAGCATCCAGCACCCTTCCATCCTTGAGCTTCACAGCGTTCACCTAAAAAATACAAAAGCAGGATTTTGCTCTCAATTCCACGAGTCTTGAAAATTTTCCCTCAAGGAGAGACAAGAGAACTTTATAAACAATGAAAATATACCTCCCCATTTGCATGAGCATCAAACCCAACAGCTACTGTTCCCTTAATGATATTAACTCCTTTCTTCGCATAATAGGCCTCATAGAAAGCAGCTATACCGGCTGTAAATAGCCTAGGCACTGAAAATCAAGTCAAGAACTAACTCTTAACTCCAGGAAAAATAAAAGAAGTCATCTTCAGTAATGAAAATAACAGTTCCTTCTCCGCTTACTCGTTATCATCTTAATAGTTAAAAGAAATATAATTATTCTCACAACAATACCAGTTGTAGTAGACTCTTTAAAAAGTTGAAGCAACATATTCACTTTGTAGCTTTGCTTGCATAAAATTGGTAGTCAAATCAAACTACTGTACAAGTACAAGAAGGAAACTAGTAGAAAATGTCTACTTACTGCACCAAGGCTCCGGGTAAACCATAGTGACGTCAAGGTTATTGATCTTCAATGCTGCACTAAGCTCAAGACCAATGTATCCTCCCCCAACGATCACAACCTTACCATTTTTCTTTGCTTTTATTACTTCTACAAGCTTGTCAGCATCATCAATTTCTCGCAAGTATAAGATATTTTTCGCATCAGCCCCTTGCACACCAAAATCCTTCAACTTCAAAACCTGAAAAAGTTTTATGTGAGATGCAGATACAGCAAAAATTACAGTAGCTCTTCAACAGATTGTTAAGAAAATTATTAACTTACGGTGGAACCGGTTGCAATGATCAATACTTCATAACGAAATGTTTCCCCAGCTGCACTAACAAGAGTCTTAGTAGGAAGGTCTGCTTTCACAATTTCTGTGCTCAGAATCAATGAGATCCCTGAAATCACAATTTGAAATTGCATGTTAAACTAACAGCATTATATTTATGAGTAATATAAAAGCATGATTTTGCAGTTTCCTACCTTTCTCTGTATACCATTCAGGAAGTAACCTCTCGCCTCCACTCCCAACACAAACATGGAAACCTGGTAGTCTAGCAGTTCCTGAAGAAAATGGGCAATCTCAGTTAAGGAAGCTTCAGCAAACAGAAGAGGAGGAGATGTGAGCAGCAGCAGCAGCACTTCCAAACTACATGTATCTAGAAGATGCTTTTCGTGCACCCAATTTCATTAAAAATACTTACCCTCGGGAAAAAGGTATGCTTTGCTTAGAGCAGGGCGCTCATAGGGAGCTACCTGTAAACGCAAGTATATTATTATCATAAGCCAAAATCAAAGTTAATAAGAAAAAGTACGTTTTGCCAAGTAATAAAAGAAAGAAGAAGCATCCAATCTGCACATCATTGTTTAGCAGGCAAAAAAGAGAGAGAGAATAACAGTGACCGTGACAAGAGTATAAAACTGACTAAACTAAATGATAAGGAAGCTTCTTCCCACATCAAATTTACAAGTTTTTCATTTCAGTCCACCAAAAAAATAAAGAATCGACCATGCCAATCCTCCAGAAGACAGATCTCTTATCCTAATGAAAATTTTAGATGATTGGCAGTCATAAAACAAAAATCTAAGTATGATGAGAAGCATTTTATGATAACCCCAACAACGTGAATATGCAATGCATAACTTAACATCTTATCAGCCTCAATCCCAAAGACCAACTAAGACTGGTCCGACATTCAAAATAGAGGAAGAACAAAGAGAAAATATATATGGAACAATGCATACCGCCTCTTTGGAAATGATAGCAAGTTCACCAGGTTTAACTCCCTGCTTGGCAAACTCTCTAGCTGCATAACCCTGTGAAGATAACCAAATTCAGTTGAAAGAAAAACGATGCAATGTGATATATAACACAATAATGCAGTCGAAATTAATTCCGCATAACTCAGTATAATCTGAAGTAAAACAATTAAGAAAAGAGATTATAAACAAAGTTCCGATGACATAAAATCCTCCTGACTATCGAGTTCAAACAAACATAAACCGTTTTGCGTTTATCTTTAATAGAATATCCACCAACGACAGTTACGGCTCCAGGCATTCCACCTCAAGCCAGCGACTCCTACTATGCTACACTTATTGACAGATCACATAAAACTGGATAAAGGATCCTTTAATTTGTAAAAATAAGCTTATAATATAATTATTTTTTTATTTAAAAAAATTATATTTTTTATTTAAAAAAACTGCATAATTCTACAAAAGTAAACTATCTCCCCAAAAAGTTCACCTAAACAAACTACACCATTACTGTAGGTTTCAACTTAACATAGATTTACAGTTGACAACTACCAAAAAAAACTTGAAACACAGTTTCAAAAACGAGTAGCCAGTAGTAAAATCGTCAAAACTAGCAAAATATAAAGGAATCGGATCTCCTATGAACACCGAAATGACACGAATGAACCGATCGAAGAAAAAAAAGTCAGAAATGGAAATAACAAGACAGACGAATGAATTAGAATAGCACTCACAGCTGAAACTCCGCCTCCGATGATCACGTACTTGAAAGACTTCTCAGCCATTTTCGATCAGACTTCCCTTTCCAGATGATTTGAGCAAAAACGGGACTAATAATACTATGAATTACACAATAATAGAGGGTTTTGGAAATACTAGTAAAAAATCGACAATGGATGCAGCACAGTGAGCAGGCGGGCGTTGGTTCCTTCCTGCGTATTTGGGCGAAGATATGGGATGTATTCAGAGAAAAGATGGGGTGGAGTGTTGGGATTGGGTAGAAACTAATGTACTTTTATAAGGGGGCGTTTGGAAATTCAATGGCAGCCGGACACGGCGCATAACATCTGCCGCTTCATTCTGCTGACTGTGCAGTCGCCACGACTGACTGCTTTTTCTTTTGCTTGGATTATTTTCCAACAATAAAAATTTATTTTGTATGCATAAAATATGATATTCTAGAAGATCTCTATTATTATAAATTAAGTTTTTGAATTATATAATTTTTAAAAAATAAAAATGTAAAACGGTGTAAATATGAATTTATTAGTAAGTAAATGTTTAATCTGAACGGTAGGTATAAAATTGGTGATTAATTAGTTAAAACTGACTCCGTTGATATCTAGTATAGAGAATTCAAAAATGGAAATAAATGGTAAGGTCGTCCTGTGTGAAAAGGATCAAAAGAGCAAATGAAAATGGGATAATTGTCTGGTCAATAGGCTCTATTATCATCTTTGACTCGGTAGGCGTCTTTGGATATTTCAGTCTGGGTTTTATAGTTTTATAAAATTTCCCCAATTTTTATAGTTTTAATTCTCCATTTGTCATATGTCAGTCGTTACATCATTTCAATCCGAAATAGAACCCAAAGCGGCAGGTCCAACATATTTCTCGGACATTTCAAACCTTTCCTACATGGAGGACCAGCCCATACAGATTGTTTAGTCTGAAAGGGGGGGGGGGTAAAAAGCTCATTTTCTTCGAGTATCTGGAAGCTTCTGTTTGGATCCATTTCTCTCGGGAAAAAACGGGTGAATTCATATTGGGGCGATCGCCAACTCGACGGTAAAAAAGTAGCTCATCTCAACCCAACTTAACTTGTTTAGCTAAATATATTTTGGAAATATGAAGTTAAACTCACCCTATTATAAAAGGTCAAACCCTCTCAGACAAATGTAAGAAACACATAATCTAATAGTACATAATTATCACTCAAACAACCACAATCTAGTTTAACTTTATCAAATAAAATTTAAATGTAACAACCAAATTAACTTTCTAAATTCTAAAATTCATGTCAAAAATAATAATAGTTTCTATATATTTTATAAGATAATAAATAAAATATAAACGAATCTATTAATAACTAAGCAACTCGGCAGATTAGATTAAATAGTTTAACTTAATCCGACATGTTTAATAAATGTCTTGAAAATTTCAAACTAACCTTACTCCCTCCATTTCATATTATATGTCGTTTTTTACCAAGCACGAATATTAAGATAATAATTAATTTTTTAATATTTTCATAAATTTTACTAGTTAAACTTATTTTACCCCTAATTAATGTAGTCTTGGGAACAAGTATTTTCTTAACTATTAACTATTAAGGAGAGAATTAACAAACACACATCCCAGTGAAATCAATAAATAAGGGTATTGTAGTAAACACACTCTATCAGTAAAAAAACGACTTATATTTTGACATGCCACCTAATTTGAGAAAACGATCTATAATATGAAATGGAGAGAGTATTATTTTAGGTCGAAATTACATGTCTCTCCCACTGGTCTCGTTACTGATACTGAGTGAGACGCAGACAAACGGTGTGTTTGCATGAGCAAACAAGTTTTGTCTTTGCATTGGGTTTGGAAATGGGCCTTCATGGCCATATTAGTCACTGGACCAGTCGAGGGTGGTCCGATCGATGCGACGGTTATTCCTAGTTTTTTAGGACACGTCGTATCGAGGTTTAGTCAGACGGGGGGTAGAGCCCCTATTAGGTGTCACAATAGGGGTTTGATGTACGACTCCTTAGTTACTTGGGTGCGCGGTATGTCACCCCTAGGGGCTCAGATACTTAGCCAGACAGGGCTGGGACATATTCCCAGCATTTTGTTTAGGCATATAGACGCGCCACTGATATGCGCTTTTTTGGAGAGGTGGCAGCCGGACACCAATACCTTCCATCTACCCTTCGGTGAGATGACGATACTTCTCCACGACGTGTGGGAGATTATGCGTCTACCGATAGAGGGTCGGTTGATTACTTGCATTGTTGGAGCAGCTGCGAGATCGAGCACCGGACCTGCACGGGGAGTATTCGGCTCTTATTGACGATTTTGAGCAGCGTTTTGACCTGGCCGATTGAGCCCATATGTATTTTTTTATATATGACATTTTGTTTACATTTGTATATTTTTTTATGACATCGGCACCATTTATATAGTAGTACTTTATGCATTTCCTTTGTTGTTAGTGTTTATTTAGTTATACGTCATGAATGGTGTATTCAAGTTAATACAAAGCAAACAATCATATAATACCAAACTTAGTTCATAACTATAAATATTGTTTAAACAAAAAAATAACACTAAACTAAATCCGCTAAGCATCACGACGATTTACCCATAGCCTAAAACGCATTCTGAAACTATTAGGCCAACGTCCAACGGTCGCTTGGTTGCAGTGATCGCGCCAAACAATGTGAAGTGGAGGAAGGGGACAATCATCAAGTACATCAACACGAACGTAATGATTACCACCCACGTGAGCAATTGCTATCTGTCTATCTGGGCGGGTTTCGTCCTCTCCAGCATCCAACGGTAATATGGTATAATTCGCCATTGGCTCTGACCGGCTGAGATGCAGTACCACGGCATTTGCATGTGTGGCAAGTGGGTACAAGTCAGTGGGTGTGACCATCCAGTAGGAGTCAGAACAACTTCTACCTTGATAACGTAAACGCCTCAGCACGGCACCCAAATGATCACCATCAGCAGGTCTCTCCTCCAACACTGCAAACAACCCTGCATACCGTTGTGGATCACGTCCGATCTCACCAACAAGCGCTCTGCGTGACAATTTCCAATTGTGCTGGCCGCCGGAAAGGTAACTAGCAATCACCCTGAACCCACAATTTCCATCTCCAATGACATCCGACCATCCAGTACAGTAATGCCGGAAAAACACTGGTACGCATGGTACATCTTGTCCAAATCCTAACGTGTTCAATAAATTAGAACGAACATAATTGAACCATTTTTGACCATAAATAAATTCGTGAAACATCACTAACAATATTTACCTTCACGTAATGGAGACAGACTAGAGGAGTCTGTCGTATTGTTGGATGTGCGCCCAGTTGATCTTCCACTTGAATTCGACCGACCCCTACCACGTGATCCACGTGTCGCTCTCTCCCGTCCACTCCACTCACGCATAACTGAATGGTGCAGTCTACTCGGCGGCCTTCCCCTATGAGTACCCTCAACCGATGGCTCAGCTGCACTAGACATATCAGCGTGCATCTCTTCCACATAAGCCATATTAAGTAGACGAGCCAAGAATGACGGACTTGTGTTAACTGCAGGAATGACTTCCTCATTGAAAAACCTTGATGAAACATTATTTTCAATCAGCATCCAAATGTAAAATTACAAAAAATAAAACAAATTTAATGTAGCTAACAAACATAAATAAAGTGTACCTGATGTCCTCATTCAGATTATTCGAATCCCTTTGGGAGGGTACAATTGTCAATCTCTGCCAGAACTCGTGGACTAATGGGAGCAATTGATATGCGGTCGATTCCTGTGCCTTGTATATATCACATGCACAAGGAATCCCAAGCGTCACCTTGCACACGCATCCACACCTATCTATAACTTCGCCTGCCAACCTATCCTTTTTTTCAACTTGTTTGCTTACCAAATTCAGGCAGTGATGCGAAACGTATTTGTTCAAGTAACAGTATGGAAACCCCATCTTATTGGTTTGTGTCGTGGCAGTAGAAGACTCGAGCGACCCACTGTTATTGTTTTAACATACAATAAAATTATAATAAAATTATGACATTAAATAAATAATCGAATGCGGTTATTGCACTTACGCGATGTGAGGAAACAGATGCGTGAGATGAGAGTCGATCTTCATGAGCAACGTGTCGAGAGAATTGGTGGAAGAATGAAGCCAATCTTTCAATGCAGCATGGGAAGCCTCAACCCTGTTAGTTGCCGTATTCCCAAAGTGTTGAAATGTGTCCGTCCAGGCCCGGCAGAATTTCTCCTTATGAATGAACCACGTCCCCTCCAAATAATCAACAACTGTAGGCTCAACCATAGAGTATGTAACCTTGAATTGGACCAACACTTGGTTAAACCTTTCAACTGTGGGAGCCATGATAATTTTCTTCCACCAATTACTATATATATCAGTGGCCGTGTCCACATTCCTCCTACCAATATTTTTTTCCAACCAAATGGCAACATCACGGTCAATATGCCACCGACATAACAAGTGATTGCAAGATGGAAAGTGATCCTTAATAGGCTGCAACAAACCCAACTCCCTATCTGAGACAACAACACTTGGTTCCACATTACTAGGCAACAATTCCCTCAAGTTTTTCATTACCCAATCATATGTTTCTTTTGTCTCATCCTTAACAATGGCAAAAGCAATATTGAAGTTCTTATTGGTGGGAGTCATACCGATCATCTCAACGACGGGCATTTTGTACTTGTTGGTCTTGTAGGTTGAATCAACCACTACAACCCAATACCACCTGTTGAACATCTGAATTGATGTAGGATGAGCGATGAATGCATGTGTGATCGCATTAGTGGCCTCGTCAGTGATAATCCGAACAAAATATTTCTTCTCGCGAACCAAATGCAAAAATTGCTGCCCAATATTCCTACCATCCAATCCATCTTTCTTCATATCTTCCTTCAAATTGTAGACCTGCCTTATCTGTACATTGTCTTCGGGAAACTGCTGATGGATAGCTTCCCAAACGCTTTTTGGTCTCACATTGAAAGAAAGCATGCGTTTAGCCTCAGCCTTTGCCTCTTTCGAGAAACCGCTCAACTGCCTGTGCCCATATGGATGCCTTATACCTACAAAAATTAGTAATAAGAATATAAGAAAATGCTAATTATAGGAAAAATAATATACCATACTCAATAGCGAAACATATTCATACCAGGATGATTATGTGTGGACGATACCCCTGGCGTAACAAGCACACTGTAACGCTCATTAACAACCTTCTTGACAGTCAACTTGAACGGACATTTACATCCGCATCTTTTCGTGTTCAACCGTATGGTGGGGAGAGGTTCCTTCAATGGATCTTTCCATCGACTGCACCTAAAATAATACGTCGAGCCACTTCCGCCTTGCTTCGAAAGCACAAACTGCAGGCTATTGACTATAGGATAGCAAAACGTAAATGCATCCTCCACACTTGCAAAATCCACATCTATCCTAAAATATTCACTTAGATCTGCACCAATGTCCTGTTCCTCACCCCCCTCGTCATCCTCATTACCCTGTTCCTGATCGTAATCATCATGTGAACTCATATTCGAATCATCGTCCTGTATAGTCAGAAATTCGAATCCATATTGTTACAAACGCTATAAATTACACAATAGGACTATAAAAAACGCTTCACTTTACATATGCAATCTTAAAAAAACGCAACGTATTTCACGTAACTATACAAACAAACGCTCCATTTCACAAAAAATTTAACTAAAAACGCTACGGATTTCACATAAATACCCTAATTTCTCAACAATTCTCTTAAATTAAAGGCATAAAACGCCACAATTTGGCGTTTTTTTGACACAAAACGCCACATATTAGCGTTGATGGTGCGTAAAACGCTAATAAATGGCGTTTTACTTGACACAAAACGCCACATATTTGCGTTGATGGTTACTAAAACGCTAATAAGTGGCGTTTTACTTGACACAAAACGCCACATATTTGCGTTGATGGTTACTAAAACGCTAATAAGTGGCGTTTTAGGGCAAAATAAACGCTGCAAAATACAAATATACATAACGGGTAGCAAACTTACCATTTCGTGAAGAATGTCGATCGAAAGTTGTACAATACGAATGGCAGATGGATATGATTCGACGAAACCTTCTTTCGATTGTCGATTTGAATTTGTTGTCAATATTTGTAAGGGAACCTTTTGTACAGAGAATGTACAAAGGTTATGATATGAATGTAATTTGTTGTGAATATTTGGTCTGTTCATATTAGTTCGGTCCGTTTTTTAACAAAAACCGTCACAAACGCTACTATTTAACGAGCGAGATATGTTTTTCGGCTACACTTTAGCGTTTTTTATTACATAAAACGCTATGGTTTAGCGTTTTTTGTCCATACAACGCTGCATATTGGCGTTTGGTTTGGAAGAAACGCTACGTTTTGGCGTTTTCAGTACACTTTTTCGCTACGTTTTGACGTTTTAATCTAATTTCCACATGACATTTCGGCGTTTTTTTTGTTCATTTTCATACCAAATTTACGTTTTTTCCCCTTTACTTCAGCAATGTGCAGCGTTTTTTATCTAAAAAAGATCTATCATTTCATATCGGGGGTAATTTGGACATTTTTTGTTATACAAATAGTAATTTTGTTATACAAATAGTAAATCCCTTCCTTATCTGAAGTCAACTAATCAAAATGCAAGGGCCGATGAAGCCTAAAGCAGTTGGGCTTTCAGCGAACAAACACAAAACTCCTATTCCATTGATTATCCTAGCTTGTTTTACAACGTTACTCAGTTCTCACTCACTTCACTTGCTTCCAATTCCATGGCATGAGCAAACAAAACCAGTTTGTCCCATTCATTAAAAAATTTGTTGGTTCCCAAATTTAATTAGGATTTAATTCGGTCCAGCTTATATAACTTTTTGAATTACAATTTAAATGGTTTATCAACTAATTCACGTTCCACACTAATATATACCATAATGAATATTTAAGCATGTAATTTCTTTTGAATAATCCCAAAGGAAAGCAGTAATGGAGCATATGGACCTTTTTATACTTGTGTAACCAGTTAGAGCATATTGATGTGAGGACCACCCCATCAGAGTACTATATAGCATAAACAAATTTGGTCATCCCACCTTAATTCCCGTTGCTTTATATTGGCATGACGGATTGAAAAACTCCTTAAAAGTTGAAAAATAGTTTGGCAAAACGCTTGGCGTGGGAGTGACTTGAAGAAGATGGATGTAAAGTTGTTAAAGAACAGGGGACCATATATCCCATTACATATATATATATATATATATATTGCCCCCATTGGGCTCTCGGAGAAGTTGAACCGCCAAATTATTCCACTATCAAAATGATTTGCCATCAGCGTGGAAGTTAGCATTTCCTTGAGGAAATCGATTTGGGTTCCCCTCACCAATATCACATGCACATTCCCTTTAAAAAGGTTTCGTCATCAACCTCTGTGAACAAATCACACAAATTGAAGAGAAATTGAAGAGAATATTTTCTGTATATTCTTCCTGTCTTGTATTGAGGCTGAGTAGCCTGATTTATAGTACAAAGCATATCTACAAACATGGTAAAAATATCACCTAATTAGACTAATATCAATCTAATTATGTACCATATCAATTTACTATATTTACAATATCAATCATCGTCAATCATGCTCCAACACCCCCCTCAAGTTGGAAGGTGGGGATTGCCAACGCCCAACTTGGCAAGACAGCTATCAAATTGGCTTTTCCCAAGAGCCTTCGTGAGAATACCAGCAAGTTGATCACGCGAAGGTGTTGGAGTAGAATACATAAGCTATGCTTGTATTGTACAGTTTCCCAGTTTAATATATCGATTTGTGTTTCAGTCATATCTGGTTGTGCATTTATCGTTCATTTATATTATGTAAGTAGATGATGAGGTGTCTGGTGCGACACAGTAGATCTCATCATTGGTTGAAAGACATAATATATAAATGAGGTTCGTAACCGAGACAGCTTTGGACAAACTGTCGGTCTAGGTTATTATGTGATTCAGATAATTAGTTTGTCTAAACTAATTGAATCATATAGATGTGCCCGGGGCATATTGAACTTGACTCTTAGGATTGATTTGTCTTGTACTGATTTAATAGACA
This sequence comes from Knoxia roxburghii, assembly GCA_030378225.1. Taxonomy (NCBI): domain Eukaryota; kingdom Viridiplantae; phylum Streptophyta; class Magnoliopsida; order Gentianales; family Rubiaceae; genus Knoxia; species Knoxia roxburghii. Next base: position 22,808,263 of record CM059424.1, read on the forward strand.
AATCGATCCTTGTATTCTATCTCTAAATCCCTAGACTCGAGCGGGCATGAGGATTAGACATAGTGTACTTTGATCTGCCAAAGGGTGAGGTCAATTGTGGCCAATAATCTCGGTAGGTTGGGTGTGCGTGTTTAGTTACTTGGTGTGCTGCTGCTTGTCGAAAGGAAACATGTACCGGTGCGTCCGGGGTGATGGTGCTCCCGAGATGAGCTCGAAATGTTTATTATACTAAACCCGGCCGGTGGACTTATGTCCGGTATAGTAAAAAGGTCGAGTGGTACTAGTCTCGGAATTAAAGAAGTTGATGAATTAATTTATCAGTAAATTAATGAATTAACGAGCATTATATCTTTGATGTGGGGAGATTATGAATATAATTTAATTAAGTTGTTCCGGAAGCAATTCTGGTATAGGGTGGTAGTGCCATAATTAATCCGTTAGTGGTACGATTAATTATGTACTGGGTTAATGACAAAGGTAGATTTAATTAATTGAGAAATTAATTAATCCTTGTGTCAGTTGGTTGTGAATCATCCCAGGAACTGGTTTGGGATAAGTGAATCCCTGTGTCAGTTGGGAGTGATTCATCCCAGGAACTGGATTGGGATAAGTGAATCCCTGTGACAGTTGGGAGTGTATCAGTCCAGGAACAGGATTGAAGGAAACAGAATCTGTATCAGTCCAGAAACAGGATTGAAGGAAAACAGAAACCCAGTAGGAAGACCAATCCTAAACCAACTTGGAGTCTCTCTTGTAACTCTATAAATAGACAAGGGATCAGTCATTCAGATACAACAATTAACACAAGTAATCCACAGGATTTCTAGAGAGAGAAAACGTTTCTCTCTCCAAGTCGAATTTTCAAGAAAGTGTGCAGCTGGTTTTTGGGTTTCTAGTGGCTGAAATTTTTGCCTTGGTCTATACCAGCTGCGCGTAGCTTTCTCTCTCTGCGGACGGTGCGTTTATAGTACGTGCCAGGTGCTGCGGGGCTAGAGTTTTCCAGCAGGTGGATTGTGGTGAGTTGCTGATTAATTGACTTCTAGATTGTTGCCCACACAACAAGAGGTCATAGTCTTTGAGGCATACAAGAGATTCACCAGGTGCACGCTTCAAAGGTATTATTCTATAGTTCCGCTTTTATTAGAATTTTTTGTTGCGTGGTAAATCGAGCAGGTGCAAACCCAGATCCTACCAAAATCTTTCAGAAGGAACATAGCCCGGAGCAATGATATGTTGGACCAACGCATCACGAAGAAAGTGACAGTCAATTTCAATGTGTTTGGTCTGTTCATGAAATACCGGGTTGGCAACAATATGAAGAGCAGCCTGGTTGTCACAAAACAAGCGCATGGGCTGATGATGAGCTACACCAAGACTGTGTAGAAGAGACTTCAGCCACTTAAGTTCACAGGTGGTAGAAGCCATTGCCCGATATTTCAGCTTCAGCAAACGAGCGAGAAACGACCTGCTGTTTCTTGGTGCGCCAAGAAATAGGAGAGTTGCCTAACTGGATGAACCATCCAGTGAGAGAACGACGTGTAAGGGGACAGCTGGCCCAGTCAGAATCGCACCATGCATAGAGCTGGAGATCACAATCAGCACGTAAGAGAATACCCTGGCCAGGAGTGCCTTTTAGATACTGAACAACTCGAAGAGCAGCATCCCAATGAGCTTGAACAGGCTGCTGCATGTGCTGGGCTAAGACATGAACACAATAAGAAAGTTCGGGGTGAGTAACAGCCAGATAGATAAGCCGACCCACTAGGCGACGATATCGGTCAGGATCAGGAAGTGGATCAGTATCGGCCAAGCTAAGATGGTGATTAGGTTCCAAAGGAAAACTAGCAGGCTTGGCACCAAGAAGACCAACCTCTGAAATAATATCCAAAGCATATTTCCGTTGGCAGAGGAATAGACCAGTAGCATTGCGAGCAACCTCAATGCCCAAAAAATACTTAAGGAAACCAAGGTCTTTCATGTGAAAGCAGCGACTGAGATAGGCTTTAAAGGAGGAGATGGCGGCAGAGTTATTTCCGGAAATAACAAGATCATCCACATAGACAAGAATCTGTAACCGAATATCGGCACGACCAAAAGTGAAAAGTGAATGATCAACCGAGGACTGGACAAACCCATACTGGCGAAGAGCCCGAGCCAATTTCGCGAACCAACAGCGTGGGGCCTGTTTCAAACTATACAAAGACCGATGAAGACGACAGACTTGACCCGGGAGAGTAGACTGAAATCCGGGTGGAAGTTTCATATATACCTCTTCTTCCAAATCACCGTGAAGAAAGGCATTATGGACATCCATCTGATGGATCTCCCACTATCGAGCAGCTGCGACTGCCAGAAAAGTCCGGATTGTCACCATTTTGGCAATCGGAGCAAATGTTTCCGTATAATCAATTCTTTCCACTTGGTTGTTGCCCAAAATAACCAAGTGAGCTTTGTGACGTTCGAGGGTCCCATCAGATTTATATTTGAGCTTGTATATCCACTTGCAACCAATGGCCCGTTTACCACGAGGGAGAGTGGTAAGAGACCACGTTTTATTTGTTTCAAGAGCAGCAATTTCAGATTGTATAGCCTTACGCCATTGAGGATTAGTGACAGTATCCCGAAATATCGTAGGCTCAATCCCATCCGTAATGGCAGCAAGAAAAGTCCTGTACTGAGGAGAAAAAGTAGTACAATCAACATAATTAGACAGCGGATAGGGAGTACCTGAGGAGGCTGACGGAGCAGGCGAGACTGAGGTGAGAGTGGGGGGAGAAACCGTATGGGAGACATATTCACGAAGACGAGTAGAGGGAATTTTAACCCGATAACCACGACCCAGCTCTTCAGGAGGAGACGGTACTGGAGGAGATTGTTCGGGAGGAGACGATGTAATAGGATCCTCCTCGTCTTCAACAATAACAGAGTACGACGGGCCCGGAACTATTTGATCACCGGGACCCTGAGCAAATGGAAACTCATCTTCACAAAAATGCATGTCCCGGGATATCAAGAAAACTTGTTGATCAAGATCATAAACTTGCCATCCTTTCTTTCCAAAAGGATATCCAAGGAAAACACACCGCCTGCTTCGACTAGCAAACTTATCCCCCTTATGGTCCTTATTGTGCACATAGCACAAACAACCAAACACTCGCAAATGTGTCAGCGAAGGAGACTTTCCATATAAGCGTTGAAACGGCGTGCGTCCATTCAAAAAAGGTGTGGGAGTACGATTTATTAGATATACCGCAGTCATAACACAGTGACCCCAAAATTGAATGGGTAACTGTGCCTGAAATCTCAAAGCACGAGCAACATTCAGTATGTGACGGTGTTTGCGTTCTACTCGTCCATTTTGCTGAGGTGTGCCTACGCATGAGGTCTCATGCAGAATTCCTTGCTCACAAAAATAAGAACTTAGACTTATGAACTCTGATCCATTGTCACTACGAATAGATTTAACTTATGTCCCAAATTGGCGTGGAACCATGGCAATGAATTGTCTAAGACGGGTGGACACCTCGGTTTTGTCATGAAGAAGATACAGCCAGGTGGCACGGGAGCAATCATCAACAATAGTCAAAAAATAATATGCATCATTAACAGTTGGAGTCCTATACGGGCCCCAAACATCACAATGAACCAATGCAAATAACTCAGAAGATGTATTAAAACTAATAGGAAAAGAATCATGGCACTGCTTAGCTCTAAGACAGGCGTCACAGGCCTTATTATCCAAAATATCACTATTACCTAGAGAAAGCTGTTTTAAAATCTTGACAGGCGGATGTCCCATACCTCGGTGTCATACTTCAATGTCATCTGTATTCTGAACACGGACAGATGAAACTAAGACCGGTCCCCGAAAGAAGTATAGGCCCCCCACTTGCTCACCCGCTCCAATCAGAGTCCTCGAAGTGCGGTCCTGAATGACACAAAATTGATTAGAAAACCGAGCAGTTGCATCTGATTGATTCAGTAATTGATACAACGAAATCAAATTACATTTGAGACTAGGAACATAAAGCACATCATATAAGATCACCAAGGTGCTCAGCCGAACTGTTTCGGCCTTATTAGCCATAGAAAATGTGCCATCTGGAAGTTGTACGAGGCGTGGAGGAATATTTTGAAGATCCATAAAAAAATCAGTGGAGCCTGTCATATGATGGGTTGCCCCACTATCAAACATCCAATAATTAAAAAGAATATTACCAGACAGATTTTCAGAGGCATCGGTTTTATTAAGGAAAGTCCTTAATTGCTCCCACTGTGTTGGACTAAAACCAGTAGCTGCAGTATTCTCCACTGAATTGGAAGGACCAGAATTGCCAATATTATTTTGAGAAGGAAAATCATTAAATGCACTGACATGTGCATGAAAGCTCCCTGGTGCGCGCGTGCCACTCACACGTCGTCCTCCTCTAGCATTCCCAGCCCGACCGCCGCTCCTTTCGTGTCCGGCAGCAAACGGCGCGAGAGACTCAGGTGCAGATCGACCTTGTCCGCTACCCGAAAGTTGTCCTCCATACCCAGGAAATCCTCCGGAGCTAAATCCAGGGCCGAAGTTCAGCCCGCCCGTCCCTGCAAGTCCGGCCGGTTGTCCACCATTCTTGCCGGCGACTCCACGAGGTCGATCGCCCCACCACACTAGATATCCAATCAACTCAAAGCAGGCCGACGAATCATGTCCGGCTCGGCTACAAATGGAACAAGACAGGTTTCGGCCTCTGCCCGGAATTCGAGGTCGGCCGGCGGCGGCGACTGCGCCGGCTCCAGCGGCGGCGCAGGCGCCGGCGCCGGCGGTGGCATTAAACGTAATAACTTGACTTCCTTCTTGAGTCCTTGCAACAGTGCGAACTCTTTCTTCTTGAACCATCAAAGCATACACCCGGTTTAATGCTGGCATAGGATTAGTAGACAAAATAGTAGAACGAACAGTACCATACAAATTCGAATCCAATCCCATGAGAAATTGGTGAATTTTCTCATCTTCTCTGCGTTTTTCGAGTACCTGTTTAATGCCACAAACACAATGGGCGCAAACTGGACATCCAGGTATACGTTCGTAACTATACAGTTCACCCCATAATTTTTTCAACTTACCATAGTACGCCGCAATACTAAGTCCGGCTTGTTTGCAATCTGTCAGCTCGCACCTCAACTGATGAACATGAGGTCCATTGACAATAGAATAACGTTCTTTAATGTCATCCCACAATTCTTTGGCCGTCACAATTTCAGTGTGCACAATTGATGACCGCAACGATGGTTCGATGGTGTTCATAATCCATGAACAAATGAGAGATTGGATAGTACGCCAATCTTCCAAATCTTCGGAATCTTCTGACGGCTGGGCGATAGTGCCGTCAACAAATCCAAATTTCTTTCTGGCTTGAAGAGCCATTTGCAAAGAAGTTGACCATTCTGCGTAATTTTCTTCTTTAAGCAGAACTTGACTAATCAAACTACCGGAGTTGTCATTTGCCGTAAGATCGTACGGAGAAATTGTTTTCCTTCTCATTGTTTCTTCACCGGTATTCTTGTTGGACTCTCCACCTTGCTTAGCCATGATCAATGAGGATCAAAGCTCTGATACCATGAACAAATCACACAAATTGAAGAGAAATTGAAGAGAATATTTTCTGTATATTCTTCCTGTCTTGTATTGAGGCTGAGTAGCCTGATTTATAGTACAAAGCATATCTACAAACATGGTAAAAATATCACCTAATTAGACTAATATCAATCTAATTATGTACCATATCAATTTACTATATTTACAATATCAATCATCGTCAATCATGCTCCAACACTCTGAAAAACCTCCATCCCCATCATAGCCGCCATAAGCGGCGCCTTTTTTTAACAAATATCTTCCTTTTATATGTTTTTTTGATTGATTTTTTAGTGATTTGGTGGAGTTGTTAATAAATTATATTTTTTTAAATCGTATTATTGTTAAATTAACTTATATACGATTTAAAACAGATTTTTAGAAGAAAACAAAATTATAATTTAATTCAATACGTTTTGGATATGAAATTTTTTCTTGGAGACAAACGTACATGCCTAACCATGCTTCACTCGGCTTTGAATATATATTTTCTTCCATTTTTCTATCTAAATATGGTAGAAAAGTCCAAAAGAGTAGTCATAGACATATTATTAGGTCCAAATTATAATTTGTCGTGCTGCTAATATATTGGTCGATCGATGATTTGACCCGATTGATTATTCGGTTTGGTTCCAATTCCAAATCATCAAACGTGTGGATGTGGTTCAGAATGATAAACTGCAGTGACACATAATTTTTGTTCAGGAGAAAATTTTGAACTGAAGTTAATGGTGTATGGGATTTTTAAATACGTATATTTTTTATTATTATTTTATCTCAACTTTTTCTTAAAATATTTATATTATTTTTAAAAATATATTTTAATAAAAATAATGAACAAGCTTCAAAAAATTAAAAATAATGAACAATATATTTGAGTAGTATGTTTTTTTTTAAAAAAAATATACTAAAAAATGAGACGAAACTCCTTTATTGAAACGCCGTTAAATCGCAATGACGAATAAACAAGGGCTTTAAAGTAAAATGAAAAAAAATTTTGAATATATATTTTGTTAATTATTTTTAAAATCATGGTCAACTCACTTAACTTATTATTTATTTTTGGTTGATGGTCAAAATTATTTATAATTTAGAACGTATTTGATATTCTTGAGATGTAAATATATTAATCCAGGCTCTGATACCAAATTACAGAGAGACCCTCAGCATGATAATTAAAGAAGCAAAGACACGTAGGATCTTACAGAATCAATTAAACAGAACTACAAATTTATCAAAGCAATCCGAGCTCTACGCCTAACGCCTTTACAACAATAATGGCTTATCAGCAACACCCTTCTTTTCTAAATTTATATCCTGCCTAATAATTCTAACCCATTCTTTAATTCCATATTATCATACTGAGAATTTCTCAATAACAAGGATCTAAAGTATGAATTTACATAATTACTCAACTTTTATTCTAACCATAAGGCTTTTAGCCTTGCATCATATATAAAATAAAAATAAATACAAACTTACTTGATTGATGACACCAGAATAATAATTTATATAAGAAATCCCACAAAGCTGCTAATAATAAAGCTGCTAAGAAAACCTCCACTGGAGTAATATATTAACGGAAAGAAATATACAAAGAAAGAAAGATACAAAGAGAGTTGTGTACAAGAGAGAGAAAAGAAGGAGCAGAAGAGGTCTGCCTCAAACTGAAAACTTAGTAGGCTATTTATACTAGTTCTATGTTAACTATTACAGACTTTAAATCTTATTTTTCAAGTCCATACAATTATAAGCCTCTAATGAGGTCATTGCTTACATATTATATCACTATCTATTACATCATTGCTTAGATAAGCACGCACTACCACACATCTGTAGTATCTTTAAGTCTACAACATCTTCCTTTAAGTCTTCACATCCTTATCTGCTTTGTCTTCTTCCTTTATGTCCTTGTCATCATATAACTTTAGCTTTACCTTTATTTTTGGCCTTTTCAGCATTTAGGCCATCTATAAATTCTTTTAATTGTGCATTCATAAAATCTTCATCAAAGGGATCAATATCATTAGGATCCTGCGCAAATTCTTCCATATCTTTAGGGTTTTGATATTCACCTGCCAAACTATGAGTGCCAGAAGAGGATGCCATGGAAACATCTGATTTATTATCCTCATTTTTCTACAAATGTTTTTTGAGCTCATTCATGTAGGCCTTAATAAGATCTTGCTGAGAAATATTATCTTTTTGTAATTTCATCTTCATCGAGATATGAGTAAAAGGATCAATCTCCTGAGAACTTGAAGTTTCTCGATGCTGACTATAATGCTGGACTCTTTCTTGGATAGCCATAACAGTCTCCTACCCATAAGGCTTATTAGTATCAGGATCAAGCTTTTGCATCTTATCCCAGAATCTCATATAAATTGTCTTCATGATGCATGGTAAATTTTCCTCAGTATATCTGAGTTCAGGGATCCATCTCCAAATCCAGGGAATGGAGAATTCTATAAAAAACCACATATTAGCAATGGTTTCATTGCATCTATTAGATGCTACTGATTCGGATATGGTTGGTGAAACTTTTACCCAATCTCCATATAAGGAGAGAAAATCTTTAGGAAGAATACTTTTAACTGGTCCATGTTGGTACCACCACTTTATGAACCAATTTGGAATGGCGTCATTATAAATTTTTCCACAGATTTTAATAAACCAAGAATGTTTCTTATTATTATTTTCATATAAGAAAATCTGAGTATGGGCTTCAATATAATCCCAATAATTATATTTATATTTCACTTGGGTTTCAGGAATTATAAATTCCCTATCATTCAAAGTTGATAACCCCCATTCTTCTGCTGTTATAATCTTTTTTATAATGATCTTACTAAAATTGTAAATTTTTCTACCCTGATAAGGGTAAAAATGTTTAATGTCACAAGTACCAGAAACTTTCAAAATAGTTTCATAGTACATGCGTGGCTTATAAGCTCCATTAGCATGAATATAAATTCCATTATTAGGAGATCCTGTATTCAGATATCTTTTGATCAATTCCCATGGATCTTTTCCCCATTGAAGATCCTTATCTTCTATGAGAAATAAAAGTTCCTTTTTATTATGAACTTTGTAATTTGTAATATGATCCTCGGCAACAGTAATGTCCACATATGATGCGGATGTGTTTTCTGTAGAAGAGGAGGATTCTGCCTTTTCTTGTTCAAGAAATTTTTGGAATTTATTAAATAAGACCGGATTATGAGAAAGGTCTACAATATTATCTGAGTATAGGGTCTTATTACCCATTTGAGAAAGGATATGCCTTCCTCGACCTCTACCATGCATTCCAGTAGCACGAGAGGGATATCCCCTGCCTCGGCCTCTATTAGTATCACGTGGTATCATCCTGTATAAATTCACGAGAGAGAAAATCAGGAAGATTATTATCTGTCCCCTTTTTATAAACAATATCAAAATCAAATGGAGCTAAATTAGCTTGCCATCTAGCATACATTTGCTTAGAGACATCATGTTTAAAATCTTTATTAAACATATATTTTGCTGCTTGACAATCAGTTCTGATTATAAATCTCTGATTGTATAAATCATCTTGAAATTTTAAAACACATTTCAATATAGCTAATATTTCCTTAGCTACTGTGGCATAATTTCTCTGACTATTAGTCCATTTTCCTGAATGATATCGAACTAGTTTTTCTGTCTTATCATCAGGACATATTTGTTTTAATATGCCTCCGTATCCTATGTCAGAGGCATCTGTTTAAACAATTTTAACCCAATTGGGATTAGCTAATATAAGACATGGTAAAGATGTAACTTTTTCTGTAATTTTCTGGACTGTCGTAGTATGTTCCTTAGTCCAGGGTTTAGGTTTATCTTTTAGTCTATCATATAAAATGGCAGTATCATATGCTAAGTTCTTATAATAAGGTAGAATATAATTCAAACTTCCCAAAAACCTTTGTAATTGGGTTTTATCTTTTATTTCATCAGGAAATTTAGAAGCAAAATCTATACTTCTATCTATGGGAATTATTTTTCCTTTTTCAATATTATGCCCTAAAAATCTAATATTAGTCTGAATAAGACCATTTTAGATTGTGATATAACAAATCCATTAGTTTTTATAAGCTTCTTAAATATATCTAAATGATTGAAATGTGGTTGAATATCTTTAGAAAATACTAAAATATCATCAATATAAACAATAATAAAATTGCTATAAGGAATAAAAACATCATTCATAATTTGCTGAAATTCAGACGGTGCATTTTTTAATCCAAAAGGCATAACTTTCCATTCATAATGTCCTATTGGAACATTAAAAGCTGTTTTATATTGATCTGATTCTTTTATTTGAATCTGCCAGTATCCTGATTTTAAATCAAACTTAGAAAATATTAATGCATCATATAACCTATCTAATAAATCATTTTTATCAGGAATAGGATGTCTTATCAATTTTAAGACTTTCTTCAGAGGTTTATAATTTATAACTAACCTAGGTCTTCCTCTTTCAATTTCACTATGCTTATTTACATAAAATCCTGTACATGACCAGGGTGATTCAGACAGTTTTATTAAGCCTTTTTCTAATAACATACTTATTTCTTGTTTATATCTAGGATAATTCCTATAATTCTTTTCCTGTATTATTTTCTTTTCCTTAGATGGTATATTCATTCCAAATTGACAACAAAACTGTCCTAATTGACGTTTTTCATTTAATCTTTGATTTTTAATTTGTTGATTTAATTTAATTTCATTACATAAGGCCAAACCTTCTTGTATGCAAATTCCTATTAATTTCCCATAAGTATAAATTTCATAGGGTATAGTCATCCTATCTTTCCTTCAAATTTTTTTAATTCTTTCTGCAAATAGGTGTGGTAGTCCATCTATAAATTTAGACTTCCAATGATTACTATTACTATCATTTAATTCCATAACTCTATTAAGAAAAGAATCTTTATACCACCTAAAATCTGAAAGTGTCTGACATCGCAGGTTTTGTAATAAGGTACGAATATTTTCAGCATTATCTAAAATCCTACCTGTAAAATGTTCTAGGATAGTTACTATTAAGGTATAAACCGCATTTTCAATCGGCTGAGAGGTTGATTCCTCCATTTTAACTGTTTTAAATATTTCATCTTTATTTTGTGGGGTCAAATAATTATCCCACCAACCTTTAAGTTGACCAGTAAAACCTGAAACTATCATTTTAGCGATACCTACATCAGTATTACCATTGGTTTTACAAATGCTACTATACATAAGCATTCTATGGGCTTGATTATAAATCTGTTTTTCAGTATACCCGTCTATATTCCATTCATATATGCATTTACCATTATAACTGTTATTAAGTACATATTCTTGTTCTTCATGTAAAATGTCCATTTGAGAGGGTCTATTATAGTAATATAGTCTCTGAGTTGGTTTATAAGCAAATTTTTTATCAGTAAATTTACCTATCTTATTTATTTCATCTGTATTATTATTAGCTGTATCTTTTAGTTGTATTTCGAATACTTCTAATTCTTCTTCTAATGTATTAATTTTCAAGCCTTTAAATTTTTCATCAAGTAATTTTTCTAATTCTGAAATAGATTTTAACTTGAAATCTTTTATTTCAGGCGGTGGTTGAAGTGTTGGAGTCACTATTACCTGTTCCCTAGAAGAGGATTCGTCAGGAGAAAACTTCTGTAATCTATGTATTATTTGATCTAATCTATGATGTAAAGATATAATCGGTTCGCCTAAAACATTCAAATAAATATTTGTATAATTATTCTGTTCTATAATATTATTCATCTGTTTAACAGTAATTACCAATGTATCATTATCAAATAATTTAACAAAAGCAGAGAAATTTAATACATGATTCTCCTTTTCTAATTTAAAAGGTTGTTGAGGAGGAAATATTTCCTTCAAAGTATGACCATTTAGAAGTTTATAATCTCTTTCTAAAACACAAATACATGGTTCAATATAATTTGAAATAAACCATGGAACGAAAGGAAATAAAATATTATGTTGCGACAGAAAAGCATAAAACTGATCAGAAATATTATTCTGTTCATTTAAAGAGAAATTAGAAAAAAACCATGTTCTAAATGATTTCCATCTGTGTTTATTAAATTCTTCTTTAACCTGATTTCTGGCTAAAGATCCAGGACTGAAATCTATTTTATTCATATGGGAAAAGCCATTTCAGACTCAGTTATTTTTTCGTCTTTATCTGTATTATAAATACCTTTAACAATATTATGTTTATTTTTAACAAGTCTATCAACATTATTATCAGTATCGTCACTAACCTGAGAGGTAGAAACTCTATAAGGTTGTGAAACAGAATGTCTAGGTATCACAGATATATCATCTTTGCTATCTAGCGGTGATATAAAATGAGAAGAGTATGATCTGGATAAGTTAGATCTATTATCTAATAAAAATGGATTATTCTGCATTTTTATGTTAATTTTTCCTTCAGGAGTCTGTTCAATATAATCAATGTCACTATTAATTTGTGGCTGTTTATTACTGACTCTTTCTATTGTCCATTGTTCTGGAATAGGTATTTCATTCCATTTAATAGTTCTTCTTTTTATAATTTTAGATTTATTAAAATTAGTTTCTATCAATATTGTTTCATCTATTTTTTTATCTACTAATCTACAATTAGGATTCAACGTTTTTAAAGGTTTATAATAAATTCTATAACATACACATATTAATTCAGAACCAGGCATATAGTTATATCCATGGGTTTTAACATTTAATGTTAAGGCATTTAATATATTATCATCACTTAATGATAAAGATAAATTCGGATAAACATTAAAATAAACAGGGCCATGATCTAAACACGATTGTATAATTCCAATTAAAGATTATTTCCAATTTAAATTTCTAGCATCTCTCAAACATGCTATAAAACTTTCAGGTAAACCTTCTAAGGTTAAGGGTTTAAAGGCAATCTGCACTAAACCAATATGTATAAATCTGTATAAATCAGTATATCTATTAATATCATCTGACTGTATTAATTTTATTTTAATTTCTTCATTATCTAAAGAAACTGATTCTTCGGTTGTTTTTATAATCAGTTTGAAACCTAATTTTTCAAAGGTTCCTAACTGATATACAGTTTTAACATCAATTCTAGGAATTGTCCACCTATTAAGGTCTTCTAGATTTGCAGGGATATCAAATTCCTGTATAACTATTACAGAGAGACCCTCAACATGATAATTAAAGAAGCAAAGACACGTAGGATCTTACAGAATCAATTAAACAGAACTACAAATTTATCAAAGCAATCCGGGCTCTACGCCTAACGCCTTTACAACAATAATGGCTTATCGGCAACACCCTTCTTTTCTAAATTTATATCCTGCCTAATAATTCTAACCCATTCTTTAATTCCATATTATCATACTGAGAATTTCTCAATAACAAGGATCTAAAGTATGAATTTACATAATTACTCAACTTTTATTCTAACCATAAGGCTTTTAGTCTTGCATCATATATAAAATAAAAATAAATACAAACTTACTTGATTGATGACACCAGAATAATAATTTATATAAGAAATCCCACAAAGCTGCTAATAATAAAGCTGCTAAGAAAACCTCCGCTGGAGTAATATATTAACGGAAAGAAATATACAAAGAAAGAAAGATACAAAGAGAGTTGTGTACAAGAGAGAGAAAAGAAGGAGCAGAAGAGGTCTGCCTCAAACTGAAAACTTAGTAGGCTATTTATACTAGTTCTATGTTAACTATTACGAACTTTAAATCTTAATTTTCAAGTCCATACAATTATAAGCCTCTAATGAGGTCATTGCTTACATATTATATCACTATCTATTACATCATTGCTTAGATAAGCACGCACTATCACATATCTGTAGTATCTTTAAGTCTGCAGCATCTTCCTTTAAGTCTTCACTTCCTTATCTGCTTTGTCTTCTTCCTTTATGTCCTTGTCATCATATAAAACTTAGCTTTACCTTTATTTTTGGCCTTTTCAGCATTTAGGCCATCTATCAATTCTTTTAATTGTGCATTCATAAAATCATCATCAAAGGGATCAATATCATTAGGATCCTGCGCAAATTTTTCCATATCTTTAGGGTCTTGATATTCACCTGCCAAACTATGAGTGCCAGAAGAGGATGCCATGGAAACATCTGATTTATTATCCTCATTTTTCTGCAAATGTTTTTTTAGCTCATTCATGTAGGCCTTAATAAGATCTTGCTGAGAAATATTATCTTTTTGTAATTTCATCTTCATCGAGATATGAGTAAAAGAATCAATCTCCTGAGAACTTGAAGTTTCTCGATGCTGACTATAATCCTGGACTCTTTCTTGGATAGTCATAAGAGTCTCCTGCCCATAAGGTTTATTAGTATCAGGATCAAGCTTTTGCATCTTATCCCAGAATCTCGTACAAATTGTCTTCATGTTGCATGGTAAATTTTCCTCAGTATAACTGAGTTCAGGGATCCATCTCCAAATCCAGGGAATGGAGAGTTCTATAAAAAACCACATATTAGCAATGGTTTCATTGCATCTATTAGATGCTACTGATTCGGATATTTTGGGTGAAACTTTTACCCAATCTCCATATGAGGAAAGAAAATCTTTAGGAAGAATACTTTTAACTGGTCCATGTTGGTACCACCATTTTTTGAACCAATTTGGAATGGGGTCATTATAAATATTTCCACAGATTTTAATAAACCAAGAATGTTTCTTATTATTATTTTCATATAAGAAAATCTGAGTATGGGCTTCAATATAATCCCAATAATTATATTTATATTTCACTTGGGTTTCAGGAATTATAAATTCCCTATCATTCAAAGTTGATAACCCCCATTCTTCTGCTGTTATAATCTTTTTTATAATGATCTTACTAAAATTGTAAATTTTTCTACCCTGATAAGGGTAAAAATGTTTAATGTCACAAGTACCAGAAACTTTCAAAATAGTTTCATAGTACATGCGTGGCTTATAAGCTCCATTAGCATGAATATAAATTCCATTATTAGGAGATCCTGTATTCAGATATCTTTTGATCAATTCCCATGGATCTTTTCCCCATTGAAGATCCTTATCTTCTATGAGAAATAAAAGTTCTTTTTTATTATGAACTTTGTAATTTGTAATATGATCCTCGGCAACAGCAATGTCCACATATGATGCGGACGTGTTTTCTGTAGAAGATGAGGATTCTGCCTTTTCTTGTTCAAGAAATTTTTGAAATTTATTAAATAAGACCGGATTATGAGAAAGGTCTACAATATTATCTGAGTATAGGGTCTTATTACCCATTTGAGAAAGGATATGCCTTCCTCGACCTCTGCCATGCATTCCAGTAGCACGAGAGGGATATCCCCTGCCTCGGCCTCTATTAGTATCACGTGGTATCATCCTGTATAAATTCACGAGAGAGAAAATCAGGAAGATTATTATCTGTCCCCTTTTTATAAACAATATCAAAATCAAATGGAGCTAAATTAGCTTGCCATCTAGCATACATTTGCTTAGAGACATCATGTTTAAAATCTTTATTAAACATATATTTTGCTGCTTGACAATCAGTTCTGATTATAAATCTCTGATTGTATAAATCATCTTGAAATTTTAAAACACATTTCAATATAGCTAATATTTCCTTAGCTACTGTGGCATAATTTCTCTGACTATTAGTCCATTTTCCTGAATGATATCGAACTAGTTTTTCTGTCTTATCATCAGGACATATTTGTTTTAATATGCCTCCGTATCCTATGTCAGAGGCATCTGTTTCAACAATTTTAACCCAATTGGGATTAGCTAATATAAGACATGGTAAAGATGTAACTTTTTCTTTAATTTTCTGGACTGTCTTAGTATGTTCATTAGTCCAGGGTTTAGGTTTATCTTTTAGTCTATCATATAAAATGGCAGTATCATATGCTAAGTTCTTATAATAAGGTAGAATATAATTCAATCTTCCCAAAAACCTTTGTAATTGGGTTTTATCTTTTATTTCATCAGGAAATTTAGAAGCAAAATCTATACTTCTATCTATGGGAATTATTTTTCCTTTTTCAATATTATGCCCTAAAAATCTAATATTAGTCTGAAATAAGACCATTTTAGATTGTGATATAACAAATCCATTAGTTCTTATAAGCTTCTTAAATATATCTAAATGATTGAAATGTGATTGAATATCTTTAGAAAATACTAAAATATCATCATTATGAACAATAATAAAATTGCTATAAGGAATAAAAACATCATTCATAATTTGCTGAAATTCAAACGGTGCATTTTTTAATCCAAAAGGCATAACTTTCCATTCATAATGTCCTATTGGAACTTTAAAAGCTGTTTTATATTGATCTGATTCTTTTATTTGAATCTGCCAGTATCCTGATTTTAAATCAAACTTAGAAAATATTAATGCATCATATAACCTATCTAATAAATCTTTTTTATTAGGAATAGGATGTCTTATCCATTTTAAGACTTTATTCAGAGGTTTATAATTTATAACTAACCTAGGTCTTCCTCTTTCAATTTCACTATGCTTATTTACATAAAATCCTGTACATGACCAGGGTGATTCAGACTGTTTTATTAAGCCTTTTTCTAATAACATACTTATTTCTTGTTTACATAACTCTAAATATTCAGAGTTCATTTGACACGGTCTTGCCTTTGTCTTAATCATAATTTTTTCATCAAAATCATCCTCATAAGGAAGACTTATAATATGCTTCTTTCTATCCCAAAAAACATTAGGATGTTCATTACAAATTTCATTAGAGAAGGTATTATAAACACTTTTTATTTTTTCTTGTAATTTAAGATTATTCTGCAAAGTGTCTTTAATAGAAAAAGAGTTAATTTCAAATTTTCAAAAATTAATTTGATTATTTTTTCTATTAATTAAATCTTTTAATTCATTTATAAATCTAGTATTAGGTTCAGTTATAAACTGAAAAATTACATTTTTCTTATTATAAGTACCTGTAATCTTATCAGTATTAATATACGTGATAGGAAATATCTTTTTTATAAAAGAAATGCCTAATATTAATTGACTAGTAATATTTTTGGCTATTAAAAAACTTTCTGGAATACATATGTTATTATTGCAAATATAACCTTTAGATAATTTATAATTTATATCTAAGGCTTTACCACCTGTATGTCTTACTATATGAGTAGATTTGTAAAAATATCTAGTAGGAACTATTCCTTCTTGTATAACACTTACATCTGCGCCACTATCAAAAAGAGCAACTAATTCAATAGTAAAAGAGTTATCTATTAATAATTTTATCTTAACATGAAATTTAAAAGAAGTGATTAAATTTAATGATCCTAGGAAATTTTCATTTCTTGTATCTTCTATTAACATATCATAATCTAATTTAATATGATCTTTCTTTTCTAAATAAGATACTCTTTCATCTAACGTCTCATTTAACTTTTTTAAGATTTTTATCTCACCTTTAAGATTATTAATCTCTTTTCCTAAATCTTCTATTGTTGTAGGAAATCTTTCTATAGTACTGTGTTTATTTTTTAATATTTTATAGACTTCAGACATAGTATAAGGATTCTGATTTTCTTCTAATTTGTTATTAATCTGACTAGTTTCTGGAATATCATCCATCTGCTCTATTATTCTAGATCTCAATTCCTGATCTTTTATGGATTTGAGGAATTCTAAAATATTATGATTTGTTATTACATTAACATCTAAGTCTAAGTCTTGAAATTGTGATAAAATTTTATAATACTTTTCATTTTCACTATTAGTGTCTTTTTGTTCTATATTATTACAATTACATTCCTGTTCACCTTCTGAACTGTTCATTTCTTCATTGTCAGATATTTCAGACTCATACTCAGAATCTGTAGTTACTATCTGAAGTAATTCTTCTTTAATTTCCTTATCTATCTCTAGACTATTAATTTTCTTTTTCATTTTATATTTATTAGCAAAATGTCCATTTTGTTTACACTTATAGCATGTAATATTATTCATGTCTTTCTTATTACGTCTTTCTAGTTTTCTATATTCTTTTTTATTCTTTTTATCTTGAGAATATTTTCTTTTTTTATATTTATATCTAAGATAAGTCCTATAATTCTTTTCCTGTATTATTTTCTTTTCCTTAGATGGCATATTCATTCCAAATTGACTACAAAACTGTCCTAATTGACGTTTTTCATTTAATCTTTGATTTTTAATTTGTTGATTTAATTTAATTTCATTACATAAGGCCAAACCTTCTTGTATGCAAATTCCTATTAATTTCCCATAAGTATAAATTTCATAGGGTATAGTCATCCTATCTTTCCTTAAAATTTTTTTAATTCTTTCTGCAAATAGGTGTGGTAGTCCATCTATAAATTTAGACTTCCAATGATTACTATTACTATTATTTAATTTCATAACTCTATTAAGAAAAGCATCTTTATACCACCTAAAATCTGAAAGTGTCTTACATCGCAGGTTTTGTAATAAGGTACGAATATTTTCAGCATTATCTGAAATCCTACCTGTAAAATGTTCTAGGATAGTTACTATTAAGGTATAAACCGCATTTTCAATCAGCTGAGAGGTTGATTCCTCCATTTTAACTGTTTTAAATATTTCATCTTTATTTTGTGGGGTCAAATAATTATCCCACCAACCTTTAAGTTGACCAGTAAAACCTGAAACTATCATTTTAGCGATACCTACATCAGTATTACCATTGGTTTTACAAATGCTACTATACATAAGCAGTCTATGGGCTTGATTATAAATCTTTTTTTCAGTATACCCGTCTATATTCCATTCATATATGCATTTACCATTATAGCTGTTATTAAGTACATATTCTTGTTCTTCATGTAAAATGTCCATTGGAGAGGGTCTATTATAGTAATATAGTCTCTGAGTTGGTTTATAAGCAAATTTTTTATCAGTAAATTTACCTATCTTATTTATTTCATCTGTATTATTATTAGCTGTATCTTTTAGTTGTATTTCGAATGCTTCTAATTCTTCTTCTAATGTATTAATTTTCAATCCTTTAAATTTTTCATCAAGTAATTTTTCTAATTCTGAAATAGATTTTAACTTGAAATCTTTTATTTCAGGCGGTGGTTGAAGTGTTGGAGTCACTATTACCTGTTCCTTAGAAGAGGATTCGTCAGGAGAAAACTTCTGTAATCTATGTATTATTTGATCTAATCTATGATGAAAAGATATAATCTGTTCGCCTAAAACATTCAAATAAATATTTGTATAATTATTCTGTTCTATAATTTTATTCATCTGTTTAACAGTAATGACCAATGTATCATTATCAAATAATTTAACAAAAGCAGAGAAATTTAATACATGATTCTCCTTTTCTAATTTAAAAGGTTGTTGAGGAGGAAATATTTCCTTCAAAGTATGACCATTTAGAAGTTTATAATCTCTTTCTAAAACACAAATACATGGTTCAATATAATTTGAAATAAACCATGGAACGAAAGGAAATAAAATATTATGTTGCGATAGAAAAGCATAAAACTGATCAGAAATATTATTCTGTTCATTTAAAGAGAAATTAGAAAAAAACCATGTTCTAAATGATTTCCATCTGTGTTTATTAAATTCTTCTTTAACCTGATTTCTGGCTAAAGATCCAGGACTGAAATCTATTTTATTCATATGGGAAAAGCCATTTCAGACTCAGTTATTTTTTCGTCTTTATCTGTATTATAAATACCTTTAACAATATTATGTTTATTTTTAACTAGTCCATCAACATAATTATCAGTATCGTCACTAACCTGAGAGGTAGAAACTCTATAAGGTTGTGAAACAGAATGTCTAGGTATCACAGATATATCATCTTTGCTATCTAGCGGTGATATAAAATGAGAAGAGTATGATCTGGATAAGTTAGATCTATTATTTAATAAAAATGGATTATTCTGCATTTTTATGTTAATTTTTCCTTCAGGAGTCTGTTCAATATAATCAATGTCACTATTAATTTGTGCCTGTTTATTACTGACTCTTTCTATTGTCCATTGTTCTGGAATAGGTATTTCATTCCATTTAATAGTTCTTCTTTTTATAATTTTATATTTATTAAAATTAGTTTCTATCAATATTGTTTCATCTATTTTTTTATCTACTAATCTACAATTAGGATTCAACGTTTTTAAAGGTTTATAATAAATTCTATAACATACACATATTAATTCAGAACCAGGCATATAGTTATATCCATGGGTTTTAACATTTAATGCTAAGGCATTTAATATATTATCATCACTTAATGATAAAGATAAATTCGGATAAACATTAAAATAAACAGGGTCATGAGCTAAACTCGATTGTATAATTCCCATTAAAGATTGTTTCCAATTTAAATTTCTAGCATCTCTTAAACATGCTATAAAACTTTCAGGTAAACCTTCTAAGGTTAAGGGTTTAAAGGCAATCTGCACTAAACCAATATGTATAAATCTGTATAAATCAGTATATCTATTAATATCATCTGACTGTATTAATTTTATTTCAATTTCTTCATTATCTAAAGAAACTGATTCTTCGGTTGTTTTTATAATCAGTTTGAAACCTAATTTTTCAAAGGTTCCTAACTGATATACAGTTTTAACATCAATTCTAGGAATTGTCCACCTATTAAGGTCTTCTTGATTTGCA
Organism: Knoxia roxburghii; assembly: GCA_030378225.1. Classification (NCBI taxonomy): domain Eukaryota; kingdom Viridiplantae; phylum Streptophyta; class Magnoliopsida; order Gentianales; family Rubiaceae; genus Knoxia; species Knoxia roxburghii. Next base: position 22,828,601 of record CM059424.1, read on the forward strand.
GGGATATCAAATTCCTGTATAACTATTACAGAGAGACCCTCAACATGACAATTAAAGAAGCAAAGACACGTAGGATCTTATAGAATCAATTAAACAGAACTACAAATTTATCAAAGCAATCCGGGCTCTACGCCTAACGCCTTTACAATAATAATGGCTTATCGGCAACACCCTTCTTTTCTAAATTTATATCCTGCCTAATAATTCTAACCCATTCTTTAATTCCATATTATCATACTGAGAATTTCTCAATAACAAGGATCTAAAGTATGAATTTACATAATTACTCAACTTTTATTCTAACCATAAGGCTTTTAGTCTTGCATCATATATAAAATAAAAATAAATACAAACTTACTTGATTGATGACACCAGAATAATAATTTATATAAGAAATCCCACAAAGCTGCTAATAATAAAGCTGCTAAGAAAACCTCCGCTGGAGTAATATATTAACGGAAAGAAATATACAAAGAAAGAAAGATACAAAGAGAGTTGTGTACAAGAGAGAGAAAAGAATGAGCAGAAAAGGTCTGCCTCAAACTGAAAACTTAGTAGGCTATTTATACTAGTTCTATGTTAACTATTACGAACTTTAAATCTTATTTTTCAAGTCCATACAATTATAAGCCTCTAATGAGGTCATTGCTTACATATTATATCACTATCTATTACATCATTGCTTAGATAAGCACGCACTACCACACATCTGTAGTATCTTTAAGTCTGCAGCATCTTCCTTTAAGTCTTCACTTCCTTATCTGCTTTGTCTTCTTCCTTTATGTTCTTGTCATCATATAACTTTAGCTTTACCTTTATTTTTGGCATTTTCAGCATTTAGGCCATCTATCAATTCTTTTAATTGTGCATTCATAAAATCTTCATCAAAGGGATCAATATCATTAGGATCCTGCGCAAATTCTTCCATATCTTTAGGGTCTTGATATTCACCTGCCAAACTATGAGTGCCAGAAGAGGATGCCATGGAAACATCTGATTTATTATCCTCATTTTTCTGCAAATGTTTTTTTAGCTCATTCATGTAGGCCTTAATAAGATCTTGCTGAGAAATATTATCTTTTTGTAATTTCATCTTCATCGAGATATGAGTAAAAGAATCAATCTCCTGAGAACTTGAAGTTTCTCGATGCTGACTATAATGCTGGACTCTTTCTTGGATAGCCATAAGAGTCTCCTGCCCATAAGGCTTATTAGTATCAGGATCAAGCTTTTGCATCTTATCCCAGAATCTCGTATAAATTGTCTTCATGATGCATGGTAAATTTTCCTCAGTATAACTGAGTTCAGGGATCCATCTCCAAATCCAGGGAATGGAGAGTTCTATAAAAAACCACATATTAGCAATGGTTTCATTGCATCTATTAGATGCTACTGATTCGGATATTTTTGGTGAAACTTTTACCCAATCTCCATATGAGGAGAGAAAATCTTTAGGAAGAATACTTTTAACTGGTCCATGTTGGTACCACCACTTTATGAACCAATTTGGAATGGGGTCATTATAAATATTTTCATAGATTTTAATAAACCAAGAATGTTTCTTATTATTATTTTCATATAAGAAAATCTGAGTATGGGCTTCAATATAATCCCAATAATTATATTTATATTTCACTTGGGTTTCAGGAATTATAAATTCCCTATTATTCAAAGTTGATAACCCCCATTCTTCTGCTGTTATAATCTTTTTTATAATGATCTTACTAAAATTGTAAATTTTACTACCCTGATAAGGGTAAAAATGTTTAATGTCACAAGTACCAGAAACTTTCAAAATAGTTTCATAGTACATGTGTGGCTTATAAGCTCCATTAGCATGAATATAAATTCCATTATTAGGAGATTCTGTATTCAGATATCTTTTGATCAATTTCCATGGATCTTTTCCCCATTGAAGATCCTTATCTTCTATGAGAAATAAAAGTTCCTTTTTATTATGAACTTTGTAATTTATAATATGATCCTCGGCAACAACAATGTCCACATATGATGCGGACGTGTTTTCTGTAGAAGAGGAGGATTCTGCCTTTTCTTGTTCAAGAAATTTTTGGAATTTATTAAATAAGACCGGATTATGAGAAAGGTCTACAATATTATCTGAGTATAGGGTCTTATTACCCATTTGAGAAAGGATATGCCTTCCTCGACCTCTGCCATGCATTCAAGTAGCACGAGAGGGATATCCCCTGCCTCGGCCTCTATTAGTATCCCGTGGTATCATCCTGTATAAATTCACGAGAGAGAAAATCAGGAAGATTATTATCTGTCCCCTTTTTATAAACAATATCAAAATCAAATGGAGCTAAATTAGCTTGCCATCTAGCATACATTTGCTTAGAGACATCATGTTTAAAATCTTTATTAAACATATATTTTGCTGCTTGACAATCAGTTCTGATTATAAATCTCTGATTTTATAAATCATCTTGAAATTTTAAAACACATTTCAATATAGCTAATATTTCCTTAGCTACTGTGGCATAATTTCTCTGACTATTAGACTATTTTCCTGAATGATATCGAACTAGTTTTTCTGTCTTATCATCAGGACATATTTGTTTTAATATGCCTCCGTATCCTATGTCAGAGGCATCTGTTTCAACAATTTTAACCCAATTGGGATTAGCTAATATAAGACATGGTAAAGATGTAACTTTTTCTTTAATTTTCTGGACTGTCTTAGTATGTTCATTAGTCCAGGGTTTAGGTTTATCTTTTAGTCTATCATATAAAATGGCAGTATCATATGCTAAGTTCTTATAATAAGGTAGAATATAATTCAATCTTCCCAAAAACCTTTGTAATTGGGTTTTATCTTTTATTTCATCAGGAAATTTAGAAGCAAAATCTATACTTCTATCTATGGGAATTATTTTTCCTTTTTCAATATTATGCCCTAAAAATCTAATATTAGTCTGAAATAAGACCATTTTAGATTATGATATAACAAATCCATTAGTTCTTATAAGCTTCTTAAATATATCTAAATGATTGAAATGTGATTGAATATCTTTAGAAAATACTAAAATATCATCAATATAAACAATAATAAAATTGCTATAAGGAATAAAAACATCATTCATAATTTGCTGAAATTCAGACGGTGCATTTTTTAATCCAAAAGGCATAACTTTCCATTCATAATGTCCTATTGAAACATTAAAAGTTGTTTTATATTGATCTGATTCTTTTATTTGAATCTGCCAGTATCCTGATTTTAAATCAAACTTAGAAAATATTAGTGCATCAGATAACCTATCTAATAAATCCTTTTTATTAGGAATAGGATGTCTTATCCATTTTAAGACTTTATTCAGAGGTTTATAATTTATAACTAACCTAGGTCTTCCTCTTTCAATTTCATTATGCTTATTTACATAAAATCCTGTACATGACCATGGTGATTCAGACTGTTTTATTAAGCCTTTTTCTAATAACATACTTATTTCTTGTTTACATAACTCTAAATATTCAGAGTTCATTTGACACGGTCTTGCCTTTGTCTTAATCATAATTTTTTCATCAAAATCATCCTCATAAGGAAGACTTATAATATGCTTCTTTCTATCCCAAAAAGCATTAGGATGTTCATTACAAATTTCATTAGAGAAGGTATTATAAACACTTTTTATTTTTTCTTGTAATTTAATATTATTCTGCAAAGTGTCTTTAATAGAAAAAGAGTTAATTTCAAATTTTCAAAAATTAATTTGATTATTTTTTCTATTAATTAAATCTTTTAATTCATTTATAAATCTAGTATTAGGTTCAGTTATAAACTGAAAACTTACATTTTTCTTATTATAAGTACCTGTAATCTTATCAGTATTAATATACGTGATAGGAAATATCTTTTTTATAAAAGAAGTGCCTAATATTAATTGACTAGTATTATTTTTGGCTATTAAAAAACTTTCTGGAATACATATGTTATTATTGCAAATATAACCTTTAGATAATTTATAATTTATATCTAAGGCTTTACCACCTGTATGTCTTACTATATGAGTAGATTTGTCAAAAATATCTAGTAGGAACTATTCCTTCTTGTATAACACTTACATCTGCGCCACTATCAAAAAGAGCAACTAATTCAATAGTAAAAGAGTTATCTATTAATAATTTTATCTTAACATGAAATCTAAAAGAAGTGATTAAATTTAATGATCCTAGGAAATTTTCATTTCCTGTATCTTCTATTAACATATCATAATCTAATTTAATATGATCTTTCTTTTCTAAATAAGATACTCTTTCATCTAACGTCTCATTTAACTTTTTTAAGATTTTTATCTCACCTTTAAGATTATTAATCTCTTTTCCTAAATCTTCTATTGTTGTAGGAAATCTTTCTATAGTACTGTGTTTATTTTTTAATATTTTATAGACTTCAGAAATAGTATAAGGATTCTGGTTTTCTTCTAATTTGTTATTAATCTGACTAGTTTCTGGAATATCATCCATCTGTTCTATTATTCTAGATCTCAATTCCTGATCTTTTATGGATTTGAGGAATTCTAAAATATTATGATTTGTTATTACATTAACATCTAAGTCTAAGTCTTGAAATTGTGATAAAATTTTATAATACTCTTCATTTTCACTATTAGTGTCTTTTTGTTCTATATTATTACAATTACATTCCTGTTCACCTTCTGAACTGTTCATTTCTTCATTGTCAGATATTTCTGACTCATACTCAGAATCTGTAGTTACTATCTGAAGTAATTCTTCTTTAATTTCCTTATCTATCTCTAGACTATTAATTTTCTTTTTCATTTTACATTTATTAGCAAAATGTCCTTTTTGTTTACACTTATAGCATGTAATATTATTCATGTCTTTCTTATTACGTCTTTCTAGTTTTCTATATTCTTTTTTATTCTTTTTATCTTGAGAATATTTTCTTTTTTTATATTTATATCTAAGATAAGTCCTATAATTCTTTTCCTGTATTATTTTCTTTTCCTTAGATGGCATATTCATTCCAAATTGACTACAAAACTGTCCTAATTGACGTTTTTCATTTAATCTTTGATTTTTAATTTGTTGATTTAATTTAATTTCATTACATAAGGCCAAACCTTCTTGTATGCAAATTCCTATTAATTTCCCATAAGTATAAATTTCATAGGGTATAGTCATCCTATCTTTCCTTAAAATTTTTTTAATTCTTTCTGCAAATAGGTGTGGTAGTCCATCTATAAATTTAGACTTCCAATGATTACTATTACTATTATTTAATTTCATAACTCTATTAAGAAAAGAATCTTTACACCACCTAAAATCTGAAAGTGTCTTACATCGCAGGTTTTGTAATAAGGTACGAATATTTTCAGCATTATCTGAAATCCTACCTGTAAAATGTTCTAGGATAGTTACTATTAAGGTATAAACCGCATTTTCAATCGGCTGAGAGGTTGATTCCTCCATTTTAACTGTTTTAAATATTTCATCTTTATTTTGTGGGGTCAAATAATTATCCCACCAACCTTTAAGTTGACCAGTAAAACCTGAAACTATCATTTTAGCGATACCTACATCAGTATTACCATTGGTTTTACAAATGCTACTATACATAAGCATTCTATGGGCTTGATTATAAATCTGTTTTTCAGTATACCCGTCTATATTCCATTCATATATGCATTTACCATTATAACTGTTATTAAGTACATATTCTTGTTCTTCATGTAAAATATCCATTGGAGAGGGTCTATTATAGTAATATAGTCTCTGAGTTGGTTTATAAGCAAATTTTTTATCAGTAAATTTACCTATCTTATTTATTTCATCTGTATTATTATTAGCTGTATCTTTTAGTTGTATTTCGAGTGCTTCAAATTCTTCTTCTAATGTATTAATTTTCAATCCTTTAAATTTTTCATCAAGTAATTTTTCTAATTCTGAAATAGATTTTAACTTGAAATCTTTTATTTCAGGCGGTGGTTGAAGTGTTGGAGTCACTATTACCTATTCCTTAGAAGAGGATTCGTCAGGAGAAAACTTCTGTAATCTATGTATTATTTGATCTAATCTATGATGTAAAGATATAATCTGTTCGCCTAAAACATTCAAATAAATATTTGTATAATTATTCTGTTCTATAATTTTATTCATCTGTTTAACAGTAATTACCAATGTATCATTATCAAATAATTTAACAAAAGCAGAGAAATTTAATACATGATTCTCCTTTTCTAATTTAAAAGGTTGTTGAGGAGGAAATATTTCCTTCAAAGTATGACCATTTAGAAGTTTATAATCTCTTTCTAAAACACAAATACATGGTTCAATATAATTTGAAATAAACCATGGAACGAAAGGAAATAAAATATTATGTTGCGATAGAAAAGCATAAAACTGATCAGAAATATTATTCTGTTCATTTAAAGAGAAATTAGAAAAAAAAACCATGTTCTAAATGATTTCCATATGTCTTTATTAAATTCTTCTTTAACCTGATTTCTGGCTAAAGATCCAGGACTGAAATCTATTTTATTCATATGGGAAAAGCCATTTCAGACTCAGTTATTTCTTCGTCTTTACCTGTATTATAAATACATTTAACAATATTATGCTTATTTTTAACTAGTCTATCAACATAATTATCAGTATCGTCACTAATCTGAGAGGTAGAAACTCTATAAGGTTGTGAAACAGAATGTCTAGGTATCACAGATATATCATCTTTGCTATCTAGCGGTGATATAAAATGAGAAGAGTATGATCTGGATAAGTTAGATCTATTATCTAATAAAAATGGATTATTCTGCATTTTTATGTTAATTTTTCCTTCAGGAATCTGTTCAATATAATCAATGTCACTATTAATTTGTGGCTGTTTATTACTGACTCTTTCTATTGTCCATTGTTCTGGAATAGGTATTTCATTCCATTTAATAGTTCTTCTTTTTATAATTTTAGATTTATTAAAATTAGTTTCTATCAATATTGTTTCATCTATTTTTTTATCTACTAATCTACAATTAGGATTCAACGTTTTTAAAGGTTTATAATAAATTCTATAACATACACATATTAATTCAGAACCAGGCATATAGTTATATCCATGGGTTTTAACATTTAATGTTAAGGCATTAAATAATAAAAATAAACATAATTCCTAATATTAATTATAATATGAATTTTTTAATTAAAAAATTATAATATGAAATAATAATATTATTAATTATTTTTATTTTTATTATTTAAGAAAATAAAAATATAATTAATAAAACACTAAATCACATCATTATAAATATTGTAAGGATTGAATTTTTCATAATAATATACTTGCATGTGGAATATATGCCGATGTTCAGTATAACCAAAGTAGACTTTGGACAATAACTTAAATCGCCAAGGTAGATTAGTGGAGGTTTTAATTTTTGCCATAGAAATATTTTGACAACACTGTGTGTCACCAAAATTTTATTTTGTCAAACAGTATAATAACCATTAACTTTTTGTTTAAATTTTCAGCCTATTGTCAATGTTTTAGTCCAAACCAATATTATTTAGTTAAAATTTGTAACTACGGGTTGATGATATACCGAACATTGGTAACGGTGTTAACTATATTGAATCTGATGCGACTGTTATTCATTGATATTTCAAACAAAAATATGCTTAACCTATGCGAATTCTAATTTGATGAATTTTTTTTTTCAACACAAAAAGTGCATGAATTTCAGTTGCTTTTACGTATTCCAAATCAACAATTTTAATTTTTACTCTAGTTACCATCATTGTTGTATCTCAAAAAGGATAGTAGCAATTAATTTTTAATCTAATAATGCATATTCAAAGGTGAAATTTGATAAGCCCCAAATAAAATTGGGAAGAAAAAGCATCTACATAGTATGTTTTTGCAAATTTATCCGAATGAAATATATCATACACTACAAATGCCAACCAACCATTACCATTAAACAAAGTCTACTTTTAAATCAGTCATACACAAACATAAGGATAAAACACTCCTCCAGTGTCTTTGACGCTGGAGAGATAATATGTTTGAACCACCGTGGAGAGATAATATGTACCCAGAATATGAGCCTTTCTCCTCCAGTGTCTTTGAAGCTGCGCCTGCATCAAGTGAATGTAAATGAGGAAAGTGTTAGGAAAATTTGCATAAAAGACGAAAAAGTACTTTGAGGAGAAATTAGCATCAAATAAAACTCCAGAATTACAACAACAATTTAAGCACGGTATTATGATTACCCAATTAAAATTCAAATGACCGACCCAAATTATTCATATCTTAAACTATCATAAAGCAACCAAAGAAGCCTTTACCAGCAGGCACTATCGTCCCTCTGGCCACGAATTGCAATGGTATGGAAAAAACAATGACAAAAGCCTTTAGTTTTGATCCAATGACAAAAGGGATTTTGACTATGGAAAAAACAATATCTCATTAGACTTAAACAATTGCAATGGTAGTAACAATCACAAGTTTCTAGAAGATACATAGAAGCTAAGTTTCTGAAACACTTCAAAACTAAAGTTGAACATGATCTGTTAGGCAATTAGAAAAGGCAAAAGATGTTCTTATTTGTTGACAGAATATATATGCAGAGCACATTAAATACTTTTAGCCTTAAGGTCTCTCAAGCAACTACTCCCAATCTATATTATGCACTAAAGTACCAAACACATCAATCATGGTTCCATTGCCAAGACTAAAGCACCAAATACATCAATCATGGTTCCATTGCCGAGTCCAAGAAAGAAAATTATCTTTTCGATGAAGGACATAGCAACAGAAGAAACATTCTCCACTAAAGTACCAAACACATCAATTGAACTGAAAAAACATTCTACATCCAACTTCTAAACCTTGGGAATTTATATTATATCCAAATGACGCAGGGCCAAATTCTAAAGCTTTTTCTAGGGTGAGAACAGAAGTTATAATCCACTGATTCTATCTAGTTCAAAATGTAGGGGAAAGGCCCGAAATGCTAAGGCTTTGTAGTTGTGTTTTAAATGCATGTTATCACAAGAAAGAAGTCACAACTAGAAAGCAATTACAAAGCCAAAGAAGTGTTTGCCACCGAGAAGTCTTTTACTCTTCTCCCAACCGTCTCGATCAAATCTGGCCTTCGCTCCTACTCTTTGTGGTAGGAGCGGGAATATCTTTCTCCAGAGAGATATGTAAATAATAGAAACCATACAACTTTAAATATTCAGCATAAAAGTTCCAGAAATATTTATTTCATATTTTCACAGTATAAGCTTTAAATTTTGTCCAGCCAAATTGTATCTTCTTGAAGCCATTCATTGATAACAAATCCTGTAACTGATATTGAAAGCAGCATCAAGAACTGACTATGTTAAATTAAAACCATATTATTCTGGGCTGTTTGTGATGATCAGAATCACTGCTATTATTTATTGAACATGTTTAACTGCACTTGTACTTTGTGCAAATACTACGAGCAAAAAACTAACCTACATAACTACTACGGCTTACTGGTACTCAGTTCTGGGGGCTGCCCTTTTTTCTTTATACAAGTTACTATACGCAATTTCCTTTTTCTTTTTCTTTTTTTCTGTTTCCTTTTTTCTTTTTCTCTGTTCCTTTTTTTTTTTTTATGTTTTATATGCATTTTTTGACATTCTCTAATAACCACCATTCCTTCTTTAATTTAATTCATTCTTCTATGCTCGACTAACTACTTTTTAACTGAAAAGTAATCTATACCACCAAATCTGATACATATAATACCTCGTAAAATGGAAATTTTTAATAACTCCAAACTAGAAAGAAATCAAAGGAATCACCACCCAAAAACAAAAAGGGTTAAGAAACAATCAAGTTAAAAAGTTTCTGACCTTTCCAAAAAAATCCGAACAGCTTCAGATTCACTTTGCTTGGGTGGTTTCCAATGAGTAGTTTCATTTTCAAGCCAACCACTGCTACCCCGGACTCGAAGACCACCGGCTTAGCGTCCCCCGACTTCGCGACCACTGGACTCGACGACCCCCGACTTCGCGACCACTGGACTCGACGACCCCCGGCTTTGCGATCCCCGCCTTCGCGACCACCGCTCGACACAAGGGCTTCGGTTTGTGGAAGAGAAGGAGACCCGATTTGGGGGATTTGGGGTAGCAGCGGCTAGTGTTTTGGTAGAGGGAGGGATGGAATCGTTAGGACATCGGTTGTGGAAGATAACCGATTTGGGGGAGGGGGTTGGTTTGGGTTGGGGGGAGGGGTGTAGGGTTTTTTTTTACATAAATTTGTATGAGGGTATTTTAGGTATTTTCATATTTGTTGATTTAAATATTAAAAAAGATATTTAGTGTATTGGTAAGGGCATTATTGTCAGACGGTAACTAGTAATTATTTTTAAGAGGGATTACATGTTTTTTGTTTTTCCAGAACATCCATATTTTCTCTGGATCTTCACAGTTGTTATGATATGTAATTAAGCCGGCGGTTCATGAGTCACCTAATCAGGTCAATCCTCAATAAAAAGTATATACACTCTTTGTTGAGCTAAAAATAATAGTAGTAAATATATAATAAACCGTCTTATATATTTGAGAATTTTACTTTAAAATGAGCGAAAATAAAACATGAGATTAAGTAGGAGGAAATTTCGATAAGCTCCAACGTACTCTTGATTTGATATTAGTTATTTTTTTAAAATTAAAAAAATATCTAAATGTAAGTTATTTGTTTAGTTTTAAATAAACATGTGATTATTTTTATCTATTTATTCTTAATTATTTATCGTTTCTTGAAATATATCTTTTTTTTTATGTATTATGCCAAGTTACGACACCACTATTAAGAAATCGATTGAATATAACATGAATTATATGAAAAAAATATATAATTGGTCATATATAATGACCGTATTACACAATCGGTCATACACTTTTGGAACTTGACAAATTTGGTTATGAATGTTTCAATTAACAAATTTTACACTAATTTAACGGATTTTACACCGTGTTACACATGTCATATGGCAGCCGCGTTGATGCTATGTGGCATAAATTTTAACGGTTGATGAATCAATCGTTAAATTATATTAAAAATATTAAATTATATCAAATGTGTAAATTTTAAAAACGTTTAGGATCATATTTGTCGAGTTCTAAATGTGTATAACTAATTATGTAACATAGTTATTATATAAGACTAATTGTATATTTATTAAAATTTGCAAGACTGTATAATAAATTATTACTTTCACAATACTATATGTATTTAATAAAAAACAACTTATAATATAAAATGGAGGCATAGATCGTTAGCATTAGTCCCCGTTGAAGGGGAAAAAAAAAAAAAACCTAATTACCTTATTAGAATTGTGCAAATTTTATATGGAAATTTCACGACAGGTGTGATTATTATAAATAAATTAATAATTATTTTACTAATTATCAATTAATTTTGTATTGAATTCTTATATTAAATCGTAAATTTAACAATAGTAATGATTGATTCGAAAACTCATACTTATAAATTAGAATGACTAATATAAATAATAAAAAGAAGTCCAGTGTAAAGAATAGTTGATATTCATAACTTCTATTTATAGCCCACTTTTTATTATTTATAACACTATTTTTAAAGTTTATTATTCAAAATGCCCATATAACAAAAAAAAAAAAAAAAAAAAACTCAACATTCTTTCTTATTTATTCTTCTCATTTTTCAAACTTCACCACCAATACACTACCCTCACATTCAATTTCACTTCCTCTTTTACTAATTCTTTTCAAGTTGTGGTTATAAAACATGAAACCTTATCACCATACCATCATAAGTTCTTTCAATTGAACTAAAATAGTTATATTTCACGAATTTTAAAATCTCGATCAACACTGATAATGAACCTCCGATGTGGGGAAAATTTATGCATAAAAAGTTTAATTAAAAACCTTGTGAATTCTGAAATAATTATTTATACTAAGTGCATAACATATTCTCATAATGAGATAATAATATAATAGAATTTGTTCATAATTACATATATATATATATATTTATTTTATCCATTTTTTTGGAATTATTTTCTTCTCTCCAATACCACTTAATAATGGTTAGAGCCACTATGAGGCAATTCACGCCGTCATCTTCTTTTTTCAGCCATACCCAAATCTTAACAATGTCCTCGTCATCTTCCTTGTCTTCTCTACAATAACAGTAACAGGAAGAACCGCTTCAAGAAATGCTATATTTTTCACAAAAATAAGCCATTTGATATAGATAATAACGATGATCACGAGGATGGAAATTAAAATTATTGTTGCGATCATGCCCATGGAGACGGCTGTGATGGTGATGGTACTAGTTCTAGTAATTGATCGGGGTTTCATTCGATTAACACAAGTAGTTGTTCATTAATTTTTTACAAAAAAAAATTGATTATTTTCCTCTCTCATTTTCTCATTTTTTTAATCTTTTTACTTTTCTAAAAAATACTGTATGTGTGAGAATTGTTCTTATAATTGTTATTATATGACTAAATATGTTTAAAATAATTAAGATAGTATTTATTTTACTGGGATAAAAAATATATATTCATTTTATTGATTTTTAAATTATTAAAATTATTAAAAAGATAATTTGAAAAAATTATTTTAAAAATATGATTATAAATAATAAAAAATAAACTACAAAGATTACTACCCCATTCATAAATGTAGGTCGTATAACCCGAGGCACATTATTTCAAAATAAATTGATTCATTTATATTGTCGTAAATTACACTAGTTGAAATAATTAATGGTTCGAAAATGAGCAGGCAACCGTGGCAGTGGTGGTTGATGCAATATTTGGGCCTTGAGGCGGGCCCTGGAGAAGGATAAATGTTGGGGATTAAAATTCACAATACGACTAGAGCCATGTTTTAGTGTTACTGCTGAGGATCGATCCCCTCCAACTAAGGGTGTAAATCGGTCGGTTTGGCCGGTTTGAAGGTTAAAGTACCGGCCAAACTAATAACTACGGTTTGACAAATTTTCAAACTAAGTAGGCCAGATAAATATGCCAAACCAAGTCGGTCAAACCATATTTAGACGGTTTGGTTCGGCCGGTTTGGACGGTTTCAAACAAATTTACGTTTTATTTCAAAAAAACAAGTACACACAAATACAATAATTGGAGCTTCTATATTTTGTAACACATCAATGGAAACTATCATTTGAAAGTGGTAACTACCCAGCCAGTCAATGAAAATATATCCGAATATAGACTATCAAAAGGGGATTTATGGATCGTATCATAAAAATGAAAAATTATGTCCAATTTGAATCGATCTCAGGCGATCCCCCATTACTGCTACTTTGATCTGATGTCAAGTATTTGCTGATCTGATGTCTATATAATCCTGATCTGATCTCCCTTGTCAAGTATGTTTTAGTTCTAGTGTATGATTTTTTTTATATTCTTGATCTGATATCTATAGTCTGTTGATCTGATGTCAAGTATTCGTTGATTTGATGTCTATATAATCCTGATCCGATCTCCCTTGTTAAGTAGGTTTTAGTTCTAGTGTATAATTTTTTTATATTCTTGATCTGATATCAATAGTCTGTTGATCTGATGTCAAGTATTCGTTGTTCTGATGTCTATATAATCCTGATCTGATCTCCCTTGTTAAGTATGTTTTAGTTATAGTGTATGATTTTTTTTATATTCTTGATCTGATATCTATAGTCTGTTGATCTGATGTCAAGTATTCGTTGATCTGATGTCTATATAATCCTGATCTGATCTCCCTTGTTAAGTATGTTTTAGTTCTAGTGTATGATTTCTTTAATATTCTTGATCTGATATCTATAGTATGTTGATCTGATGTCTAGTATTTGCTGATCTGATGTCTATATAATCCTGATCTGATCTTGTTAAGTATGTTTTAGTTCTAGTGTATGATTTCTTTTATATTCTTGATCTGATATCTATAGTCTGTTGATCTGATGTCAAGTATTCGCTGATCTAATGTCTATATAATCCTGATCTGATCTCCCTTGTTAAGTATGTTTTAGTTCTACTGTATGATTTCTTTTATATTCTTGATCTGATATCTATAGTCTGTTGATCTGATGTCAAGTATTCGCTGATATGATGTCTATATAATCCTGATGTGATCCCTTGTCAAGTATTCGCTGATTAATTAAATATATTTATTATATATATTAAATTAAAAACGGCCGGTCCGGCCGAAGTGGCCGATTTTATTACTGAAACTGTCGGTCGAACTGTATTTATCGGTTTTAAAATTTTTAAACCGACCCAACCGTATATATATTTTGAGACCGGCCAAACCGGCCAAACTTAACCGGTTTGGCCGGTTTGGCAGAACCAATTTCACCCCTACCTCAAACTAGCGCCATGTTTGGGACAAATTTAATTGTACCAACACTAGACAATACTATCAAATTCACAATACGACGACGTCGATGGGTGGAGGATGATGTGCTTGCTCGAAGTTGAACGGTGGGTGTTGGGCGCCTGTCATTTCTCAGGGGAAACTGGCAAACGTGGCAGAACCCGCCAGATGGCTACTACACCCTTTCCAAATCCTGCCATACACCTCATAATGCGGCAAATTATATCCTACTCCTAGGAGTAAACCGGCCGGTTTACTCCTAGGAGCATTATGAATAGCAAGCAGCCGCATCCAAAGCCTGGCCCCCTTTCTCTCTTTTTCTCTCTCCCCCTTTCTCTCACCACCAATACAATTGTGAGCTACTACACTTCTATTTCCTCACGCCCCTTGTCTCTCTCTCTCTCTCTCTCTCTCTCTCTCCCTCTCTTTCTTTCTCCTCCCACCACATAAACGAGAAATAAGAGGGCAACAAAAAAGATGGCGTCGCCACCAACACTCCCGATCTCAAATCCATCCACCGCTTCCTCCGCCGCTGGTGGCACGGGCGATCTAGGGGCCCAATCCCAGCCCCCCATCGCTACCCCCGCCTTCTGTTCCTTCATCAACCGCCTCTCCTCTTCCGCCCGCCAAGGTTTCGCTCAACGCCGACCCTGGTCCGAACTTTGTTTTTGGGTAAACATTCTTACCAATCTTGAGGGCTACTGTGTACTGGTGGTGTTGCAAAGTTTTTTTTTTTTTTTTGGTAAAAAAAACCTTTTTGAACTATTTATGTAAACTGAGGGTGCTGAACTACTTATGTAAACTGAGGGTTCTGAACTACTTATGTAAATTGAGGGTTCTGAACTACTTATGTAAACTGAGGGTGCTGAACTACTTATGTAAACTGAGGGTGCTAAACTACTTATGTAAACTGAGGGTTCTGAACTACTTAAGTGAACTGAGGGTTCTGAACTATTTATGTAAACTGAGGGTGTTGAACTACTTATGTAAACTGAGGGTTATGAACTACTTATGTAAACTGAGGTTCTGAACTACTTATGTAAACTGAGGGTGCTGAACTACTTATGTAAACTGAGGGTGCTGAACTACTTATGTAAACTGAGGGTTCTGAACTACTTATGTAAACTGAGGGTGCTAAACTACTTATGTAAACTGAGGGTTCTGATTAAACTCGACTGTGTGCTTTATGTAAACTCGAATGTGTATTTAAGGGCACTATAGTGTTATGTAAACTAGGGGTGTAAATGAACTGAGCCGCTCGTGAGCTATTCGCAAGCCGACTCAGTCAAAGCTTGGCTTGAGTTCGGAGTTGACCGAGCTCGAGCTCGGCTCGTTAAGGTAACAAGCCAAGTTCGAGCATGTAATATATAGGCTCGTTAGGCTCGTCGAGCCTAACGAGCTTATATATTATATATATTTATTTATTGGGACTTGCTATTTGTATCCAAAAAAAAAATCAAAATAATTATGAAATGACCAAAATGGCCTTATGAAGGAAAAAGGTAGAAAATGGCTAAGTAAATGTCGAAAATTTTTGGTGCGTTTTTTGTCCCGTACTACAATATCAGTTTTTTTAGACATTTTTGGACGTGGTCCTAGTGTTTTGAGACGTGGTGCTACTTGTTCTGAGACGTGGTATACTGTCTTTGTGAAAAAAATCAGTTTAAATTCACATGAATGGATGTAGACATTTTTTGACGTGGTTATAGTTGTTCTGAGTCTGAGACGAGTTGAGATGTTTTGTGCAAAAAAATCAGTTTAAATACACATGCATGGATGTAGACATTTTTGGACGTGGTTCTAGTTATTTTTGACGTTGTTCTAGTGTTATGAGACGTGGTGGACTATCTTTGGGGAAAAAAATCAGGTTAAATTCACATGAATGGATGTAGACGTTTATGGACGTGGTTCTAGTTGTCTTTGACGTGGTGGGTTGTCTTTGTGAAAAAAATAGCTTAAATTCACATGAATGGATGTAGACGTTTCTGGACGTGGTGCTAGTTATTTGAGACGTGGTTCTAGTGTTATGAGACGTGGTGGACTATCTTTGTGGAAAAAAATCAGTTTAAACTCACATGAATGGATGTAGACGTTTATGGACGTGGTTCTAGTTGTCTTTGACGTTGTGGGTTGTCTTTGTTGAAAAAATAGCTTAAATTCACTTGAATGGATGTAGACGTTTCTGGACGTGGTGCTAGTTATTTTTGACGTGGTGCTAGTGTTTTGAGAAGTGGTGGTCTGTCTTTGTGAAAAAAATCAGTTTAATTTCACATGAATGGATTTAGACGTTTATGAACGTGGTTCTAGTTGTCTTTAACGTGGTGGGTTGTCTTTGTGAAAAAAATTGCTTAATTTCACATGAATGGATGTAGACGTTTCTGGACGTGGTGCTAGTTATTTTAGACGTGGTGCTAGTGTTATGAGATGTGGTGGACTATCTTTGGTGAAAAAAATCAGTTTAAACTCACATGAATGGATGTAGAAGTTTATGGACGTGGTTCTAGTTGTCCTTGACGTTGTGGGTTGTCTTTGTGAAAAAAAATCAGTTTAAATTCACACGAATGGATGTAGACGTTTCTGGACGTGGTGCAAAAAAAAAAAAATCCATGAAGTCACTGTTAATAGGTACCACGTCCCATTACGTCAGAAAAATCAATAGCGCCACGTCTGAAAACATACACAAAAAATTTATTATTCTTTCATAAATACAGACAACAAAGACATTGTTTATCTACTAAATTCCATAACAAATACTGAAACGTCAAGTATCACAAGAACAAAGTTAATTTTTTCAGAAAAATAATTGACAAACAGACGCGCAACGTCCACTATAGTAGGTACCACGTCCAGATACGTCCGGAAAACAGTATGGCCAAGTCCGAAAACACACAAATAATTTATTATTTTTTCACAAATAAAACAACTAACACATTGGTTTTCTACTAAATAACATTACATATACTGCAACTTCCACTATCACAGACACAGTTTTAGTTTTGTCCAAAAAAAAAAAATGGCAAACAGACGAGCTAAGTCCACTAAGGTAGGTACCACGTCTTTATACGTCCGAAAACAGTAGCGCCACGTCCAAAAACAGTAGCGTCACGTCCGAAAACACACACAATTATAATTTCAGTACAAGCACAGATAAAAAACACAATGAAACGTCCAGTAAACACCAATATATCATATTTGATAGTAATAGAGCATTATTTTAAGGGTAATACACGATTATAGCATCATAATATACAACCAAAATCACTGTTGTTCCATTACATATGAAGTCACTGTTAGCAAAAAAAATAAATAAACAAAAAATTTAGCAACTTCATGAACCCTCTCGTACACTTGTTGTTCTGCTCAATATTCTTCTTCAGGAACAGGAACCTTGGGATGCTCTGTTAAAATCCATGTAAACTCTTAGAATGCACAAATAAGAGAAGCTAAAAAAATATAGGATTGAGCTTACTTTGATGAAATAGTAGACATTGGAAGATAAATTTCTTGATAGGTCTTATCCTTCTGTAACAAAATAACAAATATAAAGAAACAGTGTTACCAACTTAGTAAATAAATGAAATGAAACTAATCAACTTTATTAGTAAAATTTACTTTCATCTTGTGTTTAATTCCATTGGAGTATCTAAGCCAATCCCCTCCACAAAGTAAGACCTGCACTGTCCCAGGGGAAAGTGAGGCACGATAAGAATCAATCACCCTTGTCCCCGCACTGAATGTTGCTTCAGAAGCCACTGAACTTACAGGGATAGCTAAAATATCAGCTGCCATCTTAGATAATATAGGATACTGTATCCTATTCATCTTCCACCACTCTAAACAAGAAAAATTTTCAGGAATCTCATTGTTCTTGAGTTGTGGCTTTTCTAAATAGTCTACCAATTCAGATTTTTTAGGCTCCACGGTCTCAATTTGTGCACAATATTCATCAAAATCATCCCACTTACCGCACGAGGAAAGGTGCTGCTGATCTTCAAAACTACTAACAGAACCAAAACTATCAGAATTCGCCGGAAGTAAACTTCTACTAGAAGTATTTTCAACCACATACCCTTCATAAAGCCGATGAAGTGCATATTTCACCTTATAAATGTTGTCTTGTGCCTCACCCCCAGAATAGAGTTTAGGAAAACAAAATTCAACAGCAAGCATTTTTATTGTTGGATCAAGCACTGCAGCTATAGCCATTAACAAATTACACTCCCCCCAATATTTGTCAAACTTATCTTTCATCTTGCCAACTAATTCTCTAATGAAATCATCTTCATGATAAGCATGCTTGTCCAATGTTGATTTAATTTTTTGAACTTCTTTAAGAAACAAATTGGAGGTAGGATAGTCAGTACCTGAAATGATATGAGTTGCTGTCCAAAAATTTTCCAAAATAGAGCAAATCTTTTCAGCTTTATCCCAATCTTCTTTTAAAGGGCAGCAACAATAATTTAGATCACGTTGGCTCAGCATTTCAAAAACCTCCCTAAACTTGAGGGCGCAACTCAACATCTCAAAGGTAGAGTTCCATCTTGTCTTGAAATCACGAATCAATTTTCTCTCTTTCAATGATAATTGTTGTGCAATCTCTGTAAATTGTAGACGTCTGACCTCTGAACGATTAACATATTCCACGCTTTCTCTCACATCTTCAATAAGATCTCCAATCTGCTTCAATCCATCCTGAACACATAGGTTCAATATATGTGCACAACAACGCACATGAAATAGCTTTCCTCCACATGGCAAAACTCTTGACTTTTGAATGGTATTCTTCATATTTTCAAGAGCAACATTATTACTAGAAGCATTATCAACAGTAATACTGAATACCTTTTTCTCAATATCCCAATCCTTCATGCATTTGAATAATGCATCACAAATTTGGATACCTCCTCTTGGTGGTGGAATGTTGATGAAGCTTAAAACTCTCTTCTGCAATTTCCAAGAGAAGTCAATCCAGTGGCCAGTAACAACCATGTATTCAATCTTTTGATTTTTTGATTTCCAGCAATCCGTAGTCAAACTTATCTTGCTAACTCCCGCAAGACTTTTCTTTAACTTATTCTTTTCAATCTCAAATATTTTGTAACAGTCAGCTCTACACGTGTTTCTAGAAATTTTTTTCCACTCTGGATGTCCTCGCTTCATCATCAAGTTAAATCCATCCTCTTCCAAAATGGTAAATGGATGCTCATGCATCATAATCCAATGGGAAGCTGCCTATCTCATTTGTTCCATGTCAAACTTACCAGAATGCAGAAGAGACATAGAAGTTGATGGCAAATCAGTTGGCATAAAATTCAACTTTTGTTGTTCAGAAGCTACCTTCAAATTCAGTTTTCTCTTCACACATCCATCTTTGTGTCTCAACAAACTACTTGTGGCCCCTGAAGTACAAACAAGTATAGTATGACAATGGAGACATTTTGCTTTCTTCTTCCCATCCTCTATGCATTCTTCAAAATCATCCCAAACTTTTGAAGTTTTCTTCCTTTTATTGGTTTGAAAAACCTCTTCATTTTCTACTGAGGTATCTTTCTGCTCCCCAAAACCATGTGATCTTGCTGAATTCAACTCCATATCTCTCATATTGTTGGTTTGATTTTGAAGTTCATCATCCATCTTGTTACTTTCTGCAACACCATTAGCACTTGTAATTAGGGGAGGAGGATTTCCTGTACTCATAATGACAAACTCAACTGCAAGACAAAAAATTCAAGATCTCAAAGGTTTAGCCAAATAAAAAAATAGAATGCAAGAATAAAATTCAAGATCACAAGACACCGGAAGGCGGTGGTTCGCGGTGTAGACACGGTGACGGCAAGGGTTTATACCCAATCGAAATCCGACTAACAAAATCAACACCAATCGGTGGGTTTTGCTCGCAAGTATATGAGGAGTATTCCAATGGTGACGTGCGACCCGAAACACGGCCAGAGTGGTCAGAAATGGTATCGCGAAGCGACGGGGAGAGAGAAAATTGGGCAGAGAAGAGAGGGATAAGGGCTAGGTTTTACTCTAGGGGAGACGGGGATTCTTTTAGGGGGTTTGTGAGGCCAAGCTGACGCTAGAGAAGACGGAAACGGCGGCGGTTTGTGGCGGCTCAGCGAGGAAATGGAGGGAGAAATGAATTAGGATTAGGTTAAAGGATAGTTAATTGCCTACAAAACGAAAAATTTTAAAAATATTAAAAATATTTAATATTATAAAATAAATTAACACGTTATGGGACGTAACTGGACATTTCTGGATGTGGCTGGACGTAGCGGGACGTAGATGGACGTATCTTGACGTGGCGATAGTTATTTTGGACGTAGAGAGACGTGGTAGACTATGTCCTGTGAAAAATTCAGCTAAAAGTCACACGCATGGACGTAGACGTTTCGGGACGTGGTGCTAGTGATTTTTGACGTGGTGCTAGTTGTGCTGACACGTCTACATCCATTCATGTGAAATTAAACTGATTTTTTTCACAAAGACAGTCTACCACGTCTCAGAACAACTAGCACCACGTCTCAAAACACTAGAACCACGTCCAAAAACGTCTACATCCATGCATGTGAATTTAAACTGATTTTTGCAGAAAACATCTCAACTCGTCTCAGAACAACTAGAAACACGTAAAAAAAATGTCTACATTCATTCATGTGTATTTAAACTGATTTCTTTCACAAAGATAGTCTACCAAGTCTCATAACACTTGCACCACGTCTCAAAACACAAGAACCACGTCCAAAAACTTCTACATCCATGCATGTGAATTTAAACTGATTTTTGCACAAAACATCTCAACTCGTCTCAGAACAACTAGAAACACGTAAAAAAAACGTCTACATCCATTCATGTGTATTTAAACTGATTTTTTTCACAAAGACAGTCTACCACGTCTCAGAACAACTAGCACCACGTCTCAAAACACTAGAACCACGTCCAAAAACGTCTACATCCATGCATGTGAATTTAAACTGATTTTTGCACAAAACATCTCAACTCGTCTCAGAACAACTAGAACCACGTAAAAAAAACGTCTACATCCATTCATGTGTATTTAAACTGATTTTTTTTCACAAAGACAGTCTACCACGTCTCATAACACTAGCACCACGTCTCAAAACACTATAACCACGTCCAAAAACGTCTACATCCATGCATGTGTATTTAAACTGATTTTTGCACAAAACATCTCAACTCGTCTCAGAACAACTAGAAACACGTAAAAAAACTTCTGATGTGGACCAAAATGTGCATAATCTATTATCTAAGGGTTTTGAAAAGATAAAACAAATAAAACGGCTATACAATTCTCAGAAATGATCATGATCTCATATCTAAGAGTTG
This sequence comes from Knoxia roxburghii, assembly GCA_030378225.1. Lineage (NCBI taxonomy): Eukaryota > Viridiplantae > Streptophyta > Magnoliopsida > Gentianales > Rubiaceae > Knoxia > Knoxia roxburghii. The sequence goes on from CM059424.1 coordinate 22,850,330, forward strand.
TAATGAGATAAAACAAATAAAATGACCATTCAACTCTTAGAAATGTTTATGATATCTGATGTAAGTGTTTTGTGAATATAAAACAATTAAAATGACCATATTACTCTTAGAAATGTTCATGATCTTGTAACTTGTAAGTAGGTGTTATAAATAGATAAAACAACTAAAATGGCCATACAACATCTCAACTCGTCTCAGAACAACTAGAAACACGTCAAAAAAAATGTCTACATCCATTTATGTGAATTTAAACTGATTTTTGCCACAAAGACAGTCTACCACGTCTCAGAACACAAGAACCACGTCCAAAATAACTAGTACCATGTCCAAAAACGTCTACATATATGCATGTGAATTTAAACTGATTTTTGCACAAAACATCTCAACTCGTCTCAGAACAACTAGAAACACGTAAAAAAAACGTCTACATCCATTCATGTGAATTTAAACTGATTTTTGCCACAAAGACAGTCGACCACGTCTCATAACACTAGCACCACGTCTCAAAACACTAGAACCACGTCCAAAAACGTCTACATCCATGCATGTGTATTTAAACTGATTTTTTGCACAAAACATCTCAACTCGTCTCAGAACAACTAGAATCACGTCCATAAACGTCTACATCCATTCATGTGAGTTTAAACTGATTTTTTTCCACAAAGATAGTCCACCATGTCTCATAACACTAGAACAACGTCAAAATAACTAGCACCACGTCCAAAAACGTCTACATCCATTCATGTGAACTTAAACTGAATTTTTTTCACAAAGACGTTTCTGGACGTGGTGCTAGTTGTTTTTGGAAGTGGGGCAAGTTGTTCTGAGACGTGGTGGGCTTTTTTTTTTTTTGTGTATAAATTATAAAATCGTTTTAAATTCACTACTAGCAAGTAGCTTTCACGCACGCGCTCCGTCACTAATACCTCCTCAAATTCCCCTTGCTGCTGCAGTTACCTTTTTCAAAAAAAACTTCCTTCCCCTCAAAAACTTCCATAACCGCAATCGATCAAATTCTTAAAACATCAATTTCGTTTTCTTATTTTCAAAAAATCCATACAAACTTCGTCTCCGACGAAATTTTCGACGAAGAAGACCAAAAAAACACGAGAACACGTTCATTCCATACCGACTCCGTCCTGCTACATTCATCTACGTTCATCGGAACTTCGTTCTTCGACTCCAAAAAAACAACATTCAAGCAAAAAAACAGGTAATACATCGCAAAAATTACTACATCGTAAACTATGAACTATATTTTACTGCAATTAATGGATTTACGAAACCCTATTTTCCCGTATTTGCTGCGTTTGATTTTGGTTGTATATTATGATGCTATAATCGTGTATTACCCTTAAAATAATGCTCTATTACTATCAAATATGATATATTGGTGTTTACTGGACGTTTCATTTTTTTTTTATCTGTGTTTGTACTGAAATTATAATTGTGTGTTTTTGGACGTGGCGCTACTGTTTTTGGACGTGGCGCTACTGTTTTCGGACGTATAAAGATGTGGTACCTACCTTAGTGGACTTTGCTCGTCTGTTTGCCATTTTTTTTTTTTTGACAAAACTAAAAATGTGTCTGTGATAGTGGACGTTGCAGTATATGTAATGTTATTTAGTAGAAAACCAATGTGTTTGCTGTTTTTATTTGTGAAAAAATAATAAATTATTTGTGTGTTTTCGGACTTGGCCATACTGTTTTCCGGACGTATCTGGACGTGGTACCTACTATAGTGGACGTTGCGCATCTGTTTGTCAATTATTTTTCTGAAAAAATTAACTTTGTTCTTGTGATACTGGATGTTTCAGTATTTGTTAAGGAATTTAGTAGATAAACAATGTCTTTGCTGTCTGTATTTGTGAAAGAATAATAAATTTTTTGTGTATGTTTTCGGACGTGGCGCTATTGATTTTTCTGACGTATTGGGACGTGGTACCTATTATAGTGGACGTTGCGCTGCTTTTCCTGTTTTGTTTTGTTTTGTTTTTTTTTCTTCTTATGGTTATTTCCCATGTTAAATGCAGGATGGTTAACAAAACAAAACAAAATAGAAATCTTGTGTTATATGATTGTGATGATGATTTTGTCACACCATCAGCATCAGAAGATGATTCTTCTGCCTCACCAAGCCAGCATGTGTCTCCCACACAAAGTGAAGATGAATCACAAATACCACTAAACCAATATTTGCTGAAAAAAAGAACAGCCAGCCCAAGCCCTAAAATTTCTGAACAAGATCTAGCAACCCTTGTACAAGCAGCAACACTACACATCCTTGAACCTGAAAAACACAAACAGAAACCTCAAAAACAGCAATCCAAAACCAAAAAACAACCAACACAAAAACAACCCGTAGCCAAAAAACCACCAACAAAAAAGCCAACAAAGAGACCAAGAGATGAAATTGAATTAGAAGAAGATGAACTACAACAGAGAAATAAACAGAAAGCCAAAAAAACAGCAACAAAAAAGAATACTACACCAGGTATGAGGATGTGTTCGGACGTTGTAGCCTTTTTCATGACATATGAGGACTTTGTATGTGGGCTAACATTTATTTATTCATTTTCAGAACATGAAGAAGAAGAAGAAGAAGAACATATTAAATTCCAAACAAGGACAACAACTGCTGGATTGTACAAGCTGACTAGAGTGTTGTCCGAGGTTCAAAGAGAGGCAGTAAGAGAGATTGGACTGGGATCATTGCTGGATGTAAATCTAAAACAAGTCCCATGTTCTTTAGGAGAGCATCTCTTGCAGCGTTTTGATCTCTCAAGCATGTCAATCAGATTGCAAAGTGGAAGTTTGAAAATAGAAGAAGAAGATGTCCATCATGTGTTCGAAATACCACTTGGTGGTATTAGGGTTGAAGAATACACACATTATGAAGAACACAATGAAGAATACAAGAATGACATGAACAACTTCCATTCAAAGAATCCAGGAACAATTGACAGGACAACCGGGAAACCAAGAAAACCAACCACCACACAAATTGCAGCCTATATCAAAGCAAACAGAGAATATGCCAATGATAACTTCAAGATTGACTTCACAATCTACATGGCAACAACTCTGCTTTGGGCTTTCCAGGACCTTGGATGTCGACAAGCAATACTGAAGAGCATAAAAAATGTCAATGACATCAGAAATATGAACTGGTGCGAGTTCACAATCAGAGGTTTGAAAGAATCAGTAGAGCTTTGGAAAGAAAAGAGATCCATGTTTAGAGGATCACTCCCCTTCCTTGTGGTAAGTATTTCAAACGTTGTCCACTTTAAATCATCATTTTTTCAGATGTAGCTAACTATAACTTTTTCATTTTTCCAAAGCTACTCTATCTGGACAGAGTCAGACTTGTTGGTGATGCCCTACGTCCAACAAACACCACTCTACTCTCCTATTGGGACATAGAAAAATATAACAAAAGAGAGACAAAGGAGATTAAAAGGTTGGGAGGTTTTGGAAGGGCAAGAATAATTTCAAGAGAAGATCTCCAAAAAGAACAACAACCTGGAGAGCAGCAAGAAGAACAACACCACCACAATGAGCAACATGGAGACCAACAAAAACAGAAGGAACCTGAATACCAACATCAGGTAATATTCAAAATCAAAAAATAATACTTACTCTTATTACTTTTTTTAGACGTATTTGGACGTGGTGGCCATATATAAAGACGTGGTGGCTATATATACAGATGTGGTATATATTATTCACTAACAAATTTGATATTTTACAGCCTGATGATGATGATTATGATGCCGAGATCAGAGATAAAGAAATGCCAGAGATGGAAGATCAGGTAAATTTCAAAATCCAAACAATTTCTCTTACACATTTACTAGACGTATTTGGACGTGGCGACTGTGTACACCGACGTGGCGACTGTGTACACCGACGTGGCGAATGTGTACACAGACGTGGCGAATGTGTACACAGACGTTGCGAATGTGTACACAGACGTGGCGAGTATTAATTCAATCACACTTACACCTGTGTTGTTTATATTTGATTTTGTATAGCCTGTTGAAGCAAAGATCAGAAGCCTGAATCAAGAATTGAATGGATTATCTAAAGGATTGACCAACATTATCCAACTTGTGGACGATACCAAGGAAATCCAAGATAATCCAGCATTGATGATGCTTCATATGATGTGCAAACAAATGGCAAATCTGTTCAAAAATGAGAATAAAGAAATAGTACCATATGAACAATATCAAATTGTACAAAGTCAAGCTGCCACTGAATTTGTTGCACCATTGTTGAGTCAAGTTGAAAAGATGTTCCAGAAGCAACAAGAAGAACTCAACAAGAAGTTTGCTGATACAAACACAGCAACAGCCAATCTGAGTCAAGAACTTACTCCTGCAATACTGAATCAAGTGGATAAGATCCTTAAACAAGAGATGGAGAAGAAGTTTGTAGCATATGAGAAGCCACAGAGTCAAATTCAACAAGAAAACAACAACATTGCTGCAATCCTGACTCAGATTGCAAAGATTGAAAAACAACAACAGGAGACAAACAATCTCCTGAACAAGAGGTTTCAAGAAGTTAAAGATTCTATGCCAAGCTTCAACCTGGGCATAGATTTAACTACTCCAAAGGAGCAAATGCCAATGCCAATGCCAAGGAACCTTGAAAAGGAATATGATGCTTCTCAGGCACAACCAGAGGACGAAATCAGAAAGTAAGTAATACTATCATTCATTTACTAGTATTATAATATTATTACTGATAGGGTAGACGTAAATAGACTTGTCTAAACGTGGTACATTTTAAATGACTACAGAATCATCATGGATGAAGAAGACAAATTCTTTGGAAATAGCAGACACAAAGCCAAATCCAAAGCATCGTCAAATCAAACTTCCATTGGCACTGAGGAGTCCATTCTATTACTACATGAAGGCTCCAACGAAGGAAATGCCAGATTTAAAGCTTTCTAAAAAGGAGGAAATCATGACAAACTTTGCATTCCTTATAAAGGATACAAAAAGAGGTATCCCTTACGAACCTGGGTAAGTACATTCAATTTCCATATTTCAATCATTTGACACAACACATAGTTATCAGGCTGTACACAATTACACAGTCGCCACGTCTGTTTACACAGTATCCACGTCTGTGTACATAGTGACCACGTCTGTGTACACAGTCGCCACGTCCAACTACGTGTTACTAACCACGTCTTACTAACTCTAATATCAATGCAGGCAAACACTTTACAGCTATGGAACCCTGGGACTGACTAGATTAGATTTTCACAACATGTCAATCAATAAGTGGCTATCTAACAGTATGGTAGATGCATGGTGCAACCACATGAACTACATCAGAAGCTTTCCTGGGAAAAAAAGGGACCATACTGATTATAAAAGGTTCTTCTTCACAACAAGATTTTCGGTAAAAACATTTAAATTGGTACTTCTATTCACTTTTACACAAACATTCAGCACTTTACATAAACAACCAACACTTTACAAAAACGAATCAAAATGATGTTTTTATACTAACAAATACCACTTTGAACCAGAAAATAACATTTTACACCAAGAAACAACATTTTGACTAAAGAATCAAAAGTTTACATAAGCCAACAGTACTTTACATAAACAAGCAGCACTTTATACAAACACTATTTTACACAAACAACACCATTTTACACCACCATGCCAGCAAAAATATACGATTTTACATAAAAAAAACACCACATCTTTTGCCAAAACCCTAATTTTTCTTTCATCTTCATGGGCTGCAAACACAACCAAACGAATCCCCTTCTTCAGATCTATAAAACCCTAGTTTTCTTTTCATTTTCGTGGCTGATTTAGGGTTCTCTCAAACCCAAAGAACGGCGAAATTATAAAAAATGGTATGAGTTTTGAAGCTTGAGATGTGGAGAGTATTTTGGAGGTGAGATATCTTCAAAAATCTTCTCGAAATGGCCGGAATCGGTGCGAGAGAAGAAAGAAAAGAGAGAAAATAGGCTGCTGAAGGAGAAGATGAGAGAGAGTGAATAGATTAGGTTTGAGGAGAGAGAGGCTGCTGAGTGTTTATATAAGAGGCTGCCTTATGTTTTGCTTTTTTTTTTTTTACTAGGAGTAGTAACAGTGTATTTACTCCTAGGAGTATAATATACCAACTGTCATAATGCTGCCCACACCTGTACCCTTGACATTTTCTTTTTTCAAAATTTAATTATTTGTAATACCGTTGAGTATTTATTCAAATTAATTAATATTAAAAGGAGCCTGAGATAACCATCCAATTAAAATATATATATTATTAGGGAAAATGTCAAGTGTTAAGAAATATAACAATTATATTTATTATACTTTTAATTTTTTAAAATATAAATATTACTTATTATAAAAATAAAAAGTGCAAAAAATAAATTTTGCCTGTTGGAAGGACTTCAAAAATTTAAACGTTCTTTTTTGTTTCACCGGTGAAAAAAAAGTAGATGCACATATGATTTGATAATTAATTTCACCGTGATGGAGATTAATCTGGGTTTGACTTAACCGGAGTTTAAAAATTAGTAGGTGTAAGCAAGGTAGCGCGTGGGAAAGGCGGACGAGTTTAAAATTTGAAGCAGGGGCAAATCTTGAGGATTAATTAAGTTGACAAAAAATCCATTTTTTTATTACGTATTAGTTTAATGGAAAGTATAAGTAATCCTATGATGATGATGATCAAAGTGGTCCCAAATTCCTAATTGAGAGCATTGCTTTTCATAAGTTTTATATATTACACTGAGATTTGTGCTTGATTTTTAGAATCTCTGAGGTGACCCCCCCCCCCCCCCCCCCCCCCCCAATCTCCCCTTAATTTTAATTTTGCTTTGAGTAGTTTATAACGTCCAATAACTTTTTTTTTTCTTTCTTTCGGTATCAAATATTATTATTTATTGCCAATGACAATGATTAGTATTTTTATTTCATATGATAATTTAATGTATAATTTAAAATTGTGCATGAGTATACTAGAATACCTAACCATTAACATGAAAGAATATGATAATTTCATTCAGTTACAATATTTGAAGTCATTATAACATATTTAAAGTGTTGATTTGACTATATTTTATAATCCACATTATTAACACAAAAAATATTATTATTTTTAACATGATACAATTTTATTATCGCATAAATAAACTCATAATATAATACTTCTTGATAATACAATAATATAAAAAATGTATTTTACCAACTTAATGACTTGATAATACAGTAAACTTATATATATGTTTGGAAAGGTGAACATCTAAATATGGCTTTTTTTCTTGTTTTACCGTGCACTAGTAATTCAATATATTATAAATTTAAAAAGAAAAATTTAGTAATACATGCCCTTTGAAAATATTAGAATAATATAAAATGAAGGCAATAATTGGGCTTAACCACCAACTTTATTAGAACAGGGAAATTATGAAATATCACTGTACCGGAACAGAAGCAATGCATTGAATTGAATAGTTAAGTACCTTAAAAACAATGGGTCTTACTATTTCTAGCTCAAAAATGCTATTTGTAGCTCACAAAATTTTATAAACTTTCAACTTTATCCTTCATTCAAAATATACTACAAATTCATTTAACAATCCAAAAACACCCTAAAACAAAGAGAAATATTGGAGAAAACGTCACAATCGGCGTAGATTTACGTTGAAACGAACGCATTGGTCGAAGATTCTCGGGAAAATGGTACGTTTTTGAAGTATTTTTTTGTCGTTCGATTTGTTAGCGAATTTCATGGTACACACGCCCAGTTTGGGCGCAGATTCCATGGTACAAACGCCTAAAGCAGAAGTGACGTCCATGGTAAGAAATAAAAATGTGGTCGTGGATACCATGGAAGGAAACCAAAATGTGGGCGTGTGCACCATGGACGGAAAGCTGTGTGGGAGGGCCATGGCGCAAACGCATAGCGCGTTATCCATGGATGCAAACGCCCATTATGGGCGTTTGAATCCATGGATAACGCGCTAGGCGTTTGTACCATGGATGCAAACGCCCATTGTGGGCGTTTGGACCATGGAACAAATGCCTAGCGTTTGTACCATGGTGTTACACGCCCAAAGTGGGCGTTTACCCATGGAACAAACGCCTAGCGTTGTTCCATGGCATAAACGCCCACTTTGGGCGTGTGATACCATGGAACCCACGCCCAAAATGGCGTTTGTACCATGCTCGGTATATTTAAAAAATATTTTATTATATAATATTTCGTAGTATTCGTTATTGTTAATATTGTAATTCTTCATATTTATTTTTAATTTTTATTATTGAAAAATTGAACTTATGTTATTTTTAAAAATTATGCAGGATCCAGTTGAAATACCCGATTTGTCGCAAGATTTGAGCGCACTTTTTTCCTCGCCTGTATGCTTTGCTAATGAAGAAAAGGCCTTTGAGCATTGCAAGGATGTTGCTAAGGAATTACGGTTCGAGCTGATTTGCGCAGGGTGGAATCAAAAGAGGAATGGGGTCACATATCGTTGCGCGCGATTCAGAAATCCTATTGAGCAAACCGAAACAAAGGCAGCATACAAAGCGCAAAGGATGTGGTTGCCCGTTCAAATTATATTGCTTGCAAGTGCCGAATTATGGTTGGTGGATCCGAGTATTTCCTGGGTATGAGTCGACACATAATCATTCTGGTATAGTCTATCCAGAGGGTCACAGGCAATTTAGTTTCATGAGCGATGATGCAAGGGTTTTGGCTAATCGGTTGGATAAAGCAAATGTGAAGCCAAAAATGGTGAAGGCAATGATTGATGCGGAGTTTCCCAGAGATAATGTGACAATCAGGCATATTACCAATAACAAGTCGCAGAACAGGAGATCACATTTAGAAGGTAGAGATATTGGGGAAGAATTTGTTCGTTTGGCTAGTGAGAAGCATTATTTGGTGCGGACTCAGAAGGAACCTGGCACTAATGTGATCACTCATGCATTCATGGCGCATCCAGTATCAATCCAGATGTTCAACCGATATTATTGGGTTATTGTGGTTGATTCAACTTACAAGACAAATAAGTACAAGATGCCACTCTTCCAGATAATAGGTATGACTCCTACCAATACAAATTTCAATATTGCATTTGCCATTTTGAGAGATGAGTCAAGAGATACCTATGATTGGGTGATGTCGAATTTGAGGCTTTTGTTGGATGAAGACAAAGTACCAAGTGCAATTGTCTTAGATCGAGAGATGGGTTTGCTTCAGCCTATAGCGGATCATTTTCCACATTCACACCACCTGTTATGTTTGTGGCACATAGACCGCGATGTTGATGCCACGCTGAGGAAAAAAATTCGCGATGAGAAATTGAGGTCCGATGTGAAAGACATGTGGAAGAAAATTATTAATGCGCCAACAGTGCAAGAGTATGGTATGTTATTACAGCTTTTCAAGGATAGTTACTCAACTCTTGCGCGTGCCGCTGTCGTCTACTTGGAGGGTACATGGCTTTATCACAAAGAGAAGATTTGTAAGGCTTGGACAAACCAAATTCTCCACCTTGGCAATACTAGTAGTAATAGAGTCGAGAGTACTCATGCTTCACTGAAGGATTGGATGAATTCTGGGACCCAAGCACTGGACACGCTGTTTGGTGTGATTGATGCCCATGTCATGCACCAGTTATCCCATATCAGGTACATTCATTAATTTTAATGAAACGCTATTTATTTTTACAATTCCTAAAAATACACGTTTTTTATTTTTCCGTGCCATTAAATTTACACGCACACCTTCGAGTCAATGACACGTCGCTCAAATGGATCGGGTCGTTCGATGAGCCGTAGATTGCATTTTGATGATGGTATGTGATTTGAAATACTTTTTTGGTGAACTAATCTATGTTCTGGGTTTAATTATATTATAGTCCTATTTCATTCACTACGTCTTATGTAGGTAGAGAAGAGGTTCAGAGCTTTCCCCTTTTGCCAGGGTATATTCACCCTTATTGCACTGGGTATTTGGACGTAAAGTCAGATGGCAATTGTGGTTTCCGTGCTTTGGCACATTCTTTATATGGAAACCAGGAATTATGGGCAACAGTTCGGATGGTGGCAACTGGAGAAATTGTCAGTAATCAAGCTAAATACAGAGATATTTTTGCGGCATTTGCACCGAATGAAATTCTGGATGATCAGGCTATAGAGTGGGCAGTGAATAGGATATCTCATAGGGCACAATCATGTGGGATGGAATATTGGATGCACACACCAGTGGACTTATTTGCTATCGCGACGTTTGCAAATGCATTGGTCATCCATCTTAGTGATTCTAGTCCAGCTGCTTGTTTCTCTATATTACCTGTGAGAGAGGTAGAAGGTGCCATTCGACCGTCCATGGAAATATGCATTGCGCACGTTCGGAATATTCATTTCATTAGTGTAAGTTTGATTCCTAATGGTCCTATTCCACCCTTGATACGCCTGTGGCATCGTCACCGTGATGATAGTCTAGCTGCTTTTGTAACGTCAGATGAGTTTGTGGATAGGGTTACAGCATGGGATAGGATATGCCCATGATTTTGTACACCTAACTATGTTGATGCAATTAATTGTTATTTTTTACATCCTAATATGTGCATATGTTTACTTCCTCTTTGACTTTTTCCGGGACGCTGCGGGTGCTTTCCGGGACGTAGTTCAAGCTTTTTAGGACGTAGTTCATGCTAAGTGGGATGTAGTTCAAGCTTTTCAGGGACGTGGTTCATGCTAAGCGGGACGTAGTTCAAGCTTTTCAAGGACGTAGTTCATGCTAAGCGGGACGTAGTTCAAGCTTTGCGGGACGTACTAACAAAGAAATATAACCATAATCATAAATCCAATGAAAATATACTACATCAATGTTAATATAACCTAACTATCATCTAGATAATCGCCATCTATGCATCAATCTGGACAGCTCAGCATCGCACTCCTCCGCCTAGGGCATGCCTGCATCTCTAATAATCCCAAACTGCCTCTGAGCTACCTTCTCATACTCTCTAACCCACTAAAAAATGCAAAGACGAAAAATGATGTTAAATAAATGGAACACATTATTATAATTATAATACATAAAAAAAATACTTACATATTCAGAATTGGCGCGCGATGGCACGCGATCTGGATCACTGAGTGGGATAGGAAAAGCCGCGGATGGGAGTACTGCTCGTACCACTCCATGTAATTGCCGTCGCATGCGCCAGGATTCTCAGCACTGGACTGTAGCCTATCAGTCCGTACGCAATAAATATCAGAAGAATCCTATAGATCCCGGGCCATTCCCTTAGCGAACTCTACCTTGTAAGTCTTCCCATGATATGGTCGAAGACAATCAGAAGGCCGGAGTATCTTATTGGGGACTCGCTGAATGTATCCCAACTGGCAGACGCATCTATCGGGCATATATGGCTCCACAAACTCGCCATATGTGATCAATCCTCTGAAAATGGTCCGCTCCGTGCGCAAGTGAGGATCCGGCCCATATGGCAACCAGGTCACCTATATGGTGATGTCAAAATACATTAAAACTACTACCTATGTAATTTCAAATAGCATATTTAAACTACTACCTCATCGACTGTCATCCTATCGAGCTGCTCCCGATACTCAGTCATACTCCATCCCTTGTCGCTGCGGGTGCCAACCTTCCACAATTTCGCGCGCGGGGTATGAGGAGGAACAATCATGAGCGCGGACTGGGGTCTAAAGACTGGAAAGTACTCGTATATCCAAGCCTGTAATAACGTAAGACATCCAACCATAGACGAAATGCCACCTCTACTAGCTATACCTAACTGCCTATATAGCCATGCTAGTGTAGCAGAACCCCATGAAAACTGTCCCACACCCTCGATATTGTTCCTAATCTGCATAATGGAGTGTGGCCTAAACTTATTCCCACTCTTGTCTGGGAATAAACAAGCGCCAATGGTAACCCACAGCCATGCCTCCATATCAAACACCTGATGCCTCCTATCACCACTATGCCTGCGCCGCTCAAATACCTTCTCATTAACAATAGCCCCACTATGATAATACTCCTTCCATGTAGACCGACTGGAAGAAGATAGCTCAAGAATATCTCTAGAAAACCCCTGGACGATGTCCAAATCAGCGACCTCATCCATCAACTCACCATTTACAGGAATGCGGAGTATCTCGAACACGTCATGGAGCAGGATTCCCATCTCACCAAACGGAAGATGGAATGTGTTGGTGTCTGGCTGCCACCGCTCAAGAAATGTGCATATAAGTGGTCCATCTATGGACCTAAACATGGTCGAAGGCAAGTGGGCCAAACCGGTCGCCCTCAGTGTCAACCGCCAATCCTCGGGCATCTCGCCATACCAATCCACCAACCTACGACACACTCCTGCCCTATTCTGGCACCTAAAGGGCTCCCTAAGTGGTTGGTTGGGATCTACGTACCGTGATGCCACATGACCTAGCCAACTAGGGATCACAGACCCATCCCTAAGGCCACCAATACAAGGCGTAGTCACCCGCCATTGTTACTCAACAACTTTGGCACGCTTTCTTTTCTCTAATTTAACAAAAAAATGATTTATAAATAATGACAACCATTCACCCAAATATTAATAAGTGTCACATACACTTATAATTAATAATAATCATATAAATATTTTGTACATTAAATAAGTAAATTTTGAAAAAAAATTACTCAAAACACATATATGAAACACACTTAGTAAAATAAAAAAAAACAAATTACATGAAGCCACATAAATAGAAAGTAAGTATGCATAAATTACGTATGCAAATTCCAATATGGTAATTCAATTTTAAAGCTAAATAGTTATAGATTTTAAAGCATGTACCTTTAGCTGTAAACCGCCCATCAAATTTGCTGCGAATCTGAGAGACGCTTTCATCGCGGATATGCACATCATCGCCCTGCTCATCCCCACTCTCTCCACTATCCTCCTGATCCTCTCCACTATCCATCTGCTCCTACCCACCTCTAGGATCGTCCTCCTCTCCTATGTGCTCCTCCTCCCCGCCGATGAAATAATCATGCCCGCCTAGGATGTACTGCTCACCACCAGTGAGGTAATCTGAACTGGGCATGATATATTCCTCCCCGTGTATGTCATGCTCCGTACCACCTGCATATTGCTGCTCATCCATCCACTGCTGGGATGAGCTACCCCTATTTGCTCTCTGCTTCCGATTCGAAGCAGTAGGCCGCTGTCGCTGTGCTGGTACATCCGGAGCTTACAAAACAAACATTGATAAATTATACAAATAAATAATCTACACATTACACACATAAAGTTCAATAGTTGAAGTTAATAATTACGATACTAATTGAAATAATTAAAAGTACCTAAAAATTAACATTAACGACAATAATTAAATAATTAATCAATTCAAATTAATATAATTAAAAAATAATTAAAAAAATTCGGGACGCCGCCGTCCGGTCAATGGACCGGACGCTGGCTGTCCAGTCAATGGACTGGACGCCAGGCGTCCAGTCCATTCTCTGGACGTCGGGCGTTCGGTCGATGGACCGGATGCCAGGCGTCCAGTCCATTGACTGGACGCCCGGCGTCCAGTCGATGGAACGGACGCCTTGCGTCCAGAGAATGGACCGGACGCCTGGCGTCCGGTCCATATACCGGACAGCAGGCGTCTGTCGTCGGAAATTTCTCTAAAAATTTCAAAAAATTACCTGCCCAATCATCAAGCCTTTTCCTGCTCCGTGCCGCCTGGGTTGTTGACCTCCAGCACCGGCCAAAGATTGTCGTCTGTCCATGGGTTTGTGAGATAGACAAGAATTCTGAAAATTTCAAAAATTTAAGCTGGTGAAGATTGAACTGGAGGGCTTATATATATATATATGATGGACGCAGGCATTTTTGACTGCGTCCATGGGCCGGACGCCTACTTTATGCGTCCGGCCATGGTGCCGGACGCACCACTTATGCGTCCGGCACCATGGTCGGACGCATAAAGTATGCGTCCGGCACCATGGACAAACGTTTCGTCCATGCGTCCGGCCATGGTGCCGAGCGCATGGATTTGTCTCTCCTTCCATGGTTTTGCGTCCAATTTTAAAGTTTGTACCATGGTTATTACTCAAATTCATGTCGCGACATCCATGGGTAGAATGAATTTTTCCGAATTTTGACTGTTAAAAGTTTATTATTCTTAGTTCGGGGTTATTTTAGTCTTTTTAACTCTTTTTATGAGCTACAAATAGCATTTCAGAAAAAAAATTGATAGCTATACATCTATTTTATGACCTGTCAAACCCTACGAATGTGTCATTTCCATAATTCAACAAACCTATTCTCCTGATTTATTGTGCAGCTATTTATTATATTTCAAAGTATAAATTTTATTAGAAAAATAGAGATTTGTCAAAATATAATTTAAGATTTTTAAGTATAATATATGTGTTATTTATAAAATATTTATATTTATTTAATATACATAATCATAGTATTGCTAATTTCGTTAAACATATTGCGTCCCGTGGTTACACAGATTCAGATTTCCAAGGTGACAGGGACAAGAGCAAGTCTACCTCAGGGTACGTGTTTACTTTGGGAGGTGAAGCCATAGTTTGGCGGAGTGTCAAGCAGAAATGTGTGGCAGAATCTAATATGGAAGTTGAATACGTTGTAAGATCAGAGGCAGTGAAAGAAGCAGTGTGGCTCAAGAACTTCCTAGTGGACTTATAAATGATTCCTGGTTTGCAGAAGTCGATCACAGTGTACTGTGACAACAATGGTGCAGTAGCAAACTCGAAGGAACCACGAGCCCACAAGGCGAGTAAACATATACAACGCATGTACCACCTAATACGAGATATCGTCAAGAGGGAATACGTGGTCGTGGCAAAGATAGCATCAGAAGATAACCTTGCAAATCTATTCATGAAGACATTGACTGCAAAAGTCTTTAAGGCTCACGTGGAGGGCATGGGCATCAGATACTTGGTAGAGCCATGAGTGTTTTTATCGATATTGTTGTAGTTATAAGATTAATGTAGTTTTATACTTGAAGCGCAACTTAATTATTAGTGAGAGATTGTTGGGTTTAAATACTAAAGTTTTGCTTGTATTGAACTATTTCCCAGTTTTATATATTGATTAAATGTTTTAGTTAAATTTTTTTATATGTTTTTATATATGTTGTCCATTTATGTTATGTAGTTAGATGATGAGGTGTCTGGTGTGACATAGTAGATCTCATCATTGGTTAAAAGACATAATATATAAATGAGGTTCGTAACCGAGACAGTTTTGGACACACTGTTGGTTTAGGTTATTATGTGATTCGGAAAATTGGTTTGTCTAAACTAATTGAATCATATAGATATGCCCGGGGCATATTGAACTTTACCAATTAGGATGAATAGTCCTGTACTGATTTAATAGACTATTTATTTCTAGTATTCTATCTCTTAATCCCTAAACTTGAGCAGGTATGAGGATTAGACATAGTGTACATTGATCTGCCAAAGAGTGAGGTCACTTGAGACCAATAGTCTCGATAGGTAGGGTACACGCGTTTAGTTGCTTGGTGTGTTGTTGCTTGTTAAAAGAAAACCATGTACCGGTGCGTCCGGGATGATGGTACTCCCGAGATGAGTTTGTTATGTTTATTATACTAAATTTGACCGGTGGACTTATGTCCGGTATAGTAAAAAGGTCAAGTGGTACTAATCTCGGATTATAAGAAGTTAATTAAATAATTTATCAGTAAATTAATAAATTAACAAGCACTAGATCTTTGATGTGGAGAGATTAAAGAATAATTAATTTAGTTATTCCGAAAGCAATTCTGGTGTAGGATGGTAGTGCCATAATTAATCCGTTAGTGGTACGATTAATTATGTATTAGAAAATTGATAAAGATAGATTTAATTAATTAAGTAATTAATTAATCCTTGTGTCATTTGTTTGTGAATAAGACCAGGAACTGGATTGAGGATAAGTGAATTCTTGTGTCAGTTGGTTGTGAATCAGACCAAGAACTGGATTGAGGATAAGTGAATCCTTGTGTCAGTTGGATGTGAATCAGTCCAGGAACAAGATTGAAGTAAAACACAAACCCAATAGGAAGACCAATCCTAAACCAACTTGGTGTCTTTCTATAACTCTATAAATAGACAAGAGATTAACAATTCACAATACAAAATTCATAAGTTTTCAAGACAAGAAAACTAGAGAGAGAAATCCTAGAGAGAGAAAATCCTAGAGAGAGAAATTGATTTTTTTCTCAAAGTCGGGTTTACCTCCTTGGCCAGCGGCTTGATCTCCTAGGCGACAGCGGTGCTCGAAAATACTATTTCGGCAACGACGTTTGGTGATTAAGTGGGCAGCGCGTGAGCTTCACTCTTGGGCGGCGCCGACACGTGAATTACACGCACAGGCAGCGGCGGCAGCTCACTGGTTTTTCCGGCGATTGATTTGTGGTGTTTTACTGATCGTTAGTTCATTGGTTCGTTGCCCACACATATACGAGTTGGTCTTAAGTCATACAAGTAATCACCTAAGTACACGCTTCAAGAGGTATTTCTTAAACTTCCGCTTTAATTAAGAATATATTGTTGCTTGGCAAATCGAACAAGTAGAAGCTAAGATCCTGCGCAATGTTATTTCAAGCAAGGAATGAAATAGCGATTGTGCTAGAGTCTAGGCCTGGTCAAGAGTTCCGATTCTGGAATGCATCGCATGAAAGTGAATTTTCGACCTCGACCGGGCAGATAATCTTTTAAACGAAATCTTAAGTAGTATAGTTTTGGTATTTTAGTTTTGTTTATTATAAATTTATTTTAAAGTGTTCATCTTTAACTTTTACAACAACAAGAGCACGTCATTTGGCCACTCCGTCCACATCAAGTCAAGAAAAAACTCTTTCCTGCCATCTTTTGAAATTGTCATTGACAAATACTTCAATGTTGGACACGTCTGGGAAGGGCTTGGCATAGGTGAGAGACACTGATGGAACTTGTACAGTGCCAAAGGTTTGACCTTGTGGCAGTTGAATTCTATTGACGGTTGAAGTTGAATCCACAATATTGTCAACATTATTGGTAGCCATATAGATTCTTTAGATTGTAACATAAGTTGGACAAAAAATACTAACTTTAACAAAATCTCGAGTCGTGCTATTTCACACTGTCCTGAAAAATCTATTTCGATAAAGTAAAATAGTTGTCCTAAAATTAAACAAGCTTTCATCTAAATTTTAGAGAAAGCAGGGAGAGTGAAACAATTTAATACCAGCTTTTAAAACTATAATAAATAAAAGAAAAATAAAATAATATTAGTAAAATAGAATAAATATATCAAAAGACCTTTTTTTAATTTAAAAATCAAGGAATAAAAATAGAGAGTAAAATAAGTCTGTAAAAAACTTTTGAGAAACTCCTTTCTTTTTTACTTTTGAGAAAAGAGATAGAAGAGTTGCAGAAGAGTTCTGCTTTTGGTGTGTTTTTCAAATGGAGAATAGCTCCTCTAATTGTAGGCAAATAACACCCTCTTTAACGTTTAATTTTATCAGTTTAGAAAATCGTGGGATCTGCTTTTAGAGAAATAAACTTTCAACCCTTATCAATCAGAAAGCATCTCTATCAGGAAAATTTTGACGCAGAAAGTTTCATCTCTATCAGAAAGACTTAGTCCAAAGATTCTCAAAAGTAAATTCTTTTCTAGGTTTGGCCGCCCTCTTCAAGCCGTGAAACAGCCAACGCTGCCGAATTTGCGAAGGGCTTCTCGTCTCCCCGTTGCAACACATCACACTTGACCCCCATCACCTCAATCTATAGTTGCCATCACTAGCCACCATCTCTGCCAATCACGCTGCTACCCTCCTCCCTGGCTCGTCGTCTCCCTATCCCCCTGCTCTTTGTCGATCGAGAACACCCGCCTGCTCTTTTATGAGTTCAGATCCAACCTCACATAGGATTTCTTGGGCGGATTTCATCTTTTCCTATGTTTGCATTTCTTCTTCTCCGAAGTTTTGTAGTCGTAATTCTTACGTGACTGTATTTGGTGTTGGGTAATTACTTTGAAGTAAAAAGGATAATGTAGTAAATTTAATTAACTTTTAATTTGTCTGAAAACTTCTAAAGCGTCAATTTAAAAAAAAGGGAGAAGTATATCATTAGTATACATTTTTCATTTCAGATAATTTTAATATTGAATGTTTATTTTTACAAAAATATTTTATTTCATTAAATGTTTTGTTTTGTTTTTCCAATGTTTTATGCTAAAAATCAAATAAATATATTCACAAAAACCCTTTCATTAACAGTCGAAATTGGTCAACCTTTAGTTATTTAGTTTTTCGTAAAAAAGGACTATAATTTTTAAAAAAATAAAAAAAAGAAGAGGAACTAGAATTTTCATTGAAAATATAAGAGAGACCAAAACTGTATTTAAACCATAAAATTACAATAATATTTTTTTTAGAGAAAATTTATAATAATATGAATATTAACCCAAATTATAACATATATACTAATTAATTTAATCATATTATAAAAAATATCACACAAAAAATATTAAACACTATATGAGCACGTTTTCTTCGAGGAACGATTTGAAAGTTCTTCATATTTATCATATTAATCATTATTGCAACAACTCGTAATAACTCGCACTCAGTTTTGTTCCCGGGAGTTCAAAACTTAATGATTTTCTGTTTCCTAGTACTTCAAAATAATAATTTTTCCTCAGGACCTTTTATTTTTTCTAGTAAAAATATAAAAATAATTTTATTTATTTATAAAAGGTAGATAACACATTTCATTAGTACAATTTTATATTTTATTTTTTTGAAGCACATTAGTACATTTAATTAGTTACTCTATTCTTAATTTTTGAGCAAAATTTAAATATACTATTAAGAGGAAACGGGTTTGAATTTTGATGAAATTTTTTGCATAACGTTTTACCCTCAATACAATTTTCAGCTTTTTTAGTCCTATATCACCCTATTTAATTATATAATTTTAATAAAATAAAAGAGAGATTTTCTTTTTAAAATTACTTATTATAAAAAAAGGGTTAAAAACTTAACAGGTCACTAAACTTATTTAATAGTATATCTTTTGTCACCAAACTTTTTTGCTTAATTACTCAGCGATAATTTCTATGGTGGTCCTATAGTATCACCATACAATTCTACTCCTAACCTAAAAATAATTAATTTTTAGGTGAGAAAAACACGCGCGCGTCATTTTTTTTAAAGCTAGGTCGGACGCGCGGCGCCTTTGGCGGACATGAAATTTCATTCCCTTTTTGGAGCCAATTTCATTCTTTGATTGTTTCTATTATTATATTATTTTTATCATTTTTAATGGACTTTTTTTCTTTTTTCCTTCTTCCCTGGAGTTGTTTTTCCATCCGTTTTTTCAAACAATTCAATAATTTTTTTCTACGCATTTGAATTTTTTTAAAAAAAATTATTAAAAAATATTTTATTTATTATTTATAATTATTTAATTTTATATACTGTGATATGATATTTGTTTTCCAATGATCTGATGTCTACTATTTTGTTATCTGATGTCTATATAATAATGATGTGATCGCCTTGTTAAGTATGTTTTAGTTATATTGTATGATTTATTTTATATTCTTGATCAGATATATATAATCTGTTGATCTGATGTCTAGTATTTTGTGATCAGATATCTATATAATCATTATTTGATTCCCATTGTTAAGTATGTTGTAGTTCTATTGAATGATTTCTTTTATATTCTTGATCTGATATCTATAGTCTGTTGATCTGATGTCTACTATTCTGTGATCTGATGTCTATATAATCATGATGTGATCACTCTTGTTAAGTATATTTTAGTTCTATTGTATGATTTCTTTTATATTCTTGATCTTATATCTATAGTCTGTTGATCTGATATCTATTGTCTGCTGATCTGATGTCTATTGTCATGTAATAGATGCATTATAATATACTGAAAATGTATCATATCAACATAGAACTAATATCATATCAATACAAACATAATATCAGATCAATAAATAACTAATATCACATCAATTAAAAACTAATATCATACCAAAATACATATAAATCCAAAACAATATACTGAAAACATATCATATCAACATAAAATTAATATCAGATCAATACAAACGTAATATCAGATCAATGCATAACTAATATCACATCAACTAAAAACTAATATCATACCACAATACATATAGATCCAAAACAATAAACTGAAAACATATCATATCAACATAGAACTAATATCAGATCAATCCAAACATAATATCAGATCAATTCTACTATTTTGTGATCTGATGTTTATATAATCATGATTTGGTCCCCATCGTTAAGTATATTTTAGTCCTATGAGATGATATTTTTATATTTGTGATATGATATCTGTTGTCCGCTGATCTGATATCTACTGTCATATTAATTTTTTTTTAAAAAAGTATTCTTTTTTAAAAAACTGTGCGTAAAAAAAATGTAGCAAGTACTGTAGCGCGCTACTGTAGGAGTATGATGAACGGATCCATATCAGCTACTCATCTTTAAAAACAAAATTTTAGTGGTCATTGGGTTAATTTTTTCTGTTTATACCAAGGATAAAAATAACAATTCACTTTTTTAAAATTTTCTGTGAATTATATCTTATCCCTTAAATTTGGTTAAAATACAACAACCCCATAAAATTTTAAAAATTGCAACGGGAGTCCTTGCAGCACCAACCCTCTTTTCTCACCAAGCATTCATCGCACCATCACCGCCATAGCAGTCAGCCAACTCCATGGAAACACCCGCTGCCCACTCACAATCCCTCCCCTCTCCTTTCCTTTCCTTTAAAGGATTATTTGTACACGTTTGAAACAACATTTTCACTAATGTAAACCCGATTCACCGACCAAATGAAAACTCACTCATTTAGGCCGCCTCATTCCATATATAGTGGAGGATCTATGGCCTTGTTGCCATCCATCTCCACTTGGTCAGTTTTCCTCCAGTTCTTTCTCTACTTTGTCTTATTAAGAAAGAAAAAAGAGAAGAGATTAGAGTTCTGGACTTATCTTCCAAGTAGAAAAGATGAAGAATCAAGAGCAGAAAGCCCCCTCAATGGTTACTACGGACATGGACCAGGAAAAATTATCGCCACGGTCTGATAATAATCACAGTCAGAAAAATCACAGCCAGGAACAATCACGAACGGTAGCCAGAAAAAAAAATCGGTACATATGGAAATTACAGAGCCAAGACAGAGTACTGTTCTATTATTACCTGGGCTGGAATCCTCCGTAGCTGGAAATCACGTGGAGCCTCTTGGCTCTATAGTTTCCGTATGTACCAATTGTTAACCAGCCCGTGTACGAATAATCCCTTAAAGGGAATGAAAGGGGAGGGATTGTTATTGGCAACAGTGTTAGGAAAATTAAGGCTAGTAGTAAGAAAATTCCAAGGCTTGTGTAACACACAATTTCCTTAAAACAGATTTGCCCCCTCTACGAATGTGCAAGAGGTTACGTGAGCAAAATGTTTCCCAATATACAATGGAAACCGTAAAGTCGGTTTGCACAAAACCGCCTTACCAACGAACTAGAACAGATGTTGAACACTTGAGGAAATTTTGGTAGGAAATTGGGAGAATATTTCTTCAGAGAGAGAGGAGCAGAATTTTGAATGGGAAGAGAGATTCTGAGAGAAGGAGAATTTTCCAAAGAGAGGTGTGTTTTCTGCAGATCTATAAATTACTATTTATAGACATCACCAATTTTCAATAAATATGCAGATAAATATGATTAATTCCAACAATAATCCATTAATCTGCTATCTTAATCCATTAATATGACTTTCAAAATAACTTAGTCATTATCCTTCAATGGATTAGACTAGATAATTATCCAACAAATTAATAATTATCCTTCAATTGAAAACTAAAGAGAATCAAAACGCAGGTTGATCAGGCCCGACGTTTTTCAAATATTCTCATTCACACCTCTTCGTTCCAACAATCCCCCACATGAATGAGATATTGATTGGTCAGTGTTCAATGAATGATCCCTGCATAGAGAAAGTAGGTGTTACCCTTTGAACTTTCCCCTTATAGACTACGCTTGCTCTACTAGCCCTCCAGTAGACGTGATGTCCTTGAACTGTCTGACTTTTCCATGTAAAGACCCACGTACCCTACACAGGAACCATTCCCATTTGTTCTGTTCTCATGGTTTTGTTCATTATGGCCATGAACACGTCCTGGTTCTGCAAGAGTTTCTAGGAAATTAGCCTGATCAATTTCCCTTCGAAGCGGCCCCACTTCTCTCTCACATAGGTGACTTCTTAAATTTGAAACATAACCACAGTTACTTTCTTAAGAGTCATTAAAGCA
The DNA here is from genome assembly GCA_030378225.1 of Knoxia roxburghii. Lineage (NCBI taxonomy): Eukaryota > Viridiplantae > Streptophyta > Magnoliopsida > Gentianales > Rubiaceae > Knoxia > Knoxia roxburghii. The sequence goes on from CM059424.1 coordinate 22,872,734, forward strand.
ACAAATGCTAGCCTTAACCATACTGTCACTGTTTGATGACAGGAATGAGTTGGGGTTGCCCCCACAGTGACTCTACTAGGTCTTATAATTAGGTTGTCCCTTTGAACCTAGATCTTGGGATCTCCAGTCAACTAGGTTGGTTTTCCTTCATAAAACTTTTGTTTTCCACAGGCTTTATACCCATTCCTCTCGTCAATCGCTCAACTGTCTCTCTATTTAACCCTTTGGTTAGCGGATTCGCGATGTTATCTTTTGACCTTACATAGTCAATTGAGATAACTCCTGTTGAGAGCAGTTGTCTAATGGTATTATGTCGACGACGAATATGTCTCGATTTACCATTATATAGTGTACTCTGTGCCCTACCAATCGCAGATTGACTATCACAATGAATACATATTGGTGGCACAGGTTTCTCCCATTTTGGAACATCCTCCAAGAAATGGCGAAACCATTCAGCCTCTTCTCCACATTTATCTAGAGCTATAAATTCTAACTCCATCGTGGATCTAGCTATTACGGTTTGTTTTGAGGATTTCCAAGACACGGCAGCACCTGCTAGAATAAACACATAGCCACTCGTGCAAGTTGTGTCTTTTATATCAGATATCCAATTAGCATCTGTATAGCCTTCTAGCACAGATGGATATCTGGTATAATGTAATCCATAATCACGAGTATATCTTAAGTACCTTAGTACTCTAATTATTGCAGTCCAGTGATCTTTCCCTGGATTACTCGTGTATGAACTCAACTTGCTTACCACATAAGCAAGATCTGGTTTAGTAGAACTCATTAGATACATTAAACTCCCTATAATTCTGGAGTATTCTACTTGAGACATACCCTCTCCACGATTCTTGGATAGGTGGAGACTATTATCTAATGGTGTTCTAGCAATTCCAGAGTCATCCTTACTGAATTTCCCTAGAATCTTGTCTACATAATGAGCTTGACTCAAAATTAGACCTTCCGAGGACCTGATGATTCGGATTCCAAGAATCACATCTGCCAGTCCCATATCTTTCATGTCAAATTTTGAATTTAACATGGCTTTGGTAGATTTGACCAGTTTGTCACTACTACCAACTATGAGTATGTCATCTACGTACAAACATAAGATAACGTAATCATCCCCGATCTCTTTGACATAGACACATTTATCACACTCATTTATTTTGTATCCATTGGTTATCATTGCATGGTCAAACTTCTCATGCCACTTCTTTGGAGCTTGTTTCAAACCATACAATGACTTAACCAATTTACAAACTTTCTTATCGGAACCTGGAGCTTTAAACCCTTCGGGTTGCTCCATATAGATTTCTTCATCTAAATCCCCGTTTAAGAAAGCTGTTTTAACATCCGTTTGATGGATCTCCAAATTCCGTAAGGCTGCGATAGCAAGTATCATCCTTATAGAATTTATTCTCGTCACAGGAGAATATGTATCAAAGTAGTCTAAGCCTTCACGTTGCTTGTACCCTTTGATCACCAGTCTAGCTTTGTATTTGTCTATAGAGCCATCAGCTTTTATTTTCCGTTTGAAAATCCATTTTGACCCTAAAGGACTACACCCAGGTGGGAGTTCCACTAACTCCCAAGTATGATTCAGTAAAATAGAATCAATTTCGCTCTTTATGGCTTCCTTCCAAAAAGGCGCTTCCGACGAATGCACAGCTTCAGCATAAGTCTGTGGTTCTTTCTCAACAAGAAACATTTCAAAATCACCACCAAATGATTTTTCCACCCTTGCTCTTTTGCTTCGTCTTAGTTCAACCACTTCTTGACTCTGTGGTTCTTCATCAATGGTTTCACTAGGCCGTTTAGAACTAGTGTCCCCAACTGATCTCCAAGGAAATACATTTTCAAAGAATGATGCATTTCTTGATTCCATGATTGTATTCTTGTGTATATCCGGGATTTTTGAATCATACACAAGAAATCGGTATGCAGTACTATTATGAGCGTAGCCTATAAAGACACAATCCACCATTTTGGGACCTATCTTTATTTTCTTTGGCGTCGGTACTGCTACCTTTGCTAGGCACCCCCACACTCGCAAGTGTTTGTAGGAACGCGTCTTTCCTTTCCATAATTCATATGGAGTTTTTCCTTCTTTCTTGCGAGGTATTCTATTGAGTACATAATTACTCGATAAAATAGCGTCCCCCCACAAATTGGAAGGTAAACCTGAACTTAATAACATCGCATTCATCATTTCTTTTAATGTGCGATTTTTCCGTTCAGCAACCCCGTTAGATTGAGGTGAATATGGTGCGGTTACTTCATGAACTATACCATTTTTAGCACAATAGTCACCAATAGGTACTTCGTACTCTCCACCTCTATCACTTCTCAATTTCTTGATCCGTTTTTCAAGTTGATTTTCAACCTCTGTCTTATAGAGAATAAATTTCTCCAACGCCTCATCTTTGCTCTTAAGCAAATACACATAGCAATATTTTGTGCTATCATCAATAAAGGTAATAAAATATTTATTACCACCTCGTGTTTGAACCGATTTCAAATCACATACATCGCTATGTATTAAGTCAAGGGGTTCATTATTTCTTTCAATGGTTTGGAATGATGACCTTGTCAGTTTTGCTTCAACGCAAATTTCACATTTTTGACTTTTGTCAATTTGGATACTTGGGATATGGTTCAAGTTAATTAATCGACGTATCGAATCATAATTAACATGACCTAGTCTACCATGCCATAAGCTAGAAGACTTAATTAAATAAGCAGAAGAGGTACTTGCTTTATTATTGACAATTGTCATTACATTCATCTTAAACATCCCCTCGGATGCATACCCCTTTCCCAAGTACATTCCCGACTTTGAAAGAATAATCTTGTCCGATTCTATTACAATGCGGAATCCATGCTTATTCAGCATGAACCCGGAAATAAGATTCTTTCGGACCGCTGGTGCGTACAGCACATCTTTTAGAGTCAACGTTTTGCCCGAAGTCAGCTTGAGCAAAACCGTTCCCTTCCCCTCAACTTTGGCTATAGCAGAGTTTCCCATGTACAGCTTCTCCCCTTGGGTTGGTTCAAATGTTGAGAAGTGACCTTTGTTGGTGCACACATGCCTGGTTGCACCAGAGTCATACCACCATTCTTTCTGGTTTGACTCCACCATGTTGACTTCGGAGATTACAGCTACCAAACTGATGTCTCCTACGTCCTCCGTGATTTTCTGGATCACGTTGGCTTCAGGGTTTTTCTTGGGAGCACGACACTCTGATGACTTGTGTCCCTGTTTTCCACAGTTAAAGCATTTGCCTTTAAACTTGAATTTTTGCTTTGAGACACCTCCTGATGCCCCAAGCTTGGCCTTGCCTTTGCCTTTGTCGGTGGTCACGGCTCTGTTTTTGAAGCCTCCCTTGCCATGTTCCACCACATTGATTTTGGCTCCCGCAGGGTTGACCGACTTAATATCAGCCCTCCTGTTGTCTTCTTCAATCCGAAGTCTGACAATGAGGTCCTCCAAGGTCATCTCCTTGCGTTTGTGTTTGAGATAGTTCTTGAAATCTTTCCAGCTTGGTGGCAGTTTCTCAATCATTGCTGCCACTTGGAAAGTCTCACTCAGAATCATCCGCTCAGCACTTATCTCGTGCAAGATGAGCTGAAATTCATCCACTTGACTCATCACCGATTTTGAGTCAATCATTTTAAAATCAAGGAACCGCCCGACTACAAATTTCTTTGAGCCTGCATCCTCAATTTTGTACTTACGGTCCAAAGCCTCCCATACCTGCTTTGCCGTTTTGTAATTCCCATATACAGAATATAGGGAATCCTGCAACCCATTCAAAATGTAGTTGCGGCAGAGGAAATCTGAGTGCTCCCATGCCTCAACGGCAACTACTATAGAAGCATCACTATTTCCTTCTGGCACTATTGGGGGATCCTCTTTCAAGAATCTTGCAAACCCCAGCATCGTTAGGTAAAATAACATCTTCTGTTGCCATCTTTTGAACAAAGTGGCAACCCCTTGAAACTTTTCGGGTTTCTCGTAGTGGCTTCCCGGCACATTAGGGATAGCCACGACAGGGTTAGAAATCAAACCCATATTTTGAGTGACAGCATGATTACCCTCAGAATTTGAGTTGTGATCGCTTGAACTTGCCATTGAGAAATTAGTCACAAAATCTGTTTTAAGATTGTTTGGAAAATTAAGGCTAGTAGTAAGAAAATTCCAAGGCTTGTGTAACACACAATTTCCTTAAAACAGATTTGCCCCCTCTACGAATGTGCAAGAGGTTACGTGAGCAAAATGTTTCCCAATATACAATGGAAACCGTAAAGTCGGTTTGCACAAAACCGCCTTACCAACGAACTAGAACAGATGTTGAACACTTGAGGAAATTTTGGTAGGAAATTGGGAGAATATTTCTTCAGAGAGAGAGGAGCAGAATTTTGAATGGGAAGAGAGATTCTGAGAGAAGGAGAATTTTCCAAAGAGAGGTGTGTTTTCTGCAGATCTATAAATTACTATTTATAGACATCACCAGTTTTTAATAAATATGCAGATAAATATGATTAATTCCAACAATAATCCATTAATCTGCTATCTTAATCCATTAATATGACTTTCAAAATAACTTAGTCATTATCCTTCAATGGATTAGACTAGATAATTATCCAACAAATTAATAATTATCCTTCAATTGAAAACTAAAGAGAATCAAAACGCAGGTTGATCAGGCCCGACATTTTTCAAATATTCTCATTCATACCTCTTCCTTCCAACAAACAGTTGTTCCAAGGGAGTTGGCTGACTGCTATGGCGGTGGTGGCGGTGACTGCTTGGTGAGAAGAAGAGGTTTGGGTGCTGCAAGGACTCCCTTGTAATTTTTTTATGGAGTTATTGTATTTTAACCAAATTTAAGAGATAAGATGTAATTCACTAAAAATTATAAATGGGTTTTGCTATTTTTATCCTTAGTATAAAAAAAAAAAAAATTTAAACCACTAATATATTGTTTTTAAAGATGAGTGGGTCATTACTTGAGTAAATCAGTTCACTAATCAAAGGTAGACTATTAAATAAGTTTAGCCATCTGTCAAGTTTTTAAATGAAAAAATAATTATAGTATTATGTCTTAGATTAAATAGCGATTGATGGTCTAAATTTTGTTCATAACTTTAAATATTTTTAAATGATAAAGAAAATAGTAATGGTTACCTAATACAGAATATTTAGATTTAAATTATCCGTATCTAATTACTACATTTGTCAAAAGAAAATAATAATACATTCGTTAATATTTTTTAATTAAATTTAAAAATATAAAAAATAAAACCCTTATTATGAGAAAGAAAATAATATATAATCTTAGGATAAAATTCACATTTTGGTCATTTAGCTATAACCCATCCAAACATAGTTCCTTTGTATGTTACAAAATTAGTTCTTTTCTTTTATATTTTAAGTTCTTTCTTATTTATCGTCCTATTTTTTCTTATTTTTATCACTCTTTTCAAAATTATCCTTATTTTCTTATTTATCGCTTTACTGATCTTATTCACCATCCCTATTCTCTGCCCTTCCCTTTGCTGTCGCCGCCGGCTCCCGTCTTCACCGTCGATATCCCGCCATCGATCTCGTCACCGCCCGCTTCTTCTTCTTCTTCTTCTTCTCCCTATCCCCCGATCGGGTGATGAGCGCACTCAAAATTCCAGTCGGGAGATAGGGAGAAGAAAAAGAAGCGGCGGCGGTGATAAGATCCGCGGCAGGACATCGCGGTGAAGACGGGAGTCTGGCGATGAGATATCGGGGGTGATGACTGGAGTCTGGCGGCGGAGCCCAATGGCGATGACAGAAGGACGGGCGGAAAATATGAGACGTGAATAAGAAAAGTAGGGCGGTAAATAAAAAATAAAAACAATTTTAAAAAGAGTGATGAAAAATAAGAAGGGACTTCAAATATAAAAAAAAATTAATTAATTTTGCAACATATAAATTCTTAAGAACTAAGTTTGGATGGTAGTTATAGCTAAAGGACTAAAATGGATTTTGTCCATAATTTTAATTGTAATTACTGCTCAGCCACGCATTTTATATATGGCGGATGAAGCTGACGGTGTTTCACAAAAGTGCTATTTACCCCCCTACTACAATCACAACCTAAGGCTATGTAAGAATCACAACATAAGGCTATTTACCCCCTTTACACTTGTCTACAAAAAAACAAAAAGACTCCAAAAACTGGACCGAAATGGCCGTCTTGTTGAACTCCTTTCCTCAGTTGAATCTGCTGATCCGACCATATTCAAATAGGATGATCATGTTGGAAGAAAGAGTGTGAATGAGAAAGAGATTTGGGAAATATACTTCGCCTGCAGACACGAATGTCAGACCGCTCGTAGGTTTAAACTGTAGGCCTGATCAACCTCCGTTTTGCTACTTAACGGATTTTGTTTTTCCTCAATTTATTTACGTATTAATGTGACAGTTTTTCATCCGAATTAAAACCTGCTTAATGGCTGCAAATAACTCTCTGTATTTGAATGACTGTTTTATTCTTCAAGAAACAAAACGGTTGCTTGATGACTGAATTAATTAAAAAATAGTTTCTGCATTAGTGCATGAAACGTTTGAATTAATTCCAACCCTTTTGATGAGTAATAGGTGCATTGTCTTTCAAGACTTAATTTTAAAAATAAATTCTGCACACTAATTATTGTATTAATCCTAAAACGGATTGAAATGGACGAAGAATAAATATGGAGCAATTAAATCGTGGTTTAATTTTTCGTGCAAAAGGCTCCAGCCTTCACCTATAAATACTGGACACTAGAGCTTCGACAAGACAACTAAGAATTCATTTTTACTTTTCTGAAGAAGAATTCTCCTCCTTCTCTTCAACTCTCTGAGTTTCTAGTCTTCCCTGTATTTTCTTCCTTCATTGTTCAAGCTCTTGTTCTTGTTCTTTGGTAAGGCAGTGTTTGTGCAAACTGACCGTACGGTTTTCATTGTATCTTGGGAGATAGTTGTTCATGTATTCTCTAGCACAGTTGTAGAGAGGACAAATCTATCTTAAGGAAATTATGCTCTACAAGCCTTGGAAATTTCTTTTTTTTTTTATTACTCACTTACCAACCGAATTGTTCTTTATATTTTCTAACAATCTTAAGATAGATTTGTTTTTCCTTTAAATAGCTGGTATAATTTGAATTATTTCTTCTATAGAATTTTTCGGTTGCTGCTGTGATTTCGTTGGAGCTACAGGATCATAAAATGAAAATTTCCATTGGAGTGGATTAAGTTTCTTTGATAGATATGAACATTAGAACAGAGAAATTTAATTTCTTTACAAAGGTATGTTTATCATATTCGAGTTGATATTGCTATACCTAATTATTTGTTTAAACATATGCTTGACAATATATTTGTCTGTGTTAGTGATATGATTGTTATCAAACTTGGGGTTTGGTTGTTTGGTGAAATCATTGAGTTACATATTATGTTTGTTCTCTTTATTGAAAAATGATTATATATTTAATGGTATGATTCAAGTTGCTAACTGCTTGTTCATTTGGTCATAGTTAAATTTTGAAATGCTAAATGAAATCAAAATTTCGGTCGATTAGTCACTAAGCAAGTCTTAAGAAAAAGAAAAAAAAAATTCTATCAAATGACTTTGTTGGTACTCCCAGTGTATTAGACTATTGGTTGTCTAATTTATCGGTTGGCATCCGTTTTAGATTTTAAAATTGTCATCCATTTTTTGGATTGCCATTAGCTTTGGTTTTGTAACTGCCAAATTGATTGTGAATTAATTAGTCCAAAATTGATTGAATTTCGTTTTAATGGCTATAGTTTAATTGGCTGGATTTGGCTACAGAATTCCAATGCCAAAAACTGGAAAATTGGAAGTATTGATATGTTGAGAAATTTAAGTGGGCTGATGAACTTTATGTGGACATTTATGTGGCTGCAATTTTCATCCAACGTGATTCTTTGGCTTGCTGAAACTGAAAATGGAAAATGGCTTGCCATCAGTTTTTTTTGGGTTCAAATTATTAATTTAAGGTGTAGTATGCCTATAAATAATTCATGGAGCTTAATTGTACTTCAATTTGAGAGTGAATGTTGGACATAACTCATGAAAAAATTATTGGACACTAACTCCGATTTTATGCATGACTTCATGAGAAATAAATAATAACCTAAAATAAATGTGATATATGATCATGGTTGAAAATGCATAACATAAGTATAGCATAGAAAAATGCATAAATGCATTAAAAAAATGCAAGTGTAAATGATTATATGCTAAGTGGTATTGAATGCCCATTCTATGTATTTTTGACTATGCATTAGTACATGATAAAATGTGACATGATGCATAAACCATGAAATTGTGGAAATTTTTTCACATTGATGAATTTGGAAAAATTATGGAAAACTCTTCGTGTGCTAAGAAAGAGTTGAGAAGAACAACATTATGTTGATTTTTTGGTCCAAACTACGTGGTGACAAGGGACGTATCTATTAATTCTATAAATGATATGTGGGAAATTTGTTTCCTACGAGAAAAGTTATTTATGAGATTGAGAAATGATTAACGATGTGAGTGAAGCACATTTTGGTGACTTCTTTGCACAATAGACTTATCTATAAAGTGCCTATACGTATTCATATCGATGAAAATCTGAACGTGGAAAAGGGACGAGCGAGATATTTCCAATGTGAGTTCAATGTTCTTGAAAATAAATCTCTTGAGATATATTCTCTATGAAGAGATTTTATAAGGTCAAGGTTGAGTGTCAACTTGATATAAGAGTTCTTAAACTAAAAAGTTGTTAGTTTTGAATACAGAAAAGCTATGGCTTGTATCAAAAACTAATATCCACAGTTGACATATCATTTTGTTTCGGTATAAATTTGTTCCTTTATATCATAGAACTAGATAACGGGGTGTGGACAGACACAGTAGATACCGTTATTGGTTAAAGTATTGATATATAAAAAGTATGCTCGTAACCGAGATAGTCTGAACATACTATCGGTATAGGTTATTGTGTGGTTTGGAAACTAATTTATCTAAATTAGTTTAAATCACACGGATATGCCCAGGGCATATTGAGCATGACCAGTTTGGATAGAATTGACTTATACTGATCGGCGTAGTCAATTCGGTCCTAGTATTCAGTCTCTCAATCCCGAGATTGGGACGGGCGTGAGGGTTGGATATCGTATGCCTTGATTTGCCAAAGAGTGCGGTCGATTGAGGCCTATACCTCGATAGGTTGGGTATGCAGTGTTTAGCTTCTTACGTGTCGTTGCTAGTCGGAGGAATCCACGTACCGGTTCGCCGGGTTGATGGTGCTCCCGAGATGAGCTCGTAAAGTCTATTATACTAAACCCAGCCGGTGAACTTTATGTTCGGTATAATAAAAGGACGAGTGGTACTAATCTCGAAAACCAAGAAGTCGGTGAATTAATTTGTCAGTAAATTGATAAACCGACGAGCGCTAGATCTTTAATGTGGGAAGATAGAATAAAATATAATGGCGCGATATAAAGTCGTTTTCGAGCGGTAGTTCCATAATTGGTCCGTTAGTGGTACGACCGATTATGCATTTAACTAATCGACAAGGTGAATTAATTAATCCAAAAGGTTTAATTAATATTTAATTGACAAAGTGAATTAAGAAATTAATTCTATTCGAATTAAGTAATTCTAAGGGTTCGATTAAATTAAATTAACAAAGTGGATTAAATAAATTAATTTAAATGGGTCGATTGGAGTTGATTAGTCGGGAAGACTTAGCGGTCAACGAAAGTCAAATTAAAAGGCCTAACTCGAGAGCCCATTAGGTCTCCTTAGAAGCTCCCTATAAATACAACTTGTTAGGCAAGTCAAGACATAAGAAACTTGATACCCAAGTAAAGGGTAGTGAGAGAAAGTCTAGTCTAGAGTGAGAACTTTGTCTTCCTCATCAAGTTTTAGCTCAAAGTCGACTAGGAAGCTTTCTCCTTCGATAAGAAACTCAGCCCATAATATTTTGGAGCAGATTTTATCATATATTAGCGCCGGTCGCCGGATTCCGTGAGCTGCAAGAAAGCCGCCGCTGAAATAATTTCAGTTCGGCTGTGCGAAGTTAATCCCGACGGACTGTTTGGTTTCGGGGTGCTGATCCAGCGGCTCCTTCACGTCGATCTCTTCTTCGGTTGGTGATCCGTGAAGTCCGCTGTCTAGATCGTGGCTGGAACCTTCAGTTTTGCTGGCCGGAAGTGATGATCGGATTTAAGGAATCCGGCGGCTAGCCTGCGCAAGGCTCCGGGCAGCATTTCTTTGAGTTTCTTGAGAAGCAAGGTTCTTGGGTTTTCATATTTTGTCGTGGGTAACTCCGTAGATAATAGCCCACACTATTTCGGAGTTTGTATCGGAGTCATTCTTCGGATTTCTTGTGGTAATTGCGTAAAAGATTGGATTTTTTCTTTAGGCAAGGGACTTCGCTACAAAAGGTAGAATCTTTAAATTCTGCTTTTATTAAAGATTTAATTTTTTGTGTCCCGATTAATAAATTAAATAAGTATAGGCTAAGATCCGTTCATGGGTAAACTAATTTGAGCCTGAGCTTGGTCGAAAGCTTCCAATTCTGGAATGCATTGCACGAAAGTGAGGTTTTCGATTTAGCCCGGGCTTGTTCAGTTTTCCTTCAAAAGTAATGAGTGAGACACCAATTGGTGATTTCTTTACACAACATAGAATTGTCTATGAAGTGTCTATCATAGTTACCTCTATATGAGCTGAAAATTGCATAACGAAAGAAATATCAAATGTGATTTTTCTTGAGTTTAGTAAGACCTACCAAATGTAGGGGACGATTGCTTGTTAAATGAATTTTTATAATAAAAGAGATCACCTTATAAATACTTACGAGTGTGGAGGTCGCCATATGAGGAGTGCAAAAGGCATTCTGAATGTCTTGCAAGTTTTGCAACATTTGCTAAAGGTTATAAAAGTTAATCCCTATGTGACGGATTGAATCTTTATGATCTTTGACTCGAACGTGGTTGTGTAATTCTTTAGTTCAAAATGTCGAACGTAAACACAACGATGAGTCAAATAAGAAAGTCATATTGAAATGAATTGAAAATGAAATGAAAAACTTATGACTTTCTGGGTTGGATCTTTTTAGAATCCATGTGGAAAAAATGATTCTATGTTAAAGAATCATAGTTGGGAGTTAATGGTTCTTCCATATATGATCAAAGGGAATAAGCAATGACGTACTTGAATTACTTTGATAAAAATATCTCCTGATGGGATAAAAGTTTATAATAAGTGATACTTGGTATCATACACTTATGAATTTTGAAATATTCATAAATGATGGTTCTAGATATTGAATCCTATGTGGAATCTAGATGTTGAACCATGTGTGGAGCAAACCTGAGGGTTTCAAAGTCCATATACCACAAATGAAGTCGAGAAATTGGTAAGGTCTCTTATTGTCTTGAATAAGATAAGAGATTACCAATATATTCGAACTCAATGAGTTTTTTTTTTAAAAAAATGTTAAGACTGCTTAGTCTTGTAATGTCTATGGATGAATAACATACTCATTGATAGCAATGAAAATTGGTATGTGTTGCCATGTTGAATTTGCTGATTTGATATGAATAGCAAATGGTCGTGTTTTGAGTCAATCTCATCACAGAGACAAAATAGAAATGACTCTAGGATTGAAAGAACGCCATTAGATAACAGACTCCAATTATCCAAAAATCATAGAGAGAGTATTTCTCAAGTAGAATACTCTAGAATCATAGGGAGTCTGATCTATTTAATGAGTTGTACTATACCATACATTGTTTATGTAGTAAGCAAATTGAGTTCATATACAAGTAAACCAGGAAATGAGTACTGGAATGCCATAATTATAGTACTAAGGTACTTAAGCTATACTTGTAATTATGAACTACGTTATAGTAGAGATCCATCTGTGCCAGAAGGATACACAGATTCTATTGGATATCCGATATAAGATATTCGACTTGCACAAGTGGCTACGTATTAACACTAGCTGGTGCCGCCATGTCTTGGAAATCCTCAAGAAAAAATGTGATAGCTAGATCCACGATGAAATCCGAGTTTATAACTCCAGATAAATGTGGAGAAAAGGCTGAATGGCTACGCCATTTATTAGAGGATATTCCAAAATGGGAAAAACCTGTGCCACCAAACTGTATCCATTGTGATAGTCAGTCTGCGATTGGTAGGGCACATAATACAATGTCTAATGGTAAATCGAGACATATTCATCCTCGACACAATACCATTAGACAATTAGACAACTACTCTCAACATATGTTGTTTCAATTAATATTAGTCAAAAGATAACATTGCGGATCTGCTAAACATAGGGTTAAATAAAGAGACAGTTGAAAAATTGACAGAATGAATGGGGATAAAGCCTGTTAAGGATAAAAGGTTTTAAGAAAGAAAACCCAACCTAATTGACTGGAGATCCCAATATCTAGGTTCAAAGGGACAACCTAATCATAAGAGCTGATACGGTCACTGTGGGGGCAACATCAACTCATTCCTGTCAAGAAACAGTGACAATATGGGTAAGGCTAGCATTTGTCGCTTTAATTACTCTTAAGAAAGTAACTATAGTTAAGTTTCAATTTAAGAAGTCACCTATGTGAGAGAGAAGTGGGGCCACTTCGAAGGATAATTGAACAATCTTCAAAAACTCTTGCAGAACCAGGACGTGTTTCATGGCCATAATGAACAAAACCATGAGAACGAAACAATTGAGATTGGTTCCTGTGTAGGGTACGTGGATCGTTTACACCAAAAAGCCAGACAGTTCAAGGACATTATGCCTATTGGATAGCTAGTAAAAGAAACGTGGTCTACAGAGGGGAAGTTCAAAGGGTAACACCTACTTTCTCTTTTTAGGGATCAATCACTCAACACTGAAAAACCAATATTTCATTCATGTGAGGGATTGTTGGAAAAAGAGTGTGAATGAGAGAGAGGTTTGGGAGATATGCTCGCGCCTGCGGACACAAATGTTGGACCGCTCGTAGGCTTAAACGGCAGGCCTAATCAACCTTCGCTTTGTTACTTAACAGATTCGGTTTTTCCTAAATTTATTTGAACATTAATGTGGCAGTTTTTAATCAGAATTAAAACCTGCTTAATGGCTGCAAATAACTCTCTGCATTTGAATGGCTATTTTATTTTCAAGAAAAAATACGGTTGTTTGATGACTGAATTAATTAAAAAATGGTTTATGCATTAGTGCATAAAACGTTTGAATTATTTTCAACCCTTTTGATGAGTAATAGGTGCAGTGTCTTTCAAGACTTAATTTTAAAAATAAATTCTGCACACTAATTACTGTATTAATCCTAAAATGAATTAAAACAGACGAAGAATAATTATAGAGCAATTAAACCGTGGTTTAATTTTTCGTGCAAAAGACTCCAGCCTTCATCTATAAATACTGCACACTAGAGCTTCCACAAGACACCTAAGAATTCATTCTTACTTTTCTGAAGTAGAATTCTCCTCATTCTCTCCAACTCTCTGAGTTTCTAGCCTTCCCTGTATTTCCCTCATTCATTCTTCAAGCTCTTGTTCTTGTTTTTTTGGTAAGGCAGTATTTGTGCAAACTGACCTTACGATTTTCATTGTATCCTGGGAGATAGTTGTTCACGTATTCTCTAACACAATTGTAGAGAGGACAAATCTATCTTAAGAAAATTGTGCTCTACAAGCCTTGAAATTTTTTTTTTTTTATTACTCACTTACCAGCTGAATTGTTCTTCATATTTTCTGACAGATCACTCACAAAAATTGGGATTTGCTTCAAACCTACTTCTCCTGCCTCTTCTTACAGCCGGATTTCTTCCCCTGTCCGGTGTGCCGTTGCTTTAAACTCCGATGATTGTCTCAAGGATCAAACTCCAATTGTTCGACGATCGGGAGATTGCCAGCCTCCCATCTGGGGATTTGAATACATTCAATCCCTGAAGAATGAATATGCAATAAACTCATTACTTCAAGTTGATTCCTTTCTCATTTTTTTTTTTTTTTTTTTACGTTGAAGTTAATTGATTAATTTCAGGGGGCGAGGTATGTAACTAGACGTAATGAGCTGAAGGAGCAAGTACTGAAAAAGATGATGATGGATGAAGACGTGGACATGTTATCTAAGATGGAATTAATTAGTGCCTTGGAGAGGCTTGGAGTTTCTTATCATTTCCAGGACGAAATCCAGTCAAGTTTGAGCAGAATCCACAAAGGTTTTGAGTCTCTCAACATTTCAAAGGACAGGGATTTGTATGCAACAGCTTTGGGATTTAGAGTTCTCAGACAACATGGTTTTCATGTCTCCCAAGGTCCCCCTAGTACTCTTTCTTTCTGTCCTAAAAATTATGGTCAAATATCTTCATCTAAACTGACTTTTCTTGCTTACAGATGTATTCAACTGCTTCATGAATGATGATAAAGGGGATTTTAAGCCACTTGGCAGTGAGGACATTAAAGGGTTGTTGCAATTGTATGAAGCTTCTTACCTACTAACAGAGAACGAAACCACAATGCAGTCAGCTACAGAATTTGAAGCCAAAGTACTTGAAACAAACGTTGATCAGAATGGAAAGTTAACGTTGGATCCACAAATGGCGGAATTAGTGAAGGGGTACTAGTTATGGCCTCACTTTTTGGGGCGTAGTTTATAAGTTTTAACAAAAGTATCGTTTTACATAAAAGGAGGAAGAGAGATAGTATTGTAGGGGGGCCTTTTAGTACAAATTGAGATAATAAAAGGAAAATAGTGGGGCGATAACTAGTAATTCCTATTACTAAGCATGCATTGGAGCTTCGTTGCATTGGAGAATGCCAGGCGAGGTGGTTCATCGACATATACCAGAAAAAAGAAGACTCAAACCCAGTTTTTGTTGAATTTGCAAAACTGGATTTCAATATTGTGCAGGCAATACACCAAGAAGATCTCAAATATTCATCAAGGTAACTCCAATTTGCATAATTTTTTTTAATTTAATATTATTACTCCAACAAAATATTCGGTTGATTAAGCTAAGACCATGGGGATGAAACCCTGAAGTTTGGGTTAAATTTTTTGGAAGATCCACAAATTAAACTAGATTGATTAAGCTATGACCACGTGGATCTGTCCTGAAGTTTGGGTCAGCTGTCAGTAATCTGGTATTGTTTAGGATAGATTTTTGCAAAGGAGGGATTGATCTTCTTGTGGATCTTTCCTGAACTTAAGGTCGGATGTTAAGTATCTGATGTGAGCAAACAAAAGGTTTACATCGGCAAAAGAAACTATGGAAACAAACCAAAAACTTGTTCACGGAACCTTAAATCTTGAAAAAAACACAAGGCATAAATTAAGAGTATTTCCAGCAGTGCGGCAAGAAGGGATGATTATACCATCAAAAGAAGAGTTTAGGAGATATATATAAAAGAAGAAGTATTATAACACCAAAATAGTCTCGTCCAAAAAATTAGTTATATTCATTTATTATATAATAAATAAATTTTTTTTTAGGACGAAACAAGTTTTAATTGCAATGTGACTTTTTTCTTTCTGGAACAAAAAAGTATTGCTATTGACATGACATGATAGAAGTGAAGTTACAATAAATTAATATCTTCGAGCAGACTCATCTTAAACTTACCGCCCTATTAAATATGGTCTCTTTTTTATGATTATTAAAATATTTTTATTATTTTTATTTAAAAAATAATAAATAGGATTTCCAAATTAGAAAATATTTCTAATTTAGAAAAGGGTTCTACAGATACAGTTTCGATAGGAAAGACTATTGAACATAATATTCCAGAAAAATTTCTTTCTACTCTAGAAATGGTGATATCTCAAAAATGGTATATTAAGATATCATTATTGATTGATAATTATTATACAAAAACATTCAGTGCAATAGTTGATAGTGGTGCAGATTTAAATGCTATACAGGAATGATTAATACCTACCAGATATTTTCATAAAACTAGTCATAATTTATGGCATGCTGGTGGTGATAAACTCCAAATTAAATATAAGCCTCCTAAAGCTTTCATATGTATTGACAGAGTTTTATTCTAGCGAAAGATATCTCTAACCAAGTAATATTACGAACAACATTTTTAAATGATATATCCAATTAAAAAAATTGATAATAAAGAAATAATTGGAATGTTTGAAAATAATGATATTTTCCTTGAATTTATAATAGAACCATTCACTAGAGTTTTGCATAGTATGTATGATAATATCAAGGCAAAATAAAATCAGATAAATTTCTTAAAACAGGAAATTAGTATTTTTTTTCAATAGATGACAATTGGAAAATCCTAAATTACAGGATAAAATTGAATTATTGAAAAATCATTTTTCTGTAAAGATATGTAATGATCATCCAAATGCTTTTTGGAATAAAAAAAATATATTGTTTCCTTACCTTATGAAGATTCTTTTGATGAAAAAGAAATTCCTACAAAGGCTAGGCCTTATCAGATGAATTCAGAATATTTAGAAATTTGCAAAAAAGAAATTGAATCTCTTTTACAAAAAGGATTAATAAGTCCTTCACAATCGTCATGTTCATGTATTGCTTTCTATGTTAATAAACATTCAGAAATAGAAAGAGGTATACCTAGATTAGTCATAAATTATAAACCTTTAAACAAAGTTTTGAAATGGATTAGCCATCCAATCCCTAAAAAAAAGGATTCACTTGATAGACTAATATTTTCTAAATTTGACTTAAAGTCAGAATATTGGCAGATTTAGATTAATAAATCTGATAGATACAAAACAACATTTAATGTTCCAATAGGACATTATGAATGGAATGTTATGCCATTTGGTTTAAAGAATGCCCCTTCTAAATTCCAGAAGATCATGATTGATATTTTTACTCCTTATAGCACTTTTATAATTGTTTATATTGATGATATCTTGGTTTACTCTAAAACTATTGAAATGCATGTTAAACATTTAAATATGTTTAAGTCAATCATTGTTCAAAATGGTTTAGTTATTTCCAAGCCTAAAATGGTTTTATTTAAAACCAAAATTAGATTTCTTGGTCATATCATTGAAAAATGAAATATTATTCCTATAAACAGAAGCATAGATTTTGCTGATAAATTTCCCTATAAAATCACTGATAAAACTGGATTACAGAGATTTTTAGGAAGTTTAAATTACATTGCTCCTTATTATAAAAATTTAATAGAGGACACAGCTATTTTATATGATAGACTTAAGAAAAATCCAAAGCCTTGGTCTGAAGAACATACAGAGGCAGTTAAGAGAATAAAATCTAAGGTAAAATCACTACCTTGTTTAATGATAAGTAATCCAAATTGGGAGAAAATAATTGAAACAAATCCATCTGATATAGGATTTGGTGGAATTATAACTCAGATAAATCCAGATAATAAACAAGTATATCTTGTTAGGTTTCATTCAGGCAAATGAAATGATTCACAGAAAAATTATGCTACTATGGCTAAAGAAATTCTGGCAATAGTCAAATGTGTTTAAAAATTTCAAGATGATTTATATAATCAAAAATTTATTATAAAAACTGATTGTAATGCTGCCAAGTTTATGTTTCAAAAGGATTTTAAACATGATGTTTCTAAGCAAATGTTTGCAAGGTGGATTTTCAGAAAATGAATATAAATAAAATATATTTCTTTTGGAAGAAAATGATTTAAAGTGGAAAAATGATCCATGGCTTTAATACAAAGATATATGGATAATTCATCCATGCCTACCAGGACTTATAAGTCCAGGAATTTTTATGAACAAATATTGGTTCAAAGTGGATCCTACGAAATATCGCATTTTACTGGAACAAATAAAGATATTCATAATTTCAGTAAAATGATCATCAAAAGGGTTATATCCCTAGAGGATTGGGGAATATCTCCAATGAAAGAAAAAGATATACGGATTAATACATCAGCAGTAATTAAATATAATTACTGGGATTATTGTTATGCTTTTATAAAAGCATTCTATTATGAAAATGAGCAGCACAGACATTCATGGTTTATAAAAATCTGTGCTAATGTTTATATAACAATGAAATACCTCACTGGTTTATAAACTGGTTCTATTGTTTTGTCCCTACTCCGAATATTCTACCGGAGCAAATGAAGATCTTTTTTGACAAATGGGTGAAAATTTCACCCCAGTTTTAAAAAAACAAGAAATGAAATTGTATATTGAGGGAATAGCCTCATGTTTATTCTTTATTGAATTTTCGATTCCATGGATTTGGAAATGGAGTCTAGAAATTGGTTATACCAAAACAGGATCCCATGTCTACAAAGAAAATTTCATACAAAGTTATGGGATAAAATGATGCAGATAGATCCCAGCACCAAAGAAATTTTGGGACAAGAGACAATCAATTTGATGAAAAGACAAATCAGTCTTTATGAAGAACAGAAAGAGGCTATACATATTCTATCCCCTTTTGATTATATCTCCCAAAAATTTAAAATGAGGTCAGAAAATCTGACTAAACAACAAATGATCGCCGCTTATATAGATGAAATGAAAAAAGATTTAATTTCTCAATTTGAGGAGGTAAAATCAACAAAATTGTTAGTTTTGAATACAAAAAAGCTATGACTTGTATTAAAAACTAATATCCATAGATGACATATTATTTTGTTTCAGTATTAAATTGTTCCATTATATCATAGAACTAGATAACGAGGTGTGTGAAAGACACAGTAGATACCGTTATTGTTTAAAGTATCGATATATAAAAAGTATGCTCGTAACTGAGATCATCTGAACATACTATCGGTATAGGTTATCATGTGATTTGGAAATTAGTTTATCTAGACTAGTTTAAATCACGCGGATATGCCGGGGCATATTGAGCTCGACCAGTTTGGATAGAATTGACTTATACTGATCGGCATAGTCAATTCGGTCCTAGTATTCAGTCTCTCAATCCCGAGATTGGGACGAGCGTGAGAGTTGGATATCGTATGCTTTGATTTGCCAAAGAGTGCGATCAATTGAGGCCTATACCTCGGTAGGTTTGGGTATGCAGTGTTTAGCTTCTTATGTGCCATTGCTAGTCGGAGGAATCCACGTACCGGTTTGCCGGATTGATGGTGCTCCCGAGATGAGCTCGTAAGGTCTATTATACTAAACCCGGCCGGTGGACTTTATGTCTGGTATAATAAAAGGTTGAGTGGTACTAATCTCGAATACCAAGAAGTCGGTGAATTAGTTTGTCAGTGAATTGATAAACCAACGAGCACTAGATCTTTAATGTGGGGAGATAGAAGAAAAATAGTGGCGCGATGTAAAGTCGTTTTAAGCGGTAGTTTCATAGTTAGTCCGATAGTGGTATAACTAATTATGTATTTGACTAATCGACAAAGTGAATTAAGAAATTAATTATATTTGAATTATTTAATTCTAAGGGTTCGATTAAAATAAATTAATGAAGTGGGTTAAGAAATTAATGGGTCGATTGGAGTTGATTAGTGGGAAAAGACTAAGCGGTCAAGGAAAGTCAAATTAAAAGGCCCAACTCAAAAACCCACTAGGTCTCCATTAGAGCTCCCTATAAATAGAAAGCTTAAGGCCAAAGAAACTTAAGAAAATCTTGCACGACATTTTGTATTCCTTAGAGTGAGAAAGTTCTAGAGAGAAACTCTCTTCCCTTTTGAGATTTCTTTCAAAAACGAACTTGGATTCTCACTTCTCGATTTAGATTAAGCTTGAAAGATTAAAATTTTAGATAGCCCATCGATTTTTGGAGTTGCCCACTGCTGGATTTTATAATTTTTGCCCGGAATTCACTGTTCACGGAATCACTATTTATGGATTTACTGTTCTCCATTTTTTTGGTGAGATGGCAGCCACTTCTAATCACTCCGGGGTGCTTGATCCAGCTGGGTTTGTGTTGATCTCTTCTTTGGGTTGGTGATCCACAATCTCGATTGTCCAGATCGTGACCGGAATTGAAGTGGGTTCGATTTTATTGGTGAGAAAAGTAGTGGGCAGCAGTTTTTTGGGTTAAAGGTTTTATCATTTGGGCAGATTTAATCTAATTGAATGATTTCTCATGGGCTTTAGTAGCACACTTCGACAGATTATTGCCCACGCAATATTCGAAGTTTTCTCGGAGTCATCTATTAGATTTCTCGTGGAATTCGCAATTAAAGATTTGGGTTTTCTTATTGCGTTGGACTTCGCTTCAAAGGTATAACATTTAATCTTTCTGCTTTTAATTAAAGGTATAATCTTTGTGTGTTAGATGTCGATTTAATAAATTAAATAAGTATAAGCCTAGATCCGTTCGTGGGTAAATGAATTTGAGCCTGAGCTTTGTCGAAAGTTTTCGATTCTGGAATGTATTACACTAAAGTGAGATTTTTGATTTAGCCCGGGCTTGTTCTGTTTTCCTTCAAAATGGGATCAGAGTATAGGTTTCGGTCTTATACTTGTTTGATTTATTACACGACTTTATTTTGGCATTATTATTTTTGTCGAAATGTTTAAACAGGTGGTTATTGGTTTCCCGGCTATTATGGTAGAATTTTATTTTTCATTCATAAACCCCGGAACATGTCCGGGCTCGTATTGTTTTTGAATGGAAATGTCTGTAATAGTAATAACCACGAGCTGGAAGCCGTGTAGGATTAGAAAAATCTTGTAGTAGGATTTAATCTAATCATGTCGTCTTTAAATTCCTAGAAAAAATGCCTTTGTATATAGGAATTTATGTATTATGATGAAGATGTTATTTTGGGTAACTTATATTCGCGGGTTTTGGTTTCTCGTAATTTAGGGTGATTCCTAATTACGTAGTAAACCGAGAAAACCCGGGCGAATCGAGAGGAATCCAAATAACGAGTGGGAGCGACATAACGGGACGTGTTACCGATGCGTCAAGGAATCAACGATAGAGAAGACCATAATAGTCGGGAAATTTTATTTCTTTAATTTCCCGTATTTATGTCTTTTCGTTGATTGTGTGTTTTTGATTTATTTTGCATGAACGAAAACCAAACCAAATCATTTAAAAAAAAATAAAGTGCAATTAATTAAGGTAGATTATTTGCATATTAAAACTCCAACGGTTTTATGAGTGCGAATATCCATAGTTAAGATATTGCATGTTAAAACGTAAAAATCCTCAAACTTAAAAATCTAAGTGGGAGCGGGTTGGTAAATATCCCCATGGCCTCCATTACGGGTTCATTGGTGATGTGGTTATTCTTGCGAGTTGGTATTATGGCCTTCCTCCATGCGAACAAGTCTTTAATCACAGATATCACCGGAATGAATTTTCGAAGTGATGACTATAGTGAGTTTAATTGGAGAAAGTTGAGACACCCTCTCTGCTGAGGTGCATTAGTATTCTAAGTAACAAACTTAGAAGTCACATAATGGCATACGCTTAGTGTACTATTTATAGTATTCCTCCCGTGAGGTTACACTATTTATGTGTACGGCTAAAAACATTGACTATTAATTTCATTGATCATAAGATTATTGGTCAGATAATGAAATTAATGAACTTCGGTTTTTCTCGAACGAATGTGGGTTGGTGTAGACGCTCACCCGCGTGACCTGCGTTAATCCCGGTGTGAGAGATGTCGATGGAGATTATATTGTTTTTGAGGATTTCAATATTTTCGGAAAAGTATACTGAAACTTGACTGTTTATTTTTCAGTTGTTGACATGTTGTTCAAACCGCTGGCTGTCATTTTGAACCAGAACAAACTTACGGGTCCAAATTATATTGACTGGAAACGTAACCTGGACATTGTCCTTACCGCTGAGGGTTACAAGTACATGCTCACTGAGGAGTGTCCCCCTAAGCCCAACAATGATGCTATCCCTAAGCAGCGAGAGCCATATACGAGGTGGCAGAAGGCTGATGAGATGACCCGGTGCTACATCTTGGCTTCTATGTCGAGTGTACAGCAGCACCAGCATCAGTTATTTACCTCAGCCTATGATATGATGCTCAACCTCAGGGAGATGTTTGGATATCAGGGCAGGGTAGCCAAGCAGTCAGCTATGAGGAAACTCATGAATGCTAGGATGGCTGAAGGCACTTCAGTGAGGGATCACATGCGGGACATGATGAGCTGCATCAATGAGATTGAGGTATTGGGAGGTGACATTGATGGGGAGACCCAGGTCGATATCATCCTCCAGAGCTTATCCCCCAGTTTTGAGTAGTTTCGGTTGAACTATAATATGGGCCATCTCTCATATTCACGTCCCGAGCTCATGACTGCATTGGTGTCTGCTGAGGGCCTATTCGCAGAGAAGAAGCAAGCCTTGGCTACTGTTGGTCCCTCAGGTTCCTCTGCTGGGCCCAAAGCCAGAAAGCAAAAGAGGAAGAGAGGCCAGAAAGTAAGAGCTGATCATGGACCCAAGGCGGGCATTGCCAAGAAGCACAAGCAGAAAGACAAATGCTTCAGATTTGACAAAGCAGGAAATTGGAAGAAAGATTGCCCAAAGCCTCGAGGTATGTGTAAATTTTCCCTAGTTACTGAGACTTGTTTAGCGGCGATTCCCACAGATACTTGGTGTGTGGATTCAGGAGCCACTGATCATGTTTGTAATTCTTTGCAGGGGTTCCAAGTAACCAGCTGCTTAGAGAGGGAAAGTTGCAGGTCTACCTTTGTTTTTATTTTTTAGACTCAGTTTTACATTTAAGAGATTGTTTATATGTACCCAGTTTTCGGAAGAATTTACTTTCAGTTTCTAAACTTATTTTGGATGGTTATAAGTGTGCTTTTTCTGATAGATCTATTTTTATTAGAAAAGGCCAGAAGCTTATATGTTCTGTTACATTAGTTGACAATCTGTTTTTAATCAAGACATACTCCCCAGTAATGCAAAACACAGAAACTAGTAACTCATCATCGAATCATAGTAAGAGAAAGGAGTCTTCCCCTTTTAATCAAACTTATCTTTGGCATCTGAGACTCGGTCACATAAACCTTAATAGGATTCAAAGGTTATTCAATAATGGGTCTTTGGACTCATTGGATATTGACAGTTATCTGAACTGTGAGTCCTGCTTGGAGGGTAAGATGACCAAGAGGCCTTTCAAGGAAAAGGGGTATAGGGCCAATGAGGTTTTAGAGTTGATTCATTTTGACTTGTGTGGGCCTATGTCAGTTCAGGCGAGAGGTGGTTATGAGTATTTCATGACTTTCACGGATGATTACTCTAGATATGGATATATATACCTGATGCGCCACAAGTCTGAATACTTTGGCAAGTTCAAAGAGTTTAAGGCTGAGGTGGAGAACCATCTGGGTAAAAGTATCAAGGCCTTGCGATCTGATCGCGGTGGCGAATATCTCTCTAGTGAATTTAGGTCCTATTTGTCGGAGGAGGGTATTCAGACCCAGTTGTCTGTACCTGGCATACCCTAGTAGAATAGTGTAGCAGAGAGGAAGAACAGGACTCTTATGGATATGGTTAGATCGATGATGAGTTATAGCGAATTGCCTATATCGTTTTGGGGTTTAGCCTTGGAGTCAGCGTGTTATCTCCTTAATCTCGTGCAATCTAAGTTTGTGCCTTCGACTAGAGTAGAGCTGTGGACTGGGCGAAAGCCTAGTCTGAGACATCTCAGGATTTGGGGTTGTCCAGCATATGTGCTTAAGGCAGACACAGCCAAGCTAGATGCGAGATCTGAGATTATACTTTTTGTAGGCTACCCCAAAGGAACGAAAGGTGGTCTGTTTTATAGTCCTCATGATCAGATGGTGGTGGAGAGCATCAATGCCAGATTTCTTAAGGAGGACTATGTTTTAGATCACAAGGCAAAGAGCAAGGTAGTATTGGAAGAGCTTAGGGGCGAGTCCACTATTCCAAATGCACGAGTACAGGAAGATACACAACAAGAGGCTGCACACACTATCACAAATGATGCTCTTGCACAGGCTGCACCTCGTCATAGTGGGAGGGTTGTCAGACAGCCCGAGAGGTATATGGGTTTGGGTGAGTCTTCGGACTTTATCCCGACGCTCATGAACCAGACCCAGTTAGCTACAATGAGGCTCTCCAAGATAACGATGCAGATTCTTGGCAGAGAGCGATGATTGCTGAGATGGGTTCTATGAACTCAAATCAGGTCTGGGAGCTGGTAGACCTTCCTGATGGGTTTCGGCCTATTGGGTGCAAATGGGTCTACAAGCGAAAGAGAAGATCTGACGGGAGGGTTGAGACCTTCAAGGCTAGGCTTGTGGTGAAGGGGTATACTCAGAAAGAGGGTATCGATTATGAGGAGACATTTTCCCCAGTAGCTATGCTTAAGTCGATCCAGATTCTCTTTGTCATAGCTGCTCATATGGACTATGAGATTTGGCAGATGGACGTCAAGACAGCTTTCCTTAATGGAAGTCTTGAGGAGACCATCTTTATGCAGCAACCAGAGGGTTTCATTGTTCAGGGCCAAGAGTACAAGGTATGCAGGCTTAGGAGGTCCATTTATGGACTTAATCAAGCATCCAGATCTTGGAACATCCGTTTTGATGAGGTTATCCAGTCCTATGGATTCACTCAGTGTCCGGATGAGCAGTGTGTTTATCGCAGGCATGATAGTGATACGGTGGTGTTCCTCATACTTTACGTAGATGACATCCTTCTGATTTGGAACAGTAAGAAGGTGTTGTCAGACCTAAAGGCATGGTTGTCCAGGCAATTTGATATGAAGGATTTGGGAGAGGCTGGACATATCCTTGGGATCAAGATTATTCAAGATCGTATGAGACGTTCTCTTACACTTTCCCAGGCATCCTATATAGATACAATTCTGGCTCGTTTTAACATACAGAACTCCAAGAAGGTTCATTACCTTTTAGGCATGGGGTGCATTTGTCTAAGGAGTAGTGTCCCAAGACTGCTGAGTAGTGTCCCAAGGCGGTACCCTATGCTTCTGCAGTGGGTAGCCTGATGTATGCTATGTTATGTACGAGGCCTGATATTTGCTTTGCCGTTGGCATGGTTAGCAGATATCAGAGTAACCCTGGGAAGGCTCACTGGGAGGCAGTAAAATGCATTCTCAAGTACTTGCGCAGGACGAGAGATTATGTCCTAGTTTATAAAGCTCAGGAGCTTGTACCGTTGGGTTACACAGATTCGGACTTTCAAGGTGATTTGGACAAGAGTAATTCTACCTCTGGGTTTGTATTTACTCTAGGAGGTGGAGCCATAGTATGGCGGAGTGTCAAGCAGAAATGCATGGCGGACTCCACCATAGAGGCTGAGTACGTTGCCACATCAGAGGCAGCGAAAGAAGTTGTATGGCTCCAGAGCTTCCTGATGGACTTAGATGTGGTTCAGGAGTTGCCTAGGTATATCACAGTTTACTATGATAACAATGGTGCAGTTGCTAACTCGAGAGAACCACGAGCCAATAAGGCGAGTAAACACATAGAGCGCAAGTACCACCTGATACGAGAGATCGTAAAGAGGGAGACGTGATCGTGGCCAAGATAGCATCAGATGACAACCTTGTAGATCCTTTCACAAAGCTATTAACCCCAAAGGTCTTTGAGAGACATGTGGAGGGCATGGGAGTCAGATTCTTGAGGGAGCCATGTGAGTGAGCTTAAAGGTGTTCTGGATATTTCATTATGACAGCAGTGTAATAGCGGGCTGGACAGTTTTTGTACTTCTTAGCATAGCTTTGAGTATTAGTGGGAGATTGTTAGTTTTGAATACAGAAAATCTATGGCTTGTACCAAAAACTAATATCCACAGATGACATATCATTTTGTTTCAGTATTAAATTGTTCTATTATATCATAGAACTAGATAACGGGGTGTGTGAAAGACACAATAGATACCGTTATTGGTTAAAGTATTGATATATAAAAAGTATGCTGGTAACTGAGATAGTCTGAATATACTATCGGTATAGGTTATCGTGTGATATGGAAATTAGTTTATCTAAACTAGTTTAAATCACGCGGATATGCCCAGGGCATATTGAGCACGACCATTTTGGATAGAATTGACTTATACTGATCGGCATAGTCAATTCGGTCCTAGTATTCAGTCTCTCAATCCCGAGATTGGGACGGGCGTGAGAGTTGGATACCGTATGCTTTGATTTGCCAAAGAGTGCGGTCAATTGAGGCCTATACATCGGTAGGTTGGGTATGCGGTGTTTAGCTTCTTATGTGCCATTGCTAGTCCGAGGAATCCACATACCGGTTCGCCAGGTTGATGGTGCTCACGAGATGAGCTCGTAAGGTCTATTATACTAAACTCGGCCGGTGGACTTTATGTCCGGTATAATAAAAGGTCGAGTGATACTAATCTCGGATACCAAGAAGTCGGTGAGTTAGTTTGTCAGTGAATTGATAAACCGAAGAGCACTAGATCTTTAATGCGGGGAGATAGAAGAAAAATAGTGGCACGATGTAAAGTCATTTTTGAGTGGTAGTTCCGTAGTTAGTCCGATAGTGGTACGACTAATTATGTATTTGACTAATTGACAAAGTGAATTAATTAATCCTAAAGGTTTAATTAATATTTAATCGACAAAGTGAATTAAGAAATATTTGAATTATTTAATTCTAAGGGTTCGATTAAATTAAATTAATGAAGTGGGTTAAGAAATTAATTCGAATGGGTCGATTGAAGTTGATTAGTTGGGAAAGACTAAGCGGTCAACGAAAGTCAAATTAAAAGGTCCAACTCAAAAGCCAACTAGGTCTCCATTAGAGCTCCCTATAAATAGAAAGTTTAAGGCCAAAGAAACATAAGAAAATCTTGCAATACATTTTGTCTTCCTTAGAGTGAGAAAGTTCTAGAGAGAAACTCTCTTCCCTTTTGAGATTTCTTTCAAAAACAAACTTGGATTCTCACTTCTCGATTTAGATTAAGCTTGAAAGATTAAACTTTTAGATGCCCATCGATTTTTGGAGTTGCCCACTGCTGGATTTTATAATTTTTGCCCGGAATTCACTGTTCACGGAATCACTATTCACGGAGTTACTGTTCAACATTTTTTTGGTGAGATGGCAGCCACTTCTAATCACTCTGGAGTGCTTGATCCAGCTGGGTTTGTGTTGATTTCTTCTTTGGGTTGGTGATCCACAATCCTGGTTGTCTAGATCGTGACCGGAGTTGAAGTGGATTCGATTTTATTCGCGAGAAAAGTAGTGGGCAATAGTTTTTTGGGTTAAAGGTTTGATCTTTTGGGCAGATTTAATCTAATTGAGGAATTTTCTTTGTGGATTTCTAGTGGGCTTTGGTAGCACACTTCGATAGATTATTACCCACGCAATATTCCAAGTTTTCTCGGAGTCATCTATTGAATTTCTCGTGGAATTCGCAATTAAAGATTTGGGTTTTCTTATTGCGTTGGACTTCGCTTCAAATGTATAACCTTTAATCTTTTCGCTTTTAATTAAAGGTATAATCTTTGTGCGTTAGATGTCGATTTAATAAATTAAATAAGTATAAGCCTAGATCCGTTCGTGGGTAAATGAATTTGAGTATGAGCATTGAAAGTTTTCGATTCTTGAATGCATTGCACGAAAGTGAGATTTTCGATTTAGCCCGGGCTTGTTCTGTTTTCCTTCAAAAATCATATTCAACTATGGCGTCTGATTACATGCAAGATGCCCAAGATCCAAATGAAGTATGTATCGAAGATATCTTCGAAGCAATTAAGGACACCCTGGTGGAGACTATCACAAAGAAGAATGAGGAAGTATCTTCCTCCACCCAGAGACAAGTGGAAGAATAAGACATTCCCTGATAGAGATATTTTCCTAATAAATGAAGATAAGATGAAGACTGATAGAGATATTTTCCTAATAAAGGAAGATAAGATGAGGACGGATCCAGGAATGTCGGTGCTACTTTAGACTTTAGCAGCCAACATATTTGGCTTTTTACTGTATACTTTTGACTTTTTTGTTTTTAAGAACTATTCATAAATAGTTCTCTTACTTTTCTCTTACTTTTCCTTCCTATAAATTAGATAGGTTAGTTCAAAGAAATGAAGAATGAATTTTAAGACTTCTGCTCTTCTATACTTCTCTCTCTCTCCCTCTCTTGAAAAGCTCATGTGTTGAGCACTTCTTTTCTTTTGTAAACCTTTTCCAAGTAAATAAAATCTTCAAGTTTATAAAAGGAGCTGAGCAGCTCTTGAAGACTAGTGGTCGGGAACTGTAAGTTCTTTTCTTCTATTACTTGAATGGTGTTTAGCCTTATAGGCTAAACCTATTTGTGTGTTGACTAATAATTGTGTATACTAAACATGTAATTGATCTTGTTTATCACTTAGGATACTCATAGGTTGGATAATTGAAACTGGCCTTAACATGAAATTTATGCCCTATTTGACATCTGGCCTGGTAAGTCCCGTTTTAGCCGTGGTTAGGCGTTTAGGGCAGTTGGTGTGATGTTTATTGGGTAAACTGTTTTATGAAAGGTTTCCTGTTTCATATTATGTTGTAAAATTATCCTCATGTATCTTGAGCCATAGATGGTATCAGAGCCTGGTTAGTATGTAACATGTTATGAGTCAACACACTTGTTCATTATGAATTTCATAAACATCATTAATAAAAATTTTAATATTAAAAAATTTAAAAGTGACGATTATGATATTCCACAAAATTTAGACTTACTTAATAAATGGACAATCCCAAGAGTTGAACCTAAGTTAATATACCAGTTAGTTACTTTTGAAAAATTGGGGTTAAAGCAATAGTAAAAACTATTGAAGAATCTGTTTCATTAGATAATAATGAAATGATAATCAGATTATTATCTGAAAAGGATATAAGTCCATATAGAGAAACACATAAGTTGTGTTTATTCACATAGGATTAGTGCAAATTGCATTTAAACATTTAACTTTAGAAGGTTTACCAGAAAGTTTTATAGCAGCTTTAAGAGATGGTAGAAATTTGAAATGGAAACAATCTTTAATAGGAATTATACAATCCACTCTATCGCATGGACCAGTTTATTTTAACGTTTATCCTAATTTGCAGTTATCTTTAACTGATGTGAATATTTTTGATGCTTTAACATTAAATGTTAAAACTCATGGTTATAATTATATTGTTGGAACAGAAGTTATATGTCTCTGTTATAGAATATATTATAAACCTTTGTTTACTTTGAATTCGCAGTGTAAACGAATGGATAAACCTAAAAATGAAACAATAATAATTGAAACCAATTTCAATAGATCAAATATTACTTGTAGAATACCTATTAAATGAGAAGAAATTACTTTTCTAGAAAATTGGGTAATAGAACAAGCTATTCCTGTTCAACCACAGATTCAGGGTCATGATGATATCATTGATATCGTTCAGAATGATGAAGGAAATGTAAATATTAGATTTGATAATCAGTTAAAATTATTATCATTTCTAAAAAGTACTTCTATGAGGTCATATATATCACCTATAGATTATAGGGTAGATTCTCCTATGCCTGGTAGAGCATCTACTTCTCAAATAAGAGAATCAGAGATTCAACACCCCTTACAGAAATTGTTTATAAATAGACATAATATTGTGAGAGAAATAAATAGTCAAACTCTAAATAAAAATTCGTTAGAACGGCCCGAACGGGCCGCCCGGGCCGCAGCACGGCCCGAGGGCCGCACTGCCCGCGTGCGCGGCTCGCGCCCAGTAGCAGCGCAGCAGCAGCTGCTGCTGCTGCTGCTGCCTGCTGCAGCCTCTCCTGGCCGGCACGACTGCTGCCGGCAGTCGTTGCCGGCGTCGCCTCCTGCCGCCAATTCCTCCTTTACTTTTTCGCACGCTATTTGGTCTTCTTACAATTCATTCTGGGTTTTCCTGGGTTTCTTCAAATTCATGATAACCCAAAACCCACGAATCCAAGTCGCCCACCATAACGCCTTCGATTACATAAAAATAACAATTTTCCTACTACAAGGCATTCTAGGAAAATTAAAGAATCGAAATTACATAGAAAAAATCCTACTACAGATTTAATCTAATCCTACACGGCTTCCAGCACGTGGTTATACTATTACAAACATTCATAATAAAATTAAATCCGGACAAGTCCCGGAGTTTAATTAAAACCCATACAAACGTAACCATAATTGTCGGGATTTCTTAACCACCTGCAAATAAAACCATATAATCAATCGAACAAGCATAGAACCCCCTAAACCAGGCTCTGATACCAATTGAAAGAATATTGCCACATAGGATCTGGGTTTGCACTTGCTCGATTTACCACGCAACAAAAATTTATAATTAAAGCGGAACCTTAGAAAAATACCTTTGAAGCGTGCACCTAGTGATTCTCTTGTATGCCTCAAGACTATGACTTCACGTTGTGTGGGCAACGAACTAGAAGTCAATTGATCAGCAACTCACCACAATCCACCTTCTAGAAAAATCCAGCACCCCAACACCTGACAAGTACTATAAACGTACCGCCCGCAGAGAGAGAAAGCTATGCGCAACTGGTATAAACCAAGGCCAAAATTTCAGCCACTAGAAACCCAAAAACCAGCCGCACACTTTCTTGAAAATTCGACTTGGAGAGAGAAACGTTTTCTCTCTCTAGAATTTTCTCTCTCTAGAAATCTTTTCTCTCTCTAGAAATCTTGTGGATTAATTGTGTTTCTTGAATGGCTAATCCCTTGTCTATTTGTAGAGTTACAAGAGAGACTCCAAGTTGGTTTAGGATTGGTCTTCCTAATGTGTTTAGGTAATGAATTAGTTTCCAAATCCAATTAGGCAACCAATCTGATAGGATAAACCAAATCTTACTAGATTCCTAATCTTTAGGATTTCCTAATTCCAATTGAAACTTAAGACTTAATTAATTAATTAATTAATTAATTCCACTTTGTTAATTACTTAATTAACCCTTATGAATTAATTAAATAATTCCACTTTGTTAATTACTTAATTAACCCTTAGGAATTAATTAAATAATTCCACTTTGTTAATTACTGAATTAACCCTTATGAATAATTAACCAATTAATTAATTAAATCTACCTATTCAATTAACCCATTACAAAATTAATCGTACCACTAACGGATTAATTTTGGCACTACCATCCTACACCAGAATTACTTCCGGAATAACTTAATTAAATTATATTCATTAATCTCCCCACATCAAAGATATAGTGCTCGTTAATTAAAATTAATTTACTGATAAATTAATTAATTAACTTCTTTAATTCCGAGACTAGTACCACTCGACCTTTTTACTATACCGGACATAAGTCCACCGGCTGGGTTTAGTATAATAAACATTTCGAGCTCATCTCGGGAGCACCATCACCCCGGACGCACCTGTACATGGTTTCATTTCGACAAGCAGCAGCACACCAAGTAACTAAACACGCGCACCCAACCCACCGAAACTATTGGCCACATTTGACCTCACCCATTGGCAGATCAAAGTACACTATGTCTAATCCTCATGCCCACTCGAGTCTAGGGATTTAGAGATAGAATACAAGGATCGATTTATCTATTAAATCAGTACAAGACAAATCATTCCTAAGAGTCAAGTTCAATATGCCCCGGGCATATCTATATGATTCAATTAGTTTAGACAAAGTAATTATCCGAATCACATAATAACCTAAACCGACAGTTTGTCCAAAGCTATCTCGGTTACGAACCTTATTTATATATTATGTCTTTCAATCAATGATGAGATCTACTGTGTCACACCAGACACCTCATCATCTACTTACATAATATAAATGGACGATTAATGCACAACAAGATATGACTGAAACACAAATCAATATGTTAAACTGGGAAACTGTACAATACAAGCATAGCTTATGTATTCTACTCCAACAGTTATACCGTTTGGAGAGTAGTAGGTCAAGACATAATTTTTTCAAAATCGATTATGCACACTAATTGTTGGTAATGGATTAAACTGATGAACAATTACTTCTAAAATGGGTGAAATGGATAAAGGATAAATGAGGAACAATCAAGCTGTGTCTTAATTTCGTCCAAAAAGGCTCCAGGCTCCAGCCTATAAATACCTCACATTTTGGCTTCCAAAGACACGAGATAACTACCGAAAGGATGATGCTGAGTCACGACTTCCAAGTGGCGGCAATGATCGAGAAATTACCACCAAGTTTGAGGGATTTCAAGAACTACCTCAAACATAAACACAAGGAGATGACCTTGGAGGATCTCATTGTCAGACTTCGGATTGAAGAAAATAACAAGAAGGTTGAGATCAAGCCGGTCAACCCTGCAGAAGCCAAAGGCAATGTGTTAGAACATGGCAAGGGGGGCTTCAAGAATAAGACAAGGACCACCGACAAAGGTAAGGCCAAACTTGGGGCATTAGGAGGTGTCTCAAAGCAGAAATTCAATTTTAAAGGTAAGTGTTTTAACTGTAGAAAACAAGGTCACAAGTCGTCAGAGTGCCGTGTTCCCAAGAAGAGCCTTGAGACAAATATGATCCAGGAAAACCCAGAGGAAGACTTCAGTCTGGTGGCTGTAGTCTCTGAGATCAACATGGTAAACTCAAAGCAGAAAGAATGGTGGTATGACTCTGAAGTAGCCAAGCATGTGTGCACCAACATAGGCCACTTCTCAACTTTCGAACTGACCCAAGGTGATAAGCTGTACATGGGAAACTCGGCTGTCACCAAAGTTGAGGGGAATGAACGATTTTGCTAAAGTTGACTTCGGGCAAAATGAAGACTCTGAAGGATGTGCTGTATACTCCAGAAGTCCGGAAGAACCTTATTTATGGGTTTATGCTGAATAAGCATGGATTTCGCATTGTAATAGAGTCGAACAAAATTATTCTTTTAAAGTCTGGAATATACTTGTGGAAGGGGTATGCATCCGAGGGGGTGTTTAAAATGAATGTAATGACAATTGTCAAGAATAATGCAAATAGCTCTTTTGCATATTTGATTGAGTCTTCTAGCTTATGGCATGGTAGAATAGGTCATGTTAATTATGATTCGATACGTCGATTAATTAACTTGAACCATATCCCAAGTGTCCAAATAGACCAAAGTCAAAAATCTAAAATTTGTGTTGAAGCAACACTATCAAGGTCATCGTTCCAAACCGTTGAAAGAAATAATGAACCCCTTGACATGATACATAGCAATGTATGTGATTTGAAATAGGTTCAAACACGGAGTGATGATAAATACTTGATTACCTTTAGTGATTATAGCACACAATATTGCTATGTTTATTTACTTAATACAAAGATGAGGCATTAGAGAAATTCATTCTCTATATGGCTGATGTTAAAAATCAACTTGGAAAATGGATCTAGAAATTGAGAATTTATGGAGGTAGAGAGTACAAAGTACCTATCGGTGACTATTGTGCTAAAAATGGTATAGTTCATGAAGTAACTGCACCGTACTCACCTCAATCCAATGGGGTTGCTGAACGTAAAAATTTCACAGTAAAAGAAATGATGAATGCGATGTTATTATGTTCAGGTTTACCTTCTAATATGTGGGGAGGGGGGACCTATTTTATCAAGTAATTATGTACTTAATAGAATACCCTGCAAGAAAGACGGGAAAACTCAATATGAATTATGGAAAGGAAAAATGCCTTCCTACAAACACTTACGAGTGTGGGGGTTCCTAGTGAAGGTAGCAGTACCAACACCAAAGAAAATAAAGATAGGTCCCAAAACGGTGGATTGTATCTTTTTAGGCTACGATTATAATAGTAATTCATGCTGATTTCTTGTGTATGATTCGAAAATATTGGATATACACAAGAATACGACAATGGAATCAAGAAATGCATATTTCTTTGAAAATGTATTTCATTCAAAAACAGTTGGGAAGACTAGTTCTAAATGGCCTAGTAAAACCGTTGATGAAGAACCAAAAAAATCAAGAAGTGCTAAATTTAAGACGTTGCAAAAGAGCAAGGGTGAAAAAATCATTTGGTTATGATTTTAAAACTTTTCTCGTGGAGAAAAAACCATAGACTTATGCTGAAGCCATGAATTCTTCTGATACTCCTTTATGGAAAAAAGCCATAAATAGAGAGATTGATTCTATTTTAAAGAATCATGCGTGGGAGTTAGTGGATCTCCCTCCTGGATGTAGTCCCTTAGAGTCAAAATGGATTTTATAATGGAAAATGAAAACTGATAGCTCTATTGACAAATACAAAGCTAGGCTGGTAATCAAAGGTTATAAGCAACGAGAAAGCTTAGACTACGTTGATATGTATTCTTCGGTGATGAGAATAAATTCCATAAGGATGATACTGGCTATTGTAAACTTACGGAATTTAGAAATCCATCAAATGGATGTCAAAACAACTTTCTTAAATGGGGACT
Organism: Knoxia roxburghii; assembly: GCA_030378225.1. Lineage (NCBI taxonomy): Eukaryota > Viridiplantae > Streptophyta > Magnoliopsida > Gentianales > Rubiaceae > Knoxia > Knoxia roxburghii. The sequence goes on from CM059424.1 coordinate 22,907,123, forward strand.
TAGACGAGGAAATCTATATGGAGCAACCCGAAGGGTTTAAAGCTCCAGGTTCTAATAAAAAAGTGTGTAAGTTGGTGATGTGCTCTTGTCATGTATGTCATGTTGTGTACGAGGCCTGATATTTGTTATGCTGTTGGCATTGTAAGCAGATATCAGAGTAACCCCGGGAAAGCTCATTGGGAAGCAGTAAAATGCATTCTCAAGTATTTGTGCAGAAAGAGAGACCAAGGTTGGTCTATTAGGCTCCTGAGCTGGTACCCCGAGGTTACACAGATTTAGATTTCCAAGGCGACAGGGACAAGATCAAGTCCACCTCAGGGTATAATTTTACTCTTGGAGGTAAAGCCATAGTATGGCGGAGTGTCAAGTAGAAATGCATGACAGAATCTACCATGGAGGCTGAATACGTTGCTGCATTAGAGGCAGCGAAAGAAACAGTGTGGCTCACGAACTTCCTAGTGGACTTATATGTGATTCCTGGTTTGCAGAAGTCTATCACAGTGTACTGTGATAACAACTGTGCAATAGCAAACTCGAAGGAACCACGAGCCCACAAGGCGAGCAAATACATACAGCGCAAGTACCACCTGATACGAGATATCTTTAAGAGGGAAGACGTGGTCGTGGCTAAGATAGCATCGGAGGATAACCTTGCAGATCTGTTCACGAAGAGATTGACTTCAAAAGTCTTTGAGGCTCACGTGAAGGGCATGGGGATCAAATACTTAGGAGAGCCGTGACAGTTTTTCTATAAATGTAGTAGAGTGTATAGAGTTGAATGTAGTTGTATATTTAAAGCACATCTTAAATATTAGTGGGAGATTGTTAGAGTTGAATACATAAGCTATGCTTGTATAATACATTTTCCCAGTTAATATATCGATTTAACGTTATTGGTTAATTTGTTGTGCATATATTTGTCCATTTATGTTATGAAGTTAGATGATGAGGTGTCTTGTGTGACACTGTACATATCATCATTGGTTAAAAGACATAATATTTAAATGAGGTTCGTAACCAAAACAGTTTTGGACAAACTATCGGTTTTAGGTTATTATATGATTCGGATAACTTGTTTTTCTAAACTAATTGAATCATATAGATATGCCCAGGGCGTATTAAACATGACCATTTAGAATGATTTATCGTGTACCGATTTAATTGACAAATCATTCTTAGTATTCTATCTCTTAATCCCTAGACTTGAGTGGGCATGAGGATTAGACATAGTGTACTTTGATCTGCCAATGGGTGAGGTCAATTGTGGCCAATAGTCTCGGTGGGTTGGGTGCGCGTGTTTATTTACTTGGTGTACTGCTGCTTGTCGAAAGGAAACCATGTACCGGTGCGTCCGGGGTGACAGTGCTCCCGAGATGAGCTCGTTATGCTTATTATACTAAACCCGACCGGTGGACTTATGTCCGGTATACTAAAAAGGTCGAGTGGTACTAGTCTAGGAATTAAAGAAGTTAATTATTTAATTTATCAGTAAGTTAATAAATTAACGAGCACTATATCTTTGATGTGGGGAGATTAAGAATAAATTAATTTGGTTTTTCCAGAAGCAATTCTGTTGTATGATGATCGTGCCAAAATTAATCCGTTAGTGGTACGATTAATTTTGTAGTGGATTAATTGAATAAGTAGAATTAATTAATTATTCTTAAGGGTTAATTAAGTAATTTATAAAGTGGAATTATTTAATTAATTAATTAAGTCTTAAGTTTCAATTAGAATAAGGAAATCCTAAATATTAGGAAATCTAATTACATTTGGTTTATCCTATTAGATTAGTAATCTAATTGGATTTGGAAACTAATTAATTACCTAAACCCGTTAGAAAAACCAATTCTAAACCAACTTGGGGTCTCTCTTGTAACTCTATATATAGACAAGGGATTAGCAATTAGACAACACACAATTCATAAGTTTTCAAGACAAGAAAACTAGAGATAGAAATTTTAGAGAGAGAAAATGTTTTTCTCCCTCTAGCATAATTTCGGGTGGCCAAAATTTGTCCCAAGGCGACAGCCAGTTGAAAATTCCGACAGACGGCGGCAGTAAGTGGTTTTCGGCGGCGGTGGGTGGATTTTTTCGATGGCGATGAGCTACTAAATTTCCTGCCAACACAGTTGTGTTGATTGCTGATCAATTTGTTACTAGATCGTTGCCCACACAACGTGCAATCAAAGTCTTGAGTCATACAAGCGATCACCTAAGTTAACATGCTTCAAGAGGTATCTTTCTAAAATTATTGTTGCATGATAAATCGAATGAGTACAAACCAAGATCCTGCGCAATGTTATTTTAAGCAAGAATTGGAATATCGATTGTGCTAGAGTCTAGGCCTGGTCAAAGATTCCTATTCTGGAATACGTAGCATGAAAGTGAGTTTTTGACCGGGCCCAGACGGATAATCTTTCACTTAGCATAAAAAATGTAAGAAAACTCAGCAATCCTTAGCATCTCCACCATATTAAAACACAAAATCATCACTAAAACTATTGCCTTGCCCACATCTATGGAAATCAACTACCCCCTATCACTTGGAAGGGTAGATTTCCTTTGAATCTACTTAGAACATGAATGTTCTAAGAGAATTTCATGGTGTGTGTGTCAAAATGTGAGAAGTAGGTGTTTCTTCCTCACTAAGCAAAACTCTCTCTCTACTATCTAAATAATGAAAAACACTTAAGGTGTGTTGTATGTGATCTACTATGCCTTTACAAGAAGTCTTGGCTACTAAGAAAGGTCCAGTGGGCTAAAATTGGTATTACATAAGAAAATTCACGCCAATGGTAAAGTTGGAACTTCAGAAGTGGTTTCCTTGGCGACGATCAGGCATAGGTGCCGTGAGGACGCCGAGGTCGGCGGCGATCAAGCATAGGTGCCGTGAGGACGCCATGTTTGGCGACGACCAGGTGACAGCGCCAAGTGGACGCCAGACTCAAAATCTTCTTCAATCTATGCTACTTCCAAACTCTCTCTTTAATTTTCATTCTTGCGTGATTTCTTCCTTTTTCTAGCAAAAGCTTTAAGTTTTATCCAAAATCTCCAAAGTTCCCCTTTACGACAAAATCATGAAAATCCAACTATAAATGCATTGAAAACTTATAAAGATGTCATATTTATTGAAAACCAACTAAAAGTAAGCTAAGCATGCATGAATTTGGGTAATAAAATGGTATATTTTTGAGTCACGTCACCCCCCATACTTAAGACTTTGCTTGTCCTCAAGTAAACAGGTGGTTATTATTCCCTGCTATTATGGTATTTACATTCATTCATACACCCCGGGACATGTTATGGCTCATTTTTTATTTTGAATGGAAATGTCCGTAATAGTAATAATCACGAGCTGGAAGACGTGTAGGATTAGATGAATCTTGTAGTAGGATTTAATCTAATATTGTCGTCTTTAAATTCCTAGAAAACCTTTGTATATAGGAATTTATGTATTATGACAAAGACGTTATTTTGGGTAACTCGTATTCATGGGTTTTGATTTATCGTAATTTTGGGTGATTCCTGATTACGTAGAAAACTGAGAAAACTCGGACGAATTAGGAGAAATCCAAATAACGAGTGGGAGAGAAGTGACGGGACGTGTCAACAAGGTGTTTAATGGAAACGATGATCGAGAAGGCCATAATAGTCGGGAAATGTTTCATTATCCATTTATTTCCCGTTTTATGTCCTTATCGTTGTTTGTGTGTTTTCATTTTATGTTTTTTGCATGATCGAAAACAAACAGTTTTTAATACATGCAATTAACTAAGGTGATGGGTGCGAATATCCATAGTTACGATATTGCATATTAAAACATAAAAATCCTCAAATTTAAAAATCTAAGTGGGAGCGGGTTGCTATATATCCCTATGGCCTCTATTACGAAGTCATATGTGATATGGATAGACCTATGCACTGGCTAAGGGCCTTTTTCCCTAAGGATAAGTCTTCAATCTATGAGATCACTAGATTGAATTTCTAAAGAGATGACTATAGTGAATTTAATTGGTGAAAGTTGTGACACCCTTGCTAACGAGGCGCATTAGTATCCTAAATAACAAACTTAGAAGTCACGTAATGACATACACTTAGTGTACCGTTTGTAGTATTCCTCCTAAGAGGTCACGCTACTTATGTGTATGGCTAAAATCATCGACTATTAATTTCATTGATCATCAGATTGTTGGTCAGATAATGAGGTTAATGAGCTTATGCTCATCTCGAACGAATGTGGGTTTGCATAAACATTCACCTAAAGTGACCTTCATTAATCACGGTGTGAGAGATCTTGGTGGGAAATTATATTGTTTTGAAGCTATCAATATTTTCGAAAAAAATACTGAAACTTGATTGTTTATTTTTTCAGTTGTCGATATGTCGTTCAATCCACTTGCTGCCATTTTGAATCAAAACAAACTCACCGGTCCAAATTACATTGATTGCAAGTGTAACCTGGACATTGTTCTTGCTGTCGAGGGTTACAAGTATGTGCTTATTGAGGTGTGCCCTGAGACACCCAGAGATGCCCCTAAGGAGAAGAAACCATATACGAGGTAGAAGAAAGCTGATGAGATGACCAGGTGCTACATATGGGCTTCTATGTCGAGCGTAGTGCAGCACCAGCATCAGTTGATGACCTCAACCTACGATACGATGACTAACCTCTAGGAGATATTTGGGCATCAGGGCAGGGTGGCCAGGCAGTCAGGTATGAGGAAACTCATTAGTTCCAAGATAGCTGAAGGCACCCCAGTGAGAGATTACGTACTAGAAATGATCAACAACATCAAGGAGATTGAGGTATTGGGAGGCGAGATTGATTGTGATTCACAGTGTGACATCATCCTCCAGAACTTGCCTCACTGTTTTGATCAGTTTCAGTTGAACTATAACTTGAACAAGCTTCAGTGTACTTTTCCCGAGCTAATTACTACGTTGGTCTTTGCCGAAGGCCTCTTCTCTGAGAAGAAGCAAGCTTTGGATACTATTGGACCTTAAGGTTCCTTTGCTGGGCCCAAAGCCAGGAAGCAAAAGAAGATGAAGGGCCAGAAGGCAGGAGCTGATCATGGACCCAAGGGAGGTGTTGCCAAGAAGCACAAGTCCAAAGGCAAGTGCTTTAGATGTGGCAAAACAGTTCACTGGAAGAAGGACTGCCCAAAGCTTAGAGGTATGAGTAATTTCACCTTTGTTACTGATACATGTTTAGCGGCGATTCCATAGATACTTGGTGTGTGGATTCAGGAACCACTCATCATGTTTGTAATTCTTTGCAGGGGTTCCAAATGACCCAGCTGCTTAGAGATGGTGAGTTGCAGGTCTACCTGGGGGATACTACCAGAGTATCAGTTGCTGTAGTGGGAGTTATTAAGCTTGTCTTTTCAGATTCTGTTTTAATTTTGAGACATTGTTTTTATATATCCAGCTTTAGAAAGAACTTTCTTTCGGTTTCTAAGCTGATTTTGGAAGGTTATAAGTTTGTTTTTTCTGATAATTCTGTTGTTATTAAAAAGAACAAGAAACTTATATGTTTTGGTCATTGGTTGATAATTTGTTTCTAATTAAGACTAACTCCCTAGTAGTGCAAAACACAGAGATTAATGACACATCATCGAATTATAATAAGAGAAATGAGTATTTTCCTTTGAACCAAACTTATCTTTGGCACCTAGGACTAGGTCATATCAACCTTAGTAGGATTCAGAGTTGGTCAATGATGAGCCCATGGGCTCATTGGAGATTGACAATTATCCAACCTGTGAGTCCTACTTGGACGGTAAAATGACCAAGAGGCCTCTCAAGGCAAAGGGGTATAGGGCCAAAGAGGTTTTAGAGTTGGTTCATTCTGACTTGTTAGGACCTATATAAGTTCAGGTTAGAGGAAGTTACGAGTATTTCGTGACATTCACAGATGACTACTCTAGATATGGATACATTTACCTGATGCACCACAAGTCTGAATGCTTCAGCAAGTTCAAAGAGTTCAAGGCAGAAGTGGAGAAGTATCTGGGTAAGAGTATCAAGACCTTGTGATCTGATCGTGGTTGTAAATACCTCTCTAGTGAATTTATGACTTATTTGTCAGATGAGGATATTCAGTACCAGTTGTTTGCACCTGGCACACCCCAACAGAATGGTGTAGTAGAGAGGAGGAACATGACTCTTATAGATATGTTTATATTGATAATGAGTTATAGTGAGTATACTCAGAAAGAAGGTATCAATTATGAGGAGACATTTTCCATGGTAGCTATGCTTAAGTCAATCCAGATTCTCTTGGCCATAACTGCTCATTTGGATTATAAGATTTGGCAGATGGACGTCAAGACAGCTTTACCTAATGGAAGTCTTTAGGAGACCAACTTTATGCAGCAACCAGAGGGTTTTATTGTTCAGGGCCAAGAACACAATGTATGCAAGCTCAAGAGGTCCATCTATGGACTTAAGCAAGCATCCAAATTTTGGAACATCCATTTTGACGAGATTATCCAGTCCTATGGATAAACTAAGTGTCCGGATAAGCAGTGTGTATACTACAGGCGTGATGGTGATTTTGTGGTGTTCCTCGTACTTTACGTAGATGACCTCCTTCTTATTAGCAACAGTAAGAAGTTGTTGTCAGATGTAAAGGCATAGTTATCCCAGCAGTTTGATATGAAGGACTTGGGAGAGGCTGGACATATCCTCGGGATCAAGATTATTCAAGATCGTAGGAGACGTTCTCTGAAACTCTCCTAGGCTTCATACATAGACATGATTCTAGCCTGTTTTAACATGTAGAACTCCAATAAGGGTTCACTACCTTTCAGGCATGGAGTGCATTTATCAAATGAAGAGTGTCCCAAGACAGCCGAGGAGATAGATGCCAAGGCAGTACCATATGCATCTGCAGTGGGTAGTCTCATGTATGCTATGTTATGCACTAGGCCTAATATTTGTTTTGCTGTTGGCATGGTCAACAGATATCAGAGTTGTTGGAGTAGAATACATAAGCTATGCTTGTATTGTACAGTTTCCCAGTTTAATATATCGATTTGTGTTTCAGTCATATTTTGTTGTGCATGTTTATGTCCATTTATATTATGTAAGTAGATGATGAGGTGTCTGGTGCGACACAGTAGATCTCATCATTGGTTGAAAGACATAATATATAAATGAGGTTCGTAACCGAGACAGCTTTGGACAAACTGTCGGTCTAGGTTATTATGTGATTCAGATAATTAGTTTGTCTAAACTAATTGAATCATATAGATATGCTCGGGGCATATTGAACTTGACTCTTAGGAATGATTTGTCTTGTACTGATTTAATAGACAAATCGATCCTTGTATTCTATCTCTAAATCCCTATACTCGAGTGGGCATGAGGATTAGACATAGTGTACTTTGATCTGCCAATGGGTGAGGTCAAATGTGGCCAATAATCTCGGTGGGTTGGGTGCGCGTGTTTAGTTACTTGGTGTGCTGCTGCTTGTCGAAAGGAAACCATGTACCGGTGCATCCGGGGTGATGGTGCTCCCGAGATGAGATCGAAATGTTTATTATACTAAACCTGGCCAGTGGACTTATATCAGGTATAGTAAAAAGGTCGAGTGGTACTAGTCTCGGAATATTAAGAAGTTGATGAATTAATTTATCAGTAAATTAATAAATTAACAAGCACTATATCTTTGTTGTGGGGAGATTATGAATATAATTTAATTAAGTTGTTCCGGAAGCAATTCTGGTGTAGGTTGGTAGTGCCATAATTAATCCGTTAGTGGTACGATTAATTATGTACTGGGTTGTTGACAAAAGTAGATTTAATTAATTGAGAAATTAATTAATCCTTGTGTCAGTTGGTTGTGAATCATCCCAGGAACTGGTTTGGGATAAGTGAATCCCTGTGTCAGTTGGGAGTGATTCATCCCAGGAACTGGATTGGGATAAATGAATCCCTGTGACAGTTGGGAGTGTATCAGTCCAGGAACAGGATTGAAGGAAACAGAATCTGTATCAGTCCAGAAACAGGATTGAAGGAAAATAGAAACCCAGTAGGAAGACCAATCCTAAACCAACTTGGAGTCTCTCTTGTAACTCTATAAATAGACAAGGGATCAGTCATTCAGAAAATACAATTCAACAATTAATCCACAGGATTTCTAGAGAGAGAAAACGTTTCTCTCTCCAGGTCAAATTTTCAAGAAGTTTTGGCGACTGGTATTTCTTCCTAGTGGCTGAATTTTCAAGCCCTTGGTGTATACTAGCTGCAAACAACTTTTTCTCTCTCTCCGGGCAGTGCGTTTGCAGTACGTGTTAGGTGCGGAGGTGCTGGATTTTTCTGGTAGGTGGAGTTGTGGTGATAGCTAATCAATTGACTTCTAGTTCGTTGCCCACACAACGTGAAGTCATAGTCTTGAGGCATACAAGAGAATCACCAAGTGCACGCTTCAAAGGTACTTTTCTAAGATTCCGCTGTAATAGAAATTTTTGTTGCGTGGTAAATCGAGCAAGTGCAAACCCAGATCCTACCAAAATCTTTCAATTGGTATCAGAGCCTGGTTTAGGGGGTTCTGTGCTTGTTCGATTTAGTACATGGTTTTATTTGCAGGTGGTTTAGAATCCTGACTATTATGGTTACGTTTGTATGGGATTTAATTAAACTCCGGGACTTGTCCGGATTTAATTTTATTATGAATGTTTGTAATAGTTTAACCACGTGCTGGAAGCCGTGTAGGATTAGATCAAATCTGTAGTAGTATTTTTTCTATGTAATTTCGATTATTTAATTTTCCTAGAATGCCTTGTAGTAGGAAAATTATTCTTTTTTTGTAATCGAAGGCGTTATGGTGGGCGACTTGGATTCGTGGGTTTTGGGTTATCATGAATTTGAAGAAACCCAGGAAAACCCAGAACGAATTGCAAGAAAACCAAATAGCGTGGGAAAAAGCGAAGGAGGAGTTGGCGGCAGGAGGCGACGTCGGCGACGACCGCCGGCAGAAAGTCGCGCCTGCCGGGTGGCCAGCAGCAGCAGCTGCCGCGCCCAGGGCGCAGCAGCCGCGCGCAAGACCGCGCGCGCAGGCCGCACGCACGGCCCATGCGGGCTGTGCGCGCTGGTTGCGGACCGGGCAGCCCGTTCGGGCCGTTCGGGCTGTTTTTGGCCCGTTTTTCCTCCAGTTTTTGTTTTTTGAAGTTCAAGACTCTCTCCATCGAGTGACGTGATGGGACACGAGATCAAGGCAAAGGATGGAAGCAATTAAAACCATAATAGTCGGGAAATTTATTTTACGTATTTATTTCCCGTATTTATTGTTTTAATTTTTATGCTTTATTTTTATGCTGTATTTTAGATGCATGAATTAAAGCATGTCAGGTTTTAAGGTTGCCCATAACTTAGGTTAGTTAATTGCATGTTAAAACCGGAAAAACCCTCAATTTGGAAATCTAAGTGGGAGCGGGTTGTGTTATATCCCCATGGCCACCATTACGGGTTCATATGCGATGTGGGTGGGCTTGCGCGTTGGCATTAGGGCCTTCCTCCATTCGGATGAGTCCAGCCCCGAGGTCGATAGACTATGAGCTTCTGAGTAAGATGACTAGAGCGAGTTTAACTAGGAGAAATGCGACACCCTCTCCATCTGAGGCGCACTATCCTGAGGTAACAAACTCAGAAGTCACGTAATGGCACACACTTAGTGTATGATCTGCAGTATTCCTCCCGCGAGGTTACGCTGCTTACTTGTACGGCTGAAAGCACCGACTATTAGCTACATTGATCAAAAGATCGTTGGTCAGATAGTGTAGTTAATGAACTTGGTTCTTCTCAAACGAATGTGGGTTAGCGTAAACGTCCACACTGCGTGGCTTGCGAGAATCCCAGTGGATGAGATGTTGGTGGATTAATATTATTGTTTTGAGGGAAATCAATAATTAATTGAATTTTCATGTTTTCGAAAATTCTAGGATATATAACTAAAACACTGTTTGTTTACTTTCCAGTTTAAATTGATATGGCATTCAATCCTTTAGCTGCTTTTGAAAAACAACAATTTAACTGGAACTAATAATGTCGATGGAAGTTGTAACTTGGACATTGTCCTTAGGGCTGAAAGCGCTCCTGTGAGAGATCGTATCATTGACATGATTAGTTACATCAACAAGGTTGAGGTAGTGGGAGGCGAAATCGTTGGTGAAACCAAAGCCGACATTGTCCTCCAGAGCTCGCCTCAAAGCTATGAGCAGATTCGGTTGAACTACAACATAAGTAAGATGTTGTGGAGTTCATCCGAGCTCTTGGCAGAGTTGATGGTGGCTCAAAGCTATGAGCGGATTCGGTTGAACTACAACATAAGTAAGATGTTGTGGAGTTTATCCGAGCTCTTAGCAGAGTTGATGGCGGCTAAAAGTCTTCTTCAAGAGAAGAAGCGAGTTTTAGTCGCAGTCGAAGCTTTAGAATCTTCTTCTGAGCCTGAGGCTGGAAAGAAGAAGAGAAAGCTCGAGGGAGTAGCTAAAAAGGCACAAATTGCGCCTAAGCCAGATATTGCAAAGAAGAAGTCGAAAGACAAGTGCTTCAAGTGCAATAAGACGGGACATTGGAAAGCGGATTGTCCAAAGCTTATAAGTACGATAAATTATGCCTTAATTACTGAGACATGTTTAGCGGCGATTCCCACAGATACTTAGTGTGTGGATTCAGGTGCCACTGACCATGTTTGTAATTCTTTGCAAGGGTTCCAAGTAACCCAGAAGCTTAGAGAAGGCAAATTGGATATCTACTTGGGCGACACTACAAGAGTGTCAGTAGAAGTAGTGGGAGTAGTTAGGTTAAATTTCGAGACTTGTAACCTAGAGTTAGTAAACTGTCTTTATGTACCGAGTTTTAGAAAGAACCTGATTTCGGTTTCTAAACTCTTGAAGAACGGTTACAAGTTTATTTTTTCTGATGAGTCTGTTTTTATTAGAAGAAATGGCAAACTTGTTTGTTCTGGTTCATTGGTGGACAATTTATTTGTGGTTAATTCTAACTCCCCTGTTGCGCAAAACATAGAAATAGATAGCTCAGTATCTAACATTAATAAGAGGAAGAGACCTTCTGAAATGAATCAAACCTATCTTTGGCATCTAAGGCTAGGTCATATAAACCTTAGTAGGATTCAGAGGTTGGTCAATGATGGACTTTTGGGTTCATTAGATATTGACAGTTATCCAACCTGCGAATCTTGCTTGGAAGGTAAAATGACCAAGAGACCTTTTAAAGCAAAAGGCTATAGAGCTAAAGAAGTATTAGAGTTGATTCATTCTGACTTGTGTGGACCTATGACGGTCCAGGCACGAGGGGGATATGAGTATTTCGTGACATTCACGGATGATTACTCTAGGTACGGATACATTTACCTAATGCGCCACAAGTCCGAATGTTTTGGCAAGTTCAAAGAGTTTCGGGCAGATGTGGAGAAGCATCATGGTTAGAGTATCAAGACACTGCGTTCAGATCGTGGTGAGGAGTACCTATCCCATGAACTTCGAGATTACCTCACTGAGGTAGGAATTCAGTCTCAGTTGTCTGCACCAGGCACGCCACAGCAGAATGGTGTAGCAGAAAGGAGGAACCGAACTCTTATGGAAATGGTTAGGTCCATGATGAGCTATAGTGATTTGCCAAGTTCGTTCTGGGGATATGCCTTGGAAACAGCAATGTATATTCTTAATCTTGTACCATCTAAAACCGTGTCTTCAACCACAGTAGAGTTGTGAAACGGGCGGAAGCCCAGTCTAAGACATCTCAGAATTTGGGGCTGCCCAGCACATGTGTTTAAGGTAGATACGACTAAGTTAGATGCAAGAACAGAATTAATGCTGTTTGTAGGATATCCTAGGGTAACGAAAGGTGGTCTATTCTGTAGTCCTAAAGATCAGAAGGTGGTGGTAAGTACCAACGCTAGATTTTTAGAAGAGGACTATGTCTTAGACCACAAGCCCAATAGTAAGATAGTACTAGAAGAGCTTAGACGATAAACTACTAATCCTGATGCACCAGCGTAAGTAGATACACCACACACTGCACATGAGATCACAGATGATGCGCCTACACAGGCGGTGCCTCATCGTAGTGGGAGGGTTGTGAGATAGCCAGACAGGTTCATTGGTATGGGAGAGGCTTCAGACCTGGTCCCAGGTGTGCCTGAACCTGACCCAGTTAACTATAATGAGGCGCATCGAGATAAAGATGCAGAATCTTGGCGTAAGGCAATGATATCCGAGATGGGGTCAATGGACCACAATCAAGTCTGGGAGCTTGTGGACCTGCCTGATGGGTTTAAGCCCATTGGATGCAAGTGGGTCTACAAACGTAAGAGAGGACCTGACAGGAAGGTGGAAACCTTTAAAGCTAGGCTGGTGGCGAAGGGGTATACTCAGAAAGAGGGAATCGACTATGAGGAAACCTTCTCCCCGGTAGCCATGCTTAAGTCGATCCGGATTCTCTTGGCCATAGCTGCTCATATGGATTATGAGATTTGACAGATGGATGTCAAGACAGCTTTCCTAAACGGAAGTCTTGAAGAAATCATCTTTATGCAGCAACCAGAGGGATTCATTGAAAAAGGCCAAGAGCATAAGGTTTGCAGGCTTAAGAGGTCTATTTATGGACTTAAGCAGGCATCCAGATCTTGGAACATCCGGTTTGATGAAGTAATCCAGTCCTTTGGATTTACTCAGTGTCCGGATGAGCAATGTGTATATCGCAGACGTGATGGAAACTCAGTGGTGTTTCTTGTGCTTTACGTAGATGACTTTCTATTGATTGGCAACAACAAGAAAGTGTTATCAGACGTAAAGGCATGCCTGTCCAAGCAATTTGATATGAAGGACTTAGGGGAAGCGGGACATATCCTTGGGATCAAGATTATTCGAGATCGTAGGAAACGTTCACTAACGCTCTCCCAAGCTTCATACATAGACACGATTCTGGCCCATTTTAACATGCAGAACTCCAAGAAAGGTTTTCTACCTTTCAGGCATGGAGTGTTTCTATCTAAGGAACAGTCTCCTAAGATTATTGAGGAGATAGAGACCATGAAGACAGTTCCATATGCTTCGGCAGTAGGAAGTCTCATGTATGCCATGTTGTGTACGAGGCCTGATATCTGTTATACCGTTGGCATGGTGAGCAGATATCAGAGTGACCCCGGGAAAGCTCATTGGGAGGCGGTAAAATGCATTCTCAAGTATTTGCGCAGAACGAGAGACCAAGTTCTGGTCTATCAAGCGTCTGAGCTGGTATCCCGAGGTTACACGGATTCAGATTTCCAAGGCGACAGGGACAAGAGCAAGTCTACCTCAGGGTATGTGTTTACTCTAAGAGGTGGAGCCATAGTTTGGCAGAGTGTCAAGCAGAAATGCATGACGGACTCTCCCATGGAGGCTGAGTACGTTGCCGCATCAGAGGCAGCGAAAGAAGCAGTATGGCTCAAGAACTTCCTAGTGGACTTAGATGTGATTCCTGGTTTGCCGAAGTCTATCACGGTTTAATGTGATAACAACGGTGCAGTTGCAAACTCGAAGGAACCACGAGCCCACAAGGCGAGTAAACATATACAGTACAAGTACCACCTGATACGAGACATCGTAGAGAGGGTAGACGTGGTCATGGCTAAGATAGCATCAGAGGATAACCTTGCAGATCCGTTCACGAAAACATTGACTTCAAAAGTCTTTGAGGCTCACGTGAAGGGCATGGGGATCAGATGCTTAGGAGAGCCTTGACAGTTTTTCTAGATAGATAGCAGCAGATTGGGTAGGATTGTATGTAGTTGTATACTTAAAGCACAGCTTAAGTATTAGTGGGAGATTGTTGGAGTAGAATACATAAGCTATGCTTGTATTGTACAGTTTCCCAGTTTAATATATCGATTTGTGTTTCAGTCATATTTTGTTGTGCATGTTTATGTCCATTTATATTATGTAAGTAGATGATGAGGTGTCTGGTGCGACACAGTAGATCTCATCATTGGTTGAAAGACATAATATATAAATGAGGTTCGTAACCGAGACAGCTTTGGACAAACTGTCGGTCTAGGTTATTATGTGATTCAGATAATTAGTTTGTCTAAACTAATTGAATCATATAGATATGTCCGGGGCATATTGAACTTGACTCTTAGGAATGATTTGTCTTGTACTGATTTAATAGACAAATCGATCCTTGTATTCTATCTCTAAATCCCTAGACTCGAGTGGGCATGAGGATTAGACATAGTGTACTTTGATCTGCCAATGGGTGAGGTCAAATGTGGCCAATAATCTCGGTGGTTGGGTGCGCGTGTTTAGTTACTTGGTGTGCTGCTGCTTGTCGAAAGGAAACCATGTACCGGTGCGTCCGGGGTGATGGTGCTCCCGAGATGAGCTCGAAATGTTTATTATACTAAACCTGGCCAGTGGACTTATGTCCGGTATAGTAAAAAGGTCGAGTGGTACTAGTCTCGGAATATTAAGAAGTTGATGAATTAATTTATCAGTAAAGTAATAAATTAACGAGCACTATATCTTTGATGTGGGGAGATTATGAATATAATTTAATTAAGTTGTTCCGGAAGCAATTCTGGTGTAGGTTGGTAGTGCCATAATTAATCCGTTAGTGGTACGATTAATTATGTACTGGGATGTTGACAAAGGTAGATTTAATTAATTGAGAAATTAATTAATCCTTGTGTCAGTTGATTGTGAATCATCCCAGGAACTGGTTTGGGATAAGTGAATCCCTGTGTCAGTTGGGAGTGATTCATCCCAGGAACTGGATTGGGATAAATGAATCCCTGTGACAGTTGGGAGTGTATCAGTCCAGGAACAGGATTGAAGGAAACAGAATCTGTATCAGTCCAGAAACAGGATTGAAGGAAAACAGAAACCCAGTAGGAAGACCAATCCTAAACCAACTTGGAGTCTCTATTGTAACTCTATAAATAGACAAGGGATCAGTCATTCAGAAAATACAATTCAACAATTAATCCACAGGATTTCTAGAGAGAGAAAACGTTTCTCTCTCCAGGTCGAATTTTCAAGAAGTTTTGGCGGCTGGTTTTTCTTCCTAGTGGCTGAATTTTTAAGCCCTTGGTGTATACTAGCTGCAAACAACTTTTTCTCTCTCTCCGGGCAGTGCGTTTGCAGTACGTGCTAGGGGCGGAGGTGCTGGATTTTTCTGCCAGGTGGAGTTGTGGTGATAGCTGATCAATTGACTTCTAGTTCGTTGCCCACACAACGTGAAGTCATAGTCTTGAGGCATACAAGAGAATCACCAAGTGCACGCTTCAAAGGTACTTTTCTAAGATTCCGCTGTAATAGAAATTTTTGTTGCGTGGTAAATCGAGCAAGTGCAAACCCAGATCCTACCAAAATATTTCAAGAGTAACCCTGAGAAGGCTTATTAGGAGGCAGGCAAATGCATTCTCAAGTACTTGGGCAAGACGATAGATCATGTCTGGATTTATCGAGCGTAGGAGCTGGTTCTATTGGGTTACACAGATTCCGACTTTCAAGGTGATATGGACAAGAGTAGTCTACCTCTGGGTTTGTGTTTACTCTAGGAGGTGGAGCCATAGTATGGCGGAGTGTCAAGCAAAAATGTTTGGCGGACTCCACTATGGAGGCTGAGTATGTTGCTGCATCAAAGGTAGCGAAAGAAGTTGTATGCTCAGGAACTTCCTGGTGGACTTAGATGTGGTCCCCGAGTTGCCGAGGTCTATCACAGTCTATTGTGATAACAATGGTGCAGTTGCTAACTCAAGGGAATCACGAGCCAACAAGGCAAGTAAACACATAGAGTGCGAGTACCACCTGATACGAGAAATAGTAAATAGGGGAGACGTGACCGTGGCCAAGACTGCATCAGGAGACAAACTTGCAAATCCGTTCACGAAGGCATTGACCTCAAAGGTCTTTGAGAGACATGTGGAGGACAGGGGAGTCAGATTCTGAAGAGGGCCATGTGAGTGAGCTAAAGAGTGTTTTGTAGGTTTCATTATGATAGCGGTGTAATAATTTGATTGAACAATGTTTTTATACTTTAGAGCATTTCTTTGAGTATTAGTGGGAGATTGTTGGTTTTGAATACTGAAACGCTATTGCTTGTATAAAAAACTAATATCCATTTGACGTATCATTTTGTTTATGTATTACATTGTTCCTTTATATCATATATCTAGATAACGAGGTGTAGAAAAACACAGTAGATCTTGTTATTGGTTAAAGTAATGATATATATAAACAGATGCTCATAACTGAGATAGTTTGAACATACTATCGGTTTAGGTTATCGTGTGATTTGGAAATTAGTTTGTCACTAATTAAATCATATGGATCTGCCCGGGGCATATTGAGCACAACCTGATCGAGATTGAATTAACATGTACTGATTGGCGTAGTTAATTCGAACCTAGTATTATAATCTCTTAATCTCTAGATTGAAGCGGGCATGAGAGTTAGATATCGTATGCTTAGATTTTCAAAAGGGTGCGGTGAATTGAGGCCTAGATCTCGGTAAGTTGAGTATGTGGTGTTTTGCTTCTTTATGTGCCATTGCTAGTCGAATGAATCCATATATCGGTACTCTGGCTTGATAGTGCTCCTAAGGTGAGTTCGAAAGGTTTATTATACTAAATCTGGCCAGTGGACTTTATGTCTGGTATAATAAGAAAGTCGAGTGGTACTAATTTTGGATACCAAAAAGTCGATAAATTAATTTATCGATAAATTTATGAATCGACGAGTACTAGATCTTTGATGTTGGGAGATAGAAAAATAATAAAGTGAGGGCGAAGTAAATTCATTTTTGAGCGGTAGTTCCATAATTGGTCCGTTAGTTGTACGACTAATTATGCGTTTGACTAATCGACAAAGTGAATTAATTAATTCTAAAGGTTTAATTAATATTTAATTGACTAAGTGGGTTATACGAAATATTCTTAAGGGCTCGATTAAATTTAATTAACAAAGTTAGTTAAGAAATTAATTCGAAAGGTTCAATTGGAATTGATTAGTCTAGGGAAGACTACAAGGTCAACGAAAGTCAAACACTAAGGCCTGACTCAAAAGCCCACTAGGTCTCCTTTGAAACTCCCTATAAATAGCTAATGTTCGACACTCAAAGACATTAAGAAACCTTGGAGGCTAAGTTACCTAGTGAGAGAAAGTCAAGCCTAGAGACACAACTTTGTCTTCCTTGCGAAGATTTTTTTCGAAGTCGGTTTGTAGATCTCTCTTCTTTGATAAAACTCAGTCCAAACAATTTGCCCAAGTGTTTCTCACCGTTTGTTGGGGCCGCCGCCGCGATTTTCCTAGTCGCCGCTGCTTTTTTTTTTTGGCGATCTTTTGACGACGTCCGTGAAAGATTATCTGCCCAGGCCTAGCCAAAAACTCACTTTCTTGCTATGCATTCCAGAATCGGAATCTCTGGCCAGGCCTAGACGCTAGCACAATTGCTATTCCAACCCTTTTGAAATAACATTGCGCAGGATCTGGGTTTGCACTTATTCGATTTACCACGCAACAAAAATTTCTAATTAAAAGCGGAACTTTAGAAAATACCTTTGGAGCGTGCACTCAGGTGATTCTCTTGTATGCCTCAAAACTTTGATTTCACGTTGTGTGGGCAACGATCTAAAACCAATTTGATCAGCTAATCACCACAATCTACCTGCCAAAAAATTTCAGCACCACTCCACCTGGCACTTACAATAAATGCACCGCTCAGAGAGAGAAAACTATACGCGTTGCTGGTTTGAATAGGCCAAAATTTTGGCCAACACAAAGGAAAAATCCAGCCGCAATTTTCTTTCTAAAATCCAACCTCTCTCTAGAATTTTATCTCTCTAGTTTTCTTGTCTTGAAAACTTATGAATTGTATTTTATGGAATAGCTAATCCTTTGTCTATATATAGAGTTACAAGAGAGACCCCAAGTTGGTTTAGGATTGGCCTTCCTACTGGGTTTCTGTTTCCTTCAATCCTGTTCCTGGTCTGATACACATCCAACTGATACAGGGATTCACTTATCCCAAACCAGTTCCTGGTATGATTCACAACCAACTGATACAGGGATTCACTTATCCCAATCCAGTTCCTGGTATGATTCACAACCAACTGATACAAGGATTAATTAATTACTTAATTAATTAAATCTACCTTTGTCAATAACCCAATACATAACTAATCGTACCACTAACGGATTAATTAAGGCATTACCATCCTACACTAGAATTGCTTTCGGAACAACTTAATTAATTTATTCTTAATCTCCCCACATCAAAGATATAGTGCTCGTTAACTTATTAATTTACTGATAAATTAATTAATTAACTTCTTTAATTCTGAGACTAGTACCACTCGACCTTTTTACTATACCGGACACAAGTCCACCAGTTGGGTTTAGTAAAATAAACATAATGAGCTCATCTCGGGAGCACCATCATCCTGGACGCACCGGTATATGGTTTCCTTTCGACAAGCAGCAACACACCAAGCAACTAAACACGCGCACCCAACTTGCCGAGATTATTGGCCTCAATAGAACTCACCCATTGGCAGATCAAAGTACACTATGTCTAATCTTCATACCCACTCGAGTCTAGGGATTAAGAGATAGAATACTAAGAACGATTTGTCTATTAATTCAGTACAAGACAAATCATTCCAAATGGTCAAGTTCAATATGCCCCGGGCATATCTATATGATTCAATTAGTTTAGACAAACTAATTATCCGAATCACATAATAACCTAAACTGACAGTTTGTCCAAAACTATTTCGGTTACGAACCTCATTTATATATTATGTCTTTCAACCAATGATAAGATCTACTGTGTCACACAAGACACCTCATCATCTACTTACATAATATAACCAAAATATAAATCGATATATTACTGGGAAAATGTGCAATACAAGCATAGCTTATGTATTCAACTCCAACAATCTCCCACTAATACTTAAGCTATGCTTTAAGTATACATCTACATACAACTCTTATACACTTTGCTGCTATATATCTAGAAAACCTGCCATGGCTCTCATAAGTATCTGATCCCCATGCTTCCACGTGAGCCTCAAAGACTTTTTAAGTCAATGTCTTCGTGAACGGATCTGCAAGGTTATCCTCATATGCTATCTTAGCCACGACCACGTCTTCCCTCTTTACGATGTCTCGTATCAGGTGGTACTAGCGCTGTATATATTTACTCACCTTGTCGGCTCGTGGTTCCTTCGAGTTTACTACTGCACCATTGTTATCACAATATGCCGTGATAGACTTCTGCAAACCAGGAATCATATTTAAGTCCACTAGGAAGTTCTTGAGCCATACAGCTTCTTTCGCTGCCTCTGATGCGGCAACGTACTCAGCCTCCATGGTAGAGTCCGCCATGTATTTCTACTTGACACTCCACCAAACTATGGCTTCACCTCCTAGAGTAAACACATACCTTGAGGTAGACTTGCTCTTGTCCCTGTCGCCTTGGAAATCTGAATCTGTGTAACCTTAAGGTACCAGCTCTGATGCCTGATAGACCAGAACTTAGTCCCTCGTTCTACGCAAATACTTGAGAATGCATTTTACTGCCTCCCAATGAGCTTTCCTAGGGTTACTCTGATATCTGTATAAGGAACTGCCTTCATGGCCTCTATCTTCTCAATAGTCTTCGGAGACTGTTCCTTAGATAGATGCACTCCATGTCTGAAAGGTAGAAAACCTTTCTTAGAGTTCTGCATGTTAAAACGGGCTAGAATCGTATCTATGTACGATGTTTGGGAGAGCGTTATCGAACGTTTCCTATGATCTCAAATTATCTTAATCCCAAGTATATGTCCCGCTTCCCCTAAGTCCTTCATATCAAACTACTTGGATAGCCATGCCTTTACGTCTGATAACACTTTCTTGTTGTTGCCAATCAATAGAATGTCATCTACATAAAGCACAAAAAACACCACTGAGTTTTCATCACATCTGTGGTACACACATTGCTCATCCGGACACTGAGTAAATCCATAGGACTGGATTACCTCATCAAATCGGATGTTCCAAGATCTAGATACCTGCTTAAGTTTGTAAATAGACCTCTTAAGCCTACAAACCTTATGCTCTTGGCCTTTTTCAATAAATCCCTCTGGTTGCTCCATAAAGATGGTTTTCTCAAGACTTCCGTCAAGAGAAAGCTGTCTTGGCATCCATCTGCCAAATCTCATAGTCTAAATGAGCAGCTATGGCCAAGAGAATTCGAATCGACTTAAGCATGGCTACCGGGAAGAAGGTTTTCTCATATTCGATTCCCTCTTTCTAAGTATACCCCTTCGCCACCAGCCTAGCTTTAAAGGTTTTAACCTTCATGTCAGGTCATCTCTTACATTTGTAGAACCACTTGTATCCAATGGGCTTGAACCCATCAGGCAGGTCCACAAGCTCCCAGACTTGATTGTGGTCCATTGACTCTATCTCGGATATCATTGCCTTATGCCAAAATTCTGCATATTTATCTCAAAGAGCCTCATTGTAGTTAACCGTGTCAGGTTCAGGCGCGTCTGGGACTAGGTCTGAGGCCTCTCCCATACCAATGAACCTATCGGGCTGTCTCACAACTCTCCCACTACGACGAGGCACCACCTGTGTAGGCGCATCATCTGTGATCTCATGTGCAGTGTGTGGTGTATCTACTTGTGTCGGTGCATCTGGATTAGTAGTTTGTCGTCTAAGCTCTTCTATTACTATCTTACTCTTTGGCTTGTGGTCTAAGACATAGTCCTCTTCCAAAAACCTAGCGTTGGTACTAACCACCACTTTTTGATATTTAGGACTATAAAACAGACCACCTTTCGTTCCCCTAGGATATCCTACAAATAGCATTAATTTAGTTCTCGCATCTAACTTAGCCGTATCTGCCTTAAGCACATGTGCTGAGCAACCCCAAATTCTGAGATGTCTTAGACTAGGCTTTCGCCCGTTTCACAACTCTACTGGGGTTGAATACACGGTTTTAGATGATACAAGATTAAGAATATACATCGCTGTTTCTAAGGCATATCCCTAGAACGAACTCGGAAAATCACTATAGCTCATCATCGACCTAACCATTTCTATGAGAGTCTAATTCCTCTTTTCTGCTACACTATTCTACTGTGTCGTGCCAGGTGCAGACAACTGAGACTGAATTCTGATCTCACTGAGGTATTCTCAAAATTCGTGAGACAGATACTCCCCACCATGATCTGACCACAGTGCCTTGATACTCTTACTATGATGCTTCTCCACATCTGCCCGAAACTCTTTGAACTTGCCAAAGCACTCGGACTTTTGACGCATTAGGTAAATATACCGGTACCTTGAGTAGTCATCCGTGAATGTCACGAAATACTCGAACCCACCTCGTGCTTGGACCAACATTGGTCCACACAAGTCAGAATAAATTAACTCTAGTACTTCTTTAGTTCTATAACCTTTTGCTTTAAAAGATCTCTTGGTCATCTTACCCTCCAAGCAAGATTCACAGGTTGAATAACTGTCAATCTCTAATGAACCCAAAGGTGCATCATTGACCAACCTCTGAATCCTACTAAGGTTTATATGACCTAGCCTGAGATGGCAAAGATAGGTTTGATTCATTTTAGAAGGTTTCTTTCTCTTATTAATGTTAGATAAAGAGCTATCTGTTTCTATGTTTTCCGCAACAGGGGAGTTAGAATTAACAACAAACAAATTGTCCGCCAATGAACCAGAACAAATACATTTTCCATTTCTTCCAATAACAACACAATCATCAGAAAAAATAAACTTATAACCATTCTTTAAGAGTTTAGAAACTGAAATAATGTTCTTTCTAAAACTGGGTACATAAAGACAATTAACTAACTCTAAACTAGAATTCTCAAAATTCAGAGTAATTACTCCAACTGCTTCTACTGACACTCTTGTAGTGTCGCCCAAGTAGATATCCAATTCGCCTTCTCTAAGCTTTCAGGTTACTTGGAACCCTTGCAAAGAATTACAAACATGGTCAGTGGCACCTGAATCCACACACCAAGTATCTGTTGGAATCGTCGCTAAACATGTCTCAGTAATTAAGGCAGAAACTATCGTACTTATAAGCTTTGGACAATCCGATTTCCAATGTCTCGTCTTATTGCACTTGAAGCACTTGTCTTTCGACGTTTTAATTGCAATATCTGACTGAGGTGCAATCTGTGCCTTTTGAGCTATTCCCTCAAGCTTTGTCTTCTTCTTTCTAGCACCAGGCTCAGAAGAAGATTCTGAAGCTTTGCCTGCGACTAAAGCTCAATTCTTCTCTTGAAGAGGACTTTTAGCCGCCACCAACTCTGCCAAGAGCTCGGATGAAGTACACAACATCTTACTTATGTTGTAGTTCAATCAAATCTGCTCATATCTTTGAGGCAAGTTCCGGAGGACAATATCGACTTTGGTTTCACCAACGAATTCGCCTCCCACTACCTCATCCTTGTTGATGTTACTAATCATGTCAATGACATGATCTCTCACAGGAGTGCTCTCAGCCATAAGGACAATGTCCAAGTTACGACTCCAATCGACATAATTAGGTCCAGTTAACTTGTTGCTTTTCAATATAGTAGCTAAGGGGTTGAATGCCATATCAAAAACAGTAAATTAAATAGACAATGTTTCAGTTATTTAGTCTAGAATTTAAAAAAAAATGAAATTCTATTAATTATTGACTTCCATCAAAACAATAATCTTAATCCACCAACATCTCATTCACTGAGATTCTCGCAAGCCACGCAGTGTGGACGTTTACGCTAACCCACATTCATTTGAGAATAACCACGTTCATTAATTACACTATCTGACTAAACGATCTATTGATCAATATAGCTAATAGTCGGTGCTTTCAGCCCAACAAATAAGCAGCGTAACCTCGAGGGAGGAATACTGCAGATCGTACACTAAGTGTGTGCCATTACGTGACTTCTGAGTTTGTTACATTAGGATAGTGCGCCTCAGATGGAGAGGTTGTCGCATTTCTCCTACTTAAACTTACTCTAGTCATCTTACTCAGAAATTCATAATCTAGCGATCTCGGGGCTGAACTCATCCGAATGGAGGAATGCCCTATTGCCAACTTGCAAGCCCACCCACATCGCATATGAACTCGTAATGGTGGCCATGGGGATATTAAACCAACCCACTCCCACTTAGATTTCCAAATTGAGGGTTTTTCTGATTTTAACATGCAATTAACTAACCCTAAGTTATATGCAACCATAAAACCAACATGCTTTAAATTCATGCATATAAAATACAGCAAAAAAAAATAAAGCATAAAAATTAAAACAATATACACGGGAAATAAATACGAAAAATAAATTTCCCGACTATTATGGTTTTAATTGCTTCCATCTTCTGCCTTGATCTCGTGTCCCGCCACGTCACTCGATAGAGAGAGTCTTGAACTTCAAAAAACAAAAACTGGAGGAAAAAAAAGGCCAAAACGCAGCCCGAATGGGCCGCACGAGCGCAGCACGCCCAAAGGGCGCGCCTTGCGTGTGCAGCCCACATGGGCCACACGCAAGGTCCAGCAGCCTGCTGCACTGTGCG
Source organism: Knoxia roxburghii (assembly GCA_030378225.1). Lineage (NCBI taxonomy): Eukaryota > Viridiplantae > Streptophyta > Magnoliopsida > Gentianales > Rubiaceae > Knoxia > Knoxia roxburghii. The sequence continues at coordinate 22,930,714 of CM059424.1, forward strand.
ACAGCCCTCTGCCGCTGGTTGTTGATGGCGGTGGCCCCTGCCGACGGGTCGTTGCTGCCGCCGCCCCCTACCGCAAATCCCTTCTTTGCTTTTTCCCACGCTATTTGGTCTTCTTGTAATTCGTTATGGGTTTTCCTGGGTTTCTACGAATTAACGATAACCCAAAACTCACGAATTCAAGTTGCCCACAATAACGCCTTCAATTACAAAATTTAATTCTCCTACTACAAGGCTTTCTAGGAAAATTAAATAATCGAAATTACATAGAAAAAATCCTACTGCAGATTTGATCTAATCCTACACGGCTTCCAGCACGTGGTTATACTATTACAAACATTCATAATAAAATCAAATTCGGACATGTCCCGGAGTTTATTTAAAACCCATACAAACATAACCATAATAGTCGGGATTTCTTAACCACCTGCAAATAAAACCATGTAATTAATCGAACAAGCACAAAATCCAAAACTAGGCTCTGATACCAATTGAAAGATTATCTGCTCGGGCCTAGCTAGAAACTCACTTTCGTGCTATGCATTCCAGAATCAGAATATCTGGCCAGGCCTAGAAGCTAGCACAGTTACTATTCCAACCCTTTTGAAATAACATTGCACAGGATCTGGGTTTGCACTTATTCGATTTACCACGCAACAAAAATTTCTAATTAAAAGCGAAACTTTAGAAAATACCTTTGAAGCGTGCACTCAAGTGATTCTCTTGTATGCCTCAAGATTTTGATTTCACGTTGTGTGGGCAACGATCTAGAAACCAATTTGATCAGCTAATCACCACAATCCACCAGCCAGAAAATTCCAGCACCGCTGCGCTTGGCACGTACAATAAACGCACTGCCCGGAGAGAGAGAGAGACAGAACTATACGCGCTGCTGGTTTGAAAAGGCCAAAATTTCGGCCGACACAAAGGAAAAATCCAGCCGTAGTTTTCCTTCTAAAATCTGACTTTGAGAGAATTTTATCTCTCTAGTTTTCTTGTCTGAAAACTTATGAATTGTATCTTGTGGAATAGCTAATCCCTTGTCTATATATAGAGTTACAGGAGAGACCCCAAGTTGGTTTAGGATTGGCCTTCCTACTGGGTTTCTGTTTCCTTCAATCCTGTCCCTGGACTGATACACATCCAACTGATACAAGGATTCACTTATCCCAAACCAGTTCCTGGTATGATTCACAACCAACTTATACAGGGATTCACTTATCCCAATCCAGTTCCTTGTATGATTTACAACCAACTGATACAAAGATTAATTAATTACTTAATTAATTAAATATACCTTTGTCAATAACCTAATACATAACTAATCGTACCACTAACGGATTAATTATGGCACTACCATCCTCCGCCAGAATTGCTTCCGGAACAACTTAATTAATTTATTCTTAATCTCCCCACATCAAAGATATAGTGCTCGTTAACTTATTAATTTACTGATAAATTAATTAATTAACTTCTTCAATTCCGAGACTAGTACCACTCGACCTTTTTACTATACCGGACATAAGTCCACCTGCTGAGTTTAGTATAATAAACATAACGAGCTCATCTCGGGAGCACCATCACCCTAGACGCACCGGTACATGGTTTCCTTTCGACAAGCAGTAGCACACCAAGCAACTAAATAAGCACACCCAACCTACCGAGATTATTGACCTCAATAGACCTCACCCATTGGCAGATCAAAGTACACTATGTCTAATCCTCATTCCCGCTCGACTCTAGGGATTAAGAGATAGAATACTAAGAACGATTTGTCTATTAAATAAGTACAAGAAAAATCTTTCCAAATGGTCAAGTTCAATATGCCCCGGGCATATCTATATGATTCAATCAGTTTAGACAAACCAATTATCCGAATCACATAATAACCTAAACCGACAGTTTGTCCAAAACTGTCTCGGTTACGAACCTCATTTATATATTATGCATTTTAACCAATGATGAGATCTACTGTGTCACACAAGACACCTCATCGTCTACTTACATAATATAAATGGGCATATCATGCACAACAAAATATAACCAAAACATAAATTGATATATTACTGGGAAAATGTGCAATACAATTATAGCTTATATATTCAACTCCAACAGTCTGGTGTCCGTCACGCAGATCCACCGGTTCAATTTATCCCTTGAGCCCGTGTACAGATCGTGGTCAGACGGAGTAATTTCCGGTGAGGAGGTCGGCGGCCAGGTGGTTCTTTCCGGTGGCTTGCGCAAGCCTTTTCCTAGGAAATCTGTTTTGGGCAGATTCAAGTTTTTCTAAGTAGGTTTCTTTTGGATTTCTTCGTTTCTGCTATTAGCCACTCTGTAGTTGATTGCCCACCCTATCTCGGAGTTGTAGGAGTCATTATTTGGACTTTTGGTGGTATTCGCAGGTTCCCGGCTTTGGGTTTTCTTATTGCGAGGTGCACGCTATAAAAGCATAATCTTTAAGACTTTCGCTTTAATTAAAAATATTTAATTTTTGCGTGTCATTTTAATAAATCAAATTCGTATAAGCTGATGGGTCGTCAACCAATCAAAAATAAATACCTACTCTACACAGAATAAAATAGCAAGCAGTGAGTAGGATCGTCTCCACAGGAAGCAGGGTAGTGAATTAATTAAGTCAAAATTTGGTAACCAAGAGGGGGGTTTTTGAGAATTTATTCTAATTAAATAAACTTCAATTAAAATTAACTAAGAAGACAAGAATTGACTTAAATCCAATTTAGGAAATGATCTAGTCAAAGGAATTGTTTCCACCCTGATGTGATAAATTGATCCTCGACGCACAAATTTTCCCAATTAACCTTGATTATATTAGTTTTCCCTGTTGGAACCTCCTTACAGTTCAGTCCTATAAATTTAACCCAGCAATTAAGGAACCTCCGTTAACTGCATCTATAATCGAATATCTGTCCTGGAACCTCCTAGAACATTGATTTCGATAGTCTAGGACCCAATTCAATTTACAATTAATCAAACCTTGTTTAATTGCACGTTGATTATTTATTCCCTTCAAAACGCTAACCTACGTACCACGTGATTAGTTGAATTGAAACTCTTAGGAATACCGAACCTCGTGTATTCGAGTTGACTAGACTACCTAGGAAGAATTGAATGCTACCAGCTATTCAATTAATGCCAAATAATCTAACATACAAAACGGAGAATAAATAAATAATCAAAAATCAATTGATATTCAGAACAAATTGATCTCACAATTTAATTCACATCTAGGGTGTAATTCCTCTGACTAGAATTAAAGATTTAACTACTCATAATCGAATTAAAATTAAAACTAATCATAATAAACAATTTATCCATAAACAATAAAGGAAAGAAGAAAATAGTACTAATAGCCGCAGGAAGCCCTTGCACCAAAGCTGGCTCCAGTCCTTCGACTTCCCACCAAAAATATATCTCCAACCAAAAGTGGCCAAAGGAAAAAGAGGACTCTCCCCAAAGGCTGCTGCCTCCTTTATACTTCCCGAAGTCAACTCTCCAGACTCCAAAACCCAAAAACATAACATGAGTCTGCCTCCTCCAAAACCTAATTCAACTCCCTCTTTTACTCATTGGGCTCACATTCCTTTGTTGCCAAATTAAAACCAAATTAAATATTAAAACCCAATCCTAATTAACCTTGGAAACTCCCTTTCACACAAATTAAATATGGGTCTCAATATAAAGCCCAAATCCTTTTGTTCTCTTCCTTCTTAATTTCTTCAATCCAGCCCAATTAGATTTTCTTCTTCTCTGCTTCCAACTTCTTCCAAAATCTGTCCAAAATCTCTTTTCTTTGCTCTCCTTTATGAAATCTCCCCTGCAAGTAAAATTAGTCTATTAGCTCATTAAATCCCTCAAATTGCACTCAATCCACCACTTGAATTCCAGCTTATCAAATTCCCCCACACCTAAACAATGCTTGTCCCCAAGCATGACTCAAAACTAAACAAGAATCACAAAGCAGACACAACACAACAACTTGGCTTCTCAATAGGCAATATGTAACTATGCAAGGTTTGCAATCCACATAAGAGTTTTCATAGTATCGAGCATTTGTAATGACTGTACCACTTCCTCATAACTTCCCAAACTCAAATAACACACAAAAATAACAACCACCTCACCGGTAATCTCTCATGAACTCAAAAGTGTTTCAAGGACATTTAAACACTCAATTCATCACATAGCATGTTCTTGCCATAAGCTTGCAGAATTATCACATTACTATCACTCAAATAAATCAAAGTACAAATCAAAAGGTCTTCGTCAAGGGTCATCATGGGGCTCAGGACAAGGTAGGATAAACAAGGATTAAACAAAGGCTAAAGTCATGAAAGAAAGAACACACTTGATTGTTAACTTTCAACCATCTTACCGAGGATGACCCATGCAAGACACTACTAACCCACAAAGGATTCCAACTTGGCTCTTTCCACAATCCCTTTTTTTTTCTTTTCTTTTTTTTCTAGCCACACAAATTCATTTGAATTTGTTTATACTGGCTTCTTTTCTTTCTTGTATTTTTTTCTTTTTTTTTTTCTTACTTTGTCCCCTGGTCACTTATGATCGCTTTTGGCACTCCAAACCGACTGAAAATGTTAGACTTAAGGAATCCTGTAACCACTTTAGCGTCATTAGTTTGGGTAGCTTTTGCTTCTACCCATTTCGATACATAATCGACGGCAACGGCGCCAAAATTTGATGGGTCGTCAACCAATCAAAAATAATTACCTACTCTACACAGAATAAATAGCAAGCAGTGAGTAGGATCATCTCCACAGGAAGCAGGGTAGTGAATTAATTAAATCAGAAACTGGTAACCAAAAGGGGGATTTTTGAGAATTTAATCTACTTAAATAAACTTCAATTAAAATTAATTAAGAAAACAAGAATTGGCTTAAATCTAATTTAGGAAATGATCTAGTCAAAGGAATTGTTTCCACCCTGATGTGATAAATTGATCCTCGATGCACAAATTTTCCCAATTAACCTTGATTATATTGGTTTTCCCTGTTGGAACCTCCTAACAGTTCAGTCCTATAAATTTAACCCAACAATTAAGGAACCTCCGTTAACTGCATCTATAATCGAATATCCGTCCTGGAACCTCCTAGAACATTGATTTCGATAGTCTAGGACCCAATTCAATTTACAATTAATCAAACCTTGTTTAATCGCACGTTGATTAATTATTCCCTTCAAAACGCTAACCGACGTACCACGTGATTAGTTGAATTGAAACTCTTAGGAATACCGAACCTCGTGTATTCGAGTTGACTAGACTACCTAGGAAGAATTGAATGCTACCATCTATTCAATTAATGCTAAATAATCTAACAATCAAAGCGGAGAATAATTAAATAATCAGAACTCAATTGATATTAAGAACAATTGATCTCACAATTTAATTCACATCTAGGGTGTAATTCCTCTGACTAGAATTAAAAATTTAGCTACTCATTATCGAATTAAAAACAAAACTAATAATATTAAACAATTTTTTCATGAAGAATAAAGCAGGAAAAATACTACTTAAATGTCGCAGGAAGCCTTCGCACCAAGCGCCGCTCCAGTCCTGGACCAAGTCTGCCGACTTCCCACACCAAAATTCTCCAAAACCAAAGTCAAAGATAGATCCCCTCTAAAACCTACGTTTTTGGTATATATTCTACTCCCCATAACGGGCCCACAATTAAATATATATAATATATTCCTAATTAAGTTTGGACACTAATTAAAATAAAACTGATTGTAAAATCCAAAATAAATCTTGGGTCTCAACCCACAGCCCGCTTTAATAAATCTCCCTTTGCAGTTTTTTTTTTCTTCTTCAATCCAGCCCACTTCTTCCAAAATTTACCAAAATCTCTTTTCTTTGCTCTCCTTTATGAAATCTCCCCTGCAAGTAAAATTAGCCTATTAGCTCATTAAATCCCTCAAAATAGCCCTCAAATTGCATTCAATCCACCACTTAATTTCCAGCTTATCAAATTCCCCCACACCTAAACAATGATTGTCCCCAAGCATGACTCAAAACTAAACAAGAATCACAAAACAAAAACAATACAACAACTTGGTTTCTCAATAGGCAATATGTAACTAAGCAAGGTTTTGCAATCCACATAGGAGTTTTCATAGTATCGAGCATTTGTAATGACTATACCACTTCCTCATAACTTCCCAAACTCAAATAACACATAAAAGTGAAAACCACCTCTCCGGTAATCTCTCATGCACTCAAAAGTGTTTCAAGGATATTTAAACACTCAATTCATCACATAGCATGTTCTTGCCATAAGCTTGCAGAATTATCACATTACTATCACTCAAATAAATCAAAGTACAAATCAAAAGGTCTTCGTCAAGGGTCATCATGGGCTCAGGACAAGGTAGGAAAAACAAGGATTAAACAAAGGCTAAAGTTATGAAAGAAAGAACACACTTGATTGTTAACTTTCAACCATCTTACCGAAGATGACCTATGCAAGACACTACTAACCCACAAAGGATTCCAAACCTGGCTCTTTCCACAATCCTTTTTTTTTTCTTTTCTTTTTTTTTTCTCTAGCCACACAAATTCATTTGAATTTGTTTATATTGGCTCCTTTTCTTTCTTGTCTTCTTTTCTCTTTTTTTTTCATTTTTTTTTTCTTCTTACTTTTGTTTTTCTTTTTTTTTTTTTTCAACACCTTGATTAGAGCACAACTTATCCTTAATGAGTTACTATTGCCTTACAATGTCCGCCTTCAAACCACAAACCCAAGTTAACAACCAAGTATATACTTCTTTCAATAACTAGGCGAAAAGAGCAAGCTAAACACAGGCCTAGGTTTAATTTAGTGGCTTTAAAATCAAAGAATCAGGTCCAAGCTTCAAAAAGGTTAACTAAAGGTAAGAATTGAAGGTTGGATTTTTTAGCAAGCCAAATTTGGTTATCCTATTGCCTTTATCCTTTTTGTACTTTAAATTCACAAGCAACGGTAACATGCATAACCAAGCAAGTTCTAGAATATGCAAACTATGTGTGAAACACTCTAAAAAAAAAAACTTGAGCACAAGAAAGAATTGTTGCTCATTAAGGCCCAAAATCTCACTTAAAATGGCTTTTGGTGTCACTTCAACATGCATCGTCATTTGAGTTATCACAAAGAAGAGTTATAGTCATCCAACACCAAACACTACTAATTCTTCCTACATTTCATCCTTATCTTACCTAAATCACACATTGCCTATCAATTATCCACACAAAACATAAAACAAAACATACTTAAAACATAGCAACCAAAATAACACCCCCTCACACCTAAAATCTACATTGTCCTCAATGTAGACAATAAGTATGAAGACAACAAGCGACACATAAAAAAAAAAAACCATGGTATGCTGATCACCTCAGTTGCTGATCACCTCAGCCGTTTAGTGCGTGAGGAGGACTCCAAACCCATCGCAGAGTTATTTCCAGAGGAGAAACTGTGGACGTTGCAAGGTAAAGAACCATGGTATGCTGATATAGTAAACTACTTGACAAGTGGTAAGTTTCCTCCCAATATGAATGTTTACCAGAGAAATAAATTGAAAGCTCAATTTAAGCATTATGTGTGGGATGAGCCTTACTTGTGGAAAATATGTTATTTCCAAAAATATATCTCCAACCAAAAGTGGCCAAAGGAAAAAGAGGACTCTCCCCAAAGGCTGCTGCCTCCTTTATACTTCCCGAAGTCAACTCTCCAGACTCCAAAACCCAAAAACATAACATGAGTCTGCCTCCTCCAAAACCTAATTCAACTCCCTCTTTTACTCATTGGGCCCACATTCCTTTGTTGCCAAATTAAAACCAAATTAAATATTAAAACCCAATCCTAATTAACCTTGGAAACTCCCTTTCACACAAATTAAATATGGGTCTCAATATAAAGCCCAAATCCTTTTGTTCTCTTCCTTCTTAATTTCTTCAATCCAGCCCAATTAGATTTTCTTCTTCTCTGCTTCCAACTTCTTCCAAAATCTGTCCAAAATCTCTTTTCTTTGCTCTCCTTTATGAAATCTCCCCTGCAAGTAAAATTAGCCTATTAGCTCATTAAATCCCTCAAAACAGCCCTCAAATTGCTCTCAATCCACCACTTAAATTCCAGCTTATCATAAGCCTAGATCTGTTCATAGGAAATGATTTTAAGCCTGAGCCAAATCGAAAGTCTCCGATTTTGGAATACATAGCACGAAAGTGAGATTTTCGGTTTAGTCCAGGCTAGATTTTTTTCCTTCAAATACACAAAACTATCTTGAAGGAGTCATTTTTTTGGAAAAATTTTATCAAAATCCAAAATAGGCAAATTTTTTAAAATTAACCACAAAATGAACTCAACTTCACTACTAGTTTCTCAATTAGCAAGTATAAGGACTTATAACACTTATATTTATCTTCCCCCCCCCCCCACACTTAAAATATACATTGTCCTCGATGTATCAAAACAAAACAAAAGTAGGCTAATGGGGTACCAATTTCTTTTTCTTTAAATTTATTTATCACAATTAAGCTTATGCCCATATAATGTTAACCAAATACTCAATGTATATCATTCACGCTTTAATTAAAAACATAAAATAAACACACCAAAGCAAATAAAAATATTTAAATTGTAAAGTATCAACAAAATTGTAGTAAGAAAGTAATAGTGGTAAGAATTCTCAAACTCTTATTGTAAAGGAACTAAATGTGGAGGAAAACCAATAGTGCATCACTTTATATGCTTCCTCTCTCCCGTTATAGCTCATCCTTCCTCTTCCTTGCTCCTTGAATTAACCATGTCATGAAATTAAAACGAATTAGTGAATTTTTTAAAAGAAGGAATGGCTTCAGCATACCTCCGAGGTTGGGGTCTAAAAGGTGTTGGCGCTTGGCGGTGGCTACAGGCGGCATCCAACAGGTGTTGGCGTTTGGTGGTTGCCATTATGGTGGGGCATGAAGGTATAGTGCCAGCATGTCGCCTGGCATCAGAGCCAGTAAATATAAGCCAATCTAATTCACTAAAGCTACAGTAATAAGCATTAAAACACCACAAGACATGTTAATTAATAATATAATTAATCTATACATATGAACACGTGATGTTTCATCCATTTAAGCACAAGTTCTACATGTTCTATAACAGTAAAGCTCAGAATATAAAGATTAGAACATCTAAAACATATAAGATTAAAAAATACATACATTCATCCATTATAAGCTCATTCAATCATATTAAGTATACATAGCATAATACTATGCATAGTTTAAGAAATCCATTTTAAAAAATGCAAGCACACGGCAACTCTATACTGTTACCATTGATTCTTGATTTGTATAATGTCTAAAATCTGCAGAGAACTTAAAAACAACAATGTTATAGGTAAAATCACTAAAAATGAAGAATTTCAAATCTCATATTCATGAATTGGATGCATTGGAAGGGTAAATGATTCTCATTTATGCTCGAGGAAGTTTTGGAAGTTTTAGGTAAGAAAAATGGAGGTTTTAAACTCCATAGTACCTCATTTAGAACATAAAAACGAAATAGGGGATCTGGGCATTGTGACAGCGTCGAGACGGCGCTGCTGATACCGCCAAGAGCATCACGGCGGAAACCTGGTGTTGTGGCTTAGTGGACGCCTACAGCTGGCGGCAACACGATGGAACACAGGTGCTGCTGTGCTGTTTTTCCTCGTTCTTCGCAAAATTGCTTCCACTTAACATTTTTAAGATCCAATTGCTCCAAATCATATACCTACAACACATGAATGTGTTCAAAAATATTATACTCAAAAATCACAATGTAACTCATGACTTATTAGCAATTTAAAAATTTAAAAATCTAAAAACTAGAAAATAAACTAAAAAGTGCAAAAAGCGCTTGGGTTGCCTCCCAAGAAGCACTTTGGACTTTAAAGTCTTCGACTAGACTTTTCTTGAGGTATGGGCTCAAGATCCTTCAAAGCTCCTTAGGTCATGTGCAATGAATGCACTTCCTTCACCATTTTTCAACAAACTCTCAAAAGTCATTATCCATTAACAGTCTCTAAAACCACCATCTTTAGGTTCAAAGTATCTCTAAACTCTATGTCCATTTACATTCAACATGTCTCCTGACTGCTCATTTTGTAATGTTAGAACACCATTTGGGAAAACTCTCCTAACCACATAAGGACCTGTCCACTTAGATCTTAATTTGTTAGGAAACAACTTCAATCTAGAATTAAATAACAGTACTCGTTACCCTTCTATGAATTCTTTATCTCTAATTGACCGATCATGAATATTTTTTAATCTTTCCTTATATATTTTAGAACTTTCATAAGCATTCATCCTAAACTCCTCTAATTCATTCAATTCTACTAGTCTATTTTTTCCAGCATAATTTGCATCTAGGTTTAATGTTTTTAAAGCCCAATAAGTTGTTTTATGTTCCAATTCAATTGGTAGATGACATGCTTACCCATAGACAAGTTTAAACGGTGAGGTTCTTATAGGTTCTTATATGCAGTTCTATACGCCCATAAAGCTTCATCCAAATGTATTGACCAATCATTTCTTGAAGGATTCACTACCTTTTCTAGGACATAATTTCACTTTTGGGAAACCTCAGCTTGTCCACTAGTTTCAAATAATCGAATAAATCGAATAAACCTCAGCTTGCAACTTAATCTATTGCCCATCCGTCCCAAATAATCGAATAAATTTGACATGGGCATGTCGTGGGTAGTTTCTCTACTGTCCAGGTTTTGTCGTCCCGCGAAGTAATTTTGACATGGGCATGTCGCAGCAACTTTCTCTACTTTCCAGCCGTCCCAAATAATTGAATTAATTCGACATGGGCATGTCGGGGGAGAACTTCACTTCTGTCCAGACTTCAAAAAATAGGTGATTTAATTCGACATGGGCATGTCGTAGGAACAGTTCACTTCTGGAATTCCTTTAAACCTTGCTCACTAACACCTGCAAAAACTACCTAAAAAGCAATTAAATCAAAACAATTATAAAACATGAAAATTGGGTTGCCTCCCAACAAGCTCCTTTCTTTAATGTCTTTATCTAGATGGAGACCTACTTCTAATCAATCCACATAAATTGGTTGAAGTAGTTGAATCTTATGAACAGAGGCTATGTTAAAATTCTCAAGAAATGGTTTAAGTAGATGACCATTAACACGAAATGTTTTTCCTGATTTTAAACATTTAATTTCAAACATGCCATAAGGAGAGATGCTTACCACAACATAAGGTCCATGCCATCTCGATTTCAACTTACCTGGCATGAATTTCAACTTGGAATCTAAAAGGAGTAGCTTCTGACCAATCATAAATTCCTATCTCCGCAGCAGCTTATCATGAACGATTTTGGTTCTTTCTTTGTACAATTGCGAGTTGTCATATGATTCCAATCTAATTTCTTCCAACTCTTGCAGCTGTAGCTTCCTCTCCAGCCCTACTTCTTTGGTATCCATGTTGACCTGTTTAACAGCCCAAAAAGCACGACGTTTGAGCTCAAAAGGTAAATGACATATTTTTCCAAAAACTAACCTGTAGGGGCACATTCCAATTGGAGTTTTGTAGGTTGTGCGATATGCTCATAGTGCATCTTCCAGCCGCAAGCTCCAATACTTGCGAGTAGGATTCACTATTTTTTCCAAAATGCTCTTGATCTCTCGGTTGGATATCTCGGCTTCCCTATTGGTTTAGGGATGGTATGCAGTAGATATGCGGTGATTAACTCCATCCCTTTTCATTAATGCCTCGACCTTTCGATTGCAAAAATGTGTGCCTTGGTCGCTGATGATCGTTTTTGGCACTCCAAACCTACTAAAGATGTTAGACTTAAGAAATCATGCAACAACTTTAGCTTCATTAGTTTGGGTAGCTTTTCCTTCTACCCATTTCGATACGTGATCCACAACAAGCAGAATATATACCTTTCCACAAGAGCTTGGGAACGGTCCCATAAAATTCATACCCCACATATCAAAGATTTCGCAACACAACATTGGAATATGAGGCAACTCATTCCTAGAAGATAGATTACCTACTCTTTGACATCTGCCACATCTCTTACAAAAGTTATATGCATCTTTAAACAAAGAGTTCCAATAAAAATCACAGTCCAAAACTTTCCTAGCAGTTTATTTTGGACCAAAATGACTACCACATGCATGAGAATGACAAAACTCAAGAACAGGATGTATTTCATGGTTGGCAACATATCTCCTAACTACTTGGTCAGAGCAAATTTTCCACAAATAAGGTTCATCCTAAACATAATGCTTAAACTGAGCTTTCAATTTATTTCTTTGATAAATATTCATGTTGGGTGAAAACTTACCACTTGTCAAGTAGTTTACTATATTTACATTCCATGGCTCTTTACCTTGCAGTGGCCACAATTTCTCCTCCAGGAAAACTTCTGAGATGGGTTTGGATTCTTCTTCACGCACTAAACTGCTGAGATGATCAGCAACAGAGTTGTCTACCCCTTTCCTATCCTTGATCTCCCAATCAAATTCTTGTAGTCGAAGAATCTATTGAATAAGTCTCAGCTTTGATTCCTTGTTTGACAGCAAGAACTTGAGAGCTACATGATCAGAATAAACCACCACTTAAAACCTAGCAAATATGAAAAAAAAATTTCAAAAGAAAACACAATAGCTAAAAGCTCTTTTTCGGTAGTAGTATAGTTGCATTGTGCTGAGTCGAGTGTCTCGAACGCATAGTAGATGACATGGCTTTGTCTCCCATTTTGTTGTCCAAGCACGTCTCCCACAACATAATGACTTGCATCGCACATGAGCTCAAAAGGCATATCCCAATTTGGAGGTTGGATTGTGGGAGTTGACATGAGTAACTCCTTCAATATCTGGAAAGCATTCTGCACTGTTCATCGAATTCAAAAGGTACATCTTATTACAGTAGCCTTGACAGAGGTTGTGTAATATTCGAGAAATTATTTATGAAGTGTCTATAAAATCCTGCATGGCCAAGAAAACTTTGAACTTCTTGAACATTAGTGGGATACGACAAACTAGCAATCAAATCAACCTTTGCCTTATCCACTTCTATCCCCTAGATGACACTACGTGATCCAAAACAATTCCCTCTCTCACCATGAAGTGACATTTTTCATAATTTAAGAGAAATCTTTTTCAATGCATCTTTGAAGAACCATTGACAACTATCTAAGCATTAATCAAAAGAGTCACCATACACAGTAAAGTAATCTATGAAATTTTAATGCACTGTCCAAGAAAATCTGAAAATGTATTCATCATGCATCTTTGAAAAGTTCCTGGGGCATTGCATAAACCAAAGGGCATGTGACGGTATGTAAATGCACCAAATGGACAAGTAAAGGTAGTTTTATCTTAGTCCTCATTGCAACCGCTATTTGGTAGTAAGTAGAGTACCCATCTAAAAAGTAAAAGAAATCATTACCTGCCAAACGCTCTAACATTTGATCAATGAATGGAAGCGGAAAGTGATCCTTCCTTGTGGCTGCATTTAACATACGAAAATCTATGCACGTGAGTCAACCTGTCTACAGTCTCATAGGAACCAACTCATTAGCTTCATTTTTTTCCAATTGAAACAACATAAATAATTCCTGCATCTAGTAACTTAAGAATTTCTTTCATAACTACCTCTTTCATGGCAGAACTTAATTTCCTCTAAGCTTCTCTGACCGGTTTTGAGTATGCCTCCAATAATATGTGATGCATGTAGATTGAGGGACTGATTCCCTTAATATCTGCCAATGTCCATCCTATTGTTGTTTTGTTATCTATCTGCACTCGCAGCAATTTCTCCTCTTGCACTTCCATAGGGTCTCTTGAAATTATCAAAGGCAAGGTTTCCAGCTTTCCCAAGTAGACATACTTGAGATGATTAGGTAACGTCTTTAACTCTACCCACAGAAGGTAAAATCTTTTCAGAACTACTAGGCAATCCCAAGTAATGATTAGCAAACTTAGATGGCAGTTCAGGATTGGCATGAAACGCCATTATCGCCTTAATGATAGATTCACTCACTTCCCTGTGGGTATTCGATTCCTGCAAGCTATGTTGTAACACAAAATTTAGCTCATCAAACATCAAATTGAATTCTATTTCCTCTTGCACAATAGTAACAACTAGGCTAACATTAACAAAGTACTCAGAGTCTGGTGGATACTTCATAGCCTCATACATACGAAATGGAACCTTTTCACCATTAAACTCAAAAGTAAAAATATCAGCATCAACATCAATCTTTGTTTTAGCCTTTTTTATGAATGATCTACCTAAGAAAAGAATATCAGCATTAGAAATATGCTCATCATTCATGTCAAGGATGTAAAAATCAGCTGGAAAAATTAAATTCTCACATTTAACCAAGACATCCTCCACTATCCCTTTAGGATAAATCATTGATCTATTGGCCAACTGAATTATGACATTTGTATTCTTAAGAGCCCCAATTTTCAATTTCTTGAAAAGAGATAAAGACATGACATTAATAGAGGCTCTTAAATTCAACATAGCTGCTTTTATTACCCTTGATCCAATAACACAAGAAATGGCGAATATACCTGGACCAATGCATTTCTGGGGTAATTTCCGCCGAAGTACTCAAGAGACATTTTCATTAACATATACTTTACCTTCTGGTCTTCTTTTCTTAGTATAGAAGTGACTTTAAAAACTTGGCATATCTCGGAATCTGACCGATGGCCTCCATCAATGGAATGTTGATGGTCATCTTACGGAACACTTCCAAGACTTCTTTATCACTGTACTCCTTCCTCATTTGTGCCAACCTGCCAGAAAAAGGTGGTGGAATGACACTTCCAGATTGAGTCTCAATAATCTTATGACTTACCTCCTTTTCTTTTACTTCTTCGACTTCCCTTTCTTCAATAGATTTCTGTGAAGATCCTTGGACTTCTATATTCTGACTTTGGGGTTCTGGCAACTCTTTCCCACTTCTAAAGTTCATGGCACTGAAATTCTTCATTGAACTAGTTCCTGGTTGAGAAGGAAGCTTCCCAATTTCTTTTTCCCTCACATGCATCTTAGTGGCCAATTGCAAAATTTGTTTCTCCAAACTTTTTATTGCTGCTTGTGATTATTGGTCTCGTACTTGTGACTGCTACTCACATGCTTATTCTCTCTCAATAATTCTCTGCACCATAACTGTTAAACTTCTAAACATATCTTCCACAGACATACCTGAAGTACCTACTTGTGTAGGAACTGAATTCCTCATAGGAGGCTGTGGTTGTGGCTGGAAACTGGGCTACTTGTAACTGAAATTGGGATGACTCCTCCACCCTGGATTGTAAGTATTACCATATGGATCATACTTTCTTTGGGGAGGAGCCTGGAATTGGCCTATAGCATTCACTAGTTCACCTTCTTGCATACTTGACATTTATCTGAGGTGTGTCCTTGCATTGTATAAATCCCGCATATCTTAACTACCTGCAACTGTCCTACAACTAGCTGACGCACCAAGTCAGTTAATTGCTCAATTTTAATTTCCATACTTGAAACACTAACCTCATTTACTGTTTTGGTGGTAGGTTCTGCTCTCTTACGAAACTGTTGTGAGGTCTCAGCCATTACAGAAATCAGTTTAAGTGTCTCCGTATGAGTCTTGTTCATGAGTACTCCTCCACTTGCTGAATCGACTCGGTCTCTGTCTAACTCAAAATAAGTCTTCATACAAATATTGGATTAACAGCTGCTTAGGAATTTGATGTTGAAGGTAGCTCCTGCTTAGAACACTAAATTTCTCCTAATACTCGTACAAACTCTCGCCACTACAGTGCATGGATACCAAAAATATCCTTTCTGACGTTGGAGGCACGAGATGCTGGGAAAAATTTTCCAAAAATAATTTCTTGAGCTCATTCCATGTAGTAATTGAGCCAGCTGGTAGACCAAAGAGCCAATGCTTCGCTTTATCTTCTATGGAAAAAGGAAAAGCCCGGAGCTTGACCTGTTTTTCAGTGACATTTGGGTAGCTTACTGTTGAACACACAATGTGGAATTCCATCAGATGCTTGTGGGCATCCTCACCTGTTGCACCACGAAATTTAGGCAGTAAGTGTATTGTACTAGATTATAATTCAAACCTAGGAGTATCGTTAAGAAAAGAAATGCATAAAGACTGTTGGTTAACGTTGGGAGTTTCCAACTCCCTTAAAGTCCCTTCTTCCTTGAACTCTTCAATCCGATTTTCTTCCTCTTTGGGGATCTCAATTTCTTCTTCTTTATCAACCGTTTAACGCACAGATGTAGACTCAGCCAGTTGATCTATTTGCTTCTTCTCTTTCTTGTTCCTCTTTGCAGTTTTCTTTATCTCTGGATAAAAAATTAATTTGTCTGCATGAGAAGAGCGAGCCATAAAAAGGAACAAAACAAACCAAACTTCTAACTAAAATTTAAACACTACACCTTGTTCCCTGGCAACGGTGCCAAAATTTCATGGATGTCAAACCAATAAAAAATAAAGACCTACTCTAAAGGGGTTTTTAGTAGCACAGCAATAAGTAGAATCGTCTTCACAGGGAACACCGAAGTGAATTTACTTCAGTTAGAAGCAAGTAACCAAAAATGGGTGTTTTTAAACTATGACTAATATTCAAATTTAATTAAAATAAAGGCTGAATTGGTATTTTGGTCCCTTATAAATGAGGGTGTTGCTGTTTTGGTTCCAAATAAAACTACGATTGTTGTTTTGGTCCCTTATCAATTTTTTATTAGCGATTTTAGTCCCTTTTTATGAAAAAGTTTAGAAGATTACGGATTAACTCATTTGATCGCTAGTCAAACCTAATTTTTTTCTTCAAAATGATTCATACCATGATGTTTGCAATCCATTTTATGATTCTGTTATTCATGAATGTTCAACCCATTTAGATCGACTCATAATCCGAAATAACAGCCGAAACCTAAATGGGTTGATAAGGGACCAAAACAGCAATCGTAGTTTTATTTGGGACCAAAACAGCAACACTCCCATTTATAAGGGACCAAAATACCAATTCGGCCTAAAATAAATGAAAGAAAACAGAAAGATTGATAAAATAAAATTTGGGGAAAGCTCTAGTCAAAGCAATTATTACAACCTCAATGCGACAAATTGATTCTTGAAGCAAAAATTTATCCAATTAAATTATGATTACATTGGTTATCATTGTTGGAACCTCTTAATAATTTAATCCTATTAGTTTAGCGCCAGCAATTAAGGAACATCCGTTAATTGCATCTGTAATCAAAGAATCAATCCTAGAACCTCTTAGAATGTATACTTTTGATAATCAAGGACCCAATTCACATAACAACCAAACAAACCTTGTTAAATTGTTATCTGATTACTTATTCTCTTCAAAACGATTAACCTACGTACCACATGATTAATAGAATTGAAACTCTTAGGAATATCGAACCTCGTATATTCAAGCAAATTAGACTATACATGAAAACCTGAATGCTACCAGCGATTTAACTAATGCCAGATAGTCCACAATACAAATCCAGAGAATAAATAAATAATCACAAATTAATTGGTATTAAAACAAAATTAGATCTCACAATTTATCAGCGAGGGTTTAAATTCCTTTGACTAGATTAAATAAATTAGCTACACATTATTAAAGTGCAAACAGAATTCATAATATAAAATAATAATTCATTAATTAAAAGAAGAAATAAAAGTACTAATTAGGTGGCCGCCGCACAAAACCTCAAAAAAACAAAAAAACCAAGTCTGCGTCCCCAGGTTTGTTGGTAGCCAAAACGTAGTCCGGGCAAGAATAATCTACCTATTATATATAGTTTCCCAATCCAGCGGCCCACCTAATTCTAATTCATCATAAGAATTCTGTCATGTCCTAGATAAATTGCTATTAATTCAAATGGGAGAGTTCAAAATACAGATTGGGAGAAAAGAAGAAAGAACAGAGAAGAAGCAGAATTAGCAGAAGAGCTAGAGAGAAGATAGAAGAGTTATAGAGAAGATTCAGTAAAGAAGCTCAAAAATATTCATAGTCACTACAGACTACTCTTCCTCACCTATATACGACTACCTCTATCTCTTCCTCAACAGAAACATGAAGGAAAGGCTTTCCACTCAGCTTTTTTTTTAAAGGAGTCACACCAAAACGGTTGTTGTAATGTAACAAGGATAACAGAACCATGTCGTATTACTCTAGTGTCTGACAATCCCCAACCCTTAAAAGGAGTCTTGTCCTCAAGGCTGGAACTCTGAAAATTTCCTTTGAATGAAAGCTTGATCCTCCCATTTGGATTATGCTTCGAGTTCTGGGAATAAAGATCACACGTTTTCAACTCTTTAACAGCTAACTGTAAACCTTCTCCATTAGTAACCTCATAATCTACTCCAACACTTTTAATGTTGACAATCTGAACTTCAGGGTGAAAGCACACAGCTGGAACATTGTGTTTGTGGCCTTCAAGTGTTTGGACACAGCTTTTGGGCTGGTAAACCCCCACCTTGGCAGTATGATCATCTGAACCCTTAATCAAATAAGGTTTATCACCACCGGTAAAATCATCAACACAGTTGACGCCTTTCAAATGCGCATTCAAGGTGAAGTTTGGGTCCGGACAGCTAAGATTCCAAATATTTATAGTTCGATCAGGAGAAGCACTTGCAAAAGTGTATGTATCCTTTTGATTAAAAATCACTTGCATCACATAGTGGGAAGGACCCTCAAAGATTCGGGGGCAGACCCCACCTTTCTCCGAGTCCCATAACTTTATAAGCATGTCATCAGATGATGAGAGCACATACGGTAGAGTAGGATGGACAGCAACAGATCTAAAATCCAAAATCTTTGAAGCAGATGATTCAGTCTGTGCTATTAGCCTTCCCAGAAATCCAAAAAATTTTGTTCTCGCTTTTCTTCTCCACCTTCAGCTGCAATTAGTGGAGGCCTCATTGAGAACTACAGTGGTTTTTGATATTCACTTTGAGAACCTGATTTTAGGAAATTTTCATCATTTTGAGTAGATGCCATGATACCATAGTCAAATGGAATGTCTTCAGTTGCTTGCATTATGTGGACATAATTTCCCATCCTTTGACAAGGTTTGTTGTAATGTCTTCGGTTTGCAGAGCCGAGGCTGGGAAAGCTTCATAATTATAATTGTCAATCCACCTCTTGTAATACTGTGTAGTATCCTGCATCAAAATCATATAAGGCATCCATGTTCTTATCTCAAGATCAACAATGTGAATCTTGGTTGATTCAGCAACATGGTCTAACATGGCATGGATTCCAGCAAGCTGTGCAACCTGAGAGACAGGTGCATGTTTCTGAAATGCAGCTTTTTCCAGGGTTAAGCCTTTCATTGCCTTAAGCATATCTTTACACTGCTTCTGAGCTTTAGATACAGAAGATCGTCGAATTACTCCACAACTTTCCTTCCCTAAGAATAAGGAATCTGGTTCAAAACTAATAGAGGAGGCTGCCTTCACATCCTTTTCGCCCTTCCCAACCCACTTACAAGTGATGCTTGACATGGAGATGTTAATAAAGTTTGCTCCAGCCTCAGTCACAACAACTTTGGCAAGCATAACCTTTTCCAATGCTTCAATATCTTCAAGAGCAACTCCAATATCACTGGGTGGAATAACCTCAGCAAGTAGTCTCTTCTCAAACTCATTCTCAGTAACCACATCCTTGAGAAATTCTTTGAACTCTTAGTTTCATTCTGAATATTCTGAAAGAGGTTGAACCCAAATTGATTTTTTTCACAACTTATAAAAAGTTTCTTATCATTCGCACAAACTCCAGACAATTCCATGAAGTGGTGACTTACAGCCCAACCAATCATTTTCTCCACATTTTCACTGGTCAGTGCTTTATCTTTAATGCACAGTTCATCAAGGTCGTTGCACTCTATCCCACTACGGTTTAACACTGTTTGAATACTAACTCTGTTCGATTGTGCCTTCAGTGTTTCGATATCACGGTCCAATTGTTTCCAATCAGACAACAATGTTTCATCCTGAGGAAGTTCCTTAGGAGTCCCTGGTGCACTTATCCCCTTAATGTGATCAATTAACTCTCCTTTCTTAATCCTAAGACAAGAAATGCCATCAAGATCTTGATAGCAGTGAAAGGTCTTCACTAAGGCCGTATTCGAACAAACACTTGAGAGTAGAAATTTCAGTAAACGAATAGAAGCACAGCAAACATAAGGAATTCAGATTCAGAGAAGGAAAAATTTCCAAGACAAGCATCCTGCTGCCACAAACACTTAAAGTAAAATCAATACCGTGTGTATCAATCTCTTTCAACCTTCCCCAATGAGAATAATATAAAGACCCATTAGCTTTCTCCAAGTTATACCAATCTAAGTATAAACCATGAAATGTGGGAGAATACCCCAGATTCAACACAGACAAGTTCTTTTCAGCCAATGAATGTAATGACTTAAAAGAATCCTCACTTGAACGAGCCAGATCATAAGGAGAAGCTCTCGAATAACAGACAACCTATATAATTCATGACCAGGTTTAGGAATGTAATGGAATTCTGATCTTGGAGGACATGCAAAAGACAAACAGGAAGAATTAGATATATTCTCTGAAAGCTGACTAGGTGGCTCAGAACCAGAAAACAAATCATGTGGATTGAAACAATCTTCAGAACGATCAAAATCAAAGAAAACATTGTCCTGTTCAACTTGAGCAGCAGGAAATTGAAATTCCTCAAAACCATCTTGACGTCCAAACCTTACCAACAGAGCATACTCAAATTCCTTCCAATTCATATTTTCATTCCCAATTTTAAAACCTTGAAACCAGTAAAAAACACTTTCTATTAAATACAACTCAATCCAATCCACCCTCAATTTTTCAGGAATATTATAAAACCTAAAATATTCCTGGCACTTTCTCAACTAATTACTAGGGTTATCACCATTGAATACCGTCAATCCCATTCTAGGATACCAGCAATTACCCCCATCATCATCAATGAGGATTTGAAAATTACCTGATGTCGGAAGCAGGAGAGAGCTATCCGCTTCAATCTCCTTCTGCAAAAGCTGACTCATGCCTTTCTCCAAATGTTGATCCAACGGAGCAATCATCTCATCTATTGGTAGCTTCACTTTCGGATCCCAACCCTCAATTAGCTTTAATTCTCTCGCATTCCACTCATCGAGCTGAGATTTTATCCACTCCCTCATCTTAGGCTCCAATCGCCAGAAGTTCTCATACACCGATTCTGATCGATTTTCAGCCATCATCGCCGCGGATTCGTTGCTGAGAACCGACTCGCTCTGATACCAATTTGTCATGTCCTAGATAAATTGCTACTAATTGAAATGGGAGAGTTCAAAATATAGATTGGGAAAAAAGAAGAAACAACAGAGAAGAAGCAGAATTAGCAGAAGAGCTAGAGAGAAGATAGAAGAGTTATAGAGAAGATTCAGTCAAGAAGCTCAAAAATATCTATCCATAGTCACTACTGACTACTCTTCCTCACCTACATACAACTACCTCTATCTCTTCCTCAACAGAAACATGAAGGAAAGGCTTTCCACTCAGGTTTTTTTTTTTTAAAGGAGTCACACCAAAATGGTGGTTGTAATGTAACAAGAATAACAGAACGATGTCGTATTACTCTAGTGCCTGACAAATTCTTACTCTAATAATTAACTCATAATTAGTTTTGGACTCCAATTAAATAATGTCAATCAAAATGTTGGGTCTTAAAAATAAAGCTCACTTTAATATTTCTCTTCCTTCACAATTTCTTCAATCCAGCTCAATTTGACTTCCTTCTGCTTAGCTCTCAACTTCTTCCAAGAATTAACCAAAAATGCCTATTCCGCTCCATCAAAGCCTATCTTTTCCTATATGCCAAAAACAGTCCATTACAGTATACAATTCATCTCATTTGCCTTAAATTTGCACTAAATCCAACCATTAATTTCAAGCTCATATGTTGCTCTTGCGAACTGCCCTCTATATAAGACTTTTGCCATTGCTAAACTTCAGTCCCTTATTTCTATCACTTGTCGACGGCAAATGGATGCACAAGTATAAATAGTATGTTTATTCAGTCCCTTATTTGCTGTGGTGGTTTGGATTGATCTTTGGCAATGGCTGCACCAGTAGAAATGGTATGTTCTTATTACTTTGGACTAAAATGTCCATGACAATGACGTGTTTTTTTTGTTTTTGAACTTAAATTTGGATGGTTTTGATTTCAAAAATAAATCTGCAACACAGAGATTAGATTTGGATGCTAATCTCTGTATTAGTCCCTGTTTATAATCTTACCAAAAAAAAAAAAAATTAAGCTTTCTGGTAATATGATGAGATGAATTTTTAAACTATTTTATTATTTGACATAGTTTGGAAAACGTGAAGTGGACATTAGTGGAAGTAAATTTTCATAAAATACTAAACAAGCCTATAATATAATATATATATATATATATATATTTTACTTTGTTTCAGTGTATATCAGAATCCAACTTGTAAATTTTGCTAGATTGTTCTACTTAAACTTACAAGGCAAAAAATTGCATGGAATTTGTTTACTTTCTTTTCTTTCTGTTTGATGAATAATAATATTATAAATTGAAATGTAATTGAAATATGTGTCAAATACATTTCATTTAATCTCTATTTAAATACACTTTAAACTATCTTTGGAACATCTTTATTCTACTCAAATATGTTGCTTGCTGCGGTAAGTTTCTCTCTAAGTTCCATTATGAATAGTTAGAAAAGGAAACATTTTTGCTGATTTATATAAGGATTTCATTACTTAGCCAAAAAAAAAAAAAAAACTACGACAACCTTTTATGTTTGTTTTTTGGACATATATATTCTGATTATCAATGCATCAGAATTATTGAGTTGATTTCAAGTGTTTCTCTTTAAGCCTTTAGATGATAAGAGTTTCATCTTTGTTACTGCTTCTTTTCATATTTAGCCCTTCTCTTTTTCCTGATCCCTCTATATAATTATCTTTACTACTCCACTAAAAGTCTGCAAGAGATATGCCAACATGACAGTACCTCAGTCATATATAATACACCAGTTTAAGGTTTACTCTTTATCAATAATCACTTTTCTTCTTCTTCTGAAGATCAATTTGGTCAGTAATCTGTTACTTTCGAGTTTCATTGTGTTGTCTTCGTTTGCCAATTTAGGTAAATTTTTTATAATTACATAAGTAATGACAATTTATACAATATCGTGTCACTGTATTTGATTTATACAGGATCTATGTCATATGTTTTGTCTTCTTTTTGTTTTTCTCCATCTGTGGTTCATTATAATAATATAATATGAACAATGTCATGAATACCCCCATTAGAGTACTAAAATGGTTAGTTCTTAAAGATATCTTGGCGCCACATGATTTCTGGAATTATTGTCAAATAGTAGTTATAGTATGCCAATTTCACTTATAGTTAGCGAGGTAAAAGAACCAGGAATATTCTTGAGATGAGAAAGACCATTTTTTGTGGGTTTTCTTCATTTGGGGTTGAAAATAGTCCAACAAGTTGCACCATCAGCAGCCCCATAAGAATGGAGCCATAAGTGGAACCAAGAAGACAACTTCTAAACACAGGGTCACTATCTTCTTTAGCCTTCATTAAAATAACCAACACTTGGTCTTTTTATAGATTGCTAAGTGGGGTTTTGGGAGATTTTTGAGTTAAGTGGAGATAGTATAAATTTAAAAAACAAACAAAAAAAAAAAAAAAAAACAAAAGGGAAAAGTAGATATAAGTGGGAAAGAGGGAGTGGTCGAGGTTGCAAAAAAAAGAAGAAATAGACCATTGTCATCCTGTTTAGTAGTAATCTTAGATATAAATCATATTGACCATGTCTAAAACCAAAATACATGCACACTAAAGCTAAAAGCTTCTGCTGACTTTCATTAGTGGTAATTCTCCCAAAATTGACTTGTAAACTGCACTTTGTATTTTCACACCTTCTTCTTATATTTCAATGATAAATTTCACAAAAAACTACTTGAAGTAGTGTGTTTAAACAACGTCTTGATGATTTTATTTTATTATTAATGATATAATGTTATTATAATGGTTACTTCATTTAGTAACTTATATTTGTACTTTTGTTTTGTACTTGGCGATATGCTTATGTAATTGATAGATGGATAGAAATGCATAACGCCGAAAGAATTATGCTGCTATACCTGTAGAGAAAAAATAGGTATCGTTGCAACAAAGGCATGACACTCGTGCAAGAAAACGTGCCCTAGGCACTAAAGTGAATGAAACTACTATTCATCCTCAAAATTTGTTTGAGAATGCTATTATTGAAAGCATTAGTAACAGCAATGTAGAAAATATGGCTTCTCCTTCTTATGCAACAGTGAAGGAGAAAAAGGCTAGGTATATTCCCAAAATCCATTTTCTATACAATACCAATCAATTA
Source organism: Knoxia roxburghii (assembly GCA_030378225.1). Lineage (NCBI taxonomy): Eukaryota > Viridiplantae > Streptophyta > Magnoliopsida > Gentianales > Rubiaceae > Knoxia > Knoxia roxburghii. The sequence continues at coordinate 22,955,195 of CM059424.1, forward strand.
TAAACTAAAACAATTCAAAAACACAAAAATAATATACACTTACTAAGTATTCTTTCTATTCACGTAGTGTGGATTTATTTTTTATCACAAAATAATATAAACTTAATAAATTTGAACTTAATGCAAATCAAAGGTTATTTGCCAAGAATCATTCAGATGAAACTAACACTTCTAATACAATACTTCCAAATCAAGAATTAACAGGTGTGAAATTTTATAATTTATTATTTTTGAATCTTCATTATTTTTCCAAATCTTCAAAGTTATATATATTGAGCAAATCGTTATTTTTCAATTGAGAACACATAAGCAGTAACTCAAAACAATTTTAACTACTACGAGTTATACTGTGGAAGAATCAATGAGTTCTCAAGTATCATATAAATTAGCAAGAGAAAGAAGAAAAAAAAACTTACCTGAGAGGCGGGCTAGAAAAGTCTTCAATAAAGAAAAGTTAAAAAAGAAAACACCATCTTCTGCTGGTACACATTTTTTGTTTAAATTTTATAGAAATTTTTTATTTTTTACAATAAGAATATAATTAACTTTTTGTTCCAACTTAAAAATAATCAGATTTTTAAGTTTTAACTTCTTATCTTAACATTATTATATTTATGTTTATTTTTTTTACATATAGATTTTCCCTATAAAAAACTTCCTGAGCATCCTATTGAGCTTCTAAGTATTGAAAATTGTGAACATTGTTCTGCAAAAAGATTTTATCTAGAATAAAAAAAAACCTTTTGTTTTCAAAATAGAAGTGTTTCACTGTCTATTCCACCAATGCCATATTCTTTAACTCATTTATTGACATCAAAGGATGTAGACTCAAAACATTTCAGAAAAATATTCGTACATATAACAATAAATTAGCATTTACATATTTCAATGCAAAATATGATTGAGATTTGACAAAAAATAGTAGAGGAATGTATACCTTCAGAGTACAAGGTCAAGGTTACCATTACTTGGATTCACTAAAATCCAACAATGACAAACCATCAAGAATCCAGCTATATTTTCTTGACACAGAGGATGAAGTCAAACACGGATTACTTTCTTCTGATAAATTAAGAGAATCAGTTTTGAAAACTTTGATGAAGACTTTGGAAAATAACCCATACTATGCTTTCTTAAAGATCTACATGATGTGCCAGATATAGAAAATCATAGAATAGTTCTCAATTCTTCTCCAGATTTGGATCAACGTAGATACAATTTACATTTACAAATTCAAGTAGGAGTAATATCTCATGAAGATGAAAGTATTGATGAAAACATTGAAAGAACTTCACATATTAGAATCTATAGTAAGTATAACACAAGTCACAAGATTAAGCATTTTTATGCTTGCTATGATACATTACAATATCCTTTACTTTTTCCATGTGAAGAATCTGGATGGCACCCATCAATAGAAACAAAACAAAACAATCCAAAGCGTAGAAAAACTTCTCATTGTGAAAATGCACAACCTTATAATCCTGCTGATATTTTTTTTCAGTAGATGAACTAATCGAAAAAGAGCAACAGGGTAAGTTTCTATGTAGGGTAAAGTAATAATTTTAATACTTATCAATTATAATAATATATTAATGCATTTACTTTTTTTCTATTGTAGTTGCTCATGCAGGAAAAAAGAGAAAAAATTATGTCATAGCTAAAGAGTACTATTTCTATAAATTTCAAATAAGAGATAATGATAAAAGTAAGTTGCTATACACCATGAGGTTGTTACAACAATTGTTTTGGATGTCAATGTGAAAATTGAAACATTTAGACTAGACATTTATAGAAAACATCAAGAAGAAATAAGGTTTGAAAATTTTCAACGTGTCCTAGATAGTATTTATATTGGTCAAACTAATGGATAAAAAATTGGCCGAAGAGTTATACTTCCTACTTATTTTATTGGAGGTCCTAGAGATATGCGTCGTAGATATTTTGATGCAATGACTTTAGTTCAAAATATGGTAGAGCTGAACTTTTTCTTACAATGACTTGTAATCCTAACTGGAAAGAAATCAAAGAAAATTTGCATACAGATGAAACTCCATTTGATAGACAAGATTTGTTAGCAAGAGTTTTTAGAGGTAAATTCGAATTGCTTAGAAATGATTTAATACAGAAAAAATTATTTGGTGAAATAGATGAAATACATGTAATTGAATTTAAGAAGAGATTAATGCCCCATGCCCATTTGTTATCGATCTTAAAACCTGAGTTTAAGCCTTTAAATCCTGAAGCCTATGATAGAATCATTTCAGCTGAAATTCCTGATCCTGAAAGATTTACTGACTTACATAGTCTTGTTGTTAAACACATGATGCATGATCATTGTGGTTCTATGAATCCACGTGAACCTTGAATGCGTAATGGTGTATGTAAAAATCATTATCCAAAATCTTCTATACAACAAACAATACATGGAGAAGACAGCTATCCTCATTATAGAAGAAGAAATGATGTGTAAACTAGTAAGATTAAGGAAACATGATCTTGATAACCCTATAATCCATATCTCCTTGCTAAGTTTGATTGTCACATGAATGTAGAAATTTGTTCAATAGTTAAACTGGTCAAATATATATATATATATATACACATACAAAGGACATGATCTTACAAATTTTAAAATTATTGAAGTAGATGCCTTAGATGATGTTGATGAAATCAAACAGTTTCAAGATGGTCGTTGGATAGGTCCATCAGAAGAAATGTGGAGAATTTATGGGTTTTCTTCAAATAAAATGACACCTTCAGTTTGTACTCTTCATGTACATCATGATGGTGAATAAATTGTTTCGTTTCACAAAAAGCACAACTTTTGAATTTGCTGAAAAATGTTGATTTTACAAAAACAATGCTAACAGAATATTTTGAAATGAATCGTGTTAATAAGAAGGCTCAATCTCTAAATTTATTGTATAAAGAATTTCCCCAACATTTTACCTGGAACAATCAGTATAAATTTTGGTCTATAAGAAAAATTGGTTCAACTATAGGAATACTTGTAACTGTGTCACCAAAAGAAGGTGAAAGATATTACTTACGATTATTGCTATCTCATATAAGATGTCCAACTTCATATCAAGATTTGCTAACAATTAATGGATAAGTTTGTCCAACTTTCAGCTATGCAGCCTTAAATTTAGGTATTTTAGATTCAGACAATTACATTGAAAAGTCTTTTAAAAGTTTCAACCCATCAATTTCCTGCTGCTCTTAGATCTTTTTTTGCAATACTTCTTGTATATTGTTCTTCAAGTAATCCTAGGAACTTGTGGGAAAAGTTTCATCCTTATTTTTCAACAAATTTTGAAAGATCACCACGTTTTATACATTCTAATTCAGAAGAAATTAGAAAAACAGTTCTTTTAGACATAAATAGGATGTTGGAACAAATGGGTAATAACATCAATGATTACAATTTAGTTGATGATAATATGCATATACATTCAGCCAAAAAATTAACAAGAGAAATGGAAAGTGAATTAGACATAATTGTAAATGATGATGATCTTCAATCAATAAATCGATTGACTTCAAGACATAATAAAGCTTACTATATTATTATGACTTGTGTACAATCTGGTAAAGGACAAGCTTTTTCTATAAATGGTCTAGGAGATACTGGAAAAACATTATTATATCGCTCTCTTTTAGCTACTATTAGAAAAAAATGTATATAGCTATTGTTGTAGCTACCTCAGGAGTTGCTGCAGTAATATTACTTGGTGGTAGAACTACTCACTCAAGATTTAAAATACCAATAAATTTAACAAATAACTTGACTTGTCAAGTCAGCAAACAAAGTACTACTGCAAAGCTAATTGTTCAAGCTAATATTATTATTTGGGATGAAGCCTCAATGGCAAAAAGTGAAGCAATTGAAGCCTTTGATTTACTACTTAAAGATATAATGGATAGTGAACAACCTTTTGGTGAAAAGTAGTTGTTTTTGGTGGAGACTTTCGTGAAACCTTACCTGTCATTGAAAAAGGAACTAGGGAAATGCATATAAAAGCAAGTATTGTTAATTCATTTTTATGGAAATCTATGAAAATTCTTCGTCTTACTGAAAATATGAGAGCTTTATTAGATCCAGCTTTTTCTATGTTTTTGCTCAGAATAGGTGAAGGAATTGAACTTAGTGACACTGATGGAAACATTATTATTCCTAAAGATATTGTAATTCCTTTTATTGACAATAAAACATCTTTGAACAGGTAAGTAATGAAAAAATAATACAAATTAAAGTTTTTATCATTATAATATTTAAATAATCTGTTCTAAATTTCACTCTTCCTCAATTAAATTTTAAAATCTAATTTTTTATTTTTCTGTTACTTCCAGTTTGATTGTTTCAACATTTCCATGCTTGGATGTCTATGTGCAAGATCCATATCAAATGATAAATAGATGCATTCTTTGTCCCAAAAATAGTTCCGTTAGTGATATAAATGATGAAATAATTAAGACATTTCCTGGAACAAGTACTGATAAAACAATAGGTACAAAACATCAAGGAGATTATGAAGATTTCTTGAATTCTCTTAATCCAAAGAGTCTTCCACCTCATAAGTCGTTTTGAAAAAAAATTGTCCAATAATCCTATTGAGAAATCTAAATCCAGTAGATGGTTTTTGTAATGGTACATTGTTAATCTTTAAAAAAAATTAACTTTATTTACCATTCTTGCTAAAATTGCAATGGGTCAACATAAAGGAAAACAAGTCTTTATTCCTAAGATTCCTCTTCAATGTTCTGACACTGAAAAACAAGGAATACCTTTCATTCGTAAACAGTTTCCTGTTAGACTATGTTTTGCTATGACAATAAATAAAACTCAAAGACAAACATTAGATTATGTTGGCATCTATTTGAATGAACCTGTTTTTTCTCATGGTCAATTATATGTTGCATTATCACGAGCAAGAACTACTCAATCTGTAAAGGTTTTGATTGTTTCACCAACTTTGGGAGAAGTTAAAACTGATTGCAAAACAACAAATGTTGTTTATAATGAAATCTTTGAGTTATCAAAACAAGAAACATAATCTTGTTATACTCATAGATTATCCGTATTATTATCTATATTACTTCAAAAATTCAATTTGTATATTTCTGAATCAGGATGGCTACATTGAGTTATATTGAAGACATTGATGAAAATACAGAAAATGGGTTTTACATTGTCAAAGTTGAAGAAAAGCTGTAAGTTACCCAGTCCCTAAATAGTCCAGAGCAAAAATATCAGAAATTTATATTTTCTAATGGAAAGGTAAATCAAACACATTTACTTTTAACACTTTCCAATTAAAAAATAATTCGTTTTCTATGCTAACTTTCTTGTTGTATTGTAGGGAACCAAAGTTGAAGGCATAATATTCAACCAACACATTGATCGAAAGAGCAAAAAGTTGCAAATTTTTGGAAAATATATGATTACTAATGATGAAGTGAAGCCAATTTCAAAGAATTATCAAAAGTATGGAATTACAAAACAATGGGTGATCACATCCAAAACACCAATTTCTGAAATTTCAGAAGAAAATAAGAGAACTGTTGTTGACTACAATTATGTTCCCTTTGACAAGTTAACCCACTACATTGACAAGAAAGATATATTAGTTGGTAAGTATACTTCTAAATTTTCAAGCCTTGAATGTTTTTCTTACATTACTGATTACATCTACACCATTACTTTTCTCTCAACTAAAACTTTTTACCATTGACTTTCTTTTATTTCTTCTAAAATTTATACGTGTCTTAGGAGTTGTTATAGAAGCATTTATCATCAACACTATTAACAAGGATAATAGAGTCATCACGGTGATCAAAAGTATTATTCACACTCAACAACTTTTTCACACAACTGCATTTTTCAGTGTTATATTATTATTCATAAAATCTTAACAATTTAATGTTCATTATGCAGTATGAATGTTGTCAATTTATCATTGTGGAATCAATTCGCAACAAATGAAGGGAACCTATTTCTGATGACATAAGAAATCACCATGTAATTGTGTGCCATCGAGTCAAAGTGACACTTTATAACGATATGATGGTTTGTTATCTTAACGATAGTAGTAAATATGTTATTTTTTAACTTATGTGCAAACTAAAATGTATTCTTGCAATATTACCTTACAGTTTTCTATAATACTTCACAGGTATTGCACTTAAAACAAACTACAAATCAATCATTTTGGTAAATCCACAAATTGATCAAGCTTTGGAGGTTAAAAATTTGTATGTCATTTAGTATAAAATAAAGGCCGAATTGGTATTTTGGTCCCTTGTAAATGCGGGTGTTGCTGTTTTGATCCCAAATAAAACTACGACTACTGTTTTGTTCCCTTATAAATTTTTTATTAGCGTTTTACATCCTTTTTTACGAAAAAGTTTAGAAGATAACGGATTAACTGATTTGATCGCTAGTCAAATCTAATTTTTTCTTCAAAATTATTTGTACCATGATGTTTTCAATCCATTTTATGACTCATTTCCTCATGAATGTTCAACCCATTTAGATCGACTCACAAAGCAAAATAACGGCCGAAACCCTAAATGGGTTGAACATTCACGAGGATCCAAATCATAAAATTGGTTGAAAACATCATTGTACAAATCATTTTGAAGAAAGAAAATTAGGTTTGACTAGCAATCAAATGAGTTAATCCGTTATCTTCTAAATTTTTTCGTAAAAAGGGACTAAAAATGCTAATAAAAAATTGATAAGGGACCAAAATAGCAGTTGTAGTTTTATTTGGGACCAAAACAGCAACACCCCCATTTATAAGAGACCAAAATACCAATTCGGCCTAAAATAAATCATAGTCAAATTATTACACAATTATTACTGACTCTAATGTTATTTTCTAGGGTTGGAAGGAACTACAAAGAAATAAATTAATTGGTCCAAAAAAAGGAGTACCACAGTCATATTCCAAATTTGACTGTCGTAGCTCCTGAGCATATTACGTCTGTTGCAAGCATAGTTTCAAAACTGTTGTCTATATTAATATTGCTTTTATTCAAATTAGCTATAATTTTTTCTTCAATTTTTTACTTTCTAATGTAGATCTTCTAGGTGAAAGTGTTTATGAATTTTAAAGACCTGCCTAAAAAATATTGGTGCATGGCATGTCCAATGTGCTACTCCGCCACTTCCTCTCCACATGGTGAAGTATACATCTGCAATTCTTGTAATGGAGAACAAAAGGCTGAACCAAGGTAATGTAAATTATACCATTACAAACTTTGTATTAAAATTATATTACACTAACTATGAATGCAATTAATACTAACCAGGGTCATTTTGACATTAACTTAACTGGCAAAAGTGGTACTATCACTGCCACCATTTTTTGAGACTTGGCAAAGAAAACCTTGCAATTAACTATTTTTGAAGTCATGCATACTGATTTGCAGGTAAAAATAGTGCAACTGCTTTTCTTTTTCAAATTGTAGTGCGATTATATTCAATTGGACTAAATGATTTCAACTATACAATGCAATTGCATTTTCTTAATCCTCCAGCATTTTTTTGTCTTAATTAGATCTATCTTAAAAGGTACTGAGAGGAATTAGTTTTTAAAAGTTCTTACTTTTTTTGCATATAGAAGTGTCTATATACGTTTATGTTCTATGGATGGATATTGTGATTATTGCTCGACCCAGTGCTAAGCTTTCGTTCCTAATAAAGTAATTTGTACCAAATGGGGAAAAAAATGGTTTAGTGTTTCTCTATACCTTTCTTTCCCTGGGCGAGGCAAATGTTTTTCTTATTTCAGCTTTGGTTTTATGTTCTTCTGTCTTATTAGTTTCACCCTTTGATGCTTCTGTGATTTTGTTAGAAAAATTTTGTGTTTTGTAACAAGGATTGCAACTTCTTAATGCAATTTCTGTATCAGTGGAGATTTTTGTCTCATTAGTTTCACTCTTTGATGCTTCTTGATGTGACTCTAAAATACACCTTTTATGACCCAAATTCATGCATTTTAGCTTACTTTTAGTTGAATTTCAATGATTATGATATATTTTATGAGCTTTCAATGCATTTATAGTTGGATTTGCATGATTTTGTAGTAAGGAGACATGTTGGAGATTCCTGAAGAAACTTAAAGACTTTTTCAAAAAGGAAGAAAGCACACGGAATTGGAGCTTAAAGAGAAGAAATTGAAAAGAGCGCAAAAAGATGAAGATTTCAAGACCAGCATCCACTGGGCGCTGACTCCTGTTCGTCACCAACCACGGCATCCACACGTCACCATCGCATGTCCACCGCCGATCTCGGTGTCCACTCGGCACCACCGTTTGGTCATTGCCTGGAAAACTGCTGCTAAAAGTCCAATTTTACCCTTGGCGTGATTCCACTTATATAATTCTAATTTTATCCCTCTGGAACCTTTTTTAATGACCAAGGCTCATTGTAAAGACATATACTATTACACCTTAGTAGGTTTTTCTTAGTTTTGGAGAGAGTTCCTTAGGGAGGAAGAAACACACACTTTCTCACATTTTCACACACGCACTATGAAATCTCTTCTAAGTAGATCATAGGGAAATCTACCATTCTAAGTGATAGGGGGTAGTGGATTTCCAAAGATGTAGAACAAATTTATAGATCTATGAAGTTTATTTGATTATGGGTTTTTTATTAGAAGGAATCCAAGGCTTCTATCATGATTGGTTGATAAAAATCGCAATTACTTTCTTTATATGAATTGCCATGATGATTATTTGTCCTTGCCATGTTAATCTCGTTCTCTTCTATGGATATTCATGAATATTGATATGTGGGTTTCATGCAAATAGGAGTAAATTTTGTTCTTATATGAAGATTTTGCTAACTTATTACCATATGTGTTGAATCTATTCATTTAATTGTGGATTTGGGTGATGTTAACTTGTGTAGGTATTTAGGCTAGGATAATTTGGCCTGCTTGTAGAGTAAGTTTTGTTATTTTGATGCTTATTTGTCATTTAAGTTGCCTATTATCCTTATCTTGGTTAATATGTGTAGAGAATTTATAATGGAGTAGGATTGATGACCCTATTTCTATTATTGTTTGCTAATGGTTTTGCCATGGTTCTTATTCTATTAAATTAGGCCAAGGGTCTTATTGGTATTACCATACGTAAACCTCATAGGAAAATAAGAACACGTATTATTATATTATTTTGATGAGGATGGCTCCCATATTTGCATAAGATTCTACTTATCAATAGCCCCTTAGATCTTGATGTTGTATGATTTTCCCGCATTTTACCAATTACAGTCTTTTTACTTTATTTTTATGTTTTTTTTATTGTTTACTTGATTGACTCATCTACCCCTTTGTTTTTATAGATACTTAGGCTAAAAACTACTAGAACCTTGGTAAGTAGGGACTCAAACCCAACACTTTTATCATTCATGACCACAATTCGTATGGGAACAAAACCTTAAAAACTATAGTTTTTAGTGTTTTTGTTTTGTTTATTTATAAATTTATTTTGCATGTTTGCCTAAAACTTATACAACGACAAGAGCACGTCAAAATTGGCACCGTCGATGGCGATTGTTTATTTTGATTGATTATTGTTGTCGGTAGTTTTGAGATGTTTACTTTGTTTTTGTGTTTTGGGTAGTTTTGAGTCATTTTAGTAAATCTTTTGAGTGCAGTAGTTTATCTATTGTACATATCTTTTTTGTGTTTTTAGGTTGATTTTAATAGTTTTGCTTTGTTTTTAGATACTTGGTTATTTGGAGCAATGGCACAACAACTTCGTGCAGATCCTAGGACATATGAGCAAAAGTTTTATGGATCTTGTAACATCACATTTCAAAGATATAGTCTAGAGGAATCAAGGATGCTCAATGGTTTGCTTGGTCAAAATTTGGGTTTTCAAAGTTTTTGTAGATGTCAACGTTGTCATGCAAATCATGGAGGGAATTCAAGGTTTAATGATCCTATGAGAAGTGAGTTTGGCGATTACATCAATGAAAGTAATGTGGGACTAGAGGAAGATATGAGGGATATGAGCAATCAATTGCAAGATTTGAGTAGTAGAGTGGGCATGGGTGCAATGTCTCTTGGGAGTGTACATGCACGTTTGGATAATTTGGAATGGAAAATGGATGCTTTAGCAAAGATTTATCAAAGTCCAAATAAAAAGGAATTGGAGAATGAAAGATTTAATATAACTACTCTTCCTTTGAAAATTCAAAGCATACCTCCCAATGATTATGAAGAAGAAGATTCAATGGATGGTTGTGATGATTATACACTGGAAGATAGAGAAAGAATTTACCAAGCTTTGTTGAAGCAAAGTAAAGAAGTTTGGAAGAAAATGAAGGATAGAGGAGAATTTGATGGAGATGATGTTGCTTTTACAAAAGTAAAGCAAGATGAAGGACAAAGCAAAGTTAGAATAAAGATTGATGAAAAAATGGAAAAAGAACTTGAATTCAGGTTGGTGATTAAAGAAAAAAAGGAAATGAAGAGTGATACGAGTAACACTTGTAAGGAGTCGGAAGAGTTAGAGTCAAGAAGGGAAAGAGATAGGTCAGAAAGAAAGCAGAGGAGAGCTAAGTACAACGCAAAGTTCAAAGAGATGAAAGAGAAATTTAAGAAGAATAATGAAGAAAGTGCATCCATTGCAAATGATTGAAGGAGTTTAGAGGGGTCTTGAGTCCATACCTCAAAACAAGTCTAGCCGGAGACTATAAAGTCCAAAACACTTCTTGGGAGGAAACCCAAGCATTTTCAGCACTTTTTCTTTCATTTTCTAGCTTTTAGATTTTAAAATTTTAAATTGCTAATAAGTTATTAATTTTAAAGTGATTTTTGAGTATGATATTTTTGAACACATTCCTGTGTTGTAGGTACATGATTTGGTGCAATTGCATGATGTAAAAGTCAAGTTTAAGCAATTTTGTGAAGATCGAGGAAAAACAGCACAGCAGAACCTGTGTGCCACCGGGTGGCTGCTAGCTGTAGGCGTCCACCAGGCTACAACACTAGGTTGTTGTCGTGATCTGAGTGATGTATCAGCAGTGCCGGCTTGACACCGTCATAGCGCCCAGATCCCCTGTTTCACATTTATATTCTAAATAAGGTACCGTGGAGTTTAAAACTTTAAATTTTACTTACCTAAGACTTTCAAAATATCCATGAGCATAAATGAGAATTATTTACACCTCCAATGTATCCAATTCATGAATTTGAGATTTGAAATTCTTTATTTTGAGTAATTTAACTTATAACATTGTTATTCTTAAGTTCTCTATAGATTTCAAGCATCATACAAGTTCAAGAATCAATGATAAGAGTCTAGAGCTACATTCTGCTCAAATTTTGATAAATGGAATTCGTAAACTTTATATGGTACTATGCTATGTATGCTTTATATGATTAAATGAGCTTATAATGATATGAATGTTTGTATATTTCAAACTTATGCGTTTTGTATGTTCTAATCTTCATATCTTGGAGCTTTAATGTAATAGAACATATATGACTTGTGCTTAAATGAATGAGAAATCATGTGTTCTTATGTTTTGATCAATTATATGTTTGATTAACATGTTTTGTGGTGCTTTAATATTTATTACGACTGCTTTAGTGTATTGAGTTGGCTTATATTGACTGGACCTGATGCCAGGCGACATTATGTCACCACGCCACCATGCCGTCATGATGGCGACCGCCGGGTGCCAACACCTGTTAGCAAGAGGAAGGACGAGCTACAATGAAGAGTGAGGAAACTTATAGAGTGATGCACTATTGGTTTTCCTCTGTTGGGTTTGAATACTAAATATTTGCTTGTATTAAACTATTTCCGAGGTTGGTATATATCGATTAAATGTTTTAGTTAAATTGTTTTTATGTATGTCGTCCATTTATATTATGTAATTAGATGATGAGGTGTCTGGTGTGACACAGTAGATCTCGTCATTGGTTAAAATACATAATATATAAATGAGGTTCATAACTGAGATAGTTTTGGACACACTATCAGTTTAAGTTATTATGTGATTCCGAAATTGGTTTGTCTAAACTAATTGAATAATATAGATATGCCCGGAGCATATTGAACTTGACCAAGTAGGATGAATTATCTTATGCTGATTTAATAGACTATTCAATCCTATTATTCTATCTCTAAATCCCTACACTTGAGCTGGTATGAGACATAGTATACTTTAATTTGCCAAAGAGTGAGGTCACTTGAGGCCAATAGTCGCGGTGGGTTGCGTGTGTTTAATTGCTTGGTGTGATGTTACTTGTAGAAAGGAAACCATGTACCGATGTGTCCGGGGTGATGGTGCTATCGAGATGAGCTCATTATGTTTAATATACTAAACCTAGCTGGTGGACTTATGTCCGGTATAGTAAAAAGGTCGGGTGGCACTAATCTCGGATTGTAAGAAGTTAATTAATTAATTTGTCAGTAAATTAATAAATTAATGAGCACTGTATCTTTGATGTGGAGAGATTAAAGAATCATTAATTTAGTTGTTCCAGAAGCAATTCTGGTGTAGGATGGTAGTGTCATAATTAATCCGTTAGAGGAACAATTAATTCTGTATTGGTTAATTGGCAAATTTTAGATTTAATTAATTAAAATATTAATTAATTCTTGTGTCAGTTGGTTGTGAATTAGTCCAGGAACTGGATTAAGGATAAGTGAATCCTGTAAGTTTTGAATACAGAAAAGCTATGGCTTGCATCAAAAACTAATATCCATAGATGGCATATCATTTTGTTTCAGTAGTAAATTGTTCCATTATATCATAGAACTAGATAACAGGGTGTGTGAAAGACACAGTAGATACCGTTATTGGTTAAAGTATTGATATATAAAAAGTGTGCTCATAACTGAGATAGTCTGAACGTACTATCGGTATAGGTTATCGTGTGGTTTGGAAATTAGTTTATCTAGACTAATTTAAATCACACGGATATGCCCGGGGCATATTGACCACGACCAGTTTGGATAGAATTGACTTGTACTGATCGACGTAGTCAATTCGGTCCTAGTATTCAGTCTTTCAATCCTGAGATTGGGACGGGCGTGGGAGTTAGATATCGTATGCTTTGATGTGCCAAAGAGTGCAGTTAATTGAGGCCTATACCTCGGTAGGTTGGGTATGCAGTGTTTAGCTTCTTACGTGCCGTTGCTTGTCGGAGGAATCCACGTACCGGTTCGCTGGGTTGATGGTGCTCCCGAGATGAGCTCGTAAGGTTTATTATACTAACTCTGGCCAGTGGACTTTACGTCCAGTATAATAAGATGGTCGAGTGGTACTAATCTCGGATACCAAGAAGTCGGTGAATTAGTTTGTCAGTAAATTGATAAACCAACGAGCACTAGATCTTTGATGTGGGAAGATAGAAGAAAATATAGTGGCGCGATGTAAAGTCATTTTTGAGCGGTAGTTCCATAGTTAGTCCGATTGTGGTACGACTAATTATGTATTTGACTAATCGACAAAGTGAATTAATTAATCCTAAAGGTTTAATTAATATTTAATTGACAAAGTTGATTAAGAAATTAATTCTATATGAATTAATTAATCCTAAGGGTTCGATTAAATTAAATTAACGAAGTGGTTAAGAAATTAATTTGAATGGGTCGATTGGAGTTATTTAGTCTTGGAAAGACTAAGCTGTCAACGAAAGTCAAATTAAAAGGCCCAACTCAAAAGCCCACTAGGTCTCCGTTAGAGCTCCCTATAAACAGAAAGCTTATAACTTAAGAAACTTCAGAAAATCTTGCAATACAACTTTGTCTTCCTTGAGTGAGAAAGTTCTAGAGAGAGACTCTCCTTCCTTCTTGGGTTTCTTTCAAAAACGAACTTGGAATCTCACTTCTCGATTTAGATTAAGTTCAAAGATCAAACTTTTAGATAGTCCATCGATTTATTTGAGTTGTCCACTGCTGGAAATTTATTTTTTTTGCCCGGATTTCTCAATATTTTGGCCGGACTGTTCAGTTTTTCCTACGGACTGCTGCCCGGTCTTCTTATCAAGTCCTGAAGCTGCTTCTAATCATTCCGAGGTGCTTGATCCAGCTGGGTTTGTGTTTATCTCTCCCTTGGGATGGTGATCCACAACCTCGGTTGTCCAGATCGTGACCGGAGTAGAAGTGGGTTCGATATATTGGCGAGAAAAATAGTGGGCAGCAGTTTTTTGGGTTAAAGGTTTGATCTTTTGGGCAGATTTGATTTAATTGAGGGATTTTCTTATTGGGTTTCTCGTGGGCTTGATAGTACACCTCGATAGATTATTTCCCACGCAATATTCGAGGCTTCTTGGAATAATCCTTTGGATTTTGATGGCGATCGCATCATAAAGATTTAGTTTTTCTTATTGCGTTGGCCTTCGCTGCAAAGGTATAACCTTTATGTTTTCCGCTTTTAATTAAAGGCTGATTCTTTGTGCGTTGTTTGTCGATTTAATAAAATAAATAAGTATAAGTCTAGATCCGTTCAGGGGAAAATGAATTTGAGCCTGAGCTTTGTTGAAAGTTCTCGATTCTGGAATACATTGCACGAAAGTGAGATTTTCGATTTAGCCCGGGCTTGTTCTGTGTTCCTTCAAATCCTTGTGTCAGTTGGATGTGAATGAGTCCAGGAACGGGATTGAAGTAAAACACAAACCCAATTCTAAACCAACTTCGAGTCTCTCTTGTAACTCTATAAATAGACATGAGATTAGCAATTCACAATACACAATTCATAGTTTCAAGTTTTCAAGAAACATAGAGAGAGAAATTCTAGAGAGAGAAATCGAAAGAATTCTCCCTCGAAGTCAGATTTCTTCCCAGAAGCTCGGCGGCTTGATTTCCTGAATAGGCGGCAGTCGAACTCTTCCAAGTTTGTCGACGCGTGGAGATCGATTACTCTCAGTCGGGGGCAGCGCGTGGAAGCTATGCTCTAGGCGGCGGCTGTGCTAGTTTATTTTTGGCAAGTTTGTGGTGATTTTCCTGATCAATTGTTCATTAGTTCGTTGCCCACACAACGTACAATCAAATCTCGAGTCATACAAGCAATCACCTAAATATACGCTTCAAGAGGTAATTCTTAAACTTTCGCTTTAATTAAGAATTTATTGTTGCGTGACAAATCAAATAAATAGAAGCTAAGATCCTGCGCAATGGTATTTCAAGCTAGGGTTAGAATAGTAATTGCGCTAGAACTTAAACCTGGTCCAGAGTTTTGATTCTGGAATGCATAGCACGAAATTAAACTTTTTACCGGGCCAGGGCAAATAATATTTCAATTGGTATCAGAGCTATGGTTTTGGCTTTGTGCTTATTCTATTTGTTACATGGTTTTATTTGCAGGTGGTTCAGGAATCCCGACTATTATGGTTGCTTTTGTATATTTTAAATAAACCCCGGGACATGTCCCGGTTGTTTTTTTAATGACTTATAATGGTAAAACCACGTGCTAGAAGCCGTGTAGGATTAGATTAAATCTGTAGTAGAATTTTTTCTATGTAATTATCGATTTTATTTTCCTAAAAGCCTTGAAGTAGGAAAATCTTTTGTAATCGAAGACATTGTGATGGGCGACTTAATTTTGTGGGTTTTAGTTTATTGTTAATACGAAGAAAACTAAGAAAACCCAGAAAGAATTGTAAGAAGACCAAATAACGCAGTGGGAACTGGACGGAAGACCCGGAAGGCAACACAGACGAAAGAATCGCCTGCAGAAGTTACCGGCAAAAGTTGTACAACATTGTTGCGCAACTGCAGGGCCGCACACACAGCTGGTGCAGCGCTGTCTTTATTCAGCGCAATGGGCACCAGCCGCACATGCAGCCCAGCTTAGCGCTCGCAGGTAAGCACGCGGCCCTTGTGGCTGAGTGCAAGGCCTAGCGCACGCGCAATCCATTTAGGTTGCATGCGCAGCCCATTTTTCATTTTCTGAGGTTATTTCATGATCCAGATTTCAAGACTCAATCCATCGAGTTACGTGACAGACACAACAACAAAGCAGTAGATGAAAGCAATTAAAACCATAATAGTCGGGAAATTTATTTTACGCATTTATTTATTTCCCATATTTGTAGTTTTAATTATGTGCTTTAAATATTTGTGCTATATTTTACATGCATGATTTAAAGCATGTTGGTTTTATGTTACACATAACTCAGGATTAGTTAATTGCATGTTAAAACCTGAAAAACCCTCATTCTAGAAATCTAAGTGGGAGTGGGTTGATTAATATTCCAATAGCCTCCATTACGAGTTCATAAGTGATGTGGTTAGACTTGCGCGTTGGCATTAGAGCCTTCTTCCATATCGGATGAGTTTAACCGTAAGAGCACTAGTTTGAATTTCTAAGTAAGATTACTAGAGTAAGTTAAAATTGGAGAAATGCGAAACCCTCTCCATCTGAGGCGCACTATCCTAAGGTAACAAACTTAAAAGTCACGTAATGGCACACACTTAGTGTACGATTTGTAGTATTCCTCCCATCAAGGTTATGCTGCTTATTTGTATGGCCAAAAACACTAACTATTAGCTACATTGATCAATAGATCGTTTAGTCAGATAGTGTAGTTAATGAAATTAGTTCTTCTAAAACGAATGTGGGCTAGCGTAAACGTCCACACTATCGGGAATCCCAGTGGATGAGATGTTGGTAGACTTAATTAATGTTTTGAGGGATGTCAATAATGTACAAGTTTTTTTTTTTTGAAATTCTTGTATTTATTTGCTTAAACATTGTCTATTTATTTATTTACAGTTTTTGATATGGCATTTAATCCGTTAGCTACAATATTAAAAGACAACAAACTAATCGGTCTGGATTATGTCGATTGGAGTCAAAATTTGGACATTGTCCTGACGGCTGAGTAGTATAAGTTTGTGCTTACTAAAGTTTGTCCAGATGTGCCTAGTGATGAATCTCCTCAAGAGGAGAGGAATGCCTATCAGAAGTGGAGGAAGGCTGATGAGATGACGCGGTGTTACATTCTGGCCTCTGTGTCGAATGTTCTGCAGCATCAGCTTCATCCGATGATCTCCGCCTTTAACATGATGGCTCACCTGAGAGGGATGTTTGGCCATCAAAGCAGGACAGCAAAGCAGGCAGCCGCGAGGAAAATTATGAACACCAAAATAGCTGAAGGCACCTCAGTGAGAGATCTTGTGATTTACATGATCGGTAACATCAATGAGATAAAAGTGTTAGGAGGTGAGATTGATCCTAAGAGTTATATCGATATCATCCCTGATAGCAAGATGCAGAGATCAAAACTGATTTGATTTTATAAAATGAAAACAAACAAAATTGCAGAAAAGTAAATTGATTGGAGTTAGAACAGTGGTTTGATTACCTTCATCGACACTTAGTATTTACCCTATAATGGCCTCACTAATTCTCTACAAACCTTAACTCAATCGGCCAACAAGATCCAATTTTCACATCACACAAGGAAACTGCTAACAAGATAATGAATTTACTCAAGATTCAATCTCCAAAAGAGGAAACCACGAATAAGATAAAAAATCCACTCAAGATTCAATCTCCTGAAATGTAATGGTCAAATCGCCAAAAGTCAGCCAAGCAAAGATTAATTAAAAACCCGTTCCACCAATACATGATAAATTAAAGGAATTAAGATACACTATACACAAGAGGAGCATAATCAATATGAGATTCAGTCGGCTCACCGAGCTCAAAATGGTTTGTCACCCCGTAGTAGCAAGAGTGTCTAGCCAAATTGAAGAGATGAAATATAAAATAGCTCCGACTAGTGCAAATACATTGATTCCATATAGGATTGTCAGATCTGGTATCAAAAAACAATGAACCTCTTAGAACCTCATGGTTCCAAGATAATTTGCCATTTCCTGAAAAAACCATAGCTACCGCAAGCACAAGCAGAGCAGTCGGCTCTTAAAATGAAATGGACAAAGCAAAAGTTCCCCATGGGATTGGTTCAGCCACAATTTATGTTATTACAATATTCTAGGGTTGTAACTGTCTTGAATAACAGGGTACAACTATCTTTCTAGCACAAATATCCATAAAAAATGCTCTATGTATTTCCAGCAATAACTCTTGGGCTAAATTGCATCCTTCCAGCACTTTGTATCCTTAATTGTTGTAGAAAAGTGACATAACCAAATATGCCATTGCATTTCCAACAAAGTCAATTATAAGCTTAGAAAGTACACCAGAGTGAACAAAACTCTATCTAATTGTAATGAAATTTTATGAAAAATGCTATGAAAACTGATGTAACTTAAGGTTGTATAAGTTATCAGACGTAAAGGCATGGCTGTCCAAACAGTTTGATATAATAGATTTAGGAGAAGCGAGACATATCCTTGGGATCAAGATCATTCGAGATCATAAGAAACGTTCACTAATGTTCTCTTAAGCTTTATACATAGATATGATTCTGTCTCATTTTAACATGCAGAACTCCAAGAAAAGTTTTCCATCTTTCAGACACGGAGTGCATCTATCTAAAGAGCAGTCTCCAAAGACTGTTGAGGAGATAGAAACCATGAAGACAGTTCCTTATACTTCTATAGTAGGAAGTCTCGTGTATGCAATGTTATGTACGAGACCTGATATTTCCTATGCAAGTGGCATTATAAGAAGATATCAGAGTATCCCCAAAAAAACTCATTGGGAGACAGTTAAATACATTCTCAAGTATTTGCACAAAATGAGAGACCAAGTCTTGGTCTATCAGGCACCGGAGCTTGTGCCCCGTGGTTGCACAGATTCAGATTTCCAAGGTGACAAGACAAGAGTAAGTCTACCTCATGGTATGTGTTACTTTGGGATGTGGAGCCATAGTTTGGCGGAGTGTCAAGAAGAAATGCATGGCAAACTCTACTATGGAGGTGATTACGCTACAACATCAGAGGTAGCAAAAGAAGCAGTTTGGCTCAAGAACTTCCTAGTGGATTTAGAAGTCATTCCTGGTTTGCAAAAGGCAATCATAGTGTGCTGAGACAAAGCGGTCAGTAGCAAACTCGAAGGAACCACGAGCTTACAAGGCGAGTAAGCATATACAGTGCAAGTACCACCTGATACGAGATATCATAAAGAGAAAAGACGTCATGGTGAAAATAGCATCAGAGGATAACCTTTGTTGATCCATTCACAAAGACACTGACTTCAAAATTCTTTGAAGCTCACGTAGAGGGCATGGGAATTAGATACGTAATAGAGCCATGATTATTTTTCTATTTGTTATTGTAGTTGAAAGATTAATGTAGTTTTATACTTAAAGCACAGGCTAAGTATTAGTGAGAGATTGTTGGGTTTGAATCCTAAAGCTTTGCTTGTATTAAACTATTTCCCAATTTGTATCTATCGATTAAATGTTTTCGTTAAATTGTTTTTAGTATCTCGTCTATTTATATTATGTAATTAGATGATGAGGTGTCTGGTGTTACACAGTAGATCTCGTCAATAGTTAAAAGACATAATATATAAATGAGGTTCATAACTGAGACAGTTTTATATACACTATCAGTTTAAGTTATTATGTGATTCGAAAATTGGTTTGTCTAAAATAATTGAATCATATAGATATGCCCGAGGCATATTGAACTTGACCAATTTGGATAAATTATCTTATACTGATTTAATTGACTATTCAATTCTAGTATTCTATCTTTAAATCCCTAGACTTGAGCGGGCATGAGAGTTAGACATAGTGTACTTTAATCTTCCAAAGAGTGAGGTCACTTGAGGCCAATAGTCTCGGTAGGTTGGGTGCGCATGTTTGATTGCTTAGTGTACTGTTACTTGTCGAAAGGAAACCATGTACTGATGCGTTAGGGGTGATGGTGCTCCCGAGATGAACTCGTTATCTTATTATACTAAACCCAACTGGTGGACTTGTGTCCAATATAGTAAAAAGGTCGAGTGGTACTAATCTCGGATTGTAAGAAGTTAATTAATTAATTTGCCAGTAAATTAATATATTGACGAGCTCTATATCTTTGATGTGGGGAGATTAAAGAATAATTAATTTAGTTGTTCTGGAAGCAATTCTGGTGTAGGATGGTAGTGCCATAATTAATCCGTTAGTGGTACGATTAATTATGTATTGGTTAATTGAAAAAGGTATATTTAATTAATTAAAATATTAATTAATCCTTGTGTGAGTTGGTTGTGAATCAGTCCAGGAATTGGATTAAGGATAAGTGAATCCTTGTGTCAGTTGGATGTGAATCAGTCCAGGAACGGAATTGAAGTAAAACACAAACCCAATAGAAAAACCAATCCTAAACCAACTTGGGGTCTCTCTTATAACTCTATAAATAGATAATACATTAGCAATTCACAATACACAATTCATATTTTGAAGTTTTCAAGAAACTTAGAGAGAAAAATTCTAGAGAGAAATCAAAAGAGTTCTCCCTCGAAGTTAGATTTCTTCCCAGCAACTCGGCTGCTTGATTTCCTGAATAGGCAGCAATCGAACTCCTCCAAGTTTGTCGGTGCATGGAGATTAGTCTGGGCGGCGCGTGGGTGTTACTCTCGGTCGACGACAGAGCATGGAAGCTACACGCTAGACGGTGGCGGTGCTAGTTTATTTCTGGCAAGTTTGTGGTGATTTTGCTGATCAATTGTTCGTTAGTTCATTTTCCACACAATGTACGATCAAGTCTTGAGTCATACAAGCAATCACCTAAGTACACGCTTCAGAAGGTAATTCTTAAACTTCCGCTTTAGTTAAGAATTTATTGTTGCGTGAAAATCAAATAAGTAAAAGCTAAGATCCTGCACAAGGGTATTTCAAGCAAGGGTTGGAATAGTATTTGCACTAGAGCTTAGGCCTGGTCAAGAGTTTCGATTCTAGAATGCGTAGCACGAAAGTAAATTTTTGATCGGGCGGGCAGATAATATTTCATCCTCCATATTTAGTTCCTTTACAACAAGAGTTTGAGAATCCTTACCACTATTACTTTCTTACTATATTTTGTTGACAACTTTGCAATTTAATTATTTTTATTTGCTTTGGTGTGTTTATTTTTATTTTTTAATTAAAGTGTAAGTGATTTACATTGGGTATTTGGCTAACATTATATGGGTATGAGCTTAATTGTGATAAGTAAATCTAAAGAAAAAGAAATTGGTACCCCATTTTTCCACTTTTGTTTTGTTTTGATATATTGAGGACAATGTATATCATAAGTGTTTGGGGGGGGGGGGGGGGACATAACATAAGTTACTATAAGTCCTTATGCTTGCTAATTGAGAAACTTGTAGTGAAGATGATTCCATTTTGTGTTTTGTGGGTAATTTTAAAAAATTTGCTCTATTTTTGGATTTTGGTAAAAATTTTCCAAAACAAAAGGACCCCTTCAAGCTAGTTTTGTGTATTTGCATTGCATGATTGGTGGAAATATGATGGAAATGGTTAGGTATTGATAGGTATGATCTGAGTTCTTGGTTAACATGTTGAGATGTAATCACATTTCAACCCTTGTTTTATGTGAGCTTCAATTTGAGCCTTTATTGAGCATAATTTATTTGCTTACTCATATTTCTTTGGTTGTGTGATTCATCTTGCTTGAATGATTGAATCTAGAACTTGACTTTAGCATGCATATCAAGACCTTTTATGTGTTTATGATACATTGAAGTGATGAAGGCAATTAGTTAGCTTTTGTTTTTACCTTTTCTTTGTTTTACATTACCCGTAATCATCTTTATCCCCTTAGGCATAACCAAGTTAAGCCTCAACTTCTTCTTTGTTTTCTATTTTGTCCCAATAAGCCAACTTGAGTCTTTTTCCTTGTTAAGCCTTTTTTTGGACCCTTAAAGAGTTTGTATGTGGAAATGAAAAAAAAAAAAATAATTGATGGATTCTAAGTTGTTAGTTTTCAATTTTTAGTAGTTTCTAAAAGAAAAAAAAAAGTTTAAAATTATGAAAAAATAAGAATGGGGAAGTAAAAGACATCTAAGCCTTAAACCTCCATTAGTAGTTGAAAAATCCAAGTAGAAGTAGTTGATGAAACATCCAATTAGTACAAATCTCGTTACAATAACTCCAATTTACAAGCCTTGACATTTTCTTGTCCTTAGTCAACATTCTTAGCCCTGTTTCACCTAATAAAAGTCTTTTTGATCAATGTATTGCATTCGCAATATGCGGGTGCGAGGTGATCATGAGTCAAGCTTATGGTTGAAGATCTTTTATGCAATTGACTTGAGCGTATTGAATATTTCAAAACCTATACACTTTGAACATATTTGAGTGAATCCTTTATAGTGTGAGTTGATGAAGTCAATTGATGTTGATAGAGAATTCATATCATGCTTGTCTTGCTTAATTACGGAAGTTATATGATACAATGAGTGCAAAGTGAGTGCATGTTTTTCATGTTTAGCTTGAAGGGGGAGAAAAACCATCTTAGTGTTGGATCGTGTCAAGTGTTGAGAGGGGGGGGGTGAATCAACACTCTATCAATTTTTCTTTCAACTAAAGGATTCCCTCTCAAATGTTAGCTCAGTTAGAGCTTATTGTTGAACTCACGTTTTGGCTTAGATTGACTGTTGGCAGATCAGATCAACCAAGGAAGACATCAGATCAACCAAGGAAGACATCAGATCAATTCAATCACTCAAGAAGGGTTTACTTACACAACCATGACACTCCTGTTCAAGCTTACAGTTTGATAATACCACACCAGTCAAAACACACTCAAAGCAGTAAATGTGCAAGGGGGATTTTTACGTGGTTCGATCAAATGATCTACATCCACGGACAGATTCACTCCTGTCAATCTTCACTATCACAGAATCATTCAGCTCTGGCCTCACTGACCATAAGCAACATAAACAAGAGCTCACT
This sequence comes from Knoxia roxburghii, assembly GCA_030378225.1. NCBI lineage: Eukaryota > Viridiplantae > Streptophyta > Magnoliopsida > Gentianales > Rubiaceae > Knoxia > Knoxia roxburghii. Next base: position 22,978,039 of record CM059424.1, read on the forward strand.
GCTCAACACATTGAGGTTCACTACCTCTACAAGTTCATCAACTAAAACAATAACATGTAAATCCCTGTTGTGCTGCCTTTTCTACACAAATATCTTTCAAAATCACTTAATGAAAGACGTTTGATAGTGTTCTAGGCTTACCACCTGAAGCTGCAATCTCAGGGTCAGTTCTCCCGATTCTGCTCCTCCTCAGCTTCTTCTTCTCATTGACTTCTGCCTCTCCAGCGCTTCAGCTTCTCCTTGTGCAGCAGACTGTTTCTTTCTCTCTTGTGTTTCTCATATCATCTTTTTCTGCTCTCACTCTTTTTCTCCTCCCTTTTCTCGGTTTCGTTCTGTTTAGCACAACCCCTGGCAGCTGCTCCTCTTTTTCTCTATTTCTTTCTTTTCGTGCCTTTTGTTTTCTTTGGGTTTTTCCTCCCAATGTGGTTTATCCTGCATTCTACAGTTGTTGTGCCTACCACACCTACTCCTCTGCCCGTTTCTTTTCCCAGAAGAAAAACTGTGCCCTACGTGCGGTGTGTCAGCATATCTTACACGGAAGGCGGCTCAAGATTCATATAATCCATTTTCAACCTTTTTAAGTTGCAACTTGCTTGCCATGTCATATTGTTGACTGTACTCCTTTAGACTTTCTCGAGTAGCTTGTCTTAGATATGTTGAAACAGCAGAAGTGATCTGATCTTAGCTTATAGCTGATCTGATGTGCCCGGCATTTGATCTGATGTCACGCTTCGGTTGATCTGATGTTAGCATGCAGTTGATCTGATGTTAGCCTTCGGTTGATCTGATGTTAGCTTGCAGTTGATCTGATGTTAGCCTTCGGTTGATCTGATGTTAGCTTGCAGTTGATCTGATGTTAGCCTCCGGTTGATCTGATGTTAGCTTCATGTCACAACGTTCTGTCCAGCAACTCAGAACCATCCATGTAGCTCCTGCAGTTCTTCTGATCGGCACTTCTTGATTCTTTTGTATTTCTGCTCGCTCATCGGATTGCTAGATACTTCAACATGATGCTCCTACGTCTTCTGAATCTTTGGGAGACTTTTAGAGTCGCGCGTTTGAGGTGTGATTCACTAGCCGTCCTTGACTTCAGCTTCTTAGGTGTCTGCTCTAGCTCTCCAGCCTTGAGTTGTTCTCTTCTGCTGCAAATATGTTTTGTTGCTGACTTGCCTTGCTTCTGTGAAACTAAGCTGCTGAGCAATCCCTTGAGAATTTGATCTGATCTTTACTTCCGTCGATCTGATTTGTGCTGCATGTGATCTGATATGTGTATCCTTTGATCTGATGCGCACTGCATTTGATCTGATCTTCACTTCCTTTGATCTGATTTGTGCTGCATGTGATCTGATGTGTGCATCCTTTGATCTGATGTGCGCGTAACTTGATCTGATCTGTGCAGCCTTTGATCTGATATGCGCGTAACTTGTCTGTGCAGCCTTTGATCTGATTTGCGCGTAACTTGATCTGATGTGCGCGTAACTTGATCTGATCTGTGTAGCCTTTGATCTGATGTGCCAACAGTACACTTCCTTCTCATTTTGGCACTTCAGTTTATTCATCGGCTTCTTGCTGAGATTTTGTCCAGACAATCCTCATGAACTCAGTCCATTATTGCCTTAGTAATTCACAGATTTGTCACAATGTGGTTGCAACAATTACAACACAACATTGGACTTTAATAAAGGCTAAGAAAGCTTCATTGTAGCAGCTCCAATGGCTCAACAATCTCCCCCTTTGGAATTGTTGGCAACCACATTTGCAGCCAATCAGTCAACTCAGTGCTAAGCTCCCCCTGAACCTTATTCCTCTACATAGTAAGCTCCCCCTGCATAGAGCTTTTCCAACGTCCTTCTCTCCCAAGGACAATACTGCTGCGTCTGGCCGGCCTGCTGCGGCTATCTCTCCCCCTTTGACAACCAATTTCAAAGGGATTTGGGAATGCTCAACTGATTCAGCATGAGAAGGAGGACTGCACTCCCATTTGCATCCTCAAAGTTTCAAACACCTCGGCTTTGTCATTACATCAGCTATTTGTTTAGCTGTGGGAACATACTCTAGCATAATTTCTCCTTTCTCAACCTTGTCCTTTATGAAGTGATACTTGATTTCTATATGTTTGGCTCTCGAGTGCTGGACTGAATTCTTTGACAAATCAATGGCACTTTTGTTGTCACAAAGAATTATCAGTGGCAAGAGAACTTCTTCTTTAAGATTTTGCAGTTCAGATCTCATCCATATAGCTTGAGTGCATGCCTTGGTTGCTGCTATGTACTCAGCTTCAGCAGTGCTTAAGGCTATACTTTCTTGCTTCTTGCTTAACCAGCTCACACATCTATTTCCAAGAAAGAATACTCCTCCTGAAGTGGATCTCCTGTCATCAACATTTCCTGCCCAATCAGCATCAGTGAAGCTTCTTAATCCCAAGCTTCCTTTCCTTGCATACCACAGACCATAATCTACTGTCCCTTGCAAATATCTTAGCACCCTCTTTAGTGCAATCATATGAGAACTCTTTGGATTTGCCTGGTATCTAGCAGCTTGGCAGACAGCAAAGGTAATATCAGGCCTTGTTGCTGTTAAGTACAATAAGCTTCCTATCATGCTTCTGTATAGACTTTGATCAGCTTCAGCTCCTTTTTCATCCTTGCTCAGCTTGCAGTTAGTTGCCATGGGTGTAGACATTGGCTTAGCATCAGTCATACCAAATTTCTTCAGCACTTCTTTGGTATACTTGGTTTGAGAGATAAAAATTCCAGTTGCTTTTTGATGAATCTGCAGTCCAAGGAAAAATGAGAGCTCTCCTATCATGGACATTTCAAACTCTTCTTGCATCTTTCTAGCAAATTCATGGCACAGCTGCTCCTTATCTCCTCCAAATATTATGTCATCAACATAGACTATGGCTATTAACTGTCCACCCTTTCCATCAAGAACATATAAATTGCTATTTATGCAACTTTTTCTGAAATTCAGATTCTTCAGGTAGCTGTCCAGCCTTGAGTACCATGCTCTTGGGGCTTGTTTTAATCCATACAGTGCCTTTTTGAGCCTGCACACCTTGTTTTCATCTTCACAAACTAGAAAACCATCTGGTTGCTCAATGTACACTTCTTCCTCCAGATTTCCATTCAAGAAGGCAGATTTAACATCCATTTGGAAGACCTTGTAACTCCTTGCTGAAGCCACTGCCAAAAACATTCTTATGGCTTCAAGCCTTGCTACTGGGGCAAAGGTTTCATCCACATCTACTCCTTCAATTTGAGAGTATCCTTTGCACACAAGCCTTGCCTTATTCTTTACAACCTTTCCTTCCTCATTCAACTTGTTCCTGAACACCCATTTTGTGCCTATCACATTCTTGTTTGCTGGCCTATCCACGAGCTCCCAAGTTTGGTTTTTCTCAATTTGGTCCAGCTCTTCATTCATGGCTTGCAGCCATGACTGGTCCTCCAGGGCTTCCTCTATTGACCTTGGCTCAACTTGAGACAGTAGGGCAGTTGCAATCATACTTTTCAGTTGCCTTCTTGTTCTTACTGGAGCTTTGGGGTCTCCAATGATAGGCATCTTGTCAATTCTCTTGTTGTACTTTCTTTTTGCTTTTTCTTGGCCTTCTGTAACTTCTGTCTCTGATCCTTCTGCATCAGTCTCCTCAGTAGCTGATTTCAGCTCCAGGTCTGCCTCATCTTGGCTCTCTAAGTCATCTAAGTGATCCAGAAAATTTTCAGGATCAGTGGCTTTCATCTTGACTTCCTCAACCACTTTCACATCATAGCTTTCCATAATCTTATCCAGCCTCTTGTTATAAACCTTGTAAGCCTTGCTCTTATTTGAGTAACCAAGGAAAATGCCCTCATCAGCCCTCTCTTCAAATTTTCCAAGGCTTTGCTCCTTGTTCTTGATGAAGCATTTGCTGCCAAAAACTCTAAAATACTTCACATTTGGCTTGTGACCATACCAAAGTTCATATGGTGTCTTTTCAGTGTTTGGCCTCAACATGGTTCTATTTTGTACATGCACAGCTGCCATTGTGGCTTCCTTCCAGAAGTGCTTTGGAGTATTGTGCTCCAACAGCATAGTTCTTGCCATCTCAATCACACTTCTATTTTTCCTCTCTACAACTCCATTTTGCTGGGGAGTGTGAGGACTTGAGACTTGATGTTTGATTCCCATTTCCTCCACGTATTCTTCAAATTCCTGTGAGGTAAACTCTCCTCCATTATCTGATCTCAAAACTTTGATCTTCCTTCCATGCTGGTTTTCTGCCAGTTTCTGAAATCTTTTGAAGCAGTTGAAGGCTTCACTCTTTTGCTTCATGTGCATGATGCACATCATCCTAGTGAAGTCATCCACAAAAAGAATGAAATACATCTCTTTACCTGTACCTTTTCTTTTCATTGGTCCACATACATCAGTGTGAACTAGCTCCAATGGCTTAGAGGTTCTATGCTCCTTGGACTTGTGAGAAAGCTTTGCAAATTTCCCTTTTTTGGCATGAGTCACAAGTGCTGTTGTCCCTCTTTAGTACAGGGAGGTTTAACACTGCATTGCACTTCACCAGGCTTCTCATGCTCTTTTGATTTAAATGTCCAAGCCTGCAATGCCAAAGCGTATTTTCATCCATTTTGCTTAGCATGCACAACTTTTCCTTCACATCTATGAGATATAAATCCTTGTTGTCTCTTATTCCTTTGGCCATGATTTCTCCAGTCTTGCAGTCTTTGATGAAACAGCCATTTTTTGAGAAGTCTACTTTGAAACCATTGTCACACAGTTGTCTTACACTCAGCAAGTTGTACTTCAGCCCTTCTACAAACAGCACCTCCTTAGATTTGAACTTTTCTGATCCAATGGTGGCTTCTCCAACAGCCTTGATCTTTAACCCACTCTTATCTGCAAACTTGACAAACCCTCTTTCAACTTCTTTTGTGTTTCTCAGTAGAGTTTTGTCTCCAGTCATATGGCTTGTGCACCCACTGTCAATGATCCATTGGGCTTCCTTAGCTTTTGTTTTAAGTGCAACTTCAGCAATGCAAGCTTCTTCAAATCTGTGCTTCTTCCTCCAAATTTTTCTTGCTGCTGGTATGCCTTGCTGTTCATTCAGTCTTTGATTGCTCCTGCTGCAGCTCCAGTGATCATTCTCTTCTAACCCTTCAAAAATTTGAAATCTGTTTCTCAGATTAAGTGGCTGCATTAGAGACTGATTTCTTCTTGTGTAATCTGCTTGGTTTCTTCTTGTTCCTGCTGCAAAGTTTCTTCTATTTGTAGCTTGTTGCAGTGGCAGGGCTCTCCTGCTATTCACTTCTTCCGACCACTTGCTTCTCTTATTTGGCAATCTGCATCTGCACCAGACATTCAATTTTTGATACACTTCTCCAGGTTGTATGACATGGCCTTTTCTGATTTCAGCTTCAGGGATCCTTCTTGAAGTACTTAGGCTTCTTTGATGATAATACTCTTTTCTATTCCATCCTCTTGACTGCATTGTTCTTCCTCCAAATCTCCAGAATGCCTTCCTCCAGCAATTTGCTGCATAGTGACCTGATTCTCCACAGGTGAAACATACTCCAGCAATCAGCCTTCTACTTTTGAGCAGGCTTCTTTGATACATAGATTGCCTCCCCCTCAGCTCGTGCAATCTTTCATTTTGCTCAGTAGACTTTCTTGATCCATTAGAAATTTCCATCTTCTTAGCATCAACAAAACTAGTTCCTGCCTTTACACCAGCAACACAAATTGAACCTTCTTTGACAAAGGTAACAGTCTTCTTGATTGTTGCAGCTGGTTGTCCTTCTAATTTTTGATCTCCTTCATAACCAAGACCTTTCTTCCCTTCTGAATGAGATCTCTGCTTGCTGAGGCACTCATCTAACTTCCTTGTGGCTTCTTCAGTTTTTGCAGCCACTTCTTTGCTCCTTGAGTATTCACCATGCTCAGTTTTGCTTGACTGAAGCTCCAGCTTTCCTTTCAATTTTGATTCTACAGTAGTTCCATCAGTCATTTCTTTAGCTTTGATCACAGTTTGTTGAGACAGCAGATCTTCTATCTTTCTTGTTGCATCCTCTAGTTCGGCAGTGGTGGCATCTAGCTTTTCTACCAAGGTTTCACATGTCTTTTGAAGTTCCATCTTTTCTCTTGTACAATTTTTGTGAACCTCAGCTTCATTTTGCATGAGAATCAGTTCCTGCTCCAATTCAGTTACTCTATTCTCCAGTATTGAGTTTTCTTCTTGACTGCTCAAGATGACCTTTTCCATCTCCTTCATTGTCTTCATTGTCTTCTTGTGCAATCTCTTCTGCTCCTCTATCTTGTTGTATGCAAACTTCAGTTCTTCCTCTAGATCCACTTCTTCATCATCAGCTGATTGGTTCTCTAGTTCAGCATCCTCCTTCAATGAAACAGTTGAAGATTTCATCACCATGAGAGTCTCCTCTTCAGCTTCAGACTCATCTTCACTGTCTGAGACATCAGTCTCTTCATCCTCCTCAGAGCTATCATTTTTCTTCTTGCTCAGGTAGCTCCGTTTTCTGTAAGCTTTCCCTTTTCTTGATTTGGAGCTCATCTTCTTCTTTCCTTTCTGCTCAGGCCACCTGTCTGATGGCTTGTCAGCTTCCTCATCTTCTGTTCTCTTGTTCTTCATGAAGCACTTGCTTGCAAAGTGGCCTATTTTGCCACAATTGAAGCATTTTAAGGGCAACTTTCCCTTGTACTTTCCAGTCTGGCCTCTGAAACTCCTTGAAATCAGCACCATCATTCTTTCAAGATCACTGTCTGCTGCTTCATCTTCACTGCTTTCCTCCTTTAGCTTCCTTGAGTGTTTTGTTTTAAATGCTATCTCCTTGACTGCCTTTGACGTCTCCTCCTTTGAATTTGAAATCCTCATTTCATATGCTACAAGGGTGCTTTGTAGCTCATCTAATGTCACTTTATCTAGGTCCCTCTCCTCTATAGCAGAGACCTTAGAATCATATCTTGCTGGTAGGGATCTAAGAACCTTTTTAACTATATTGGAATCTCCAACACTCTCACCCAGACCCCTCATTGAGCTAACTAATTCAACAACTCTGTTTAGAAAGTCCTCAATGTTTTCACCTTCTCCCATCTTAAGACCTTCAAACTTACTTCTAAGAACCTGCAATTTTGCCTCCTTAACCTTGATGTCTCCCTCATGAATATTAATCAGTTTAATCCATATTTCATGAGCAGTAACACAGTCTATAACTTTAAAGTTCTCTTTTTCTGACAGAGCTGCATATAGAGCATTCCTTGCCTTTCCATCAGCTTCTAAGTTTCTAATTTCTGCAGCTGTAGGATTCTCCTCATCTACGGTTGGTGTAAATCCATGCAAGACTACTCTTTGTACTTGTAGGCCTTGTGCTAAGAGATAAGCACTCATTCTCTTTTTCCATAACTGGAAATTTTGACCACTGAAATAAGGAACTCCCTTAACAGTTGTTGCTTGATTCTCCATTTCTACTGCTGGTTTTAAGTTTCAACAATCACTTGACAAAAGCAAACCTAGCTCTGATACCAATTGTTGGATCGTGTCAAGTGTTGAGAGGGGGGGGGGGTGAATCAACACTCTATCAATTTTTCTTTCAACTAAAGGATTCCCTCTCAAATGTTAGCTCAGTTAGAGCTTATTGTTGAACTCACGTTTTGGCTTAGATTGACTTTTGGCAGATCAGATCAACCAAGGAAGACATCAGATCAACCAAGGAAGACATCAGATCAATTCAATCACTCAAGGAGGGTTTACTTACACAACCATGACACTCCTGTTCAAGCTTACAGTTTGATAATACCACACCAGTCAAAACACACTCAAAGCAGTAAATGTGCAAGGGGGATTTTTACGTGGTTCGATCAAATGATCTACATCCACGGACAGATTCACTCCTGTCAATCTTCACTATCACAGAATCATTCAGCTCTGGCCTCACTGACCATAAGCAACATAAACAAGAGCTCACTGCTCAACACATTGAGGTTCACTACCTCTACAAGTTCATCAACTAAAACAATAACATGTAAATCCCTGTTGTGCTGCCTTTTCTACACAAATATCTTTCAAAATCACTTAATGAAAGACGTTTGATAGTGTTCTAGGCTTACCACCTGAAGCTGCAATCTCAGGGTCAGTTCTCCCGATTCTGCTCCTCCTCAGCTTCTTCTTCTCATTGACTTCTGCCTCTCCAGCGCTTCAGCTTCTCCTTGTGCAGCAGACTGTTTCTTTCTCTCTTGTGTTTCTCATATCATCTTTTTCTGCTCTCACTCTTTTTCTCCTCCCTTTTCTCGGTTTCGTTCTGTTTAGCACAACCCCTGGCAGCTGCTCCTCTTTTTCTCTATTTCTTTCTTTTCGTGCCTTTTGTTTTCTTTGGGTTTTTCCTCCCAATGTGGTTTATCCTGCATTCTACAGTTGTTGTGCCTACCACACCTACTCCTCTGCCCGTTTCTTTTCCCAGAAGAAAAACTGTGCCCTACGTGCGGTGTGTCAGCATATCTTACACGGAAGGCGGCTCAAGATTCATATAATCCATTTTCAACCTTTTTAAGTTGCAACTTGCTTGCCATGTCATATTGTTGACTGTACTCCTTTAGACTTTCTCGAGTAGCTTGTCTTAGATATGTTGAAACAGCAGAAGTGATCTGATCTTAGCTTATAGCTGATCTGATGTGCCCGGCATTTGATCTGATGTCACGCTTCGGTTGATCTGATGTTAGCATGCAGTTGATCTGATGTTAGCCTTCGGTTGATCTGATGTTAGCTTGCAGTTGATCTGATGTTAGCCTTCGGTTGATCTGATGTTAGCTTGCAGTTGATCTGATGTTAGCCTCCGGTTGATCTGATGTTAGCTTCATGTCACAACGTTCTGTCCAGCAACTCAGAACCATCCATGTAGCTCCTGCAGTTCTTCTGATCGGCACTTCTTGATTCTTTTGTATTTCTGCTCGCTCATCGGATTGCTAGATACTTCAACATGATGCTCCTACGTCTTCTGAATCTTTGGGAGACTTTTAGAGTCGCGCGTTTGAGGTGTGATTCACTAGCCGTCCTTGACTTCAGCTTCTTAGGTGTCTGCTCTAGCTCTCCAGCCTTGAGTTGTTCTCTTCTGCTGCAAATATGTTTTGTTGCTGACTTGCCTTGCTTCTGTGAAACTAAGCTGCTGAGCAATCCCTTGAGAATTTGATCTGATCTTTACTTCCGTCGATCTGATTTGTGCTGCATGTGATCTGATATGTGTATCCTTTGATCTGATGCGCACTGCATTTGATCTGATCTTCACTTCCTTTGATCTGATTTGTGCTGCATGTGATCTGATGTGTGCATCCTTTGATCTGATGTGCGCGTAACTTGATCTGATCTGTGCAGCCTTTGATCTGATATGCGCGTAACTTGTCTGTGCAGCCTTTGATCTGATTTGCGCGTAACTTGATCTGATGTGCGCGTAACTTGATCTGATCTGTGTAGCCTTTGATCTGATGTGCCAACAGTACACTTCCTTCTCATTTTGGCACTTCAGTTTATTCATCGGCTTCTTGCTGAGATTTTGTCCAGACAATCCTCATGAACTCAGTCCATTATTGCCTTAGTAATTCACAGATTTGTCACAATGTGGTTGCAACAATTACAACACAACATTGGACTTTAATAAAGGCTAAGAAAGCTTCATTGTAGCAGCTCCAATGGCTCAACACTTAGAGCTAATTATTTTATTTTGGACTCACTTTCTATTATTTTTCTTGGTTAGTTTGCTTGAGGACAAGCAAAGTCTTAAGTGTAAAGGTGTGACGTGACTCCAAAATATACCTTTTTATGACCCAAATTCATGCATATTTAGCTTACTTTTACTTGAATTTCAATGATCATGATATATTTTATGAGCTTTCAATGCATTTATAGTTGGATTTGCATGATTTTGCAGTAAGGAGGCATGTTGGAGATTCTTAAAGAAACTTAAAGACTTTTGCTAGAAAAATGAAGAAAACACGTGGAATTGGAGTTTAAAGAGAAGAAATTAAAAAGAGCGTAAAAGATGAAAATTCCAAGACCGGCGTCCATTGGCGTTGACGTCTATTCGTTGCCAACCATGGCGTCCACACGGTGCCAGCCCCTATCCACCATCGATCTTGGTGTCCACTCAGTACCACGGTTTGGTCGTCGCCCGGAAAACTACTGCTGAAAGTCCAATTTTACCCCTGGAGTGATTCCACTTATGTAATTTTAGCCCTCTAGAACCTTTCTTAATGACCAAGGCTCATTGTAAAGACACATACTACTACACAATATTAGGTTTTTCTTAGTTTTGGAGAGAGTAACTTAGGGAGCAAGAAACACACACTTTGATGAGGACATCAGAATAGATCATCCTCCACCTCAGGAAGAAGCAACAGAAGACACTTCTCCATCTCCCAGAACTCATGTGCCAATTCCTAAGGAATCTGAAGGAAATTCGCATGTCTATTTTATGGAGGTTTAAACAGACCCAAAATGTGCCCAGAATGAATATTTTATCCTGTTAAAAGATACTTGGGTCACTATATGGGTCAAGCCCTTCAAACAGGTTGAAAACATATGTCATATGACATTAATATACATGTCCAAATTATAGGGTATACCTAGTTACGAAATTCCCCATGGGAGTCTGTGGAAATCACTATTGTGGAGCCTTTTATCCATTAGTAGCTATCATTGAGCCCAATGACAAGATCAAGAACAAAGAAGACTTCTTTAAAAATCTCAGCTTCAAAGTTTCTGATCAAGTCCAAAGGCCCAACAGGCTCAGGCCCATTTACCACTCTCGAGCCCCAAGCCCATTAACATCTCGAGACTGAGTGAATATGGACTCTTTGAATTAATATAGATGATGTTGTAAGCCCTAAATAAAGGTTGAAATTTTGGTTAAAGAGATACAGGCACAGATGTGCAGGTCCACTACTCTCCCTAAGCCCATTTGAGACCCCTATCTCTTCCTATAGGTTTTTGTCTTTTGTTTGTATTAGAATTCTTGAAGGTTTTAGAAGTGTATCTTATTCCAAATAGAATATACTGAGTTTTCCCTTCTTGATTATGATTTTTTTTTTTTTTGATTTGTAATTTATCTCTAACTCTCTTTCATTAGGATTGAGTGATTACCTTATTAGAATAGTAAGAGAACTAATGTAAGCCTATATGTAGGCCTTATTATGCACGAAATTAATATATGTTTGACAATATTTTGATAAAACAAATTTCTTTTTGAGTGCTCTTGCGAGATCGTGAGTTGTACCTATAAGGAAACCACAACTTCTAGATGGTAGTGTAGGTTGACTATCATACCAAGTTCTCGAGAGAGACAAACTAACCATAAGCCATTCATCCATCTTCCTACAATCTTTAAAGTGAGAAAGTTAAAATAAACACATGCCCCGAGGCTTAAATGTTTCTGCCAATTAACCCTCTAGTCATATAACACATCGAATAGACTAACAAGATCGGGCAACCGTTGGCAATTCCTTTAGAAAGCTTAACCTAGGTTTTGAATCCTTAAGGAAACGCATCAGAGTGGTATCAGAGCAATAGGTTGTGTTCTTCTATTCTGTTATCTTTTATGTATTTTCTTTTTTATTTTTGAATTTTGTCTAGTGGTGCGAAACAGTCCAGTTCAATCCAAATATCATATTTTTCAGTCTTGTTTTTTGTTTTTTGTTATTTTGAGTCTATTCCCCTAGGTTCAAAGTTAGTCTGAGTCAGAAAATCAGTCCAATTTTCTAGCCAACTATCTGTGTCCGAGCCAGTGTCTGAGGTCCCTTTAGGGAACCAGGTGTTTGTTCGTTTTTGAGTCTTTTTGCATGCTGTTTGTTTTGTTTGAGTCTGTAAGTCCTCCTCTAGGTTTAGTTTACGTCAATTTCAAGTTTTGGTTGTAGAAAATTCATTTTCACCCCTAGACAAAACCCTTCAAAAATTTGCTAAAATTACCAACTTTACCCCTGCAAAATTTTTTACCTTTTTACCTTTGAATTAAGTTTTCAAAAGTTGTTTTTGTCAATATTAATTCATTTTAGTTCTTTTCTAACAGGCAGTACGAGTTTTGGAAGTTCAGAGGTGAAAATACATTTTATCTACTTATCGTCACAGGTCCAACAATATCTACTAATGGATCTCTCATGAGACTATCTTGATCCAAAGTAGGAGAATCCATGGACTCCCATGGGGAATTTTGTAACTAGGCATGTCCTAAAATTTGAACATGCATATTGATGTCATGTGACATCTTTTCAGGCCCGTTTGAAGGGCTTGACCTATGTATTGGCCCAGGTGTTTTTTAACATGACAAAATCTTCAATTTGGGCTCATTTTGGGTCTCTTTTGGACTCTCTAAACCACAGCTGCGAAAATCCCTTGTCAGTTCAGGGAGATGCTGCGCAGTTTTCAAGAGAGTAGAAGAAGAGCTCATGATGTTCACATCATCCCCTCCCTGCCGGAAACGATTCTCAAAATATTAGAAGTAATAAAAAGGACTCAAAAAACAAAAAAGGGTATTTATTTGAAAACCCAAGAATTAAATTCATAGGTATCTAAAATAATAAAAACACACACAAGTAAAAAACAAATACTAATGAAAAAGAAACGGAAAGAAACCTGCGTACAAAGAAAATACAGGCAAATTGAATGATGTTACCTTGGGGGCGCAATGCTCGCGAGTTCATCAAGGGGCCAATTTACTGTTAGCGATGACCAACATATTGTTGCTAAAAATCCTGGGATACGGCTTCTCATGTTGTTGACCCCTTTAGCGACACAATCCTAATGGTCACTAATAAGCTTAGGCACCCTTATTTTGATGTTCAATCTCTTAATTTGAACAACACTTACACTATCTTGATAGCTCTATTCCATTCTACAAAAGAAGGTAGAACACAAAATACCAAGTGTAATACGACATAAGACCCAACAAAACCAAAAACAAAAATCAAATAAAGAAAACCATTCTTTCGTGCAATGCGTGCGGCGACTGGTCCTCGATCGCTAGCAGACGGCGGCGTTGCGGTCTGTCGCGGCTAGGGTTCTGCAGTGGATTGCTGCATAATTTGAACCTTTTCAACTAGATTTCCTTCGATAACCTATTCCCTTTAGAAGGTGTTGGCTCGATGGGTTCTCTTCTCTCAAGACTCTAGAACACAAAACTAGAAAACTCTAAACATACACAAAAGACTCTAAAAACAACTAGCAATCTAAAAACTAGTCTAACAGAAAGCAAAAATCCAAAACGAACAAAGGTGAAAAAAACAAGTAACTATGGGTATAGATGCTTATTAAGTCACACAAAAGCAAAACAAAACTAAAGAAAACATGTACTCTTTCTAGCCAAATGTTTTCCCTCAAGAACACGAGCTCAACTAACGAGGAAAGAAAAGAGTTTATACACACACCGTGCTAATTTAACCTAGGGAATACTTTTCACCCTTTACTCCCTTTGTGCTCACAAAAGGTGTGATCACTCATATCTCCGAATTCCGTTTGCTTCCCTACAAAACTTTAGAGCACGTTAACTTTTGTAAACCCTTGGCTTGTCTTTTTTTTACTTAGCCAAACTTTTACAGAAGAGCTATTCTTTCTACAAGCTTTGTCAAAATCTTAAGGATGACTCTTTGGCTCTTGCCTCTTCTCACTATTTTTAGACTTTTTCTGGGAGTTTAGAACTGCTAACTATCTGCGAGGGGGAATTCAACCTCAAGTACTTAACAAGATGACAAGGTTATCGAGCTTAAAGTATTCTCAAGAAAACCACAACTCAACCTTAAAAAACACCCACTAACCTCAGAGTTGTCAAACTCCGTGATCCTCATGCACCGATTTGTGAAAATAAGTTTTCATTGCAAGTTCCAAACCAGTACTACTTGACATAAAAATCTAAAGATATATCAAATAGAACTAAAACAACCTTGACACTTGCAAGTAAAGACATACAAACTTTTGAAAATCACTAAAACTCACACAGGGTATTTTGATAAATTTTGGCAAGTTTCGAAACAGCTTTTCTATTGCTAAAAACACATTTCCTACCACTATAATTAAACACTGACACAAGTTTTCCCTAGAGGAATACTTCTAGACTCAAACAAAACAAAAATGAAAGCAAAATGAATCAAAATGAACAAACATCTTAATCCCTAAGGGGGACTCAAACACTGGTTCTGACTCGGATATTTGGGATGAAAATTAGACTGATTTTCACATAATAGACTCAAAAAAACCTACGAAATCATACACATTTATTTAAAAAAAGACCTAAAATATTTGGAAAGAAAATTGGAAAAATTTTCTAACCAATGAAAAAAAAATTCGAAAAATAAGATAACAGGATAGAACGAAAAACTTAGCTCTGATACCACTCTGATGGTGAAAGCCAAGCCTTCCTCAGGAACAAGTCACCAATAATAGCGTAGCTGTTAGGATGATCTACTCCTCCAAGGTTAAACTCTACCAAATTATGTCTGGTCATTTCAAACTAATCCTTCCTAATCAATTAATTAAGTGGCGGAATCACTCAATTCAAGAAAACACACCATTGTTTAACCTTTTTGTACGACAATATGCTTCAGATGATGGGCGTTGGTTTATGATGAATTATGTCACAAAATAAACTAATTAATAGTTGAACCAAAACTATTAAGACCAAAGAGGGCGCGTTTTTGCGGCTCTTACGCAAGGATACTCACGATCTCGCAAGTGAATGAATTATCTGTCCGAGTCTGATAAAAAATTCCACGTTCGTGCAAAGCATATAGAATCAGGAATTCTCAATCAAACCAGAATGCTCGTACAATCCGATTCAAACACTTTTGAAATATCACAGGAGCATAGGATCTTGGTTTCAACTTATTTGAACTTATCATGCATACAAAATACAGTAACTAATAGAAGCGAAAAGATAAAATTTACGTCTTGAAGCGTGTCCCTTAAGAATTCTCTTATATGACTCTGAGACGCGTCTGGAATTTGTGTGGGCAACTCTCTACCAAACGAACAAATCAACACTAACAGAAAAACCCAGTTTTTAGAAAATCGAGTCACAGTCCCGGTTTCCCTAAGCCTAGCTACTGCAAATAACCCGAAAGAGGACCCGCTGTGCACCACCACCTAGACCCACCGCCGCCGTGCGCCACTTGCCGTCGGATAGAGATGCTGGAAAAACTACAGCTGCTAGAAGCTTATTGCCGCCGCCGCCGCTAGATTTTTCCCGACCGACGCTAGAAACGAATCCAGATGAGAGAGGCTAATGTGCTTCTCTCTATTTTTCTCTCTCTTAGTTTCTAATTATGAAACTTGTATATTGGTATTGCTAACCCCTTATGTCTATTTATAGAGTTACAAGAGAGACCTTAAGTGGGTTTGATTTAGGACTTCTTGTTGAGTTTGGGTTTATTAATTTCCAAATCTCTTCTAGATTTCCTATTACCTAATTGAACCAAGAATTAATTAATTAAATAATTAAATCCGCTTTGGAAATTTACTAATTGACCCAAGGATTAATTAATTAATTAATTAATTTCACTTTATCAACTAACCCAACAACATAATTAATCGTACCACTAACGGATTAATTATAGAATTACCGGTTAAACCTGAATTGCCTCCGGAACAACTAATTTAATTATTTTTTATTATCCCCACATCAAAGATATATTGCTCGTCAATTTATTACTTTACCTATAAATTAATTAATCGACTTCTTCTCATCCGAGATTAGTACCACTCGACTTTATTACTATATCGGATATAAGGCCATCGGCCGGGTTTAGTATAATAAACCTTAAGAGCTCTCAAAAGCACCATCACCCTAGACGCACCGGTATATAGTTTTCCTTTCGACAAGCAACAACACACCAAGCTACTAAACACACAAACCCAACCAACCAAGACTATAGCCTCGAGTGACCGCACTCATTGGCATATTAAAGTACACTATGCTTAATCGTTATGCCTGTTCAAGTCTAGGAATTAAGAGATAAAATACAAGGTTTGAATTAACTTTCAATAAATAGTACAAGTTAATTCAATCATCAACGGTCATACTCAATATGCCCCGAGCACATTTGTATGATTCAATTAGTTTAGATAAACTAATCTCCGAATCACACAATGACTTAAACCGACAGTATAGCCAAACTGTCTTAGTCATGAGCCTTATTTATATATCATGACTTTAACCAATGATAAGATCTTACTATGTGACACTGGACACCTCATCATCTAGTCACATGATATAAGAGGACGACATATTTAAAAACATAAAGCAATTAACTGAAACATTTAACTCGATATATAAAACCAGGAAATAGTTTACATACAAGCAAAGCTTTAGTATTCAAAACCAATAATCTCCCACTAATACTTAAGCTGCGCTTAAAGTATAAAACTATTTAATTACATTAATCTACTGCTATATTAACACCTAGAGAACAGTCAAGGCTCAGCTAAGTATCTAACACTTATGCCCTCCACATGAGTCTCGAAGAATTTTGCAGTCAATGTCTTCGTAAAAGGATCTACAATGTTATATGCTGACGCTATATTTGCCATGACCACGTCTCCCTTTTTAATGATATCTCGCATCAGGTGGTACTTGCGCTCTATGTGCTTAGTCGTTTTGTGGGGTCGTGGTTCTTTTGAGTTGGCTACTGCACCACTGTTATCATAATACACTGTGATACACCTCGATAACTCTGGAATCACGTCAAAGACCACTAAGAAGTTCTTGAGCCATACCGCTTCTTTCACTGCCTCTGATGCTGCAATGTATTCAGCCTCCATGGTAGAGTCTTCCATGCATTTCTGCTTGAAAATCCACCAAACTATGGCTCCACCTCCTGAAGAGAACACAAACCCGGAGGTAGACTTACTCTTATCTTTATTGCCTTGGAAATCGAAATCTTTGTAACCCCTCGGAACTAGCTCTTGCATCTGATAGACCAAAACACGGTCTATCATTCTGTGCAAATAATTGAAGATGCACTTGACAGTTTCCCAATGAGCTTTTTTGGAGTTACTCTGATATCTACTAACCATGCCAACAGCATAGCAAATATCAGGTCTCGTACACAACATTGCATACACGAGACTTCCTACTGCAGAAGAATAAGGAACTATCTTCATGGCTTATATCTCCTCAACAGTCTTTAGAGACTGTTCTTTAGATACACGCACTCCATGTCTGAAATGTTAAAAACCTTTCTTAGAGTTCTGCATATTAAAATGAGCCAGAATCATATATATGTATGAACCCTGGAATAGCGTCAGTGAACATTTTCTACGATACTGAATGATCTTGATCCCAATGATATGTCCAGCTTCTCCCAAGTCCTTCATATCAAATTTCTTGGACAACCATGCATTTACGTCTGATAACACTTCCTTATTGTTGCCAATAAGTATGATGTCATCTACGTAAAGTATAAAAAACACTACGCTATTCCCATCATGTCTGTGGTACACGCACTGCTCATCCGGACACTGAGTGAATTCATAGGACTGGATTACCTCATCAAACTGGATATTCCAAGATCTGGATACTTACTTAAGTCGTAGATGGACCACTTAACCTTGAAAACCTCATGCTCTTGGGCTTCAGCAATGAATCCCTCTGGTTATTGCATGAAGATGATTTCCTCAAACCTACCGTTAAAGAAAGTTGTCTTGACATCCATATGCCAAATATCATAATCTAAATGAGCAGCTATGGCCAAGAGAATCTGGATCAACTTAAGCATAGCTATTGGGGAAAAGGTTTCCTCATAATCGATACCTTCTTTCTGAGTATACCTTTTTGCCAAGCCTTGAAGGTTTTAACCTTTCCGTCAGATCATTTCTTTCTTTTGTAGACTCACTTGCACTAATGGGTTTAAAACCATCAAGCAGGTCTACAACCTCCCATATTTGAATAGAGTCCATTGACCCTATCTCAGATATCATTACTTTCTCCCAATATTCTGCATCTTTATCTCATGGTGCCTCATTATAGTTAATCGGGTCTAGTTCATACGCACCTGGGACTAAATCTGAGAATTATCCCAAGCCCACGTACCTCTAGGGTTGTCTACAACCCTTTCGCCTGTGTAGGCGCATTATCTGTGACATTATGTGCAGTGTCTTGTAGCGTATCTACTTGTATGATGCAAGAGGAGTCGTGGATTGTACCCTAAGTTCTTCTAGTACGATATTCCTACAGGGCTTGTGGTCTAAAATATAGTCCTCTTCTAAAAATCTGGCGTTAATGCTAATTTTCACCTTCTGATATTTAGGACTATAGAATAGACCACCTTTCGTTCCTCTAGAATAACCTACAAACAGCATTACTTCTATTCTTGAATCTAACTTACCCGCATCTACCTTAAGCACATAGGTTGGGCAACCTAAATTCTGAGATGTCTCAGACAGGGCTTGCGCCCCGTCCATAAATCTGCAGGGGTTGAAAACAAGGATTTAGATGGTACAAGATTAATAATGTATGTAGTTGTTTCTAAAGCATTTCCCCAAAATGAATTTGGCAATTCACTATAACTCATCATACATTTCACCATTTCCATAAGAGTTCTGTTTCTCTGTTGTGCTACACCATTCTGCTGGGGTGTGCCAGGTGCAGGTAACTGAGATTGAATTCCTGCTTCATACAAATAGGTTCTAAATTCGCCCAATAGGTATTTCCAACCACAATCTGATTGTAGTGTATTGATACTTTTACCATGATGCTTCTCAAGATCTACCCGATACTCTTTCAACTTGTCAAAGTACTTAGACTTGTAGCGCATCAAGTAAATGTATCCGTACCTAGAGTAGTCATCTATGAATGTCATAAAATACTCGAAACCTCTTCTGGCTTGTATTGACATTAATCCACACAAGTCAGAATGAACCAGCTCTAACACTTCTTTGGTCATATACCCCTTGTCCTTGAAAGGACGTTTGGTCATTTTACCTTCCAAGCAGGACTCCTAAGTTGAGTAGTTGTCAACTTCAATTGAACCTAAAGGTCAGCAGTGACCAACCTTTGAATACTTCTAAGTTTAATGTGACCTAATCTAAGGTGCCAAAGATATGTTTGGTTCATCTCAGAAGGTTCTTTCCTCTTATTATGGTTTAATGACGTTTGAGTTGTTGTTGCGTGTATTGGAGAAGTTTGTTTTAATAAAAACAAATGGTCTACTAATGCACCAGAATAAATGAGTTTCTTATTTCTTCTAACAAATAAAGACTTATCAGAAAAAATAAACTCATAACCATTCTTCAAAAGTTTAGAAACCGAAACAAGGTTCTTTCTAAAAATTGGAACATAAAGACAATTTTCTAAACCTAAACTATGTTTTTCGAATCCAAGCTCTACTTCTCCCACTGCAACAACTGACACTTTCATAGTGTCGCCCAAGTAAATAGGCATCTCACCTTCTTTAAGCTTCCGAGTTACTTGGAACCCCTGCAAAGAATTACAAACATGATTAGTGGTGTAAGAATCCACACACCAAGTATCTGTGGGAATCACCTCTAAACATGTCTCAGCAATTAAGACAGAAATAGTCGTACCTTTGTTCTTTGGACAATCTGACTTCCAATGTCCCATCTATTCGCATTTAAAGCAACTTTTCAGCTTCTTCTTCTTTGCGATGTCAGGTTTAGGCGTATGACTAGTAGGCTTCTGAGCTTTCTTCTTATTCTTCTTTCCAGCCTTGGGCTTAGAAAAAGATCACGAAGCCTTGACTGTGACTAAAGCTTGCTTTTTCTCTTGAAAAATACCTTCAGCCAACACCAATGTAGCTAAGAGCTTGGCTAAAGTATAATCTCTCTGATTCATATTCTAATTTAGTCAGAACTGCTCAAAGCTATGAGGCAAGCTCTGGATGATGATATAAGCTTGGCTTTGATTATCAATCTCACCTCCCAATACCTCTATCTCATCGATGTTGCTAATCATTCAAGAACAAGATATCTCACAGAAGTGCCCTCTTTCATCTTAGTGGACATGAGTTTACTCAGCCTAGCATTCCGTTCTTGATGTCCGAATATTTCTCTAAGATTCAACCTCATTTTGAGGCAGTGGTTATCGACTGATACTAATATTGCAGAACATTCAACATGAAAGCCAGAATGTAACATCGTGACATCTCACCAGCCTTTCTCCACCTCTGATATTTGTTAATCAGTTGACTGGTCATTAGGCACAGCTGGGCATGGTTCTGTGAGCACGAACTTGTATTGCTCAGTCGTTAGGATAATGTCAAAATTACACTTACAATTGATGTAATTATGATCAGTTAGTTTATTCTCTTTTAATATGATAGCTAATGGATTAAACGCCATATCAAAAACTGAAAAACAAATAAACAGAAAAAAGTTTTAGTAAATTAAATTTAAAAATTATTAACATCCCTCAAAACAAAAATTAATTTTACCAACATCTCGTTTATCGGGATTCACGCAAGTCACGATAGTGTGAACGCTTATACTACTCCACATTCGTTCAAAGAACCAAGTTCATTCATTTCACTATCTTACCAAACATCTATTGATCAATGAAACTAATAGTCAGTAATTTTAGCAGTACACATAAGCAGTGTAACCTCGATAAGAGTAATAGTACAAACAGTACACTAAGTGTATGCCATTACGTGACTTCTAAGTTTGTTACCTAGGATAGTACACCACATATGGAGAGGGTGTCGGATTCTCCAATTTAACTTACTATAGTCATCTGACCTAGAAATTCATTCTAGTGATCTTATGTATTAGACTCATCTAATATGGAGGAATGCCCTAATGCCAATGCGCAAGTCTACTCACATCACTTATGAATTCGTAGTGGAGGACATGAGAATATTAACCAACCCGTTCCCACTTAGATTCTTAAAAATGAGGGGTTTTCCTATTTTAACATACAATTAACTGATCCTAAGTTATATGCATTCATAAAACCACATGCTTTAATCATGCATATAAAATAAAGCATAAATTAAAACATATAACCAACAATTAAAATGATAAAAATGGGAAATAAATGCATAATTAAAATTTCTGACTATTATAATCTTCATAATTGTTGCTTCCATCCATTGCCTTGTTTGCATGTCCCGTCACGTTACTCTGATGGATTGAGTCTAAAATTTGGATCTCAGTGTTTTCTCGAAGAATAGGCCACGCGTGCTGATGTCCTAGCGCCGCACAAGTGCGGTGCTTCACCAGCGCTACTGTGTGTAGTCCTTGCGTGCAATTGCGCCCCGCTGCAGGCGGTTTCTGCTGGCGATTCTTAGCCGGTGCTGCCTGCTGCAAGCGTGCTGTCTCCGGGTCTTCTGCTCCGCTCCCACTCGTTATTTGGTCTTATTGTAATTCGCCTAGATTTTCTTGGTTTTCTATGTAATCCTTGGAATCACCCAAATTGCGATAAACCAAAAAATCCATGAATCTAAATTTCCCACAACTACGTCTTCGCTATTACATATTTTCCTAAATACAAGGTTGAATCTTTCTTGGAAAATAAAAACAATAATTACACAGAAAAATTCCTCCTACCAATTTAATCTAATCCTACATGGCTTCCAGCACATAGTTTTAATATTACAAGCATTCACATTAAAAAACCAACCCGTACATGTCCCGAGTTTAATAAAATACAAATGTATAACCCATAATAGCCGGGATTATAAACCACCAGCAATAAAAATCATGTAACAAATTATAACAAATATAAAGCCAAAACCTTAGCTCTGCTACCAATTGAAGGAATTATCTATCCGAGTCTGATAAAAAATTCCACTTTCGTGCAAAACATCCAGAATTGGGAATTCTCAATCAAACCTGAACGCTCAGACAATCTAATTCAAACCCTTTTAAAATATCACGCGAGCAAAGGATCTTGGTTTTAACTTATTTTGATTTATCACGCATATAAAATACGATAACTAATAAAAGTGGAAACATAGAAATCGACCACTAATTATGGAATTACCGCTCAAACCACAATTGTCTCCGGAACCACTAATTTAATAATTCTTTATTCTCCCCATGTCAAAGATATAGTGTTCATCAATTTATTAATTTACTAATAAATTAACTAATCAACTTCTTTTCATCTGAGATTAGTACCACTCGACTTTATTACTATACCGAACATAAGGCCAATGGTCGGGTTTAGTATGATAAACCTTACGAGCTCATCTCAAGAGCACCATTACCCATGACGCACCAGTACATGGTTTCCTTTCGATAAGCAACAACACACCAAACAACTAAACACACATACCCAACCTACCGAGATTATAGGCCTCAAGTGACCGCACACATTGGCATATTAAAGTACACTATGCTTAATCGTTATGCCTGTTCTAGTCTAGATATTAAGAGATAGAATACAAGATTTGAATTAACTATCAACAAACAGTACAAGTTAATTCAATCCTCAACGGTCATACTCAATATGCCCCATGCACATCTGTATGATTCAATTAGTTTAGATAAACTAATCTCAGAAACACACAATGACTTAAACCGACAGTATGTCCAAACTGTATTAGTCATGAGCCTTATTTATATATCATGACTTTAACCAATGATGAGATCTTACTGTGTCACACCAGACACCTCATCATCTAGTCACATGATAAAAGGACTGTTGGGTTTGAATACTAATGTTTTTCTTGTATTAAACTATTTCCCAGTTTTATATATCGATTAAATATTTTAGTTAAATAGTTTATTGTCCATTTATATTATGTAATTAGATGATGAGGTGTCTGATGTGCCACAGTAGATCTCATCATTGGTTAAAAAATATAATATATAAATGAGGTTTGTAACCGAGACAGTTTTGGACATGTTGTCAGTTTAAGGTATTATATGATGCATAAATTTGTTTGTCTAAACTAATTGAATCATATAGATATGCCCGGGGCATATTGAACTTGACCAATTATGATGAATTTTTGTATACTGATTTAATATGCTATTCAATCCTAGTATTCTATCTATTAATCCCTAGACTTGAGCAAAAATGAGAATTATACATAATGTACTTTAATCTACCAAAGAGTGAGGTCACTTGTGGCCAATAGTCTCAGTAGGTTGCGTACGCATGTTTAGTTGCTTGGTGTGTTGTTGCTTGTCGAAAGGAAACTATGTACCAATGTGTCCGGAGTGATGGTGCTCCCAAAATGAGTTTGTTATGTTTATTATATTAATCCTAGCCGGTGAACTTATGTCCGGTATAGTAAAAAGGTCGATTGGTACTAATCTTGGATTATAATAAGTTAATTAATTAATTTATCAGTAAATTAATAAATTAACGAGCACTATATCTTTGATGTGGAGAGATTATAGAACAATTAATTTAGTTGTTCCGAAAGCAAATCTGGTGTAGGATGGTAGTGCCATAATTAATCCATTAGTGGTACGATTAATTATGTAGTGGGTTAATTGATAAAGTAGAATTAATTATTTAATTAATCATTCCTAAGGATTAATTAAGTAATTAACAAAGTGAAATTATTTAATTAATTAATTAAGGCTTAAAGTTCAATTAGAATTAGGAAATCCTAAAGATTAGAAAATCTATTTGGATTTAGAAATCCTATGAGATTTGGATCCTAATTGGATCTGGAAAATAATTAATAATCCTAAACCCATTAGGAAGACCAATCCTAAACCAACTTTGGGTCTCTCTTGTAACTCTATAAATAGACAAGAGAATAGCAATTCCCAATACACAATTCATAAGTTTTTAAGACAAGAAAACTAGAGAGAGAAAATCCTATAGAGAGAATTTATTTATTCCTCGAAGTCGAGTTTTTCTCCTCAGGCGTGCGACTTAACACCTGAGGTGTGGTAGCCAGATCTCCTCCAAATAAATCAGCGGCACATGGAGTAGCTTCAGGCGGCGCGTGAGGATCGTTGGCGGCGTGCGGCACGATTCGGTCTGCGCGGCGGTGTTTGGAGTAGTAATCTTTCAATTGGTATCAGAGCTATGGTTTTGGCTTTGTGCTTGTTCGATTTGTTACATGGTTTTGTTTGCAGGTGGTTTAGAAATCCCGGCTATTATGGTTGCTTTTGTATATTTTAATTAAACCCTGGGACATGTCTGGGTTATTTTTTTTATATGAATGCTTGTAATAGTAAAACCACGTACTAGAAGCCGTGTAGGATTAGATTAAATCTTTTGTAGGTTTTTTTTCTATGTAATTTTCAATTTTATTTTCCTATAAGCCTTGTATTAGGAAACTTTTATGTAATCAAAGGTGTTATGGTGGGAGACTTGATTTCGTGGGTTTTGGTTTATCGTTCTTTTGTAGAAAATGAAGAAAACTCGTAACGAATTGCAAGAAGAACAAATAACGTAGTGGGAGCAGGATAGAAGACCAGGAAAACAAATGGGGCGGGCATGGTTGGCAAACGATTTGCTGGCAGTACCCGCCGACAGTGGCAGAACCGCTGCGCTCACGCAACGCGCAGCGTGCATTAGTGCAGCGCCGTAAGATTGCGGCGCTGAGAGCACCAGCGTGCACATTGGCTAGCTGCGCACAGCAGTGGGTTGGCGTGGGCATAGGCATAGCAAGGACTGTGTGTTTCCTGTTTTCCATTTTTTTAGTTTATTTCAAGTTCCTATTTTTCTAGACTCAATCCATCGAGTGACTGACGGGACATGAGATCAAGGCTACAAATGGAAGCAATTAAAACTATAATAGTCAGGAAACTTATTTTATTTATTTATTTCCAGTATTTACAGTTTTAATTATGTGCTTTAAATTTTGTGCTACATTTTATATGCCTGATTTAAAGCATGTTGGTTTTATGTTTGCACATAATTTAGGATTAGTTAATTTTATGCTAAAACCTAAAAAAACCCTCATTCTAGAAATTTAAGTGGGTGCAGGTTGGTTAATATTCCCATAGCCTCCATTACGAATTCATATATGATGTGGGTGGACTTGCGTGTTGGTATTAGGGTCTTCCTCCATATCGGACGAGTTCAACCATAAAATCAATAGCTTTTGAATTTCTAAGTAAAATGACTAAAGTAAGTTGAATAGGAGAAATTCAGAACTCATGTAATGGCACACACTTAGTGTACAATTTGTAGTATTCCTCCTATCGAGGTTACGCTGCTTATTTGTACAGCTAAAAGGCACTGACTATTAGCTACATTGATCAATAGATCGTTTGGTCAGATAGTGTAGTTAATAAACCTAGTTCTTCTAAAACGAATGTGGGCTAGAGTAAAGGTCCACACCATCGTGGCTTGAACAAACCCGGTGGATGAGATGTCGGTGGATTTAATTATTGTTTTGAGGGATGTCAATAGTGTTTGAATTTTTTTTAAATTCTAGTATTTATTTTCTGAAACATTTTCTGTTTATTTATTTACAGTCTTCGATATGGCATTTAATCCGTTAGCTATAATATTGAAAGGCAACAAACTAACCAGTCTGAACTATGTCGATTGGAGTCAAAATTTGGACATTGTCTTTATGACTGAGCGGTATAAGTTTTTGCTCACTGAAGTTTGTCCAGATGTGCTTACTGATGATTCTCCTCAAGAGGATAGAGATGCCTATACGAGGTGGAGAAAAGCGGATGAGATGGCGCGGTGTTAGATTCTGGTCTCTGTGTCAAATGTTCTGCAACATCAGCTTTATCCCATGATCTCTACCTTTAACATAGTGGCTCACCTAAGAGAGATGTTTGCTCATCAAGGCAAGACATTTAGGCATTCAGCCATGCGGAGAATTATGAATACTAGAATGGTTGAAGGCTCATCGGTGAGAGATAAGGTGCTTCACATGATCAATAACTTTAATGAAATAGAAGTGTTGGGAGGTGAAATTGATCCGAAAAGTCAAATCGATATTATCCTCCAGAGCTTACCTTCTAGTTTCGAGCAGTTTTGGGTGAATTACATATGAACCAAAGAGTCTATACTCTTCTTGAGCTCCTAATAGCATTGGTGTTGGCCGAAGACCTCTTCCAAGAGAAGAAGCAAACTTTGGTCATAGTTAAGGCTTCGAGTTCCTCTTCTACGCCTAAAGGAAAGAACAAGAAAAAGAAGAATACCAAGAATCATGCTGCCAAGCCAGACATCACAAAGAAGAAGAATCCTAAAGGTAAATGCTTTAAGTGCGGGAAAGTAGGACGTTGGAAATCAGATTGTCCAAAGGTCAAAGATGTGATAGTTTCTGCCTTACTTACTAAGACGTGTTTAGAGGTGATTCCCACAGATACTTGGTGTGTGGATTCAGGTGCCACTTACCATGCTTCTAATTATTTGCAGGGGTTCCATATAACTCGGAAGCTTAGAGAAGACGAGCTAGAAGTCTACTTAGGCGGCACTACAAGAGTGTCAGTAAAAGTAGTGGGAGTAGTAACTATTAGATTCAAAAATAGTAGTTTAGATTTAGTTAATTGTCTTTATGGACCGAGTTTTAGAAAGAACCTTATTTCGGTTTCTAAACTTTTAATGAATGGTTACAAGTTTATTTTTTTTGATAAATTAGTTGTTGTTAGAAAAGATGGCAAATTTGTTTGTTCTGGTTCATTAGTAGACAATTTGTTTCTGGTTAAATCAAACTCCCCTATTATGCCAAACACAGAACTAAATGGCGCATCATCTAACCAAAATAAGAGAAAAAAACCATCTAACATGAATCAAACTATCTTTGGTATCTCATGCTAGACCATATAAACATTAGTAGGATTCAGAGGTTAGTCAATGATGGACTTTTAAGTTCATAAGAGATTGACAGTTATTCAACTTGCGAATCATGCTTTGAATGTCAAATGACCAAGAGACATTTTAAAGCGAAAGGTTATGGAGCCAAAGAAGTAATAGAATTGATTCACTCTGACTTGTGTGAAGCAGTTTTGGCCCAAGCACGAGGCAGGTTTGAGTATTTTGTGACCTTCATAGATGATTACTCAAGGTACGGATACATTTACTTAATACGCCACAAGTCCGAATGCTTTAGTAAATTCAAAGAGTATCAGGAAAATATGAAGAAACATCACGGTAAGAGTATCAAGATACTGTAATCAGATCATGATGGTGAGTACCTATCTCACAAATTTTGAGAATACCTCAGTGAGGTCGGGATTCAGTCTCAGTTGTCTGCACCTAGCACACCACAACAGAATGGTGTAGCGGAAAAAAAGAAACAGAACTCTTATGGAAATGGTTAGGTCAATGATGAGCTATAGTGATTTGCCTAGTTCATTATGGAGATATGCCTTAGAAACTGAAATGTACATTCTAAATCTTGTACCATCTAAAACCGTGCCTTCAATCCCTACAGAGTTGTGGAACGGGCGTAAGCCCAGTTAAGACATCTCAAAATTTTGGGTTGTCCAGCACATGTGCTTAAGGCAGATGCGGCTAAGTTAGGTGCAAGAACAGAAGTGATGTTTTTTGTAGGATATGCTAGAGGAACGAAAGGTGGTATGTTCTATTGTCCTAAAGATCAGAAAGTGATAGTTAGTACTAACTGAAAGATTATCTGCCCGGACTTAGCCAGAAACTCACTTTCGTGCTATGCATTCCAAAATCAGAATCTCTGGCCAGGCCTAGACTTTAGCACAATCGCTATTCCAACCATTGCTTTAAATAACATTGCGCAGGATCTTGGTATGTACTTATTCGATTTATCACGCAATAAATAAATTCTTAATTAAAAGTGAAAATATAAGAATTACCTATTGAAGCATTTACTCAAGTGATTCTCTTGTACGCCTCAAGACTTTGTTCGTATGTTGTGTGGGCAACAATCTAACAAAAAATTGATCAGCTAATCACCACAATCCACTCTACGGAAAAAATTCCAGCACCACCGCACTTGGCATGTACAATCCACGCGCCGCCCAGAGAGAGAGAAAGCCACACGTGCTGACCAAAAATTAGGAAAAAATCAGCCAGCTATTTGGCTTGGGAAATCCAAAATTTGGGAGAAAAATATTTCTCTCTCTAGGATTTTCTTTCTCTAGTTTTCTTGTCTTGAAAACTTATTGAATTGTATATGTGTAATAGCTAATCCCTTGTCTATATATAGAGTTACAAGAGAGACCCCAAGTTGGTTTAGGATTGGTCTTCCTACTGGGTTTCTGTTTCATTCAATCATGTTCCTGGACTGATAAACATCCAAATGATATAGGGATTCACTTATCCCCGATCCAGTTCCTAGTATGATTCACAACCAACTGACACAAGGATTAATTAATTACTTAATTAATTAAAGCTACCTTTATCAACAACCTAATACAAAATTAATCGTACCACTAACGGATTAATTATGGCACAACCATCCTACACCAGAATTGCTTCCGTAACAAATTAATTAATTTATTCTTAATCTCCCCACATCAAAGATATAGCGCTCGTTAATTTATTAATTTACTGATACATTAATTAATTAACTTCTTTAATTCTGAGACTAGTACCACTCGACCTTTTTACTATACCAGACATAATTCCACCAGCTGGGTTTAGTACAATAAACATAACTATCTCATCTAGGAGCACCATAACCCCGGACGCACATGTACATGGTTTCCTTTCGAAAAGCAGCAGTACACCAAGTAACTAAACACGCACACCCAACCTACCGAGACTATTGGGCACAATTGACCTCACCCATTGGCAGATCAAAGTACACTATGTCTAATCCTCATGCCCGCTCGAGTCTAGGGATTAAAAGATAGAATACAAAGAACAATTTGCCTATTAAATCAGTACAAGTGAAATCATTCTAAATGGTCATGTTCAATACCCCCGAGCATATCTATATGATTCAATCAGTTTAGACAAACCAATTATCCAAACCACATAATAACCTAAACCGATAGTTAGTCCAAAACTATCTCGGTTACGAACCTCATTTATATATTATGTCTTTTAACCACTGATGAGAACTACTGTGTCACACAAGAAATCTCATCATCTAACTACACAATATAAATGGACAAATAATGTACAACAAAATATAACCAAACAATTAATCGATATATTAACTGGGAAAATGTACAATACAAGCATAGCTTATGTATTCAACTCCAGCACTAACACCAGATTTTTAGAGGAAGACTATATTCTAGATCAAAAACCCAAGAGTAAGATAGTACTAGAAGAACTTAGAAAGCAATCTGATAATCCTGATGCACCAGCACAATTAGATACTCCACAAAACACTACACAAAATTTAACTGATGATGCGCCTACACAGGTGGTGCCTCGTCGTAGTGGGAGGGTTGTGAGACAACCCGACATGTTCATTGGCATGGGAGAAGCTTCTAACTTCATCCCAGGCGTGCTTAAACCAGATCCGGTGAACTACAATGAGGCTCTCCGAGATAAAGATGCAAAATCTTGGCAAAAGGCGATGATATCCAAGATGGGGTCGATGGACCACAATTAAGTCCTTCAGCTTGTGGATCTGCCTAATGGTTTCAAACCCATCGGATGTAAGTGGGTCTATAAAAGCAATGGAGGACCTGATGAAAAATTTGAAACCTTTAAAACTAGGCTTGTTTTGAAGGGGTGTACTCAGAAAGAGGGAATCGATTATGAGTAAACCTTCTCCCCGATAGCTATGCTTAAGTCAATCCAGATTCTCTTGGCTATAGCTGCTCATTTAGATTATGAGATATGGCTGATGGATATCAAGACAGCTTTCCATGATGGAAGTCTTGAAGAAACCATTTTCATGTAGCAACCAGAATGGTTCGTTGAAAAAGGCCAAGAGCATAAGGTTTGCAGGCTTAAGAGGTCCATTTACGGACTTAAGCAAGCATCAAGATCTTGGAGTGAAGTAATCCAATCCTACAGATTTACTCAATACCTAGATGAACAATGTGTGTACCGCAGAAGTGATGGAAACAAGGTGGTGTTTCTTGTGCATTACGTAGATGGCATTTTACTGATTGGCAACAATAAGAAAGTGTTATCAAACGTAAAGACATGGTTTTCCAAAAAGTTTCATATGAAAGACTTAGGAAAAGCGGGACATATCCTTGGGATCAAGATCATTCGAGATCGTAGAAAACGTTCATTAACGCTTTCTCAAGCTTCATACATAGATACAATTCTGACTCGTTTTAACATGCAAAACTCCAAGAAAGGTTTTCTACCTTTCAGACACGGAGTGCATCTATCTAAATAGCAGTTCCCAAAGACTGTTGAGGAGATAGAAGGCATAAAGACAGTTCCTTATGCTTCGGTAGTAGAAAGTCTCATGTATGTGTTGTTGTGTACAAGGCCTGATATTTGCTATAGTTGTTGGCATTGTAACCAAATATCAGAGTAACCCTGGGAAAGCTCATTGGGAGGCAGTAAAATGCATTCTCAAGTATTTACACAGAACAAGAGACCAAGTCTTGGTCTATCAGGCACCTGAGCTTGTGCCCCGTGGTTACACAGATTCAGATTTCCAAGGTGACAGTGACAAGAGCAAGTCTACCTCAGGGTATATGTTTACTTTGGGAGGTTGAGCAATAGTTTGGTGCAGTGACAAGAGCAAGTCTACCATGAGTTGCAGCATCAGAGGCAGCAAAAACCAGTATGGCTCAAGAACTTCCTAGTGGACTTAGATGTGATTCTTAGTTTGCCGAAGTCAATCACAGTATACTGTAACAACAATGGTGCAGTAGCAAACTCGAATGAACCACGAGCCCACAAAGTGAGCAAGCATATACAGCGCAAGTACCACCTAATAGGACATATGGTACAGAGGAAAAACGTGGTCATGGCGAAGATAGCATCGAAGATAACCTTGTAGATCCATTCACGAAGACATTGACTGCAAAAGTCATTGAGCGTCATGTGGAGGCATGGGGATCAGATACTTAGAAGAGCCATGATTAGTTTTGTAGACATTATTGTAGTTGTATGATTGATGTAGTTTTATACTTAAAGCGCAGCTTAAGTATTAGTGGGAGATTGTTGGGTTTGAATACTAAAGTTTTGCTTGTATTAAACTATTTCCCAGTTTTATATATCGATTAAATGTTTTAGTTAAATTGTTTATTGTCCATTTATATTATGTAATTAGATGATGAAGTGTCTGGTGTGACACAGTAAATCTCATCATTGGTTAAAAGACATAATATATAAATGAGGTTCGTAACCGAGACAATTTTGGACGCGCTGTTAGTTTAGGTTATTATGTAATTCAAAAATCGATTTCTCTAAACTAATTGAATGAGGTCACTTGAGGCCGGTGAACTTTAATCTACCAAAGAGTACTTTAATCTACCAAAGAGTGAGGTCACTTGAGGCCAATAGTCTCGGTATGTTGGGTACGCGTGTTTAGTTGCTTAGTGTGTTGTTGCTTGTCAAAAGGAAACTATGTACTGGTGTGTTCGGGGTGATGGTTCTCCCGATATAAGCTCATTATGTTTATTATACTAAACCCGGCCGGTGAACTTATGTCCGGTATGGTAAAAAGGTCGAGTGGTACTAGTCTCGGATTATAAGAAGTTAATTAATTTATCAGTAAATTAATAAATTAACGAGCACTATATCTTTGATGTGGGGATATTATAGAATAATTAATTTAGTTGTTCCGGAAGCAATTCTGGTGTAGGATTGTAGTGTCATAATTAAGCCATTAGTGGTACGATTAATTATGTAGTGGGTTATTTGATAAAGTAGAATTAGTTATTTAACTAATTATTCCTAAGGGTTAATTATGTAATTAACAAAGTGAAATTATTTAATTAATTAATTAAGTCTCAAAGTTCAATTAGAATTAGAAAATCCTAGATATTAGGAAATCTATTTGGATTTGGAAATCCTATTGGATTTGGATCCTAATTGGATCTGGAAACTAATTAATAATCCAAAACTCATTAGGAAGACCTTTCCTAAACCAACTTGAGGTCTCTCTTGTAACTCTATAAATAAACAAGAGATTAGAAATTCACAATACACAATTCATAAGTTTTTAAGACAAGAAAACTAGAGAGAGAAAATCATAGAGAGAGAATTTATTTCTTCCTCGAAGTCGGGTTTTGAAAGATTATCTGGCCGGGCCTAGCGAGAAACTCACTTTCGTGCTATGCATTCCAGAATCGGAATCTCTGGCCAGGCCTAGACGCTAGCACAATTACTATTCCAACCATTTTGAAATAACATTGCGCAGGATCTGGGTTTGCAATTATTCGATTTACCACGCAACAATATTTTTCCAATTAAAAGCGGAATCTTAGAAATGTACCTCTTGAAGCGTGAACTCAGGTGATCGCTTGTATGACTCACGACTTTAATTGCATGTTGTGTGGGAAACAATCTAGCAACCAATCGATCAGCAATCAACACAAAAAAAAACTGTTGGATTGACCAACGAAGAGCTGCCACCTTGCGCGTGTATTACAAGCGCCGCCGCCTTCCCCGGAATGTCACCCACACGCTGCCCGGAACAAGCTCACGCTGCCGACTCAAGGAGAGGTCTGGCCGCCTGAATTTGAAGGCCAATCCACCGAGCAACTTTTGGGAAAAAATTCGACTATGAGAGAGAATTCTCTTAGATTTCTCTCTCTAGAATTTTCTCTCTCTAGTTTCTTGAATTATGAAACTATTGAATTGTGTATCTTTAATAGCTAATCCCTTGTCTATATATAGAGTTACAAGAGAGACCCCAAGTTGGTTTTGGATTGGTCTTCCTAATGGGTTTAGGTAATTAATTAGTTTCCAAATTCAATTAGGTAACCAATCAGATAGGATAACCAAATCCTACTAGATTCCTAATCTATAGGATTTCCTAATTCTAATTAAAGCTTAAGCTTTAATTAATTAAATAATTCCACTTTGTTAATTACTCAATTAACCCTTAGGAATAATTAATCAATTAATTAATTCTACCTATTCAATTAACTCATTACAAAATTAATCGTACCACTAACGAATAAATTTTGGCACTACCATCCTACACCAAAATTGTTTCCGGAACAACTGAATTAATTTATATTCATAATCTCCTCACATCAAAGAAATAGTGCTCGTCAATATATTAATTTATTGATAAATTAATTAATTAACTTCTTTAATTTCGAGACTAGTACCACTCGACCTTTTTACTATATCAGACATAAGTCCACCAGCTGGGTTTAGTATAATAAACATACGAGCTCATCTCGGGAGCACCATCACCCCGGACGCACTGGTACATGGTTTCCTTTTGACAAACAGAAGCACACCAAGCAACTAAACATGTGCACCCTATATACCGAGACTATTGGCCATACTTGACCTCACCCATTGGCAGATCAAAGTATACTATGTCTAATCCTCATGCCCGCTCGAGTCTAGGGATTAAGAGATAGAATACAAAGAACGATTTGTCTATTAAATCAGTACAAGACAAATCATTCCTGATGGTCAAGTTCGATATGCCCCGGACATATCTACATGATTCAATTAGTTTAGGCAAACTAATTATTCGAATCACATAATAACCTAAACCGACAGTTTGTCCAAAGCTTTATCGGTTACGAACCTCAATTATATATTATGTCTTTTAACCAATGATGAGATCTACTGTGTCATACAAGACACCTCATCATCTACTTACATAATATAAATGGACATATCATGCACAACAAAATATAACCAAAACATAAATCGATATATTAACTGGGAAAATGTATAATACAAGCATAGCTTATGTATTCAACTCCAACAGGTTTTCCTCCTCATGCATGTGACTCAACTCCTGAGGTGCGGCAGCCAGATCTCCTCTAAAGAGATCGGCAGCACGTGGAGTAGCATCGAGTTGCGCGTGAGGGTCGTTAACGGCACGTGTGATGGCGTTTGTTTGTTTTCTGGAGAGGAATTTCAGTGAGAATATTGTGGTGATTTGCTGATCAATGGCTCGTTAGTTCATTGCCCACACAACGTACGGTTAAGCCTTGAGTCATACAAGAGAATCAGCTAAGTACACGCTTCAAGAGGTAATTCTTAAACTTCCAATTTTGTTAAGAATTTATTGTTGTGTGACAAATTGAATAAGTAGAAGCTAAGATCCTGCACAATGGTATTTCAAGCAAGGATTGGAATAGTAATTGCGCTAGAGATTAGGCCTGGTCAAGAATTTCAATTTTGGAATGCATATCACGAAAGTAAGTTTTTGACCGGGCCCAGGCAGATAATCTTTCAAGGATGACATATGTAAAAACATAAAGCAATTAACTGAAACATGTAACTTGATATATAAAATCGGGAAATAGTTTCCATACAAGCAAAGTTTTAGTATTCAAAACCAACTACAAGATTACTCTGAACTAGAGATTCCGGGTGAAAGAAATGCACCAACCTAGCTTTTGAAATTAACAAGACAAAAATTTTGAAAATTAAACTGAATTTTTGACACTGCCGAATCTGTGTATTGAAAAATTTGGTCAAAAGGCCGTTAAATAGATTACAAGAAGTACTCTTCCTTTTCTAAAAAGGTAACCATCATTCTCAGCGAAAGAAGGATTAATAGAGTAGTTTTGCAAGAAATAAAAGTCCTACTATAGAAGAAAAAACTCTATCTATCCTAGTTGAATTAGGATGAACTTACAAAACCTTTTAGAACTAAGAAAGTAAATAACAATCCTACTAGGAAGAGACTTTACTAGTCTCAGATGGGCTTAGGGAATGGATGGGTCTTATAGTTAAGCCTTTCACTCATTAACCAAATTTTCAACCTTTATTTTGGGGCTTCAGTTCACATCTATGTTGCATCTGTAAGTCCATTATCGAATAATCTCTTGACATTAATGGGCTTAGGCCTTGTGGATGGTAGATGGGCTTTGTCCTGTTGTTGTGCTTTTCGATCAGCAATCTTCAAGGCTTCTTCAATCCTTTCTTCTACTTATCATCATAGGTACAATGATATCTACTAATGGATCTCTCTTAAGGCTATCTTGATCCAAAGTAGGAGAATCCATGGACTCCTATGGGGAATTTCGTAACTAGACATGTCCTGAAATTTGAACATGCATATTGATGTCATGTGACATCTCTTCAGGCCCGTTTGATGGGTTTAACCCATGTATTGGCCAATGTGTCTTTTTAACATGATAAAATCTTTAATTTAGGCTCATTTTGGGTCTTTTTTGGGCTCTCTAAACCAAAGCTATGAAAATCCCTTATCAGTTTAAGGAGATGCTGCACAATTTTGAAGGAAGTAGAGGAAGAGCTCATGACGTTCACATCAAATATGGTGCTGGCGGTCGGGGAAAGATGAAATGGGGGGATAATGGGGTCTTGTTTTTGGGTTTGTTGTTGTGCTAAGGATATGATGTAAAATTGATGGGAGGAAAAAGATAGTGGCGGCATTCGGGGAAAGAGAAAATAAGGAAATAATCGGGTTTTGTTTTGGGTTTGTGGTTGTGCTGAGGATATGATGGAAGAAAAGAGTAGCGGTGAAAGGAGGGATGGGATATAAGAGATGAGTATCTGGTGGTGAGGGGATGGAAGTCGGACTAAAGAAATAAACGAAAGCTCCAACAATGTCATCGGAAAATTGTTTCTGATCCATATTCTACTCTCTTTAATTATGTCTTTAATTGTGTCTTGGAGATGTGTTTGATATTTGGGAATAAATGGTGAGATGATTTTGATTTTAGGAAAAAATGGTGAGATGAGTTTTCAGGATGTTTATCGGAGACCTCGCTGCGTCCGCTAGCTTCTGGGTTTGATCTAATCATATCAGTTTGGTGGGCTGACTGGTTGTTAATTAAAGTTCAATTATTGTTTGATTGTGAAAATTTTCTTCATGAATAGCTTTTTAACTGTAGGAATGTTGTATCATCATCTGGGAGGGAATGGCTTCATTTACGGGCTTGTCTGGACAACTTCTTCTCTGTACCATATTTGGTCATCTGCCTGAAGAATGCTCTCTTTAATTGTGTCTTGGAGTTGTGTTTGAGTTTTGGGAAGAAATAGTGAGATGAGTTTGATTTTAGGAAAAAATGGTGGAGGCGACCTAAGAGGAAAGAATGAGAAGTTTCCATTTGAGGGCACTGGCTGTGAAGGAGGAGGATGGATGGGCAGGGAAAGAGAAGGTGATGATTGAGGTGGTTGCGCAAGGAGCACCGAGGTGTGGTGATTGGAAAATGAGTGGTGACTGAGGTGGCTGCTTAAGGGAAAGAGGTTTGGTGATTGGAGAGGACAAACCAAGCAAGAAAAAATTATACCCATTTCAATTTAACAATCCATTGTTATTCTATACTACTATCATTCCCATACCGATTCCCATTACTAATCTCGAACCAATCAGCCCCTAAATTTGTCGACAACCAAACATTTAAAACTAAATTTGGCACCAAATTATACTATTGTACCATTCCTGCATTTCTTCCAAATTTTTATCGATATCCAAAATTGGAAAGGTTTTAGTGATGAAACCAATCGTTTCAGCCGAACTAACCAATATAGCATATATAATGAATATAATTTATTACTAGTATATAATAAATATATAATTTATTTCCCCACCCTAATTCTTTAAACCCCAAGCCGTCTCTTTTATTCTTTCATTGGTTCTCCATTTCTATCACCCAAAGCTTCTCTTCCTTTTTGATTTTACCACTCTTCCTCTACCCCTAGGGGTGGGCATTGGCCAGTTTGGTCAGTTTGATCATTGGAAGACAAATAAAAAAAATTCTTACGGTTTGAAAATTTTTCAATCCAAACTGACCAAATAAATGTGCCAATCCAAATCCATTAAACCACATTTTAATGGTTTAATTTGGTCAGTTTGACCGGTTTGTACATTAACGCATCCGCAAGTTCAAAATTCAAAACCAAAAATATATAAACTATACTAAAAATATAAGAACTGTACTTACTACACATCTGAAAATATTAAACATAATAAACAAGTAATTAAATGTCACAATGATGAAAGTTCACAAATCAAATAACATAAAAAGAAATTATCCCAACGTACCGCAAAAAAGTATACTATTCAAAAAAAAATTCACAATGATGATTAAAGATTATGTAAACAATGTTCTCGTCTTCTGAAATAATCTTCTCATCCTTCCACCAACACCAATATCCACTTTCAAATTAAAAACAAAAACACATAAACCATTATACATAGGTTTAAATCCATTTTTGGTCCCCCTCAATAGGGGCTATTCCAGTTTTGATCCCTCTTTTAGTTTGGTCAGCAATATTAGTCCCACTTAAATTTTTGTTTTTGGCAATTATGGTCCTATTTTACGAAAAAGTTTAGAATATAACAACAGATTAACTGATTTGATCGCTAGTCAAACCTACTTTTTTCTTAACCATGATTTGTACCATAGTTTGTTCAACCAATTTTATGATTTAGATCCTCATGAATGTTTAACCCGTTTAGGGTTTCGGCCATCATTTTGGATTGTGAGTCGATCTAATTGGGTTGAACATTCATGAGGAACCGAGTCATAAAATGGATTGAAAAAATCATGGTACAAATCATGGTGAAGAAAAAATTAGGTTTGACTAGCAATCAAATCACTTAATTTGTTATCTTATAAACTTTTTTGTAAAAATGACTATAATTGCCAAAAAAAAAATTTAAGTGAGATTAGTATTAGTGACCAAAACAAAAGAGTGACGAATATCGGAATAACCCCTATTAAGGGGGACCAATAATGGATTTAAGCCTGATACATAATACTATTATATAAAAATATGAGTTAAAAGGATTAACAACATAAAAGGAGAACATAAAATAGAATTACCTCTTACACATTTGAACATATACTATCACTGATATTATCTGTGCAAATGTTTATATAGTAGGCAAACTTTAAGATAGAAAAGAGGGTTATACTTTGTTACCACTAATAATAAAATGTATAAAATGAGCATTTTTTTTTTTTTTTTAGGCAAATGAGGCACTTATTCCTCCTCAAACATGGTATTAATAGGTTGGGTGTTTGGATGGAAATCCATCTTACAATTCTTCGATAATAATTTATCACAATACAATAAATAATGTTGGACAGAAATTCTGGGATTTATATCCACAGGAGCAAAAGACTCACAAGCAGCATTCCTCCAACAAACAACAGCAACACAGGGCAGCCAAAGAGCCACGTATAAAAGAGGAACAACTAAAAGAATCATCGAGTGGTGATGATCATAGTGGTAAACTTGGGAAGGTGGTGGTGCCGGGTAGCCTTCAATGAAATAGCCTTGGTAATCTTGAGCTGGTTGTGGGTGAGGATGCGGTGGTGATAAGGATAACCTTCATAAGGATGTGGTGGTGATGGTGGTGGAGGAGGAGGGTATCCGTCATAGGGTATTGGAGGCGGTGGAGCTGAAGGATATTCTGGTGAGGAAGGAGCATAGGCAGTCCCTGGAGGAGGATAGGATTGGTAGCTCATTGTTTGGCTCTCTCTCAGAGATGGATATTAGTCCGGTCAGACTCTATCGGAGGGAGTCTGGGCAATGACAAAAAATTCGATCAATCAAATACGGATGCCCACTTTGCTAGGCCAGGGAGAGAGAGGGGAGGAAATCAATATAGTGTTTTACATGTACCGTGCTTTGTCCCCAACTATGAAATGTGCATTTAACTATTATATAAAGAACATTAGATTTTACCTTTTTAATACTTTTCAAACTCTTTAATCTTTTGCAAAGAATCTCGTAGATCAATTGTCTCTTGTGTTATTTAATTTGAGAGATTAAATTATATATTTATTATATATTTAAGGCTTAAATGCAGTTTTGGTTCCTCATAATAGGGATAGTTCCACTTTTGGTCCCTCTTATGTTTTGAGTTCCAATATTAGTCCTCATCCTTTTTTTAGAAGATAACAAATTAACTTATTTGATCGCTAGTAAACCCTTTTTTTTTTCAAAATGATTTGTACCATACTATTTTCAATCCATTTTATGACTCGATTCCTCATGAATGTTCAACCTATTCAGATTGACTCACAATCCAAAATGACGGTCAAAACCCTAAATGGGTTGAACATTCATGAGGATTAGAATTATAAAATTGGTTAAAAACATCATGGTACAAATCATTTTGAAGAAAAAATTAGGTTTAACTAGTGATCAAATGAGTTAATCCATTATCTTCTAAACTTTTTCGTAAAAAGGACAAAATCTGTTAAAAAAAAGAAAATATGGGGACTAATATTTCCACTCAAAATATAAGTGGGAGGAGCAAAAGTAGAACTACCCCTATTATGGGGGACCAAAACTGCATTCAAGCCTATATTTAATATTTACAATAAATTATATACCTATTTATATGTAATAATATACCGACCTGTTCATCATAAATGACCGATTTCAACAATGAAAATATCGACCAAACCAATGCTACAGTTTGAAAATTTTTCTAACTACCGATCCTGAGGGATATTTTTAAACCAACCAAAAGGGTCAAACTTGGCCAATTTGACTGGTTTTAATGGTTTCAGTCTAACCATGCCCACTCATACCTCCATTACCGGCACCACCATCTCCACCTCCTCTTCCTTCTTTCCCCATGGTAGCTCTTCATCTGTTTCCCTTTTCACCTTTTCCTCCTATCCCCTTCACCTTGTAAATGAATGAACAATACCGCAAACTCCTAAATAAATAATCATTTCCATCTCCTGGCGCTGGGTTTGCTGCTGTCCGGTGCGTTTGATTCGGCCTGGGCTTCGTTGATCTCTTCTTGGTGATCCGAAGCTTGGGCTGTCTAGATCACGACTAGGCAGTTCGAATTCTAGTAGTCGGAGTGGTGTTTATATTTAAATGCAGCATCTTTTTGGGTAACAGTAACAGTATACTTGTGGGTTGAGTTTGTGATCAGTTTTTGGTTTCTTTGAGTCCAATTATAGAGAGATTTCCTTGTGGGCTTTATAAGTAGACTTCGATAGATTATTTCCCACGCAATATTCAAGTTTCTAAGAGTTATCTATTGGATTTCTTGTGGAATTCGCAATTAAAGATTGGATTTTTCTTATTGCGTTGGACTTCGCTTCAAAGGTATAACCTTTAATCATTCCGCTTCTAATTAAAGGTGAAATCTTTGTGCGTTAGATGTCATTTTAATAAATTAAATAAGTATAAGCCAAGATCCATTTTTGGGTAAATGAATTTGAGCCTGAGCTTGGTCGAAAGCTTCCGATTCTGGAATGCATTGCACGAAAGTGAGGTTTTTGATTTTGCCCAGGCTTGTTCTGTTTTCCTTCAAATTGGTATCGGAGCAAAGGTTTCGGTCTTATACTTGTTTGATTTATTACACGGCTTTGTTTTGGCATTATTATTTTTGTCGAAATGTTTAAACAGGTGGTTATTGGTTTCTCGGCTATTATGGTAGAAATTTATTTTTCATTCATAAACCCCGGGACATGTCCGGGCTCGTATTGTTTTTGAATAGAAATGTCTGTAATAGTAATAACCACCAGCTGGAAGCCGTGTAGGATTAGAAAAATCTTGTAGTAGGATTTGATCTAATCATGTCGTGTTTAAATTCCAAGAGAAACGCCTTTGTATATAGGAATTTATGTATTATGACGAAGACGTTATTTAGGATAACTTATATTCGTGGGTTTTGGTTTCTCGTAATTTTGGGTGATTCCTAATTACATAGTAAACCGAGAAAACCTGGGCAAATCGAGAGGAATCCAAATAACGAGTGGGAGCGACATGATAGGACGTGTCACCGAGGCGCCAAGGAATCAACGATAGAGAAGACCATAATAGTCGGAAAATATTATTTCTTTTAATTTCCCATATTTATGACTTTTCATTGATTGTGTAGTTTTTGTTTTATTTTACATGAACAAAAACAAAACCAAAATTGTTTTTAAAAGGTAACGAGCAATTAACTAAGGTAGATTATTCGCATATTAAAACTCCAACGGTTTATGGGTGCGAATATCCATAGTTAAGATATTGCATGTTAAAACGTAAAAATCCTCAAGCTTAAAAATCTAAGTGGGAAAGGGTTGGTAAATATCCCCATGGCCTCCATTACGGGTTCATTGGTGATGTGGTTAAACTTGCGTGTTGGCTTAGACTTTTCTCCCTATCGAATGAGTTTTCAACCACAGATATCACCGGAATGAATTTCTAAAGGGATGACTATAGTGAGTTTAATTGAAGAAAGTTGCGACACCCTCGCCATCCGAGGCGCATTAGTATCCTAAGTAACAAGAAGTCACGTAATGACATACACTTAGTGTACCGTTTTTAGTTTTCCTCCCATCGAGGTCACACTTTCTTCGTGTACGACTAAAATTATCTACTATTAATTTCATTGATCATAAGATTGTTGGTCAGATAATGAAATTAATGAACTTCGGTTCTTCTTGAACGAATGTGGGTTGGCGTAGATGTTCACCCATCGTGACCTGCGCAAATCCCAGTGTGAGAGATGTCGGTAGAAGATTATATTAGTTTTTTGAGGATTTTCAATATTTTTAAAAAAGTATACCGAAACTTGACTGTTTATTTTTCAGTTGTAGTTGATATGTTGTTCAACCAGCTAGTTGTCATTTTGAACCAGAACAAACTTACGGGTCCAAATTATATTGACTGGAAACCTGACCTGGATATTGTCCTTACCGCTGAGGGTTACAGGTACGTGCTCACTGAGGAGTGCCCCCCTAAGCCCAGCGATGATGCCACCCTTGAGCAGCGAGAGCCATATATGAGGTGGCAGAAGGCTGATGAGATGACCCGATGCTACATCTTGGCTTCTATGTCGAGGGTACTGCAGCTCCAGCATCAGTTGTTTACCTCAGCCTGCGATATGATGCTCAACCTCAGGGGGTTGTTTGGACATCAGGGTAGGGCAGCCAAGCAGTCAGCTATGAGGAAACTCATAAATGCTAGGATGGCTGAGGGTACTTCAGTGAGGGATCGCGTGCTAGACATGATAAGCTGCATCAATGAGATTGAGGTATTGGGAGGTGACATTGATGGGGAGACCCAGGTCGATATCATCCTTCAGAGCTTGCCTCCCAGTTTGGAGCAGTTTCGGTTGAACTACAATATGGGGAATCTCTCATATTCACTTCCCGAGCTCATGACAGTATTGGTGTCTGCTGAGGGCCTATTCACAGAGAAGAAACAAGCCTTGGCTACTGTTGGTCCCTCAGGTTCCTCCGCTGGGCCCAAAGCTATTAAGCAAAAGAGGAAAAGAGGCCAGAAGGCGGGAGCTGATCATGGACCTATGGTGGGCATTGCCAAGAAGAACAAGTCAAAAGGCAAATACTTCAGATGTGGAAAAGCGGGACATTAGAAGAAGGACTGCCCAAAGCCTCGAGGTATGTATAAATTTTCCCTAGTCACTGAGACGTGTTTAGAGGCGATTCCCACAGATACTTCGTGTGTGGATTCAGGAGCCACTGATCACGTTTGTAATTCTTTGCCGGGGTTCCAAGTGACCCGGCTGCTTAGAGAGGGAGAGTTACAGGTCTACCTTGGGGATACTACCAGAGTTTCTGTTGCTGTAGTGGGAGTAGTTTGTCTTTATTTTTCAGACTTTATTTTACATTTGAGAGATTGTCTTTATGTACCCAGTTTTCACAAGAACTTACTTTCAGTTTCTAAACTTGTTTTGGATGGTTATAAGTGTGATTTTTCTGATGGATCTGTTTTTATTAGAAAAGGCCAGAAACTTATATGTTCTGGTACATTGGTTGACAATTTATTTTTAATTAAGACATACTCCTCAGTAATGTAAAACACAGAAACTAGTAGCTCATCACCGAATCATAATAAGAGAAAAGAGTCTTCCCTTTTGAATCAGACTTATCTTTGGCACCTGAGACTCGGTCACATAAACCTTAGTAGGATTAAAAGTTAGTCAATAGTGGGTCTTTGGACTTACTGGATATTGACAGCTATTCGACCTGTGAGTCCCGCTTGGAGGGTAAAATGACCAAGAGGCCTTTTAAGGCAAAGGGGTATAGGGCCAAGGAGGTTTTAGAGTTGATTCATTCTGGCGTGTGTGGGCCTATGTCAGTTCAGGCTAGAGGTGGTTATGAGTATTTTGTGACTTTCACGGATG
This sequence comes from Knoxia roxburghii, assembly GCA_030378225.1. Classification (NCBI taxonomy): domain Eukaryota; kingdom Viridiplantae; phylum Streptophyta; class Magnoliopsida; order Gentianales; family Rubiaceae; genus Knoxia; species Knoxia roxburghii. The sequence goes on from CM059424.1 coordinate 23,021,044, forward strand.
ATTACTCTATATATGGATACATATACCTGATGCGCCACAAGTCTGAATGCTTTGGAAAGTTCAGAGAGTTCAAGGCTGATGTGGAGAACCATCTGGGTAAGAGTATCAAGGCCTTGTGATCTGATCGCGGTGGCGAATACCTCTCTAGTGAATTTAGGTCCTATTTTTCGGAGGAGGGTATTCAGACCCAGTTGTCTGCACCAGGCACACCCCAACAGAATGGTGTAGCAGAGAGAAGGAACAAGACTCTTATGGATATGGTTAGATCGATGATAAGCTACAGTGAGTTGCCTATCTCATTTTAGGGTTATGCCTTGGACACAACATGTTTTATCCTCAATCTTGTGCCATCTAAGTCTGTGCCTTCGACCCCAGCAGAGTTGTGAAATGGGCGAAAGCCTAGTCTGAGACATCTCAGAATGTGGGGTTGTCCAGCACATGTGCTCGAGGTAGATGCAGGCAAGTTAGAGTCAAGAACCAAGGCTATGCTGTTTATAGGCTACCCCAAAGGAACGAGAGGTGGTCTATTTTATAGTCCTCAGGATCAGAAGGTGGTGATCAGCACCAATGCTAGATTTATTGAGGAGGACTATATTTTATATCACAAGTCAGCAGCAAGGTAGTATTGGAAGAGCTTAGAAGTCAGTCCATTGTTCCAGATGCACAAGTACAGGAAGACGCACCACAAGATACTGCACACACTATCAGAGATGATGCTATTGCACAGGCTGCGCCTCATCATAGTGAGAGGGTTGTCAGACAGCCCGAGAAGTACATGGGCTTGGGTGAGTCTTCGGACTTTATCCCCGGTGCTCATGAACCAAACCCAGCTAGCTATAATGAGGCACTCCAGGATAAAGTTGCAGATTTTTGGCAGAGAGCGATGATTGCTGAGATGGGTTCTATGGACTCAAATCAAGTCTGGGAGCTGGTAGACCTTCCTGATGGGTTTAGGCCTATTGGGTGCAAATGGGTGTACAAGCGAAAGAGAGGATCTGACGGGAGGGTTGAGACCTTCAAGGCTAGGCTTATGGCGAAGGGGTATACTAAGAAAAAGGGTATCGATTATGAGGAGACCTTTTCCCCGGTAGCCATGCTTAAGTCGATCCGGATTCTCTTGGCCATAGCTGCTCATATGGACTATGAGATTTGGCAGATGGACATCAATACAGCTTTTCATAATGGAAGTCTTGAGGAGACCATCTTTATGCAACAACTAGAGGGCTTCATTGTTAAGGGCCAAGAGCACAAGGTATGCAGGCTTAGGAGGTCTATTTATGGACTTAAGCAAGCATCCAGATCTTGGAACATCCGTTTTGACGAGGTTATCCAGTCCTATGGATTCACTCAGTGTCCGGATGAGCAGTGTGTTTATCGCAGGCGTGATGGTGATACGGTGGCGTTTCTCGTACTTTACGTAGATGACATCCTTCTGATTGGCAACAGTAAGAAGGTGTTGTCAAACGTAAAGGCATGGTTGTCCAGGCAATCTGATATGAAGGATTTGGGAGAGGCTGGACATATCCTTGGGATTAATAAGATTATTTGAGATCGTAGAAGACGTTCTCTGACTCTCTCTCAGGCATCCTACATAGACACGATTCTGGCCCGTTTTAACATGCAGAACTCCAAGAAGGGTTCACTACCTTTCAAGCATGGGGTGCATTTGTCTAAGGAGCAGTGTCCTAAGACTGCTGATGAGATAGATGCCATGAAGGCGGTACCCTATGCTTCTGCAGTGGGTAGCCTCATGTATGCTATGTTGTGTACGAGGCCTGATATTTGCTTCGTCATTGGTATGGTTAGCAGATATCAGAGTAACCCTGGGAAGGCTCACTGGGAGGCAGTAAAATGCATTCTCAAGTACTTGTGCATGACGAGAGATTATGTCCTAGTTTATAGAGCGCAGGAGCTTGTACCATTGGGTTACATAGATTCGGACTTTCAAGGTGATTTGGACAAGAGTAAGTCTACCTCTGGGTTTGTGTTTACTCTAGGATGTGGAACCATAGTATGGCGGAGTGTCAAGCAGAAATGCGTGGCGGACTCCACCATGGAGGCTGAGTATGTTGTCACTTCAGAGGCAGCGAAAGAGGCTGTATGGCTCCGGAGCTTCCTGATGGACTTAGATGTGGTTCCTAAGTTGCCTAGGTCTATCACGGTCTACTGTGATAATAATGGTGCAGTTGCTAACTCAAGGGAACCACGAGCCCATAAGGCAAGTAAACACATAGAGCGCAAGTACCACCTGATACGAGAGATCGTAAAGAGGGGAGACGTGATCGTGGCCAAGATAGCATCAGATGACAACCTTGCAGATCCTTTCACCAAGTCATTGACCCCAATGGTCTTTGAGAGACATGTGGAGGGCATGGAAGTCAGATTCTTTAGGGAGCCATGTGAGTGAGCTTAAAGGCGTTATGGAGATTTCACTATGACAGCAGTGTAATAACGGGTTGGACAGTTTTTGTACTTCTTAGCATAGCTTTGAGTATTAGTGGGAGATTGTTAGTTTTGAATACAGAAAAGCTATGGCTTGTATCAAAAACTAATATCCACAAATGACATATCATTTTTGTTTCGGTACTAAATTGTTCCATTATATCATAGAACTAGATAACGGAGTGTGGAAAGACACAGTAGATACTGTTATTGGTTAAAGTATTGATATATAAAAAGTATGCTCGTAACCGAGATAGTCTGAACATACTATCGGTATAGGTTATCGTGTGGTTTGGAAATTAGTTTATCTAAACTAGTTTAAATCACACGAATATGCCCGGGGCATATTGAGTACGACCAGTTTGGATATAATTGACTTATACTGATCGGCGTAGTCAATTCGTTCCTAGTGTTCAGTCTCTCAATCCCGAGATTGGGACGGGCGTGAGAGTTGGATATCGTATGCTTTGATTTGCCAAAGAGTGCGGTCAATTGAGGCTATACCTCGGTAGGTTAGGTATGCGGTGTTTAGCTTCTTACATGCCGTTGCTAGTCCGAGGAATCCACGTACCGGTTCACCGGGTTGATGGTGCTCCCGAGATGATCTCGTAAGGTCTATTATACTAAATCCGGCCGGTGGACTTTATGTCCGGTATAATAAAAGGACGAGTAGTACTAATCTCGGATACCAAGAAGTTGGTGAATTAGTTTGTCAGTAAATTGATAAACCGACGAGCGCTAGATCTTTAATGTGGGGAGGTAGAAGAAAATATAATGGCGTGATGTAAAGTCATTTTCGAGAGGTAGTTCCATAATTAGTCCGATAGTGGTACGACAATTATGCGTTTAACTAATCGACAAGGTGAATTAATTAATCCTAAAGGTTTAATTAATATTTAATACAAAGTGAATTAAGAAATTAATTCTATTTGAATTAATTAATTCTAAGGGTTTGATTAAATTAAATTAACGAAGTGGGTTAAGAAATTAATTCGAATGGGTCGATTGGAGTTGATTAGTCGGGAAAGACTAAGCGGTCAACGAAAGTCAAATTAAAAGGCCCAACTCAAGAGCACATTAGGTCTCCAATTGAGCTCCTTATAAATAGAAAACTTGGGGTCAAAGAAACATAAGGAAGTCTTGCAAGACAATTTGTTCTTGTTTTCTTGAGTGAGAAGGTTCTAGAGAGAGAATTTTTTCTTCAAAAGTTCTTTCTCAAAAACGAATTAGATTTCTCACTTGCTCAAGATTGGATTCGAACCAAAGATCACAGCTTTTTACTTGGGTTTTATTCTGCCCAGTTTTTTCGTTCACTTGCCTGAATATTGCTGCGGATTCTGCCCGATTTTTCCCTTTCTCTCGCAAGAAACTGCTGCGGGTTTTCTCAAAAATCCTAGCGCTGGGTTTGCTGCTGTCCGGTGCGTTTGATTCGACCTGGGCTTCGTTGATGTCTTCTTGGTGATCCGAAGCTTGGGCTGTCTAGATCACGACTGGACAGTTCGAATTCCAGCAGTCGGAGTGGTGTTTATATTTAAAGGCAGCAGCTTTTTGGGCAGCAGTAACAGTATACTTGTGGGTTAAGTTTGTGATCAGTTTTTGGTTTCTTGGAGTCCAATTTTAGAGAGATTTCCTTGTGGGCTTTATAAGTAGACTTCGATAGATTATTTCCCACGCAATATTCGAAGTTTCTAAGAGTTATCTATTGGATTTCTTGTGGAATTCGCAATTAAAGATTGGATTTTTCTTATTGCGTTAGACTTCGCTTCAAAGGTATAACCTTTAATCCTTCCGCTTTTAATTAAAGGTGAAATCTTTGTGCGTTAGATGTCGTTTTAATAAATTAAATAAGTATAAGCCAAGATCCGTTCGTGGGTAAATGAATTTGAGCCTATGCTTGGTCGAAAGCTTCCGATTCTGGAATGCATTGCACGAAAGTGAGGTTTTCGATTTAGCCCCAGCTTGTTTTGTTTTCCTTCAATTTATATGTAATAATATACCTACCTGTTCATCCTAAATGACCGATTTCAACAATGAAAGCGTCGACCAAACCAATGCTACAGTTTGAAAATTTTTCTAACTACCGATCCTGAGAGATATTTTTAAACCAACCAAAAGGGTCAAACTTGGCCAATTTGACTGGTTTTAATGATTTTGGTCAAACCATGCTCACTCATACCCCCCATTACCGGCACCACCATCTCCACCTCATCTTCCTTCTTACCCCTTGGTAGCTCTCTCATCTATTTCCCTTTTCACCTTTTCCTCCTATCCCCTTCACCTTGTAAATGAATGAACAACACCGCAAACTCCTAAATCAATAATCATTTTCATCTCCTTACGACCAACAACAGCTATTCCCCACCCACTCTATCCTTTCCTTAGCTGACGTCACCGCTAGATTGTTCATTATCTCCGCTAGTCTATCCCCATGCCCGACTAAAGTAATTCTCAATTGGTTTTAATTGAAAACTGATACTATACATAACATTTCAATAAATCAACATTTCATAGCTTTCTTCGATCATTACTTCTCGATTTCATCTCAATGTTTCTTGAGTTTTTTTTTTTTTTTTTTGGTAATTTTTGAGTGTAGATTCTTAAATATCGTCATTTTTTATGGACAAATTGCAATTTTGGTCCCTTATAATAGGCCTTGTGCCACTTTGGTCCTAATTAATTTTATCGGGACACTTTTAGTCCCCTAACTTTTTTTATTAGTATTTTTAATCATTTTTTAAAAAAATACCATTTGACTAACGGTTGACTTACTCTCAAAACCCTTTGCCTACCGGTTTGACCACCCCCAATTAAATTTATGGGGACACTTTTAGTCCCTAACTTTTTTTATTAGCATTTTCTGTCCTTTTTGATAAATATACCCTTTGACTAATGATTGACTAACCCTCAAAATCTTTTGACTAAGGTTTTACCACCCCCACCATCGTTGCTATCGCCGACACCTCTACCGTCGCCACTGCTTTGCCACCACCACCACCACTACTACCCCGCCCCCGGCACCACCACTATCACATTGCTGCCCTGCCACGGTCACCGCCACCGCCCCTCCGACACCACAACCACGACCACTGTTAGACTCCCTCAATCGCCAACCATCACCACTATCTCTCTCTGCTAGCCACCGCCGTTTGTACACACATTTTTATCGGCTATAGAGTTGAGTGGATTTTTATATGTCTTAAATCAGGAACCACATTGTCCACCAAAATAATACTTATTTACCTCTAATTCTCCACTTAAGGACCGAAAATCCTATCACCGTATAGTGTTTGAGGGGTCGATCCCACTGGGAGCACATTGCATTTATGATTGTGTTTAGATTTAGGTGTTTATTCTCCTTGCTAAAGAAGTTAATAAAAGAAAATCTTTTTGTGTTTTTCTATTTTATAAACTAACCTAACTACTACCCAAGGGATAGTAGGCAAGGAGAAAAGTGAAGGGAGAATTTTGTCAAGGCAAAAACATGGTAAATGTTGGGACACATGGGGTCGAGGAGGACTCCTAATCCCTTGCTCAAGTTGTCAGGGCACCAAACTAAGATCCAAAACTTCCTTCCTCTTAACATAACTAGAGATTCCCGGGTAAGGGAGAAACCTGAGCCAAACCCCTAGAAATGTGGCCATGGTGTCTTGGTGAACTCCTCGCACATGATTCCTATAAATTTGAAGCAAGTCCCCTTCTAATTGACTATATTATGTCTCATATGTTCTCATGATCCTTTGTAAGATTCAAGACATTCAGTTCACCCACAAGCTTCAACGGGTGTTATTCCTAACACCACGTCACGAGCTATGGTCATCAAGCAAGAACTACGAGAGTTGTCAACCCACTAACTTGGACACCTTTTATGTGCTATGCCTTGCACTCTGCCCGGAGCTATGGTCATTGAAAACTCAAGAAACCTTATCCTCCCATAGTAAACATAGCTTCACCAACATAAATCAACTACAACACATGTAGATTAACAACCCACAATGCAAAACATCAAGAAATCAACACAAGAACATTCATAGATATCAAATAGGCAACATCCAAAGCCAAATACATAATGTTTAAGCATAAATGGCATGAAAGCATTAAATCAAAGCACTAAATGAAGAACCCATAAACATTCTCATATAAACAACTACCAATTTGTACACAATGGGTGTTACAATGTGGAACTACAACTAAAACAAGAAAAGGAAAGTAAAAAAAAGGAAAAGAAAGTAAAATATAACTAGGGACAAACCCTAGGATCCATGGAGTCTAGCCCACCAAAGATGAATTCTAACCTGGGCAAAAATAGGTATTTAAAGGGTCTGAGTTCGTGAGGGTAATTGGAGAAACAGAGAAAAGTTTTAGGGATAAAATTGGAATTTTGCCCCAAAGCAGACGGTGTTGGTTCCTTTAGGCCGCGACGAGGCCGCGATCCCTTTGTTTCTGGTCGCTGTCTCCTCGCGGTCACTCATGTCAGCCAAAATCAGCGATTTCGCTCTAGCTCTAGACTTCAAAGGAAACTCACTCAATGCTACAATAGCTGGACTTGCTAGAGATCAATATGGACGTTGGCTATGGACTTCCTTGCCGACAATGGCGACTAGCCTCTATTGTTAGCAGATCTATGGATTAATTTTTGCCTGGAAGGAAGGTTAAAAAAAAAAAAAAAAATGGTGCTGGAGCGGGACAATAAGACGTAGTAAATATGCTAAATAATATGTTTGAATGCAAAACTCCACACTATATCATAACTCATATCAAAATTTTTTTGACAAGGAATTGATTGATATCCATTCGTCATATTTATAGAGAAAGGAACAATTGTGCAGATAAACTAGTTAAGCTAACTTTATATTTTTTATATAGGTGTAAGCATCCTGAAATAATCACTCTCTTTTGTCCTCTAAAAGCTATAAAAAGAATCAACAACTAGTGAAAGATTTCCAAAATAGTTTTCAGCCAAATTAAGCTCCAACGGAAGGAGGGGAAAAAAGCATGTCTCCCTTCCATGACCCTAGCTAGTTAAAGGCATGGTACCATGACTCATAATGGATGATTTAGGGCATTCATGAAAAATCTACAGCACCGTATATATATAGCTTTTGGGACACGCCTAAAGACAGCTTGAACAATTCCAATGGAATTTAATGAGCGAATTGCCGTTGGGTAGATTCCACGCATCAACCCGCAATTCTTGTACTATGATTCTAGAAGATCATATTCTCTTATAATTTTATCATAATAAACACTTCCACCATCTCCAACCAACCCCCAAAATAGGGGTGGGTGTTGGACCATTTTGGTGGTTTTGGGGCTCCAACCCACTGAATGGCGACTTTAAATTTTTGAAAGACTAAATTTTTAGACGGTCACGGTCTACAATCGGTTCGAAATATTGTCAACTTTAAAAAAAAATTATCCAATATAGATTTTTTTTAAACCATAACTAAATATTCAAATTAATTCATTAAAATATTTAGTTTAGAAATGCACAAATCAATTAAAAAAATTACAATATTCAAACTCTAAAAAAAATAATATTTAAACTCTAAAAAATGAAAATAAAAGTTTACTTTATATTGCGATTAAATCGGAATGAAAGAAAAAAATATTAATTAACGCTACTGGATGATGCGTGGTGTGGTAGGATGAACGGTGGACTGGAGTGTGGGGAGTTGGGGGAGGGGATTTTTATTTTTTTATTTTATATTTAAATTGATCTTACCTTACCTAAATTTGTTAGAAGTTGGAAATAAATTTTGGGATGTTGGAATGTTGAATTTGGATTTGAAACCGAAGGAGGAAGTAGAATTCAAGTTTGGTCTTCAACTCATCCAAGCTAAGGTAGGGATTTTAATTAAGTTTTTAGGTGCTAAATTATGTTGGAATGGAAGAGGAGTGAATTTGGATTGATTGTTCTTGGGTTGTAACAGATTCGGGCAGCCGTGTTGAAGTCCAAAGGGCCCAAAGCCTACTATAATATTCTTTTAAACCCAACAGCGTCGTTTTGGCTGTTGGATTTTAAAAAAAATATTATACAAGAGAAAATTTCGGTCGTTTCAGGGACGAGCGTCCTCTTCGTCTTGCTATAGGTCTGCCCTTAAACCCACCTCCAAATCAACCCCTCATTTTGAGGGGCTGTACAGGGGGTCAGTGTATATCACCCCCAAAATGGGGTCGATATAAAATAATATAATATTATTTTTATAATTTTAAAAATTTTTAATTTATAATTTTTAATTAAATACAAAGATGGAAAGGTTTGAGGAGGTGTTAAGGGTTGAAACTTATAACCGTAAGGTCGGGTATTCTAACCTCACGGTTGTAGGTGAAAATAATAATAATAATAATAATATATTTAATAAATATTTATGTAATTTTTAAAGTTTATTTATTTAATTATTAATTAATTAATATAATTATTATAAAATGTAACATAAAAATTTTAAAAATGACAAGGGAGAAATAAATATTTCGAAATAAAAATGTAATAGTCGAAATAATGTTGAATGATTTTGTAAATTTATTATAAGAAAATAATAAAAAAAAGGCAAAACATTCATAATAGGGGGTATATGTTGAAATTGCAAATATTTTAGCAATCCTCTTAAAACCATTTTAGAGGGTGAAATCCCCCAATTTTAGATGGTATGGATTGAAGATAGTCTTAGGAAAAAAAAAAAAAATACACATTATTCCCTGTACGTGAAACATACGCGCATTTCCCTGGACAATTTCCTTCTTCACTCTCCTCGTCCCCCTTTCTTTGATGGATTTGATCAAGTTTTTCTACAGTTTCAAACTCCAATTAACCCCAATTCTTCTTTTTGTTTTTTAGTCAACGTTGTTTTTTACTTGATATAATTACATGTTTACTTGGTGTAAAGTTTTAGATATAAAAAAGTTTTAATGAAATTTTTCTGACTTTCATATAAATACATGTTGTTATGAATATAAAAGTCAGTTATTTTTTAAGTCACATGTTTAAAAAAATTATAAATGACAATCATTTAAATATAACTATTTTTTATTGACAATAAAAATTTATTGTTGAGAGAATATCATTATTTGGGGCTCTCATATGACCCATACAGCAGTGAGATATTTAGTAAAGATTTGGCTTCAGCGCCCCTCGTTTCAGCCTTATTAATCTCCTATATGGTCTGATATAATTTATTTTTCTGTGCATCACAAACTTTATGCTCCCCATGAGTTTGAAGCTGCATTAGGAAAAAATAAACACTAGTAATTAATAAGAGGAGTAAGCAAACAGATTAAGGTTATAATTATTATAGTACAATTTCATAGGATATGCCTACCTTTCTTGACTTCACAATTATAATGGTTAGCCCAAGGAATTTAATCAACCAATGGAACATGTCCAAATTTGTTAACTTAATCGACCTGTACAGTTGCGTTAGGCATCAAACTATGACTTTAGGATTTCGGCTCCATTTGCGACTGACGCCAGGAGTTCCACTAATATATAATAATAAATCTTAATTAATTTTCCATGTTATTATAATTTTTAAAATTGAACTTAAATCATGTTTCTTTTGTCTGAAAATAAAGAAGAATGTTTGTTTACTAAATTAGAGAAGAGTTTTTTTTTTTAGGACGATGGAAGCCGACAGTATAAACTTGGGTGGATATGAAATCAGAACTAACCTTGTCGAGAAAGTGCCCAATTGTTGTCAGCTCCAATATGCCAAGCAAAGTAACCAAGTATTCCATTTTGTTTGGCCCACGAAACCTTAGTCGACACAGTTTGAACATCATCATATCCTATCCATGTGGTTCCAGAATACACATAGTTGCAAACCCTGGTGGAATTATACGCTACCGTTGGATTCCCATTTTGACTGATGAAGTTCCTGATCCCTCTGTACTGCATCGCACCAGTCCCACCGTTCGCCGGAGCCAGGACGCCGTGGTTATTGCTGTTTATCAAACGCCAGGCGTACCCATAAAATGGAATCCCGAGTGCTAATTTCTTAGCCCCGATTCCTGCATTTCTCCAATCCTGGATTCCAGAACTTCCACTAGCCCCACCTGATGGATCGTATAAGCAAGCGTGACAGTTTGTGAAATCCTTGAACCAGCTCGGATCGTAGAAATCATAAGCCATGGCGTTTATCCAATCCAGGCTACTGGAAATTGATGCGTAAGGGTAGCTTAACGAGCCATCAACTTTTGATGCATATGAAACAGCAGCTGTTAGGAGCAGCGCGGTCTTGCCAGATGTCCTGGCCTCGGCTGAGACCGCGGATCGCCATTCGACGAGGAGGGATCCCAAATTTGTCATGTCAGAAGATGATGCAGGGTACTCCCAGTCCAAGTCCAAACCATGGAAGCCATTGTTCCTGGCTAATGTTATGGAAGAATCAATGAATGACTTTCGGGAACTAGGCTGCCGGGCCATTGCAGCAAAATCTGCATCATTGGAATTTCCACCGCCGATGGATAGAAGGGTTCTAACTGAAGGGTTTTTGAGCTGGACTGTGCTGGTGAACTGGGAAAAGAAACCGCTGTTGGCGGAGGAGATGGTAACTCTGTTGGTTGAGGAATCAAGATCGGCAAATGCACAAAATAGATGAGTGAAAAGAGTGGAATCAATATCCTGGATTGTAACTCCACTGTCAGGGAACCAGTACCCTCCTTTGACCGCATTTTGGGCAGTACAGGAGTGAATCTGGAGAACAATAACAACTGATGAAACGAATAACAAGAGTTTAGTTATGGAAGCCATTTTTTGTTGGTCGATTGTTTTACTTGAATTTCAATGAACAATATATATATACATATATATATATATATATTTTGTAATTGGGACTACCAACATACTAGTAGCTAGCCTGACTATAATGCCTTATGCAATAAATTCAAAAGTTGAAAATTATAAATCCTTTTAGTAACAGTATTCCTTACCAAGCGTCTCAAAATATTTGTTTGTTTTGGAAATTTGGAATTTAGGTCAACATTGCCAATTTACTTAGTACAATCGTGTAAGATGCTCCCTAATAGACCAAGAAATTAATCACTCAAGTAATTAAATGAAAAACTAAATGTCCACTGCCCACCTAAATTGCTACCATGTTCTTTGATAATCGAAGCCGATATTGATTTAATTTTTATTATATTTTGATATTTTTGACTTTCGTTAAGGAAAGTATGGTAATTATCGAAAATTTTAAAAATAATTAATAATTTCACCGAATCATAAAAGAGATAAAAGTAATTCAACCTAAATTTTATAAAAATTGAGTTTGGATAGAAGTTATTGTTATTTGTTTAAATTAATTGAATCAATGGATTTAGTTCGAATTTGACAATAATAAGGGTGTAGGAAGTCCGAATGTGAAGTAAGCATGTTTGAACTTGTGTCGTGTAGTAGACTGAGTCAAGATTTGACGGGGTCAATTTACTCCCTCGTGAAGCTGCAAAGTTTGAATATCGTAGCATTTGATCTATCAATTTACTCTCAAGGTAGTAATATTTACTTACCATATCAAAACATTACAAAAACTTCATATTCTTTCTATTCAATTACGTGTTTTAAACTTTTTTTATATATTGAAAAAGTCAATTAATATATTTAATTTTTACTTATAATTCAATTTTTATCCTTCGTTAAATATATTAAAAGGTTGCTTCAAAATATATATATATATTAAAAGGATCCTAATTACATTAGGAATGAAAATAAAACAAAAATAAATTTTAAAAAATGATTAATATTATATTAAATTAAAAATATAAAATAATATATAAAAATGAACAAAACTTAAAATTTGACATTATTCAGGACATCTAGAGCGGATATTACTATATGTAACACAAAACTACTATTTGTAGTAAAAAAAATTAGTAAAATTCAAAAAATACCCTTCATGTAAAAAAGTTAAAAAACCTTCAAAACTTTGAAAATGGATGTGGGAATTTTTGGTAGATAAATAGGGAAAATTGTGTGCAATGCGCACTCGAACAGGGGAGAATCGCCCCACTAATTCAATTGTGTGCGATTTTTACATGTCCAATTGAATTAGTGGGGCATTTTTACATATTCTACTCGCTTAGTAGGTGCAATTTTTCCTATATGTTTTGCTATTTTGGTACAATTTTTACATAAATGTCTTACGTAATAGGTGCGATTTTTCAATAAATTTGATAATTTCCAGTTTCAATGTGCATTTTAAGAATTTAACCCATTTTTTTGTGTTACAAATATTAATTTTGTGCTACAAACAATTTTTTAGATATAGAGTACATTTATAAACGTATTATTACTTAATTAAGATTGAGATTTGACACGCATGGATTGAAATCAAGTCTGAAATCAATTAGGAAACACATTATCTTCATCTCATAATATGCTATGATTTTAGTTTGTTTATCGAAATCTACTCTATAAATACAACATTATAATTTTTTTATCTATCATTAGTGTATAATATTCGTCAAATTGTTATGAAAGAACTTTTTTTTTTCTGTAATAACTTGACATTAGTAATTTAATCAAAACAATTTTATCAAATATTATAATTTTTCAAATATTGATAACCACACAAATAAATAAATGATGCCGTATAAGTTTAGAATACTTGCACGTAAACAAAATTGTATTTGAGTAAGAGGTAAAATAAATAAATAAATTTGCTCGAAAAACATATATATAATTTGAGTTGACGTATCATTCGTGACTCTTCATAACTTGATCTAATAGTCTAAATGAGCTGCCATGGGTGAAAGCACTTTCAAAACGTTATCTCCTTTATGAAAATGTGAATTGATATTGACAAAAGTTAGCAGGGATCCAGAAGCATATGACTCAAAGTCGTAACATTATTGGAGTGTCCAGAATACAAGATGTAACATTTCTTTCCGTCCCGTAAATTGATCCAATAACTCTTAAATTTTGTCATAAAAACTCATTTATATAGTTCATTTTTGCTAACTAAAATAATTAATCAAAATTATTAGAAATTTATAAAACTAAATTTATATATATACAAGTTATTCAATTCATACACTAACCATGTAGATCATATTTCATACATGAAATTATAAACTATTTTATTCGTCTCAAAATTCTCCTACCTAGTTTAGAAGAATAACGATTGTATCTATTATATTTTTTAATATAATAAATAAAATTATTATTTTGAAATAAAAAATTAATAATTCTAAACTGTAATAATTTATGTGATATATCAGTATTAATTTAGTTGTTATAATTTTCTCTCCAAAAATATCCTATTTCAAACTAGACACAGCAGCAATGATTTAGTTCACGGATTGTCCACTCAAAATTCGTGATGAGAGTGAACCAAAAATGACACTTAATTAAATGGTTCTTGTCTTAATACATAAACAGTCAGATTATAGTGGTTCCGGTTTATTTATAATTCTTGTTTGTTAACGGTTTCGATTCATAATATTTGTACGATTCAAACTTTTTTTTTTTTTTTTTTTAAAAGTTATATGAGAAATTTATTTTAAGGGGTTGCTTGGATAGGAGGAATGAAATTCAAAGTATGGGTATCAAACCCATTGAACTTGCTTGGTTACTTTTTTTTTTTTTTTTTTTTTTTTTTTGGTTTCAAAATAGTAGTCCATTCCTACCTATCCATCAATGGCCCATTCCCGTGTAAATTGGAGGATTTAGAAAACTTGCAATGCATTTAAAACCACCTTCTTCATTTTCCATTTCCTAACCCACCATCCATCCACACAAACAACTAGCCCACCGTTTCATCTAACGCTCATGTCTTCAATCGGTATTTTTTATGTTCAAAATTTTCTCCCTCCTTCATCTCTCTCGTCTCGCTCCTTCATCGTACTTCCTTCATTTCCCTTCAAAAACCTCCAAAACAGCAGGGTCTCAATTGGGTGTCCTTAGATCCATATACATATCTCATCATAGGCAATAAGGAAGAGGCTTAATTTTATGTAATTTGGTTTTTCTAGAAATTCTTCAACAATGGAGTTTGTTGAAGGTGAAATGAGTTTTGGGTATGGGTGAAAGTATAAATTTAGGTTAGATGAAATTAAGAATGTGTTTGTTAATTTTTTTCTTTTCTAAAAACTCGATTCAACAATGGAGAAATATGAAAGGGTTTGGTTTGGGATTGTGGCGGTGTGTTTGTGTTTGGGTTTGAGGTTTTGGCGGTGGTGGCGGCCGGTTGGTTGGGTTTTGTGGTGGCGGAGGATGAGATGATGGTGGTTGGGATTCTGTAGTGGTGGACACGGTGGTGTTGGAAAAACAGAGGTTAGAAAAACAGAGAGGTCATTCCCAATCACAATCAAACCAATCAACAACAATCTAATTCAATAAATCCATTGACATTCCGAATTGCTATCATTCTCTTACCGATTACTGACCAGGAAGCAAGCAAGCCCTAAAATTATGCATTCAAAAGACTAAATAAATACATTGGTATAGTAAATTTAATGTTTCGTAATAGTGAAGGCTTATTTATGCCCATATTTTGTTATTTTGCGTCATTTTTATACTCAAATTATCCATGATAAATTATGAAATACTAACTATAATATTTAAATATAAAATATTATAATATATTAAATTACATAACTATCCTTAATCAATTTACTAAAAATATAAAAAAATTAATTTATATTTCCGCTCATCTATGCTTCTTTAATCATAATTTTTTATAAATTTTTGGTAGATTAAGAAGGGACTTATAAAATTTTTGGTAAATTGATTAAGAGTAGTTAGGTAATGACGTGACTCCAAATATATCTTTTTATGACCCAAAAATCATGCACATTTAGCTTATTTTTAGTTAATTTTTAATGATTATGATATTTTTTATGAGTTTTCAATGCACTTATAGTTGGGTTTGTATGATCTTGTAGTAAAAAGCTATGTTGGAGATTTTGGAAGAAACCTAAAGACTTTTACTAGAAAAAGGAAGAACACATGAAGAAATGGAGTTGAAATGAAAAAATTTGGAAAATAGCAAAAAGAGCTGAATAGACCAAGACCGACGACATACAGGCGTTGGCGCCTATACGCTGCCGACCATGGCGTCCGCTCGGCGTCAAGCCTGGCCGTCGCCTGGAGAATGATGCTGAATGTCCAAATTTACCCTTGGCATGTTTTAATTTATGTTTTGCCAAAATTAGCCCTCAGAAACCTTTCTTAATAGCCAAGGCCTCTTGTAAAAACACATAATATTACACTTTAGTAGGCTTTTGAAGAGAGATTAGTTTAGTGGAGAAGACACACACTTCTACACCTTTCTCTACACACACTACATGAATTCTCTTAGAACTATGTTGTTTTAAGTAGATTTTAGGGTAGTGGATTTCCAAAGATGTAGAACAAATTCATGGATTCAATAAAGTGGAATTGCTTATGAGAGCTTAGTTGAAGATTTGAAAGACTTCTATCATGTTTGGTTGATAAAAGCTGCACCTTTTTCTTATAGATTAAGTTCTATCATGATGGATTACTCATTGCCATGTTAATTTTATTATATTCAATGGTTATTCATGCATATTAATAAGTGGATTTCATGCAAATGAGTTAATTCTTGTGTTAATATAGTGATTTTGCCAAGTTATTTAAATTTGTGTTCAATCTACTCATTTGCTCTTTGAATTGTGAATATTAACTTGTATAGGCATTTGGGTTAGGTTAATTGAGAATTCTTATGCTACAAACTTGGTTGTTTCTATATCTATTTTCCATGTAAGTTGATAATTTACATTATCTTTATGTGGATGTGTAGAGGATTGATAGTAGAGTAGGATTAACGACCCTATTTATATTATTGACTACTAATTATTGTGCCATAGTTTCTCTTTTTATTCATTTAAGGTGAGGATTTCATAGGCTTTGCAATATTATGGTCCTCGTGTGGAAATATATGAATGGTATTATCATAATGTTTGGAAGGTCTTAGCTACCCACATTTGCAAGGTATTTTGCTTATAAATAGCCCTTTGGATCTTGAGGTGGTGTGATTTCCCGCTTGTTTATCCCATTATCTTTTATTTTACTTTGTTTTGTTATTTTATGACACACTTGAAATTACTATTTTACCCTTCATTTTGTTAGATTCTTAAGGAGTAAAAACTACTAAAATCGTGGTAAGTAAGGATTTGAGCCCAAGCGTACTTCAATCAATATAACTTTCTCAGGGGAACGAAACCTTAAGTACTATAGTTTTGGTATTTAGCTTTGTTTATTTATAAATTTATTTTGAAGTGTTTGCCCTTAACTTTTTACAACAACAAGAGCACATCAAAATTGGCGCCGTCTACGGGGATGGTTTATTTTGATTAATTATTGTTGTTGGTAGTTTGGGTGTTTACTTGTTTTTGCGCTTTTAGTAGTTTTTAATAGTTTTTTTTAGTCTTTTTCAGTAATTTTCATAGTGCAGTACTTTTTTTTGTATTTTTCTTGTTTTTGTGTGTTTTGAGTAATTTTCTAATAGATTATTTTATTTTTAGGTGTTCCGGTTTTCTTTGGTTCGTAGTTGATGATTTATGGTTGTTACTAGATCACAAACTAGAGGAGAGTTGCTTGAGCTTGGTGATAGTAGTGAGAGGATTTTGAGAAGAAGGAATCGTGTTGAAGAGCATAGTGAAATGGAGGCACAAGGAGAAAGGAATTTTGGGTGGTATTTTGAGCCACATTTCCAAGAACCGGCGGAACTACAAGGGATTGAAGCAGAGACTTATCAAATTCAGCCTCAATTCATCAATTTGATACAAAATGGTTCACAATTTTAAGGACTTGAGGGTGAAGATGTAAATGCTCACCTAAGGAATTTTCTCATGTTGTGTAATACGACAAGGTTGCAAAGGCTTACAAGAGATAAAATGAAGAGGATTCTATTTCCTTTTTCACTGAAGGGAATGCAAGTGTATGGTTCAACTCCTTCGATGAGAATACCATTCAAACTTTTAAAGAGTTGAGGAAAAAGTTCTTGTTAAGAAATGACATCCTACAACTCAAGCAACACCGGAAGTTTGGGAGAGATTTCAAGATTTGTTGAGAAAGTGCCGAAATCAAACTTTCGAAGGTCGTCATGAGTTGCAAATCTTCTACAATGGGTTAACAAGAGAGCTGGCAACCATGGTGAATGCAAGTGCCGGTGGTTGCATCAATTTCAAGACTAAGGATCAAGTTAGGGAGTTGTTTGATAACATGGCACTCACATTTGGAAGGTGGCCAAGTGAAAGAAATGAGGCTCCTCAAGCATATTCTATACCAAATGAAGAAGGAATTGTGACCAATAGAATTTCAAGCTTAGAGGAACAAGTACCTTTGCTTCAAGATCAATTGAAAGCAAAAGAAAAAGCGCTATTAGCTTTCAACACGTATCAAGAAGCTCACCAAGAAAGTCAAGGCATTGAGGAATTCGAAGATGTTGGATTTGTTGGAAACAATCAAGGTTGGAGAAATAATGGATATGGAAACAATTTCCAAAATCAAGGAAAACAAAATTTCAACAACCTTGGCAATGCAAATAAAGGACAAGATTATGGCCAATGAAATTGGAATCCAAGAATGCAAGGAAATAGGGAGACTAATCAAGCAAATCCAGAGGAGGATATGTCCATGGGCGACAATGTGAAGAGTTTGGTGATGATAATTGATATGCATTCTAGTGCATTGGAGGAACTCCAAAAGAGTACCAAGGCAATAGAAAATGCATTTGGTCAATATGTTCAAAATCAAGGCAACCAAGGTCAAGGGAATTCTTCCAAGAGTGAAAATCCAAAACCTAAGGATACTGAAAAATGCTTGGTGATCAACTTAAGAAGTTGAAAAAGGCTTGTGGAAAACAAGAAATATGAGGACAAAAGGGAGCAAGAGATTAACGAAGATGAGATCCCAAAGGAAATAGAAACAGAGGATATCAATGAAGAATTGCTATTAGGAGAGGAAAACTAAGAACTTGAAGATAAGCAAAAAGAGGGATAAAAGGCAATTTGGGAGTCTCATGAGAGGGAAAGGAAGGAAAGTGAGAAGTAGCTCAAGAAAATATTGGAAGAAGAGAAAGCAAATAACCCTAAGAATGTAGAGCCACCATTCTCTTGGAGGAAAGAAGTAAATGAAGTTGATAGGACGGTGTATTAAAAGTTTTATGAATTGTTCAAGGAAATTGATATGAGAGTGTCCTTAGCCGACTTGATCATGAATGTACCAAAATACCAAAGATTCTTGAAGGAGTTTTTAGCAAAGAAAGAGAGGTTTAACTTATAATCTTTGGCTCCAATTAACAAAAATGTGAAGGGGATTTATTGGCAAAACTTACCGAAAAAATAGATAGATATTGGAATGTGCACTATAGCTTGCAAGATTGGATTAAGGTTTTTCCCTAAGGTTTTGTGTGATCCCGGAGCCGGAGTGAACTTAATGCCACTTTATACGGCCAAATCATGTTGTTCTTTTGGAGATCTAAAACCAGTTAATGTCACCTTACAAATGGCAAATCATTCAAAGGTTGTTCCCAAAGGCATTATTGAGAATATATTGGTGAAAATGAATCAAATTGTGTTACCAGCGGATTTTTCTCATTGTAGACATGGAGGAAGACAATGATGTACCCATTATTGTAGGAATACCATTTTTAGCAACCGGAGATGCGATTTTGCATATAAAGAGTAAGGGGATTACTGTGGAATTAGGAAATATTGTATTACTATATTTAGGAGCATTGGAAATATAGTAGTTGACTAGTTTACTATTTCCTGTTCTTCTAGAATTAGAAAATCCTGAGACCCTGTAACTATAAATATTTGTTTATTCATCAATGAGATATGCTTTGTATTAAATCTCTTCTAATATTTGGTTTCAAGTCTCCTATATTGGGAATATTTCTCTTGATTCTCATATCACTTTCTATGATGTCTTATTTGTTCCTTGATTACGGTGTAATATAATTTCTTTGTCCCTGTTATTGACCTGTTCTGATCTAATTGCTTCCTTTGATGCTTCATCATGTCTCATTCACGACCGTATCACGAAGAGGACGATTGGCATAGGTAAACAGTGTGGGGGGCTCTATTCTTTCAGAGGGGAGCGACTGCTGTAGCAATTGCTGCTCGTTAAGAGTCTTCTTTGGAATTGTAGCATCGTTGATTTGGTCATCCATCTATGATAACTGTTCAGTCTCTTCTCGGAATCTCTATTATTGGTAAGATATTTTGCAGTTTAATAAAGCTTGTGAAGTGTGTCTTTGTTCTAAGCATTCTCGTTCTAGTTTTCCTGTTAGTCAAACTGTTAGTTTAGCTACCTTTGATTTGATACATGTTGATGTTTGCGGTACACACCATTCTCCTACCATTTGTGGGGCTCGGTATTTTTTGACTGTTGTGGGCAATTTTAGTCGTACCATTTGTACTTACTTGTTGCATGATAAGGCTGGTGTGCCAGCTGCTCTGATAATTTTTTTTTAATATGGTTCATCGTCATTTTAATTCTACTGTGAAATTTGTTAGAAGTGACAATGGTACTGAATTCCTGCGTTTACGTTCATATTTTCATGAGCATGGTATTTTGCATAAAACCTCTTGTGTTGGCACCCCTCAGCAGAATGGTTGGGTTGAGCACAAACACCATCATTTTCTTAATGTTGCTCATGCCTTGCTTTTTTAATCTAAGTTGCCTATGAAATTTTGGGGTCACTGTGTCTTGACAGCAGCCTATTTGATTAATTGAACACCTACTAAAGTCTTGCATAATCTCATTCCCTTTGAAAAGTTGTATGGCAAACATCCTTCAGCTGCTCATATTCGTATTTTTCGTTGCTTGTGCTATGCTCAAAATCAGAATCATGGGGGTGATAAATTTGCTAGTAGGTCTCGTAAGGGCTTGTTTGTTGGTTATCCTATGGGTACCAAATGGTGGTGTCTATATGACTTGGAGTTGAATAAATTGTTTGTTTTCCGAGATGTGGTTTTCTGTGAATATGAGTTTCTTGGGTCTTACTGTTGATGACTTTGCTGTCTCCCGGGTTCCTGCTTTGGATATTTTTTTATGGTGATTTGGATCTCACTGCCACGTCTTCGTCGCCAGCGCGGCCTGCCACACCTCCCTCGCCCCCGGCCACCGAGCCTCCCTCACCGTTGGCCGCTGATTCTTTCTCGTCGGTGCCGTCTGTCATCCCTCTGACACCATCACTGTCAGTTGGTCCTCTGGCTGAGGAGCTTCTAGGCCGTCGTCTTCTCCAGAAGCTTCCTTCTTTTCATCTCCGGGATTTTGTTGCTGCTACTGTTAGCCTCCTCCCTCCCCCCCCCCCCCCCCCCCACTTGTCCACTATTACCCCTCATGCTATGTCCTTCTCAGGTGCTCCTTATTCCTTGAGTAAGTATGTTTCTTATGATAAGTTTTTCTCTGCCCATCGGGTATTTTTGGCTTCTATTAACTCTGCAGAGGAGCCTCAGACTTTTAGTCAGGCTGTTCGTCAGGAATGTTGGAGAGATGCTATGCAGGTAGAGATCTCAGCCTTAGAGAAAAATCACACATGGGATATTGTTGATCTTCCTGCAAGCAAACGGGCAATTGGGTCTAAATGGATTTTCAAAGTCAAGCATAATGCTGATGGCTCGATTGAACGCTATAAAGCTCGTTTGGATGTTTTGGGGGAATAACCAAATCGAGGGTCACACTGAGACATTTGCCCCAGTTACTAAAATGCCCTATGTTCGCATGTTTCTCTCTGTTGCAGCAGCCCTTAAGTGGGAACTTCAGCAAATAGATGTTCATAATGCGTTCTTGCATGGTGATCTTGAGGATAAGGTATACATGAAACTTTCTCCTGGTTTTCAGTCTGCAGACCCGGTCAAAGTGTACCGTCTACGTCATTTTTTGTATGGCTTGAAGCAAGCTCCTCACTGTTGGTTTGCCAAGCCCATTACCGCACTTTAAATGTATGTCTTTAAAGAGTCATACAATAATTTTTCATTATTTTCCTTTCATCGGGGTTCTCTTCAGTTGCATGTTTTTGTTTATATGGATGATTTGGTCATTTCTGGCAATAATCATAATGTTATCTTGGCTTTCAAGAATTATTTGAGTTCTTGCTTTCATATGAAAGACATGGGTATTTTGAATTATTTTCTTGGTTTAGAAGTTGCTCGCAGTTTCAAGGGGATTTCTCTTTGCCAGCACAAATATGCTCTTGATGTTATTAGTGAGGCTGGTTTGTTGGGATGCAAGCCAGCACAGTTACCCATTGAGCAGAATCATCATCTTGCCTTGTTTCAAGAACCTGGTTTCCATGATCCTAAGACCTATCGTCGTCGCATTGGTAGTCTAATTTATCTCACTGTTACTCACCCGGATCTTTCGTATTCTGTGCATGTTTTATCTCAGTTCATGCATCATCCTCTGCATGACCATTGGGAAGCAGCCTTGTGAGTTGTACGTTATCTCAAAGGGTGTCCAGGAAAAGGTTTTTCTTTCCTGCAGCCTCCATCTTTCTTTGACCGGATGGTGTTTTTCTGATTGGGCTGGTTGTCCTACTACCCGGCATTCTCTTACTGGTTGGATGGTGCAGTTCTGTGGTTCACCTATTTCCTGGCACACCAAGAAGCAGCCCACTGTTGCTCGCTCTTCAACAGAAGCCGAGTATAAAGCAATGGCAGCTCTCACGGCTGAGCTCAAATGGCTAAAAAACTCTTGTCTTGTTTTGGTATATCTCACTCCTCCTCGGTCTCTCTATTTGTGATAGTCAGTTAGCTCTTCACATTGTAGCAAATCCTATTTTTGAGATTGACTGTCACTTTGTTCGGGAAGCTCTTGATCAAGGTTTATCACTCCTATGTATGTTTCTACTCAGCATTAGTTAGCTGACATCTTCACTAAAGCCCTTAGTCATGTTCAATTTGACGGCATACTTCGCAAGTTGGGCATTTGTGATCTGCATGCTCCAACTTTTGGGATGGTGTGGAATTAGGAAATATTGTATTACTATATTTAGGAGTATTGTAAATATAGTAGTTGACTAGTTTATTATTTCCTGTTCTTCTAGAATTAGGAAATCCTGAGACCCTGTAACTATAAATATTTGTTCATACATCAATGAGATATGCCTTGTACAAAATCTCTTCTAATATTTTGTCAATTACATTCAAGGTTCTAGGAAAGGAGTATGTTCATGGGATAGAAGTAATACAATAAAGACCGTATGATGTCGTTATGGGAACAATCATTTGTGGTAGTGAGGATAAGGAGTGAGGATAAGGAGAATAAACACTCACTCAAGAATAAGAAAAATCCAAATGAGAGTATTGTTGAGCCATTGGAGCTGCTACAATGAAGCTTTCTTAGCCTTTATTAAAGTCCAATGTTGTGTTGTAATTGTTGCAACCACATTGTGACAAATCTGTGAATTACTAAGGCAATAATGGACTGAGTTCATGAGGATTGTCTGGACAAAATCTCAGCAAGAAGCCGATGAATAAACTGAAGTGCCAAAATGAGAAGGAAGTGTACTGTTGGCACATCAGATCAAAGGCTACACAGATCAGATCAAGTTACGCGCACATCAGATCAAAGGCTGCACAGACAAGTTACGCGCACATCAGATCAAAGGCTGCACAGATCAGATCAAGTTACGCGCACAGCAGATCAAAGGCTGCACAGACAAGTTACGCGCACATCAGATCAAAGGCCACACAGATCAGATCAAGGGAAGTGAAGATCAGATCAAATGCAGTGCGCATCAGATCAAATTCTCAAGGGATTGCTCAGCAGCTTAGTTTCACAGAAGCAAGGCAAGTCAGCAACAAAACATATTTGCAGCAGAAGAGAACAACTCAAGGCTGGAGAGCTAGAGCAGACACCTAAGAAGCTGAAGTCAAGGACGGCTAGTGAATCACACCTCAAACGCGCGACTCTAAAAGTCTCCCAAAGATTCAGAAGACGCAGGAGCATCATGTTGAAGTATCTAGCAATCCGGTGAGCGAGCAGAAATACAAAAGAATCAAGAAGTGCCGATCAGAAGAACTGCAGGAGCTACATGGATGGTTCTGAGTTGCTGGACAGAACGTTGTGACATGAAGCCAACATCAGATCAACCGGAGGCTAACATCAGATCAACCGGAGGCTAACATCAGATCAACTGCAAGCTAACATCAGATCAACCGGAGGCTAACATCAGATCAACTGCATGCTAACATCAGATCAACCGAAGCGTGACATCAGATCAAATGCCGGGCACATCAGATCAGCTATAAGCTAAGATCAGATCACTTCTGCTGTTTCAACATATCTAAAACAAGCTACTCGAGAAAGTCTGAAGGAGTACAGTCAACAATATGACATGGCAAGCAAGTTGCAACTTAAAAAGGTTGAAAATGGATTATATGAATCTTGAGCCGCCTTCCGTGTAAGATATGCTGACACACCGCACGTAGGGCACAGTTTTTCTTCTGGGAAAAGAAACGGGCAGATGAGTAGGTGTGGGAGGCACAACAACTGCAGAAGGCAGAAAAGAAAAAAAAAAAAAACCAAGATAGAGAGAAGGCACGAAGAAAAAGAAAAAGAGAGAGGAGGAGCAGCAGCCTAGGTGAGTGCTGAACAGAACGAAACCGAGAAAAGGGAGGAGAAAAAGAGTGAGAGCAGAAAAAGATGATATGAGAAACACAAGAGAGAAAGAAACAGTCTGCTGCACAAGGAGAAGCTGAAGTGCTGGAGAGGCAGAAGTCAAGGAGAAGAAGAAGCTGAGGAGGAGCAGAATCGGGAGAACTGACCCTGAGATTGCAGCTTCAGGTGGTAAGCCTAGAACACTATCAAACGTCTTTCATTAAGTGATTTTGAAAGATATTTGTGTAGAAAAGGCAGCACAACAGAGATTTACATGTTATTGTTTTAGTTGATGAACTTGTAGAGGTAGTGAACCTCAATGTGTTGAGCAGTGAGCTCTTGTTTATGTTGCTTATGGTCAGTGAGGCCAGAGCTGAATGATTCTGTGATAGTGAAGATTGACAGGAGTGAATCTGTCCGTGGATGTAGATCATTTGATCGAACCACGTAAAAATCCCCCTTGCACATTTACTGCTTTGAGTGTGTCTTGACTGGTGTGGTATTATCAAACTGTAAGCTTGAACAGGAGTGTCATGGTTGTGTAAGTAAACCCTCCTTGAGTGATTGAATTGATCTGATGTCTTCCTTGGTTGATCTGATGTCTTCCTTGGTTGATCTGATCTGCCAACAGTCCATCTAAGCCAAAACGTGAGTTCAACAATAAGCTCTAACTGAGCTAACATTTGAGAGGGAATCCTTTAGTTGAAAGAAAAATTGATAGAGTGTTGATTCACCCCCCCCTCTCAACACTTGACACGATCCAACAATTGGTATCAGAGCCAGGTTTGCTTTTGTCAAGTGATTGTTGAAACTTAGAACCAGCAGTAGAAATGGAGAATCAAGCAACGACTGTTAAGGGAGTTCCTTATTTCAGTGGCCAAAATTTCCAGTTATGGAAAAAGAGAATGAGTGCTTATCTCTTAGCACAAGGCCTACAAGTACAAAGAGTAGTCTTGCATGGATTTACACCAACCGTAGATGAGGAGAATCCTACAGCTGCAGAAATTAGAAACTTAGAAGCTGATGGAAAGGCAAGGAATGCTCTATATGCAGCTCTGTCAGAAAAAGAGAACTTTAAAGTTATAGACTGTGTTACTGCTCATGAAATATGGATTAAACTGATTAATATTCATGAGGGAGACATCAAGGTTAAGGAGGCAAAATTGCAGGTTCTTAGAAGTAAGTTTGAAGGTCTTAAGATGGGAGAAGGTGAAAACATTGAGGACTTTCTAAACAGAGTTGTTGAATTAGTTAGCTCAATGAGGGGTCTGGGTGAGAGTGTTGGAGATTCCAATATAGTTAAAAAGGTTCTTAGATCCCTACCAGCAAGATATGATTCTAAGGTCTCTGCTATAGAGGAGAGGGACCTAGATAAAGTGACATTAGATGAGCTACAAAGCACCCTTGTAGCATATGAAATGAGGATTTCAAATTCAAAGGAGGAGACTTCAAAGGCAGTCAAGGAGATAGCATTTAAAACAAAACACTCAAGGAAACTAAAGGAGGAAAGCAGTGAAGATGATGCAGCAGACAGTGATCTTGAAAGAATGATGGTGCTGATTTCAAGGAGTTTCAGAGGCCAGACTGGAAAGTACAAGGGAAAGTTGCCCTTAAAATGCTTCAATTGTGGCAAAATAGGCCACTTTGCAAGCAAGTGCTTCATGAAGATCAAGAGAACAGAAGATGAGGAAGCTGACAAGCCATCAGACAGGTGGCCTGAGCAGAAAGGAAAGAAGAAGATGAGCTTCAAATCAAGAAAAGGGAAAGCTTACAGAAAACGGAGCTACCTGAGCAAGAAGAAAAATGATAGCTCTGAGGAGGATGAAGAGACTGATGTCTCAGACAGTGAAGATGAGTCTGAAGCTGAAGAGGAGACTCTCATGGTGATGAAATCTTCAACTGTTTCATTGAAGGAGGATGCTGAACTAGAGAACCAATCAGCTGATGATGAAGAAGTGGATCTAGAGGAAGAACTAAAGTTTGCATACAACAAGATAGAGGAGCAGAAGAGATTGCACAAGAAGACAATGAAGACAATGAAGGAGATGGAAAAGGTCATCTTGAGCAGTCAAGAAGAAAACTCAATACTGGAGAATAGAATAACTGAATTGGAGCAGGAACTGATTCTCATGCAAAATGAAGCTGAGGTTCACAAAAATTGTACAAGAGAAAAGATGGAACTTCAAAAGACATGTGAAACCTTGGTAGAAAAGCTAGATGCCACCACTGCCGAACTAGAGGATGCAACAAGAAAGATAGAAGATCTGCTGTCTCAACAAACTGTGATCAAAGCTAAAGAAATGACTGATGGAACTACTTTAGAATCAAAATTGAAAGGAAAGCTGGAGCTTCAGTCAAGCAAAACTGAGCATGGTGAATACTCAAGGAGCAAAGAAGTGGCTGCAAAAACTGAAGAAGCCACAAGGAAGTTAGATGAGTGCCTCAGCAAGCAGAGATCTCATTCAGAAGGGAAGAAAGGTCTTGGTTATGAAGGAGATCAAAAATTAGAAGGACAACCAGCTGCAACAATCAAGAAGACTGTTACCTTTGTCAAAGAAGGTTCAATTTGTGTTGCTGGTGTAAAGGCAGGAACTAGTTTTGTTGATGCTAAGAAGATGGAAATTTCTAATGGATCAAGAAAGTCTAATGAGCAAAATGAAAGACTGCACGAGCTGAGGGGGAGGCAATCTATGTATCAAAGAAGCCTGCTCAAAAGTAGAAGGCTGATTGCTGGAGTATGTTTCACCTGTGGAGAATCAGGTCACTATGCAGCAAATTGCTGGAGGAAGGCATTCTGGAGATTTGGAGGAAGAACAATGCAGTCAAGAGGATGGAATAGAAAAGAGTATTATCATCAAAGAAGCCTAAGTACTTCAAGAAGGATCCCTGAAGCTGAAATCAGAAAAGGCCATGTCATACAACCTGGAGAAGTGTATCAAAAATTGAATGTCTGGTGCAGATGCAGATTGCCAAATAAGAGAAGCAAGTGGTCGGAAGAAGTGAATAGCAGGAGAGCCCTGCCACTGCAACAAGCTACAAATAGAAGAAACTTTGCAGCAGGAACAAGAAGAAACCAAGCAGATTACACAAGAAGAAATCAGTCTCTAATGCAGCCACTTAATCTGAGAAACAGATTTCAAATTTTTGAAGGGTTAGAAGAGAATGATCACTGGAGCTGCAGCAGGAGCAATCAGAGATTGAATGAACAGCAAGGCATACCAGCAGCAAGAAAAATTTGGAGGAAGAAAAACAGATTTGAAGAAGCTTGCATTGCTGAAGTTGCACTGAAAACAAAAGCTAAGGAAGCCCAATGGATCATTGACAGTGGGTGCACAAGCCATATGACTGGAGACAAAACTCTACTGAGAAACACAAAAGAAGTTGAAAGAGGGTTTGTCAAGTTTGCAGATAAGAGTGGGTTAAAGATCAAGGCTGTTGGAGAAGCCACCATTGGATCAGAAAAGTTCAAATCTAAGGAGGTGCTGTTTGTAGAAGGGCTGAAGTACAACTTGCTGAGTGTAAGACAACTGTGTGACAATGGTTTCAAAGTAGACTTCTCAAAAAATGGCTGTTTCATCAAAGACTGCAAGACTGGAGAAATCATGGCCAAAGGAATAAGAGACAACAAGGATTTATATCTCATAGATGTGAAGGAAAAGTTGTGCATGCTAAGCAAAATGGATGAAAATACGCTTTGGCATTGCAGGCTTGGACATTTAAATCAAAAGAGCATGAGAAGCCTGGTGAAGTGCAATGCAGTGTTAAACCTCCCTGTACTAAAGAGGGACAACAGCACTTGTGACTCATGCCAAAAAGGGAAATTTGCAAAGCTTTCTCACAAGTCCAAGGAGCATAGAACCTCTAAGCCATTGGAGCTAGTTCACACTGATGTATGTGGACCAATGAAAAGAAAAGGTACAGGTAAAGAGATGTATTTCATTCTTTTTGTGGATGACTTCACTAGGATGATGTGCATCATGCACATGAAGCAAAAGAGTGAAGCCTTCAACTGTTTCAAAAGATTTCAAAAACTGGCAGAAAACCAGCATGGAAGGAAGATCAAAGTTTTGAGATCAGATAATGGAGGAGAGTTTACCTCGCAGGAATTTGAAGAATACTTGGAGGAAATGGGAATCAAACATCAAGTCTCAAGTCCTCACACTCCCCAGCAAAATGGAGTTGTAGAGAGGAAAAATAGAAGTGTGATTGAGATGGCAAGAACCATGCTGTTGGAGCACAATACTCCAAAGCACTTCTGGAAGGAAGCCACAATGGCAGCTGTGCATGTACAAAATAGAACCATGTTGAGGCCAAACACTGAAAAGACACCATATGAACTTTGGTATGGTCACAAGCCAAATGTGAAGTACTTTAGAGTTTTTGGCAGCAAATGCTTCATCAAGAACAAGGAGCAAAGCCTTGGAAAATTTGAAGAGAGGGCTGATGAGGGCATTTTCCTTGGTTACTCAAATAAGAGCAAGGCTTACAAGGTTTATAACAAGAGGCTGGATAAGATTATGGAAAGCTATGATGTGAAAGTGGTTGAGGAAGTCAAGATGAAAGCCACTGATCCTGAAAATTTTCTGGATCACTTAGATGACTTAGAGAGCCAAGATGAGGCAGACCTGGAGCTGAAATCAGCTACTGAGGAGACTGATGCAGAAGGGTCAGAGACAGAAGTTACAGAAGGCCAAGAAAAAGCAAAAAGAAAGTACAACAAGAGAA
The DNA here is from genome assembly GCA_030378225.1 of Knoxia roxburghii. Lineage (NCBI taxonomy): Eukaryota > Viridiplantae > Streptophyta > Magnoliopsida > Gentianales > Rubiaceae > Knoxia > Knoxia roxburghii. The sequence goes on from CM059424.1 coordinate 23,049,779, forward strand.
TTGACAAGATGCCTATCATTGGAGACCCCAAAGCTCCAGTAAGAACAAGAAGGCAACTGAAAAGTATGGTTGCAACTGCCCTACTGTCTCAAGTTGAGCCAAGGTCAATAGAGGAAGCCCTGGAGGACCAGTCATGGCTGCAAGCCATGAATGAAGAGCTGGACCAAATTGAGAAAAACCAAACTTGGGAGCTCGTGGATAGGCCAGCAAACAAAAATGTGATAGGCACAAAATGGGTGTTCAGGAACAAGTTGAATGAGGAAGGAAAGGTTGTAAAGAATAAGGCAAGGCTTGTATGCAAAGGATACTCTCAAATTGAAGGAGTAGATGTGGATGAAACCTTTGCCCCAGTAGCAAGGCTTGAAGCCATAAGAATGTTTTTGGCAGTGGCTTCAGCAAGGAGTTACAAGGTCTTCCAAATGGATGTTAAATCTGCCTTCTTGAATGGAAATCTGGAGGAAGAAGTGTACATTGAGCAACCAGATGGTTTTCTAGTTTGTGAAGATGAAAACAAGGTGTGCAGGCTCAAAAAGGCACTGTATGGATTAAAACAAGCCCCAAGAGCATGGTACTCAAGGCTGGACAGCTACCTGAAGAATCTGAATTTCAGAAAAAGTTGCATAAATAGCAATTTATATGTTCTTGATGGAAAGGGTGGACAGTTAATAGCCATAGTCTATGTTGATGACATAATATTTGGAGGAGATAAGGAGCAGCTGTGCCATGAATTTGCTAGAAAGATGCAAGAAGAGTTTGAAATGTCCATGATAGGAGAGCTCTCATTTTTCCTTGGACTGCAGATTCATCAAAAAGCAACTGGAATTTTTATCTCTCAAACCAAGTATACCAAAGAAGTGCTGAAGAAATTTGGTATGACTGATGCTAAGCCAATGTCTACACCCATGGCAACTAACTGCAAGCTGAGCAAGGATGAAAAAGGAGCTGAAGCTGATCAAAGTCTATACAGAAGCATGATAGGAAGCTTATTGTACTTAACAGCAACAAGGCCTGATATTACCTTTGCTGTCTGCCAAGCTGCTAGATACCAGGCAAATCCAAAGAGTTCTCATATGATTGCACTAAAGAGGGTGCTAAGATATTTGCAAGGGACAGTAGATTATGGTCTGTGGTATGCAAGGAAAGGAAGCTTGGGATTAAGAAGCTTCACTGATGCTGATTGGGCAGGAAATGTTGATGACAGGAGATCCACTTCAGGAGGAGTATTCTTTCTTGGAAATAGATGTGTGAGCTGGTTAAGCAAGAAGCAAGAAAGTATAGCCTTAAGCACTGCTGAAGCTGAGTACATAGCAGCAACCAAGGCATGCACTCAAGCTATATGGATGAGATCTGAACTGCAAAATCTTAAAGAAGAAGTTCTCTTGCCACTGATAATTCTTTGTGACAACAAAAGTGCCATTGATTTGTCAAAGAATTCAGTCCAGCACTCGAGAGCCAAACATATAGAAATCAAGTATCACTTCATAAAGGACAAGGTTGAGAAAGGAGAAATTATGCTAGAGTATGTTCCCACAGCTAAACAAATAGCTGATGTAATGACAAAGCCTCTTCCAGCCGAGGTGTTTGAAACTTTGAGGATGCAAATGGGAGTGCAGTCCTCCTTCTCATGCTGAATCAGTTGAGCATTCCCAAATCCCTTTGAAATTGGTTGTCAAAGGGGGAGAGATAGCCGCAGCAGGCCGGCCAGACGCAGCAGTATTGTCCTTGGGAGAGAAGGACGTTGGAAAAGCTCTATGCAGGGGGAGCTTACTATGTAGAAGAATAAGGTTCAGGGGGAGCTGGTTCAGGGGGAATAAGGTTCAAGGGGAGCTTAGCACTGAGTTGACTGATTGGCTGCAAATGTGGTTGCCAACAATTCCAAAGGGGGAGATTGTTGAGCCATTGGAGCTGCTACAATGAAGCTTTCTTAGCCTTTATTAAAGTCCAATGTTGTGTTGTAATTGTTGCAACCACATTGTGACAAATCTGTGAATTACTAAGGCAATAATGGACTGAGTTCATGAGGATTGTCTGGACAAAATCTCAGCAAGAAGCCGATGAATAAACTGAAGTGCCAAAATGAGAAGGAAGTGTACTGTTGGCACATCAGATCAAAGGCTACACAGATCAGATCAAGTTACGCGCACATCAGATCAAAGGCTGCACAGACAAGTTACGCGCACATCAGATCAAAGGCTGCACAGATCAGATCAAGTTACGCGCACAGCAGATCAAAGGCTGCACAGACAAGTTACGCGCACATCAGATCAAAGGCCACACAGATCAGATCAAGGGAAGTGAAGATCAGATCAAATGCAGTGCGCATCAGATCAAATTCTCAAGGGATTGCTCAGCAGCTTAGTTTCACAGAAGCAAGGCAAGTCAGCAACAAAACATATTTGCAGCAGAAGAGAACAACTCAAGGCTGGAGAGCTAGAGCAGACACCTAAGAAGCTGAAGTCAAGGACGGCTAGTGAATCACACCTCAAACGCGCGACTCTAAAAGTCTCCCAAAGATTCAGAAGACGCAGGAGCATCATGTTGAAGTATCTAGCAATCCGGTGAGCGAGCAGAAATACAAAAGAATCAAGAAGTGCCGATCAGAAGAACTGCAGGAGCTACATGGATGGTTCTGAGTTGCTGGACAGAACGTTGTGACATGAAGCCAACATCAGATCAACCGGAGGCTAACATCAGATCAACCGGAGGCTAACATCAGATCAACTGCAAGCTAACATCAGATCAACCGGAGGCTAACATCAGATCAACTGCATGCTAACATCAGATCAACCGAAGCGTGACATCAGATCAAATGCCGGGCACATCAGATCAGCTATAAGCTAAGATCAGATCACTTCTGCTGTTTCAACATATCTAAAACAAGCTACTCGAGAAAGTCTGAAGGAGTACAGTCAACAATATGACATGGCAAGCAAGTTGCAACTTAAAAAGGTTGAAAATGGATTATATGAATCTTGAGCCGCCTTCCGTGTAAGATATGCTGACACACCGCACGTAGGGCACAGTTTTTCTTCTGGGAAAAGAAACGGGCAGATGAGTAGGTGTGGGAGGCACAACAACTGCAGAAGGCAGAAAAGAAAAAAAAAAAAAACCAAGATAGAGAGAAGGCACGAAGAAAAAGAAAAAGAGAGAGGAGGAGCAGCAGCCTAGGTGAGTGCTGAACAGAACGAAACCGAGAAAAGGGAGGAGAAAAAGAGTGAGAGCAGAAAAAGATGATATGAGAAACACAAGAGAGAAAGAAACAGTCTGCTGCACAAGGAGAAGCTGAAGTGCTGGAGAGGCAGAAGTCAAGGAGAAGAAGAAGCTGAGGAGGAGCAGAATCGGGAGAACTGACCCTGAGATTGCAGCTTCAGGTGGTAAGCCTAGAACACTATCAAACGTCTTTCATTAAGTGATTTTGAAAGATATTTGTGTAGAAAAGGCAGCACAACAGAGATTTACATGTTATTGTTTTAGTTGATGAACTTGTAGAGGTAGTGAACCTCAATGTGTTGAGCAGTGAGCTCTTGTTTATGTTGCTTATGGTCAGTGAGGCCAGAGCTGAATGATTCTGTGATAGTGAAGATTGACAGGAGTGAATCTGTCCGTGGATGTAGATCATTTGATCGAACCACGTAAAAATCCCCCTTGCACATTTACTGCTTTGAGTGTGTCTTGACTGGTGTGGTATTATCAAACTGTAAGCTTGAACAGGAGTGTCATGGTTGTGTAAGTAAACCCTCCTTGAGTGATTGAATTGATCTGATGTCTTCCTTGGTTGATCTGATGTCTTCCTTGGTTGATCTGATCTGCCAACAGTCCATCTAAGCCAAAACGTGAGTTCAACAATAAGCTCTAACTGAGCTAACATTTGAGAGGGAATCCTTTAGTTGAAAGAAAAATTGATAGAGTGTTGATTCACCCCCCCCTCTCAACACTTGACACGATCCAACAAGTATCCTTGAAACAAAAGGTTAATATGGAATGAATGTCACGAAGAAGTGGTATTACACAGTGAGAACAACCTTGCTAATGAGCCTATGGAGAAACCAAAGTTTACTAAGAATGTAAGGGAAATTGAAAGTCTTATTCCAAATTACAAGAAAGCAAGGTGCACAACCAATTCACTTTGTTACAAGAAGAATATGGAGTTAGAAAGTAGATTGATAAAATGCAAGAAACCTTGGAGCAATTACTATTGGAAATGACAAATAACAAGTTGAAGCAAGAGAAATTTGTTGATGAGAGTGATTTGATGAGTGACTCTAGTGACACTTCTAAGGATTTGGAAGAATTGGATTCAATAAGAAAGAAGGATCGATTAAGGAGAAAGAACAGAAGAGATAGATGTAAACAAAGATTCAAAAAAATGAAGAGTTTTGGCAGAAATAGCAAAGAGAATGCATCTGTTGCACAAGATTCAAGGAGCTTAGAGGGATCTTGAGTGTATACCTCAAGACAAGTCTAGCTGGAGACTATAAAGTCCAAAGCACTTCTTGGGGGCAACCCAACCATTTTCAGCACATTTCTTTTCATTTTCTAGATTTTAGATTTTCAAATTTCTAAATTGCTAATAAGTCATGGATTTCTTAGTACTTTTTGAGTAGGATGTTTTGGAACACATTTCTATGTTGTAGGTACTTGATTTGGTGCAATTAAAAGGTGTAAAAGTCAAGTGGAAGCAATTTTGCGAAGATCGAGGAAAAATAGGCCGCAACACCTGTATGCTGCCTGCGTACCGCCAGCTGCAGAAGACCGCCAGGCTCCGCACCATGGTGCCGCAGAAGTCCTGTAGGCGGTATCAACAGCTCCGATCCAGCTCCTCTGCAGAGCCGATACCCCTATTCGTGCTTTAATGATCTAAATGAGGTACCATGGAGTTTAAAACCTCCATTCTACTTACCTAAGACTTCCAAAACATCCAAGAGCGTAAATGAGAATTATTTACACCTTTAATGGATTCAATTCATGCATTTTGGATTTGAATTTCTTCATTTTGAACATTATTACTTACAACTTGTTGTTCTTATGATTCTTTAGAGATTTTCAAGCATCAGATACATTCAAGAATCAATGGTAAGAGTATAAGAGCTGTTTTATGCTTAGTTTTTTTAAAAAATGGATTGCTTAAACTTAACATAATACTATGCTATGGATGTTAAATATGATCGAATGAGCTTATATCGGTATGAATGGATGAATTTTTCAAACTTAATATGTTTTATATGTTCTAATCTTTATGTTTTGGAGCTGTAATGTTATAGAACATGTACGACTTGTGCTTTAATGAATGAAAAATCATGTTAATATGTTTGGATCAATCATATGTTAAATTAGCATGTTTTTTGGTGCTTTAATGCTTATAACTGCTGCTCTAGTGAATTGAGTTGGCTTATTTTAACTGGCCCTGATGCCAGACGACATGATGGCGCGCCACCATGCCGCCGACACTGGCGACCTCCAGGTACCAGAGCCCAGTGAACGCCCCTGAGGTATGTTGAATCCACTTTGTTTTTCTTTTAAAAATTCACTAATTCGTTACAATTTTCAGGATATGGTTAATTAATGAAGTAAGAAAGAAGAAGGATGAGGTTATATTGGAAAGAGAGGAAGCTTATAGAGTGATTCACTATTGGTTTTCCTCCACAATTAGTTCCTTTACAACAAGAGTTTGAGAATCTTTACCACTATTACTTTCTTACTACATTTTGTTGACACCTATGCAATTTAGTTATTTTATTTGCTTTGGTGTGTTTATTTTCTTTGCTATGTTTATTTTAATTTTTCAATAAAAAGAGTGGTGTTTTACATTTGGTTTTTTGGCTAATATTAGATGGGCATGAGTTTAATTTTGATATTATAAGATTCAAAGAAAAATTGGCACCCTATTTTTCCCACTGGTGTTTTGTTTTGAAACATAGAAGACAATGTATATTTTAAGTTGGGGGGGGGGGATAAATACAAATAGTTATTCTATGTTTTCATGCTTGCTAATTAAGAAACTAGTAGTGATTGAGCCCATTTTGTAGATTATTTTTAAAAAATTTTGCTCTATTTTGGACTTTGCAAACATGTTTCCAAAACCAAATGACCCCTTCAAGCTAGTTGGTTTTATGGTTGCATATAACTTACGTTTAGTTTATTGCATGTTAAAACCAAAAAACCCTCAATTTGGAAATCTAAATGGGAGCGGGTTGGTTTAATATCCCCATGGCCACCATTACGGCTTCATATGCGATATGGGTGGGCTTGCGCGTTGGCAATAGGGCTTTCCTCCATTCGGATGAGTCCAGCCCCGAGATCGCTAGATTATGAATTTCTGAGTAAAATGACTAGAGTAAGTTTAACTAGGAAAAATGCGACACCCTCTCCATCTGAGGCGCACTATCCTGAGGTAACAAACTCAGAAGTCACGTAATGGCACAGACTTAGTGTACGATCTGCAATATTCCTCTCTTGAGGTTATGCTGCTTATTTGTATGGTTGAAAGCACCGATTATTAGCTACATTGATCAATAGATCGTTTGGTCAGATAGTGTATTTAATGAACTTGGTTCTTCTCAAACGAATGTGGGTTAGCGTAAACGTCCACATTGCGTGGCTTCTGAGAATCCCGGTGAATGAGATGTTGCTGGATTAAGATTATTGTTTTGAGGGAAGTTAATAATTAATAGAATTTCATGGTTTTCAAAATTCTAGACTTGATAACTGAAACATTGTCTGTTTAATTTACAGTTTTCGATATGGCATTCAACCCCCTAGCTACTATATTGAAAAATAACAAGTTAACTGGACCTAGTTATGTCGATTGGATTCGTAACTTGGACATTGTTCTTATAGCTGAGAGCACTCCTGTGAGAGATTATGTCATTGACGTGATTAGTAACATCAACAAGGTTGAGGTAGTGAGAGGCGAAATCGTTGGTCAAACCAAAGTCGATATTGTCCTCCGGAGCTTACCTCAAAGCTATAAGCAGATTAGCTAAACTACAATATAAGTAAGATGTTGTGTACTTCATTCGAGCTCTTGGCAGAGTTGGTGGTGGCTAAAAGTCTTATTCAAGAGAAAAAACGAGCTTTAGTCGCAGGCAAAGCTTCAGAATCTTTTTCTGAGTCTGAGGCTAGAAAGAAGGAGAGAAAGCTTGAGGGAATAGCTCAAAAGGCGCAGATTGTGCCTAAGCCAGATATTGCAAAGAAGAAGTCAAAAGACAAGTGCTTCAAGTGCAATAAGACGGGACATTGGAAATCGGTTTGTCTAAAGCTTATAGGTACGATAGTTTCTGCCTTAATTACTGAGACATGTTTAGCGGCGATTCCCACAGATACTTGGTGTGTTGATTCAGGTGCCACTGACCAGGTTTGTAATTCTTTGCAATGGTTCCAAGTAACCCGGAAGCTTAGAGAAGGCGAATTGGATATCTACTTGGGCGACACTACAAGAGTGTCAGTAGAAGAAGTGGGAGTAGTTACTCTGAATTTTGAGAATTCTAGTTTAGCGTTAGTTAATTGTCTTTATGTATCGAGTTTTAGAAAGAACCTTATTTCGGGTTCTAAACTCTTAAAGAACGGTTATAAGTTTATTTTTTCTGATGAGTATGTATTTATTAGAAGAAATGGGAAACTTATTTGTTCTGGTTCATTGGCTGACAATTTGTTTGTGGTTAACTCTAACTCCCCTGTTGTGCAAAACATAGAATCAGATAGCTCTTTATCTAACATTAATAAGAGGAAGATACCTTCTGAAATGAATCAAACCTATCTTTGGCATCTCAGGCTAGGTCATATAAACCTTAGTAGGATTCAGAGGTTGGTCAATGATGGGCCTTTAGGTTCATTAGAGATTGACAGTTATTCAACCTACGAATCTTACTTGGAGGGTAAGATGACCAAGAGACCTTTTAAAGCAAAAGGTTATAAAGCCAATGAAGTACTAGAGTTGATTCATTCTGACTTGTGTGGACCAATGTCGGTCCAAGCACGAGGTGGGTTCGAGTATTTCATGACGTTCACGGATGACTACTCAAGGTACGGTACATTTACCTAATGCGTCACAAGTCTGAATGTTTTGGCAAGTTCAAAGAGTTTCGGGCAGATGTAGAGAAGCATTATGGTAAGAATATCAAGATATTGTGATCAGATCGTGGTGGGGAGTACCTGTCCCACAAATTTCGAGAATACCTCAGTGAGGTCGGAATTCAGTCTCAGTTGTCTGCACCTGGAATGCCACAGCAGAACGGTGTAGTAGAAAGAAAGAATCAAACTCTCATGGAAATGGTTAGGTCGATGATGAGCTATAGTGATTTACCAAGTTCGTTATGGGGATATGCCTTAGAAACAGCGGTGTATATTCTTAATCTTGTACCATCTAAAACCGTGCCTTCAACCTCAGTAGAGTTGTGGAACGGGCGCAAGCCCAATCTAAGACATTTCAGAATTTGGGGTTGCCCAGCACATGTGCTTAAAGCAGATACAACTAAGTTAGATGCGAAAACTGAATTAATGTTGTTCGAAGGCTATCCCATGGGAACGAAGGGTGATATATTTTATAGTCCTAAAGATCAGAATATGGTGGTTAGTACCAATGCTAGATTTTTTGAAGAGGACTATGTCTTAGATCACAAGCCCAAGAGTAAGATAATACTATAAGAGCATAGAAGACAAACTACTAATCCTTATGCACCAGTACAAGTAGATACACCACACACTGCACATGAGATCACAGATGGTGCGTCTACACAGGTGGTGCCTCGTCATAGTGGGAGGGTTGTGAGACAGCCCGATAGGTTCATTGGCATGGGAGAGGCCTCAGACCTAGTCCCAGGCGCACCTGAACCTGACCCGGTTAACTACAATGAGGCTCTCCGAGATAAAAATGCAGAATCTTGGCGTAAGACAATGATATCCGAGATGGGGTCAATGGACCACAATTAAGTCTGGGAGCTTGTGGACCTGCCTGATGGGTTTAAGCCCATTAGATGCAAGTGGGTCTACAAACGTAAGAGATGACCTGATGGGAAGTTGGAAACCTTTAAAGCTAGGCTGGTGGTGAAGGGTATACTCAGAAAGAGGGAATAGATTATGAGGAAAACTTTTCCCCGGTAGCCATGCTTAAGTCGATCCAGATTCTCTTGGCCATGGATGCTTATTTAGATTATGACATTTGGTAGATGGATGTCAAGACAGCTTTCCTAAACGAAAGTCTTGAGGAAACCATCTTTATGCAGCAACCAGAGGGATTCGTTGAAAAAGGCCAAGAGCATAAGGTTTGCAGGCTCAAGAGGTCCATTTACGGACTTAAGTAGGTATCCAGATTTTGGAACATCCGGTTTGATGAGGTAATCCAGTCCTACGGATTTACTCAGTGTCCGGATGAGCAATGTGTGTACCACAGACTTGATGGAAACTCAGTGGTGTTTCTTGTACTTTACATAGATGACATTCTATTAATTGGCAAGAACAAGAAAGTGTTATCAGACGTAAAGGCATGGCTGTCCAAGAAGTTTCATATGAAGGACTTAGGGGAAGCAGGACATATCCTTGGGATCAAGATAATTTGATATCTTAGGAAACATTCATTAACGCTCTCCCAAGCTTCGTACATAGATACAATTCTGGCCCATTTTAACATGCAGAGCTCCAAGAAAGGTTTTCTACCTTTCAGACACGGAGTGCATCTATATAAGGAACAGTCTCCCAAGACTGTTGAGGAGATAGAGGCCATGAAGGCAGTTCCTTATGCATCGGCAGTAGGATGTCTCATGTATGGCATGTTGTGTACGAGGCCTGATATCTGTTATGTCGTTGGCATGGTAAGCAGATATCAGAGTAACCCTGTGAAAACTCATTGGGAGGCAGTAAAATACATTCTCAAGTATTTGCGTAGAACGAGGGACCAAGTTCTGGTCTATCAGGCGTCTGAGCTGGTACCCCGAGGTTACACAGATTCAGATTTCCAATGCAACAGGGACAAAAGCAAGTCTACCTCAGGGTATGTGTTTAATCTAGGAGGTGGAGACATAGTTTGGCGGAGTGTCAAGCAAAAATGTGTGGCGGACTCTACCATGGAGGCTGAATACGTTACCGCATCAAAGGCATCAAAGGAAGTAGTGTGGCTCAAGAACTTCCTAGTGGACGTAGATGTGATTCTTGGATTGCAGAAGTCTATCGCAGTATATTGTGATAACAACGGTGCAGTAACAAACTCGAAGGAACCACGAGCCCACAAGGCGAGTAAACATATACAGCGCAAGTACCACCTGATACGAGACATCACAAAGAGGGAAGACGTGGTCATGGCTAAGATAGAATCAGAGGATAACCTTGCATATCTGTTCACGAAAACATTAACTTCGAAAGTCTTTGAGGCTCACGTGGAGGGCATGGGAATTAGATACTTAGGAGAGCCATCAAAGTTTTTCTAGATATATAGCAGCAGAGTGTATAGGAGTTACATGTAGATGTATACTTAAAAGCACAGCTTAAGTATTAGTGGGAGATTGTTGAAGTTGAATACATAAACCATGCTTGTATTGTACATTTTCCCAGTAATATATCGATTTATGTTTTGGTTATATCTTATTGTGCATGATTTGTCCATTTATATTATGTAAGTAGATGATGAGGTGTCTTGTGTGACACAGTAGATCTCATAATTGGTTGAAAGACATAATATATAAATGAGGTTCGTAACCGAGACAGCTTTGGACAAACTGTCGGTTTAGGTTCTTATGTGATTTGGATAATTGGTTTGTCTAAACTAATTGAATCATATAGATATGCTCGGGGCGTATTGAACTTGACCATTAGGAATGATTTGTCTTGTACTGATTTAATAGACAAATCATTTTTGGTATTCTATCTCTTAATCCCTAGACTCGAGCGGGCATGAGTATCAGACATAGTGTACTTTGATCTGCCAATGGGTGAGGTCTATTGTGGCCAATAATCTCGGTAGGTTGGCTGCGCGTGTTTAGTTGCTTGGTGTGCTGCTGCTTGCTGAAAGGAAACCAGGTACCGGTGCATTCGAGGTGATGGTGCTCTCGAGATGAGCTCGTTATGTTTATTATACTAAGCCTAGCTAGTGAACTTATGTCCGGTATAGTATAAAGGTCGAGTGGTACTAGTCTCGAAATTAAAGAAGTTGATTAATTAATTTATCAGTAAATTAATAAATTGACGAGCACTATATCTTTGATGTGGGGAGATTATGAATAAATTAATTAAGTTGTTCTGGAAGCAATTTTGGTATAGGATGGTGGTTCCATAATTAATCCGTTAGTGGTACGATTAATTATGTATTAGGTTGTTGACAAATGTAGATTTAAGTAATTAATTAATTAATTAATTAATCATTGTGTCAACTGGTTGTGAATCATACCAGGAAATCCCTGTATCAGTTGGTTGTGAATCATATTAGGAACTAGTCTGGGATAAGTGAATCCCTGTATCAGTTGGATGTGTATCAGTCAAGGAACAGGATTGAAGGAAACAGAATCCCAGTAGGAAGGCCAATCCAAAACCAACTTGGGGTATCTCTTGCAACTCTATATATAGACAAGGGATTAGCTATTCAAGATACACAATTCATAAGTTTTCAAGACAAGAAAACTAGAGAGATAAAATCCTAGAGAGAGAAATAATTATTTCTCCCTTGAAGTTGGATTTTTCAAGAATCCTAGCGACTGCCCTCTCTCATGGATCGGTCGGCTAGTTGCTTCACCAGCTCCTTGGCGGCGCGTTGATTAAGGCGGGCTGCATTGGCGGCGGCTCGTGAGGAGCCATCAAGGCGGCACGTGAAGCGGCAACTAGTTGGGTTTTTGTCCGACGAGTTTTGCTGGATTTTCCTGACTGGTATTGTGTTGATTGCTGATCAATTGATTTCTAGGTCGTTGCCCACCCAACGTGAAATCAAAGTCTTGAGTCATACAAGCGATCACCTGAGTTCATGGTTCAAAGGTATTTTTCTAAAGTTCCGCTTTTAATTAGAAATTTTTGTTGCGTGGTAAATCGAATAAGTGCAAACCCAGATCCTGCGGAATGTTGTTTCAAAAGGGTTGGAATAGCAATTGCGATAGCGTCTAGGCCTGGCCAGGGATTCCGATTCTGGAATTCATAGCACAAAAGTGAGTTTCTGGCTAGGCCCGGGCAGATAATCTTTCATAGGAAACCAGCGATCCAAAGGGCTGAGCTTTTTGAAGATCGAAGGATCCTAAACCGACTTCAAGAAAGAACACAAGGAAGAAGAAGAACTTCTCTCTCTAGGCTACTCCTTCACACTCTAGGCAACTTAGCCACCAAGGTTTCTTAATGTCTTCCAAATGCCTAACAAGGACTATTTATAGGAGTTTCAAGGGAGACGTAGTGGGCTTTTGAGTTAGGCCTTAATATTGGACTTTTGTTGACGCTCGTAGTCTTCTCTAGACTAATCAACTCCAATCGAACCTTTCGAATTAATTTCTTAACCCACTTTGTTAATTAAATTTAATCGAACCCTTAGAATTATTTCGTAGAACCCACTTAGTTAATTAAATATTAATTAAACCTTTAGGATTAATTAATTCACTTTGTCGATTAGTCCAACGTATAATTAATCGTACCACTAACGGACCAATTATGGAACTACCGCTCAAAAACAAATTTACTTCGCGCTCACTTTATTATTCTTCTATCTCCCCAGATCAAAGATCTAGTGCTCGTCGATTCATAAATTTACTGACAAATTAATTCATCGACTTCTCGTATCCGAGATTAGTACCACTCGACTTTCTTATTATACTGGACATAAAGTCCGCCGGCTGGGTTTAGTATAATAAACCTTACGAGCTTATCTCGGGAGCACCATTAACCTGGCAAACCGATACATGTATTCCTTCGACTAGCAATGACACACAAAAAATTCAAACACCGAATACCCAACTTACCGAGATTTAGGCCTGAATTGACAGTAGCTTTCGGCAAATCAAAGCATACGATATCTAACTTTCATGCCCGCTCTAGTCTAGGGATTAAAATATTAGAATATTAGGTTCGAATTAACTATGTCGATTAGTACAAGTTAATTCAATCTCAAACAGGTAATGTTCAATATGCACTGGGCATATCCGTATGGTTTAATTAGTCTAGAAAAACTAATTATCCAAATCATACGATAACCTAAACCGATAGTATTTTCAAACTATCTCAGTTACGAGCATCTATTTATATATCATTACTTTAACCAATAACGAGATCTACTGTGCTTTCCTACACTTCGTTATCTAGATATATGATATGAATGAACAATTTAATACTGAAACAAAATCGATATTTAAACTGTGGATATTAGTTTTTGATACAAGCAATAGCTTTTCAGTATTCAAAACTAAAAATCTCCCACTAATACTCAAAACTATGCTCTGAAGTATAAAAACTGGCTTAATACACTTATTTCTATGTCACACCAAAAACTAGAGAACAATCAATGTTCAACCAAGTATCTAACTCCCATGCCCTTCACGTGGTTCTCAAAGACTTTTGCAGTCAATACTTTTTGCGAATGGATCTTAAAGGTTGTCTACTGATACTATCTTCACCCACACATCCCCTCTTTATGATTTATCGTATTGGGTGGTACTCGCGTTCTATTGTTATCGCATTAAACGGCGATAAACCTGAGAAACTCAGGAATCACATCTAAATCCACTATGAAGTTCCTGAACCACACTACTTCCTTCGTTGCCTCTGATGTGGCAACGTATTCAGCCTCAATGGTGGAGTCTGCCATGCATTTCTGCTTGACACTCCGCCATATTATGCCTCTACTTCCCAGAGTAAACACAAACCCAGAGGTAGACATTCTTTTGTCTATATCACTTTGGAAATCCTAATCTGTGTAACCCCTTGAAACTAGTTCTTGAGCCTGATAGACCAAAACTTGGTCCTTCATTCTGCACAAATACTTGATCTTTTCCTGGGTTACTCTGATATCTGCTAACTATACCGACGACAAAGCAAATATCTGCCTTGTACACAACATAGCATACATGAGACTTCCTAGCGCAAATGCATAAGGAGTTCTCTTCATGGATTCTATCTGCTTTGGAGACTGCTCCTTAGATAGATGCACGCCATATCTGAAAAGTAAGAAACCCTTCTTGGAGTTCTGCATGTTAAAATGAGCCAGAATCATGTCTATGTAGGAAGCCTGAGAAATTATCTGTGAACATCTCTTACGATCTCGAATAATCTTGATTCCAAGGATATGTCCAGCCTTTCCCAAATCCTTCATGTCAAATTTGTTTGAACAACTATGCCTTTACATCACACAATACCTTTTTATTGTTGTCAATTAAGAAAAATTATCATTTACATAAAGTACAAGAAACACCACTTAGTTTCTATCACGCCTCCGGTACACACAATGCTCATCCGGACACTGGTCTGGTTTGTGAGTGCCAGGGATAAAAATCCAAAGATTTTCCCAAGCCCACGTTCCTCTCGGGTTGTCTGACAACCCTCCCACTATGATGAGGCACCGCCTGTGTAATCGCATCATCTGTGACAACTCGTGCAGTATTCTGTGATGTATCTACTTGTACTCGTGCATCAGGAATTCTAGAATGTCCCTTAAGTTCTTCTAGCATAATCTTGTTACTTGGTTTATAGTTTAGAATATAGTCCTCTTCTAAAATTTAGTGTTGGTACTAGCCACCACCTTTTGATCTTTAGCACTATAGAATAACCAACCTTAGTTCCTCTGGGATATCCTATAAACAGCATTACCTCCAATCATACATCTAACTTGTCGGCATCTGCCTTAAGCAAATATGCTGGACGACCCCAGATTCTGAGATGTCTAATACTGGGCTTTTGCCCTTACCATAGCTCTACAGGGGTTGAAGGCACGAACTTAGATGGTACAAGATATAGATTGCAAGTCGATATTTCTAAGGCATATCCCCAAAACGAATGGAGCAACTCACTGTAACTCATCACAGATCTAACCATTTTCATAAGAGTTTTGTTTCACCGTTCTGCTACACCATTCTGCTGGAATGTGTCAGGTGCATACAACTGGGATTGAATCATCATCTCTGATAAGTAGCTCATAAATTCACCAGATAGTTATTTGCCACCACGATATAATCATAATGACTTGATACTTTTACAATGACGGTTCTCCACATCTGTCCAAAACTCTTTGGACCAAAACATTCGGAGTTGTGGCGCATCAAGTAAATGTTCCCATACCTCAAGTAGTAATCTATGAAGATCACAAAATACTCGAAACCACCTCTGGCCTGAATTATCATAGGTCCACATAAGTCAGAATGAACCAACTCTAAAACCTCTTTGACCCTAAAAACTACTTGGTCATTATACCCTCCAAGCAGAATTCATAAGTTGGGTACTTGTCAATATCTAATGAGCCCAAAGGGCCCATCATTGACTAACCTTTGAATTCTACCAAGGTTTATATGACCTAGTTTTAGGTGCCAAAAACGAGTTTAGTTTATTTTACACTGTTCTTCCCTCTTATTATGATTCAATGATGTGTTATTTATCTCAATGTTATTGCACTACAGGGGAGTTAGTTTTTATCAAGAAGAGATTGTCCACCAATGAACTGGAACACATAAGTTCTTGTTCTTTCCAATAACAGAATTATTAGATAAAACGAACTTATAACTATCCAATAAGAGTTTAGAAACATCATGTAAATTCTTTCTAAAACTCTTATCATAGAGACAATTCTTCAAAAAACTATTACAACATTATTTAGAAAACAAATCTAGCCACTCCCACTACTCTTACCGACACTCTGATAGTGTCACCCAAGCAAATTTTCATCTCACCCTCTCTAAGCATCTGGGTTACTTGGAAAACCCTGCAAAGAATTACAAACATGATCAGTGGTTCCTGAATCCACACACCAAGTATCTGTGGGAATCGCCACTAAACATATCTTTGTAATTAAGGCTCAGATGGTTGTACCTTTGAGCTTTGGGCAATCAGACTTCCAATGTCTTCATTTGCCATACTTAAAGGAGTTGCCTTTCAGTTTCCTTTTCTTGGCAATTTCTGGCTTGGGTGTATGATTAGCAATCATCTGGGCTCTTTTCTTTTTCTTTCTGGCTTTGAGCCCAGAAGAACCTAAAGGCCCGACTGTGACTAAGTGCAACCATAACGTTATTCTTTTTCTCTAGCCTTTTGCCTTTAGAAGAACCTTGCAACTTTACTATCTCTTTGAAGAAGTAACTTGAAACTTCCTCTGCATGATTAGTTCTCCTACAAGTAAAGATGTTAGGCAAACCATTGAAAACACAAGATTGATTATACATGGAAAATACTTTGTTGGATGCACATGCATGGATGTCATATCTAGAATAGCTCTCAACCTCTTAGCAAAGTAATTAATAGGTATGCTATCACAAAATAGCACAAACCTTACCCCACCCTCGATGCATCATATTCAAGATAAAACATTCCATTATGTAATGCAAAAGTAAGGGTAGGAGTTAGCTCCCTCTTTAGTAGTTTCAAAGGCTTTGGTTGCTCTTGCTTTCTTTGAAAATTCTCATCCTTCTTTTCCAAATATTCTTCTTTGGTAGAGGAATACTTTAAGCTTGTTCCATAAACATTTGAAGGTGTGGACACAAGAGGTAGTTCGGGTTGCTTAATTTTGGTCCCCATCTCTTGTGTTCCAACTCTCATTCTTTCTCTTCTTGTTTGATCCTCATGCTTAGCATTTGTGTTGAGAGACTTAACAATGCTAGTGTCTTGTGATGTTGTGAGAGTTTAGATCACTTGTCTTGTAACAAAACAGGAACCTTCTTCAGATGCCTTTTGCTTATTTCCCTCATCACTCTTGATTTATTCTCCTTAGCCGATTTCTTCAAGCTCATTTTCGGCCCCTTTATCTTTTTCTTCATTCTTCACAATAGCTCCATCTTCTAGTGCTATCATAGTTCTCAAGTTAGGATATTAAGATTGCATATGCCTAGACATTTAAAACAAGTAATCTTCTTGGTAGAAGGTTTGTTAGTAGCATTTGCACTAGGAACTTTAAAAACACTTGAAGGATTAGAAAAAGGTTTAAATTGTACCTTGCTCTCATTTGAGGACTTACTTTTGACTTGAGTACTAGGCACAACTAGGCTAGCTCCTCTCCAACCTTGGTTGGTTGTGGTGTAACTTCGGCTTCCTTCATTCTTTATTCTATATTCAACTAAGATAGCGTTATGAATCAACTTATCCATTGTCAAGTAATGATAAAGCTTAACTATGCTTGCAATCTTGGGATTCAAGCCACTTATGAATCTTTACATGGTGATTTCTTCTTCCTCATGTACGCCACTCCTTATCTTGATATTCTCAAACTCTCTTGCATAATCTCCTACACTCTTTGTCCATTGAACAAACTTGTTAAGAATGTTTAGAATTGATCTTGTGTACCTTGGAGGTACGTATCTCTTATGCATGATCATCTTCATATCATCCTAACTAGTGATTAGTGGCTCTCCATTTTTCCTTCTTTGTTGATTAAAATAATCCCACCAATTGAGGGCATGATCTGTTAACTCTGAAGATGCTATATTGACCCAATCCTCTTCGGGGTACTTTCTCACAATGAGAAGAGAATCCATTCTTTTCTCCCACAATATGTAAGCCTCAGGGTCAACCTCACCATTGAATTATTGAAAATTAATGTTAGGCCCATATGATTGCCTATTCCATGGTAGATCTTCTTGAAACTCTTTATCATGCATTCTTCTTTCATTTCTCGGTTCATGATATTCCTCATCAAACTCTTCCTCATAGATTTCACTGTTTCTCATTCTTTGAAGTGCAAAATTTCGGCCTCTCCCTCTTAAATTCTCTCCTCTTCCACAACTTCTTCTATATATTGTAGGATCATCCCATCTTTCTTCCCAAATGTATTCTTTTGATTGTGAATCAAGGATGCCTTTGTCTTTGGATGTAGAAGGCTTAGAATGTGGATATTACTTTGAGTTTGAAAGCTTTTTAACTTTCATGGACAAATCTCTAATGATCTTATCAAATACTCTTGTGTGTTCTTTAAGCAAAGATTGGAAGTATTCTTGATCACTATTGGATAGTGATGCTTCTCCTTGAGGTAAAGACATGTTTTCTTAAAAAGAACTCACAAATTGGTAGAAGTAAAGACTTCTTCTTATGAACCAAGATTAGTAACCAAATGATGTACTACTAAAAGAAAATTTTGAAAATTAAACCTAAAAATTCAAAAATAAAAACCCAAAAATACTAAATAATGCAAACAAATTACAACAATTTAAAAGATACCAAATGATGCAACAAAATCAAAAATTCAAACCAAAAAAAACCAAAAAAAACCAAACTCAAAAATTCGAAATCACACAAAAATTCAAAACAAATAGACTTACAAAAACAATGCAAGTGGGGTGTGTGAAATTGATCCAATTTTAAATTACAAGGCTTAAGAACTTTTGGCCTTGAACTTATCCTTTAAAGCACACTTCACTTTCCACTTTTCAGTTATCAATTTTCGAGTAGGGAGACACAAGATCAAACCAAAAATCAAGTGAACTTTCCCCCCGCCTTTACTCTTTCAAGTGTTGTTCCTAATGTTAAGACACCCAGAAGTAAGTTTTAAGTTTCCAATGTTAAGACTCCTAATGTTTCTCACTTTTAATCCTAGAACCCCTTCCTTAGTTAAAGCGTAAGTTTTGTAGACTTATACTTTCACTTTAGACACCTGAATAACCTTGACTTTTTCTTTTGATTCTCTTTGAAGAATGGCTATGTCTTTTTCTTTGACACCTTTTATAGACACAAGGTGTTCTTTTATTTTCTTGCTTTTGTTGGCACCTTTGGTGCTCTTTTACAATGACTTTCTTTGCAAGAAACTTTCTCTTTCTTGTTGCTTTGAACTTTTTTCAAGACGACAATTGTATTCTTTGAATATTAGCAACTTTTCAAACTTTGAGCAAAACTTTGTGATGAACTTTACTCTTCAGGTACAACTTTTTTTGTTCTTTTTCCAACAAAGCGGTATAAGCCAACTTAGACTCAAAACAATAATGCAATTCTAAAACAAAAGAGTTTGACACAAACTAAATGACTCAAGTAAGAAATCCACAAATTGTAGAGTTTTAAAGCTAATGGTTGGTTCTCTAGACTTGACCTTAATCCAATATCTCTCTTTCAATCTTTAAGGATACCTTCTCTATTTAGAACTCACCAAATTGCTTTAAGTTAATGCACTCTATGGCTAAGACTCAAAAAAAAAAAAAAAAAAACTTCCTTAAACCTTTTTGAATGTTAAATTATGGTGGGGATGAATTTTGAAATCACTTACACCAAAAATAAAATAATTACAAGACTTTTGGCAATTTCTGACTCTTTTTGCGGTACTGTATTCTTATTTTTCAAAACCTATGATGAAAAATTCCAAAAAATGCAAGTAATATACATATGGAATCCTTATAACTCTTAGTTTTAGAATAATATTTTTTATAACAATCAAAAATATGTAGCTTAGGTAAAACGACACAAAACTGAAAATATGCAAAAATGATTTTTTTGTGATGCTGAATTTTCTGGTATGAAAAACCTAGATGCAAGACTCTAAAAATTGCAAAAAAAAAAAAAAAAAAAAAAAAACTACAAACCTAGATGTTAGTTTTGGAGTTTTTGACAAAAAATAAAAATAAAAAAGATATTCAATCAAGACAAAACATTCAAAACATAACAAGTGAAAAAGTAAAGATTTTAACCTTCACAATTCTTCTTACTTTGGGTTGAGTGTTTTTACCTTGTTTGATGCATATATCCTTTGAAGATGGTTGATATCCCAGTCTCCTCCGTCTTTGAACACCAAGCAAACTTCGGATTGACTCGATCGATATTTCCTTGTCAAGAATTTAGAAAAATTCCTTTCCAAGAATGGTTGGCTCCAATCTTCAAGAGACAAGAGAATCATATAACCATTATAGATTATAGGCCATTGGGACCTAGTCTCGACCGACTTAGTTTATCCATTTGAGTCTTCTGACTTGTGAATTGGAAGATTTTGAAGAATAAGTTGAGAACCTTTTTTTTCAAAAGGTTATTATCCAATTGAGTATTCTAACTTGTGAATTGGTAGATTTTGAAGAAATAAGTTGAGAACCTTTTTTTCGAAAGGTTACATCTTTTTCACTCTTGAACAACAAGTTGGCTCTGATACCAAATGATGCGGTTGTGGATTGCTCCGAAAGCGATAATGTGTTGATGGCCGTGTTGTTGGCAATAATTCAACTATGGGTGCGGAATCAATATTAGGGGGGAGTAATTCTCACAAGAATTCCGGGTAGAATGACACCACAATAGTTCCAACTCAACTATTGATAAAGTCGGGGGGTTTGATTTAACGTATAAATCAAAGATGAAGCTCGCAAGCCTTCAAAAGAGAAATCTTCTTAAAATTGTATATCAAAGTGTATAAAAGTGTGTCTTACAATGAAGCACAAGACCTCTATTTATAGCGCATAGGGTGACCAGCCATAGGGTGTAGAACAAGACGCCAATCAATCTCTCAAGATTAGGAAATAACTTATATGGTTAGTTTCCTTATCTTAATTATTCTTGCAATCAAACTAACTTAATTAAGATATGACTTAATCTTGCTATAACCTAAAAGAATAAGTCTTAATTAACTAAAATCTTCTAAAATTAAAAGGGATATTGACTTAAATAAAATAGGGCAGCCGATTCTTCTCTTCATTGCACACCACATCTTCCACCTTCCTTCCTCTAGTTGTCTTCTCTTGCAAATGACTTCTAGAAGCTTTTAGATGGACTTGGACCTTCATGTTGGCTTCAATTTGGCTGGAATCAACATATATGGACATCATTTAAGGGTAAAAACCATCCATGATGGACTACCAAACCCCTCAAAGAGCCTAAGACTCAAATTAAGCAAAAATAGCAAAAGCTGAAAATTGTGGGCTTAGCTTGTATAGCTGCGGCCACATATAGTATTCCACCTAATTGGAAGCTTGATCATTGTGGACACTTAATATGAGGCTCTTCCTTGAATTGAGGTTGTCCTTGAGGCAATCTCCTGAAGGAAAACTGAACAAGCCCGGGCTAAATCGAAAACCTCACTTTCGTGCAATGCATTCCAGAATCGGAAGCTTTCGACCAAGCTCAGGCTCAAATTAGTTTACCCATGAATGGATCTAGGCTTATACTTATTTAATTTATTAATCGGGACACAAAAGATTCGATCTTTAATAAAAGCGGAAGTTAAAGATTCTACCTTTTGAAGCGAAGTCCCTTGCCTAAAGAAAAATCCAATCTTTGATTGCGATTCCACTAGAAATCCAATCGATATCTCCGAGAAGACTTCGAATATTGCGTGGGCAATAATCTATCGAAGTTTCTCGCCTTAGCCCACAAGGAAATCACTCAAATTGGATTCAATTTTGTTCTCAAAATTTGATCGAAACTCACATACTGCTCAGCCTTCTCACTTTAAAATTACTGCTGTCGCATAAATAAGAAAACCCTCGAAGCTACCAATTTCCAGCCCTTTGCCACGTCGTGATCTAGACAAGAATAACTAATGGATCACCAATTCATAAAGAGAGATCAACACTATTATTCTTGAATCAAACACACGAGGTTTAGACTGAAAATCAGCTGCCTGATTCAGCAGCAATAGCTGCCCACCGATCTCGAAGAAGATGATAACCCAGCTAATAAAACCTGCTGCCTGGTTCAGCAGCAATAGCTGCCCACCGATCTCGAAGAAGATGATAACCCAGCTAATAAAACCTGCTGCCTGGTTCAGCAGCATTAGCTGCCCACCGACCGCGAAGAAAAATAATTTCCCGGAGATGATAACCCAGCAAATATCGCTGCTGTCCGGAAAAAAAATCCGTGAGAATCTGGCGAGCTTTTAATATAATCAACCAAAGTTTCGATCTTTGAGATGAACCCAATTTAGAGGAAGTGAAAAATCTGGTTGTTATTGAGAGAAAATTCTTGGAAAAAAAATTCTCTCTCTAACCCTTTTCACTCAAGAAAGCAAGAATAATGTCTTGCAAGACTTCCTTCGGTTTTCTTGGGCTTCAAGTCTTCTATTTATAGGAGCTCGATTGGAGACCTAATGGGCTCTCGAGTTAGGCCTTTTAATTTGACTTTCGTTGACCGCTAAGTCTTCCCGACTAATCGACTCCAATCGACCCTTTTAAATTAATTTATTTAATCCACCTTGTTAATTTAATTTAATCGAACCCTTAGAATTAATTAATTCAAAATAGAATTAATTTCTAAATTCACTTTGTCGATTAAATATTAATTAAACCTTTTGGTTTAATTAATTTACCTTGTCGATTAGTCAAATGCATAATCGGTCGTGCTACTATCGGACCAATTATGGAACTACCGCTCGAAAACAACTTTACATCGCGCCATTATTATTTCTTCTATCTTCCCACATTAAAGATCTAGCGCTCGTCGGTTTATCAATTTACTGACAAATTAATTCACCGACTTCTTGGTTTCCGAGATTAGTACCACTCGACCTTTTATTATACCGAACATAAAGTTCACCGGCCGGGTTTAGTATAATAACCTTACGAGCTCATCTCGGGAGCACCATCAACCCGGCGAACCGGTACGTGGATTCTTCCGACTAGCAAAGGCACGCAAGAAGCTAAACACCGCATACCCAACTTACCGAGGTATTGGCCTCAATTGACCTCACTCTTTGGCAAATCAAAGCACACGATATCCAACCCTCACGCCCGTCCCAATCTCGGGATTGAGAGACGGAATACTAGGACCGAATTGACTACGCCGATCAGTATAAGTCAATTCTATCCAAACTGGTCGTGCTCAATATGCCCCGGGCACATCTGTGTGATTTAAACTAGTTTAGATAAACCAATTTCCAAACCACACAATAACCTATACCGATAGTATGTTCAGAGCGGTTACGAGCATATTTTTATATATCAATACTTTAACCAATAACGGTATCTACTGTGTTTGTCGACACCCCGTTATCTAGTTCTATGATATAAAGGAACAAATTTATACTGAAACAAAATGATATGTCATCTGTGGATATTAGTTTTTGATACAAACCATAGCTTTTCTGTATTCAAAACTAATAATCTCCCACTAATACTCAAAGCTATGCTAAGAAGTACAAAAACAGTCCAACCCGCTATTACACTGCTGTCATAATGAAATCTCCAGAACACCTTTAAGCTCACTCACATGTCTCCCTCTTTACGATCTCTCGTATCAGGTGGTACTTGCGCTCTATGTGTTTACTCACCTTATGGGCTCGTGGTTCCCTTGAGTTAGCAACTGCACCATTGTTATCACAATAAACTGTGATAGACCTAGGCAACTTAGGAACCACATCCAAGTCCATCAGGAAGCTCCTGAGCCATACAGCCTCTTTCGCTGCCTCTGAAGCGGCAACGTACTCGGCCTCCATGGTAGAGTCCGCCACGCATTTCTGCTTAACACTCTTCCATACTATGGCTCCACCTCCTAGAGTAAACACAAACCCAGAGGTAGACTTACTCTTGTCCAAATCTCCTTGAAAGTCCGAATCTGTGTAACCCAATGGTACAAGCTCCTGCGCTCTATAAACTAGGACATAATCTCTCGTCCTGCGCAAGTACTTGAGAATGCATTTTACTGCCTCCCAGTGAACCTTCCCAGGGTTACTCTGATATCTGCTAACCATGCCAACGGCAAAGCAAATATCAGGCCTCGTGCACAACATAGCATACATGAGGCTACCCACTGCAGAAGCATAGGGTACCGCCTTCATGGCATCTATCTCCTCAGCAGTCTTAGGACACTGCTCCTTAGACAAATGCACTCCATGCCTGAAAGGTAGTGAACCCTTCTTGGAGTTCTGCATGTTAAAACGGGCCAGAATCGTGTC
This sequence comes from Knoxia roxburghii, assembly GCA_030378225.1. Taxonomy (NCBI): domain Eukaryota; kingdom Viridiplantae; phylum Streptophyta; class Magnoliopsida; order Gentianales; family Rubiaceae; genus Knoxia; species Knoxia roxburghii. Next base: position 23,073,714 of record CM059424.1, read on the forward strand.
TATGTAGGATGCCTGAGAGAGAGTCAGAGAACGTCTCCTACGATCTCGAATAATCTTAATCCCAAGGATTTGTCCAGCCTCTCCCAAATCCTTTATATCGAATTGCCTGGACAACCATGCCTTTACGTCTGACAACACCTTCTTACTGTTGCCAATAAGAAGAATGTCATCTACATAAAGTACTAGGAACACCACCGTATCACCATCACGCCTGCAATAAACACACTGCTCATCCGGACACTGAGTGAATCCATAAAACTGGATAACCTCGTCAAAACGGATGTTCCAAGATCTGGATGCTTGCATCTTTATCCTGGAGAGCCTCATTGTAGTTAACTGGGTCTGGTTCATGAGCACCAGGGATAAAGTCCGAAGACTCACCCAAACCCATGTACCTCTCGGGCTGTCTCACAGCCCTCCCACTACGACGAGGCACAGCCTGTGTAAAAGCATCATCTGTGATAGTGTGTGCAGTCTCTTGTGGTGTGTCTTCCTGTACGTGTGCATCTGGAATAGTGGACTGACTTCTAAGCCCTTACAATACTACCTTGCTGCTTGACTTGTGATCTAGAATATAGTCCTCCTCAAGAAATCTGGCATTGGTGTTTACCACCACCTTCTGATCCTGAGGACTATAAAATAAACCACCTCTCGTTCCTTGGGGTAGCCTACAAACAGCATAACCTTAGATCTCGCCTCTAACTTGCCTGCATCTGCCTCGAGCACATGTGCTGGACAACCCCAAATCCTGAGATGCCTCAGACTAGGCTTGCGCCCACTCCACAACTCTACTGGGGTTGTAGGCACAGACTTAGATGGCACTAGGTTGAGGATAAAACACGCTGTATCCAAGGCATAACCCCAAAACGAGATAGGCAACTCACTGTAACTCATCATCGATCTAACCATCTCCATAAGAGACCTGTTCCTCCCCTCTGCCACACCATTCTGCTGGGGTGTGCCAGGTGCAGACAACTGGGTTTGAATACCCTCCTCTGACAAATAGGTCCTAAATTCACTAGAGAGGTATTCACCACCTCTAGCCTGAACTGGCATAGGTCCACACATGTCAGAATCAATCAACTCTAAAACCTCCTTGGCCCTATACCCCTTCGCCTTAAAAGGCCTCTTGGTCATTTTACCCTTCAAGCAGGACTCACAGGTCGAATAGCTGTCAATATCTAGTAAGTCCAAAGACCCACTCTTGACCAACCTTTGAATCCTACTAAGGTTGATATGACCTAGTCTCAGGTGCCAAAGATAAGTCTGATTCAAAGGGGAAGATTCCTTTCTCTTATTATGATTCGGTGATGAGTTACTAGTTTCTGTGTTTTGCATAACTGGGGAGTAAGTCTTGATTAAAAACAGATTGTCAACCAATGTACCGGAACATATAAGTTTCTGGCATTTTCTTATAAAAACCGAACCATCAGAGAATACACACTTATAACCATCCAAAACAAGTTTCGAAACAGAAAGCAAGTTCTTTCGAAAACTAGGTACATAAAGACAATCTTTTAAGTGTAAAATGGAGTCTGAAAAATAAAGACTAATAACTCGCACTGCAGCCACAGAAACTCTGGTAGTATCCCCAAGGTAGACCTGCAATTCTCCCTCTCTAAGCAGCCGGGTCACTTGGAACCCCTGCAAAGAATTACAAACGTGATCAGTGGCTCCTGAATCCACACACCAAGTATTCGTGGGAATCACCGCTAAACACGTCTCAGTGACTAGGGAAAATTTGCACGTACCTCGAGGCTTTGGGCAGTCCTTCTTCCAATGTCCTGCTTTGCCACATCTGAAGCATTTGCCTTTCAGCTTGTGCTTCTTGGCAATGCCCGCCTTGGGTCCATGATTAGTTCCTGCTTTATGGCCTCTCTTCCTCTTTTGCTTCCTGGCTTTGGGCCCAGCAGAGGAACCTAAGGGACCAACAGTAACAAAGGCTTGATTCTTCTCAGCGAATAGGCCCTCAGCTGACACCAATGAAGTCATGAGCTCATAAAGTGTATATGAGAGATTCCCCATATTATAATTCAATCGAAACTGCTCAAAACTGGGAGGCAAGTTCTGAAGGATGATATCGACCTGGGTTTCCCCATCAATCTCACCTCCCAATACCTCAATCTCATTGATGCAACCAATCATGTCCAGTACGTGATCTCTCACTGAAGTGCCTTCAGCCATCTTAGCATTCATGAGTTTCCTCATAGCTGACTGCTTGGCTGACCTACTCAGGGGAACACTCCTCAGTAAGCACGAACTTGTAACCCTCAGCGGTAAGGACAATGTCCAGGTTACGTTTCCAGTCAATATAGTTTGGACACATGAGTTTGTTTTGGTTCAAAATGACAGCTAGCGGGTTGAACGACATATCAACTACAACTGAAAAATAACCAGTCAAGTTCCAGTATACTTTTTTGAAAATATTGAAAAATCCTCAGAAAAGAAATATAATCTTTTACCGACATCTCTCACACCGGGATTAACGCAGGTCACGATGGATGAACGTCTACGCCAACCCACATTCGTTCGAGAAGAACCGAAGTTCATTAATTTCATTATCTGACCAACGATCTTATGATCAAAGAAATTAATAGTCGATAATTTTAGCCGTACACGTAGATAGCGTAACCTCAATGGGAGGGATACTATAAACAGTACACTAAGTGTATGCCATTACGTGACTTCTAAGTTTGTTACTTAGGGTACTAATGCGCCTCGGATGGCGAGGGTGTCGCAACTTTTTCCAATTAAAGGCACTATAGTCACCCCTTTAGAAATTCATTCCGGTGATATCTGTTATTGAAAACTCATCCGATAGGGAGGAAGGTCTAAGCCAGCACGCAAGTTTAACCACATCACCAATGAACCCGTAATGGAGGCCATGGGGCTATTAACCAACCCGCTCCCACTTAGATTTTTAATTAATTTCGATTCGCCCTGGTTTTCTCAGTTTTCTACGTAATTAGGAATCACCCAAAATTACGATAAACCAAAACCCGGGTTTTCTCGGTTTTCTACGTAATTAGGAATCACCCAAAATTATGATTAAACTAAAACCTGTGAATTTAATTAATTTGAGGATTTTTACGTTTTAACATGCAATATCTTAACTATGGATATTCGCACCCATAAAACCGTTGGAGTTTTAATATGCGAATAATCTACCTTAGTTAATTGCACATTACCTTTAACATGCAATATCTTAACTATGGATATTCACACCCATAAAACCGTTGGAGTTTTAATATGTGAATAATCTACCTTAGTTAATTGCACATTACCTTTTAAAACATTTTAGTTTGGTTTTCGTTCATGCAAAATAAAACGAAAATCACACAATCAACGAAAAAACATAAATACGGGAAATTAAAAGAAATAAAATTTCCCAACTATTATGGCCTTCTCTATCGTTGATTCCTTGACGCCTCGGTGACACTTCCCGTCGTGTCGCTTCCACTCGTTATTTGGATTCCTCTCGATTCGACCGGGTTTTCTCGGTTTTCTACGTAATTAGGAATCACCAAAAATTACGATAAACCAAAACCCGCGAATATAAGTTACCCAAAATAACGTCTTCGTCATAGTACATAAATTCCTATATACAAGGCGTTTTTCTAGGAATTTAAAGACGACATGATTAGATCAAATCCTACTACAAGATTTTCTAATCCTACACGGCTTCCAGCTCGTGGTTATTACTATTACAAAAATTTTCATTCAAAAATAAAACGAGCCCGGACATGTCCCGGGGTTTATGAATGAAAATTAAATTTCCACCATAATAGCCGGGAAACCAATAACCACCTGTTTATACATTTTGACAAAAATAATAATGCCAAAATAAAGCCGTGTATTAAATCAAACAAGTATAAGACCGAAACCAACGCTCTGATACCAATTTGAAGGAAAACTGAACAAGCCCGGACTAAATCGAAAACCTCACTTTCGTGCAATGCATTCCAGAATCGGAAGCTTTCGACCAAGCTCGGGCTCAAATTAGTTTACCCATGAATGGATCTAGGCTTATACTTATTTAATTTATTAATCGGGACACAAAAGATTCGATCTTTAATAAAAGCGAAAGTTAAAGATTCTACCCTTTGAAGCGAAGTCCCTTGCTTAAAGAAAAATCCAATCTTTGATTGCGATTCCACTAGAAATCCAATCGATATCTCCGAGAAGACTTCGAATATTGCGTGGGCAATAATCTATCGAAGTTTCTTGCCTTAGCCCACAAGGAAATCACTCAAATTGGATTCAATTTTGTTCTCAAAATCTGATCGAAACTCACATACTGCTCAGCCTTCTCACTTTAAAATTACTGCTGTCGCATAAATAAGAAAACCCTCGAAGTTGCCAATTTCCAGCCCTTTGCCACGTCGTGATCTAGACAAGAATAACTAATGGATCACCAATTCATAGAGAGAGATCAACATTATTATTCTCGAATCAAACGCATGAGGTTTAGACTGAAAATCAGCTGCCTGATTCAGCAGCAATAGCTGCCCACCGATCTCGAAGAAGATGATAACCCAGCTAATAAAACCTGCTGCCTGGTTCAGCAGCAATAGCTGCCCACCGATCTCGAAGAAGATGATAACCCAGCTAATAAAACCTGCTGCCTGGTTCAGCAGTAATAGCTGCCCACCGACCGCGAAGAAAAATAATTTCCCGGAGATGATAACCCAGCAAATATCGCTGCTGTCAGAAAAAAATCCGTGAGAATCTGGCGAGCTTTTAATATAATCAACCAAAGTTTCGATCTTTGAGATGAACCCAATTTAGAGGAAGTGAAAAATCTGATTGTTCTTGAGAGAAAATTCTTGGAAAAAAAATTCTCTCTCTAAACCTTTTCACTCAAGAAAGCAAGAATAATGTCTTGCAAGACTTCCTTCGGTTTTCTTGGGCTTCAAGTCTTCTATTTATAGGAGCTCGATTGGAGACCTAATGGGCTCTCGAGTTAGGCCTTTTAATTTGACTTTCGTTGACCGCTAAGTCTTCCCGACTAATCAACTCCAATCGACCCTTTTAAATTAATTTATTTAATCCACCTTGTTAATTTAATTTAATCGAACCCTTAGAATTAATTAATTCAAAATAGAATTAATTTCTAAATTCACTTTGTCGATTAAATATTAATTAAACCTTTTGGATTAATTAATTTACCTTGTCGATTAGTCAAATGCATAATCGGTCGTGCCACTATCGGACCAATTATGGAACTACCGCTCGAAAACGACTTTACATCGCACCATTATTATTTCTTCTATCTCCCCACATTAAAGATCTAGCGCTCGTCGGTTTATCAATTTACTGACAAATTAATTCACCGACTTCTTGGTTTCCGAGATTAGTACCACTCGACCTTTTATTATACCGAACATAAAGTTCACCGGCCGGGTTTAGTATAATAACCTTACGAGCTCATCTCGGGAGCACCATCAACCCGGCGAACCGGTACGTGGATTCCTCCGACTAGCAACGGCACACAAGAAGCTAAACACTGCATACCCAACTTACCGAGGTATTGGCGTCAATTGACCTCACTCTTTGGAAAATCAAAGCACACGATATCCAACCCTCACGCCCGTTCCAATCTCGGGATTGAGAGACGGAATACTAGGACCGAATTGACTACGCCGATCAGTATAAGTCAATTCTATCCAAACTGGTCGTGCTCAATATGCCCCGGGCACATCTGTGTGATTTAAACTAGTTTAGATAAACCAATTTCCAAACCACACAATAACCTATACCGATAGTATGTTCAGACTATCTCGGTTACGAGCATACTTTTTATATATCAATACTTTAACCAATAACGGTATCTACTGTGTTTGTCGACACCCCGTTATCTAGTTCTATGATATAAAGGAACAAATTTATACTGAAACAAAATGATATGTCATCTGTGGATATTAGTTTTTGATACAAGCCATAGCTTTTCTGTATTCAAAACTAACAATTCCATACTAACATACTCTAGAACCTTCAAATTAAGGGCTTTGGTGGCTTCCATTGAACTTGCTCTGTGATGTAAGTTCATCTTTCTTGTCTTGTACTTCCACGGGACCTTGAATAAGTCTTTGGAGTACTTGTTGAATTGAATGAACCTATGACAGCTCCAAGAATAAAGGTTCTTGAGTTCTTCATCCCTTTGTCAAAATATCCTTAACTTAGCTCTCCTAGCTTGAAATTGGCCATGATGCTTGTGAATGCTCATTTGAAAATAGGCTTCATGGTTGAGCTGCTCATGTTGTGCATGAATGAGGTTGGAAAGTGTGAGTGAGTGTTAGTTTTGAATACTAAAAAGCTTTGCTTGTATGAAAAATTATTTCCCAGTTACATATCGATTGGGTTTCAGTATTATAAATTTTCCCTTTATATCATATGTCTAGATGATAAGATGTTTGGTGTGACACGGTAGATCTTATCATTGTTTAAATTTATGATGTATAAATAATGCTTGTAAATGAGACAGTTTGGATATACTTTCAATTTAAGTTATTGTATGATTCAGAAATTAGTTTGTCTATACTAATTGAATTATACGAATGTGCCCGGTGCATATTGAGCAGGACCTATCTAGGATTGAATTAACTTGTACTGATCTTCGTAGTTAATTTGAGCCTTATATTCTAATCTCTTAATCCCTAGACTAGAGTGGGCATGAGAGTTAGACATAGTGTACTTTGATTTACCAAAGGGTGCAGTTAATTGAGGCCTAGATCTCGGTAAGTTGGGTATGCGTGTTTGACTTCTTATTGTGTCGTTGCTTGTCGAAAGCAAAACCATGTATCGATGCGTCCGGGGTGATGGTGCTCCCGAGTTGAGCTCGTAAGGATTATTATACTAAACCCGGCCAGTGGACTTATGTCTGGTATAATAATAAGGTCGAGTGCTACTAATCTCGAGTAACAAGAAGTCAATTAATTTATTTATCAATAAATTAATATATTGACGAGAACTATATCTTTGACGTAGGGAGATAAAAGAATAATTAAAGTGTGCACGAATCAATTTCATTTTTTAGCGGTAGTACCATAATTCATTCGTTAGTGGTATGATTAATTATGAATTGGATTGATTGGAAAATTGGATTAAATATCCTTGGGTTAATTAATATTTAATTGACAAAGTGGGTTACGAAATAATCCTTGGGTCGATTAGTATTTAATTGACGAAGTGGATCGAATAAATAATCCTTGGGCTAATTAAGTATTGACTAGTCTAGTGAAGACTAAAAAAGTCAATTAAATCCAATTAGTAAGGCCCAACTCAAAAGCCCACTAGGTGTCCCTTGAAGCTCCTATAAATACATTAAGTCTTGACATTCAAGACATAAGAAACTTAGGAGGCAAGTCTTGCCTTAGAGAGAGAAGAAGAAGCCTAGAGAGAGAATTTCATCTTTTTCATTGAAGATCTTTCTCGAAGTTGGTTTTCGATCATTCTTCCTTAGAAAAGCTCAGCCCAAAGTCGGATTGTTGCTGCCCGGTTTTCTTTATTTTGCTGTCCGACGTGTTTTTCCAATGACCCATTTCTAGTGGCTGTTCCTGGCACGAGGATCCGTGGCTCGAACCGCCGTGTCTTGATCGCTGCTACTGGGCGCTCGCGGTGGTGGGTGTCTTTGGGCAACGATTGTCCGGATTTCTTTGGGCAGCCCTTTTTTTGAGCTTTTTCTTGGCGAGTTTCTTGTGGGTTTTCTTGATCTTCGATAGATCTACCCGGTAGCTAATTGCCCACTCAATTTTCGGGTTTGTTTGGAGACATTGAAGGGACTTCTAGTTGACCTTTGCACTAAAGCTTGGATTTTTCTTATTTGCTAAAGGACATGCTTGAAAGGTATATTCTTTAATTCCGTCTTTATTTAAAGATTTGATTTTTAGTGTGTGGTTTAATAGATCTAACAAGTATAAGTCTAGATCCGCTCATGGGGGGAATTGATTTTAGAGTTTGGGCTCGATCGAAAGTCTCAGATTCTGGAATGCATATCACGAAAGTAAGATTTTTGATTTGGCCTAGACCGGATCTTAATTCCTTCAATTGGTATCAGAGCTGAGGTTTTGGCTTTATACTTGTTCGATTTATTACGCGATTTTATTACAGGTGGTTATTATTCCCGACTGTTATGGTTTTACATTCATTTATAAACCTCGGGACTTGTCCGGGCTCATTTTATTTTGAATGTGAATATGTGTAATAGTAATAACCATGAGCTGGATGCCGTGTAGGATTAGATTAAATCTTGTAGTAGGGTTTATTCTAAATGTCCTCTTTATTTTCCTGGACAAGCATTGTATTTAGGAATTTATGTAAATGATAAATACGTTATTTTGGGTAACTCATATTCGTGGGTTTTGGTTTATCACAATTTTGGGTGATTCCAAATTATGTACAAAACCCTGACGAATCAGGAGGAATCCAAATAACAAGTGGGAGCGAGCGATGGGACGTGTTAAAAAGGCATAAAAAAAAGCAACGATTGAGAAGACCATAATAGTCAGGAAATGTTTTATTACGTATTTATTTCATGATTTATATGTCCTGATTGTTGCTTGTGTGTTTTTGTTTTATGTTTTTATGCATGATCGAAAAGAAATGGTTTTATGAGTGCAAATAACTAAAGTTAGAAATGACTAAAGTTAAGACGTTGCATGTTAAAACCAAAAAAACCCTCAATTTAAGAATCTAAGTGGGAGTAAATTGGTTTATATCCCCACGGCCTCCATTACAAATTCATATGTGATGTGAATAGACTTGCGCGTTGGCATTAGGGTCTTCCTCCATATCGGATGAGTCTTTATTCATAAGATCACTAGAATGAATTTCTAAAGGGACGACTATAATGCGTTTAATTGGAGAACTGCGACACCCTCTCTATATGAGGCGCATCCCAAGTAACAAACTAAGAAGTCAAGTAATAGCATACACTTAGTGTACCATTTGTAGTATCCCTCCAAATACGTTACACTACTTATATGTGCGGCTAAAATCACTGACTATTAATTTCATTGATCAATAGATCGTTTGGTCAGATAGTAAAATTAATGAACTTTGTTCTTCTAGAACGAATGTGGACTAGCATAGACATTCACACGATCGTGACCTACGTAAATCCCGGTCAACGAGATGTTGGTGGATTAGATTATATTGTTTTGAGGGCATCAATATTTTCTAAAGATATAAAATACTGAAACTTCTCTGTTTAATTATTTTTAGCTTTCGATATGTTGTTCAATCCACTTGCTGTCATACTTAAAGAAAACAAACTCACTGGTTCAAATTACATTGATTGGAAATGGAACTTGGACATTGTCCTTACTGCTGAGGGGTACAAGTACGTGCTCACAAAAGTGTGCCCAGAAGCACCCACTGATGACTCCATTCCTGAGGAGAAAGAAGTTCATAACAGGTGGAAGAAAGCTGATGAGATGACCATGTGCTACATTTTGGCTTCTATGTCAAATGTGTTGCAGCACCAGCATCAGTTGATGACCTCAACCTATGATATGATGACCAACCTTAAGGAGATGTTTGGGCATCAGGGTAGGGCAACCAGGTAGACAGCTATGAGGAAGCTGATGAATGTCAAAATAGTTGAAAACAATTCTGTGAGGTATCATATGACCTGCGTATCATGACCTCGAGGTATTGGAAGGTGATATTGACGGTGAGTCTTTGGTTAATATCATTCTCTAGAGCTTGCGTCAGAGTTTTGAGCAGTTTCAGTTGAACTATAATATGAGTCGGCACTCTTATTTTCTTCCCAAGCTCTTGACGTCATTGGTATCAGCTGAAAACCTCTTCAATGAGAAGAAGCAACCTTTGGCAACTGTTGGACCTTTAGGATCTTTTTTTGGGCCCAAAGCCAAAAAGAAGAAGAAAAAAACCCAAAAGACTACCAATCATGGACCCAAGCCAGCTATTTCCGAGAAGAACAAACCGAAAGTCAAGTGCTTAAAGTGTGGCAAGATAGGATATTGGAAGCCAGACTAACCAAATCTGAAAGGTATGAGCAATTTGACCTTTGTTACTGAGACATGTTTAGCGGTGATTCCCACAGATACTTGGTGTCTGGATTCAGGAACCACTGATCATGTTTGTAATTATTTGCAGGGGTTCCAAGTAACCCAAATGTTTAGAGATGGTGAGTTACATGTCTATTTGAGAGATACTACTAGAGTATCAGTTGTTGTAGTGGGAGTTGTCAAGCTTATTTTCTCGAATAATGTTGCTTTAATTTTGAGAGATTGTCTGTATGTTCCTAGCTTTAGAAAGAATTTGCTTTCAGTTTCTAAGCTTTTGAATTATGATTATAAGTTTGTTTTTTCTAATAACTTTGTTGATGTTAGAATAAATAAGAAACTTTTATTTTTTGGTTCGTTGGTTGACAATCTTTTCTTAATTAAGACTAACTCCCCTATAGTGCAAAATACTGAAATTAATGACACATCATCAAATTATAGTAAGAGAAAAGTGCCTTCCCAAATGAAGCAAACTTATCTTTTGCACCTTAGACTGGGTCATATCAACCTTAGTAGAATTTAAAGGCTGTTCAATGATGGGCCTTTGGGCTCATTGGAGATTTATAGTTATCCAACCTGTGAGTCGTGCTTAGAGGGTAAGATGACCAAGAGGACTTTCAAAACAAAGGGGTATAGGGCTAAAGAAGTTTTAGAGTTGGTTCACTCTGACTTTTGTGGACCTATGTCAATTCAGGCTAGAGGTGGTTTTGAGTACTTTGTGACCTTCACAGATGATTACTTTAAATATGAGTACATTTACCTAATGCGCCACAAGTCCAAATGCTTTGGTAAGTTCAAAGAGTTTAGGTCAGATGTGAAGAAGCGTCATGGTAAGAGTATCAAGACACTACGATCTGATTGTGATGGCGAACACCACTCTATTGAATTTAGGAGCTACTTGTTAGATGAAGGTATTCAGTCCCAGTTGTCTGCTCCTGACACCCCTTAGCAGAATGGTATAGCAGAAAGGAGGAACATGACTCTTATGGATATGGTGAGATCAATGATGAGTTATTGTGAGTTGCCCAATTTTTTTTGGGGATATGCCTTGGAGACAGCGGCTTACATTCTGAACCTTATACCATCTAAGACTGTGCCTTCGACCCTGTGGAATAGTGGACTGGGCGAAAACCTAGTCTTAGACATCTCAGGATTTGGGGTTACCCAACACCTGTGCTTAAGGCAGATGCAAGCAAGTTAGATATGAGGTCAGACGTAATGCTATTTGTAGGATATCCGAGAGGAACGAAGGGTGGTCTATTTTATAGTCCTAAGGATCAGAAGGTGGTGGTTAGCACTAACGCCTGATTTTTAGAGGAGGACTATATTTTAGATCACAGGCCCAGCAGCAAGATCATACTAGAGGAGCTTAGGGGACAGTCCAGTATTCTAGATGCATCAGTACAAGTAGATAGACCACATAGTACTGCATAAGATGTCATAGATGATGCACTTACACAGGTTGCACCTTGTCGTAGTGGGAGGGTTGTGAGATAACCCAAGAGGTACGTGGGCTTGGGTGGGTCTTTGAATTTTGTCATTGGTGCTCACGAACCAGACCCAGTTAACTATAATGAGGCTCTCCAATATAAGGATGCAGATTCTTAGCAGAGAGCGATGATTTCTGAGATGGGTTTGATGGACTCAAATCAAGTCTGGAAGTTGGTAGACCTTCCTGATAGGTTCCGACCTATTGGATGCAAATGGGTCTACAAGCGAAAAAGAGGATCTGACGGGAAGGTTGAAACCTTTAAGGCTAGGCTTGTGGCGAAGGGTCATACTCAGAAAGAGGGTACCGACTATGAGGAGACCTTTTCCCCAGTAGCTATGCTTAAGTCAATCCAGATTCTCTTGGCTATAACAACTCATTTAGATTATGAGATTTACAGATGGATGTCAAGACAGCTTTCCTTAATGGAAGTCTTGAGGAGACCATCTTTATGCAGCAACCAGAGAAATTCTTTGGAGAAGGCCAGAAACACAAGGTTTGCAGCTCAAGAAGTCTATCTATGGATTAAGCAAGTATCCAGATCTTGGAATATCAATTTTGATGAGGTAATCTAGTCCCATGGATTTACTCAGTGTCTGAATAAGCAGCATGTATACCGCAGGAGTGATGGAAATATGGTGGTGTTTCTTGTATTTTATGTAGATGATATTCCTCTTATTAGCAACAGTAAGAAGATATTGTCAGATGTAAAGGTATGGTTGTCCAACCAGTTTGATATGAACGATTTTGGAGAGGCTGGACATATCCTTGGGATCAAGATCATTCTAGATCGTAAGAGATGTTCGCTAACACTCTCAGGCTTCATACATAGACATGATTCTGGCCCGTTTTAACATGCAGAATTCGAAGAAGGGTACACTACATTTCAGATATGGAGTGCATCTATCTAAAGAGCAGTCTCCCAAGACTATTGAGAAGATAAAAGCCGTGAAGGCAGTTCCCTATGCATCTGCAGTAGAAAGTCTCATAGATGCCATGTTGTGTACCAGGCCTGATATTTGCTTTGCCATTGGCATGGTTAGCAGATATCAGAGTAACCCTGGAAAAGCTCATTGAGTGGCTATCAAGTGCATCCTCAAGTATTTGCGTAGGACGAGAGACCATGTTTTGATCTATCGAGCGCAAGAGCTAGTTCTAAAGGGTTACACAAATTCTGATTTCCAAGGTGATATGGACAAGAGTAACTCTACCTCTGGGTTTGTGTTTACTCTGGGAGGTGGAGCCATAGTTTGGCGGAGTGTCAAACAGAAATGCGTGGTAGACTCCACCATGAAAGCTGAGTATATTGCCGCATCAGAGGCAGCGAAAGAAGTTATATGGCTCAAGAATTTCCTAGTGGACTTAGATGTGATTCCAAAGTTATCGAGGTCTATCACAGTTAACTGTGATAACAATGGTGCAGTAGCTAACTCAAGGGAACCACGAGCCCATAAGGCGAATAAACACATAGAGCACAAGTACCACTTGATATGAGAGATCGTAAAAAGGGGAGACGTGGTCGTGGCTAAGATAGTATTGGCAGACAACCTTGCAGATCCATTCACGTAGTCATTGACTCCAAAAGTCTTTGAGACCCACGAGGAGGGCATGGGAGTTAGATACTTGAGTGAGCCATGAGAGTTTTCTAGTTTATGGTATGACAGCAGAATAAGTGTATTAAACAGTTTTTATACTTAATAGCATAGCTTTGAGTATTAGTGGGAGATTGTTAGTTTTGAATATTGAAAAACTTTTTCCCAGTTACATATCGATTGGGTTTCAGTATTATAAATTGTCCCTTTATATCATATGTCTAGATCATAAGGTGTTTGGTGTGACACAGTTTGGATATATAAATAATACTCGCAGTCGATATCATAATTTAATCAGTATTATCATTGATTAAATTTGTGATATATAAATAATACTTGCAACTGAGACAGTTTGGACATACTGTGGGTTAAGTTATTGTATGGTTCAGAAATTAGTTTGTTTAGATTAATTAAATTATACGACTGTGCCCGGGGCATACTAAGCAGGACCTATTTAGGATTGAATTAACTTGTACAAATTTTTATAGTTACTTCGAGCCTTATATTATAATCTCTAAATCTCTAGACTAGGGCGGGCGTGAGAGTTAGACATAGTGTAGTTTGATTTGCCAAAGGGTGCGGTCAATTGAGGCCTAGATCTCAGTAAGTTGGGTATGGGTGTTTGACTTCTTATTGTGCCGTTCCTTGTCAAAAGGAAACCATATATCGGTGCGTTCGGGGTGATGGTGCTCCATAGATGAGCTCGTAAGGATTATTATATTAAACCCAACTAGTAGACTTATGTTCGGTATAATAATAAGGTCGAGTGGTACTAATCTCGGATAACAAGAAGTCGATTAATTTATTTATCAATAAATTAATATATTGACGAGCAATATATCTTTGAACTAGGGGATAAAAGAATAATGAAAGTGTGCACGAATCAATTTTGTTTTTGAGCGGTAGTTCCATACTTAATCCGTTAGTGGTACAATTAATTATGAATTGGATTAATTGGCAAAGTGAATTAAATAAATATTATCCTTGGGTTAATTAATATTTAATTGAAAAAGTGGGTTACGAATTAATCATTGGGTCGATCAATATTTAATTAACGAAGTGGATCGAATAAATAATCGTTGGGTGAATTAAGTATTGACTAGTCTGGTGAAGACTAATAAAGTCAATTAAATCCAATTAGTAAGACCCAACTCAAAAGCCTACTAGGTCTCCCTTGAACCTCTTATAAATACATGAAGTCTTGACATTCAAGACATAAGAAACATAGGAGGCAAGTCTTGCCTTAGAGAGAGAAGGAGAAGCCTAGAGAGAGAACTTCATATTCTTTGTTGAAGATCTTTCTCGAAGTCGATTTTCAATCCTTCTTCCTTGGAAATGCTCAGCCCAAAGTCGGATAGCTGCTGCCCGGTTTTTTATTTTGCTGTCCGACGTGTTTTTCCGGTGACCCATTTCTGGCGACTGTTCCTGGAACGCAGATCCGCGGCTCGAACCACCATGTCTTGATCACGGCTAGGCGGTGCTGGTGGTGATGGGTGGCTTTGGGCAGCGATTGTCCAGATTTCTTTGGGCAGCCCTTTTGTTGAGCTTTTTCGAGGTGGCTTTCTTATGAGTTTTCTTGATCTTCGATAAATCTACCCGGTAGCTAATTACCTACTCAATTTTTGGGTTTGTTTAGAGACATTCGAGGAACTTCTAGTGGATATTTGCACTAAAGCTTGGATTTTATTATTTGCTAAGGGACATGCTTCAAAGGTATAATCTTTAATTCCACCTTTGTTTAAAAATTTGATTTTTAGTGTGTTGTTTAATAGATCTAACAAGTATTAGCTTAGATCCACTAATGGGAATTCATTTTAGATGGGCTCGATCGAAAGTCTCCGATTCTGGAATTCATAGCAAGAAAGTGTGATTTTCGATTTGGCCCGGACCGGATCTTAATTTATTCAGTGAAAACCTTAGGATCACATCACCTTGTTTACTCTAAGCTCTCACCTAGCACAGTCCTACCACTAGGGTCTTGACCTCTCCACCATATCAAGCTTACACCAGAACTTGAGTGAAACAAAGTCTGTAGTTGCTAAAGTATTATCGACTAAGATGTCCCTACAAGGATTCCAACTCTGTTTCATTCGTGTATTTCACAGAATATATGGTTTCTAAGGTAATATCAATTAAGATTTCCTTACAAGCATTTTTATTCTGATTCACTTTGGGATTCACAGGATCTTTAGTTGCTAAGGTATCATCAATTGAGATCTCCCTACAAGCATTCTAAACCTGTTTCACCACAAGCCCTTAATAGCATGAAGCAAGCCATAATTCAGACTGAAATCTTCAACACCTTACTCCATACTCAAACCATTTACCGAACTAGATAACCTAAACCACAACACTCTCCATAAACAAAATCAGTGAAAGGTCAAGTACAATATGTGCTCAGAAGATTTTATAGCGACATAGTCCACGAATTAGCCAATAGACAAAACAGTGATACACCATTCTAAATGCAGTGAATGATGCATGCTAGACTTAAGGCATAAGTACATGGTTCGCACTTATTAAATCCACCTTAGTGCACATCTTGTAGCCGAAGCTTTCACCTTG
Organism: Knoxia roxburghii; assembly: GCA_030378225.1. Classification (NCBI taxonomy): domain Eukaryota; kingdom Viridiplantae; phylum Streptophyta; class Magnoliopsida; order Gentianales; family Rubiaceae; genus Knoxia; species Knoxia roxburghii. The sequence goes on from CM059424.1 coordinate 23,089,388, forward strand.
CCTCTAACTCTTTAAAGTAGTGAAAATCCTCACAAGATACTTAGAATCTCATCAGTTCTTAGCAACACTCAAAAGAAAAGGAAATAATGAATAAAGAGAAATAAAATTGAGTTTTGGATAAAACAACCCAAATAACGAATTACAAGGGAAAAAACTCTGAACTCCTACGCTACAGCTCTTTACTCCCTATTGTTTCTTAGTTGTTGAGTTTGGAGCTTACTACTGCTATTTATAGAGAAAATCTAGTGAAGGAAAATGCAGGATGGCTATTTTTGGAATTTCAGCGTTGCTTCGAGGCCAAGTCTTGCAAGCTGGCATATTTGGGGGATAGCAGCTGACACACAGCTGTAAAAGTAACCTATGTTGTTCAGAGGCCATTAAAGTGACCTACAACACTGTACTGATCATCATTCTTCAGCATGCTTCTCTCGTGCCGGTGTACTCTTATCTCCTCGGGCAGAATCATAGCTCGTGATGGTGTACGATTTGTCTCCTTAGGCCCTGCCCTTAGCTGGTGCCGATGTACTAACTATCATTCTTGTATCTGTCCATTGCTCATGCCAGTGATGGTCGCCAGACGCCCAATAGATGTTGGCTTCTGTTGGGCGTTACCTGGAAATGTTCTCTCATAGTCAGCATGCATTGGTCTGGTGATCTTGGCTAATTCAAATACTGCAGTCTTTGGTCGTCATCTTCTCACATCTACTAGACTCTGGCGTTTGTTGGTTGTCATGTTGTAACTTTCCAGAGACGATGTTGTCCGTTGGTCTTGATCTCTTTTTCACCTCATACTGCTTTAGCTCAACGTTATCTCCATTTTGCCTTTGTCTTGCCCAGCGAACGGTGTCGTGAGCTGGACGTCTTCAGCTCGCTTTCACCAAATGTTGGATTTCACTTGAACTTAGTGAACTTCACGCTCACTCGACGACGTCGTCTGAGTGCCATGTCCTTCTGCTAGCTTGATAACCTTTAGCTCTGCTCCAAATACTAAGTCCGAAGTGCGGTTTTCTACAGTGTTCATTCCATCCACATTTCACCTGTAATTAGCACAAGTAAAGCCATAAGCAGTATTCTTACCATACAAACAGACTAAGAATCCATTCATAGCCAGCTCAAAACAGTGCTCAAAACATGTAAAAATATGTATAAAATGAATCGTATCAGCTTTATAGTTGAGGATTATCTTGCTAAGGAGTGTATGACATTTTGTTCAATGTATTTGAAAGATGTGGAATCAAAATTGAATAGACCAAATAGAAACTACGAGGGTGTTAAATATTCCAATACAAGTGGTCGGCTCATCGGCAAAGAAGAATTTTTTTATTGTGGAGAGGTTGAATGGATTTAAGCCCATACACACGTAATAAATAATTTAAAAATTACAAATTACCTTAAAAGGTATGTATGAGTTATTTGATATTTAATTTGATTGTTTGATTTAATTGCCTATTTATTTTAATTTATAAATACATTTTTGCAGCGAACATTTGAATGTTCTTAAAAATGAGAACCCACGCTTATCAAGTTATAAAAGGGAGAAAATTCATAATGAAACTTTTCACAAATGGCTTCAAACTAAAGTAACTAGATTTTTCTATTCAATATTTTTGTATTATATATGTTTTTATATCAAAAGTATACATTTTTTGTTATTGTCGATATATAGGTCAGGGAAATGGAACAAATTCATGGTTGTGAAAATATTCAATAAGACATTCAACACTTGGCTACTGGTCCAAGCAGATGGATCAGACGATACTCCGGGTACGTGGTAAATGGCTTACGATTTTACACAAAAAAATGTGAGATGAGAAGAAAAACTCAAAATAGTGGAGCTTTCTTGAGTGCAGAAACTAGTAGTTTTGCAAGTACTAAGGACAAAAATCCTATATTGGGTGATATGTTATATTATGGTGTTTTGAAAGACATGATTGAACTTAGATACGATAACCATTTGAGTTTTGCGTTGTTTAAGTGTGATTGGATAGACTATAATGTGGGGTTGAAGCACGATGAGTTCAATTTCACATTAGTCAATTTTAACCACTTGTTGAATAAGCAGAATAGGACAACTGATGAGCCTTTGATTTTATCTTTTCAAGACAAACAAATCCACAAGATCCAAATTGGTTTGTGGCTGTGAGAATGAATCTTATAAGTTTATTCAGTGTGGATCCTGAAGTTAATTTGTTGAAGATTTTAAAGATGACAATTATGTTCAACAACAAAATGCTGCTGACAATAGTAACAATGACGTGTCATGGATTAGAGTAAATATTGAAGGGGTCACACTTGACATGCCAAGTTGTGATGCTCAAAGAAAGAGTTGTCTTGTAAACAAAGTTGACTTAAATGATTTAACTTCCTCAAGCAACGATGGAATGAAAGATTACGTTGGTGATGGCTGTAGTGACACTAGTGATGTGATGAATTTTTTGATGATATCAATGTGCAAAATGAGGATGATTTATAAGATTGTAAACAAATTAATTTAAGGTATGAAGTAGAAAAACAATCAATGTACTTGAGTGGATTAATGCTTCATTTTTAGTATTATCATTACTTGATGTTGCACTATATCCATTTAGATGTATGATAATTTCTACAAACTTTTAGAAGAAATGCACTTAATATTTTAGCATGCTTTAATCTTAAAAGAAGAGGTTTTAAGTATAATTTCAGTCATACCTTTTTATAAAGTTTGTAAAAATAGGCTAAATTGCTTTTTCGGTACTTCTTAATAGGGGTAGTTGCGCTTTTGGTCCCATATAATAGTACGACTGTATATTGGTTCCGTAACATTTTTTTATTAGCATTTTTAGTTTTTTTTACGAAAAAGTTTAGAAGATAATAGATTAACTCATTTGATCGCTAATCAAACCTAATTTTTTCTTCAAAATGATTTGTACCATGATGTTTTCAATCCATTTTATGACTCATTTATATCGACTTACAATCCAAAATGACAGCCAAAACCCTAAATGGATTGAACATTAATGAGGATCCGGATCATAAAGTGGTTGAAAACATCATGATACAAATAATTTTGAAGAAAAAAATATGTTTGACTTGCGTTTAAATGAGTTAATCCGTTGTCTTCTAAACTTTTTTATAAAAACGGACTAAAAATGCTAATACAAAAATTTTAAAGGACAAATATTGCAGTCGTACTATTATTTGGGACAAAAAGCGCAACTACACATATTAAGTGAGACCCAAAAAATAATTTGGCTGTAAAAATATAGCTCATTAGTCCACTATACAATTTTGTCCTTGAATATAAATATGATACAATAGTACTTGATTTGGGATATATTAATATTTTCGCAAATTGAAAATATTAATTTGTTTGTGTCATTGAATAACGTCACTTTGTTAAAGTGTCACAATAATTGTGTCGCAATTTAGCTGCACAAAAATTAATTGACATATATTAATTGCAAATTCATCACCTTTTTTAGTAAAGTTGCAATTAGGACATAAACGTGCTTCATAAATTAAACGTGTCTCTATTTAAGGGCACTTCAATGGAATGTCGCCAATAAGTGTCGTTAATTTACGACACGATAACCAAATGTCACATTTTAGAGTCATTATTGTTCATTGAAGTCATAATGCCGCAAATTAACGTCACAAATTCAAAAGTGTCGCAAATTTGTGTCACTCACTTGCGGTACATCTTTATATCCTGTTGCAAAATAGGTCATTATTGTTGTAGTGAATTGACCATGAGAAAAAACAGGTTCCTTCAATAGATGCCAACATAATCTAATGTTTGTCCTTGAGCTTTATTTATTGTCATAGCAAAACATAGTCTAACAGGAAAATATTTACGAATGAAAGGTATTCCTTGTTTTTCAGTGTCAGAACCTTGAAGAGGAATCTTAGGAACAAAGACTTGTTTTCCTCTATGTTGACCCATTGCAATTTCAGCAAGAATGGTAAATGAAGTTAATTTTTTACATATTAACCTTGTACCATTACATAAAACATCTATTGGATTTATATTTCTCAATAGGATTATTGGACAATTTTCTGTCAAAAAAAAAAAAATTATGAGGTGGAAGACTCTTCGGATTAAGAGAATTCAAGAAATCTTCATAATCTCCTTGATGTTTTTCATCTATTGTTTTATCAGTACTTGTATATATGAACAATATTCTAGGAAATCTATGAATGATTTGATCATTCATATCACTAATAGAACTATTTTTGGGACAAAAAATGCATTTATTTATTATTTGATATGGATCTTGCACATAGATATCCAAGCATGGATATGTTAAAACAATCAAACTGGAAGGAATAGAAAAATGAAAAAGTAAGTTTTAAAATTTAATTGAGATAGAGTGAAATTTAATACAGAGTATTTTAATATTACAATGATAAAAACTTTAATTTGTATTATTTTTTCATTACTAACCTGTTCAAAGATGTTTTGATGTCAACAAAAGGAATTACAATCTCTTTAAGAAGAATAATGTTTCCATTAGTGTCACTAAGTTTAGTTCCTTCACCTATTCTGAGCAAAAACTTAGAAAAAGTCGGATCTAATAAAGCTCTTGTATTTTTAGTAAGACGAAAAATTTTCATTGATTTCCATAAAAATGAAAACAATACTTGCTTTTAATTGCGTTTCCCCAGTTCCTTTTTCAATGACATGTAATGATATGTTTGGCGAAAATCTCCACAAAAAAACAACTAGTTTTCCATCAAATGGTTCTTCACTATCCATTATATCTTTAAGTAGTAAATCAAAGGCTTGCTTCTGTTTTTGCCATTGAGGCTTCATCCCAAATAATAATCTTTGCTTCAACAATTAGCTTTGCATTATTACTTTATTAATGACTTCACAAGTCAAGTTATTTGTTAAATTTATTGTATTTTAAATCTTCAGTGAGCAGTTCTACAACTAGGTAATATTGCTGCAGCAATTCCTGAAGTAGATACAACAATAGTGACATGCTCTTGTCGTTGTATAAGATTTAGTCGAACACTCAAAATAAAATTATAAATAAAGAAAACAAAAATACTAAAACTATAGTACTTAAGGTTTCGTTCCCATAAGAATGTTGTCTTGAATGATAAGATTTTTGGGTTTGAATCCTTACTTAGTACAATTTCTAGTAGTTTCTAGCCTAAGAATCTAACAAAACAAAGGATAGGATAGTAAATTCAAGTAACTCATGCAAGTACTAAAAACTAAATAAGATAAAAAACAATGGATATAAGGAGGGAAAATCATATCACTTCAAGATCCAAGGGACTATTGATAAGTAGAATCACATGCGAATGTATAAAATCTAATCTCACCCAAATACTATAATAATACCGTTTGCTTATGTCCATATGAGGACTACCATTAGTAGCACCTATGTGATCCTCCACCCTAATTGAATAAAACAAGGACCCATGACAAAACTATTAGCAATCAATAATAGAAATAGGGTCGTCAATCCTACTCTACTAACAATCTTCTACACATATTAACGAAGGTAAAGAGGATTATCAACTCACATGGCAAATAAGCATCAAAGCAACCAAACTTGGAACACAAACAAGCTCAATTAACCTAACCTAAATATATACATAAACCAACTTCACACAAATCCATAATTAAATGAGTAGATTCAACACGTATGGCAATAAGTTAGCAAAATCTCCACATAAGAACAAGAATTAACCCCTTTGCATGAAACCCATTTATCAATATTCATGAATATCCATAGAATAGAACAATATTAACATGGTGAAGGGCAAATAATCATGATGGAACTCCATCTAAAAAAATAAGTGCAGCTTTTATCAACCAATCATGATAGAAGTCTTTGATTCCTTCAAGCAAAATACCCATAATCAAATAAACTTCATTGATCCAAGAATTTGTTCTATGTCTTTGGAAATCCACTACCACCTATCACTTAGAAGGGTAGATTTCTGTAGAATCTACATAGAACATGAGTGTTCTAAGAGAATTCATAGTGTGTGTGTGTGTGTGTGTGAAGAAAGGTGAGAAAGTGTGTGTTTCTTCCTCCCTAAACTACTCTCTCTAATCTAAGAAAAACCTACTAAGATGTAATAGTATGTGTCTTTACAGGAGTTCTTGGTCATTAAGAAAATATCTTGAGGGCTAAAATTGGGAAAACACAAGTTAAAACATGCCAAGGGCAATTTTGGACTTTCACTAGCGATTCCCGGGTGATGGCAAGGTGTGGGAGCTGAGCTGACGCCGAGGTCGGCGACGCTCAGGCACACGCACCCAGCGGACGCCATTCTCGGTCTTCATGTTTCTTTTCGCTCTTGTCTAAATTCTTCCCTTTAAGCTTTATTTATGCGTGTTTTCTTCCTTTCCCTTGCAAAAGTATTTAAGTTTCTTCCAAAATCTCCAACATGCCTCCTTACTACAAAATCATGCAAATCCAACTATAAGTGCATTGTAAGCTCATAAAATGTATCATAATCATTAAAAATCAACTAAAAGGAAGCTAAATGTGCATGATTTTGGGTTATAAAAAGGTATAATTTGTAGTCAAGTCACACCGCCACACTTAAGACTTTGCTTTTCCTCAAGCAAACTAACCAAGAAAACAAATAGAAAGTGAGTCCAAATTAAAATAAATTAGCTCTAAGATGGTTTTTCTCCCTCTTCAAGCTAAACATGAAAAAATGCACTCATTTTGCATTCATGATGTCATATAACTTCTACGATTAAGCAAGACAAACATGATATGAAGTCTCTATCAATATCAATTGACCTCATCACCTCACACTATCAAGGATACACTCAATAACGGTCAAAGTGTACAGACTTTGAAATATTCAACAACGCTCAAGTCAATTGCATGAAAGATCTTCAACCATAAGCTTGACTCAAGATCACCTCGCCACCCGCCTATTGCAAAATTAACACATCGATCAAAAGGTCTTTTATTAGGGTTAACGGGGCTAAGAAAAATGGCTAAGGACAAGAAAATGTCAAAGCTTGAAAATTGGAGTTATTGTAAAGAGAATTGCATTGATTTAATGCTTCATCAACTACTTCTACTTGGAGTCTTTAACTACTAATGGAGGTTTAAGGCTTAGATATCATTTACTTCCCTATTCTTATTCTTTAAACTTGAAAATTTAAAAAAAAATTTAAAATTTTTCTTCTTCTAACAACTTCTAAAAACTGAAAACTAACAACTTAGAATCCATTAGTTATTTTTCATTTCCACATCCAATCACATACAAACTCTTTAAGGGTCAAAAAACAAGCCTTAACAAAGAAAAAGGCTCAAGTTGGCTTATTGGGAAAAAATAGAAAACAAAGAAAAGATGGGGCTCAACTTGGTTATGCCTAAGGGGATAATGATGATTACGGGTAATGTAAAGCAAATAAAAGGTAAAAACAAAAGCTAACTAATTGCCTTCATCACTTTAATGTATCACAAAACGTAAAAGGTCTTGATATGTATGCTAAAGTCAAGTTCTATATTCAACCATTCATGCAAGACAAATAACACAACAAAAGAAATATGAGAAAGCAAATAAGATATGCTTAATAAAGGCTCAAATTAAACTCACATAAATGAAGGGTTAAAATGTGATTACATCTCAAGCTGTCAAATTAGAACTCACATCATACCCATAAATACTCAACCATTTCCATCATATTTCCACCAATCATGCAATGTAAATACACAAAATTAGCTTGAAGGGATCCTTTTGTTTTGGAAAAATTTTTGCAAAATCCAAAATAGAGCGAATTTTTTAAAAATAATCCACAAAATGGACTCATTCACTACTAGTTTCTCAATTAGCAAGCATGAAGACAATGAATAACTACTTGTATTCATCTCCCCCACACTTAAGATATACATTGTCCTCAATGTATCAAAACAAAACAAAAGTGGGAAAATGGGGTACAAATTTCTTTATTTGAATTCATATATATCACTTAAGCTCATGCCTATATAATGTTAGCCAATAACAATTGTAAACCACTTACACATTATTAAAAACTTAAAAATAAACACACCAAAGCAAATAAACAAACTAAATTGCAAAAGGTGTCAACCAAATGTAGTAAGAAAGTAATAGTGGCAAGGATTCTCAAACTCTTGTTGTAAAGGAACTAAATGTGGAGGAAAACCAATAATGCATCACTTTATAAGCTTCCTCTCTCTTCAATACAAGCTCATCCTTCGTCTTTCTTACTTCTTGAATTAATCATGTCCTGAAAATTGTAACGAATTAGTGAATTTTCAAAAAAAAAAAAACAAAATGACTTAGCATACCTTAGGGCATCCAATTGGTGTTGGCGCCTGGTGGTCGTCATTAAAGGCGGCATGGAGGCGCGATGCCCTCATGTCGCCTGGCATCAGGGCCAGTGAATATAATCCAATTCAATTCACTAAAGCAGCAGTAATAAGCATTAAACCACCACAAAACATGTTAATTAAACATATAATTGATATAAACATAACAATACATGATTTCTCATTCATTAAAGCACAATTTATACATGTTCTATAACATTAAGGCTTCAAGAAATAAAGATTAGAACATATAAAACATATAAAGTTGAAAAACACATACATTCATCCATTATAAACTCATTCAATCATATCAAGCATACATAGCATAGTACTATGTCAAGTTTAAGAAATCCATTTTTCAAAATTTAAACACACGGCAGCTCGATACTCTTACCATTGATTCTTCAACGTGTATGATGTTTGAAATCAACAGAGAAATTAATAACAACAATGTTACAGGTAAAATCACTAAAATTGAAGAATTCCAAATCTCAAATTCATGAATTGGATGCATTGGAGGTGTAAGTAACTCTCATTTATGCTCATGGAAGTTTTGGAAGTATTAGGTAAGTAGCATGGAGGTTTTAAAATCCATGGTACCTTATTTAGAACATAAAAGTATAACAGGGCATCTGGCCCTGCAGCGGCATCGACACGGCACTGCTGATACCGCCTTCAGATCACGGTGGAAACCTGGTTCTAGGGCCTGGTGGACGCCAGCAGCTGGCGGCACATCGGTGGCACAAAGGTTCTGCCGTATGTTTTTCCTCAATTTTTTAAAAATTGCTTCCACTTGACTTTTACACCATTCAACTGCATCAAATCATGTACCTACAAGACAGGAATGTGTTCAAAATCATCATACTCAAAAATCACATTGAAATCATGACTTATTAGCAATTTAAAAATTTGAAAATGTAAAAACTCAAAAATGAAATAAAAAGTGGTGAAAATGCATGGGTTGCCTCCCAAGAAGAGTATTGGACTTTATAGTCTCTGGCTAGATTTGTCTTGAGGTATGAACTCAAGATCCCTCTACACTCCTTGTATTTTGGGCAATGGATGCACTTCCCTTGCTTCCTTCCATAAAACTCCTGTTGATTTCCTTGAACTTTTGGTTGTGTCTATTTCTTTTCTCCTTTCTCCTTAATCAATCTTTATTTCTCCTTGATTCCAATTCCTCCAAATCTTTAGAAGTATCACTAGAATCACTCATCACATCACTTTCATCAACAAATTTCACTTGCTTCACCTTGTTGTTTGTCATTTCCAATAATAATTGCTCCAAAGTTATCAAGTATAATTTCCAACTCTGTATTTTTCTTGTAACAAGGTGAATTAGTTGTACACCTTGTTTCCTTGTAATTTGGAATAAGACTTTCTATTTCCTTTATATCCTTAGCAATCTTTGGGTTCTCCATAGGCTCATTAACAATGTTGTTCTCACTTGGTAACATCAACTCTTCATTGACCTTCATTCCACTCTCACCATTTGTGTCAAGATTTCCTTTCTTTGGTTTTTCATCTTCGTTGAGTGAAACTTGTTATCCCCATCCTCACAATCACAAATGATTGCTCCCAGAACGGCATCATAAGTTTTTCTTTGTATTACCTCTATCCCATGGACATTCTCTTTTCCTAGAACCCTTAATTTAATATTTTTACTCTTTATATGCAAAATCGCATCTGCGGTTGCTAAAAGTGGTCTTCCAACAATGATAGGTACATTCTTATTTTCCTCTATGTCCACAACGATGAAATTTGAGGGTAATACAATTTGATTCACTTTCACCAATATATTCTCAATAATGCCCTTGGGAATAACCTTAGAATTATCTGCCATATGTAAAGTGACATTGACCGGTTGTAGAAAATGGCATTAAGTTCACTCCAGCTCCGGGATCACACAAAACCTTTGGGAAAAACCTCAATCCAATCTTGCAAGATATAGTGCACATTCCGGGGTCTTTCTCCTTTGTTGGTAAATTTTGCCAATAAATTCCATTCACATTTTTGTTGAGTGGAGCCAATGATTCTAGCTTAAGCCTCTATTTCTTGGCCAACAGCTCCTTCAAGAATCTTTGATATTTTGGCACATTCATGATTAAGTCAGCCAAGGACACTCTCATATCAATTTCTTTGAACAACTCATAGAACCTTTGATAAACCTTTCTATCAACTTTCTTGACTTCTTTTCTCCAAGGAAATGGTGATTCCATATTTCTAGGCTCATTTTCATTTTCTTCCTGCAACATCTTTTTGAGCCACTTCTCACTTTCCTTTCTCTCTCTCTCATGCGACTCCCAAATTGCCTTTTCTCTCTCTTTTTGCTCATTTTCAAGTGCTGAATTTTCATCTTCATTTGGCAATTCTCCAATATCATCTTCTTTTTCTATTTCCTTTGGGGTCTCATATTCCTTAATCTCTTGCTCACTTTTGTCCTCATCTTTCTTGTTTTCCACAAGCTTTTTCCTACTTCTTAGGTTGACCACCAAGCATTTTTTGGCATCCTTGGGTTTTGAATTTGCACTTTTAGAAGAAATTTCTAGGCCTTGATTACCTTGATTTTGAACATATTGACCAAATGCATTTTTTATTACCTTGATACTCTTTTGAAGTTTCTCCAATGCGCTAGAATGCATGCCAACTATTCTTACCAAACTCTTCATATGATCACCCATGGACATATCCTCATTTCGATTTGCTTAATTAGTCTCCCAATTTTCTTGCATTCTTGGATTAAATATCCTTTGACCATAAGTTTGTCCTTGATTTGCATTACCAAACTTGTTGAAATTTGGTCTTCCTTGATTTTGGAAATTGTTCCCATAACCATTATATCTCAAACCTTGGTTGTTGCCAATCCCACATCTTCAAACTCTTCACTCCCTTGACTTTCTTGATGAGCTTCTTGATAAGTGTTGAAAGCTAATACCGGTTTTTCCTTAGCTTTCAATTGATCTTGAAGCAAAGCTACTTGTTCCTCAAGGCTTGAAATTTGATTGGTAACAATTGCTTCCTCCATTGGTATAGGATATGCTTGAGGAGCCTCATTTCTATCACTTGGACACTTTCCAAATGTAAGTGCCATATTGTTAAGCAACTCTCTCACTTGATCCTTAGTCTTGAAATTTATACAACCACCGGCACTTACATTCACCATTTGTGTTAGCTCCCTTGTGAAACCTTTATAAAAGATTTGCAACTCTTTTCCATCGTCAAATGTTTGGTTGGGGTACTTTCTCAACAAATCTTGAAATCTTTCCCATGCTTCGGCAAATGACTCTCCTAGATATTGCTTGAATTGTAGAATGTCATTTCTCAACCTTTCAATCTTGTCAGGAGGATAATACTTCAACAAGAACCTTCTCTTTAACTCCTCAAAAGTTCGAATGTTGCTCTCAACCAAGGAATTAAACCAAGCACTTGCACTATCCTTCAAAGAGAAAGGGAATAGAATCCTCTTCATTTTATCCCTAGTGAGCCCTTGCAATCTCATCGTGTTGCACAACATAAGAAAGTTCTTCATATAAGCATTAGCATCTTAACCATCAAGTCCTCTAAATTGTGACCCATTTCGAATCAAATTGATTAAGTGAGGCTGAATTTGATAAGTCTCCTCATCAATCCCTTGTAATTTCGCCGGTTCTTGAAAATGTGGCTTAAAATACAACCCAAAATTCCTCTCTCCTTGGGCAGCCATATTTCTATTCTCTTCAACTTGATTTCTTCTTCTCAAAACCCTTTCACTACTATCTCCAAGCTCAAGAAACTCTTCTCTAGCTTGTGATCTAGTAGCAACCATACCCCACAACTATGAACCAAAACAAACCGGAACACCTTGAAAGAAGAAAAACTATTAGAAAATGACTCAAAACACACAAATAACAAGAAAATAACAAAATGTTATGCACTACAAAAGTTAATTAAAAACACTCAAAAAGTACTAAAAACGCAAAAACAAGTAAACACCACAAACTACCAACAACAATAATCACTCAAAATAAACAATCTTCGTCGACGACCCCAATTTTGACGTGCTCTTGTCATTGTATAAGTTTTAGGTGAGCACTCAACATAAATTTATAAATAAACAAAACAAAAATACTAAAACTATAGTACTTAAGGTTTCGTTCTCATAAGAATGTTGTCATTAATGGTAAGATTGTTAGGTTTGAATCCTTACTTACTACAATTTTTAGTAGTTTCTAGCCTAATTATCTAACAAAACAAAGGATATAATAGTAAATTTAAGTAACTCATGCAAGTACTAAAAACTAAATAAGTAAAAAAACAATGGATATAAGGCGGGAAAATCATACAACTTCAAGATCCAAGGGACTATTGATAAGTAGAATCACATGCAAATGTATAAAAGCTTATCTCACACAAATATTATAATAATAGCGTTTGATTATTTCCATATGAGGACTACCATGAGTAATACCTATGTGATCCTCCCCCTAATTGAATAAAACAAGGACCCATGACAAAACCATTAGCAATTAATAATAAAAATAGGGTTGTCAATCCTACTCTACTATTAATCATCTACAAATATTAACCAAGGTAAGGAGAATTATCAACTCAAATGGCAAATAAGCATCAAAGCAACAAAACTTGCAATAAAAGCAAGCTCAATTAACCTAACCTAAATACCTACATAAGCCAACTTCACACAAATACATAATTAAATGAGTATTGCAATAAGTTAGCAAAATCTCCATATAAGAACAAGAATTAACCCCTTTGCATGAAACCCACTTACCAATATTCATGAATATCCATAGAAGAGAACAAGATTCACATGGTGAAGGATACATAATCATGATGGAACTCCATCTTAAGAAAATAAGTGCAGCTTTTATCAACCAATCATGATAGAAACCTTTGATTCCTTCAAGCAAAATACCCCATAATCAAATAAACTTCATTGATCCATGAATTTGTTCAAAATCTTTGGAAATCCAATATCCCCTATCACTTAGAAGGGTAGATTTCACTAGAATCTACTTAGAACATGAGTGTTCTAAGAGAATTCATAGTGTGTGTATGTGTAAAGAAATGTGAGAAAGTGTGTGTTTCTTCCTCCCTAAGCTACTCTCTCTAATTAAAGAAAAACCTACTAAGGTGTAATAGTATATATCTTTACAAGATTTCTTGGTCATCAAGAAAAGATTCTGAGGGCTAAAATTGAGAAAAAAGAAGTTAAAACATGCCAAGTGAAAATTTAGACTTACTCTAGTGATTCTCGGGTGGCAACAAGGAGCGGCGTCGAGTGACGCTGACGTCGGCGACGCTCATGCGCCAGCACCTAGCGGACACCGTTCTGGGTCTTCATGTATCTTTTCGCTCTTTTCCAAATTTTTCTCTTTAAACTTCATTTCTACGTGTTTTCTTCCATTTCCTAGCAAAAGTCTTTAAGTTCCTTCCAAAATCTCCAACATGCCTCCTTACTACAAAATCAGGTAAATCCAACTATAAGTGCATTGCAAGCTCAAAAAATGTATCATAATAATTGAAAATCAACTAAAAGTAAGCTAAATGTGCATGATTTTGTGTCATAAAAAGGTATATTTTGGAGTCAAATCAAATAGCTATATATCCTTCTTTTCTAATTGTAACCAAAAGAGAACGATATAAGAATGTTTTTCCGGTACCTCCTAGACTATCTATAAAAAAAGTTTGTCCTTTACCAGATTGTACACAAGTCATAGTACTATAAGAATTGTTTTTTTTTTTTTTTTCTGAATGAGAATGTATAAAACATGGTGATCTTTCAAAATCTATTGAAAAATAAGGATGAAACTTGTCCCACAAGTTCCTAGGATTACTTAGAGAAAAATATCTAAGAGCAGCAGTAAATGGATGGGTTGAAACTTCTAAAAGGCTTTCTTTAATGTAATTGTCTGAATCTAAAATACCTAATTTTAAGGTTGCATCTCTAAATGTTGGACAAATTCTCCATTAATTGTTAACAAATCTTGATATGAAGTTGGACATCCTACATTGGATAGCAATAACCATAAAGAATATCTTTCACCTTTTTTGGGCGACACAGTTACAAGTCTTTCTATAGTTGAACCAATTTTTCTTATAGACCAATGTTCCAAGTAAAATGTTGGGAAATTCTTTATACAATAAATTTATAGATTGAGCCTTATTATTAGCATGATTCATTTCAAAAAATTCTGTTTGCATTGTTTTTGTAAAATCTACATTTTTCAGCAAATTCAAAAGATTGTGCTTTTTGTGAAACGAAACAATCTGTTCACCATCAAGATGTACTTGAAGAGTATAAATTGAAGGTGTTATTTTGTTTAAAGAAAACCCATAAATTCTCCATATTTCTTCTGATCGACCTTGTTAGAGTTGAATACATACGCTATGCTTGTATTATACATTTTCCCAGTTAATATATCAATTTGATGTTTTGTTTTATATGTTGTGCATTATTTGTCCATTTATATTATGTAGTTAGATGATAAGGTGTCGTGTGTGACACAGTAGATCTCATAATTGGTTAAAAGACATAATATATAAAAAAGGTTCGTAACCGAGACAGTTTTGGACAAACTGTTGGTTTAGGTTATTATGTGATTCAAATAATTGGTTTGTCTAAACTGATTAAATCATATAGATATGCCTGGGGCATATTGAACTTGACCATTTAGAATGATTTGTCTTGTACTGATTTAATAGACAAATCGTTCTTAGTATTCTATCTCTTAATCCCTATACTTGAGTGGGCATGAGGATTAGACATAGTGTACTTTGATCTGCCAATGGGTGAGGTCAATTGTGCCCAATAGTCTCGGTAGGTTGGGTGCGCGTGTTTGGTTACTTAGTGTGCTGCTGCTTGTCGAAAGGAAACCAAGTACCTGTGTGTCCGAGGTGATGGTTCTCCCTAGATGAGCTTGTTATGTTTATTATACTAAACCCGACCGGTGGACTTATGTCCGGTATAGTAAAAAGGTCGAGTGGTACTAGTCTCGGAATTAAAGAAGCTAATTAATTAATTTATCAGTAAAGTAATAAATTAATGAGTACTATATCTTTGATGTGGGGAGATTAAGAATAAATTATTAGTTGTCCCGGAAGCAATTCTGGTGTAGGATGGTAGTGCAAAAATTAATCAGTTAGTGGTATGATTGATTTTGTAGTGGGTTAATTGAATAAGTAGAATTAATTAATTAATTAATTATTCCTAAGGGTTAATTAAGTAATTAACAAAGTGGAATTATTTAATTAATTAAGTCATTAGTTTCAATTAGAATTAGGAAATCATAGAGATTAGGAAATCTAATTGGATTTTGTTTATCCTATTAGATTAGTTACCTAATTGGATTTGGAAACTAATTCATTACCTAAACTCATTAGGAAGACCAATCCTAAACCAACTTGGAGTCTCTCTTGTAACTCTATATGTAGACAAGGGATAGCAATTAGACAACACAAAATTCATAAGTTTTCAAGACAAGAAAACTAGAGAGAGAAAATCCTAGAGAGAGAAATATTTCTCACTCTAAAAATATGATTTTCTCGGCTCATTGCTGCCAATTTTTCTCCAATTTTTGGCCGGCCAATTTTACTCCATAGATCGATGGTGCATGAGAATTTTGGCGGCGCGTGAAGCTTCTCTCTCCGGTCCTAGGCAGCGCTTGTGTTCACTAGCTAAGGGCGGTGGTTGCAGAATTTTCCAGGCGACCCAGTTGTGTTGATTGCTGATCAATGCAATTGATCGCTAGATCATTGCCCACACAATGTGTGATCATATTCTTGAGTCATACAAGTGATCACCTGAGTTAAAACGCTTCAAGAGGAACTTTTCTATGATTCCACTTTTAATTAGAAAATTATTGTTGCGTGATATATCGAATAAGTACAAACCAAGATCCTGCGCAATGTTATTTCAAGTAAGGATTGGAATAGCGATTGTGCTAGAGTCTAGGCCTGGTCAATGGTTCTGATTTAGGAATGCGTAGCACGAAAGTGAGTTTTTGACCGGGCCAGGGCAGATAATCTTTTAGACCTATCCAACGACCATCTTGAAACTGTTTGATTTCATCAACATCATCTAAGGCATCTACTTTAACAATTTTAAAATTTATAAGATCATGTCAGTTGTATATGTATTTATATATAGATTTGACCAGTATAATGTTAAACAAATTTCTACATTCATGTGATAATCAAACTTAGCAAGGAGATATGGATTATAGGGTACAACCCAACGATTATCAAGATCATGTTTCCTTACTCTTACTACTTGACCATCATTTATTCTTCTATAATGAGGATAATTGTCTTCTCCATGTGTTGTTTGTCGTAGAAATGGTTTTGAATAATGATTTTACATACACCATTACATATGCAAGGATTAAATGGATTCATAGAACCACAAGGACAATGCATCATGTGTTTAACAACAAGACTATGTAAGTTTGGAAATCTTTCAGGATCTGGGATTTCAGCTGAAATGATTCTATCATAGGCTTCAGGATTTAAAAGATTAAATTCAGGTTTTAAGATCAACAATAAATGGGCAAGGTGTTGGATCGTGTCAAGTGTTGAGAGGGGGGGGTGAATCAACACTTTATCAATTTTTCTTTCAACTAAAGGATTCCCTCTCAAATGTTAGCTCAGTTAGAGCTTATTGTTGAACTCACGTTCTTGGCTTAGATGGACTCACTCAAGGAGGGTTCACTTACACAACCACAACACTCCTGTTCAAGCTTACAGTTTGAGAACACCACACCAGTCAAGACACACTCAAAGCAGTAAATGTGCAAGGGGGATTTTTACGTGGTTCGATCAAATGATCTACATCCACGGACAGATTCACTCCTGTCAATCTTCACTATCACGGAATCATTCAGCTCTGGCCTCACTGACCGTAAGCAACATAAACAAGAGCTCACTGCTCAACACATTGAGGTTCACTACCTCTACAAGTTCATCAACTAAAACAACAACATATAAACCTCTATTGTACTGCCTTTTCTACACAAATATCTTTCAAAATCACTTAATGAAAGAAGTTTGATAGTGTTCTAGGCTTACCACCTGAAGCTGCAACCTCAGGGTCAGTTCTCCCGATTCTGCATCATCTTTGATCTTAGTTTCAGTCTTCCCTTTTTCTGCTCCTCCTCAGCTTCTTCTTCTCCTTGACTTCTGCTTCTCCAAAGCTTCAGCTTCTCCTTGTGCAGCTTACTGTTTCTTTCTCTCTTGTATTTCTCATATCATCTTTTTGCAGCTCTCACTCTTTTACTTCTCCCTTTTTTTCGGTTTCGTTCGGTTCAGCACCCTTCTTTTCTGTTGCTCATCTCTCTCTATGTTTCTCTTCTCGTGCCTTCCCCTTTTTAGGTTTTTCTTCCGTTCTGCAGTTGTTGTACCTACCACACCTACTCATATGCCCGTTTTCTTTTTCCCAGAAGAAAAACTGTGCCCTACCGTGCAGTGTGTCAGCACATCATACACGAAAGGCGGCTCAAGATTCAAATAATCCATTTTCAACCTTTTGAGTTGCAACTTGCTTGCCATGTCATATTGCTGACTGTACTCCTTCATACTTCTCGAGTAGCTTGTCTTAGATATTTTGAAACAGCAGAAGTGATCTGATCTTAGCTTATAGCTGATCTGATGTGCGCGGCATTTGATCTGATGTCGCGCTTCGGTTGATCTGATGTTAGCTTGCAGTTGATCTGATGTTAGCCTTCGGTTGATCTGATGTTAGCTTGCAGTTGATCTGATGTTAGCCTTCGGTTGATCTGATGTTAGCTTGCAGTTGATCTGATGTTAGCCTTCGGTTGATCTGATGTTAGCTTGCAGTTGATCTGATGTTAGCCTTCGGTTGATCTGATGTTAGCTTCATGTCACAACGTTCTGTCCAGCAACTCAGAACCATCCATGTAGCTCCTGCAGTTCTTCTGATCGGGCACTGCTTGATTCTTTTGTATTTCTGCTCGCTCACAGGATTGCTAGATACTTCAACATGATGCACCTGCGTCTTCTGAATCTTTGAGAGACTTTTAGAGTCGCGCGTTTGAGGTGTGATTCACTAGCCGTCCTTGACTTCAGCTTCTTAGGTGTCTGCTCTAGCTCTCCAGCCTTGAGTTGTTCTCTTCTGCTGCAAGTATGTTTTGTTGCTGACTTGCCTTGCTTCTGTGAAACCAAGCTGCTGAGCAATCCCTTGAGAATTTGATCTGATCTTTACTTCCGTTGATCTGATCTGTGCTGCATGTGATCTGATGTGTGCATCCTTTGATCTGATGCGCACTGCATTTGATCTGATCTTCACTTCCTTTGATCTGATACGCACTGCCTTTGATCTGATCTTCACTTCCTTTGATCTGATACGCACTGCCTTTGATCTGATCTTCACTTCCTTTGATCTGATACGCACTGCCTTTGATCTGATCTTCACTTCCTTTGATCTGATATGCCAACAGTACACTTCCTTCTCATTTTGGCACTTCAGTTTATTCATCGGCTTCTTGCTGAGATTTTGTCCAGATAAAATGCTTTCAAACCTCATGAACTCAGTCCATTATTGCCTTAGTAATTCACAGATTTGTCACAATGTGGTTGCAACAATTACAACAAAACATTGGACTTTAACAAAGGCTAAGAAAGCTTCATTGTAGCGGCTCCAATGGCTCAACAATCTCCCCCTTTGGAATTGTTGGCAACCACATTTGCAGCCAATCAGTCAACTCAGTGCTAAGCTCCCCCTGAGCCTTATTCTTCTTCATAGTAAGCTCCCCCTGAGCCTTATTCTTCTTCATAGTAAGCTCCCCCTGCATAGAGCTTCAATCAGTCAACTCAGTGCTAAGCTCCCCCTGAGCCTTATTCTTCTTCATAGTAAGCTCCCCCTGAGCCTTATTCTTCTTCATAGTAAGCTCCCCCTGCATAGAGCTTTTTCCAACGTCCTTCTCTCCCAAGGATAATACTGCTGCGTCTGGCCGGCTGCTGCGGCTATCTCTCCCCCTTTGACAACCAATTTCAAAGGGATTTGGGGATGCTCAACTGATTCAGCATGAGAAGGAGGACTGCACTCCCATTTGCATCCTCAAAGTTTCAAACATCTCGGCTGGAAGAGGCTTTGTCATTACATCGGCTATTTGTTTAGCTGTGGGAACATACTCTAGCATAATTTCTCCTTTCTCAACCTTGTCCTTTATGAAGTGATACTTGATTTCTATATGTTTGGCTCTCGAGTGCTGCACTGAATTCTTTGACAAATCAATGGCACTTTTGTTGTCACAAAGAATTATCAGTGGCAGGGGAACTTCTTCTTTAAGATTTTGCAGTTCAGATCTCATCCATATAGCTTGAGTGCATGCCTTGGTTGCTGCTATGTACTCGGCTTCAGCAGTGCTTAAGGCTATACTTTCTTGCTTCTTGCTTAACCAGCTCACACATCTATTACCAAGAAAGAATACTCCTCCTGAAGTGGATCTCCTGTCATCAACATTTCCTGCCCAATCAGCATCAGTGAAGCTTCTTAATCCCAAGCTTCCTTTCCTTGCATACCACAGACCATAATCTACTGTCCCTTGCAAGTATCTTAGCACCCTCTTTAGTGCAATCATATGAGAACTCTTTGGATTTGCCTGGTATCTAGCAGCTTGGCAGACAGCAAAGGTAATATCAGGCCTTGTTGCTGTTAAGTACAATAAGCTTCCTATCATGCTTCTGTATAGACTTTGATCAGCTTCAGCTCCTTTTTCATCCTTGCTCAGCTTGCAGTTAGTTGCCATGGGTGTAGACATTGGCTTAGCATCAGTCATACCAAATTTCTTCAGCACTTCTTTGGTATACTTGGTTTGAGAGATAAAAATTCCAGTTGCTTTTTGATGAATCTGTAGTCCAAGGAAAAATGATAGCTCTCCTATCATGGACATTTCAAACTCTTCTTGCATCTTTCTAGCAAATTCATGGCACAGCTGCTCCTTATCTCCTCCAAATATTATGTCATCAACATAGACTATGGCTATTAACTGTCCACCCTTTCCATCAAGGACATATAAATTGCTATTTATGCAACTTTTTCTGAAATTCAGATTCTTCAGGTAACTGTCCAGCCTTGAGTACCATGCTCTTGGGGCTTGTTTTAATCCATAGAGTGCCTTTTTGAGCTTGCACACCTTGTTTTCATCTTCACAAACTAGAAAACCATCCGGTTGCTCAATGTACACTTCTTCTTCCAGATTTCCATTCAAGAAGGCAGATTTAACATCCATTTGGAAGACCTTGTAGCTTCTTGCTGACGCCACTGCCAAAAACATTCTTATGGCTTCAAGCCTTGCTACTGGGGCAAAGGTTTCATCCACATCTATTCCTTCAATTTGAGAGTATCCTTTGCACACAAGCCTTGCCTTATTCTTTACAACTTTTCCTTCCTCATTCAACTTGTTCCTGAACACCCATTTTGTGCCTATCACATTTTTGTTTGCTGGCCTATCCACGAGCTCCCAAGTTTGGTTTTTCTCAATTTGGTCCAGCTCTTCATTCATGGCTTGCAGCCATGACTGGTCCTCCAGGGCTTCCTCTATTGACCTTGGCTCAACTTGAGACAGTAGGGCAGTTGCAACCATACTTTTCAGTTGCCTTCTTGTTCTTACTGGAGCTTTGGGGTCTCCAATGATAGGCATCTTGTCAATTCTCTTGTTGTACTTTCTTTTTGCTATTTCCAGGCCTTCTGTAACTTCTGTCTCTGATCCTTCTGCATCAGTCTCCTCAGTAGCTGATTTCAGCTCCAGGTCTGCCTCATCTTGGCTCTCTAAGTCATCTAAGTGATCCAGAAAATTTTCAGGATCAGTGGCTTTCATCTTGACTTCCTCAACCACTTTCACATCATAGCTTTCCATAATCTTATCCAGCCTCTTGTTATAAACCTTGTAAGCCTTGCTCTTATTTGAGTAACCAAGGAAAATGCCCTCATCAGCCCTCTCTTCAAATTTTCCAAGGCTTTGCTCCTTGTTCTTGATGAAGCATTTGCTGCCAAAAACTCTAAAGTACTTCACATTTGGCTTGTGACCATACCAAAGTTCATATGGTGTCTTTTCAGTGTTTGGCCTCAACATGGTTCTATTTTGTACATGCACAGCTGCCATTGTGGCTTCCTTCCAGAAGCGCTTTGGAGTATTGTGCTCCAACAGCATGGTTCTTGCCATCTCAATCACACTTCTATTTTTCCTCTCTACAACTCCATTTTGCTGGGGAGTGTGAGGACTTGAGATTTGATGTTTGATTCCCATTTCCTCCAAGTATTCTTCAAATTCCTGCGAGGTAAACTCTCCTCCATTATCTGATCTCAAAACTTTGATCTTCCTTCCATGCTGGTTTTCTGCCAGTTTTTGAAATCTTTTGAAACAGTTGAAGGCTTCACTCTTTTGCTTCATGTGCATGATGCACATCATCCTAGTGAAGTCATCCACAAAAAGAATGAAATACATCTCTTTACCTGTACCTTTTCTTTTCATTGGTCCACATACATCAGTGTGAACTAGCTCCAATGGCTTAGAGGTTCTATGCTCCTTGGACTTGTGAGAAAGCTTTGCAAATTTCCCTTTTTGGCATGAGTCACAAGTGCTGTTGTCCCTCTTTAGTACAGGGAGGTTTAACACTGCATTGCACTTCACCAGGCTTCTCATGCTCTTTTGATTTAAGTGTCCAAGCCTGCAATGCCAAAGCGTATTTTCATCCATTTTGCTTAGCATGCACAACTTTTCCTTCACATCTATGAGGTATAAATCCTTGTTGTCTCTTATTCCTTTGGCCATGATTTCTCCAGTCTTGCAGTCTTTGATGAAACAGCCATTTTTTGAGAAGTCTACTTTGAAACCATTGTCACACAGTTGTCTTACACTCAGCAAGTTGTACTTCAGCCCTTCTACAAACAGCACCTCCTTAGATTTGAACTTTTCTGATCCAATGGTGGCTTCTCCAACAGCCTTGATCTTTAACCCACTCTTATCTGCAAACTTGACAAACCCTCTTTCAACTTCTTTTGTGTTTCTCAGTAGAGTTTTGTCTCCAGTCATATGGCTTGTGCACCCACTGTCAATGATCCATTGGGCTTCCTTAGCTTTTGTTTTCAGTGCAACTTCAGCAATGCAAGCTTCTTCAAATCTGTGTTTCTTCCTCCAAATTTTTCTCGCTGCTGGTATGCCTTGCTGTTCATTCAATCTCTGATTGCTCCTGCTGCAGCTCCAGTGATCATTCTCTTCTAACCCTTCAAAAATTTGAAATCTGTTTCTCAGATTAAGTGGCTGCATTAGAGACTGATTTCTTCTTGTGTAATCTGCTTGGTTTCTTCTTGTTCCTGCTGCAAAGTTTCTTCTATTTGTAGCTTGTTGCAGTGACTGGGCTCTCCTGCTATTCACTTCTTCCGACCACTTGCTTCTCTTATTTGGCAATCTGCATCTGCACCAGACATTCAATTTCTGATACACTTCTCCAGGTTGTATGATATGGCCTTTTCTGATTTCAGCTTCAGGGATCCTTCTTGAAGTACTTAGGCTTCTTTGATGATAATACTCTTTTCTATTCCATCCTCTTGACTGCATTGTTCTTCCTCCAAATCTCCAGAATACCTTCCTCCAGCAATTTGCTGCATAGTGACCTGATTCTCCACAGGTGAAACATACTCCAGCAATCAGCCTTCTACTTTTGAGCAGGCTTCTTTGATGCATAGATTGCCTCCCCCTCAGCTCGTGCAGTCTTTCATTTTGCTCAGTAGACTTTCTTGATCCATTAGAAATTTCCATCTTCTTAGAATCAACAAAACTAGTTCCTGCCTTTACACCAGCAACACAAATTGAACCTTCTTTGACAAAGGTAACAGTCTTCTTGGTTGTTGCAGCTGGTTGTCCTTCTGATTTTTTATCTCCTTCATAACCAAGACCTTTCTTCCCTTCTGAATGAGATCTCTGCTTGCTGAGGCACTCATCTAACTTCCTGGTGGCTTCTTCAGTTTTTGCAGCCACTTCTTTGCTCCTTGAGGATTCACCAGGCTCAGTTTTGCTTGACTGAAACTCCAGCTTTCCTTTCAATTTTGATTCTACAGTAGTTCCATCAGTCATTTCTTCAGCTTTGATCACAGTTTGTTGAGACAGCAGATCTTCTATCTTTCTTGTTGCATCCTCTAGTTCGACAGTGGTGGCATCTAGCTTTTCTACCAAGGTTTCACATGTCTTTTGAAGTTCCATCTTTTCTCTTGTACAATTTTTGTGAACCTCAGCTTCATTTTGTATGAGAATCAGTTCCTGCTCCAATTCAATTACTCTATTCTCCAGTATTGAGTTTTCTTCTTGACTGCTCAAGATGACCTTTTCCATCTCCTTCATTGTCTTCATTGTCTTCTTGTGCAATCTCTTCTGCTCCTCTATCTTGTTGTATGCAAACTCCAGTTCTTCCTCTAGATCCACTTCTTCAGCATCAGCTGATTGGTTCTCTAGTTCAGCATCCTCCTTTAATGAAACAGTTGAAGATTTCATCACCATGAGAGTCTCCTCTTCAGCTTCAGACTCATCTTCACTGTCTGAGACATCAGTCTCTTCATCCTCCTCAGAGCTATCATTTTTCTTCTTGCTCAGGTAGCTCCGTTTTCTGTAAGCTTTCCCTTTTCTTGATTTGAAGCTCATCTTCTTCTTTCCTTTCTGCTCAGGCCACCTGTCTGATGGCTTGTCAGCTTCCTCATCTTCTGTTCTCTTATTCTTCATGAAGCACTTGCTTGCAAAGTGGCCTATTTTGCCACAATTGAAGCATTTTAAGGGCAACTTTCCCTTGTACTTTCCAGTCTGGCCTCTGAAACTCCTTGAAATCAACACCATCATTCTTTCAAGATCACTGTCTGCTGCTTCATCTTCACTGCTTTCCTCCTTTAGCTTCCTTGAGTGTTTTGTTTTAAATGCTATCTCCTTGACTGCCTTTGACGTCTCCTCCTTTGAATTTGAAATCCTCATTTCATATGCTACAAAGGTGCTTTGTAGCTCATCTAATGTCACTTTATCTAGGTCCCTCTCCTCTATAGCAGAAACCTTAGAATCATATCTTGCTGGTAGGGATCTAAGAACCTTTTTAACTATATTGGAATCTCCAACACTCTCACCCAGACCCCTCATTGAGCTAACTAATTCAACAACTCTGTTTAGGAAGTCCTCAATGTTTTCACCTTCTCCCATCTTAAGACCTTCAAACTTACTTCTAAGAACCTGCAATTTTGCCTCCTTAACCTTGATGTCTCCCTCATGAATATTAATCAGTTTAATCCATATTTCATGAGCAGTAACACAGTCTATAACTTTAAAGTTCTCTTTTTCCGACAGAGCTGCATATAGAGCATTCCTTGCCTTTCCATCAGCTTCTAAGTTTTTAGTTTCTGCAGCTGTAGGATTCTCCTCATCTACGATTGGTATAAATCCATGCAAGACTACTCTTTGTACTTGTAGGCCTTGTGCTAAGAGATAAGCACTCATTCTCTTTTTCCATAACTGGAAATTTTGGCCACCGAAATAAGGAACTCCCTTAACAGTCGTTGCTTGATTCTCCATTTCTACTGCTGGTTCTAAGTTTCAACAATCACTTGACAAAAGCGAACCTTGCTCTGATACCAATTGTTGGATCGTGTCAAGTGTTGAGAGGGGGGGGTGAATCAACACTTTATCAATTTTTCTTTCAACTAAAGGATTCCCTCTCAAATGTTAGCTCAGTTAGAGCTTATTGTTGAACTCACGTTCTTGGCTTAGATGGACTCACTCAAGGAGGGTTCACTTACACAACCACAACACTCCTGTTCAAGCTTACAGTTTGAGAACACCACACCAGTCAAGACACACTCAAAGCAGTAAATGTGCAAGGGGGATTTTTACGTGGTTCGATCAAATGATCTACATCCACGGACAGATTCACTCCTGTCAATCTTCACTATCACGGAATCATTCAGCTCTGGCCTCACTGACCGTAAGCAACATAAACAAGAGCTCACTGCTCAACACATTGAGGTTCACTACCTCTACAAGTTCATCAACTAAAACAACAACATATAAACCTCTATTGTACTGCCTTTTCTACACAAATATCTTTCAAAATCACTTAATGAAAGAAGTTTGATAGTGTTCTAGGCTTACCACCTGAAGCTGCAACCTCAGGGTCAGTTCTCCCGATTCTGCATCATCTTTGATCTTAGTTTCAGTCTTCCCTTTTTCTGCTCCTCCTCAGCTTCTTCTTCTCCTTGACTTCTGCTTCTCCAAAGCTTCAGCTTCTCCTTGTGCAGCTTACTGTTTCTTTCTCTCTTGTATTTCTCATATCATCTTTTTGCAGCTCTCACTCTTTTACTTCTCCCTTTTTTTCGGTTTCGTTCGGTTCAGCACCCTTCTTTTCTGTTGCTCATCTCTCTCTATGTTTCTCTTCTCGTGCCTTCCCCTTTTTAGGTTTTTCTTCCGTTCTGCAGTTGTTGTACCTACCACACCTACTCATATGCCCGTTTTCTTTTTCCCAGAAGAAAAACTGTGCCCTACCGTGCAGTGTGTCAGCACATCATACACGAAAGGCGGCTCAAGATTCAAATAATCCATTTTCAACCTTTTGAGTTGCAACTTGCTTGCCATGTCATATTGCTGACTGTACTCCTTCATACTTCTCGAGTAGCTTGTCTTAGATATTTTGAAACAGCAGAAGTGATCTGATCTTAGCTTATAGCTGATCTGATGTGCGCGGCATTTGATCTGATGTCGCGCTTCGGTTGATCTGATGTTAGCTTGCAGTTGATCTGATGTTAGCCTTCGGTTGATCTGATGTTAGCTTGCAGTTGATCTGATGTTAGCCT
Organism: Knoxia roxburghii; assembly: GCA_030378225.1. Classification (NCBI taxonomy): domain Eukaryota; kingdom Viridiplantae; phylum Streptophyta; class Magnoliopsida; order Gentianales; family Rubiaceae; genus Knoxia; species Knoxia roxburghii. The sequence continues at coordinate 23,115,521 of CM059424.1, forward strand.
TCGGTTGATCTGATGTTAGCTTGCAGTTGATCTGATGTTAGCCTTCGGTTGATCTGATGTTAGCTTGCAGTTGATCTGATGTTAGCCTTCGGTTGATCTGATGTTAGCTTCATGTCACAACGTTCTGTCCAGCAACTCAGAACCATCCATGTAGCTCCTGCAGTTCTTCTGATCGGGCACTGCTTGATTCTTTTGTATTTCTGCTCGCTCACAGGATTGCTAGATACTTCAACATGATGCACCTGCGTCTTCTGAATCTTTGAGAGACTTTTAGAGTCGCGCGTTTGAGGTGTGATTCACTAGCCGTCCTTGACTTCAGCTTCTTAGGTGTCTGCTCTAGCTCTCCAGCCTTGAGTTGTTCTCTTCTGCTGCAAGTATGTTTTGTTGCTGACTTGCCTTGCTTCTGTGAAACCAAGCTGCTGAGCAATCCCTTGAGAATTTGATCTGATCTTTACTTCCGTTGATCTGATCTGTGCTGCATGTGATCTGATGTGTGCATCCTTTGATCTGATGCGCACTGCATTTGATCTGATCTTCACTTCCTTTGATCTGATACGCACTGCCTTTGATCTGATCTTCACTTCCTTTGATCTGATACGCACTGCCTTTGATCTGATCTTCACTTCCTTTGATCTGATACGCACTGCCTTTGATCTGATCTTCACTTCCTTTGATCTGATATGCCAACAGTACACTTCCTTCTCATTTTGGCACTTCAGTTTATTCATCGGCTTCTTGCTGAGATTTTGTCCAGATAAAATGCTTTCAAACCTCATGAACTCAGTCCATTATTGCCTTAGTAATTCACAGATTTGTCACAATGTGGTTGCAACAATTACAACAAAACATTGGACTTTAACAAAGGCTAAGAAAGCTTCATTGTAGCGGCTCCAATGGCTCAACACAAGGGGCATTCCTCTTTTCTGAAATTCAATTACATGTACACAAGCACCTACTTCACCAAATAACTTTTTATGTATGAAATCATTTCTAAGCAATTGAATTTTACTTCTAAAAACTATTGCTAACAAATCTGGTCCATCAAATGAAGTTTCATTTGTATGCAAATTTTCTTTGATTTTTTTTTAGTTTGGATTACAAGTCATTATAAGAAAAATGTTAGGTCTACCATATTTTTTAACTAAAGCCATTGCATCCAAATATCTACAACGCGTATCTCTAGAACCTCCAATAAAAGAAACTGGAAGTATAACTCTTCAGCCAATTTTTTATCCATCAGTTTGACCAATAGAAATACTTTCTAGGACACCTTGAAGTATTTCAGACCTTATTTCTTCTTGATGTGTTCTATGAAAAAGTCTATCCTAAATGTTTCAATTAACACATAGACATCCACACAAATTGTTGTAACAACCTCAAGGTGTGTAGCAACATACTTTTATCATTATCTCTTATTTGAAATTTATAGTAATAGTACTCTTTAGCCATGACATAATTTTTTTTTCTTTTTTCCTGCATGAGCAACTACAATAGAAAAATAAAAGTAAATGAATTAATATATTATTATAATTGATAAGTATTTGAAATTATTACTTTACCCTACATAGAAGCTTGCCTTGTTCCTCTTTTTCGATTAGTTTATCTACTAAAAAATATCAGAAAGGTTATAAGGTTATGCATTTTCACAATGAGAAGTTTTTCTACGCTTTGGATTATTTTTTTTTCTTTCTATTGATAGGTGCCATCCAGATTCTCCGCATGGAAAAAATAAAGGATATTGTAATATATCATAGCAAGCATAAAAATTTTTAATCCTGTAACTTGTGTCAGACTTCCTATATATTCTAATGTGTGCATTTCTTTCAATGTTTTCATCAATAGTTTCATCTTCACGAAATATTGCTCCTACTTGAATTTGTAAAGGTAAATTGTATCTACATTAATCCAAATCTAGTTAAGAATTGAGAACTATTCTATGGTTTTCTACATCTGACAAATCACTTAGATCTTTAAGAAAAGCACAGCATGGGTTATTTTCTGAAGTTTTGATCAAAATTCTTAAAACTAACTCTCTTAATTTATCAGAAGAATGTAATATGTGTTTGACTTCATCCTCTCTGTCAAGGAAATATAGCTAGATTCCTGTTGGTTTGTCATTGTTAAATTTTAGTGAATCCAAATAAGGGTAAACTTGACCTTGTACTATGAAAGTATACATTCCTCTACTATTTTTATCGAATCTTGATCATATTTTTCACTGAAAGATGTAAATGGTAATTTATTGTTATATGTACGAATATTTTTTCTGGAATGTTTTGAGTCCTCATCATTTGATGTCAATAAATGAGTTAGACAATATGGCATTGGTGGAATAGACAGTGAAACACTTCAATTTTAATAACAAAAGGTTTTTTATTCTAGATAAAATCTTTTTGCAGAACAATATTGACAATTTTAAGTACTTTGAAGCTCAGTAGGATGGTCATGAAGTTTTCTTATAAGAAAAACCTGTATGTAAAAAAAATAAGGCTGAAATGTAGTTTTGGTCCCCTATAATATGGGCAATGCATCTTTTGTTTAGAGACATTGAGAAATAGGAATAAGGTGTTATAGATAACCACAGATTTGGCCTGCGACACGTTCGAAGCAATGTAATGAAGTATACTAAATCTCGCACGTTTTAAGCGTGCTATCCAAGAACCACTCCACCCTAATAAGGTTGTGCAAGTACGTTATAGACAGCGGGCTAGGTGTTACATCCTCTACATATGTTTTAGATTGCTATTTGCGGATAAGGGAGGAAACTGGGTCCCTCTATATCGTCTTCAGAATATAGAGCATCCAGATAGGTGTACAACACATAGCTGGGGTTCGGCGGCCCTCTCCAGTTTGTACCGTGGCCTATTCAAGACTTGGCAGCATGATGCAAAAGACATAATCGGTTTTTTGCTCCTACTACAGGTAAAAAGATTTGGTGTTCTTTTGAAAAATCCATATGGTTTTTTTGTCTTTTTTTATTTTTTATTTTTAGTGTTTTCACCTTATATCTCTTCATATTAAATTTTATGTTAATTTCAATTTGAATTTTTTATCCAGATATGGGTGTGGGAGAATATTCGTTGTGTCAGACCGACTAGAGTGGCCGTGAGTGACAGACCTGAAGTTGGTTGCTCGTTGGTAGAACGATGGCATGTCCGTAAAAAATTTGACAGCACGAGTCCTCATTGATTGCCTACATACCGAGATCAGTTAAAGGGTCTTCGAGATGCGGACGTAAGTTTGAATATTTATGAAATTCGGTGCATATTAATATATTTTTATATTTATCAACATTTTTAAGAGTTTTCTATTTATTTTTTTAGTTTATCTGGCTGCATTACGTTGAGGACAATTTGCTTGAAGAGTATCTTCCCTAATACTGTCGAGATGGGAGGGAATGTTGGATGTCCTGCACTTGGCCACGAGCCTCATGAGGCTGGTATGGTACTTCGGCAATTTGGGTGTCATTAGCCTATTCCTGGCAACCCTCAGATTTTTCCTTTGAGGGCAGACGTATATGACCAGCACTATACCAAGGGAATAGCAGGCAAAGGGTACATTGAGTGGGAAGGAGAATGTGGGCTATATAATATGCATTGGCGAGATAGGATGGCTCGGGAATATTTACCTAATGCTGACCCAGAGGTCCCTCCACAAGCTGACGTGGAGTACCAAAGCTGGTTTTTAAGGAAAACAGAACAAGCCCGGGCTAAATCGAAAACCTCACTTTCGTTCAATGCATTCCAGAATCGGAAGCTTTCGACAAAGCTCAGGCTCAAATTTATTTTCCCATGAACGGATCTAGACATATACTTATTTAATTTATTAAATCGATATCTAACGCATAAAGATTGAACCTTTAATTAAAAGCGGAAGGATTAAAGGTTATACCTTTGAAGCGAAGTCCAACGCAATAAGAAAAACCAAATCTTTCCTTGGGATTACCACCAAAATCCAATAGATGACTCCAAGAAACTTTGAATATTGCGTGGGCAATAATCTGTCGAAGTGTACTATCAAAGCCCACGAAAACAAAGAAAATCTCTTGAAAAGATTAAATCTGCCCAAAATATCAAACCTTTAACCCAAAAAACTGCTGCCCACTTGAAAAGATTAAATCTGCCCAAACCCACTTTAACTCCGGTCATGATCTGGACAGCCGGGATTGTGGATCACCAACCCAAGGGAGAGATCAACACAAACCCAGCTGAATCAAGCACCCTGGAGTGATTAGAAGCAGCTGCCGAACTGCCCAAGTGAAGAACTAAAATTCGGCCAAACACCAAAAAAAAAAAAAAAACCTTGGCAGAATTTTTGCCAAAAATGTGAAGAATCCGGCGAAAAGAAATGAACTCCAGCAGTGGGAAAACTCAAAAATCGATGGGCTATCTGACAGTTTTATCTTTCAAGCTTAATCTAAATGGAGAAGTGAGATTCCAAGTTCGTTTTTGAAAGAAACCCAAGAAGGAAGGAGAGTCTCTCTCTAGAACTTTCTCACTCAAGGAAGACAAAGTTGTCTTGCAAGATTTTCTTAAGTTTCTTTGGCCTTAAGCTTTCTATCTATAGGGAACTCTAATGGAGACCTAGTGGGCTTTTGAGTTGGGCCTTTTAATTTGACTTTCGTTGACCGCTTAGTCTTTTCAGGACTAATCAACTCCAATCGACCCATTTGAATTAATTTCTTAACCCACTTCTTTAATTTAATTTAATCAAACCCTTAGGATTAATTAATTCATATAGAATTAGTTTTTAATCCACTTTGTCAATTAAATATTAATTAAACCTTTAAGATTAATTAATTCACTTTGTCGATTAGTCAAATACATAATTAGTCGTACCACTATCGGAATATGGAACTACCGCTCAAAAACGACTTTATATCGCGCCACTATATTTTCTTCTATCTCCCCACATTAAAGATCTAGTGTCGTCGGTTTATCAATTTACTGACAAACTAATTCACCGACTTCTTGGTATCCAAGATTACTACCACTCGACCTTTTTATTATACCGCACATAAAGTCCACCGTCCGGGTTTAGTATAATAAACCTTACGAGCTCATCTCAGGAGCACATCAACCAGGCGAACCGGTACGTGGATTCCTCCGACTACCTACGGCACGCAAGAAGCTAAACACCGCATACCCAACCTACCGAGGTATAGGCCTTAATTGACCGCACTCTTTGGCAAATCAAAGTATACGATATCCAACTCTCACGACCGTCCTGATCTCGGGATTGAGAGACTGAATACTGGTCATGCTCAATATGTCCCGGGCATATCCGTGGGATTTAATTAGTCTAGATAAACTAATTTCCAAACCACACGATAATATTATGTTCAAACTATCTCAGTTACGAGCATACTTTTTATATATCAATATTTTAACCAATAACGGTATCTACTGTGTCTTTCCACACCCCGTTATCTAGTTCTATGATTTAATGGAATAATTTAATACTGAAACAAAATGATATTTCATCTGTGGATATTAGTTTTTGATACAAGCCATAGCTTTTCTGTATTAAAAACTAACAATCTCCCACTAATACTCAAAGCTATGCTAAGAAGTACAAAAACTGTCCAACCCGCTATTACACTGCTGTCATAATGAAATCTACAGAACACCTTTAAGCTCACTCACATGGCTCCCTCAAGAATCTATCTCCCATTCCCTCCACATGTCTCTCAAATACCTTTGGGGTCAATGGCTTTGTGAAAGGATCTGCAAGGTTGTCATCTGATGCTATCTTGGTCACGATCACGTCTCCCCTCTTTACGATCTCTCGTATCAGGTGGTACTTGCGCTCTATGTGTTTACTCGCTTTATGGGCTCATGGTTCCCTCGAGTTAGCAACTGCACCATTGTTATCACAATAAACTGTGATAGATCTAGGCAACTCAGGAACCATTTCTAAGTCCATCCGGAAGCTCCGGAACCATACAACTTCTTTCCTTGCCTCTGATGCGTCAACGTACTCAGCCTCTATGGTGGAGTCCGCCACGCATTTCTGCTTGACACTTCGCCATACTATGGCTCCACCTCCTTGAGTAAACACAAACCCAGAGGTAGACTTACTCTTGTCCATGTCACCTTGAAAGTCTGAATCTGTGTAACCCAATGGTATAAGCTCCTGCGCTCTATAAACAAGGACATAATCTCTTATCCTGAGCAAGTACTTGAGATTGCATTTTACTGTCTCCCAGTGAGCCTTCCCAAGGTTACTCTGATATCTGCTAACCATGCCAACGGCAAAGCAAATATCAGGCCTCGTACATAAAATAGCATACATGAGGCTACCCACTGCAGAAGCATAGGGCACTGCCTGCATGGCATCTATCTCCTCAGCAGTCTTGGGACACTGCTCCTTAGATAAATGCACCCCATGTCGGAAAGGTAATGAACCCTTCTTGGAGTTCTGCATGTGAAAACATGCCAGAATCATGTCTATGTAGGATGTCTGAGAGAGTGTCAGAGAACGTCTCCTAGGATCTCGAATAATCTTGAACCCAAGGATATGTCCAGCCTCTCCTAAATCCTTCATTTCAAATTGCCTGGACAACAATGCCTTTACGTCTGACAACACCTTCTTACTGTTGCCAATCAGAAGAATGCCATCTACGTAAAGTATGAGGAATACCACCGTATCACCATCATGCCTGCGATATACACACTGCTCATCTGGACACTGAGTGAATCTATAGGACTGGATAACCTCGTTAAAATGGATGTTCCAAGATCTAGATGCTTGCTTAAGTCCATAAATTGACCTCTTAAGCCTGCATACCTTGTGCTCTTGGCCATGAACAATGAAACTCTCTGGTTACTGATTAAAGATGGCCTCCTCAAGACTTCCATTAAGGAAAGCTGTCTTGACATCCATATGCCAAATCTCATAGTCCATATGAGCAGCTATGGCCAAGAGAATCCGGATCGACTTAAGCATAGCTACCGGGGAAAAGGTCTCCTCATAATCGATACCCTCTTTCTGAGTATACCCTTTGCCACAAGCCTAGCCTTGAAGGTCTCAACCCTCCCTTCAGATCCTCTCTTTCGCTTGTAGACCCATTTGCACCCAATAGGTCGAAACCCATCAGGAAGTTCTACCAGCTCCCAGACCTGATTTGAGTCCATAGAACCCATCTCAGCAATCATTAGTCTCTGCCAAGAATTTGCATCTTTATCCTAGAGAGCCTCATTGTAGCTAACTGGGTCTAGTTCATGAGCGCCAGGATAAAGTCTGAAGACTCACCCAAACCCATGTACCTCTCGGGCTGTGTAGCAACCCTCTCACTACAACGAGGTGCAGCTTATGTGAAAGCATCATCTATGATAGTGTGTGCATTCTCTTGTGGTGTGTCTTCCTGTACTTGTGCATCTGGAATAATGGACTGACTTCTAAGCTCTTCCAATACTACCTTACTGCTTGACTTGTGATCTAAAATATAGTCCTCCTCAAGAAATCTGGCATTGGTGCTTACCACCACCTTCTGATCCTGAGGACTATAAAATAGAACACCTTTCGTTCCATTGGGGTAGCCTACAAACAGCATAACCTTTGATCTCGAATGTAACTTACCTGCATCTACCTCGAGCACATATTCTGGACAACCCCAAATCCTGAGATGTCTCAGACTAGCCTTTCGCCAAGTCCACAACTCTAGGGGTGTCGTAGGCACAGATTTAGATGGCACGAGATTAAGGAGATAACATGCTGTCTCTAAGGCATAAGCCCAAAACGAGGTAGGCAACTCACTATAACTCATCATCGATCTAACCATATCCATAAGAGTCCTGTTCCTTCTCTTTGCTACGCCATTCTGCTGGGGTGTGCCAAGTGCAGACAACCGGGTCTGAATACCCTCCTCCGACAAATAGGACCTAAATTCACTAGAGAGGTATTCACCACCATGATCAGATCGCAAGGCCTTGATACTCTTACCCAGATGGTTCTCCACCTCAGCCTTAAACTCTTTGAACTTGCCAAAGCATTTAGACTTGTGGCGCATCAGGTATATGTTAGTTTTGAATACAGAAAAGCTATGGCTTGTATCAAAAACTAATATCCACAGATGACATATCATTTTGTTTCAGTATAAATTTGTTCTTTTATATCATAGAACTAGATAACGGGATGTCGACAAACACAGTAGATATCGTTATTGGTTAAAGTATTGATATATAAAAAGTATGCTCGAAACCGAGATAGTCTGAACATACTATCGGTATAGGTTATTGTGTGGTTTGGAAATTGGTTTATCTAAACTAGTTTAAATCACACAGATATGCCCGGGGCATATTGAGCACGACCAGTTTGGATAGAATTGACTTATACTGATCGGCGTAGTCAATTCGGTCCTAGTATTCCGTCTCTCAATCCCGAGATTGGGATGGGTGTGAGGGTTGGATATCGTGTGCTTTGATTTGCCAAAGAGTGAGGTCAATTGAGGCCAATACCTCGGTAAGTTGGGTATGCGGTGTTTAGCTTCTTATGTGTCGTTGCTAGTCGGAGGAATCCACGTACCGGTTCGCCGGGTTGATGGTGCTCCCGAGATCAACTCGTAAGGTTATTATACTAAACCCGACCGGTGAACTTTATGTTCGGTATAATAAAAGAACGAGTGGTACTAATCTCAGAAACCAAGAAGTCCGTGAATTAATTTGTCAGTAAATTGATAAATCGACGAGCGCTAGATCTTTAATGTGGAGAGATAGAATAAAATATAATGGCGCGATGTAAAGTCATTTTCGAGCGGTAGTTCCATAATTGGTCCGTTAGTGGTACGACCGATTATACATTTGACTAATCGACAAGGTAAATTAATTAATCTGAAGGGTTTAATTAATATTTAATCGACAAAGTGAATTTAGAAATTAATTCTATTTTGAATTAATTAATTCTAAGGGTTCGATTAAATTAAATTAACAAAGTGGATTAAATAAATTAATTTAAATGGATCGATTGGAGTTGATTAGTCGGGAAGACTTAGCAGTCAACGAAAGTCAAATTTTAAGGCCTAACTCTAGAGCCCATTAGGTCTCCTTAGAAGCTCCTTATAAATACAACTTATTAGGCAAGAAAACCCTAAGAAGAAACTTGGCAGCCAAGTTTAGGCTAGATAGAGAAAGTTTAGCTTAGAGAGAGAACGTCGTCTTCTTCATCGAAATTCTCTCTCGAAGTCAGCTAAGATAGCTTTCTCCTCTGGAAGATCAAATCTTTATATACTGCCCGGTTGGTTTAAGATTACCCGCTGTTTTTGCTCGCTGATTTTTTCCTCGCTGATTGGATTTTTTTTCGAAGGAATAGTGCCCAGCGCTTATTATCCTTCCTGGTCGGTTATCTTCTAGATAATCCGTGCGTTGTCTTCATTTGGTGCCCTGAGCCGGTTTTGGATTTCACGTTGATCTTCTAATTAGAGTTAGAGTGATCCGTGAAATCTGAGCTGTACAGATCGGGACCAAGTAGCTTCGCTCAAGCGGTGGGTTTTTTGCGGCGGAAATCGGCGAGCTAGCAGCTGAAAAAAAAACTTGCACAACAAGGTTTATTTCGGAAAAACTGGGCAGTTTTGTTTTTCAAGTTTTTAATTTCAGATTTTGGGTTTTTCTTCCGGAGCAAGTTTCTTGGATTTCGATTTGCCGTGGGTAACTCCGTAGAAAATAGCCCACACTATTTCGGAGTTCGTATTGGAGAATTCTTCGGATTTCTTGTGGAAGTTGCGTCAAAGATTTGGTTTTTCTTTAGGCAAAGGACTTCGCTACAAAAGGTAGAATCTTTAAATTCTGCTTTAATTAAAGATTTAATTTTTTGTATCCCGATTAATAAATTAAATAAGTATAAGCCTAGATCCGTTCATGGGTAAACTAATTTGAGCCTGAGCTTGGTCGAAAGCTTCCGATTCTGGAATGCATTGCACGAAAGTGAGGTTTTCGATTTAGCCCGGGCTTGTTCAGTTTTCCTTCAAATTGGTATCAGAGCATTAGTTTCGGTCTTATACTTGTTTGATTTATTACACGGCTTTATTTTGGCATTATTATTTTTGTCGAAATGCATAAACAGGTGGTTATTGGTTTCCCGGCTATTATGGTAGAAATTTAATTTTCATTCATAAACCCCGGGACATGTCCGGGCTCGTTTTATTTTTGAATGGAAATTTCTGTAATAGTAATAACCACGAGCTGGAAGCCGTGTAGGATTAGAAAAATCTTGTAGTAGGATTTGATCTAATCATGTCGTCTTTAAATTCCTAGAAAAACGCCTTTGTATATAGGAATTTATGTACTATGACGAAGACGTTATTTTGGGTAATTTATATTCGCGGGTTTTGGTTTATCGTAATTTTTGGGTGATTCCTAATTACGTAATAAACCGAGAAAACCCGGGCGAATCGAGTGGAATCCAAATAACGAGTGGGAGCGACACGACGGGAAGTGTCATCCGAGGCGTCAAAGAATCAACGATAGAGAAGGCCATAATAGTCGAGAAATTTTATTTATTTAATTTCCCGTATTTATGTTTTTTTCGTTGATTGTGTGATTTTCGAAATCCAAACCAAATGTTTTTAAAAGGTAATGTGCAATTAACTAAGGTAGATTATTCGCATATTAAAACTCCAACGGTTTTATGGGTGCGAATATCCATAGTTAAGATATTGCATGTTAAAACGTAAAAATCCTCAAACTTAATTAAATTCGCGGGTTTTGGTTTAATCGTAATTTTGGGTGATTCCTAATTACGTAGAAAACTGAGAAAACCCGGGTTTGGTTTATCATAATTTTGGGTGATTCCTAATTACGTAGAAAACCGAGAAAACCAGGACGAATTGAAATTAATTAAAAATCTAAGTGGGAGCGGGTTGGTAAATACCCTATGCTTCTGCAGTGGGTAGCCTCATGTAGGCTATGTTGTGCACAAGGCTTGATATTTGCTTTGCCGTTGGCATGGTTAGCAGATATCAGAGTAACCCTGGGAAGGCTCACTGGGAGGCAGTAAAATGCATTCTCAAGTACTTGCGCAGTACGAGAGATTATGTCCTAGTTTATAGAGCGCAGGAGCTTGTACCATTGGGTTACACAGATTCGGACTTTCAAGGAGATTTGGACAAGAGTAAGTCTACCTCTGGGTTTGTGTTTACTCTAGGAGGTGGAGCCATAGTATGGAAGAGTGTCAAGCAGAAATGCGTGGCGGACTCTACCATGGAGGCCGAGTACGTTGCCGCTTCACAGGCAGCGAAAGAGGCTGTATGGCTCAGGAGCTTCCTGATGAACTTAGATGTGGTTCCTGAGTTGCCTAGGTCTATCACAGTTTATTGTGATAACAATGGTGCAGTTGCTAACTCGAGGGAACCACGAGGCCATAAGGCGAGTAAACACATAGAGCGCAAGTACCACCTGATACGAGAGATCGTAAAGAGGGGAGACGTGATCGTGGCCAAGATAGTTTCAGAGGACAACCTTGCAGATCCTTTCACCAAGCCATTGACCCCAAAGGTCTTTGAGAGGCATGTGGAGGGCATGGGAGTCAGATTCTTGAGAGAGCCATGTGAGTGAGCTTAAAGGTGTTCTGGAGATTTCATTATGACAGCAGTGTAATAGCGGGTTGGACAGTTTTTGTACTTCTTAGCATAGCTTTGAGTATTAGTGGGAGATTGTTAGTTTTGAATACAGAAAAACTATCGCTTGTATCAAAAACTAATATCCACATATGACATATCATTTTGTTTCAGTATAAATTTGTTCCTTTATATCATAGAACTAGATAACGGGGTGTCGACAAACACAGTAGATACCGTTATTGGTTAAAGTATTGATATATAAAAAGTATGCTCGTAACCGAGATAGTCTGAACATAATATCGGTATAGGTTACTGTGTGGTTTGGAAATTGGTCTATCTAAACTAGTTTAAATCACACAGATATGCTCGGGGCATATTGAGCACGACCAGTTTGGATAGAATTGACTTATACAGATCGGCGTAGTCAATTCGGTCCTAGTATTCCATCTCTCAATCCCGAGATTGGGACGGGCGTGAGGGTTGGATATCGTGTGCTTTGATTTGCCAAAGAGTGAGGTCAATTGCGGCCAATACCTCGGTAAGTTGGGTATGCGGTGTTTAGCTTCTTATGTGCTGTTGCTAGTCGGAGGAATCCACGTACCGGTTTGCCGGGTTAATGGTGCTCCCGAGATGTGCTCGTAAGGTTATTATACTAAACCCGGCCGGTGAACTTTATGTTCGGTATAATAAAAGGACGAGTGGTACTAATCTCGGAAACTAAGAAGTCGGTGAATTAATTTGTCAGTAAATTGATAAATCGACGAGCGCTAGATCTTTAATGTGGGGAGATAGAATAAAATATAATGGCGCGATGTAAAGTCGTTTTCGAGCGGTAGTTCCATAATTGGTCCGTTAATGGTACGACCGATTATGCATTTGACTAATCGACAAGGTAAATTAATTAATTCGAAGGGTTTAATTAATATTTAATCGACAAAGTGAATTTAGATATTAATTCTATTTTGAATTAATTAATTCTAAAGGTTCGATTAAATTAAATTAACAAAGTGGATTAAATAAATTAATTTAAATGGATCGATTGGAGTTGATTAGTCGGGAAGACTTAGCGGTCAACGAAAGTCAAATTTTAAGGCCTAACTCAAGAGCCCATTAGGTCTCCTTAGAAGCTCCTTATAAATACAACTTATTGGGCAAGAAAACCCTAAGAAGAAACTTGGCAGCCAAGTTTAGGCTAGATAGAGAAAGTTTAGCTTAGAGAGAGAACGTCGTCTTCCTCATCGAAATTCTCTCTCGAAGTCAGCTAAGATAGCTTTCTCCTCCGGAAGATCAAATCTTTATATACTGCCCGGTCTGTTTAAGATTACCCACTGTTTTTGCTCGCTGATTTTTTCCTCGCTGATTGGATTTTTTTTTCGAAGGAATAGCGCCCAGCGCTTATTATCCTTCCTGGTCGGTTATCTTTTAGATAATCCGTGCGTTGTCTTCATTTGGTGCCCTGAGCCAGTTTTGGATTTCATGTTGATCTTCTAATTAGAGTTAGAGTGATCCGTGAAATCTGATCTGTACAGATCGGGACCAAGTAGCTTCGCTCAAGCGGTGAGTTTTTTGCGGCGGAAATCGGCGAGCTAGCAGCTGAAAAAAAAACTTGCACAGCAAGGTTTATTTCGGAAAAACTGTGCAGTTTTGTTTTTCAAGTTTTTAATTTCAGATTTTGGGTTTTTCTTCCGGAGCAAGTTTCTTGGATTTCGATTTTCCGTGGGTAACTCCGTAGAAAATAGCCCACACTATTTCGGAGTTCGTATTGGAGAATTCTTCGGATTTCTTGTGGAAGTTGCGTCAAAGATTTGGTTTTTCTTTAGGCAAGGGACTTCGCTACAAAAGGTAGAATCTTTAAATTCCGCTTTAATTAAAGATTTAATTTTTTGTGTCCCGATTAATAAATTAAATAAGTATAAGCCTAGATCCGTTCATGGGTAAACTAATTTGAGCCTGAACTTGGTCGAAAGCTTCCGATTCTGGAATGCATTGCACGAAAGTGAGGTTTTCGATTTAGCCCGGGCTTGTTCAGTTTTCCTTCAGTATATGTATCCATATCTAGAGTAATCATCTGTGAAAGTCATGAAATACTCATAAACACCTCTAGCCTGAACTGACATAGGCCCACACAAGTCAGAACGAATCAACTCTAAAACCTCCTTGGTCCTATAACCCTTTACCTTGAAAGGCCTCTTGGTCATCTTACTCTCCAAGCAGGACTCACAGGTCGAATAGCTGTCAATATCCAATGAGTCCAAAGACCCATTATTGACCAACCTTTGAATCCTAATAAGGTTGATGTGATCGAGTCTCAGATGCCAAAGATAAGTTTAATTCAAAGGGGAAGACTCCTTTCTCTTACTATGATTCGGTGATGAGTTATTAGTTTCTATGTTTTACATTACTAGGGAGTATGTCTTGATTAAAAATAGATTGTCAACTAATGTACCGGAACATATAAGCTTCTGTCCTTTTCTAATAAAAACTGATCCATCAGAAAAAACACACTTATAACCATCCAAAATAAGTTTAGAAACTGAAAGCAAATTCTTACAAAAACTGTGTATATATAAACAATCTCTCAAATGTAAAACTGAGTCTGAAAAATAAAGACAAAGAACTCCCACTGCAACAACAGAAACTTTGGTAGTATCCCCAAGGTAGACCTGCAACTCTCTCTCTCTAAGCAGCCAGGTCACTTGGAACCCATGCAAGGAATTACAAACATAATCAGTGGCTACTGAATCCACACACCAAGTATCTGTGGAAATCGCCGGTAAACACGTCTCAGTAACTAGGGAAAATTTACACATACCTCGAGGCTTTGGGCAATCCTTCTTCTAATGTCCTACTTTTCCATATCTGAAGCACTTGTATTTCGTCTTATGCTTCTTAGAAATGCCCGCCTTGGGTTCATGATCAGCTCCTGCCTTCTGGCCTCTCTTCCTCTTTTGCTTCCTGGCTTTGGGCCCAGCAGAGGAACCTGAGGGACTAATAGTAGCCAAGGCTTGCTTCTTCTTTGTGAATAGGCCCTCAACAGACACCAATGTAGTCATGAGCTCGGGAAGTGAATATGAGAGATTTCCCATATTGTAGTTCAACCAAAACTGCTCAAAACTGGGGGCAAGCTCTGGAGGATGATATCGACCTGGGTCTCCCCATCAATGTCACCTCCCAATACCTATATCTCATTGATGCAGCTCATCATGTCCAGCACGTGATCCCTCACTGAAGTGCCATCAACCATCCTAGCATTCATGAGTTTCCTCATAGCTGATTGCTTGGCTGCCTTACCCTGATATCCAAATATCTCCCTGAGGTTGAGTATTATATCGTAGGCTGAGGTAAACAACTGATGCTGGTGATGCAGTACACTCGACATAGAAGCCAAGATGTAGCACAGGGTCATCTCATCAGCCTTCTGCCGTCTCGTATATGGCTCTCGCTGCTCAGGGGTGGCATAATCACTGGGCTTAGGGGGGCACTCCTCAGTGAGCACGTACTTGTAACCCTCAGCGGTAAGGACAATGTCCAGGTTACGTTTCCAGTCAATGTAATTTGGACCCGTAAGTTTGTTTTGATTCAAAATGACAGCTAGCGGGTTGAACGACATATCAACAACTAAAAAAATAAACAGTCAAGTTTCAGTATACTTTTTCAAAAATATTGATATGCTCAAAACAATACATTATCCTACCGACATCTCTCACACTAGGATTAAAGCAGGTTATGTTGGGTGAACGTCTACGCCAACCCACATTCGTTTGAGAAGAACCGAAGTTCATTAATTCTATTATCTGACCAACGATCTTATGATAAATGAAATTAATAGTCGATAATTTTAGCCGTACTCAATAAGCAGCGTAACCTCTTAGGAGGAATACTACAAACGGTACACTAAGTGTTTGCCATTACATGACTTCTAAGCTTGTTACTTAGGATACTAATGCGCCTCAGTTAGCGAGGGTGTCACAACTTTCTCCAATTAAACTTGCTATAGTCATCCCTTTAGGAATTCAATCTAGTGATCTCTCGGGGTTGAAGACTTATCCGTAGCGAAGAAGGCCCTTGGCCAGCGCATCTGTCTAACCCACATCACATATGAATCCGTAATAGAGGCCATGGGGATATTTACCAACCCGCTCCCACTTAGATTTTTAACTTTGAGGATTTTTCTATTTTAACATGCAATATCTTAACAAAGGATATTCGCACCCATAAAACCGTTGGAGTTTTAATATGCGAATAATCAACCTTAGTTAATTGCACTTTACTTTTTAAAATGTTGTGGTTTGGTTTTCGTTCATGCAAAATAAAATGAAAAACACACAATCAACGAAAAGACATAAATACGAGAAATTAAAGAAATTAAAATTTCCCAACTATTATGGCCTTCTCTATCGTTGATTTCTTGACACCTCGGTGACACATCCCGTCATGTCGCTCCCACTCGTTATTTGGATTCCTCTCTATTCGCCTGGGTTTTCTCGATTTTCTACGTAATTAGGAATCACCCAAAATTACGAGAAACCAAAACCCACGAATATAAGTTACCCAAAATAACGTCTTCGTCATAATACATAAATTCCTATATACAAAGGCGTTTTTCTAGGAATTTAAAGACGACATGATTATATCAAATCCTACTACAAGATTTTTCTAATCCTACACGGCTTCCAGCTCAAGGTTATTACTATTACAGACATTTCCATTCAAAAAAAATACGAGCCCGGACATGTCCCGGGGTTTATGAATAAAAAATTAAATTCTACCATAATAGCCGGGAAACCAATAACCACCTGTTTAAACATTTCGACAAAAATAATAATGCCAAAATAAAGTCGTGTAATAAATCAAACAAGTATAAAGCCAAAACACTCGCTCTGATACCATTTTGAAGGAAAACAGAACAAGCTCATTTTCGTGCAATGCATAGAATCGGAAGCTTTTGACAAAGCTCAGGCTCAAATTCATTTTCCCATGAACGGATCTAAGCATATACTTATTTAATTTATTAAATCGACATCTAACGCATAAAGATTGAACCTTTAATTAAAAGCGGAAGGATTAAAGGTTATACCTTTGAAGTGATGTCCAACGCAATAAGAAAAACCAAATCTTTCCTTGCGATTACCACCAAAATCCAATAGATGACTCCAAGAAATTTCGAATATTCTGTGGGCAATAATCTGTCAAAGTGTACTATCAAAGACCACGAAAACCCACAAAGAAAATCCCTCGAAAAGATTAAATCTACCAAAAAGATTAAACCTTTAACCCAAAAAACTGTTGCCCACTACTTTTCTAGCCAATAAAATCAAACCCACTTCAACTCTGGTCACGATCTGGACAACCGGGATTGTGGATCACCACACAAACCCAGCTGGATCAAGCACCCCGGAGTGATTAGAAGCAGCTGCCAAACTTCCCAAGTGAAGAACTAAAATTTGGCCAAACACCAAAAAAAAAAAAAAAAAAAAAAAACTGGGCAGAATTTTTGCCAAAAATGTGAAGAATCAGGTGAAAAGAAATGAAATCCAGCAGTGGGCAAACTCAAAAATTGATGGGCTACCTGAAAGTTTGATCGTTCAAGCTTAATCTAAATGGAGAAGTGAGATTCCAAGTTCGTTTTTGAAAGAAACCCAAGAAGGAAGGAGAGTCTCTCTCTAGAACTTTCTCACTCAAGGAAGACAAAGTTGTCTTGCAGGATTTTCTTAAGTTTCTTTGGCCTTAAGCTTTCTATCTATAGGGAGCTCTAATGGAGACCTAGTGGGCTTTTGAGTTGGGTATTTTAATTTGACTTTCGTTGACCGCTTAGTCTTTCCAAGATTAATCAACTCCAATCGACCCATTTGAATTAATTTCTTAACCCACTTCGTTAATTTAATTTAATCAAACCCTTAGGATAAATTAATTCATACAGAATTAGTTTCTTAATCCACTTTGTCAATTAAATATTAATTAAACCTTTATGATTAATTAATTCACTTTGTCGATTAGTCAAATACATAATTAGTCATGCCACTATTGGACTAACTATGGAACTACCGCTCAAAAATGACTTTATATCGTGCCACTATATTTTCTTCTATCTCCCCACATTAAAGATCTAGTGCTCGTCGGTTTATCAATTTACAGATAAACTAATTCACCGACTTCTTGGTATCCGAGATTAGTACCACTCGACCTTTTTATTATACCGGACATAAAGTCCACCGGTCGGGTTTGGTATAATAAACCTTACGAGCTCATCTCTGGAGCACCATCAACCCGGCGAACCGGTACGTGGATTCCTCCGACTAGCAATGGCACGTAAGAAGCTATACACCGCATACCCAACCTACCGAGGTATAGGCCTCAATTGACCGCACTCTTTGGCAAATCAAAGCATGCGATATCCAACTCTCACGCCCGTCCCAATCTTGGGATTGAGAGACTGAATACTAGGACCGAATTGACTACGCCGATCAGTACAAGTCAATGCTGTCCAAACTGCTCGTGCTCAATATGCCCCGGGATTATCCGTGGGATTTAATTAGTCTAGATAAACTAATTTCCAAACCACACGATAACCTATACTGATAGTATGTTCAAACTATCTCAGTTACAAGCATATTTTTTATATATCAATACTTTAATCAATAACGGTATCTACTGTGTCTTTCCACACCCCGTTACCTAGTTCTATAATTTAATGGAACAATTTAATACTAAAACAAAATGATATGTCATCTGTGGATATTAGTTTTTTATACAAGCCATAGATTTTCTGTATTCAAAACTAACAGGTTTAACCGCAGGACAGTCAGATTCATCAATGATCCAAGCAATGATGACCCTGAGAAAATTGGATACCGTGGTGCAATGGCCCGAGCGAGAGTATATGTAAGTGTTTAATTTAATTTTTATTTATATTATTGTGCATATTTGCCATGATTATCGATTTTTTTTATAACTATTGGAATTTTTTATTTGTTTGTAGTCGGATTCGATGCGTGACTGGTACAATAGGAGCATGGAATTCCAAAGTAATTACATTTGAAGAGAGAACCCTCACCCTAAATTACTGCATTTCATAGAAGAGATGTCCAACTCTCTGCACAGTGTCCTCACACTTGGTAGTTCATATTTTGTGGCATTCGATGATGATGGTACCCAAATACTCGCCAATGATCCACCTACTTTCTCTCAGGCCCCACTTCTGGCTCGCCGAGCAAGGCAAGCTCCTCCAAGGGGAGGAGGCAGAAAAAGGAGGGTAGTCCAAGGATAGCGTTTGATTGTGGAAAAAATAGGGGGCCAAGATGAATAAGAGGATGAGATGAATGAGGATGATGGAGGTTCACCGCTGCCGCCACATGGCGGAGGTCTACATGGTCCACAGGGTCCTGGTAGAGGTGGAGGTAGAGGTTCACGGGATAAATTTTCATAGGGTGCCTGTTCGAATACAGGCCCTATTTATAAGAGAGTGGGTAGAAGACATGTATCTCCACCTCGTCGAGATCGATTTGATAGTTAGATTTTTAGTTTTTCCTTTGGATGTTTTTTGGATTGATATTTGGAATTTATCATATTTTAACATTTCAGATTTTTTTAAATATTGTGGGTCAATATGTTCTTTCGTAGTGATTTATTTACATTCAATTTTTGAAGATTAGAATTTGTGATTTCATTGTTGCTAACGGATCAAATCAACCATTTTTTTTTCTATGTATTAATTTTTTTAGTGAATTATAGGTCATGATACTTTTATGAAATTTAAGTTTTGGTCATTAACTTTTAAAAACTCAAAGAACATCACTAACTTTCTCATTTTAATTTCACTTTTGGCCATTCCATCGAAATAAACCGTTAAGTGTATTAACGGTGTTAACTTTTAAGGGAAAATTTGTCCAATCATCAATAATTAAAGAGTGAATTAAAAATTTGGTCATCATACTTTGATAAAATTCAGGTTTTGGTCACTAACTTTTAATAAAGCAAACAAATTACTAACTTTGTCATTTTTTGTCACTCCATCAAATTGCACCGTTAATACACTAACGGAAAAATTTGTATGAGGCCATTTTTGTCCTTTTCTTTTGCAACTCTCTTCTGCTTATCTAAAAATTTTTCAATCACCTTTTTTCTTTCCACTGCAGCTCTTCAACCTCATTTTCTCTTTCCTCAATTTTTTTTCTTTCCACTTCCGCACTTCAACCTCATTTTCCCCTTTTTTTTCTTTCCATTGTAAAATTTAGATAAAATATAAAATTGCAGCACTTCAACCACCTCCCCCCTCCCTTTTTTTCCCTTTTCACTTCACAAATATAGATAAAAACATAAAAGGAGATGGAGATAGAGGAGACGGTGGAAGCAACAAATTAAATTACGTTTTATCTAAATTTTTTGGTGTAAAGAAAGGAAAAAAAAAAAAAAGGAAAAAGAGGTTGAGGTGGTGTAGTGGAAAAAGAAAAAAAAAGGGGAAAATGAGTTGAAAAATTGTTGGATAAGCACGAGAGAGTTGCAAAATGAAAAATGACAAAAATGACCTCATATAAATTTGTCCATTAGTGTATTGACGGTGTAATTTGATAGAGTGACCAAAAATAGAACAAAAATGATAAAATTAGTGACTTATTTACTCTACTAAAAGTTAGTGACCAAAACTTGAATTTCACCAAAGTATAATGACCAAATTTGTAATTCACTCTATAATTATTGATGATTGGACAAATTTACCCTTAAGTTAACACCGTTAATGCACTTAACGGTTTATTTTGACAGAATGAACAAAAGTTAAATTAAAATGACAAAGTTAATGATGTTTTTTGAGTTTTTAAAAGTTAGTGACCAAAACTTGAATTTCACCAAAGTATGATGACCAAATTTATAATTCACACTAATTTTTTTTTTATATTTCAACTAAATTCAGATTTACAAAATTCGAATCTTAGTCAAATGACCAAAGATTCGGATTTTGTAAATCCGAATCCTTTTTTAAATAATATTCAATTTCAAAAAATTTATTTTTTAATTCTCTTTAATTTTTTCCTAAAAATTCAAATTTTTAAAATTTGAATTTTATTAATTTAATTAATTAACGTAATTAGTTTCTAATTTAAATAGATTTGGTTATTATTCGGATTTTAAAAATCCAGATCTTCTTAAATTTGGATTTTCAAAATTCGAATGGCCTATTTCTATCCACAATTCCGAATTACATATTTTTCCGTCCACAAATTGATTTTTAGGATTTTTTGGTCAAAAATTCTTAAAAATGCATTTAAGCCAAAAAATAAACATAAATATAATAATGTTCAAATAAAATAGAACTTAAAAATCTGATTGTTTTTAAGTTGGAACAAAAAGTTAATTCTATTCTTGTTATAAAAACAAAAAATTTCTATAAAATTTCAACAAAAAATGTGACAATTACCTGTAGAAGATGGCGTTTTCTTTTTTAACTTTGTTTTATCCAAGTCTTTTGTAGCCCGCCTCTAAGATATGATTTTTTTTTCTTCTTTGTCTTGCTAATTTATATGATACTTGAGAACTCATTGATTCAGCTACAGTATGAAATGCAAATAAGATTTGTATTGATGTTCAGATATGATAAGTCTAAAATTAGCGTGTTATTTTGTTTTAATTGGAGGTCAGTTTTATGAAGTTTATGGCTTAATTGCGCGTTATTTGTAATGCAGGAGAAGATGGACTTCGGTAGAGCTAAATACGCAATTTGGCCCTATTTTTGGAGGAAATCGAGAGTTTGAGTAGATTAAAGAAATATCAAATTGGGCTGGCAAGGAGAACTATTTGTGAAGGAAAATAAATGTTTAATTGGGCTTTATGTTTAGACTCAATGTTGGATTGGATTTTACAATTAGTATTATTTTAATTAGTTTCCAAACTTATTAGGAATTAGTTATATATATATATATTTAAATTGTGGGCCGCCTTATTAGGTTAGTATATATAGTAGCAGACATAGGCTTTAGAGTTTTTAGTTTTGTTCACCCAGGAAGGCGGCTACTTGTTTGGAATTTGATATTACGGCTAAGTTTTCTTTTCTTTCTTTTAATTTCAATTATGTATTTTAATTAGGTTTGATAGTACTTGGATTGGATGAACTCATGAATTATTTAATTTCATAGTATGATTATGTGTTAAATATTTTTGGATATTTATTGTGATTTATGCTATTTGGTTTATATTACAGTCAAATAATTTGCCTAAAGCTTTTAAGTTTGATATAATATAATCTCAATTAGGATAATCCGTAAAGGCTTACGAATTTGCTAATTAGAGTTGAAGAGGTTAAAAAGGTGGTACCTTTTAAGGCCTAGAAAACTAATAAGGCAATGGTTTGTAGCAATAAATAGGTTGAATTAATTACTGTGATGAAGTGACTAATAAGGTCGGTGGATTCAATGGATTTGAATTGAGCCTACTAATTGGTGAGACGATGACATGTTGATTCGATTTGCATATTTGCATCCAAATATCTTTAACTGTTGGTTTGTAAAACACTTTGAAATTAAATATTTTATGAGGGATTCTTATCTAAGTACTACGTTAGGAATTTTATTATTTTCTTTATTTTTCTTTATGTTGGTTAGTTTAATTAGTTAATCAATTCTCAAAAACCCCCGCTTCTTGACTAGATAGTAGAAAAGAGGTTAGTTCTAATACATAGTCCCTGAGGAGACGATCCTACTCACTGTTGTGCTGCTAAAACCCTTTAGAGTAGGTCTTTTATATTTGTTGGTTTGACACCCATCAAATTTTGGCGCCGTTGCCGGGGACTAAAGATATTAGAAAAACCTTGATTTTATTATTCTGGTTTTTATATTTTATTATATATATTTGTTTTTTTTCTGTATTACATTATTTTCCATATTTTCTGTTTAGGAAGCTTGCAAGAACAATGATGGATGAGCAAAATTATTCATGGCAAGGCCACAATGGATTCGGTGCAAGTTACCAGCATGGCAATGAGGGAGAGTACCAAAATATGCCCACTTGGCAAGCTCGTTCAGAAGATACATCATATGGACAAGATCTAGCAAGTCAAATACGCAGATTGAACAATGAAATAATGGACAGACAAGCACCAAATATGCAGATTGAGCAATGTGAAAGGTCTTGCAAATGCGAAAGTAGATTTTTCGAATTGGAGACTCGACTTACCCAAATGCAAGAGACAATGGACCTAGTGCTGCAAAAATTGTCACAACCACAATGTCAAGGGGCATTTTACGTGCAAGAGAAAGAGCCAGAGGATCAATCACCAAAGGATAAGGGCAAGAAGTTAAATTTTGAAAAAGAGGTGCTCAAATACTTAGAAAAGGAAAGTGCAAGGTGGAACAAACATCTAAAGGTTCAAGACAAGATAGTTCAAAGAGAGTATGTCCAAGAAGAACAATTGTTCAAAGTGGACTCACAGATTAAACAACTAAACTCCGCGGTCAAGGATGTTTGTATCCATCTACTTGAGAAGGAAAGTGTTCAGATGCTCTCTGCAAAGAACGACATCAACAATGGTGGGATCGTTCCAAAAAGTCATGCCAAGGGGGGAACACATGGCAGAGAAATTAGTGGGAATGAGCAAATCAAGGACTCTCCTGAAACGATGTACACATATCCTGATGATTCTAGCGAGGAAGAGCATGAAGTCATAGAAAAAATGTTATTGCGTGACCACGCTATGGAATTTGAGGTTCACAACCTTATTCCAGAAGAAGACATGACGCCTCAAATTGCCAGAATAGACACCAAGAAGAAGTGCATCAATAGTAAGAAGAGTAAGAGACGTTTAAAGAGAGAAAAGGCTAAGATGGAGGGAAAGAGATTCAAAGAAAGATTAACCGTTTTAGAAGACAAGGTGTTCCAACTCCTGAATAGTCAGAAGCCTATAACTACAAGTCTCATATCTGATCTAGGAAAGGTAAATGCACCTCAAACACAAGGAAAGTGCCATGACGATAGTCAAATCTACGTATATCATCCGCCTTAAAGCAAGCTACCTCACGTCGAGCTACAGACGTAAAACAAGCGCTTATGGGAGGCAACCCAAATTTTATTATTATTATTTTTTTTTTAATTTTCTTTTGTCTTTTAATTGTATTTTTAAGTGCTTTTTAGCAGAGAATTTCGAGTGGAATTAAAGGCTTGGGTAGAATACAATTCTTCCTCTGACATGCCCAGGTGAGCTTTTCTTGGATTTTTAAAAGAGGCTGGACAGAATAGAATTTTTCCTCCGACATGCCCAGGTCAAGGTTCGAATGGTTTTTGTATTTTCTGAAGGCTTGGGCAGAATACAATTCTTCTTCTGACATGCCCAGGTGAGTTTTCCTTTGACTTTTAAGGGATGGGGCAGAATATAATTTTTCCTCTGACATGCCCAGGTCAGTGCCTTTAATTTTTCCACGTTTTTCTTTGTTTTTTATTGAAATTTTTAAGGAGTTGGGCAGATTACAAGTTTTCCTATGACATGCCCATGTCATTTACACTTACAGAAAAAAAAAAAAAAATCTTTTTCCTTTCCATTTTTTTTTTTAATTAGGGTTCTTAATTTCTTTGGTTTTCATTCTTGTTTTCAAATAGCAGCACCCGACTCCCTCTTCCCAACCAAACCCGTCGCCACCATCCTTCACCATCACAGTTTTTCTTCTCCAATCGGCAACCTCTACTCTCCGCAGGGTACGGCGACCGCTCCGCCATCTTCTCCTTCGACATCCGGCCAAGCGTTGGAGCAAACCAGTGACGCCCACTCACCGCTGTCAACCTCATCTTCTCCATTCGCCCTGGGCTGAAATTTTTCTTCCCTTATCTTTCTCTTGTTAATTTCCTTTACTTTGAGGGTTGATTGAACATTTTGGGTGCTGATTTAATTATTTTTGCAATTGATTAGTGGTGAGAATGACGGCCACAGCAAGAAGGCCCACTAGAGGAGGAACGATTAGCTCAATGGATTCAAAAAAAAAAAAAATTCGAGAAGTGAACTCCAATCTCCACGCCCTTTGCGCACATGTGGGCTTGAAACCACCAATTCCTCCACCATAGAGAAGCTTCTTTTCCCCTTACTAACTTTTATTTGTTTTAGTTATTTTTTTTCTGTCTTGGTGGTATTTGTTTTTGCGATCCTGTTTATGCCTATTTTTTTTTTTCCTACATTGGGGACAATGTAGAGTTTTGGGTGTGGGGGGATTGTTTTGTATGATTATTGTTTTGGGGATGTTTTGTGTTTTGTTGTGTTTAGAGTCTAGGTGTGGGGGAGATGTAAATGTTATGTGTTTTGTGTTGGAAAATTGATATGCAATGTGTGATTTGGTGAGGTAAGGATGAAATGTAGGGAATATTAGTAGTATTGTGTGTTGAATGACTATAACTGTTCCTTATGATAATTCAAATGATGATACTTGTGTGAGTGACACCCAAAAAGCTAGATAAAGTGAGATTTTGGGCCTTAATGAGCAACAGTTCTTTCTTGTGCTCAATTGTTTTTCTTTAGAGTGTTTCACACATGTTTGCATATTCTAGAACTTGCTTTGTTATGCATGTTACCATTGCTTGTGAATTTGAAGTACAAAAAGGATAAAGGCAATAGGATAAACCAATTTTTGGCTTGCAAAAAAATCCAACCTTCAATGTTTACCCTTAGTTAACCTTTTTGAAGCTTGGACCTGATTCTTTGATTTTAAAGCCACTAAATTAAACCTAGGCCTGTGTTTAGCTTGCTCTTTTCGCCTAGTTATTGAAAGAAGTACATACTTGGTTGTTAACTTGGGTTTGTGGTTTGAAGGCGGACATTGTAAGGCAATAGTAACTCATTAAGGATAAGTTGTGCTCTGACCAAGGCTGTTGAAAAAAAAAAAAAAAAGTAAGAAAAAAAAATGAAAAAAAAAAAGAAGACAAGAAAGAAAATGAGCCAATATAAACAAATTCAAATGAATTTGTGTGTCTAGGAAAAAAAAAAGAGAAAAAAAAAAGGAAAAAAAAAGAAAAAAAGATTGTGGAAAGAGCCAAGTTGGAATCCTTTGTGGGTTAGTAGTGTCTTGCATAGGTCATTCTCGGTAAGATGGTTGAAAGTTAATAATCAAGTATGTTCTTTCTTTCATGACTTTAGCCTTTGTTTAATCCTTGTTTATCCTACCTTGTCCTGAGCCCCATTATGACCCTTGACGAAGACCTTTTAATTTGTACTTTGATTTATTTGAGTGATAGTAATGTGATAATTTTGCAAGCTTATGGCAAGAACATGTTATGTGATGAATTTGAGTGATTATATATCCCCTAAACACTTTTGAATACATGAGAGATTACCTGAGAGGTGGATGTCACTCTTGCTTGTTATTTGATTTTGGAGAGTTATGAGGAGTGGGTATAGTTATAGCAAATGCATGATACTATGAAAGTTTCCTATGTGGATTGCAAGCCTTGCTTGATCGTATGTTGCATATTGAGGATCCATGTGTTCGTTTGTTGTTTTGTGTTTGTTTCTTTTTCTTGATGAGTATTGAGTCATGCTTGGGGACAAGCATTGTTTAGGTGTGAGGGATTTGATAAGTCTAAAATTAACGCGTTATTTTGTTTTAATTGGAGGTCAGTTTTATGAAGTTTATGGCTTAATTGCGCGTTATTTGTAATGCAGGAGAAGATGGACTTCGGTAGAGCTAAATACGCAATTTGGCCCTATTTTTGGAGGAAATCGAGAGTTTGAGCAGATTAAAGAAATATCAAATTGGGCTGGCAAGGAGAACTATTTGTGAAGGAAAATAAATGTTTAATTGGGCTTTATGTTTAGACTCAATGTTGGATTGGATTTTACAATTAGTATTATTTTAATTAGTTTCCAAACTTATTAGGAATTAGTTATATATATATATATTTAAATTGTGGGCCGCCTTATTAGGTTAGTATATATAGTAGCAGACATAGGCTTTAGAGTTTTTAGTTTTGTTCACCCAGGAAGGCGGCTACTTGTTTGGAATTTGATATTACGGCTAAGTTTTCTTTTCTTTCTTTTAATTTCAATTATGTATTTTAATTAGGTTTGATAGTACTTGGATTGGATGAACTCATGAATTATTTAATTTCATAGTATGATTATGTGTTAAATATTTTTGGATATTTATTGTGATTTATGCTATTTGGTTTATATTACAGTCAAATAATTTGCCTAAAGCTTTTAAGTTTGATATAATATAATCTCAATTAGGATAATCCGTAAAGGCTTACGAATTTGCTAATTAGAGTTGAAGAGGTTAAAAAGGTGGTACCTTTTAAGGCCTAGAACACTAATAAGGCAATGGTTTGTAGCAATAAATAGGTTGAATTAATTACTGTGATGAAGTGACTAATAAGGTCGGTGGATTCAATGGATTTGAATTGAGCCTACTAATTGGTGAGACGATGACATGTTGATTCGATTTGCATATTTGCATCCAAATATCTTTAACTGTTGGTTTGTAAAACACTTTGAAATTAAATAGTTTATGAGGGATTCTTATCTAAGTACTACGTTAGGAATTTTATTATTTTCTTTATTTTTCTTTATGTTGGTTAGTTTAATTAGTTAATCAATTCTCAAAAACCCCCGCTTCTTGACTAGATAGTAGAAAAGAGGTTAGTTCTAATACATAGTCCCTGAGGAGACGATCCTACTCACTGTTGTGCTGCTAAAACCCTTTAGAGTAGGTCTTTTATATTTGTTGGTTTGACACCCATCAAGATATTTCTTTAAAATAAAATTAACATAATCATTTCTTTGTGTAACTCATAGTAGTTAAAATTATTTCGAGTTAATGCTTATGTGTTCTTAATTGAAAAATAATGATTTGCTCAGTTTATATAACTTTGAAGATTTAGAAAAATAATAAATTATAAAATTTCATACCTGTTGATTCTTAATTTGGCAGTACTGATGAAGGATCAGATTGCTATGATACCACCTGATGAAGGTTTCTCCTCTAACATTGATTCATCTAAAAAGGGTTACCCCTTTTTAGATGAATCATAGCGGAAATTTGGTTGTAAGACGGGTAGAATGGAACCACAACAATAACAACCACGTATTGTTGATAAATCCGGGGATGCACTATGTTATCAAACTCGAAAAGTGGCTATACCAAGCACTCACCAATTGGTTTCAAATAATCATCAATGCATAATAAAATTGAAGGCACATCTATTTATAGAGTATAGGGCAGCCAAAATTTACACAAGAAAAGGGAATTCTTGTGAAACAAGAATTTTCTTTTATTAAGGCACAAGTCTTTTCCTTTTCAAGTCGGAAAAGAATATGACTTGTTTCCTTATTCTAAGACTAATTAACCTATATTTTTGTTGTGATTTATTCTAATTCTAATTCTAATTCCTAAAAAGAATAAATCAAAATTGTCTTAAATCAGCAAAAATCAGAAAATTGTTAAAACCGGAGGCAGAAGGGTGCGGCGGCTGAACTTCATCTGGCTAGGGTTCCCTTTCCTTTCTCTTGTCTTCTTGCCCAAGTAAACTCCTTGTGGACCTTTTAGAAGACCAGTGGCCGAATTCCTTCCCTCCTTGTGTCTTAATGGACTTTATTGGACTTACTTAAGGATTTACAAAGCCCTTAAACAAGTACAAAGACACAATAATTTAAATAAAGTGTCTTTGACTCAAAACAATAAAAATAAAGGCTAGCTCTAGATCATGCTTAGCACATGGGCTTCTCTTAGTGGATACTTGTTTTGAGAAATAATTTCTTCATTGAAACTTTGAATAACCAATGTGCTAAGGGCTTCTTGTGTCTTCCTAGCTCTTACTCTTGAAATAGGTCCATCAATGTTGATTAGAGGATCTCTTTGATGGACTCTTGTAGTTGTTGTAACATCACTTGCATGAGGTAGTCCTTGGATCATATCAAGTACTGTATTAGAAGTTTTAGTTTCATGTGCATGATTCCTACCAAACAACCTTTGATTTGTATTAAGTTCAAATTTGTTAAGTGTATATTATTTTGTGATAAGCAATAAAATCCACACTGTGAATAGAAGGAATACTCATTAAGTGTTTATTATTTTGTGTTTTTGAATGGAAAAAATCTAATTTTTAGTCCATTCCATTTGGCGAATCTACTCTTTTGGTCCATGAGGTTTAGCCCCTCACTGAAAATACCCATTACGTTTAAAATTTTACACACTTTTGGTCCAACATGTTTGTTTTTTATGGACCAAAAATGTGTAAAATTTCAAACGTTATAGGTATTTTTGGAGAGTTTAAACATGTTGGACTAAAAGAGCAAATTTGCTAAACATGCTCAACCAAAATTGCATTTTTTCCATTTTTGAATTGTTTTGGTTTATCGTTGATTGATATTGTATTTGTTTCAATATCAAGAAAATAGATTTTGGGAATATACCTATTCTTTTTCTCCTTGACTGTTGCATAAGAATGAGAAGCCATATTTTCTACATTACTGTTATAATGCTTTCAGTAATAGCATTCTCAAACAAATTTTAAGGCTGAAGAATAGTTTCATTCACTTTAGTACCTAGGGCAAGTTTTCTTGCACGAGCTTTACGCATTCATTGCAACAATGCCTGTTTTTTCTCTGCAGGCATAGCAACATACTTCTTTTGGTGTTGTGCATTTCTATCCATCTATCAATTACGTAAGCATATCACCAAGTACAAAACAAAGGTACAAATATATGTTACTAAATGAAGTAACCATTTATAAAATAAAATCATCAAAAAATCAGATTGTACACAACATATTTGATATACTATGTGTATTTTAACTTAATGACAAACGGTGGAATGTGTAAAGTAATAAGTAAGCGGATCAAAGCTTATAAGAAGAAAATGTTAATCGAAGCAGCATACTTTATTGTTTTAACAAGATAGCATTATGAAAAAAATAGAATGAGATTGAGATGTATTACATCTTATTAGTAAGTAATACCTTTCTACTGTCAAAAAATGAAGGGAGAAAAATAAAAGGCTTAAATCCAAAAAAATAAAATGCTTAAATCCAATTTTGGTCCCCCATAATAGGGGTAATTCCACTTTTGATCCCTCTTATATTTTGTGTGACAATATTAGTTCACATCCTTTTTTTGAGCAGATTTTATCATTTTTTACGAAAATGTTTAGAAGATAACGGATTAACTTATTTGATCGCTACTGAAACCTAATCTTTTCTTCAAAATGATTTGTACCATGATGTTTTCAACCAATTTTATGATCCGATTCCTCTTGAATGTTCAACCCATTTAGGGTTTCGGCCATCATTTTGGATTGTGAGTCGATCTAAAGAGGTTGAACATTCATGAGAAACCGAGTCATAAAATAGATTGAAAACATCATGGTACTAATCATTTTAAAGAAAATATTAGGTTTGATTAGCGATCAAATGAGTTAATCAATTATGTTCTAAACTTTTTCATAAAAAATGACTAAATATGCTGAAAACAAAAAGGATAGGGACTAATATTGCCTCTCAAAACATAAGAGAGAGCAAAAGTGGAATTACCTCTATTAGGGGAACCAAAACTGCCCTTAAGCTAAAATAAAAAGAAGACAAAACATATGACATAGATTATGTATAAATCAAATACAGTGACACAATATTGTATAAATTGTCATTACTTATGTGATTATTGAGAATTTACCTGAAATGGCAAACGAAGACAACACAATAAAACTTGAAAGCAGTAGATTACTGACCAAATTGGTCTACAGGAGAAGAGGAAGAGTGAGGATCGATAAAGATTAAAACTTAAATTGGAGTATTATATATGACTAATGTATTGTAATTTTGGCATATCTCTTGCAGACTTTTAGTAGAGTATTAAAGATAATTATATAGATGGACCAACAAAAAGAGAAGGGCTAA
Organism: Knoxia roxburghii; assembly: GCA_030378225.1. Taxonomy (NCBI): domain Eukaryota; kingdom Viridiplantae; phylum Streptophyta; class Magnoliopsida; order Gentianales; family Rubiaceae; genus Knoxia; species Knoxia roxburghii. Next base: position 23,145,927 of record CM059424.1, read on the forward strand.
ATATGAACAGAAGTAGTAACAAAGATGAAACTCATATCATCTAAAGGTTAATGGAGAAAAACTTGGAATCAACTCAATCATTTTTATGCATATAGATAATCACAATATATATGTCTAAAAAACAAACATAAAAAGGTTGTCGTAGGTATTTTTTTTGTTGGCCGAGTAATGAAATCCTTATATGAATCATCAAAAATGTTTCATTTCCTAACAATTCATCAATGGTATAAAACGATTTTAAGTTATACGTGAAGAGTAACTTAGCGCAACAGATTTGAGTAGAATAAAGATGTTCAAAAGTTAGTCTGTTTAAATAGAGATGAGATGAAATTTATTTGACACACACTTCAATTACATTTTAGTTTATAATATTATTATTCATCAAACAGAAAGAAAAGAAAGTAAACAAATGTCATGATGGATTTTTTGACTTGAAAGCTTAAGTAAAAGAATCTAGCAAAGTTTAGAAGTTGCATCCTGACATAGATACAGTGAAACAAAGTAAAAAATATATATTATATTATATGTTTATTTAGTATTTTATGAAAACTTACTCCACTCATGTCCACCTTCACGTTTCCCAAACTATGTCAAATAATAAAATAGTCTTAAAAAGTTCACCTCATTATATTATTATAAACCTTACTGTTATTATTATTATTATTTTTGGTAAGATTATAAACAGGGACGTAATACTACAGATATTAGCATCCAAATCTAATCTCTGTGTTGCAAATTTATTTCTCAAATCAAAATCATCCAAATCTAAGTTCAAAAACCAAACGAATGTGTCATTGTCATCGACACCTCAATCCAAAGTAATTGTCAATGGAGTCCAGAGAATAAGAACATACCATTTCTATTGGTGCCACAATTGCCAAAGATCAATAAGAACCACCATAGCAAATCCTCCTGAAGTTATATGATAGAGCAATCGTGCAAACATTTCTACCATTCTGACTCACATATGAGAATACCCAATTTCACAAAATGTTCAATGGCCACCAAGAAAACAGCTCCAATATCAAATTCCTCCGCCGTGTTTATCAAATTGGCCCACTTCTTTCATCAGATTCATTTACTGAGTTATCATGCTTACCCTCCAGACCCAGCTCATAAAGCCCATCACTTGCATCATGAAATGTTTGATGTTCAACATCATAAAACAGAGCATGTGGCTCTTCTTGAAATTTCACATTATTAACAAAGACACTACTGCAAGATGAGGATGGTTCATTAGCAAATGCTACATTTTCTACAATCATTTCACCACAACACCAGGCAAAACATAAAGTCGAAAGAAAACAAAAGGAGCAAACATACACCACAGCCCCAGTCAACCATCACAAAACAAGTGGGAAATCATTCTAAATCGTTACCTTTAGGTGTTGGCGATTGCTCTGTTCTCAGTGGTTTTACTACTAATAGCAGACCTTTCTGTCGAGAAAAGGATAACTTCGTTTAAGACAACCTCAAAAGCTGCATCAACATCTTTTTGGTGTTTAATTGCCACAACCCTTAGAGCTCTAGAATCAACCTAGTTAAAACACCAGTCAAAATCTTTGATCCTTATGCAAGAATCCAAACTTTGATTTTCTCACAGCAAAGAGGCCATCAATCAGAAATTGAACACACTTATCTATTTCTCCTTCATAAAGAATTCCACGGAAGCGCTCAAATATACCATGTAATCCTCTTGCGCAGAGGCCTTGCAGCGTGGAACAACATTCCGTCACAAACCCAACTGCAACCTCAACACTATCATCCATAGGGTTTTCAAGTAGAATTGTTAGAAGTTCAAGAACAATAAGCTCATGAACCACTGCTGGTTTACCAAATGTGTTATAAACTTCACAGCCCCTAGCAATTGAGGCTTTTCATTACGCTTGTAAGCACTTTTCAGCCGTAATATAATCCTTCTAAGCAAAAGCTCACCAACTTCGGAAAATTTAGTGTTGGCAACAGCAACTAAAGCAGCAAACACATTCGTAAAACCAGCATATACATTTGAGATTTCAGACTGAGCAAATCCCAACTCACCCCATCTTATAAATTTTGTTATCAGAGCATTCCAAGCAACCGAATTCCTTTTGGTAAAGCACTTTGAAAACATGAAGACCCCTGTTTTCTATCGCAACCAGAACAAAATAAGAAAATGAAATAGGCTGAGATGGAATGAATTATTTGAAGATTGAGGATACAAGGTTAAGGGAAAGAAATTATTTTTAGACTGGGAGAGAATAGGGAAGGAATTGCTGCTCAAGCTATCAAAGTGCTTGACTCTTTTGAAATCCCTGCTGCCAATCGACACATCAGGGCTCATTTTAACATATTCAAAGCTAGATAGACTATAATATGTAAAGAACAGAAGAAGATCAAGAACTCGTTTAATTTCAACAGATCCAAAACTCGTTCAAGGGATACAGACCAAAAGAATAAGAAAGAAGAAAAAGTAAACTTTGAAGGAGGAAACAAAGTAAACAGGATACAGACCAAAAGAAATAAAGGTGGAGGATGTTAGATTTTTACATGATAATAACATCAAAACATTTATACCTATAGGATCTTGAATATAATAATAACCACATAGATAAAACACATAAAACATATCTTAATGCGGAATTCATCATTAGATAGGAAGATCACAAGTTATGCAAGAACACCAGTTACGCAGCAGCAGGAATATCCAATAATCCTCATAAACTAGTTTTTCCACCTTGACCCTCATAAATAGTTGATAGCCAGATGGAGAGACAACTTTATTCTACTATTATCATACTTGTTGTTGATTATGGCAAGGAGATGACTAGTTTATATACCCACCATCTTTAATATAGTACGTCCATCGAATACTAGTTTAATGGTCCAAATTTAATCCTATTATTATACTGATTAGGTAACCTAAACCAACTTAATTGGGTTTAATAAAGATATGGGCCAAACATCAAGGCCACATTCTTACATTCTCTCACTTGGTCGGATGTTCCACAATTCTGTCTAATATTATAACATAAGGCTAGCAAAATTAAATATGTCAACCATTAACATCATAAACACCTTAACATAACAAACCACAATAACCTGAGTTATGGCAGTCATACATAGTATAGTCATTGAAAGAATTATCTGTCCGGGCCCAATCAAAAATTTTCATATCGTGCAATGCATTCCAGATTAGGAAACTTCATCATGAACCCAAACGCTCGCGCAACCCAATTCAAACTCTTTTGAAATATCCTTGCACAGGATCTTGATTTACCTTGTTCGATTTGTCACGTATTCAAATAAATCTAATTAAAGTGGAAGGAAAAGATTTGACATTTAAAGTGTGAACTTAAGAAATCTCTTGTATGACTCTGAGAGTCATCTGGAAGTTATGTGGGCAACTATCTACCAAACGAATAGATCATCACCAACAGAATAGCACTCACTAGAAAAATTCCAGTCAATGTCGTTGTCAAAAACTGGATCACCGCCGCTGCTGCAGAGTGTGAGCCCACACACCGCTAGAGAGAGATGCCGAAAAACTTGCTCTCGCCGTAGCCTATGTCCTGACCACTGCTAGGATTGAAACTCGAGGAGAATTGCTAATTTGCTTTTCTCTCTCTTTCTCTTTCAAGCTTTCTCTCTCTAGTTTCTTGTTATGAAACTTCTGTGTCTTGTATTGTTGATCCTTGTGTCTATTTATAGAGTTACAAGAGAGACCTCAAGTGGGTTTAGGATTGGACTTCCTATTGGGTTTGTGTTTTACTCCAATCCCGTTCCTGAACTGATTCACACCAACTGATACAAGGATTAATTACTTAATTAATTGAATTTACCTTTGTCAATTACCCAATACATAATTAATCGTACCACTAACGGATTAATTATGGCACTACCATCCAAACTAGAATTGCTTCTGGGACCACTAAATTAATTATTCTTTAATCTCCTCACGTCAAAGATATAATGCTTATCAATTTATTAATTTACTGAAAATTAATTAATCGACTTCTTCTCATCCGAGATTAGCACCACTCGACCTTATTACTATATCGGACATAAGTCCACCGGCCGGGTTTAGTATAATAAACATTATGAGCACATCTCGAGAGCACCATCACCCTGGACGCACCGGTACATGGTTTCATTTTGACAAGCAACAGCACATCAAGCAATTAAACACGTGCACCCAACCTACTGAGAATATTGGCCTCAAGTGACCTCACTTTCTGGTACATCAAAGTACACTATGCTTAATCCTCATGCTCGTTCTAGTTTAGGGATTAAGAGCTAGAATACAATGTTCGAATTAACTACTACAGATTAGTACAAGTTAATTCAATCCTCATCGGTCATGCTCAATATGCCCCGGGCATATTTAGTTTAGACAAATCAATTTTAGAATCAAATAATGACTTAAACCAACAGTATGTCCAAACTGTCTCAGTCATGAGCCTACTTTATATGCCATAATCTTTAACCAATAATGAGTTCTACTGTGTCACACCAAACACCTCATTATCTATTCATATGACATAAATGGACTTCATATATAAATGCATAAATATGAAACAATTAACTAAAGCAATCCTAATTGATATATCTGGGAAATAGTGTTTATACTAGCGATGCTTTCAGTATTCACACTAACAATCTCCCACTAATACTTAAAGCTATGCTTAAGGTATAATATTGGCTTTAATCCACTCGCCTACTACTATACACTGTCAAGGCTCAGCTAAATAGCTGACTCATATGCCTTCCATGTAAGTCTCAAAGACTTTTGCAATCAATGTCTTCGTGAAGGGATTTGTAAGGTTCTCCGCCGATACTATCTTAGCCATAACCACGTCTCCTCTTTTTATGATTTCTCGTATCAGGTGGTACTTGCGCTCTATGTGTTTACTTGCCTTGTGGGCTTATGATTCCCTTGAGTTGGCCAATGCACCATTATTATCACAATACACTGTGATAGACCTCGGCAACTCAGGAATCACATCTAAGTCCACCAAGAATTTCTTGAGCCATACTGCTTCTTTTGCTGCCTCTAAGGCTGCAACATACTAACGTGTTCTTGTCGTTGTAAGAAGTTTTAGGCGAACACGAAAAAATAAAATTTATATTAAAACAAAACTAAAGACTAAAACTATAGTATTTGAGGTTTCGCTCCTATGGAATTTATGGTATTAAGTGAAGTGGTTGTTGGAAATGAGTCCTTACTTACTAGAATTTCTAGTAGTTTTTATACCTAAGAGTCTAAGAAAGTAAAAATAAGATAGTGGTTTGGTAAAATCATGCAAAATAACAAAATAAAGAAAGTAAAGATAGTATGGATAAAAAGCGGAAAATCACACCACAACTAAGATCCAGGGGGCTATTACTTTGTAGATTATCATGCAATTGCTTAAGGACATTCCAATAATACCATCATTATCGAATCTATAAGGACTCGAACTAGCCAATAATAGAAATAGGGTCATCAATCCTATCTATTATCAATCATCTACTTTACTGCAATAAGATCTAGTAAAATCAATCCAATCTAAGACTACTTGTTCAACAAAATTATGAAACTTGTATCATAAGGTAACACTATGTATTACCACTATTTCCTCAAAATAGATAATCAACAATGAATCTTAGCAATAAAGTAGATTCAACATGTAGATTAATGACAACAAGTTAAAAAACATGTCCAAAATCGGAAGTTATTCATTCCTTGCATGAAACCCACTTAATAATAAGCATGAATAACCAAAGAATGCAACAAAAACCACATGGAAGTAGCAAGAATATCTCAAAATTGTTCGACGTATAAGAAAGATGAGGCCTTAGCATCCAAAATGTAAGAAAACTCAGCAATCCTTAGTATCTCCACCATATTAAGACACAAAATCATCACTACAACCATTGTCTTGCCCATATCTATGGAAATCCACTACCCTCTATCACTTACAATGGTAGATTTCCCTAGAATCTACTTAGAACATAAATTTTCTAAGAGAATTCATGGTGTGTGTGTGTGTGTGTGTGAAAATGTGAGAAACTGTTTGTTTTTTCCTCACTAAACTAAACTCTCTCTACTATCTAAACGATGAAAAACACACTTAAGGTACTATGTCTTCACAAGAAGTCTTGGCCACTAAGAAAGGTCTAGAGGGCCAAAATTGGTATTACATAAGAAAAGCAACGCCAAGGGTAAAGTTGGAACTTCAGCAGTGGTTTTTTGGGTGACGATCGTCGTGGTGATGCCGAGGTCGGCGTCGGTCAGGCATTGGTGTCGTGCGGATGCTAGGGTTGGTAGCGACCATGCGCCAGCGCTAAGTGGACACCGGGCTCAAAATCCTCTTCAGATCGCAATGCTTCCAAACTCTTCTATTTAAGCTTCATTTCTTGCGTGATTTTTCCTTTTTCCAGCAAAAGTCTTTAAGTTTTATCCAAAATCTCCAAAGTGCCTCCTTACTACAAAATCATGCAAATCCAACTATAAATGCATTGAAAGCTCATAAAAGATGTCATATTCATTGCAAATCAACTAAAAGTATGCTAAACATGCATGAATTTGGGTAATTAAAAGGTATATTTTGGAGTGACGACACCCCCCATACTTAAGACTTTGCTTGTCTTCAAGCAAACTAGTCGAGATAACAAATAGAAAGTGAGTCCAAAATATAACAATTAGCTCTCAGTTGGTTTTTTCTCCCCCTCCAAGCTAAACACGAAAAAGCATGCACTCACTTTGTACTCATGATTTCATATGACTTCCATAATTAAGCAAGACAAGCATTACATGAGTTCTCTATCAATATCAATTGACTTCATCACCTCACACTTTCAAAGATTCACTCGATAACGATTAAAGTGTATAGGTTTTGAAATATTCAACTACGCTCAAGTTAATTGCATGAAAGATATTCAACCATAAGCTTGTCTCAAGATCATCTCACCACCCGCCTATTGCGAATACAACACATTGATCAAAAGGACTTTTATTAGGGTGTAACAAGGCTAAGAAAATTGGCTAGGGACAAGAAAATGTTAAGGCTTGAAAATTGGAGTTATTGTAACGAGACTTCCATTGATTGGATGTTTCATCAACTACTTCTACTTGGATTCTTCAACTACTAATGGAGCTTTAAGGCTTAGATGTCCTTTACTTCCCCATTCTTATTTCTTCAAAATTTAAACTTTTTTTTAACTACTAAAAACTGAAAACTAACATCTTAGAATCCATCACTTCTTTTTCATTTCAACATCCAATCACATACAAACTCTTTAAGGGTCCAAAAACAAGGCTTTAACAAAGAAAAAGGCTCAAGTTGGCTTATTGGGATAAAAAGAAAACAAAGAAAAAGATGGGGCTCAACTTGGTTCTGCCTAAAAGGATAAAGATGATTATGAGTAATGTAAAACAAACAAAAGGTAAAAACAAAAGCTAACTAATTGCCTTCATCACTTCAATGTATCACAAACACGTAAAAGGTCTTCATATGTATGCTAAAGTCAAGTTCTAGATTCAACCATTCATGCAAGACAAATCACACAACCAAAGAAAAATGAGCAAGCAAATAAAAAATGCTCAATAAAGGCTCAAATAAGCTTACATAAAATGAAGGGTTGAAATGTGATTACATCTAAAGATGTCAACTAAGAACTCACATCATACCTATTAATACTCAATCATTTCCATCATATTTCCACCAATCATGTAATGCAAATACACAAAACTAGCTTGAAAAGATCCTTTTGTTTTGCAAAATGTTTTATCAAAATCTAAAATATAGCAAATTTTTTAAAATTAACCACAAAATGGACTCAACTTCACTACTAGTTTGTCAATTAGGAAGCATAAGAACTTTTAACACTATGTTTATCTTCCCCCCCCCCACCCCCACCCCACATACACACACTTAAAATATACATTGTCCTCAATATATCAAAACAAAACAAAAGTGGCCTAATGGGGTACCAATTTCTTTTCTTTTAGATTCATTTATCACAATAAAGCTCATGCCCATACAATGTTAGCCAAGTATTTAATGTAAATCATTCACACTTTAATTAAAAACATAAAAATAAACAAACAAAAGTAAATAAACACACTAAAGCAAATAAAATATTTAAATTGCAAAGTGTCAACAAAATATAGTAAGAAAGTAATAGTGGTAAGAATTCTCAAACTCTGGTTGTAAAGGAACTAAATGTTGAGGAAAACCAATATTGCATCACTCTATAAGCTTTCTCTCTCTCATTAAAGCTCATCCTTCCTCTTCTTTACTCCTTGAATTAACCATGTCCTAAAAATTGTAATAAATTAGTGAATTTCAAACAGAAAAGAATGGCTTCAGCATACCTCAGAGGTTGGCGTCCAACTGGTGTTAGCGTCCAACAGGTGTTGGCGTCTGGCCGTCGCCACAGGCGGCGTCCAACAGGTGTTGGCGTCTGGCGATCGTCATCATGGCGGTGTGAAGGTGTGGTGCCTTAATGTCGCCTGGCATCAAGGCCAGTAAATATAAGCCAATCTAATTCACTAAAGCAGCAGTAGTAAGTGTTAAAACACCACAAGACACATTAATTAACCATATGATTAATCTACATATAAGAACACATGATTTTTCATCCATTTAAGCACAAGTTCTACATGTTCTATAACAATAAAGCTCTAGGATATAAAGATTAGAACATTTAAAACATATAAGATTGAAAAATACATACATTAATCCATTATAAGCTCATTCAATCATGTCAAGTATACACAGAATAGTACTACACATAGTTTAAGAAATCAATTTTTAAAATGTAAGCACATGACAGCTCTATACTCTTACCATTGAATATTGATTTTGTATAATGTTTGAAATCTGCAGAGAACTTAAAAATAACAATGTTATAGGTAAAATCACTAAAAATGAAGAATCACAAATCTTAGATTCATGAATTAGATGCATTGTAAGGGTAAATGATTCACATTTATGCTCATGGAAGTTTTGGAAGTCTTATGTAAGTAAAATGGAGGTTTTAAACTCCACAGTACCTCATTTAGAACATAAAAACGAAACAGGATATCTAGCCATTGTGACGGCATCGAGAAGGCGCTGCTGATACTGCCCAGAGCATCACCGCGGCAACCTGGTGCTGTGGCCTGGTGAACACCTACAACTAGCGACAACTCGGCGGCACACAGGTGCTGCTATACTGTTTTTCCTCGAACTTCACAAAATTGCTTCCAATTAACTTTTACACGATCCAATTGCTCCAAATCATGTACCTACAATACAGGAATGTGTTCAAAAACATTATACTCAAAAATCACATTGAAAATCATGACTTATTAGCAATTTAAAAATAGAAAATGAACTAAAAAGTGCTAAAACCGCTTGGGTTGCCTCCCAAGAAGCGCTTTGGACTTTAGAGTCACTGGCTAGACTTTTCTTGAGGCATGGACTAAAGATCCTCAAAGCTCCTTGTGTCATGTGCAATAGATGCACTTTCTTCTCTTTTCTCCATCAAATTGTTATCATCTCCTTGTACTGTCTCTTATACCTATCTCTTCTCTTTCTTTTCTTCAACCAGTCCACATACTCTATTATTATCTCAACCCTCTTAATAACTACTTCCTCTTTTAATTTTAGTATTTGTTCTTCAATCACATCCAATTTTTCCTTTATCGTAGTTCCTTTCATTTCTTGTACTTTTGGCTTTTTGTCCAATAATGACTCCATTTCATTGTCAATTACTATCCCTTGACTTTCTCCTTCCAATATCTTCTCTCTTTTACTCAAGTAATACCCTTCATTCTCTTTTTTTTTTTTTATCTTGATCAAAGAAACATTTCACACCACCAATGAACACAATTTCATTGACTTCATTGTTTTCTTGTTGGGTCATCACTTTTGTAATTGGATTTCTCCTTTCTTCATGAACCTCTTCCAATTTCTTCAATCTTCCATGCAATTCCTTAATCATCTTCTCCAATTCCATATTCTTTTTGTGACATATGGAGTCCTTTGAACATACTTTACCTTCATAAGATGTAGCCAAATTATCACCTTGAGTAACCATTTCCACTTCTTTAGTATAATTGCATGATATTTTTATTGTTTTAGGTTCTCCCAAGTCTTTGGCTATATCAATTAGTGCACTCACTAATTTAGACTCATCCAACTCACTCAATTCTTCAAGCTCCGTCTTGCTAAGATTTAAAGGCATTGAGTGACTCACCCTCTTTATGTTACTCCTTTCTCCATCCTTTTTATTTGGTTTGTCTACTTTCCTCACTTGTCTTTCTTGCTCTTAACATAGGTCCTTGATTGACTTATCCACTTTATATTCCTTCTTGTCATCTAAGTTCACCACAAGGCATTTCTCAAGATCCTTGGGGTTGGGAATTGTATCACTTGGAAGTCCTTCTTTGACTATTTTGATTTTGTTCAAATTACCCAAGAGTAACCTCCATTGCCTTAAGACTTTTTTGAAGTTCTTCCAAAATCTTGGAGTGTGCACCTACCTTTTGTGCTCTCCCACAAAAGATTCCTCACTTGGATTTTGTCCCCATTACCTTGCATTCCTGGGTTGAAATTCCTTTGACCATAGGCTTGTCCTTGATTTGAATTACCAAAATTGTTTTAATTTTGCCTCCCTTGATTTTGAAATTTGTTTCCATAGCCATTGATGTTGTTGTATGTGCCCTTTCTGTATAGACATTTGTCGTTTGATTGATGTAATAATCAGATGAGTTAATTTTATGATAGTAATATTCTTATGTATATTTAATTTCATGAAATCGATTCGCCAAAAGAAACACTCCATGGACTTATTAGATCATGAGTGATTATTTTGAGTAGTACTCGTACGAGGATCCTTAGACAATAAATCACTACATGGTATTAGGTGAATTGTAGTGTGCTTTGACATACGCCTAACGGGGCCGTAACAGGTTACCAAGTATGGGTATGATTGGGTACACTATGAGACACGCTAAGGTATGTAGGTGAAGTGATAGGACTACAAGTCTCTCTTAAGTGAGAGATGATATCTTGGTCACTTGATAGTGAACTGAGAAGTGCATGGCCGTGCCCAAGGAATGATAAGTGTTATCATTTGCTTGATGAATTCAGTGTCACTAAGAGATCAAGTAAACGTTTAGCTATATAAGGATGATGGTTCCATGCCTTATGCTAAATGAGATATCAATGTAGAGGATCGTACGTAGTTTGCTCGGGAAGGTTGTGTTGAATCACCATTCAACCCTCCATTCTAAATTGGGTAGTCATTATGTCTTACTAGAGACCACTAAAAACTTATGGATTAATCAATTTTTCCATTACCAATTTAAAATGGCCTACAGAATCGCACATAAGAAAGTTCGATGATGCAGAATAAGTATAATTGTTATACTTAAATAAATAAGAATTAATTAAATAGTTTAATTAAATATTATTGAAAAATTATGTGGTATTAATTAAGAGTTAATTAATTACTTGTGAACAATTGGGATGGACTGATAAATCAAGGGACTTAATTGCAATTGAGATTCTTGACCCATCGGCCCGATCCATTGGTCATGGGTTGAGCTTGGTGTGTAACCCAAATCATTAAAGTATTATTTAATACTGATTTAGAATCAGTAAATATTATTTAATACTGATTTGGAATCAGTAAAGTAATATTTGCTAATAATACTGATTGGGAATCTGATTAAATCAGTAAAGTAATAATTGATTGATTACAATACTGATTTTGGAAACTTTGACTCTACAAATATCCTAGGGATATTATAGTAGAAATAGACGTTTTCAATTGGAAAAAAAATCAGAACAAGCAAATCATACACAATCCCGATAATTCTCTGTAGGCAGAAAATGGCTAACACCGAATCTGCAAAGGGCTTTCGTGCTTGAAAGTAGAGAATCCTTCAAGAAAGGATTTTTGGTGGTGACAAACGTAACCGGAGCAAAAGGTTTGGACCAACATCAAACAAGGATCCAGGCGCGGCATACCGATTACGCTACGAGGGTAAGCTTTAGAAGCTTTAAATGTAGGATTATTAAAACACTAAGGCTCGGATTTTAGTGTTTAAGATTAAAATTAATTTTGTAAAAAAAAAGGTTTGTTTTCGAAAATTAATTTTTTCGCCTCATTGAATGACTTCGATTGGGTTTTGAAAAAGGTTGCAAATCAAAAGAACGGAAAAAAAATGGACAAACTTTTGGTCCTAGTCTTTGGATTTTCAAAATGCTCACCAAAAGGGGAAAAATTTTTCCTAGCTTTCCTTATTTAGTTTCTTGTTTCTGGGCTTGAAAATTTTTCACCGGGAAACTGCTTGGATTTTGGGGTTGTGTTTTTTGAAAGAAAGAAATTAAAAATCCTGGAATAGTTCCGTGGAGTTTTTCCTTGCTTTCGAAATGATTTTTTGGTTGTTTTTTCCGAAGCCAAATTTTGGGTTCTCGATTTAGGTTTCAAAATTGATTTTGAAATTCTGGGTTGTTAGATTCCTACCCGGAAAAATGAGTTGAACGGGTGGCTCTGCCATCAATTTGGTCATTTTCGGTGTAGTTTGGTTAAAAATTATTTTGCTGGGCTGCTGTGGTTTTGTGTTTCTTGTGCAGGTTGCTTCGCCGGGAAAAAATGAATACACCGGAAAAGTTTTGGATGTTTTTTGTTTCGTTTATCCTGCCGATAGTCGACGTAAAGATGAGACGTGTCGGTTGGATTTTGGTCCTTACTCAGTTTTGGTTACCACTGTGTTAAACTAGAACCAGGTAGTGATTGGAAAAGGACAGCAGCGTCTCCAGTCGACGAAAGTCACGGCGTTAAGTTCTTCTAGACATTCACATCGTTGCTTCCCGTGCGATCGAAGCCCCTCGGATTTGGCGTTTCATGCCGATGTATTGATCTCCGATGGGGTTTAGATGATTTCGGATGGAGAATGAGTGGCTAGGATAGTCAATATTACGGTGTTCTCAAAAAAGGGCTACCGGATTCGCGATTCGTGATCGGAAACACAGCTTGATTTAGCCTCGATTGGGGACTAGATATGATCTGGCCACTGAAGAATGAGATCACTAGAGAGAACAATGGCAGAAGGGACGACCAGCGTCAGACGTCGGAAGTGAAGAAATCCGCCGACGAGTTTGAGGAAGAAGACGGGCTGGTGAAAGCGGGTCCAAAAACCCTAAAAGGGTAAATTTACCAAATTGCCCCGCCGCAGCTTCTAATTACCAAAACGGACAGCTGGGTTTTAAAATGGTTTTAAAAGTGCAGAATGGCCCCTGGACTTTGAGTCCTTCTCAAAACATAGCCCAGAATTTTATTTAAATTACCAAACTACCCCATAATTTAAGGAAAATTGTTTTTGATTTTATTTTGGTAAGATTTTAAATTTTAATTTTGGAATAAAATCAAATCTTATCAGATTTTAGTTTTAAAATGTTAAAATTGGATTTTAAGATTTTAAAATATATTAAATCAATTATCATAATGAGATTATGATAATTAGCTAATAAATAGAATAATTAATTTTATTTCTTTATTTATGCTTTCAATTATGGTATGATTTATTTAAATGGTTTAAATATTTGCATACATATTTGGTATGTTCATGCATCATTTTTCACAAATGATTGAACAAGAAAATGAAAGATTGATGAAAATTGATTATGACATGATCAATTTTAATAGTATATAATATTTTGGAAATATTCAATTACACAATCTTTTAAATTGATTGACTTAACTAAAATGGGCTTGTATAAAGCACTTGCATTTATGTGTTTTTCATGCATGAATTGGGCTTTATTTATTTTGCTTTAATTTGGGGCATGCGAGCCAATTAAATTGGGCCTGCGAGCCTATTAAAATTTATTGTAATATAATATGTTAGAAATTAGGCCCAAGAAGTTCCAACAAGCCAAGACGGAGTCATGGAGTTAGAGCCCAATAATGGAGGACCAAATGAAGACAAAGTTTTAAAAGCCTTGTAATAGACTAGAACCCAATTCATTGCATTTTTCGCTTTATATTTTATATTTTCTGAATGATAAAAAATGAAATGCATGTTAAGCTGCTCAAACTAAATCCCTGAAAACCTAAGTTATAAATTGCTTCCATACTTTGGGGCTCGCCAGAGCATCGACCGTCTATGGACTTAGAGAGCCCATGGGCCTCAGGTTTTCTTCGTGAGGTGGGTTGTCACATAATAGGTGCCCAACTTTACTCACTACCACTATGTGAAAAAACTGTTTGGGTATTTATTGATGTGATGTTTCGAGGGATGGTTTGACTTAGGGAAATTGGTCCTAGTTAAAGGAAAACAGAACAAGCCCAGGCTAAATCGAAAACCTCACTTTCGTGCAATGCATTCCAGAATCGGAAGCTTTCGACAAAGCTCAGGCTCAAATTCAATTTCCCATGAACGAATCTAGGTTTATACTTATTTAATTTATTAAATTGACATCTAATGCACAAAGATTGAACCTTTAATTAAAAGCGAAAAACATAACGGTTATACCTTTGAAGCAAAGTCCAACGTAATAAGAAAAACCAAATCTTTATGTTGCGATCATCACCGAAATCCAATGGATTACTCCAAGAAACTTTGAATATTGCATGGGCAATAATCTATCGAAGTGTGCAACCAAGCCCATGAGAAACCCACTAAGAAAATCCCTCAATTAGATCAAATCTTCCCAAAAGACAAAAACCTTTAGCCCAAAAAACTGTTGCCCAGTACTTTCCTCGCCAATAAAATTGAACCCACTTCAACTCCGGTCACGATTTGGACACCCGGGATTGTGGATCACCAACCCAAGGGAGAGATCAACACAAACCCAGCTGGATCAAGCACCCCGGAGCTGCTAGAAGTGAGTTCACATGACAAAGATGAAAACAATGAAGTCCGGCCAAAAATTCTGAACATTCCGGCCAATAATATCAATAAATCCGGCCAAAAGATTTAAAATCCAGCAGTGGGCAACTCAAATAAATCGATGGGATATCTAAAAGTTTGATCTTTGAAATTAATCTAAATCGAGAAGTGAGATTCCAAGTTCATTTTTGAAAGAAACCCAAGAAGGAAGGAGAGTCTCTCTCTAGAACTTTCTCACTCAAGGAAGACAAAGTTGTCTTGCAAGATTTTCTTAAGTTTCTTAAGGCATAAGCTTTCTATTTATAGGGAGCTCCAATGGAGACCTAGTGGGCTTTTGAGTTGGGCCTTTTAATTTGACTTTCGTTCACTGCATAGTTTTTCCTAGACTAATCAACTTCAATCGACCCATTTGAATTAATTTCTTAACCCACTTTGTTAATTTAATTTAATCAATCCCTTAGGATTAATTAATTCAAATAGAATTAATTTCTTAATCCACTTTGTCAATTAAATATTAATTAAACCTTTAGGATTAATTAATTCACTTTGTCGATTAGTCAAATACATAATTAGTCATACCACTATCGGACTAACTATAGAACTACCGCTCAAAAATGACTTTACATCGTGCCACTATATTTTCTTCTATCTCCCCACATCAAAGATCTAGTGCTCGTCGGTTTATCAATTTACTGACAAACTAATTCACCGACTTCTTGATATCCGAGATTAGTACCACTCGACCTTTTTATTATACCGGACGTAAAGTCCACTGGCCAGTTTTAGTACAATAAACCTTACGAGGTCATCTCGGGAGCACCATCAACCCATTGAACCAGTACGTGGATTCCTCCGACTAGCAACGACACGTAAGAAGCTAAACACCGCATACCCATCCTACCGAGGTATAGGCCTCAATTGACCGCACTCTTTGGCACATCAAAGCATACGATATCTAACTCTCACGCCCATCCCAATCTTGGGATTGAGATACTGAATACTATGACCGAATTGACTACGCCGATCAGTACAAGTCAATTCTATCCAAACTGATCATGCTCAATATGCCCTGGGCATATCCGTGTGATTTAAATTAGTCTAGATAAACTAATTTCTAAACCACATGATAACCTATACCGATAGTATGTTCAGACTATCTCAGTTATGAGCATACTTTTTATATAGCAATACTTTAACCAATAACGGTATCTACTGTGTCTTTTCACACCCCGTTATCTAGTTCTATGATATAATAGAACAATTTAATACTGAAACAAAATGATACGTCATCTGTGGATATTAGTTTTTGATATAAGCCATACCTTTTCTGTATTCAAAACTAACACTAGTTTGACCCGATAAGTTGACTAGGATTGGTTTTGCAATGATAGGATGGTTTCAAATATTTGGAATGTTCATCCTATCACCAAAAAGTTACATGGGATACAATTGGAAAATGTTAAGTTGCCTGAGATGTGATTTGAACATTCCCTACCAAAAAGGCCCTATCCCTACGATACTTGGCAGAGCAAGACTGGGGTTTGGTTCTTTGTAGATTTTCAGCCCACAATCTAGCACCAACACAAAAAAGGCAAAAGAAGGTACATAGACAAGAAAGGCGAAAGAGCTAGTGAGCTATTGGCCCTAATACACACGGATGTATGAGGACCAATGAGTACACAAGCCAGAGGTGGATTCTTTTATCGATGACTATATTAGATATGTCTATGTCTACTCAATGAGGCATAAAAGTGAAACTTTTGAAAAGTTCAAAGAGTTTAAGGACGAAGTAGAGAATCAGTTGGATAGAAGGATTAAGGCTATTCACTCAGATCGATGAGGTGAATACCGTAGTGATGAGTTCAATGGCTATCTACAACAGTGTGGAATTGTTTCACAGCTAACTCCACCAGGAACACCTCAATGGAATGGTGTATCTGAAAGGAGGAATTGGACCCTATTAGATATGGTTCGAATAATGATGGGCCAAACAACTCTCCCGATATCCTTTTGGGGTTATGATCTCCTTTATACTGCCTACTTACTGAACTGTATGAGATATAGATGGGTCAAAAGACCTATATGTCTTATCTGCGAGTTTAGGGTTGTCAAGCTCATGTAAAGCATTTACAAAGTAATAAGCTTGAACCCATTGAAAAATACCTGTTTGTAGGGTATCCTAACAAAACTAAAGGATATCAATTCTACCTCCCAACTGAGAACAAAGTGTTTGTTGCTCGATAAGCAACTTTCTTAGAGAAAGACTTTCTATACAAGAAAGACAGTGGGAGTAGAATAGAACTCAAAGAGGTTCGAGACCCACAAGAGAGTGTAGAACCATCTATAGAAACTCATATAGAAATTGGCATGGAAACTCAAGAAGATGAGCAACCTGAGCCAACAACACAAGAACCTAGAAGATCTGGTAGATCTCGTCAACAATCCGAGAGATACGGATTTCTCGTGACTGACGATCAAGATTTGATCTTGCAGGACTCTAATGAGCCCACGACCTACAGACAGGTTTTAGACAGTCTAGATTCATATAAATGGCTACAAGCCATGGAGTCTGAAATGCAATCCATGAGGGACAATAAAGTGTTGACTTTGATTGACCCTCCTGTTCAGGCAAAGGTTGTCGATTGCAAATGGATTTTCAAGTCAAAACCTGGCGGGATCTTCAAGGCACGACTAGTGGCTAAAGGGTTCAGACAAACTCATGGTATTTACTATAATGAAACCTTTTCCCCTGTTGTGACGCTCAAGTCCATTCGGACTATGTTCGCCATAGCTGCATATTATGACTATGAGATATAGCAGATGGATGTTAAGATGGCTTTCCTGAATGGAACCTACTCGAGGATGTTTACATGAAACAACCCCAGGGATACATTGATCAAGAGTATCCTAATCGATTATGCAAGCTTCAAAGGTCCATCTACGGACTAAAGCAACCATCTCAAAATTGGAATCTTCGTTTTAACGAGGCAGTAAAAGGTTACGGCTTCATAAAGAATGAAGATGAGCCTTGTGTTTACAAGAAGGTTAGTGGGAGCAAGAATGTTTTTCTTGTCCTATATGTGGACGACATCCTACTCATAGGAAATGACTTTGACATGTTAAAAGATATCAAACAATGGTTAGGGAGTGTATTTTCTATGAAGGACTTAGGAGAAGCCGAAATGATACTAGGTATCAAGATATATAGAGATAGGTCTAAAAGGCTTCTAGGACTAAGTCAAGAAGGTACATAGATAAGATATTGAAGAGATTCAATATGTCTAACTCTAAGAATGGTATGGTACCATTCAAACATAGCCTCCTCTTAAAGAATAACCAATGTCCTTCTACTAAAGAAGAGACAGATGTGATGAGTAGAGTTCCATATGTTTTGGCAATAGGATCTATCATGTATGTCATACTATGTACCCGCCCGAATGTCGCACATGCACTAAACATGACTAGAAGATACCAAAAAAAATGCAAGAATGGATCATTGGACTGCAATCAAGGCAATCCTTAAGTACTTACGAACAACTAAAGGATTGATGCTAGTGTATGAAGGACAAGAACAGATCGTTGTACAAGACTACACCAATGCTGCATTTCAGACAGATTAAGATAACATGAAATCACAATCAGGCTACGTGTTTAACTTGAATAGTGGTGTAATGAGTTAGAAAAATTCAAAGCAAGATAGAATGGCAGACTTTACTACAGAATCTGAGTATTTTGCTGCATGAGATGTTGCAATGGGAGTGTCTGGTTGAGGGAAGTTTGTGTCTAATATCGGAGTGATACCGAGTATCCATATTCCAATAGACCTCTTATGTGATAACAACGGGGCCGTCGCAAAAGCTAAGGTGCCCCGGTCACACCAAAAAAACCAAACATATACTCAGAAGGTTTCATCTCATTCGAGAGAATATCGATTAAGGAGATATGAAAGTATACAAAATAGGGTCAGACGATAATGTAGCAGATCCTCTCACAAAAGCTCTACCACAGTCAAAGTTTAAGAGACATGTAATAGAGCTTGGTCTTAAAATGTTTAGGACATAGCCCTTCAACGGGTAAGTGGGAGATTGTTGGTGTATGTGCCTTTTTAAGGGCTATATAGATATTTGTCATTTGATTGATGTTATAATCAGATGAGTTAGTTTCATGATAGTAATATTCTTGTGCGTATTTTATTTCATGAAATCGATCCACCAAAAGAAACACTCCATGGACTTATTAGATCATGAGTGATTATTTTGAGTAGTACTCGTACGAGGATCCTTAGACCAGAAATCAATACATGGTCTTAGGTGAATTGTAGTGTGCTTTGACATACGCCTAATGGGGTCGTAACAGGTTGCCAAGTATGGGTATGATTGGGTACACTATGAGACATGCTAAGGTATGTAGGTGAAGTGATGGGACTACAAGTCTCTCTTAAGTGAGAGATAATATCTTGGCCACTTGATAGTGAACTGAGAAGTACATGGCCTTGCCCAAGGAATGATAAGTGTTATCGTTTGTTTGATGAATTCAGTGTCACTAAGATATCAATTAAAAATTTAGCTATATAAGGATGATGGTTCCATGCCTTATGCTAAACGGGATATCAATGTACAGGATCGTATGTAGTTTGCTCGGAAAGGTTGTGTTGAATCACTATTCGACCCTCCATTCTGAATTGGGTAGTCATTATGTCTTGCTAGAGACCACTAATGACTTATGAATTAATCAATGAGATTGAGTTGTCCATTACCAATTTAGAATGGGCCTACAGGATCGCACATAAGAAAGTTCGATGATTCAGAATAAGTATTCTTGCCAACAATAAGTATAATTATTATACTTAAATAAATAAGATTTAATTAAATGGTTTAATTTAATATTATTGAAAAGTTCTGTGGTATTAATTAAGAGTTAATTAATTACTTAAGAACAATTAGGATGGACTGATAAATCAAGGGACTTAATTACAATTGAGATTCTTGACCCATCAGCCCAATCCATGGGTCATGGGTTGATCCATGGGCATGGTGTATAACCCAAATCATTAAATTATTATTTAATACTAATTTGGAATCAGTAAATATTATTTAATGCTGATTTGGAATCGGTAAAGTAATATTTGGTAATAATAATGATTTGGAATCTGATTAAATCAGTAAAGTAATAATTGATTGATTACAATACTGATTTTGGAAACTTTGACTCTACAAATATCCTAGGGATATTATAGTAGAGATAGACGTTTTCAATTAGAAAAAAAATTAGAACAAGCAAATTATACACAATCCCGATAATTCTCTATTGGCAGAAAACGGCTAACACCGAATCTGCAAAGGGCTTTCTTACTTGAAAATAGAGAATCCTTCAAGAAAGGATTGTTGGTGGTGATAAAAGTAACTGGAACAGAAGGCTTGGACCAACATCAAACAAGGATCCAGGCGCGGTAACCGATTACGCTACGAGGATAAGTTTTAGAAGCTTTAAACGTAGGATTATGAAAACACTAAAATTGGAAGTGGCATGAATCCGCTGCGTAAGTTTTTGAAAATCATGCCTCTGATCCCAACAATTGAATCTTAATTCTTGATTATTGCCCACAAAATTCACATCCTCTACTATCTCTGGAAAACAATCCATGTGATGTGGCCCTTTGCACACCCCACAAGATAGCACATCCTTCTCCTTTTGTAATTGATTTTTTAGAGATACTACTTGTGCCTCCAATTATGATATTCTATCGGTTACAATCACACCACCCTTAGATATTGATGGCCCTTTAGAAGTTTCATCTCTTTCACTTGGTCACCTCCTAAATGTAAGTGCCATGTTATCAAATAGCTCTCTCACTTGATTCTCGGTCTTGAATTGATACATCCCCCGGCACTTGCATTTACCATTTGTGCTAATTCTCTTGTCAACCCATTATAGAAGATTTGTAACTCATTCCCCCCTTCAAATGTTTGATTGGGGTACTTTCTCAACAAATCTTGAAATCTCTCCCATGCTTCGGCAAATGACTCTCCCATATGTTGTTTGAATTAGAAAATGTCATTTCTCAACTTCTTAATCTTTTGAGGAGGATAATATTTTGCCAAAAAAAATTTCCTCAACTCCTCAAAAGTTTGAATGTTCCTCTCATCCAAGGAGTTAAACCAAGCACTTGCATTATCCTTCAAAGAGAAAGGGAATAATATCTTTGTCATCGTATCCCTATAGACACCTTGTAATCTTGTCGTATTGCATAACATGAGAAAGTTCTTCATATGAGCACTACTGTCTTCACCATCAAATCCTCTAAATTGTGACCCATTTTGAATCAAGTTGATCAAGTGGGGCTGAATTTGATAATTCTCCTCATCATCCCTTAGTAGATCCTCCGGCTCTTGAAAATGTGGCTCAAAATACCACCCAAAATTCCTCTCTTCTTGGGCAGCGATGTTCCTTTGCTCACCAATTTGATTTCTTCTTCTCAACACTCTTTCAATAGTATCACCAAGCTCAAGTACAATTCCTCTAGCTTGTGATCTAGTAACAACCATAAACCACTCACTATTGACCAAATAAAACCGGATACCTACAAACAAGTAAAACTATTAGAAAATAACTCAAAACTCACAAAAAAACAAGAAAATAACAAAGAGTACTGTACTATTAAGGTTAATTAGAAAGACTCAAAAACAAAGAAAAACTCTAAAAACTACTAAAAATGCAAAACAAGTAAACACCACAAACTTTCAACAACAATAATCACTCAAAAATCGACAAATCCCCGTCGACGGCTCCAATTTTTAACACATTCTTGTCATTTTAAAAAGTTTTAGGCGAACAAGTAAAAATAAAATTTATATTAAACCAAAACTAAACACTAAAACTATAGTATTTGAAGTTTCGTTCCCATGGAATTTATGGTATTAAGTGAAGTGGTTGTTGGGAATGAGGCCTTACTTACTACAATTTCTAGTAGTTTTTATACCTAAGAGTCTAAGAAAGTAAAAATAAGATAGTGGCTTAGTAAAATCATGCAGAATAACAAAATAAAGAAAATAAAGATAGTATGGATAAAAGGAGAAATATCACAGCACAACTAAGATCCAAGGGGCTATTACTACGTAGATTATCATGCAATTGCTTAAGGACATTCCATTAATACCATCATCATCGAATCTATAAGGACTAGAACTAGACAATAATAGAAATATGATCATCAATCCTATCTATTATCAATCATCTACTTTACCGCAATAAGATCTAGTAAAATCGATCCAATCTAAGACCACTTGTTCAATAAAATAATGAAACTTGTATCAGAAAGATAACACTATATATTACCTCAAGTTCCTCAAAATGGATAATCAACAATGAATCTCAGCAATAAAGTAGATTCAACATGTAGATCAATGATAACAATATAAAAAACATGTCAAAAATCGGAAGTTATTCATTCCTTGCATGAAACCCACTTAATAATAAGCATGAATAACCAAAGAATGGAACAAAAACCATATGGAAGTAGTAAGAATATTTTGGAATAGTTTGACGTACAAGAAAGGTGAGGCCTTAGCATCCAAAATGTAAGAAAACTCAGCAATCCTTAGCATTTTCACAATATTAAAACACAAAATCATCACTACAAATATTGTCTTGCCCATATCGATGGAAATCCACTACCCCCTATCACTTAGAAGGGTAGATTTTCCAAGAATCTACTTAGAACATAATGTTCTAAGATAATTCATGGTGTCTGTGAAAAGGTGAGAAAGTGTGTGTTTTTTCCTCACTAAGCTAAACTCTTTCTCTACTATCTAAATTATGAAAAACACACTTAAGGTGTGTTGTATGTGATCTATTATGTATTTACAAGAAGTCTTGGCCACTAAGAAAGGTCCAGAGGGCTAAAATTGGTATTACATAAGAAAAGTCACACCAAGGGTAAAGTTGGAACTTCAGCAGTGGTTTTCTGGACGATGATCAGGCGGTGGCGCCGTGGTGACGCCGAGGTCGGCGGCGGTCAGGCATTGGTGTCGTGCGGATGCTAGGATTGGCGGCGACAAGGCACTAGCTCCAAGTGGACGCCAGACTCAAAATCCTCTTCAAATTGCACTACTTCCAAACTCTTCTATTTAAGCTTTATTCTTACGTGATTTCTTCCTTTTTCCAGCAAAAATCTTCAATTTATCCAAAATCTGCAAAGTGCCTCCTTACTACAAAATCATACAAATCCAACTATAAATGCATTGAAACCTCATAAAAGATGTCATATTTATTGAAAACCAACTAAAAATAAGCTAAACATGCATGAATTGGGGTCATAAAAAGGTATATTTTGGAGTCACGTCACATACTCAGCTTCCATGGTAGAGTCCGGCACGCATTTCTACAGGACACTCCGCCAAACTATGGCTTCACCTCCCATTGTAAACACAAAACCAAAGGTAGACTTACTCTTGTCCCAGTCGCCTTGGAAGTCCGAATCTGTGTAACCTCTTAGAACTAGCTCATGCGCCTCACAGACCAAGACTTGATTTCTCATATTGCATAAATACTTGAGAATGCACTTTACAGCCTCCCAATGAGCTTTTCCAGGATTACTCTGATATCTGCTAAACATGCCTACTACAAAGCAAATATTAGGCCTCATGCATAACATAGCATACATGAGACTTTCTACTGCTGAAGCATAAGGAACTATCTTCGTAGCTGCTATCTCCTCAAGTGTCTTTGGACACTGCTCTTTAGATAGATGCATTTTGTGTCTGAAAGGTAGAAAACCTTTCTTGGAATTCTGCATGTTAAAACGAGCCAGAATCGTGTCTATATATGAAGCCTGGGAAAGCATTAGTAAATGTTTCCTACGATCTTGAATGATCTTGATCTCAAGGATATATCCAGTTTCTCCCAAATCATTCATATCAAACTACTTGGACAACCATGTCTTTACTTCTGATAATACCTTCTTATTGTTTCCAATAAGTAAAATATCATCTACGTAAATTACAAGAAACACCATGCTATTCGTGTCAGGCCTGTGATATACACACTGCTCATCAGGACACTGAGAAAATCCATAGGACTGGATTACCTCATCAAACCGGATGTTCCAAGATCCGGATGCTTGCTTAAGTATGTAAATAGACCTCTTAAACTTACAAACCTTATGCTCTTGGCCCTCAACAATGAAACCCTCTGGTTGTTGCATAAAGATGGTTTCCTCAAGACTTTGGTTATGAAAAGCTGTCTTGACATCCATCTGCCAAATCTCATAATCTAAATGAGTAGCTATGGCCAAGAGAATCTGGATTGACTTAAGCATAGCTACCGGGAAAAGGTTTCATCATAATCGATACCTTCTTGCAGAGTATACCCCTTGGCCACAAGCCTAGCTTTGAAGGTTTCAACCTTCCTATCTTGAAATTCCATTCATGAATGAAATCTCACCCATATCTTTCATTCAAAAAATTCTTAGAAAAGACTTCTTTAGTAAAGTCAAATCATTAGCAACAAACAAAATATCATCAATATAAATCACAATTATAAACTTACTTCCACTGATCCTCGGCAACTACACCGATCAACAATGATTCTCTTAAAACCAAAATGAGCAATGATATTATTAAACATAATATATCATTAACTGGAAGCTTGTTTTAATTCATATATTGACTTCATTAGTTTACACACACCATTTCTTTATGCTCAATGGAAAACCTTTTAGGTTGATCCATATGAACTTCCTTATTAAGATCCTCATTCAAAATGTTTTCACATCCCTATAATGTAACTCTAAATCAAATCGAGTCACTGAAACCAAATATCTCAATAAATAATTTTTTGAGATAAGTTAAAAGTCTCTTTCTAATTAATGCCATCTTTTCTGAGTGTAATCTTTGACTACAAGTTTAATTTTAAATCTTTCAACATTGCCATTCGAGTTGTGTCATAATCTTAATGATCAATTTCACCGAACTCATTAGGAACTTTCAAGCAATTCTACAAGATCATAGACATTGTTATGAGTCAGTGATTTGAACTCTCATTTCACAACATCAATCCACTTTACAGACTTATTGCTTTCTATGGTTTGTGAAAACAAAACAGAATTTATCGATGTCACAATCAAATCTAACTTTGCAAATAAACTACATAATCATTGGAAATAACTTACATTTTAACCCTTACAGGTTTATTAAAGTTTGATGTGAACATCTGGAGCTCTTCATCTACTCTTTTCAAAACTGCGCACCATCTCCCTAAACTGACAAGGGATTTTCGCAGCTTTGGTTTAGGGAGCCCTAAAGAGACCCAAAATAAGCCCAAATTGAAGATTTTATCATGTTAAAAGATACCTAGGCCAATACATGGGTCAATCCCTTCAAACGGGCCTAAAGAGATATCACATGACATCAATATACATGTTCAAATTTCAGGACATGCCTAGTTACAAAATTACCCATGGGAATCCATGGATTCTCCTAATTTAGATCAAGATAGCCTCAAGAGAGATATTAGTAGATATTGTTGGACCTATGATGATAAGTAGATAATAGGATTGAAGAAGCCTTGAAGTTGCTTATCGAGAAGCCCAACAATAGGCCCAAACCTATCTACCATCCACTAGGCCCATGCCCGTGAACCTGACAAGATTGTTCGATAATGGACTTGTAGAGTTAACGTAGATGTGGACTGAAACCCAAGAATAAAAGGTTAAAGATTGGGTTAAAGAGTTAAAGGCTTAACAGCAAAGTCAAGTCACTCCCTAAGCCCACTTCCTATTAGGGTTATGTTTTACTTTCTTAGTCTAGAAGGTTTTGTAAGTTTATCCTAATTAGGATAGATGGAGTTTTTCCTTCTATAGTGGGACTTTTATTTGTCTTATAATACTACTCAAAGTGGAAAAAAATTATAATTCAACTAGAGTTAGTGTAGGATTTTATTTTTCAATCTCTTTCTCACTAGGATTGACTGATTACTTTTTAGAAAAGGAAGAGGACTTCTTGTAATCTATTTATAGGCCTTTTTGACAAAATTTCAAGTAGAACAGAATCAAAAATTGATTTTGATTTTCAAGATAGTTGTCTTGAGTTTTTCAAAATCTAGGTTGGTGCCTTTCTTTCACCCAGAATCTCTAGTAGAGAGTGATTTTGCAAGATCATTAGTGTCCTTGCGTAGGAGCCACAAAAACGCGCCCCATCTGGTTTTAATAATTTAGGTTGAACTACTAATCCGTGTCTTTTGTGACAGAATTCATTATAAACCAACATCCATTCTCTAAAGATTAATTTCGCACAAAGAGGTTAAATAATAGTCTGTGCTCGTGAGTTGAGTGTTTCCGCCATTCGATTCTTTGGTCAAGATACAGGAATGAATAGATCAAAAATGACCGGGAAAAAATTTGGATTTCGTTGAACCTTTGAGAAACAAATCATCCTAATAGTTACGTTGTCATCGGTGACTTGTTCCTTAAGGAAGGGTTAGCTTTTCCGTCAAAGTTACTCCAACAAGTTTACTTGCTTGATTTGGTGATAAGTTAGGTTCTCATGGATACTTTTTCATTATTCAAATGTTATTCTTGATTATTCTAAACTTACAATAAAGGAACAACACTTGAAGGTACTCATGAATTTGAGAACATTTATGGGTAATGAGATATTAACCCTTTTTCATTAATATTCACAACTTGATTTTCAGTACTCCCACTAACTTTATCTTTCTCTAAAATTTAGCATTACCTAATTTGTTAATTCTATAACCATTGTTTGGATAGAAAACTCTATACCCTTTGGGATTCTTTAGGTCACCAGTAAAGTAGCCTTTAAACGTTCAAGAATTCAATTTTCTTTCATGTAGATTATAGATGCGTGATTCTGTTAGACAACCCCAAACATACAGGTGTCTAAACTAAGTTTCCTTTCAGTTCCTAATTCAAGAGGAATTTTTAAAACAATAAACATTCTTTAACAGATACACAAAAGTTCTAAGTACATTTATCTACAAAACTTTGGGTAAAGGAATTACTTATCATACTCCTAACCATATTCATTTATGTTCTAAAATTTACCTTCTTGACTTAGTGTATTGTACACATATGCCTTAACTTTCGAGGAATTTAGTAAATGGACCAAGATCATATCTAAATTCATAATATTTTTCATAAGACTTACCACATCTATCAGATCTTAAAATTTTCACTTTTCTATCTAATTGCATTTCAACCTCTCTTTCAAGCACCTTAAAGGCATTTCTCGATTGAAATTTTTCATGCAGCAAATAGATATATCCATATAGTGAAAACCATCTATAAAGGTGATAAAGTATTTTTATCCACTAAAGAACAAAATATCATAAGGTCCACAAATATCAGTGTGTATTATTTCAAGAAGTTCACTGCTTCTTGTGGCTCCTTTCTTGTTATGTGTGATTTTCTTACCCTTAATGCACTCTACACATAAGTAAAGATCAGTAAAATTTAGATTCATTAGAATCTCATTCTTTACTAATCTCTTTAAACTTTCTTTGGATGTATGACCCAAACAATTATACCACAAGTAAGCATAATTTTCATTCATCAAACTACTATACTTTATTCCAATAATTTTATTAACAATGAATAGGGATTTTGGAACTATCAAGTTTCATTTATGTAAGTCATTAAAACATAATATGACCGATAAATGAATTATCCTTATATAAATTAAAATATTTCCAACTGGATTTAAAACATAAGAAATCTCTACAAAAGGGAACTTTAGATAAATTTGATTCAAAGCATACAGAAGCACAATGTACACTTTTTTTCTGAATCAAACCTTATTTTAAATAAAATAATTTTGACAATGTCATTCCCTTTTGCAAAGTGACATTGTCTATCTTTTGTTCCTTCCTTTCATCATCATCAACCTGTAAAACTTAAGAAGGTTGTTTTTTCTTAAAAGTCTTGACTTTTTGGTTTGGTTTTCTTTTCAACTTCTTATCCACTATGTTAATGGAATGAACTCCCATTTTCTTTAATCTCGCTTCCTTTTGTGTAATCTTAATGGAAAGTTCATCAATATTCCACTTATCCTTTTATGTGTTATATTGATGTAAAATAATTCACAACAGGAAGTGAGTTCATAATGAACTTCATTAAGGAAGAGTCGTTCACATTTATACCTAGCATCTTTAGTTTTGTTACAAAAATAGTCATGTTTAAGAAAATAGCTACATGCTCTTTGACCTATCAATCTTCATAGTCTTGAGCTTAACTATACATGGTCATACACACACCTTATAAATGTAACAAAATTTTTCATCCTCAACCTTAAGAAAATCATTTAGCATTTTGATTTTCACTGTTATGAAGAGTTAACTTAATGCTGCCAATAATTTGTAATTTACATAGATTAAAATATAATTTATTGACAATAAAATATGAATGCTCACTAATTAAAAATAATTCAGACACAAAACATATACATAAAATATTATTGATCTCTTTTGAGAAATACAACAATATATCTATCATCATCATTTGAATGCTATTTGAATTTCATAAGAAAATTAAATTAACTTCATAAATATATATATATATATATATATATATAGTACCTTTGGATAACTATATATATGCAACATAAATATATTAATTTTCTCCTTTATATTATTGGTTATAGAATATTGATTTTTCTTTGGGTAAAATTCATAATTTTTATCGACCAATAAATTTCATAAGCATCCAAGAGTACATAAGATTATATGACTATAAATTCAAAATTAATTTTTTCACTTTGCTAACTTACAAATTGATTTTATCTCAATGTCATATAATAAAATAAACATGTCATTACATAAAACATATAAAATTATATAGCCACATTCAAAATTAATTTGGCCACTTTGGTGACTAACAAATTAACCTTTCTCAATGCCATATAATAATTTATGAAAGTACATAAGTTCTTAAAATTATATGACCACATCTAAAATTAATTTGGTCACTTTGGTGACAAACAAATTAATTTTCACTTAATGTCACATAATTCAGAAAATTATAGAATTCCATAAATTATATAATTATATTCAAAAATTAATTTAATCACTTTAGTGATTGTCAAATTAATTTTTACCTTAATATCATATAATACGCCATAAAACACATAAAATTATATGACTACCTTCAAAAAATTAATTTGGTCACTTTAGTGACTAACAAATTAATTTTCACATAATGTCGTGTAATAAAATATTTAGTAATTTTTTTAACATTAATAGAATCAAACTATATTTATCATATATATATAGATATGTCAGTGTATATCTAGATAAGATACAGATAGGTTACTGTAATTGTAGATAGTAAATTCTATTGTAATCTCTATTGTAATCTATTATAAATATATCTTTCTATAACAAACTTTGTAATCAATAGAATTCACTCTTTTCATTTATTGACTTGGTATCAGAGCTCCAATCTCTTTCTCTTTTGTACTTACCTTCTTCATCTTCTACTCGCTTAACATCTACTTGCGGTAAAAAAAAAAAAAAAACAACATCATTGCCAATCCCGCAGCCAACCCTCCCGTGACCACCACCTCCTCTGCCCTTCTCCCTGCCACCTCATCCACCCTCATCCCGTTCACCCTTTCCCTTTCCTCCATTCACCACTCTTACCATCAAGCTCTCCTCCCGTGAAATTTACGGCCCCTGGAAACTTTAGTTTACTCCCTTAGATACTATGTTCAATTTGTCCAATATCCTTCATGGCCTTGAACCTTCCCCTCCTGCCACTGTAACCGTAGGTAACCCTCCATCCCTAGTCTCCAATCCTGCCTATTCATTCTGCTTTCAAAAAAGATCAACTCCTATTTTCTTGGATTCTCTCTTCCATTTCTGAGACTATCTTTCCCTGCCTTCACGGTATCACCTCCTCTGCTGCCGATTAGAGTACCTTAGAGGTTAGTTACGACACAATATCTCATGCCCAGCGCACTCAATTGCTTCTAAAACTCCACAATATCTCTAAAAATGACTTGTCTGTCTCCGCCTTCCTACATAAGGCCAAGTCTCTGTCTGATTCCTTAGCGCTAGCCGGTCATGTGGTTTCGTCTGCTGATTTAATGCAATTGTCTATCGTAAACTAGGTTCTAACTGTAATTGTATTATAGGTGCTCTCCAACAACGGTTTGATCCTCCTCAATTTCTCGAACTTTTAGGCCAACTAGTTTCTTACGAATTGCTCCTTCAAGCCTAGCAACCTCCTGCCATGGCTAATCTTGCGCACTCTTCCTCATCGGTGTCATCTTCTCGTGGAGGTCGTGACTCCTCCTCCAACCGGTCTTCCTCCTCTCGTGATAATCACTGTGGGAGGGGGCAGGGAGGGCGTCGTGGCTTCTCTCCTAGTCTCTCTTATTCTGTGTGTTAGTTGTGTGGCTATAATAATCACTCCGCCGCCACATGTCGCCGGCACTGTGATCCTTCATTCCTTCCCAATACGTCATATTCCTCATCTCCAGTGTCTGGTATTCTTAACACTCCTCAAGCAAATCAGGCTCTACATTCTTCGAATTTCACTTCCTCCGGGTGGTACCCCGATTCTGGTGCCACGCATCATGCTACCCCCGATCTTGAGTCACTTAACTTATATGACTCTTATCAGGGTGACAATGGTCTGGTAGTTGGTAATAGCAAATCTCTACTGATTTCTCACGTTGGTAATTCTACGTTTTCTTCAAATTCTAGAGCTTTACATCTTCGTAATGTCTTGTGTGTTCCTTCGTTAACTAAACCCTTATTATCTTTTCAGAAGTTTTGTCATTATAATAACTGTTATTTTATTTTTGATGCAAACTCTTATTGTGTACATAATCGGGAGACCGAGACAATCTTTCTTCGGGGCAACACTAGTCAGGGTCTTAATAATCTCACACTTCCTTCTGGTTCTTCTCTGCCACAGGCCCTTCATGCTTCTCTTGAACAGTGGCACGCTCGACTCGGTCATCCCAACTATGTCTCTCTCCGGTCTCTCATTCAATCTTTTCAGCTTCCATGCTCGTCCATGTCTCGCTCTAGTGACAAGTGTTCTGCATGTTGTTTAGAAAAGCTTTATCGAGTTCCTCTGTCTCTCACTAATCGTCGCAATTCATCTCCGTTAGAGTTAGTTCATTCCGATGTATGGGGCCCCGCCCCGGTTATGTCTAGTCAAGGTTATAAATACTTTGTATTTTTTGTTGATGATTTTTCCTTGTTCACATGGATTTTTCCAATAAAAAATAAAAGCGACGTTCTTTCTATTTTTTGTGATTTTATATTCATGTCAAAAAGCAATTTCATGTTCCCATCAAGAGTGTCAAATCTGATTGGGGGGTGAATATCGGTATTTGTCTGATTTTCTTAAGAGTCATGGAATTCTTCATTGTATTGCTTGTCCACACACACATGAGCAAAACGGAACGACAGAACAAAAAATTTGACACATTGTCGATATAGGCCTTACTCTTATGGCTCATGCCGGGTGTCTGTTGAGGTATTGGGAAATGGCTTTTGAAACTTCCACGTTTCTTATCAATCGACTTCCATCGTCCTCGCTCAAATTTAATATTCCGTACACTTTGTTGTTTCATCAAGCACTGGATTTTCTATTTTTAAAAATTTTGGTTGTGCCGTTTACGCCGTTTACCCGTTGCTTCGTCCTTATAATAAACATAAATTTGATTTTCATTCCAAACAGTGTGTTTTTATGGGTTATTCTCTCTCTCATTTCGGATATCGGTGTTTAAATCCTAAAATTGGCAAAATATTTTTGGCTCGGCATGTCTCTTTTGATGAAAAAATTTTTCCATTTCAAAATTCATCATTCATTCAAAATTGCAGTTCTTCCTCGGCTGGTCAAACACCACAAATCACTGTTCAATGGTTCAAAAGTCAAGTCCTGCCTACTTTGCCTAGTCAACCCATCATGTACAAGGCTCG
Organism: Knoxia roxburghii; assembly: GCA_030378225.1. Classification (NCBI taxonomy): domain Eukaryota; kingdom Viridiplantae; phylum Streptophyta; class Magnoliopsida; order Gentianales; family Rubiaceae; genus Knoxia; species Knoxia roxburghii. Next base: position 23,177,728 of record CM059424.1, read on the forward strand.
CCTTGTGGCTCGATGGTTCACCCAAACCCTCGGGGTTGATTATTTTCACATGTTTAGCCCGGTTGTTAAGTCAGTTACCATTCGCACTGTCCTCACAGTAGCTCTTACACGGAAATGGCCGATTCGCCAGCTTGATGTTAGCAACGCTTTTCTCAATGGCTATCTACAGGAAGACGTCTACATGGTGCAACCCCAAGGATTTGTTGATCCTACTTATCCTCATCATGTGTGCAAGTTGCATAAGTCTTTTTATGGTCTCAAACAGGCGCATCGGGCCTGGTTCTCTTGCCTGGCTACGTTTATGCACACCTTGGGTTTTCGATCTTCACGATGTGATTTTTCTTTATTTCTTTTTAATACTGACAATGGTGTTTTTTTTTGCTGGTGTATGTCGATGACATCTTTATTAGTGGCAGCTCGAAGCTCCTTGTCTCTCAGTTTGTCAAAGCAATTGTAACAGAGTTTCATATTCGCAACCTAGGTGCCTTATCTTACTTCCTCGGTTTGGAGGCTCTGCTGTATGCTGATGGCTTGGTCATAACACAATGGAAATATATTGCTAAGTTATTGGTTGCGGCAGGAATGGCTCAATGCAAGGCAGCTACTACACCTATGGTCTCTGGCCCGCAGCTCACTCAGTTGGATGGCCCTTTTCTATCATCGTCGGATGTCTCTCGCTATCGTCAGTTCTGTGGAAAATTGCAATATGCCACTCACACTCAGCCTGATCTCGCCTTTGCCATCAACAAGCTCTGTCAGTTTATGCACTGCCCATGCACTACCCACTTTTGGCATTGAAACGCCTTCTCCACTACCTAAAAGGAACACAAAGTCATGGTTTACTCCTTCAACCCTCCCATAATCTGTCTATTCAGGCATTTTGTGATGCAGATTGGGCTGGTTGTGTTGATCGTCAGTTTATGTCCGATTTTCTCATCTATTTTGCTAACACTCTTATAGCATAGTAGTCCCGTAACCAACCGACTGTTGCCAGATCTTTCACTGAATCCGAATTTCGTGCTATTGTCAATGTGTGTGTCGAACTGCATTGGTTGTGTCATCTTCTGTCTGAGTTGCATGTTCCCCTTACACAACCTCCCCACATTTGGTGTGACAACAATGGGGCAGTGTTCTTGTCTACCAGTCCGGTGTTTCAAGCTAGAACACGTCACATGGAGGGCGACTTTCATTTCATTCGTCAACATGTTCTGCAACGATTTGTTTCTACTAGGTCCATTCATTCAGCTGATCAACTTGTCGATAAACTTACTAAGCCGTTGCCTAAAGCATTGTTTCTCAAAATCTTTCGCAAGCTTCAGCTACAATTGATTCCCGCCTCAACTTGAGGGACATGTCAGTGTATATCTAGATAAGATACAGATAGGTTACTGTAATTGTAGATAGTAAATTCTTTTGTAATCTGGTATAAATATACCTGTCTGTAACACACTTTGTAATCAATAGAATTCACTCTTTCGATTTATTGACTAGATATAAGTAAAACAAAATCCTCCCATTAATTTTTGGAATATTAATAGCTTGACATAGAAGAATTGCCGATTTAGAACATGAAATTTCATTGGGCGGCGGCATGTAAGCCAAATTAAACACACATAAAAGAAAAAACTCAGCATATGTAAAGGCGGCACCTTTTATATGTAGTATATGTACATGTATACTTAAACATAAAACCCGCAGCCGGCAGCTTCCATTAAATTATGGGTAAACTATTAAACATAAGGACACGTAATAAAACGGAAGCTTAAACCATATTTGTCATCAAACACATACATATGTATATATACTTAACAAAACATAACCAACACATTCATAAGCGGCGGCGGCGGCGGCGGCGGTGGCAGCCCATCCCAATGGAAGCATACACGTTCATGATTAATTAATTTATACTTTAATTAATCTGAAATCTATTAATTATTATTTATTCAAAGAGTGAATTTCAAAATAGGTCATCATACTTTGGTAAAGTTTAGGTTTTGGTCACTAACTTTTACATCTGAATTTTAAATTTGGTCATTCCGTTACAAACGGCAGTGAAACCCACTAACAGTCCAAATTATTGAGGATATTTTTGTCCATTCATTCATTCACGCACGCAACATTATAATTAAATTTGTTTGTGAAAGCCTATTTCGCGCCCGTTATTTTGTTATTCTGTGTCCCTTTTATATCTAAATTATTCCTGACAAATTAAGAAATACCAATCATAATATTTAAATATAAAAATATATTAAATTATCTAAATACCATTAATTAATTTACTAAAAATATCAAAAAAATTTATTTATAATTCTGCTCATCTATGCTACTTTATTTATAATTTTTATAAATTTTTGGTAGATTAAAAAGAGACTTATAAAATTTTTTATAAATTAATTAAGGACAAATTATTTTGAATGTTGGAGTGTTTTGAGTTTTGATTCATTTTCCCGCAATTTTTAACCCTTCAACTATTAAGGAAGTGATGTTGGGTGAAGGGTTAAAAATTTTTTCCGTCCGTTTTTTTCTAAACAATTCAGTATTTTTTTAATGTTTTTGAATTTTATAAAAAACATATTTTTAAATTATTATTTTATTTGTTTTATAATTAAATAATTTTAGATATTATGATACATATTATGAACGTTTTTGTTGTATGATATGATTTCTTTTTTATTCTTGATCAGATATCTATAGTCTTTTGATCTGATGTCAAGTATTCGCTGATCTGATGTCTATATAATCCTGATATGATCTCCCTTGTTAAGTATGTTTTAGTTCTATTGTATGATTTCTTTTATATTCTTGATCAGTTCTACTGTATGATTTCTTTTTTATTCTTGATATGATATCTATAGTCTGTTGATCTGATGTCAAGTATTCGCTGATCTGATGTCTATATAATCCTGATCTGATCTCCCTTGTTAAGTATGTTTTAGTTCTACTGTATGATTTCTTTTATATTCTTGATCTGATATCTATAGTCTGTTGATCTGATGTCAAGTATTCGCTGATCTGATGTCTATATAATCCTGATCTGATCTCCCTTGTTAAGTATGTTTTAGTTCTATTGTATGATTTCTTTTATATTCTTGATCAGTTCTACTGTATGATTTCTTTTTTATTCTTGATCTGATATCTATAGTCTGTTGATCTGATGTCAAGTATTCGCTGATCTGATGTCTATATAATCCTGATCTGATCTCCCTTGTTAAGTATGTTTTAGTTATATTGTATGATTTCTTTTATATTCTTGATCTGATATCTATAGTCTGTTGATCTGATGTCAAGTATTCGCTGATCTGATGTCTATATAATCCTGATCTGATCTCCCTTGTTAAGTATGTTTTAGTTCTATTGTATGATTTCTTTTATATTCTTGATCTGATATCTAAAACATACTTAACAAGGGAGATCACATCATGATTGTATAGACATCAGATCAGCGAATACTTGACATCAGATCAACAGACCATAGATATCAGATCAAGAATATAAAAAAAATCATACAATAGAACTAAAACATACTTAACAAGGGAGATCAGATCAGGATTATATAAACATCAGATCAGCGAATACTTGACATCAGATCAACAGACTATAGATATCAGATCAAGAATAAAAAAGAAATCATACAGTATAACTAAAACATACTTAACAAGGAAGATCAGATTAGGATTATATAGACATCAGATCAGCGAATACTTGACATCAGATCAACAGACTATAGATATCAGATCAAGAATATAAAAGAAATCATACAATATAACTAAAACATACTTAACAAGGGAGATCACATCCGGATTATATAGACATCAGATCAGCGAATACTTGACATCAGATCAACAGACTATAGATATCAGATCAAGAATAAAAAAGAAATCATATCATACAACAAAAACGTTCATAATATGTATCATAATATCTAAAATTATTTAATTATAAAACAAATAAAATGATAATTTAAAAATATTTTTTTTATAAAATTCAAAAACATTAAAAAAATACTGAATTGTTTAGAAAAAAAACGAACGGAAAAAATTTTGAACCCTTCACGCAACATCACTTCCTCAACAGTTGAAGGGTTAAAAATTGCGAGAAAATGAATCAAAACTGCATCCCTCAAAACACTCCAACATTCAAAATAATTTGTCCTTAATTAATTTTTAAAAAATTTTATAAGTCTCTTTTTAATCTACCAAAAATTTATAAAAATTATAAATAAAGTAGCATAGATGAGCGGAATTATAAATAATTTTTTTTGGTATTTTTAGTAAATTAATTAAGGGTATTTAGGTAATTTAATATATTTTTTTATTTAAATATTATGATTGGTATTTCTTAATTTGTCAGGAATAATTTAGATATAAAAGGGACACAGAATAACAAAATAACGGGCGCGAAATAGGCTTTCACAAACAAATTTAATTATAATGTTGCGTGCATGAATGAATGAATGGACAGCATGAATGAATGGACAAAAATATCCTCAATAATTTGGACTGTTAGTGGGCTTCACTGCCGTTTGTAACGGAATGACCAAATTTAAAATTCAGATGTAAAAGTTAGTGGCATTTTTTGAATATTTAAAAGTTAGTGACCAAAACCTAAACTTTACCAAAGTATGATGACCTATTTTGAAATTCACTCTTATTCAAAACTCAAACTTTCATACTACATGTTACATTTTAACATGATAATAACATCAAAATATTTATACTCATAGGATCTTCAATATAATAATAATCACATAAATAAAATACATAAAACATACCTTAATGCGTCATTAGACAGTAAGATCACCAGTTACGCAGAAACACCAGTTACGCAGGAACACCAGATACGCAACAGCAGGAATATCCAATAATCCTCATAAACTAGTTTCTCCACCTTGACCCTCATAAGTACTAGATAGCCAGATGGAGAGATAATTTTATTCTACTATTATTATACTTATTGTTGATTAGGGTAGGGAATGATTAGTTTATATACCCACTATCTTTAATCTAGTACGTACATTGAATACTAATTTAATGGTCCAAATTTAATCCAATTATTATACTGATTAGGGAATCCAAACTAATTTAATTGGGTTTAATAAAGATATGGGTCAAACATCAATGTCACATTCTTAAAGAGGAAACAAAGTAAACGAAATAAAGGCTGAGGAAACAAAGTATTGGTACGTGTGGAGGCAGAGCCGACTACACAGACCAAACATAATATACAATTGATTGGGGTCCATTTCTTTGGGCGCACAATCACATGATTTTAATAAAAGGTAAAAAGAAAAAGGGTAGTATTATATCGTATCCCCCTTTTTGTTATTGAAAATCCCATTTTTTCTAAAAAAACTCTTCAAGTTAAGTATCGTTCCTTTAATTTTTATTTATCGCCTCTTAATGTTTATCTTTCACCCCTTCTATTATTACCTAACTACCCTTAATCAATTTACCAAAAATTTTATAAATCACTTCTTAATCTACCAAAAATTTATAAAAATTATTATTAAAATAGCATAGATGAGCGAAACTATAAATAATTTTTTTATAATTTTAGTAAATTGATTAAGAGTAGTTAGGTAATTTAATATATTATTATATTTTATATTTAAATATTATAGTTGATATTTCTTAATTTTTTAGGGTTAATTTGAGTATAAAAGGGGCGCGAAATAGATCTTCACAAAAAAAAAAAAAATGGTACACTGCACTACCAATTTTTAAAAACATTTATTCAACTTTTTCTTGAATAAATGACTAACAAATTTTATTTTGAACTGATTGTAGTTATATCATTTTATTACTAACTTTATTAATGAATTTTTATTTGAAAACAAAAATATTAACAACATATTTTTCCATTTATAAAGGTTTCATTGTTTGCTTTGCTTCGGATTTCGAAAATGTCCAAGACGGACGAACGCAAGGAAGAAATTCAGCCCACCAAATTTCATTATATACATATCTTTAGATTAAGGCCTAAATTCATTTTTGGTCCTTCATAATATGGAATATTCTATTTTTGGTCATTCTTAAATTTTAGTCACAAATTTTAGTCCCACTTAAATTTTGTGACAATTCTAGTCCTTTTCTTACGACAATACTCATGACTAAGGGCGAACAATAAGGGTTAGTTAAGGATATTTTAGTAAGAAAAGAACTAGAGTTGTCAAAAAAAAAACTTTAAGTAGGAATAAAATTAGTAACTAAAATTTAAGAAGGACCAAAAATAAAATAACACATGTTATGAGGGACCAAAAATAAATTTAATAACTTGAGCAAATGCAAGGAAGAAGGAAAATTTACTTTTTTTTTTTTGACACAACTTTTCTGTCAAATCTTAATCCAAAAATAAAACTTCTTTTGCTTTCAGCTCAAGTTTTGAACCCAGAAATACGAAACTTCCTCTTCTTTCATATCCCCCAGTGCACTTTCCAACTTTTTTTAAAAAGAATACTTTTTAACACTACCGTTCATCTCAAATATTCAGAAATAAATATGGTCCTCCTATTTGATATCTTTCCTCTTACCAAATAGTATAAAATATCTTTTTATTTCAAGTTAGATATACTTCATATAAAATATTTATTATTATATATTTTTTTATAAAATAATACATATATGGATAACAAAAATATAAACAATAAATTATATTTTAAAATAAAAATAAATATTGAGACATGATGGTTGTTAAAGAATAAATCAATGAACGGGTAGTTGAATCCTTGAAAGGTACTAGTAGCGTTGATTTTGTAACATCAAACCTTGTCAAACGGGGTTTCATATTATTCCATCTAATAATAATACTTAATTATGGTGTGCTTCTAGTCTTCCTCTACCCTCGATCGGTCATGCCTCATAAAGTCAGCCTTTTTGCTTCAATCCAACCACGCCTTTGTTACGCGTTTGACCCTTAAATTGGAGTACTAGTTAGGGTATAGAAATTAACTGATTTTCTAGTTTTCTTGGAGCGTAAGATTCAATTCATAAATTTCTTCATGTTTTTCTTTCAATTAATTGATACTTCACGTAATTAGTTGAAATATTAACTTCTGTACAAACTAAATTTTACTTTTTCAAAATTTTGAAAATTTCCATATCATTTACAAAATACTTATTTATTACTCATGACTTAAACAAAACCTATAGAAAATATTGCGTGTTATAGCTAATTATAATAATTATTATAATAAAAGACATTTTTCGTTGAAGTTTTGTATGTTAAAAATGTCTTATTTACTTGACAAGAGGGTTAAACTAAACTTATGAACTGTTATCTCTAATTTATGACAATAATAAATATCTTTATAGTGATTTGGTTAAATTTAAGGTGCCCTTTTCCAGTAAATTATATCGTAGGGATAATAGTAGGAGGGGGTGGGTATACCTAGCTCTGTTTTTCAGAAAAAATCGAGCTTATGGGGAGAAAATCGATTAAAACCCGATTTTATTCAACAAAAAAGCGAGTCAGCCAGCAAAAAAGCGGGGTCAGACGCATTTAATGCTTCTGGTCCCCCAGCAGTTGAAAAGGAATATCTCACGCGCCTTTTTTTATCTTGCCCAACACTTTTTTTTTCTCTCTCTCTCTCTCTCTCTCTCTCTCTCTTATTTACTGCCAATACCTTTAATTTTTTCTCTTCCTCTCTTATATTTATTGTCTATACCCCTCATTTTCTTCTCTCCCTCTTCTCCCTCTCTCATTCCTTCAAGATTTTGATGTCAAATCTGATATGTAAAATGGCATTTTACATAAATTTTGCTTGATGTAAAATGACATTTTAAATCGCTCTCCCTCTCTCATTCCTTCAAGATTTTGATGTCAAATTCGAGATGTAAAATGTCATTTTACATCAATTTTGCTTGATGTAAAATGTCATTTTACATCAATTTTGTGCGATGTAAAATGTCATTGATGTAAAATGACATTTTACATCATTTTTTGATTTGATGTAAAATGTTACTATGATGAATTCTAATGCTAAATCTCGTTTTTTGATGTCATTTTGATTAATTTTATATAGTCAGGTGGTCCATCAAATGTTGGTTTTACATCAAAAGATGTATACTACAAACTCGAAACTGTAAAAAGAAGATTTATTGATGGCGAAATGCTTCATATCAAAAACAAATTTTACATCACAACACATCACAACATTTTACATCACGTTTTCCGGCTGTAATTCTTCAATTCCCATTTAACATCAAATTCCGGCTGTAAAAAACATATTTAACATATATTTTCGTTCAACAAACAACATTTTATATAAGTACGACCGTTTTACATCAACAAACAATATTTGAGATCAGTTCCAGCATTTTACATCAGTACTAGTATTTTACATCAACAAACAACAATTGACATCAGTACGCCTATTTTGCATCAAATAAACATCATTTGGCATCAGTACAAGCATTTGACATAAAAAAAAAAATCAGTATGAGCATTTTACACCAACAAGCAGCATTTTACATCAATACGAGCATTTTTACATCAACAAACAGCATTTGACATCAGTACAAGTATTTTATACCACAAACATCAATTTACACCAACAAACAATATTTTACATCAGTACGAGCATTTTACACCAACAAATAGCATTTTACATCAACAAACTGCATTTTACATCAGTACCAGCATTTTACATCAACAAACATCAATTTACATCAGTACGACCATTTTACATCATTTGACATCAGTACGAACATTTGACATAAAAAATTTATTTTACATCAGTACGAGCATTTTACACCAACAAACAACATTTTACATCAGTACGAGCATTTTACACCAACAAATCGCGTTTTACACCAAGCAGTATTTTACATCATTACGAGCATTTTATACAACAAACAGTATTTTACATCAGTATGAGCATTTTATACCAACAAACAGCATTTTACATCAGTACAAACCATCATTTGACATCAATACCACCAAATCATGTAAAAATACCTTTTGCTTGTTATTTATCTACTTGCATGCCTTCTGTGAACCACCATTTGACATCAAAAAAAAGTATTTAATATCAGTACCACCATTTCACATGAAAAACAGCAAAAACATATGATTTTACATAAAAAAAAAAAACATTTTTGCCCAAACACTAGTTTTCCTTTCATCTTCGTGGGCTGCAAACACAACCAAACAAATCCCCTACCTCAGATCTATAAAACCCAAGTTTTTTCACGGCTGATTTGTGATTCTCTCAAACCCATGAAATGACGAAAATAATGGAAAATGATATGGGTTTTGAAGCTTGAGAGGTGGGGAGTATTTTGGCTGTGAGATATCTTCAAAAATCTACCAGGATTGGCCAAAATTGGCGGCGACAAGCGGCGGGGAAGAGAGTTCGGGGAGAGAAATGAGAGGCAGTCGTTGGAGAGAGAAAATAGAGAGAGAGAGAGAGAACGGGATTAGGGTTTGAGGAGAAATGGAGAAGGGATGAGTTTTTATATTAGGGAGATGCTTGTGAAACACCTCCAAGGGTGGCATTTTTTTGGAGTTAGGTGTATGGCTTATTTACTACTCCTATCCCTACGATATAACTTATGCCCCTTTCCTAAGCGAAAAGTTGATGTACACTTATGACATAAATAAAAATTTTGTATAACAAGACAAAAATATCTCGAGTTATACTTACATTTATCTCTCGTGTTGTATGGTTAAATTACAAATGCCTTATTTAATTTTTTACAACAATAAATACCTTTTGGACCATTGTGCCAACAGAGTCTAACACGTGAAATGTGTGAAAAGAAAAAAAACACATAATTTCTAGTCAACTTTATTAACTAAAAATGAAATAAAATTATAAATGTGTTTGGCGGGTGGGAGTGGGAATGGAAATAGAGTGATCGACAATTGATTCTGATTGTTACCTCTTTTTGTCAATAAAGTAAAGCAAAGACAATCTGGTTAATATTATAAATATCTGTGAACATAACAAATAATCAAATTATCTTATGTGGGTTAATAGATATATCTAATGGCCAGCGATATTACCAGGGCTATTTTTAGCCGCCAGAGCAAATTTACTTTTTTTTTTCAATGTTACCCTTATTTGTTGAAACACGCTCTTACCTTATTATTATTATTTCTTTTCTTTTTTAAAATCATATTTTGGTGAATCAGAATTTTGATGGCCGCCAGGAAGAGAACCCTTGTATTTCAATGGCTGCCTTGTACCAATGTTCACTTTTGCCTAGAATCGAACTGAAAGTGAATTCAGGTTGTTCAACCTCAAAAATAAGTCGCAGGTACAACAGATTTCCATTCGAAAAAATGATGGTGGTGGAAGTCGTTTGGAGGCGCAGAAAATTGACAAAGAAGGACAAGTTCGAGAAAGCCAAACTCGAAAGGGCTCAATTCCTTGAATAACAGGTGAGGACTAGAAGGGGGGAAGGTGTGGGCAATGGACATTGAGAGACTGTTATTGTCTGAGTATAACCGCTTCGACTTTGTGAACGAAGTAGCAGCTGGGGCAATATATTATGTAACAAAGTACAAAGATGAATGAGGTTTCAAGAAAGTGTTTAAATTAAACCCACGAAGTGAGTGCTCAAAAATTGAAACCAACTGAGTAGTCAAATATTAAACCCACGAAGTGACTGCTGCCCAAAAAAAAAAAAAAAAAAAACCCACTTTGTGGGAAAACCGAACAGCCGCACAACGGAAAAACTCTAGGCGAAAAATAAATTGAGCAGCTCAAAAATTGGGCTAAAATTAATTCAGAGCAACTAGGAAAAATTGGACATCTCGGAAATAAACTGGGCATCAATAGATCCAATCTTTGAGTTAAACTTTTCGAGGAAGAAGGATTCTAAGTCGACTTCGAAAGAGATCTCCACGAAGAAGATGAAATTCTCTCTAAACTACTCCTTCTCTCTTTAGGCAAATTTGCCTCCTAAGTTTCTTATATTTTGAAATTGCAAGACTTTAAGTATTTATAAGGAGTTTCAAGGGAGACCTAGTGGCCTTTTGAGTTGAGCCTTAGTATTTGACTTTCGTTGACCCTTTAGTCTTCCCTAGACTAATCAACTCCAATCGAGCCTTTCGAATTAATTTCTTAATCCACTTCATTAATTAAATTTAATCAAACCCTTAATATTAATTAATTCCATATGAATTAATTTCTTTAATCCACTTAGTTTATTAAATATAATTAAACCTTTAGGATTAATTAATTCACTTTGTTGATTAGTCAAACGCATAATTAGTCGTACCACTAACGGACAAATTATGGAACTGCCACTCAAAAATGACTTTACATCATGCTCACTTTATTATTCTTCTATCTCCCCACATTAAAGATCTAGTGCTCGTCGGTTCATCAATTTACTGACAAACCAATTCAACGACTTCTAGGTATCCGAGATTAGTACCACTCGACCTTCTTATTATAACTGACGTAAAGTCCACTGGCTAGTTTTAGGACAATAAACCTTACGAGCTCATCTCGGGAGCACCATCAACCCGGCGAACCGGTACGTGGATTCCTCCGACTAGCAACAACACGTAAGAAGCTAAACACCACATACCCAACCTACCGAGGCACATCAAAGCATACGATATCTAACTCTCACGCCCGTCCCAATCTCGGGATTGAGAGACTAAATACTAGGACCAAATTGACTACACACCGATCAGTACAAGTCAATTATATCTAAACTGGTCGTGCTCAATAATTAGTCTAGATAAACTAATTTCCAAACCACATGATAACCTATACCAATAGTATGTTCAGACTATCTCAGTTACGAGCATACTTTTTATATATAAATACTTTAACCAATAACGGTATCTACTGTGTCTTTCGCACACCCCGTTATCTAGTTCTATGATATAATGGAACAATTTAATACTGAAACAAAATGATATGTCATCTGTGGATATTAGTTTTTTTATACAAGTCATAGCTTTTTTGTATTCAAAACTAGCAATCTCCCACTAATACTCGAAGCTATGCTAAGAAGTACAAAAACTGTCCAACCCGTTATTACACTGCTGTCATAATGAAATCTACAGAACACCTTTAAGCTCACTCACATGGCTCTCTTAAGAATCTGACTCTCATGCCCTCCACATGTCTCTCAAAGACCTTTGGGGTCAATGGCTTTGTGAATGGATCTGCAAGATTGTCATCTGATGCTATATTGGCCACGGTCATGTCTCCCCCCTTTACGATCTCTCGTATCAGGTGGTACTTGCGCTCTATGTGTTTACTTGCTTTGTGGGCTCATGGTTTCCTCGAGTTAGCAACTGCACCATTGTTATCACAATAAACTGTGATAGACCTAGGCAACTCAGGAACCACATCTAAGTCCACCAGGAAGTTCCGGAGTCATACAGCTTCCTTCTCTACCTCTGATGCGGCAACGTACTCAGCCTCCATGGTGGAGTCTGCCACGCATTTATGCTTGACACTCCGCCATACAATGGCTCTACCTCCTAGAGTAAACACAAACCCAGAGGTAGATTTACTCTTGTCCAAATCACCTTGAAAGTCTGAATATGTGTAACCCAATGGTACAAGCTCCTGCGCTCAATAAACTAGGACATGATCTCTCGTTCTGCACAAGTACTTGAGAATGCATCTTACTGCCTTCCAGTGAGCCTTCCGAGGGTTACTCTGATATCTGCTAACCATGCCAATGGCAAAGCAAATATCAAACCTCGTACATAAACTGCTTCTGCAGTGGGTAGCCTCATGTATGCTATTTTATGTACGAGGTTTGATATCTGCTAACCATGCCAATGGCAAAGCAAATATCAAACCTCGTACATAAAATAGCATACATGAGGCTACCCACTGCAGAAGCATAGGGTACCGCCTGCATGGCATCTATCTCCTCAGCAGTTTTGGGACACTGCTCATTTGATAGATGCACTCCATGCCTGAAAGGTAGTGAACCCCTCTTGGAGTTCTACATGTTAAAACGGGCCAGAATTGTATCTACGTAGGATGCCTGGAAGAGTGTCAGAGAACGTCTCTTACGATCTCGAATAATCTTGATCCCAAGGATATGTCCACCCTCTCCTAAATCCTTCATATCAAATTGCCTGGACAATCATGCCTTTACGTCTGATAACACCTTCTTACTGTTGCCAATAAGAAGGATGTCATCTACATAAAGTATGAGGAACACCACCGTATCACCATCACGCTTGTGATATACACACTGCTTATTTGGACACTGAGTGAATCCATAGGACTGGATAAATTCGTCAAAACGGATGTTCCAATATCTGGATGCTTGCTTAAGTTCATAAATGGACCTCCTAAGCCTGCATACCTTGTGCTCTTGGCTCTAAACAATGAAACCCTCTGGTTGCTGCATAAAGGTGGTCCTCTCAAGACTTCTATTAAGGAAATCTGTCTTGACGTCCATCTGTCAAATCTCATAGTCCATATGAGCAGTTATGGCCAAGAGAGTCTGGATCGACTTAAGCATAGCTACCGGGGAAAAGGTCTCCTCATAATCAATACACTCTTTCTGAGTATACCCCTTCAACACAAGCCTAACCGTGAAGGTCTCAACCCTCCCGTCAGATCCTCTCTTTTGCTTGTAGACCCAATAGGCCGAAACCCATCAGGAAAGTCTACCAGCTCCCAGACCTGATTTGAGTCCATAGAACCCATCTCAGCAATCATCGCTCTCTGCCAAGAATCTGTATCTTTATCCTGGAGAGCCTCATTGTAGCTAATTGGGTCTGGTTCATGAGTGCCAGGGATAAAGTCTGAACACTCACCCAAACCAATGTACCTCTAGGGCTTTCTAACAATGCTCCCACTATGATGAGGCGCAGCTTGTGTAAGAGCATCATCTGTGATAGTGTTTGCAGTCCCTTGTGGAGTGTCTTCCTGTACTCGTGCATCTAGAATAGTGGACTGACCCTTAAGCTCTTCCAATACTACCTTACTCTTTGCCTTGTGATCTAAAACATAGTACTTCTCAAGAACCTTGGCATTAGTGCTCATCACCACCTTCTGATCCCGAGGACTATAAAACATACCACATTTCGTTCCTTTGGGTAGCTTACAAAAAGCATATTCTCAGATCTCGCATCTAGCTTGGCTGCATCTGCGTTAAGCACATATGCTGGACAACCCCAAATCCTGAGATGTCTCAGACTAGGCTTTCGCCCAATCCACAGCTCTACTGGGGTCGAAAGCACAGACTTAGATGGTACGAGATTAAGGAGATAACACGCTGACTCCAAGGCTAAACCCCAAAATGAAATAGGCAATTCACTATAAGTCATCATCGATCTAACCATATCTATAAGAGTCATGCTCCTCCTCTCTGCTACACCATTTTGCTGGGGTGTGCCAGGTGCAGACAACTGGGACTGAATACCCTCATCTAACAAATAAGACCTAAATTCACTAGAGATGTATTCGCCACCACGATCAGATCACAGAGCCTTGATACTCTTACCCAGATAGTTCTCCACCTCAGCTTTAAACTCTTTGAACTTGCCAAAACATTCAGACTTATGGCGCATCAGGTATATGTATCCATATCTAGAGTAATCATCCGTGAATGTCACAAAATACTCATAACCACCTCTATCATGAACTAACATAAGCCCACACAAGTTAGAATGAATCAACTCTAAAACCTCATTGGCCTATACCCTTTTGCCTTGAAAGGCCTCTTGGTCATCTTACCCTCCAAGCAGGACTCACAGGTCGGATAGCTGTCAATATCCAATGAGTCCAAAGACCCATTATTGACCAACCTTTGAATCCTACTAAGGTTGATGTGACCGAGTCTCATATGCCAACGAAAAGTTTGATTCAAAGGGGAAGGCTCCTTTCTCTTACTATGCTTCAGTGATGAGTTATTAGTTTATGTGTTTTGCATTACTGGAAAGTATATCTTGATTAAAAACAGATTGTCAACTAATGTACCGGAACATGTAAGCTTCTGGTTCTGTCTAATAAAAACATAATTATCATAAAAAACACACTTATAACCATCCAATAAAAGTCTCAAAACTGAAAGCAAGTTCTTCCGAAAACTGGGTACATAAAGACAATCCATTAAATTTAAAACAGAGTCTAAAAATAAAGACATAAAACTCCCACTGCAACAACCAAAACTCTAGTAGTATCCCCAAGGTAGACCTGCAACTCTCATTCTCTAAGCAGCCGGGTCACTTGGAACCCCTGCAAAGAATTACAAAAGTGATCAGTGGCTCCTGAATCCACACACCAAGTATCCGTGTGAATCACCGCTAAACACGTCTCAATAATTAGGGAAAATTTGCACATACCTCGAGGCTTCTGGCAATCCTTCTTCCAATGTCCTGCCTTGCCACATCTAAAGCACTTGTCTTTCTGTTTATGCTTATTGGCAATGCCCGCCTTGGGTCCATGATCAGCTGCTGCTCTCTGGCCTCTCTTCCTCTTATGCTTCCTGGCTTTGGGTCCAGCAGAGGAACCTGAGGGACCAACAGTAGCCAAGGCTTGCTTCTTCTCTGCGAAGAGGCCCTCAGCAGACTCCAATGTAGTAATGAGCTCAGGAATTGAATATGAGAGCTTGCCCATATTGTAGTTCAACCGAAACTGGTCAAAACTAGGAGGCAAGCTTTGGAGCATGATATCGACCAGGGTTTCCCCATCAATATCACATCCCAATACCTCGATCTCATTGATGGACTCTTGGTGCAAGCCAAAAATCTCCATTTTCGTATGGAGGTTATGGAATTCTCTACTCCCATTTCCAGAAAAATTGGCTCACTTTGGTAAATCTTGTATGCCCACAATCTGTCCTTTTTGCTCTTCGGTATCAGAATCTCTTCATCATGTTTTCTTTTCATGTTTGGAAATCTCTAAGGCTTGGAGATTCTGGCAAGGTTTTTCCTCATTATCAATAAGATAGCCTCTTGGGAGATGCTTTGTGCAAAGTTGGTGGCAGCGAAGCAAAGGGAAATCAATAAAAATCACCTGGCGAGGATCACTCATTCTTTATTATTATGGGCTATTTGGAAAGCAAGAAACAAAGTAATCTTTGAGAGAGCTCAGTTTCAGCAAAAATGGCTTCTTGAAGACATCCATTCCAATTTATCTGAAACAATCAGGGGGTTCCATCCAGCAGCCACAAAAAAGGAAGGTGACTACATTCTCAACATATTTGGATATCAACTGCCCCGGAAAACTTCATCAGCCCCAGCCCCAATAGCATGGAAGAGCTACAGGAATGAGGCCTCACTCATAATCAACTTAGATGGAGCTTGGAGAGAACAAGGGGAAAATGGTGGAGCTTTTCTTCTTCGAAATAATCTGGGCACCTTTCTTCACGCTGAAAATTTTGAAGTGAATGCAGAAACGCCCCTCCAAGCTGAAGTACATGCTCTCCTAAAGGCATCAAGGTATTGTGCATCAAATCAACTTCAAAAATGTCGATTCCTATGTGATAATATGCAAGTTGTCCATGCCATTCAAAAGGGAGAGATATTCTTCTTATGGCCCCCTCTTCAAAGAGCTAAAGGAGATAAGGGGAATGTTGCAGAATTTTCAGTGTCAAATCTCTCATGTGTACAGGGAAGGAAATTGCCCAACAGACTATTTGGCAAAAAAGGCATTAAAAGGCTCTGTAGGATGTTTCCAAACTTTTGAATCCCTACCAAGAAGATTGCAATGACTTATTCTTCTGGACAAAGATTCAATCCCAGTACTTCGTCCCTAGACATTAGTTGTAAATTTGTATAGGGTATGTTTTGTGATAAATTAAATGATGGTTTTTTGTAGATGGTAGAATGAGAGATGCTTTTTGCTCTTCCCAGACTAAAAAAAATAGTTGTTTTCTTCTGCTAGATAGTGGCTTTTGATTTTTGTACAATAGGGACTGATTTGCATAGTATGTTTTAGGATCTTTACAGAAACATTGCCCTCCACCATGTATCACTCTCTTTTTCGCAATGGAAAGGCTTTAGGCCTCGGGTCCTTAAGAGGCCTGTTTAAAAAAAAAAAATACATATATCCTTCTGAAAACTAGTTAAAAAAATAATTTCCATCAAATTATGCCAAAAAGAAAAAGAGAGAAAACTTACCCGGTTATGTTGCAGGATAAAAAAAAAAATGAAATAACAAAAAACCAATCACATAGTATGATTTTCTTTTGTATCCATGGAATATTGCTCTCATGGAGATAAACCATAAAATTAAAATTGCTTGATTAAGATTGAGAATTTTGACAGTTCATTATATTCCCTAAATTTTGCAGTTAATTAATTTATTATTTTGGGAGGAAAATTGCTCAAATTTTGGAGGAAAATTGATCATGATATAAGAAGATAAGTAATCGATTTTGGTAAAAATTGGTAAAATTTCTGACCGGGTTAAATTGTGATGTATTGGAATTGATTTAGTCTTCTTAATCACCAAAATATGTTTTTAAAAGAGAAAAGAAATAATAATAATAAGGTAAGAGAGTGTTTGACCAAATAAGGGTAACATTGAAACAAAAAAAAGTAAATTTGCTCTGGCGGCTAAAAATAGCCCTGGCAATATCCCTGGTCATCTCTAATATTAATCAGATTATTTTTGGAAAAATAACAGGCCAATTATCAGCAATAGATCAGAAATTCGATCAATTGTTCAAGAATATATGATAACTCTGTTCTACTACATACCTCTACCGTTGGTGGCTTTATCAGATAAAATGCATTATTTTAACAATGATAATTTTGTGTTAAACATGTGTTTGAATTTTGTATATGTTAAGTTTTGAGGTATTGATTATAAAAATATTAAATACAAAGAGCATTTTTTACTAATAAATACAAAAATAATTACATTTATCTCTTCTATATTTTATCTTATCGCCCTAGCAAAAGTTATGTGAGTATTTTTTACTAATAAATACAAAAATAATTACATTTATCTCTTTTATATTTTGTCTTATCGCCCTAGCAAAAGTTATGTGAGTTTTTTCCCACACATTTTAGAGGTTGACCTTGGAGATGGATTGGTATAAGAGGTATTATTATTGTATTTTTGCAAAAAAAAAAAAAAAAAAAAGAAAAAGAAAAAAAAAAAAAAAGAGAGAGGTATTATTGTTGTCAAAAATTAGAGGGCGTACCCATAATTTAAGTAACAATGGGGAGCAAAATGTAATTGCTAGAAAAATGTTAGCTATAAATATCAGGGAGTTAGAAGGTGATTTGCAAGCCGTTAAACCGATGTGTTTGAACTCGGAAGTTCAATAAAGGAGCTTTCTCTATGATAAGCGGCATTTCGTTGCTACACGCGCCGACTCTTCTCGGAATTTCAAACCCCGCGATTTCTTCCACCACTTCAAAGCCGAGAAGCTCCCGCTGCACCGCCATGGCCTCTCCTCCCTCCGTCAGAATCGCCGTCGTCGGCGATGTTGTGAGTTCTATATGCTTCTCCATAGATTATAGGCTAGATTTTGTTAAGTATCCTCTGTGATTACTCTTGCTTTTGACTGTATTCTCCACTGCGTTTAACTCCATTGTCTTTTGAATTTGCTGGGGGATTTTGAAGCATGATGATTGGAATTTAGAAGAAGATACAAAAGCCCTTCAACTGCTCAAGGTTTTCTTTCTTCTTGTTTAACTCATAATCTTAAAATGCTTTAATGCATTTAAATTTCCATTTTAATATGGTTCATTGTTTTTTTTTTTTTTTTTTTTTTTGTTTCCTGCAAATTCATTAATTGCCTCTGTGTGTTTTCTTGAATATGTAATTTAGGTTGACTTTGGTGACCATAAAACAGTTGTGGAGGCATTTATTTCTTTCTTCTTATGGTCAAGAAGTTGTTGGATAGGAAACATAAACTCAAAAACTATTCAAAATATTCACGAGGAAAAAGAAAATCAGCTTCTACTACCCATTTTGCATAAGAAATGAGAATGTGTAATGTCCTACGAAATGCTGAGAAAGTGAGATTTTGTACAAAGCGTTTTATGCTGCCATAGAATCGAATTGGATTATTATGTGGTTTGTTGTGTTGACCGGACAGAGTTAGTAATGCATTTTCACTGTTTCATGCAAAGGGTGAGATTAGCCCAGCACTTTGATTTTCGTTTCTTGTCATATGATATGTCCACATCATTTTCCCCCCTCAACTCCTTCATTCTTCCTTCCCACCCTTCCATTCCTGAAAAATATGTACCAAAAACGAACAGCATGATAGATTTACTGCATAACTAGCAAAGAAAAGGAATAGCCAATGGTACTATATCGGAATTATGGCAAAAACGTAGATGATATCTACTGAAACCTGTTTGGTGTTGTGTATCTATTTTCCTGTTTAACTTCCAACATTTCTACAGCTTCATCCATTTACATTTCTGTAATTTGCACTTAAACTGTAATAATGTTATTTAATATTGCAAAAGATAGTCCAAATGAATGCTTCCCTGAAAGTTTCTTTATTTTCAGTTTCCATCTTCAGCACTACATTATTTTGTATTTATTTGGGATCCTTCATGAGTCTGATGCCACTTATTTTGTCCAATTGCAGCCGGATTTGGTGCTCTTTACAGGCATGTTCTCTTACCTTTTATCCAGTACATGTTCAAAAATCTGCTATGATCTGGCTTCTCTTATTCTCTGAGATTGTTTTATATCTGTTTCTAGGTCAAACCATGACATTAGATGTTCTGACGTAATATGTGTTCAAATGATTAAAATCAGGTGATTTTGGTAATGAGAATGTTGATCTAGTACGAAGTATTGCAAATGTTGACTTC
Source organism: Knoxia roxburghii (assembly GCA_030378225.1). Classification (NCBI taxonomy): domain Eukaryota; kingdom Viridiplantae; phylum Streptophyta; class Magnoliopsida; order Gentianales; family Rubiaceae; genus Knoxia; species Knoxia roxburghii. The sequence goes on from CM059424.1 coordinate 23,197,456, forward strand.
GCCAAAGCAGTTATTCTAGGGAATCATGATGCCTGGTTCACTTATAAGTTCTCAGCAAGGTAATTTAGTGTTTTTAGATTGTCAAAATGTGGTAGTGCAGTCATAAGTCATACAGTAGACTGGTTTTGTTTCCTAGATGAGATATTACACAAGACCATAAGCTCCCACTGTTCTTGAATATAATCTCTAAAGAGTTGATGTGGTGTTTTCTTTTTGCTAACATTAAAATGGATTCTTCATCCCAGGTTTGTCTTAGTTTCCCTTTTGGATGGTTAAAATCCAAGTTCTATTAACAACCCATTGAAAAAGTTCTGACAATTAAGTAGATAAACTGAGTAATATAAACTTATTGCCTGCACGCTTTTCTGGTTGTGTTTGATTGGTTGAAACAAAAACCAATCCATTTTGCTGCTAATTTAATCAATATTTGTATTGAGGCTTCATTGAATAGTATATGGCCTTGGTTGGGATCCCAGTTTTTATTAGGAGTTTTTCTTCCATGACCAAGTTAATAATGCATTGTGTCTGGAACTACATTAGGAATGCATATAAGCAAACTGCTACACTACAGCCTTCTTATTTTCCCCTAATGTTTGCTGAGATCTCTAGGCCGGAGCACCTGTCTGTCTCCTTAAGGAACTTGAGCTTTTGCTAAGCTTTCTTGGTGAGGTTGTCTTGTCTGGTTTTAATTTATATATTATCTCAATACATTATCTGCCTTTGAATTAAGTGTTGAAGATGCTCTTTTAGATTACTGAGCAAAAGATGGTTGTTCTGCTTCGAATAATCATCATTCTGTTATGATGTTTATGATATTTATGATTCCTTACACTACTCTGTGCTCTAAACTCTAGTAGGCATCTTAGGTTTGTTCCATCCTGTGATTGTTCTCTCAATCTCCATTTCAGGGAAAAGGATCCTGTCCAACTGCAACTGGAATGGTATGTTATGAAGCTGTTAGAAATTTAATGAGCTTGAGCATTATGAGTTGGTAAATGATGAGAAACCTTTTCTGCCTATGTTCGTGTATGCGATCCAATGTCTGAGAGTGATTGTATTTGATTAGACCTACTAGTGAGAAATATAAACAAAACATGGTTTCTACAAGAAGACAAAAGAATCAACTATTGCTAGTATTAAGTTTCTTGTCTTTTAACCTGAAAAGATCCCTTGCTGTCTATAGGAAGTACCTGAATGAAGGATGAACAAATCTTTCTTGTCTGATACTTGATTCTGAACTTGGGTATTTCTTCAATCTTCCACAATCCCCTGTATGCAGCGAAAAATGATTAATTATCTTCGGTGCACAGTTCGGCACAAAATTCTTCAAATGTTCAGTTCTCTGATCCAGCAGAAAGCATGCCTAAGTCACTGAATTCATTTTATAACTCTGGGGAATTTGTAGGTAATTAAAGAAGTATGTTTTGTACTGTTGACTGTATAGGAGCTTGCACGTACTTTTCAAGATAATGGTGGGATCACTATGCTGTCATGTTAATGTTGATGATCTGATTTCTATTTGTAAACAAAGAATTGAATCCTTAAAGTTAAATGAATATTACGAAAAAAGAAAAAAAAAAAAAAAACTCTATTCATGCATCAGTTGCGACCAAGCTACATTTTCAAATCTATGCACTTTATAATGATTAGCCTAGGTGATGAGCATGTTGGCTATGGACGCATTGATTTTCCAGCTATAAAGCTGAGCGTAGCTGGTGGACGCCCATTCTCCCATGGTGGCCGTGATTTTAACCAGAAAAAGCTTCTCAAAGCAAGGTATGTAGTATTTAAAGTCAAAGAATTGAGTTACTTCACTTTTTTATATTTTATTATCTTTTACCTTTTTAATCAAGTGCCCTCAATGGAGACCAATCAGGAATCTGCTTGCAATATCTTATTATTATTTAGTTTTCCCTAAAGAATTGGTAAATATGCACTTTAAAATGTTTCGAGGCCTGAAAGTTCACTCTAATTACCTCTGGATAACCAAATTGTCAACTGGTCTCTGAGCATTGTCTTTGCCTTTGAGTTGAGCCTAAACCTTAAAGTTGCATATGTCACTCATATTAATCTATTAGTACTTACACAAGGCATGAATGGACTGTGGATATTATCATCTTTCACCATGCACCGACCACAGACTTCTACCCACATAAAGCAGTTTCCATCTCATACTGGTCAGAACAGCAATAATAATCTGTTTTGCATTTGCTTGGATCCCACTGTTGATTTACATTTATATGTGGATTTAGATGACAATAATAATAACAATAGTTTGACGCTAGAAATGCACCATTGTGCATTTAGGGCAATGCATAAGGGATGTACAAATGGAGTAGCGTAGATTTTGGCGAAATGCTTCAATTATCTGTTAGTGGGAAATGATAACAAAAAAAGATTATCTTGCCTCTTGCTAAGCCTATTTTTGAGGGTTGAGGAAATGAGTAAGCTTGTGTCACAGACTCACAATCCCTTAATTGGAAGAGAATGAGTGGAAAGAAACCTATTCTCTTCCAATTCTATGGAAAATTCACTTAAAAATAAACATTTGAAGAATTTTCTCAAAGAATGATTTGGTGTATAGTAGACAAACTATAACATAATTGGCTTCGGTTTTCAGTTACTAAGAAATTGAGAAAAAGAATTGAGTTACCATGTGCTCCATAATTTTGCAAGACCAAATCCCAAAATGGTTGTTTGCAGTTCCAATTTTTTTTCCTCAATTATTCCGTGATAATAGTTTAAACAAAAGCATTTGTTTTGAGAAGCCCATCTTCCTTCCTCATTCTAGTATCCTGCGTCTCGGTCTTTATCTTTCAAGCCTTCTGCATTCATATCTGCCCACTACATATTTAATCCAATAGTTTGACAGATTTTTGCTTCACTTACATACACTTTGAAAGAAACAAATTATGTTTCATACTAAAAACCTGGTTTCATCTACCTTGTTAGTTTTGTAATTTGTTTTGATTTGAAGAGTATCTCTCCCTCTATTCTCTACAGCAAACCAGTTCTATTCCAACAAAATCATATACTTTATATTCTGGTTAGTTTCCATCTCATTCAAGAAAATTATTGTGCTTAGATATAATGTGCAAGACATGAATGAAAGTGCAAAAAGGATATACCAAGCTGCTTCAAGGACGCCTGAAGATCATTCAATTGTCTTACTGGCACATAACGGACCTACTGGTATTATCGAAATCATAGCTGATGGGAATTTCTTTGCTTTGTGTCCAAGTTTGAGCTAGATTTTAAATTGATGCGAGTGATGAATATGTGGCAGGCTTGGGATCTAACATGAATGATATTTGTGGAATGGATTGGGTATATGGAGCGGGGGGTGACTATGGTGATCCAGATTTGGCGGCAGCAATTTCTGAGTTAAAAGAGAGAACGAAATCATCGATACCATTGGTGGTGTTTGGTCACATGCACAAACAGCTAGCATATGGAGGTGGTGTTCGGAAAATGATTGTTGTTGGGGATGATGAGACTGTATATTTGAATGGAGCCATTGTTCCAAGGGTTAAAACTCAGAGAAAAGAAGAGGAAGCGGCTGCGGCAAGGGGGACATTGCGGGCCTTCACTGTTGCAGAAATTGTGGATGGAAGAGTGGAAAAAGTAGCAGAAACTTGGGTTTCAGTTATTGGAGAAAAAATCAGCATACAAGAGGAGCAAGTACTATTTAGCAGGCTATCTTCAAGTCATGGGCAGACTCTGTAGTGCAGTCTGTTGTTGTGACAACAAAAAATCAGATACCTGTTTGTAAATATACTTGCACATTTCGTATGTAGTTTTCTAAGGGGGGACTTGCGGGTTGGTGGAATGGAGTGGGGGTTTTATTGTTTCTGCTATTCTCCATTTGTCCCTACATATCTCTACTGCACATTCCTTTTTTCTTCTTTTTTAATAATAAGACTTTCACTTGTATAGTATATGTTTTACCCTTCTTTAAAACTTAACTATTCCATCTCTCCCCTTCGATTTTTTATATAAGTTGTTATTTATACATATTAAAAATTAATTATTCTTTAATTACAAAAATAATTAAGTTTGACTAGCGAATTAAGTTAATTCGTTATCTTTTCAATTTTTTTTTAAAACATATTATAATTGTCGAGAAAAATTTTAAAGTAAGATTGGTGTTAATGATTAAAATAAAGAGAATCAAAAGCAAAATAATTCTTGTTAAAGAGATCAAAAATGGATTTAACCTTTTTATTAAAAATATATCTCTTCTTAAAATATATCAATGAATAGAGATAATTTAAAATTATGTGATTCAGATAATTATTTTGTCAAAATTAATTGAATCATATAGATGTGCCCGGGTCATATTGAACTTGACCATTTAGAATGATTTGTCTTGTACTGATTTAATAAATAAATCGTTCTTAGTATTCTATCTCTTAATCCCTAGACATGAGCGGACATGAGAATTAGACATAGTGTACTTTGATCTGCCAATGGGTGAGGTCAATTGTGACCAATAGTCTCGGTGGGTTGGGTGCGCGCGTTTGGTTACTTGGTGTGCTGCTGCTTGTCGAAAGGAAACCATGTACCGGTGCGTCTGAGGTGATGGTGCTCCCGAGATGAGCTCGTTATGTTTATTATACTAAACTCAGCAGGTGGACTTATGTCTGGTATAGTAAAAAGGTCGAGTGGTACTAGTCTCGGAATTAAAGAAGTTAATTAATTAATTTATCAGTAAATTAATAAATTAACGAGCATTATATCTTTGATGTTGGGAGATTATGAATAAATTAATTAAGTTGTTCTGGAAGCAATTCTGGTGTAGGATGGTAGTGCCAAAACTAATCCGTTAGTGGTACGATTAATTTTGTAATGGGTTAATTGAATAGGTAGATTTAATTAATTAATTGGTTAATTATTTATAAGGGTTAATTCAGTAATTAACAAAGTGGAATTATTTAATTGATTAATTAAGTCTTAAGTTTCAATTAGAATTAGGAAATCCTAGAGATTAGGAAATCTAATTGGATTTGGTTTATCCTATTACATTGGTTACCTAATTGGATTTAAAAACTAATTAATTACCTACACCTATTAGGAAGACCAATCCTAAACCAACTTGAGGTCTCTCTTGTAACTCTATATATTACACAATATACAATTCAATAGTTTCATAATTCAAGAAACTAGAGAGAGAAAAATTCTAGAGAGAGAAATCTAAAAGAATTCTTTCTCATAGTCGAATTTTCACAAAGCAGCTCGATGAATCGGTCTTCAAGCTCAGGCAGTTAGACTTCATCTTGAGTCGGCGGCGTGAGGACTGTTCCAGGCGGCGCGTGAGCAATACTCTCGGACGGCGGCGGTGGCGCACGATTTTCACGCGCTAGGCGGCTTGGTGCTGGAATTTTTCGGCAGATGGATTGTGGTGATTAGCTGATCAATTGTTCGTTAGATTGTTGTCCACACAACATACGATCAAAGTCTTGAGGCATACAATAGAATCATCTGAGTATACGTTTCAATAGGTAATTCTTATGTTTCCGCTTTTAATTAAGAATTTATTTGTTGCATGATAAATCGAATAAGTACATACCGAGATCCTACGCAATGTTATTTCAAGCAATGGTTGGAATAGCGATTGTGTTAGCGTCTAGGCCTGGCCAGAGATTCTGATTCTGGAATGCATAGCAGGAAAGTGAGTTTCTGGCTAGGCCCAGACAGATAATCTTTCAATTGGTATCAGAGCCTGGTTTTGGGTTTTGTGCTTGTTTGATTTATTACATGGTTTTATTTGCAGGTGGTTAAGAAATCCCGACTATTATGGCTATGTTTGTATGGGTTTTAATTAAACTCCGGGACAAGTCCGGATTTGATTTTATTATGAATGTTTGTAATAGCATAACCACATGCTGGATGCCGTGTAGGATTAGATCAAATATGTAGTAGGATTTTTTCTATGTAATTTTGATTCTTTAATTTTCCTAGAAAGCCTTGTAGTAGGAGAATTAATTTTTGTAATCGAAGGTGTTATGGTGGGCAACTTGAATTCATGGGTTTTGGGTAATCATTAATTCGTAGAAACCCAAAAAAACGCAGAACGAATTGCAAGAAGACCAAATAGAGTGGAAAAAGCGAAGGAAGAATCAGAGGTGGGGGCGGCGCCGGCAAGCTACCGTCGACAACCGACAGCATTGCCGCCGCGCGGCGCTGCAAGCAATTGTTGTGCCTAGGCGCGGCCGCGTGCGCAGCCCATTTGCCTCGCGCTTTGGCCCGTTTTTCCTCCAAATTTCATTTTTTGAAGATCAAGACTCTTTCCATCGAGTTGCGTGACGGGACACGAGATCAAGGCAGAAGATAGAAGTAATTAAAACCATAATAGCCGGGAAATTTATTTTTCGTATTTATAGTTTTAATTTTCGCGTTGCATTTTAGATGCATGATTTAAAAGCATGATGGTTTTATATTTGCATATAACTTAGGGTTAGTTAATTGCATGTTAAAACCGAAAAAACCCTCAATTTAGAAATCTAAGTGGGAGCGGGTTGGTTTAATATTCCCACAGCCACCATTACGAGTTCATATGCGATGTGGGTGGACTTGCGCATTGGCATTAGGGCCTTCCTCCATTCGGATGAGTCCAACCACAAGATCGCTAGATTATGAATTTCTGAGTAAGATAACTAGAGTAAGTTTAACTAGGAGAAATGCGATACCCTCTCCATCTGAGGCCCACTATCCCGAGGTAACAAACTCAGAAGTCACGTAATGCCACACACTTAGTGTATGATTTATAGTATCCCTCCCATCGAGGTTACGCTGCTTATTCGTACAGCTGAAAGCACCAGCTATTAGCTACATTGATCAATAGATTGTTTGGTCAGATAGTGTAGTTAATGAACTAGGTTCTTCTCAAACGAATGTGAATTAGCGTAAATGTCCACACTATCGTGGCTTGCAAGAATCCTGGTGGATTAAAATTATTGTTTTGAGAGAAGTCAATAATTGTTAGAATTTTCTTGATTTCGAAATTCTAAATTAAACACTGAAACATTGTTTGTTTATTTACAGTTTTTTGATATGGCGTTCAACCCCTTAGCTACTATATTGAAAGACAATAAATTAACTGGACCTAATTATGTCGACTGGAGTCGTAACTTGGACATTGTCCTGATGGCAGAGCAGTATAAGTTTGTGCTCACCGAAGTATGTCTAGATGTGCCTAACGAGAACTCTCCTTAAGAGGATAGGGATGCCTATGCTAGGTGGAGAAAAGCGGATGAGATGGCGCGGTGCTATATTTTGGCCTCTGTGTCAAATGTGCTGCAACATCAACTTCATCCCATGGTCTCTGCCTTCAACATGATGGCTCACCTGAGGGAGATGTTCGCTCATTAAGGCAGGACTGCTAGGCAAACAGCCATGAGAAAGTTGATGAACACTAAAATGGCTGAGGGCGGATCGGTGAGAGATCATGTGCTTCACATGATTAGTAACATCAACAAGATAGAGGGAGGTGAAATCGACCCAGAAAGTCAGATAGATATCATCCTCCAGAGCTTACCCTCTAGTTTTGAGTTGTTTCGGGTCAACTATAACATGAATCAAAGAGTTTACACTCTACCCGAGCTCTTAACAGATTTGGTGTCGGATGAAGGCATCTTCCACGAGAAGAAACAAGCTTTGGTCACAGTGAAGGCTTCAAGTTCTTCTTTTGGGCCTAAAGGCAAGAAGAACAAGAAGAACAAGAAGAAGAAGAAGAAGAAGAAGGAGAAGGAGAAGAATGCCAAGAAACTTGCTGCTAAGCCTGAAATCGCAAAGGAAAGCAAGCCCAAAGGCAAGTGCTTCAGATGCGGGAAAACGGGACATTGGAAAGCGGATTGTCCAAAGCCTAAAGGTACGATAGTTTCTGCCCTAATTACTGAGACATGTTTAGCGGTGATTCCCATAGATACTTGGTGTGTGGATTCAGGTGCCACTGATCATGTTTGTAATTTTTTGCAGGGGTTCCAAGTAACCCAAAAGCTTAGAGAGGGCTAGCTGGACATCTACATGGGCGACACTACAAGAGTGTCAGTGGAAGCAATGAGAGTAGTTACTTTGAATTTTGAGAATTCTAGTTTAGAGTTAGTTAATTGTCTTTATGTACCGAGTTTTATAAAGAACCTTATTTCGATTTCTAAACTCTTAAAGAACGATTATAAATTTATTTTTTCTGATAATTCTGTTATTATTAGAAGAAATGAAAAACTTATTTGTTCTGGTTTATTGATAGATAATTTGTTTGTGGTTAATTCTAACTCCCCTATTGTGCAAAATATAGAAATGAATAGCTCTTTATCTAACATTAATAAGAGGAACAAACCTTCTGAAATGAATCAAACCTATCTTTGGCATCTCAGGCTAGGTCATATAAACCTTAGTAGGATTCAGAGGTTGGTCAATTATGGACCTTTAGGTTCGTTAGAGATTGACGGTTATTCTACCTGCGAATCTTGCTTGGAAGGTAAAATGACCAAGAGACCTTTTAAGGCAAAAGGTTATAGAGCCAAAGAAGTACTAGAGTTGATTCATTCTGACTTGTGTGGACCAATGATGGTCCAAGCACGAGGTGGGTTTGAGTATTTCGTAACGTTCACAGATGATTACTCAAGGTATGGGTACATTTACCTAATGCGCCACAAGTCTGAGTGCTTTGACAAGTTCAAAGAGTTTCGGGCAGATGTGGAGAAACATAATGGTAAAAGTATTAAGACATTGCGATCAGATCGTGGTGGAAAGTACCTGTCCTACGAATTTCAAGAATACCTCAGTGAGGTCAGTATTCAGTCTCAGTTGTCTGCACTTGGCACGCTACAGCAGAACGGTGTAGCAGAAAGAAGAAATCGAACTCTCATGGAAATGGTTAGGTCGATAATAAGCTATAGTGATTTGCCAAGTTCGTTTTGGGGATATGCCTTAGAAACAACGATGTATATTTTTAATCTTGTACCATCTAAAACCGTGCCTTCAATCCCAGTAGAGTTGTGGAACGGGCGAAAGCCTAGTCTAAGACATCTCAGAATTTGGGGTTGCCCAGCACATGTGCTTAAGGCAGATACGGCTAAGTTAGATGTAAGAATAGAATTAATGTTGTTTGTAGGATATCCTAGAGGAAGGAAAAGTGGTCTATTTTATAGTCCTAAAGATCAGAAGGTGGTGGTTAGTACCAACGCTAGATTTTTAGAGGAAGACTATATCATAGATCATAAGCCCAAGAGTAAGATAGTACTAGAAGAGTTTAGAAGACAAACTAATAATCCTAATGCACCAGCATAAGTAGATACACCACACACTGCACAAGATATCACAGATGATGCCCCTACACAGGTGGTGCCTCGTCATGGTGGGAGGGTTGTGTGACAACCCGACAAGTTAATTGGCGTAGGAAAGGCCTCAGACCTAGTCCCAGGCGCGCCTGAGCCTAACCCAGTAAACTACAATGAGGCTCTCTGAGATAACGATGCAGAATCTTGGAGTAAAGCAATTATATCCGAGATTAGGTCGATGGACCACAATCAAGTCTGGGAGCTTGTGAACCTACCTGGTGGTTTTAAACCCATTGGATGCAAGTGGGTCTACAAACGCAAAAGAGGACCTGACGGAAAGGTTGAAACCTTTAAAGCTAGGCTGGTGGCGAAGGGGTATACTTAGAAAGAGGGAATCGATTATGACGAAACCTTCTCCCCGGTAGCCATGCTTAAGTCAATTCAGATTCATTTGGTCATAGCTGCTCATTTAGATTATGAGATATGACAGATGGATGTCAAGACAGCTTTCCTTAACGGAAGTCTTAAGGAAACCATCTTCATGTAGCAACCACAGGGAGTTGTTGAAAAGGCCAAGAGCATAAGGTTTGCAGGCTTAAGAACTCCATTTATGAACTTAAGCAGGCATCCAGACTTGGAACATCCGGTTTGATGAGGTAATCCAGTCATACGGATTTACTCAGTGTCCGGATGAGCAATGTGTGTACCGTAGACGTGATGAAAACTCGGTGGTGTTTCTTGTGCTTTACTTAGATGACATTCTATTGATTGGCAACAACAAGAAAGTGTCATTAGACGTAAAGGCATGGCTGTCTAAGCATTTGATATGAAGGACTTAGGGGAAGCGGGACATATCCTTGGGATCAAGATAATTCGAGATCATAGGAAACGTTCGTTAACGCTCTCCCAAGCTTCATACATAGATACGATTTTGGCCCATTTTAACATGCAGAACTCCAAGAAAGGTTTTATACCTTTCAGACACGGAGTGCATCTATCTAAGGAACGGTCTTCCAAGACTGTTGAGGCGATAGAGGCCATGAAGACAGTTCCTTAAGCTTCGGCAGTAAGAAGTCTCATGTATGCCATGTTGTGTACGAGGCCTGATATCTGTTATGTCGTTGGCATTGTAAGCATATATCAGAGTAACCCTGGAAAAGCTCATTGGGAAGTAGTAAAATGCATTCTCAAGTATTTACGCAGAACGAGAGACCAAGTGTTGGTCTATCAAGCGCCTGAGTTAGTACCCCAAGGTTACACAGATTCAGATTTCCAATGCGACAGGGACAAGAGCAAGTCTACCTTAGGGTATGTGTTTACTCTAGGAGGTGGAGCCATAGTTTGGCAGAGTGTCAAGCAGAAATGCGTGGCGGACTCTACCATGGAAGCTGAATACGTTGCCGCATCAGAGGCAGCGAAGGAAACAGTATGACTCAAGAACTTCCTAGTGGACTTAAATGTGATTCTTGGTTTGCAGAAGTCTATCACAGTGTATTGTGATAACAACGGTACAGTAGCAAACTCGAAGGAACCATGAGCCCACAAGGTGAGTAAACATATACAGCGCAAGTACCACCTGATACGAGAAATCATAAAGAGGGAAGGCGTGGTCGTGGCAAAAATAGCATCAGAGGATAATCTTGTAGATCCGTTCACGAAGACATTGACTTCAAAAGTCTTTGAGGCCCACGTGGAGGGCATGGGGATCAGATACTTAGGAGAGCCATGATAGTTTTTCTTGATATATAGGAGCAGAGTGTATAGGAGTTAAATGCAGATGTATACTTAAAGCATAGTTTAATATTAGTGGGAGATTGTTGGAGTTGAATACATAAGCTATGCTTGTATTGTACATTTTCCCAGTTAATATATCAATTAATGTATTGGTTATATTTTGTTGTGCATTATTTGTCCATTTATATTATGTAGTTAGATGATGAGGTGTCTTGTGTGACACAGTAGATCTCATCATTGGTTAAAAGACATAATATATAAATAAGGTTCGTAACCGAGACAGCTTTGGTCAAACTGTCGATTTAGGTATCATGTGATTCAGATAATTAGTTTGTCTAAACTAATTGAATCGTATAGATATGCACGGGGCATATTGAACTTGACCATTTAGAATGATTTGTCTTGTACTGATTTAATAGACAAATTGTTCTTAGTGTTCTATCTCTTAATCCCGAGACTTGAGCGGGCATGAGGATTAGACAGTGTACTTTGATCTGCCAATGGGTGACGTCAATTGTGGCTAATAGTCTCGGTGGGTTGGGTGCGCATGTTTGGTTACTTGGTGTGCTGCTGCTTGTCGAAAGGAAACCATGTACCGGTGCGTTCGGGGTGATGATGCTTCCGAGTCGTTATGTTTATTATACTAAACCCAGCTGGTGGACTTATGTCTGGTATAGTAAAAAGGTTGAGCGTTACTAGTCTCAGAATTAAAGAAGTTAATTAATTAATTTATCAGTAAATTAATAAATTAACTAGCACTATATCTTTGATGTGAGGAGATTATGAATAAATTAATTAAGTTTTTCTGGAAGCAGGTGTAGAATGGTAGTGCCAAAATTAATCTGTTAGAGGTACTTTGTAATGGGTTAATTGAATAGGTAGAATTAATTAATTGATTAATTATTCCTAAGGGTTAATTAAGTAATTAACAAAGTGGAATTAATTAATTAATTAAGTCTTAAGTTTTAATTAAAATTAGGAAATCCTAGAGATTAGAAAATCTAATTGGATTTGATTTATCCTATTAGATTGGTTACCTAATTGGATTTGGAAACTAATTAATTACCTAAACCCATTAGGAACACCAATCCTAAACCAACTTGGGGTCTCTCTTGTAACTCTATATATAGACAAGGGATTAGCTATTACACAATATACAATTCAATAGTTTCATAATTCAAGAAAATAGAGAGAGAAAAATTCTAGAGAGAGAAATTTAAAAGAATTCTCTCTCATAGTCGAATTTTTCCCAAAGCAGCTCGGTGGATCGGTCTTCAAGCTCAGGCAGTCGAACTTTATCTTGAGTCGGCGGCGTGAGAACTGTTCCGGGCGGCACGTAGGTAATACTCTCGGACGGCGGCGGTGGCACGTGGTCTTCACGCGCTAGGCGGCTTGGTGCTAGAATTTTCCGGCAGGTGGATTGTGGTGATTAGCTGATCAATTGTTCGTTAGATTGTTGTCCACACAACATACAATCAAAGTCTTGAGGCATACAAGAGAATCACCTGAGTATACGCTTAAATAGGTAATTCTTATATTTTTGCTTTTAATTAAAAATTTATTTGTTGCGTGATAAATCGATTAAGTACATACTAAGATCCTGCGCAATGTTATTTCAAGCAAGGGTTGGAATAGCGATTGTGCTAGCGTCTAGGCCTGGCCAGAGATTCCGATTCTGGAATGCATAGCACGAAAGTGAGTTTCTGGCTAGGCCCGGGCAGATAATCTTTCATTTTCCACTTTCCAGCCACCATCCCCTTTCCACTTTCTAGATCTTGCAGCTGCTGTCACCACCGCCGCGAGCCGCCTCTTTTGGGTTCATCTTGATTTAAATACGTATGAAAATGGTGTAATAAGGGATGTGTTTTGAAATTTAAGAGGTGAGGAGTATTTTGGAGTGAGAGATCTTCAAAACTCTGCCCAGAATGGCGGTGAGAGAAGAGAGAAAAGAGAGAGCGGCTGGAGAAGAGGAGAGAGATAGAGAGAGACAGAGAGAAGAGATGAGTTTTTATACAAGAGATGTGTATGTGAAACACCTCCCAGTATCCATTTTTTTAGCTGCCAATTTTTCTTTTTTTTTAGGCTAAGGGTACGGTCTTATATAGTACTACTAGAAGTACTAAATAAGAATTGAATATTTTATAGTGTACCCATCCCTTTTATATTAATTTTGACTATTCTATGGTAAGAACTAAGGGAGCACACCAGGAGCGGAGTCCGGCCCTAAAGTTGAGTGGGGCAAAATATTTTATATAAAAGATAACTTTTATTAATTGAAATAAATATTAAAAATATTTTTTAAAACCTTAAAAATAAAAAAATTCATTTATATGTGTATTTATTTATTTTACATTTTTAATTTTTTTATTTCCTCGTCCCACGGTAACTCGAACTTAAAACTCTATTGATTTTAAGTCAAAAGTAAGTTTATACCCAATTACTCATTTATTTAATATTATTACCTTAAAATTAAAAAAATAAAGATAAATTTGATGAAAAATTAAAAAATAACAAAATTTAAACTATATCATATAGAGTATTTTACATGAAATTTTTTTCATAGTTAACTAAAAATTTTAACATTTATTTGATAAAGAAAATATTTTAAAATTTATGATAACTAATAAAATTGAATGTGAAAAATACATAAATAATACCAAATATGTATCAATAAAATGTGAAAAAAATTAAAAATAATATAAAATATAAACTAATATTTAATTTTTTACTTTTTACCCTATTTTCCTTGATTTATAGTGGGGCGATATATTAAATATATTTTATAATTTTATAATATACTCCCTCCATTTATTTTTAAATGACGTTTTAGGAAAACTATAAAATTCATTTTTAAATTACGTTTTAGAATATTTTACCTATTCTTTCCCATCTTACCCTTATGTAATAAAAAAATTACTCTCCCCCACGTATGTTTACTTTCCCTCCCGTGCTGAATTTAATTTTTACTAACTTCCGCCATCATAACTTCCAACACTTTCTGGCATAAACCCATATTCAAATTTTGCAGAAAAAATGGAGAAAGAAGAATTAGTAATGGAGGTCAATGAAGAATTGATTGGAGAACGAGAACTCAAACCTGAAGATTTTGCAGAGAAGAAAATAATATTAGATATCGATCTGAATCAACCTGCAGATTATTGTTTTGATTTAAATAAATTGTCATCTTCAAATCAACCTGCATATTGTGGTTTTGATTTAAACAAATTGCCATCTCCGAATCAACCTACATATTTCCAATTCGATTTAAATAAATTTCCCGAAGACCAAGAGGGAACAACAGAGAAAGAGACGAAGCATCAAAATTTTATGAGATCACTGTTACAAATTTGGATTTCCAATTATTATTAGCAAGTAGTAAAAATTCCTGTGTTTTGAGTTGTTGTATTCTTCTAATACAAATTTATGTTTTTTAATGTAAGACTATCAATGTTGTTATGAGGAAAAAAAAAAAAAAAAAGGAAGATTATTTAGTATGCTTGTTTATCTACGTTACTTCATTGTTGTGGAATTTTCCATATTTGAACAACAGAGATCGAAAACAATGACAAAACAAACTTGTGAAGGTTTTAATGGAGTTGGGTAATAATTAGGTTGAAGAAACGAAAGGGCAAAAACAGCAAAAGTGAAAAACCTTGGGGGTGGGAAATATCTACATTTATGCCCATTTGCTGGAGTTTTTCTTGATTTCTTTTCCTTTTCCTGTTTTTTTTCTTTTTATTTTTTTTTGCACAGCCTTAACCGTTTTTATCATGGAGTTCAATTCCAGCATAGCTCAAAGATTCAAAGGGAGAAAAAGGTGTATCTAGGCAAGTAAGAAGCCTCAAACAACTCTTTATATCATTCTTTCTGATTCTGATTCTGAATGGGAAACAAAAAGTGTTAAAGAAATGACAAGGGAGAATGTGGAGAAGAAGATAAATCATGGTGTGGAAGATAGTGCAATAAATAAAGGAAGATGGAACAAGAAGATACAAGATGGTAATCTTTTTTGTGGTTGTTTTGAATTCTTGCCTTGCGTTATTTTACCATCTTCAACACACTTATCTATTCAATATTTGATCGATTTAGAAAATGTCATGTTGTAGCAAATTTAATGCAACAAAAATTATATTTTGCAATGCTGTAATTCAGATTTTGGGAAGCATTTAACATTGATTCATAGATTTAAAGATTACATTCCAGTTGCGTCATGAAAATTAGCTGCAAAATTTTTATTTTTGCAGGGTCTTGTGAGCATGGTATGAGAAAAAGTGGTGAAGCTTACAACCATTTTGTTGATACTTCTGGTTCAGACTCAGACCGTTTTAGATTGGTGTATAAACAAAAAGTAAATGTTGTGAAGACAAAAGGACGTAAACGAGGGAGACATGCTGGTAGTGGAGGTAGAAAAAGCAAGTAATGTGATGGGGATAATTCTCGTGAGGCTGATATCCAAGGGCTAGGACATGGTCAACAAGGTAATGATTTCTCTTGACACTTGAAAATTCTAAAATCACAATATGACATTTCAACAATGGCAAATAAGCTTTTTTTTTTTTATTAGGTTGTGACATTTCGATAATGTGTATCCTGCAATAATGCATATGAAATGAGCTCTAAATAATCGACCGCAATCATTTATAATTTGTGAAGATCTCTTCCTTCCATTTTGCCCAATATGTCTAATTGATGAATATCAACCTTAATATCTTTGTTATGGTCTTAGCCTGATTGCTAGAGCTCTTATGAGCATTAGATGCTCCTCTGACCAGACGGTATTATGAAGATCAATATGTGTTTGCTTGAGCAATTATATTTAGTAGTTTTGCTTTTCATTTGATGCTGCCATATTTGTAGAGTCCTTTAATCAATATAATGTCAACATCTCATGTTTCTCAAAGTCTGGGAAAATATTGAACCAAAATGAATTCTAGTTTCACAATCTGAACTTCACATTATGCTGCATTGCACTCAAAGTCATGATCTTTATTTGTTTTTTGTAAGGCTGAGCTTCAGAGAAAACCATAGAATTGAGGAGGAGGAGGAGGATGCATCTCAGAATAAAAGACCTGCTTATGCAAATTCAAGCAGGCATGCTTTTGAGATAGAGAGGAGTGAAAATACAGGAGATGAAGTTCACTGTGGCAGTTTTGTTGGGAAGACCTCCAACTCAGGGAGGGAGCTGAAACAATCTACAAGCCTTAAAAAGAACACTGCACTTAATGGTGAAGATAATCTCAAGTGTTTCATTCCGACAGAGAAAAACAAAGTGGAAGAAGTTCTGGTAGATATTTCATCTGATTCTTCACATGATCATTTTTCTGATAGCGATACATTACCTAACAGAGAAATCAACTGATTCTAGAAGGCTACATCCTTACTGTTGGCTCTCAATTCTTGGTTGATGCTATCTTATTAACCATGCAGTCACTATGTTAGAGAGAAATATTCGTGCAATTGCACTTTTGCCATCTCTAAGATCAATTGTCTCTCCAGAGAAATATTTTGCATTGATTCTGAACGACCTAAATCCAAACCTTGTATGAAAACATGCATGTAAAATGGCAGAATTTGTATCCAAAGGAAAATGGTCAATATTCTGTTGTCAATTACCTATACCTAAACTGAGAAAGCAAAATGCATATTTACATTATTTACAATAAAGTAAAAATACTACAAACTCAAAATTTGCATTACTTCTTCAACCAATGCAGCGTCACATTTTAACCGACTTGGAATATTGTCTTCTCTTTCCAGTTTTGATTTGTTAATATGTGGAACACTGATTTGGACGCCTTTTGCTTTCATGATCTCGATCATACACAGCTGTAAACTTAAAAATACACGATTTGATTTCACTACAGAAAAATCATCAAATGATTTTTTCACAGCATCCATGAGCTCATTCACTTTTTGAACACACTCTTTATTTCTTAAGGACTGAATAGCATTAAAAAATCCCAAATCCAGCGCATTTAATTCAGGGGAATTCAGAGGTTGACACAATAATCGAATATCAAATCCGTTTTGTCTTGCAGCTTCACAAAACTCAGGATCAGTGGGAGAAATATGTGTTCATGCATTGTCTTGTTGGATGTATATTGGAAGCATATTATCATCCTTCGGCCATTTGTCCCTTATAGCAGGTAATACTTTTTCAATCAAAAATGATCTACTAATAGCTCTTCCAACTGAAGTGATCGGCCTTGTCTCTAATGTACCTGCAGGTCTATTAACACTGCTCCTTTTAGCTGGTTCTTGAGTGGTAAAAGGCCATATCCCTATTTTCCCAGAGAATAATATATTTTCATTCTCATCAAATCTAGGACGGGCTATAGCTGCTAAGAACATGACTTTTCCAATAAAATTTTTGTTTTTAATCGTGCGTATTGGATCTTCCTCATCATGATGTAAATAATACTTCTCTGTTTTTTCGTCATTTGGAACCATTTTTCATCAATATGAACAACATTATACAGACCTTTAAATATTGGATCAACTGGTATGCTAATCTCCTCAAGCATGGACTTGCAAAATTGTAGACGACAAATTTTATTCTCTTCTTTCAGAAAAGGCTTTAGAGCACTTGAATGACGATGTATAGATCCAGATTTGAACAGATTGAATGTTGTACTCCTTCCAATATGGAGAGCTTCGACCAAAGTTGAAATAGTTGTACGTTTATGTAATGGAATGTCACGAAGTTGATCAAGGTCGACTTCAGCTCTCTTGCGACCACACTTTGATGTCTTTTGGCTTGATACATCACCAGTTGGAAAGTTTTTGCCTCGTTCCCAAATTCGTTGAAATTTACGAATATCAACAGAAAAAATATTTTGCCACTTCTCTAGTTGCAAACTTTTTTAATCTCCCATCAACACTTTTTTTTAGAAGCATTTCGTATATTGCCTTTCGTTCAATATTGCTTGAATTATATTTCTTAACAGTATGATCCCCTGTGAAACATAACAAAAATACGTACTAAATTAAAATATATATGATAAATTAAAAAAATTTAAAATCATCTTGTACATGAATACTCCAGAATCATCAATACTCCAGAATCCACAGTCCCTTCAAATATGGGTTCATGTCCTCCATGGCTGATTAGTGGATTCCATAAATAAAACCAATAAAGTTGTTCATTAAGCTCAGTAAATTAAACTCAACTGCTCCATAAACTACACCTTTAATGGAGTGTTGCTGCTAGCTAGGGAACTAAAGTGGGTTACTAAGCTAGATAGATTCATTGCTCAAACTCTGAATTATTTATGAATGGTTCATGCATAGATCATCAACCATATTGGTGTGGTGTGTGTGTGGTCCTTGATTTTCAGATTCATGAATTCATGAATTCATGCATGAATACCTGGGTTGATCTTTATATCTTCATAAATGGTATTTTTAATTGATTCTTTTTTCAATTATATCAGCAAAGCTGAAGCTGAGGTGTGACGGTAAAGTGACAAATATTTTTTCTCCAGTCATATAAAGAGAAATAGATGATAAGAAATCAGACAATGGCCACAATTTCCCTTCCCACAGTTTCTTATCTGTTTGGATTTGGCCATATCTTCACAGCAGAAAACAAACTATAGCTTTAGACCAAATATGACAACAAAAAAATTAAGTAAAACTATTTTGAGTGGCAATTACTGTATTATTTTTCTCATCAAATAATCTCCTACTCAGGGTAGTATCTGAATTATTTGTTTGTAGCTTGTTAACTGCTTCAATTGCACAGAACAAACTTGTACCATTCCCCCAAGTTTAAAACAGGCAACACAATCCTACAGAGAGCCTTTGCTGTTGTACTTTTCCCATAGTTAACTACATATATTTAACCAAGCTAAGCCCCTATTCATTAATTTGCAATAACCAATATGTTCAAAAGGAATAGCAGAGAGGGATAGAACAAATCTACAACAGAGGGCCAGAGCAACTACTGTAAGCAAAACTTACGGTCAATTTAGTCATCAATTTAAGCAAATAGATTCAGAGACCCCACAAACAAAAAAGAATCATTTAATAGTAGCGCAGAGAAAAAAAAATCCAATGAGCCATGTACTGATAAAAAATACTAGTAGACATTGGAGTAATAAATAAGGGAATGACTTTAAGCTTTCAACGTTTCGACCACTCATAAATAGAAATCATACTGTATTTTCCAGTATAACAGAAACCCAAACCCAATTCATTGTGCAGTACGTCTACTGCAACACAAGCTAAACGCAACTTCCTTTATATATTACTTTCTTTTTGCTGAATCCATTATTTTGATCTACAACAGAGTATCATTTTATTAGCAGACAATATCCCAAAAGAATCATTTTATGATCAGCTGTCAATACCACAAAAGTAACAGGACATTTGTGAAAGTTGGAATACTTTGCACGTTATTAATCCAATCAACCTTTCTATAATGCAAAAAGAATTATTTGCACTCACAAAATATGACAGACATCATATTCCAAAATTATGAACTTTCAATTTTTTCAGCCAGAAAATTACTAAAGCACAACACATTAAAAAGTCTGTAGAACATACCTGTATTGTTTATCTCTTGTTGTAAGTCTTTTTCAATGTTATCATCTTGTTCCTCCATATTCATGTCTTCATTACACCATTCTGTTCACGTGGCTCCAAATTCAAATAAAAAAATAGAGCTGCATTATCTTCTTCACATGGTTGATTTAAATCCAAAACATTTGTCTCAAATTCTTGCTCGTTTGGCTCTTTATTTAAATCTATTTCAATAGAATTGTGTGCTTGTGAATCCATTGTTTCAACTCTAAACTTTTGAATTCATTTTTTAGCGGTAATATTATGAGTATTCAATCGAATTATAAACTGCCATCTCTTATAAACGTGAAAGTTGTAGAGTTTACCGTGATGTTGTAAGTCTTGTGTACAGTTATTTATTAAAGTAATTATTGTCAAGTAAAAATGGTAGGATCAATAATTATTGTTGAATTGAAAAGAGTAGTGTGAGAGCAATGGTCTTCTCTTAATCTGTCAGAAAAATCTTAAAACGTCATTTAAAAATAAATGGAGAGAGTACTAAGGTAATTTAAGAAAAATGAGGTGGGCCAATTTCCCCACAAAAAGTATACGTGGCTCCGCCACTGGAGCGCACATGTGTCCGGTGCATATGTTCAGACTTCGCCCGTTATTGTATAGTAAAAGTGCTACATTGAAATGTGTATTTTTAATAAATAATAGATGTGTGAGAAAATTAAGAATATTCATAGCATTAAACTATTTATCCACATTGGTTAAAAACTACTATGAGCATCTAATCTTAATACTACAATATAATTTGTCCTCACTCCTTTATTCCCACTAATCCTTCCGTTTTTGTTTCTTTCAATATTCCTGCAGCAAATTTTATTTACTTCCTTCAGCATTCATTTTGTTTTTTTTTTCCTTTTCACTTTTTTTAAAACATATTGAAAATATTTTATTATAACACATTAAAAAAAATATTCTTATACTTATTTTTCATGTATTTCTTTTCTTGAATTATTTTTCTTCATTATTATTTTATTTTAATTTAAAATAAAAATTTTTAAATTTTTATATGACTTGAAAAAATTTTTAATTAAGTTTTAAAAATTATTTAATTGACTATATCAAATAAAGTAAGTATTAAAAATATATTTAAATTTTAAACTATGTATTGGTTATATAAAGTAAAGTAATACTTCATATTATGTTAAACATGAGTTAATATAAGGTACAACTGTGTTTTATATCAAGCAAAACTAAACAATGGTTATATACGGAGACTAAATGGATTCATCAATCAGTTACAACAGTGTTTTATATCAAACATACCAAATGTTTTATAAATTTTTTGTTGTAATGTTCTATTTTTTAACACATTGAGAATATATTTTATTCTATTAGAGGGTTTTTATCAAGTTTAACCTGTGATGTATATAAGGTAATCATGTGATTTAATTTTTTAATAGGATTTACGTGAAATAAGTATTGAGGTTTTTAACACATTGAGAATATATTTTATTCTATTAGAGGGTTTTTATCAAGTTTAACGTGTGATGTATATAAGGTAATCATGTGATTTAATTTTTTTAATAGGATTTACGTGAAATAAGTATTGAGAGGATTTTATATCATTCAAACCATGAGTTCATATCAAGAACAACATATCACATATCTAACAAAACTAAACAGGATTATATACAAAGACTAAAGGGATTCATATCAGTCACAGCTGGTGTTCATATCAGTCACAACAATGTTCATATCAAACACAAATAACGTAGAAAAGGGTTTCATGATTTTTTTTTCTAAGTAAATAATCGTTGAAAACTGAGATTGATTGTTTAAATTATAGAGAGCATGAGGAAGAATTATCAGAGTACGTAGATGATTGGGGGGAAGTTGAATTTGAAACCTCAAAACGTGGGTGTGGAGGGCGGGCGCTTGTAGGCAATTATTGAGTGGTGAGAGTGCTATTGTACTGTAAAAATAGTAGGTATGTATACCAAGGGTATACAGTATAAAAATTGAGAATAAAATGGTGGTTGCTTTCTGTTGCGTGTTATGTGAGTTAGAAACACAATGGAATTGTGGGGACCAGTCCAAATTAATACAAAATTTGGGGGTGTGGACGGAAATATTTAGAATTTGAATTGTGTGTACCATTTTTAGGCCTCTCGGATTTGTGAAATCCGAGTCTCTTAATCAATTTGAGATTCGAATTTCACAAATCCAATTTCTTAATCCAAAAAGACTTCGGATTTTGGAAATCTGATTTCTGAAAAAAAAAAAAAAAAAGTAGTATCACGTCCAGAACAACTAGTACCACGTCAAAAACAACTAGCACCACGTCAAAAAAATGTCTACATCCATGCATGTGAATTTAAGCTTTTTTTTTTACAAAGACAATCCACCACGTCTCAGAATAACTAGCACCACGTCCAGAAATGTCTATATCCATGCATGTGAATTTAAACAGATTTTTTTAACAAAGACAGGCCATCACATTTCAGAACAACAAGAACCGTGCAAAAATAACTAGCACCAAGTCCAAAAACGTCTACATCCATGCATGCGAATTTAAACAGATTTTTTTCACAAAGACAGGCCACCACCTCTCAGAACAATAAGAACCACGTCAAAAACAACTAGCACCACGTCCAGAAACGTCTACATCCATGCATATGAATTTAAGCTGATTTTTTTTCACAAAGACAGACCACCACGTCTCAGAACAACAAGAACCACGTCAAAAACAACTAGCACCACGTCCAGAAACATCTCCATCCATGCATGTGAATTTAAGCTGATTTTTTTCACAAAGAAGGTCCACCACGTCTAAAAACACTAAAACCCTGTCACAAATAACTAGCACCACATCCAGAAACGTCTACATCTATGTGTGTGAATTTAAACTGATTTTTTTCACAAAGACAGTCCACCACGTCTCAGAACACTAGCACCACGTCAAAAACAACTAGCACCACGCCTAGAAATGTCTACATCTATGTGTGTGAATTTAAACTAATTTTTTTCACAAAGACAGTCAACCACGTCTCAGAACACTAGAACTACGTCAAAAACAACTAGCACCATGTCCCGAAATGTCTACATCCATGCATGTGAATTTAAGCAGATTTTTTTCCACAAAGACAGTCAACCACGTCTCAGAATACTAGAACCACGGCAAAAACAATGAGCACCACGTCCTGAAACGTCTACATCTATTCATGCGGAGTTGTATGAATACAGTTAAGACGCGGTGTGGAAGTAGATCACATGGAGCAGCGTGGAAGGTGTCCAATCTCACATCCTAGAGCAGATCGA
The DNA here is from genome assembly GCA_030378225.1 of Knoxia roxburghii. Taxonomy (NCBI): domain Eukaryota; kingdom Viridiplantae; phylum Streptophyta; class Magnoliopsida; order Gentianales; family Rubiaceae; genus Knoxia; species Knoxia roxburghii. The sequence continues at coordinate 23,220,303 of CM059424.1, forward strand.
ACTGTTAGTTTTGAATACAGAAAAGCTATGGCTTGTATCGAAAACTAATATCCACAGTTGACATATCATTTTGTTTCGGTATAAATTTGTTCCTTTATATCATAGAACTAGATAACGGGGTGTGGACAGACACAGTAGATACCATTATTGGTTAAAGTATTGATATATAAAAAGTATGCTCGTAACCGAGATAGTCTGAACATACTATCGGTATAGGTTATTGTGTGGTTTGGAAATTAGTTTATCTAAACTAGTTTAAATCGCACAGATATGCCCGGGGCATATTGAGCATGACCAGTTTGGATAGAATTGACTTATACTGATCGGCGTAGTCAATTCGGTCCTAGTATTCCGTCTCTCAATCCTGAGATTGGGATGGGCGTGAGAGTTGGATATCGTATTCTTTGATTTGCCAAAGAGTGCGATCGATTGAGGCCTATACCTCGGTAGGTTGGGTATGCGGTGTTTAGCTTCTTACGTGCCATTGCTAGTCGGAGGAATCCACGTACCGGTTCACCGGGTTGATGGTGCTCCCGAGATGAGCTCGTAAAGTCTATTATACTAAACCCGGCTGGTGAACTTTATGTTCGGTATAATAAAAGGACGAGTGGTACTAATCTCGGATATCAAGAAGTCGGTGAATTAATTTGTCAGTAAATTGATAAACCGACGAGCACTAGATCTTTAATGTGGGGAGATAGAATAAAATATAATGGAGCGATGTAAAGTCATTTTTGAGCGGTAGTTCCATAATTGGTCCGTTAGTGGTACGACTAATTATGCATTTGACTAATCGACAAGGTGAATTAATTAATCCTAAAGGTTTAATTAATATTTAATCGACAAAGTGAATTAAAAAATTAATTCTATTTGAATTAATTAATTCTAAGGGTTCGATTAAATTAAATTAACAAAGTGGGTTAAATAAATTAATTTAAATGGGTCGATTGGAGTTGATTAGTCGGGAAGACTTAGCGGTCAACGAAAGTCAAATTAAAAGGCCTAACTCGAGAGCCCATTAGGTCTCCTTAGAAGCTCCATATAAATATCCTTGTTAGGCAATTCAAGACGAATAGAAACTTGGCAGCCAAGAAAGTTTAACTTAGAGTGAGAACTTCGTCTTCCTCATCGAAGCTTCTTCTCGAATTCAGCTAAGATAGCTTTCTCCTTCGGAAGACTCAACCTTTATACTGCCCAGACTGTTATTCAAGTTGGCCGCCGGTCGGATTTCTCAAAAAGAAAGCGCCCAGCGCTGATCGGATTTCGCGACTCGCGATTTCAGGAACTCCGGTGCTGTTCTTCGGCCTGGTGCCCTGAGCCGACCAACCTTTCACGTTGATCTTCTTCTTGAGTGATCCATGAAGTTGGTTGTACAGATTGGGACTGGACTTGATAGCTCTGGCAGACGGTTTTGATCTTCATTGAAACCGGCGGCATTAACTTGTGCAGCACTCTTCGAAAATTCTGGGCAGTTTTTTGTTTTTCAGTTTATTTTTGAGTTTTCTTCCGAAGCAAGTTTCTTGGGTTTTCTATATTTTACCGTGGGTAACTCCGTAGATAATAGCCCACACTATTTCGGAGTTGGATTGGAGTCATTCTTTGGATTTCTTGTGGTAATCGCAACAAAGATTGGATTTTTTTCATTAGGCAAGGGACTTCGCTACAAAATGTAGAATCTTTAATATTCCGCTTTAATTAAAGATTTAATTTTTGTGTCCCGATTAATAAATTAAATAAGTATAAGCTAAGATCCGTTCATGGGTAAACTAATTTGAGCCTGAGCTTGGTCGAAAGCTTCCGATTCTGGAATGCATTGCACGAAAGTGAGGTTTTCGATTTAGCCCGGGCTTGTTCAGTTTTCCTTCAAATTGGTATCAAAGCGTTGGTTTCGGTCTTATACTTGTTTGATTTATTACACGGCTTTATTTTGACATTATTATTTTTGTCGAAATGCTTAAATAGGTGGTTATTGGTTTCCCGGCTATTATGGTAGAAATTTAATTTTCATTCATAAACCCCGGGACATGTCCGGGCTTGTATTGTTTTTGAATGGAAATATCTGTAATAGTAATAACCACGAGCTGGAAGCCGTGTAAGATTAGAAAAATCTTGTAGTAGGATTTGATCTAATCATGTCGTCTTTAAATTCCTAGAAAAATGTCTTTTGTATATAGGAATTTATGTATTATGACGAAGATGTTATTTTGGGTAACTTATATTCGCGGGTTTTGGTTTCTCATAATTTTGGGTGATTCCTAATTACATAGTAAATCGAGAAAACCCGGGCGAATCGAGAGAAATCCAAATAACGAGTGGGAGCGACATGACGGGACGTGTCATCGAGGTGTCAAGGAATCAATCATAGAGAAGGTCATAATAGTCAGGAAATTTTATTTGTTTAATTTCCCGTATTTATGACTTTTCGTTGATTGTGTGATTTTCGTTTTATTTTGCATGAACGAAAACCAAACCAAAATGTTTTTAAAAGGTAATGTGCAATTAACTAAGGTAGATTATTCGCATATTAAAACTCCAACGGTTTTATGGGTGCGAATATCCATAGTTAAGATATTGCATGTTAAAACGTAAAAATCCTCAAACTTAAAAATCTAAGTGGGAGCGGGTTGGTAAATATCCCCATGGCCTCCATTACGGGTTTATTGGTGATGTGGTTAAACTTGCGTGCTGGCTTAGACCTTCCTCCCTATCGGATGAGTTTTCAACCACGGAGATCACCGGAATGAATTTCTAAAGGGATGACTATAGTGAGTTTAATTGGAGAAAGTTGCGACACCCTCACCATCCGAGGCGCATTAGTATCCTAAGTAACAAACTTAGAAGTCACGTAATGGCATACACTTAGTGTACCGTTTTTAGTATCCCTCCCATCGAGGTTACGCTATTTTCGGATACGGCTAAAATTATCGACTATTCATTGATCATAAGATCGTTGGTCAGATAATGAAATTAATGAACTTCGGTTTTTCTCGAACAAATGTGGGTTGACGTAGACGTTCACCTATCATGACATGCGTTAATCCCGGTGTGAGAGATGTCGGTAGAAGATTATATTGGGTTTTTAGAGGATTTTCAATATTTTTGAAAAAGAATACTGAAACTTGAATTGTTTATTTTTCAGTTGATATGTCGTTCATCCCGTTAGCTGTCATTCTGAACCAAAACAAACTCACCGGTCCAAACTATATTGACTGGAAACATAACCTGGACATTGTCCTTACCGCTGAGGGTTACAAGTACGTGCTTACTGAGGAGTGTCCCCCTAAGCCCAGAGATGATGCCACCCCTGAGCAGCGAGAGCCATATACGAGGTGGCAGAAGGCTGATGAGATGACCAGGTGCTACATCTTGGCTTCCATGTCAAGTGTACTGTAGCACCAGCATCAGCAGATGACCTCAGCCTACGATATGATGCTCAACCTCAGGGAGATGTTTGGACATCAGGGCAGGGCAGCCAAGCAGTCAGCTATGAGGAAACTCATGAATGCTAGAATGGCTGAGGGAACTTCAGTGAGAGACCACGTGCTGGAGATAATTAGCTGCATCAATGAGATTGAGGTATTGGGAGGTGACATCGATGGGGAAATCCAGGTCGATATCATCCTTCAGAGCTTGCCTCCCAGTTTTGAGCAGTTTCGGTTGAACTATAATATGGGGAATCTCTCATATTCACTTTCTGAGCTCATGACTGCATTGGTGTCTGCTGAGAGCCTATTCGCAGAGAAGAAGCAAGGCTTGGCTACTGTTGGTCCCTCAGGTTCCTCTGCTGGGCCCAAAGCCAGGAAGCAAAAGAGGAAGAGAGGCCAGAAAGCAGGAGCTAATCATGGACCCAAGGCGGGCATTGCCAAGAAGCAGAAGTCGAAAGGCAAATACTTTAGATATGGCAAAGCGGGACATTGGAAGAAGGACTGCCCAAAGCCTCGAGGTATGTGTAAATTTTCCCTTGTCACTGAGACGTGTTTAGCGGCGATTCCCACAGATACTTGGTGTGTGGATTTCCCACAGATACTTGGTGTGTGGATTCAGGAGCCATTGATCATGTTTGTAATTCTTTGCAGGGGTTCCAAGTGACCCGGCTGCTTAGAGAGGGAGAGTTGTAGGTCTACCTTGGGGATACTACTAGAGTTTCTGTTGTTGCAGTGAGAGTTATTTGTCTTTATTTTTCAGAATCTACTTTATTGTTGAGAGATTGTCTTTATGTACCCAGTTTTCGCAAGAATTTACTTTCAGTTTCTAAACTTATTTTGGATGGTTATAAGTGTGTTTTTTCTGATATATCTATATTTATTAGAAAATGCTAGAAACTTATATGTTCTGGTACATTGGTTGACAATTTGTTTTTAATCAAGACATACTCCCCAGTAATGCAAAACACAGAAACTAGTAGCTTATCACCGAATCATAATAAGAGAAAAGAGTCTTTCCCTTTGAATCAGACTTATCTTTGGCACCTGAGACTAGATCACATCAACCTTAGTAGGATTCAAAGGTTAGTCAAGAGTGGGTCTTTCGACTTACTAGATATTGATAGCTATTCGACCTGTGAGTCCTGCTTGGATGGTAAAATGACCAAGAGGCCTTTTAAGGCAAAGGAGTATAGGGCCAAGGAGGTTTTAGAGCTGATTCATTCTGACATGTGTAGGCCTATGTCAGTTCAGGCTAGAGGTGGTTATGAGTATTTTGTGACTTTCACGGATGATTACTCTAGATATGGATACATATACCTGATGCGCCACAAGTCTGAATACTTTGGCAAGTTCAGAGAATTCAAGGCAGATGTGGAGAACCATCTGGGTAAGAGTATCAAGGCCTTACGATCTGATCGTGGTGGCGAATACCTCTCTAGTGAATTTAGATCCTATTTGTCAAAGGAGGGTATTCAGACCCAGTTGTCTACACCTGCCATACCCCAGCAGAATGGTGTAGCAGAGAGGAGGAACAGGACTCTTATAGAGATGGTTAGATCGATGATGAGTTACAGTAAGTTGCCTATCTCGTTTTGGGGTTATGCCTTGGAGAAAGCATGTTTTATCCTCAACCTTGTGCCATCTAAGTCTGTGCCTTCGACCCCATCAGAGTTGTGGAATGGGCGAAAGCCTAATCTGAGACATCTCAGAATATGGGGTTGTCCAGCACATGTGCTCGAGGCAGATGCAGGCAAGAGGCTATGCTGTTTATAGGCTACCCCAAAGGAACGAGAGGTGGTTTATTTTATAGTCCTCAGGATCAGAAGGTGGTGATCAGCACCAATGCCAGATTTCTCGAGGAGGACTATATTTTAGATCACAAGTCGAGCAGCAAGGTAGTATTGGAAGAGCTTAGAAGTCAGTCCATTATTCTATATGCACAAGTACAGGAAGACACACCACAAGAGACTGCACACACTATCACAGATGATGCTTTTGCACAGGCTGCGCCTCGTCGTAGTGGGAGGGTTGTGAGACATCCCTAGAGGTACATGGGTTTGGGTGAGTCTTCTGACTTTATCCATGGTGCTCATGAACCAGACCCAGTTAACTACAATGAGGCTCTCCAGGATAAAGATGCAGATTCTTGGCAGAGAGCGATGATTACTGAGATGGGTTCTATGGACTCAAATCAAGTCTGGGAGCTGGTAGACATTCCTGATGGGTTTAGGCCTATTGGGTGCAAATGGGTCTACAAGCGAAAGAGAGGATCTGACGGGAGGGTTGAGACCTTCAAGGCTAGGCTTGTGGCGAAGGGGTATACTCAGAAAGAAGGAATCGATTATGAGGAGACCTTTTCCCCGGTAGCTATACTTAAGTCAATCCAGATTCTCTTGGCCATAGCTGCTCATACGGACTATGAGATTTGGCAGATGGATGTCAAGACAGCTTTCCTTAATGGAAGTCTTGAGGAGACAATCTTTATGCAGCTACTAGAGGCTTCATTGTTAAGGGCCAAGAGCACAAGGTATGTAGGCTTAGGAGGTCCATTTATGGACTTAAGCAAGAATCCAGATCTTGGAACATCCGTTTTGACAAGGTTATCCAGTCCTATGGATTCACTCAGTGTCCGGATGAGCAGTGTGTTTACCGCAAGCGTGATGGTGATACGGTGGTGTTCCTCATACTTTACGTAGATGATATCCTTCTTATTGGCAACAGTAAGAAGGTGTTGTCAGACGTAAAGGCATAGTTGTCCAGGCAATTCGATATGAAGGATTTGGGAGAGGCTGGACATATCCTTGGGATTAAGATTATTCGAGATCGTAGGAGACGTTCACTGACTCTCTCTCAGACATCCTACATAGACACGATTCTGGCCTGTTTTAACATGCAGAACTCTAAGAAGGGTTCACTACCTTTCAGGCATGGAGTGCATTTGTCTAAGGAGCAGTGTCCTAAGACTGCTGAGGAGATAGATGCCATGAAGGCGGTACCCTATGCTTCTGTAGTGGGTAGCCTCATGTATGCTATGTTGTGCACGAGGCCTGATATTTGCTTTGCCGTTGGCATGGTTAGCAGATATCAGAGTAACCCTGGGAAGGCTCACTGGGAGGCAATAAAATGCATTCTCAAGTACTTGCGCAGGACGAGAGATTATGTCCTAGTTTATAGAGCGCAGGAGCTTGTACCATTGGGTTACACAGATTCGGACTTTCAAGGTGATTTGGACAAGAGTAAATCTACCTCTGGGTTTGTGTTTACTCTAGGAAGTGGAGCCATAGTATGGAGGAGTGTCAAGTAGAAATGCGTGACGGACTCTACCATGGAGACTGAGTACGTTGCCGCTTCAGAGGCAGCGAAAGAGGCTGTATAGCTCAGGAGCTTCCTGATGGACTTAGATGTGGTTCCTGAGTTGCCTAGGTCTATCACAGTTTATTGTGATAACAATGGTGCAGTTGCTAACTCAAGAGAACCACGAGCCCATAAGGCGAGTAAACACATAGAGCGCAAGTACCACCTGATACGAGAGATCATAAAGAGGGGAGACGTGATCGTGGCCAAGATAGCATCAGATGACAACCTTGCAGATCCTTTCACCAAACCATTGACCCCAAAGGTCTTTAAGAGACATGTGGAGGGCATGGGAGTCAGATTCTTGAGGGAGCCATGTGAGTGAGCTTAAAGGTGTTCTGGAGATTTCATTGTGACAGCAGTGTAATAATAGGTTGGACAATTTTTGTACTTCTTAGCATAGCTTTGAGTATTAGTGGGAGATTGTTAGTTTTGAATACAGAAAAGCTATGGCTTGTATCAAAAACTAATATCCATAGTTGACATATCATTTTGTTTCAGTATAAATTTGTTCCTTTATATCATAGAACTAGATAACGGGGTGTGGACAGACACAGTAGATACCGTTATTGGTTAAAGTATTGATATATAAAAAGTATGCTCGTAACCGAGATAGTCTGAACATACTATCGATATAGGTTATTGTGTGGTTTGGAAATTAGTTTATCTAAACTAGTTTAAATCACACAGATATGCCCGGGGCATATTGAGCATGACCAGTTTGGATAGAATTAACTTATACTGATCGGCGTAGTCAATTCGGTCCTAGTATTCTGTCTCTCAATCCCGAGATTGGGACGGGCGTGAGAGTTGGATATCGTATGCTTTGATTTGCCAAAGAGTGCGGTCGATTGAGGCGGTAGGTTGGGTATGCGGTGTTTAGCTTCTTACGTGCCGTTGCTAGTAGGAGGAATCCACGTCCCGGTTCGCGTGGTTGATGGTGCTCCCGAGATGAGCTCGTAAAGTCTATTATACTAAACCCGGCCGGTGAACTTTATGTTCAGTATACTAAAAGGATGAGTGGTACTAATCTCGGATATCAAGAAGTCGGTGAATTAATTTGTCAGTAAATTGATATACCGACGAGCACTAGATCTTTAATGTGGGGAGATAGAATAAAATATAATGGCGTGATGTAAAGTCATTTTCGAGCGGTAGTTCCATAATTGGTCCGTTAGTGGTACGACTAATTATGCATTTGACTAATCGACAAGGTGAATTAATTAATCCTAAAGGTTTAATTAATATTTAATCGACAAAGTGAATTAAGAAATTAATTCTATTTGAATTAATTAATTCTAAGAGTTCGATTAAATTAAATTAACAAAGTGGGTTAAATAAATTAATTTAAATGGGTCGATTGGAGTTGATTAGTCGGGAAGACTTAGAGGTCAACGAAAGTCAAATTAAAAGGCCTAACTCAAGAGCCCATTAGGTCTCCTTAGAACCTCCATATAAATATCCTTGTTAGGCAATTCAAGACGAATAGAAACTTGGCAGCCAAGAAAAGGCTAGAGAGAGAAAGTTTAGCTTAGAGTGAGAACTTCGTCTTCCTCATCGAAGCTTCTTCTCGAAGTCAGCTAAGATAGCTTTCTCCTTCGGAAGACTCAACCTTTATACTGCCCGGACTGTTATTCAAGTTGGCCGCCGGTCGTATTTCTCAAAAAGAAAGCGCCCAGCGCTGATCGGATTTCGCGACTCGCGATTTCAGGAACTCCAGCGCTGTTCTTTGGTCTGGTGCCCTGAGCTGACCAACCTTTCACGTTGATCTTCTTCTTGAGTGATTCGTGAGGTTGGTTGTACAGATCGGGACTGGACTTGACAGCTCCGGCGGACGGTTTTGATCTTCATTGAAACCGGCGACATTAACTTGTGCAGCACTCTTCGAAAATTCTGGGCAGTTTTTTGTTTTTCAGTTTTTTTTGAGTTTTCTTCCGAAGCAAGTTTCTTGGGTTTTCTATATTTTGCCGTGGGTAACTCCGTAGATAATAGCCCACACTATTTCGGAGTTGGATTGGAGTCATTCTTCGAATTTCTTGTGATAATCGCAACAAAGATTGGATTTTTTTTCTTTAGGCAAGGGACTTCGCTACAAAAGGTAGAATCTTTAATATTTCGCTTTAATTAAAGATTTAATTTTTGTGTCCCGATTAATAAATTAAATAAGTATAAGCTAAGATCCGTTCATGGGTAAACTAATTTGAGCCTGAGCTTGGTCGAAAGCTTTCGATTCTGGAATGTATTGCACGAAAGTGAGGTTTTCGATTTAGCCCGGGCTTGTTCAGTTTTCCTTCACGAACAAGGCTTGGTAGGTAGAATTGATAAGTTATTGATTGATGTTTTGGTATATGGAATAGGTAGAATTGTGTTCAAAAGTTCATATCTGTGTTTTGATGAGTTATTGATGTTTTGGTATATGGAATATATAGAATTGTGTTTTGAAGTTCATATTTGTGTTTTGATGAGTTATTGATGTTTTGGTATATGGAATAGATAGAATTGTGTTTTGAAGTTCATATTTGTAACTTGATGAGTTATTGATGTTTTGGTATATGGAATAGGTAGAATTGTTATTTTGAAGTTCATATTTGTGTTTTGATGAGTTATTGATGTTTTGGTATTTGGAATAGATAGAATTGTGATTTTGAAGTTCATAATTGTGTTTTGATGAGTTATTGATGTTTTGGTATATTGAATCGGTAGAATTGTGTTCTAAAGTTCATATTTGTGTTTTGATGAGTTATTGATGGTTTGGTATATGGAATATGTAAAATTGTGTTTTAAAGTTCATATTTGTGTTTTGATGAGTTATTGATGTTTTGGTATATGGAATAGGTAGAATTGTGTTTTGAAGTTCATATTTGTGTTTTAATGAGTTATTGATGTTTTGGTATATGGAATAGGTAGAACTATGTTTTGAAGTTCATATTTGTGTTTTGATGAGTTATTGATGTTTTAGTATATGGAATAAGTAGAATTGTGATTTTGAAGGTCATAATTGTGTTTTGATGAGTTATTGATATTTTGGTATATGGAATCGGTAGAATTGTGTTCTGAAGTTCATATTTGTGTTTTGATGAGTTATTGATGTTTTGGTGTATGGAATATGTAGAATTGTGTTTTGATGTTCATATTTGTGTTTTTGATGAGTTATTGATGTTTTGGTATATGGAATAGGTAGAATTGTGTTTTGAAGTTCATATTTGTGCTTTTGATGAGTTATTGATGATTTGGTATATGGAATATGTAGAATTGTGTTTTGAAGTTCATATTTGTGCTTTTGATGAGTTATTGATGTTTTGGTATATGGAATAGGTAGAATTGTGTTTTAAAGTTCATATTTGTGTTTTAATGAGTTATTGATGTTTTGGTATATGAAATAGGTAGAACTATGTTTTGAAGTTCATATTTGTGTTTTGATGAGTTATTGATGTTTTAGTATATGGAATAAGTAGAATTGTGATTTTGAAGGTCATAATTGTGTTTTGATGAGTTATTGATATTTTGGTATATGGAATCGGTAGAATTGTGTTCTGAAGTTCATATTTGTGTTTTGATGAGTTATTGATGTTTTGGTGTATGGAATATGTAGAATTGTGTTTTGAAGTTCATATTTGTGTTTTTGATGAGTTATTGATGTTTTGGTATATGGAATAGGTAGAATTGTGTTTTGAAGTTCATATTTGTGCTTTTGATGAGTTATTGATGATTTGGTATATGGAATATGTAGAATTGTGTTTTGAAGTTCATATTTGTGCTTTTGATGAGTTATTGATGTTTTGGTATATGGAATAGGTAGAATTGTGTTTTAAAGTTCATATTTGTGATTTGATCAGTTATTGATTGATGTTTTGGTATATGGAATAGGTAGAATTGTGATTTTGAAGTTCATATTTTTGTTTTGATGAGTTCTTGATTGATGTTTTGGTATATAGAATAGGTAGAATTGTGATTTTTTTTATTCGTATAATGAAAATCCGAATTAAAATTGAATTCTGATTTAAATCCGAATTCAATTTAATTCCGACAATAAAATTTCAAATTTAATTAATTTGGATTTCAGAAATCCGAATTAATTATTTAATTCAGATTTCAAAAATCTGAATTAACATTAATTCGGATTTGTGAAATCTGAATTAGTATCCATCCAATCTAGTTTCGGATTTTCAAATCCGAAACTGGATTAATATTGTCCAAATCCCGCAAAATTTTGGATTTGCAAAATCCAAAATTCCTTCAATTCGGATTTTTCAAATCCAAATCGGGTGGAATTCAGATTTTCAAATCCGAATTCAACCCAAATTATAAAATCTCAATTCGTTTATGGACGTCGTCCTAATTTAATTTGACGTGGTGCATGTTGCTTTTGACGTGGTGGCCTGTCTTCGTGAAAAAAAATAGCTTAAATTCACATGCATGGATGTAGACGTTTCTGGACGTGGTCCTAGTTATTTTTTACGTGGTGCATGTTGTTCTGAGACGTGGTGGACTGTCTTCGTGAAAAAAAATAGCTTAAATTCACATGCATGGATGTAGACGTTTCTGGACGTGGTCCTTGTTATTTTTGACGTGTTGGACTGTCTTCGTTTAAAAAATCAGTTTAAATTCACATGAATGGATGTAGACATTTCAGGACGTGGTGCTAGTTGTTTTTGACGTGGTGCATATTGTTCTGATACGTGGTGGACTGTCTTCGTGAAGAAAATAGCTTAAATTCACTTGCATGGATGTAGACATTTTTGGACGTGGTGCTAGTTGTTTTTTACGTGGAGCTTATTGTTCTGAGACGTGGTGGACTGTGTTCGTGAAAAAAATAGCTTAAATTCACATGAATGGATGTAGATTCTGGACGTGGTGCTAGTTGTTTTTGACATGGTGCATATTGTTCTGAGACGTGGTGGACTATTTTCGTGAAAAAAAATAGCTTAAATTCACATGAATGGATGTAGACGTTTCTGGACGTGGTACTAGTTATTTTTGACATGGTGCATGTTATTTTGAGACGTGGCGGACTTTCTTTGGGAAAAAAATAGCTTAAATTCACATGCATGGATGTAGACGTTTCTGGACATGGTGCTAGTTGTTTTTGACGTGGTGCATGTTGTTCTGAGACGTGGTGGACTATTTTCGTGAAAAAAAATAGCTTAAATTCACATGAATGGATGTAGACGTTTCTGGACGTGGTACTAGTTGTTTTTGACATGGTGCATGTTATTTTGAGACGTGGTGGACTTTTTTCGTGAAAAAAAAATAGTTTAAATTCACATGCATGGATGTAGACGTTTCTGGACGTGGTCCTAGTTGTTTTTGACGTGGTGCATGTTGTTCTAAGACGTGGTGGGCTTTTTTTATTGAGAAAATCCGTTTAACAATTTAATGATTCAGATTTCCAAAATCCAAATTTAATTAATATCATTAATCACCCTAATTAATTTTTAATTTAATTAGGCTTATTGATTAATTCGGATTTCTAAAATTCGATTTTGTCTAATTTCGGATTTTGAAAATCCGAGAGGCCTCTTTTAGGTCATACCTTCCCTTTTTTTGTGCACAAATTTATTTAGGGGATTAATTTGGTCAAAAAATCATAGAATTGTGTCCCTCTGTAACAATTGGTATACTGTGCAATCATAGGACACAATTTATGGTGTCCTTATGGGGAGCTCTCTATTTTTTTCCTCTCCTGACGCGTGCGCCACGCCTTTTATTTATTTATTTTTCCTTTTCTTCTTTAATTGCGCAGCCCCTTTCTTTCTTTTTTTTTTCTTCTTTTCAAAAGCGCACTAAGCTATTTTTTTTCTTTTTTGCAATCAATATTTTTTAATTCACATTTAAAAAATAATTCTACATCATATAAGAGGAATATTTGGCCCCCATATTATAAATTAATGCTTGTTTTGCTCTCTCTCCAAGGGTGCTTGACTGCAGTGGTGTTGGAATAGTGGAAGCAGCAAAGGTGGTGAAGAACAAGCAGGTTCTTTTCAATAGCCATCCTAGTGGATCTCCAAAAGAGATTGATTTCAAGTTCAATGGGGACAATATCATAACTTTGGAAGTCCCAGAAGGATCAACTTGGGTATTGTTGAAAAATCTCTACTTGTCATGTGATCCTTACATGATGTTTCTGATTCAACCAATTTCTGGTTTTGAGAATGAGGAAGTTTCTAATTACACTATTAGCTGCCAAGTAACTGGATATGGGGTGTCGAAAGTATTGGATTCAAAATATCCCAATATCCAAAAGGGTGACTTAGTGTGGGGTACAACAGGATGGGAAGAGTATAGTCTCATAACAAAACTTGATTCTTTGATACAGATAGAGCACAACGATATACCACTTTCCTATTACACAGAAATTTTACGTATGCCGGGTTTGACTGCATACACCGGCTTCTACGAGATTTGCAAACCAAAATCTGGAGATAGAGTATATGTATCTTCTGCCACTGGCTTCATTGGTCAGCTTGTAGGGCAATATGCAAAATTGGAAGGTTGTTATGTAGTTGGAAGTGCTGGAAGCAAAGAGAAGAAGATCAAGCTTGGATTTGATTATGCTTTCAATTACAAAGAACCGTAAGACTTAAATACTACTTTGAAACACTACTTCCCCGAAGGAATTGATATTTACTTCGATAACGTTGACATAAAGATATTGGATGATGCCCTTTTGAACATGAGAATGCATGGTCGCGTTGCTCTTTGTGGAATGATATCACGGTACAATCTTGAGAAGCCAGAGGGAGTATGTAACCTGCTTCAGGCTATCTTCAAGAATGTTAAGTTGGAAGGATTTCCTTCTTTTGAATGCTATCACATGTACCCAAAGCTGCTGGACCATGTGGTGTCTTACATCCGGGATAAGAAGATCATCTATGTGGAAGACATTGCAGAAGGTCTTAAAAAATGGTTCTACACCTCTTATAGGTCTCTTTAGTTGTGAGAACATTGGCAAAAAGCTAGTCACAGTTACCAAAGAATGATTTTCTAGAATGTTTATGCAACCTTTATTGTCATTATGCAACACTACAATAGGATCTTAGCCAGTTGAGGCTATGTATTTAATTTATGGTTAGGAAGTTCTTATGCAAGAAAAAAAATTCTACATTATATATAATTTTTATTTTTTTCATTCTTATATATATTTTAACATAAAATAATTTAATTTTTTATTTTTAAAATTTATGTTATACAGAACATGAATTCATGTTCATATCATATAAAACATGGTTTCATGTCAAACGTAGCAAATTTTAATATCAAATACAACATAGAGGTTCCTATATGATGAAAGCAAATAAAAAAATCATATCATACAGAATATAGTTTCATATTAGACATAACGTCATTTCATATCATGTAGAGCAGACTTTCATATCACTACAACAAAGAGATTTTTATATGAAAATAAACAAATGGTTTATATCATACATAACATAGTTTCATATAAGATGGAACATGGTTTCACATCATGCGTAGCAGACTTTCATATCAAATACAACATAGAGGTTCCTATATGAAAGCCAAACAAAATTCATATCCTACAGAATATAGTTTCATATCAGACAGAATATCATTTCATATCATGTAAAACAGACATTCACATCACTACAGCAAAGAGATTTTTATAATAAAATAAACAAAGGATTCATATCATACAAAATATAGTTTTATATAAAATAGAACATGATTTTATATCATGCACAATAGACTTTCATATCAATATAACATAAGGTTCCTATATGACCGAACAACATTTCACATCAACACAACAAAGAAATTATTATATGAAAGTAAACAAATGGTCATGCATAGTCGGGTTTCATATCAATACAATATATAGCTTCTTATATGAAAGCAAAATATAAAAGCATACAAAGAGCCCATATCATACAGAATATAGTTTAATATAAAACAAAATATTATTTCATATCATGCATAGTAGGGTTTCATATCAATACAACATACATGTTTTTATAAACAAAGCTAACCCTAGTTTTGCTTAATATGAAGCCGTGTTTTGGTTGATATGAATTCAATCTTTACATGATATGAAATCTTGTATATAAAATTTTCATATAATCTCATGTTTTAAGTCAATTAAATAATTTTAAAAAACTTTTTAATTATAAAATAATAATAAAAAATAGTTTTGAAACTTTTTAAAAAATTGAAAACATTAAAAAAAATGAATACTGGATTGTTTAAGAAGAAAAACAAACGGAAGAAAAAAGTGCCCACAGAAGAAGCCAAAAAAAAAAAAAGAAAAAAGAAGTGCCTACGAAGGAAAAAAAAAATCTCACAGGAAGGAAGGAAAAAAAAACACCCACGCATGCACAGAATTTTTGACCGGAAAAATCCCGAACAGAAAATGTGGACAGAAAAATAGGAAACTTAAGGTTGTGGACGAAAAGGAAGTTTTCAGATTTTGGAAATCAGAAATTAAGGGAATTCGGATTTTCAAAAACCAAAAACATGTATAATGAATAATTAATTAGCAAGTAATTAGGTTAATTAAAAAATTAATGAAACTCGGATTTACAAAATTCGGACAAAAGCGAGAATTAAAAAAAGAATTTTATTTAAAATGAATAATAATATTTAAAAAATAAATTGGATTTACAAAATTCGAAAACATACAAAATTCGAATTTCATAAATCCGAATATTATAAATTCAGATTTAATAAATCCGAAATTACAAAATTTGGATTTACGAAATTTGAATTTTTGTTAAAATTTAAAAAAAATTAATACACAAAAAAAAAAAATAAGAGCTTGATTTCACCTAATGAAATATTAAAATCAAAGGTCAAAAAATTAAATGTAAATACAGTACGAAAGAACAATCATATTGAATTAAATCATAATATATTAAATAGAAAAATTGAAGAGTTAAAATATGATAAAAAGCAAAAAATGAAAATATCAAAAAATCCAATGTAAATACATAAAAATCTATAAATGTCCATATCTTCTAGGTGGAGGCACATTTCTTCTACCAATCCTCCTAGCTATAGGGTCTGTACTCGAACTAGCGCCCCGTGAACCCAGACCTTGTGAACCTCCGGCTCTACCTCCACCTCCACCTCCACTTCCACCAACAACTCCACCTCCTTCATCATGTGGCAGCGTAGAACCTCCATAATCCTGGTTCTCCTCATCATCATCTTCTTCATTTTCTGTCGCTAAATTTTCCACATCCAAATGCTCTCCTATGACTGCCCTCCTCTTTCTGTCTCCTCCCCTAGGAGGAACGTTCCTCACTCGGCGACTCGGACGTGGGCCTTGAGAGAATGCAGGTTTAACATCTGAGAGTATTTGTGTGGCCTCGACTGGGTCAAAAGTACCGCCACCAAATATGAGGGCACTATGGAAAGAGGTGGTAATGTCTTCGATGTACTGCAGGATATAGGAGTCATCACTGATGTAATTCGATTGGAATTCCATGCCCCTATTGTATTTTTCACTAACCACCTCCATCTACAAATGATTTAAATAAATACAATAGTTATAAAAAATTAGATAAAATTGTAAAATATGTAAAAATGACATATAAGCAATAATATTGAAAACTCACATATAGTCTCTCGCGGGCAGAAGCACCTCGGTATCCATCCACAAAATCAATGCTGGGATCATTGATTAGTTTGACCGTATTGAAAGATTATTTGCCCGGGCCTAGCCAGAAACTCACTTTCGTGCTATGCATTCCATAATCGGAATCTCTAGCCAGGCCTAGACGCTAGCACAATTGCTATTCCAACCCATTTGAAATAACATTGCGCAAGATCTGGGTTTGCACTTATTCGATTTACCACGCAACAAAAATTTCTAATTAAAAGCGGAACTTTAGAAAATACCTTTGAAGCGTGCACTCAGGTGATTCTCTTGTATGCCTCAAGACTTTGATTTCACGTTGTGTGGGCAACGATCTAGAAACCAATTTGATAAGCTAATCACCACAATCCACCTGCCAAAAAATTCTAGCACTGCTGCACCTGGAGCGTACAATAAACGCACCGCCCGAAGAGAGAGAAAGCTACACGCGCTGCTGGTTTGAACAGACCAAAATTTTGGCCAAAACAGAAGAAAAACCATCCGCAATCAAGCCTTTAAAATCCGACTTTGAGAGAGAAATTTATTTCTCTCTCTAAGATTTTATCTCTCTAGTTTTCTTGTCTTGAAAACTTATGAATTGTATATTGTGGAATAGCTAATCCCTTGTCTATAAATAGAGTTACAAGAGAGACCCCAAGTTGGTTTAGGATTGGTCTTCCTAGTGCGTTTCTATTTCCTTCAATCCTGTTCCTGGACTGATACACATCCAACTAATACAGGGATTCACTTATCCTAATCCAGTTCCAGATATGATTCACAACCAACTAATACAGTGATTCACTTATCCCAAACCAGTTCCTAGTATGATTCACAACCAACTGATACAGGGATTCACTTATCCGAAACCAGTTCCTGGTATGATTCACAACCAACTGACACAATGATTAATTAATTACTTAATTAATTAATTAAATCTACCTTTGTCAACAACCCAATACATAATTAATCGTACCACTAACGGATTAATTATGGCACTACCATCCTACACCAGAATTGCTTCCGAAACAACTTAATTGAAATTATATTCATAATCTCCCCACATCAAAGATATAGTGCTCGTTAGTTTATTAATTTACTGATAAATTAATTTATTAACTTCTTTAATTCCAAGACTAGTTCCACTCGACCTTTTTACTATACCGGACATAAGTTCACCAGCTGGGTTTAGTATAATAAACATAACGAGCTCATCAAGGGACCACCATCACCCCGGACGCACAGGTACATGGTTTCTTTTCGACAAGCAGCAGCACACCAAGCAACTAAACACGCGCACCCAATCTACCGAGATTATTGGGCACAATAGACCTCACCCATTGGCAGATCAAAGTACACTATATCTAATCCTCACGCCCGCTCGAGTCTATGGATTAAGAGATAGAATACCAAGAACGATTTGTCTATTAAATCAGTACAAGACAAATCATTCCTAATGGTCAAGTTCAATACACCCCGGGCATATCTATATGATTCAATTAGTTTAGACAAACCAATTATCCGAATCACATAATAACCTAAATAGATAGTTTGTCCAAAGTTGTCTCGGTTACGAACCTCATTTATATATTATGTTTTTCAACCAATGATGAGATCTACTTTGTCACACAAGACACCCCATCATCTACTTACATAATATAAATGGACATATCATGCACAAAAAAATATAACCAAAACATAAATCGATATATTAACTGGGAAAATGTACAATACAAGCATAGCTTATGTATTCAACTCCAACACGTATGCCGGTTATACCATGAACGGTACTCATCGTCTGCCGTTGGAGAAACCTCTGGTACCAAACCATCTCTAATGGCAAGCCTCTTATTCTCCCAATCCGTCATGTAGGAACGATTGTCTATGTCGTAGTCGATGTACCCCTTGTCTTCCCTTCCCTTCCCTTCCCTTCCCTTCGTATAAAATTGATTATATCTCTCCTCCGTCAATGGATAATTTGAGGGTTCCTAGGATGTGATTGGCGGAACCCAAATTGGTGAAGAACTCTATCGGCCTCATGAGGCTCGTGGCACTCCCAAAATATTAGAAAATGTTGGGACATCCAACAATCAGGGTCATCTCGGCAGAAATTGGGGAGATACTCGAGGATACCGTTCTCAGCGAAAGGCAGCCTCTGCTTGAGCCATACTGCTTCTTTCGCTGCCTCTGATGCGACAACGTATTTAGCCTCCATGGTAGAGTCAACCACGCATTTCTGCTTGACATTCCGGCAAATTATGGCTCCACCTCCTAGATTAAACACATACCATGAGGTAGACTTGCTCTTGTCCCTTTCGTAAATCTGAATCTGTGTAACCTCGGGGTACCAGCTCATACGCCTGATAGACCAGAACTTGGTCCCTCGTTCTGTGCAAATACTTGAGAATACATTTTACTGCCTCCCAATGAGCTTTCCAGGGGTTACTCTGATATCTGCTTACCATGCCAACGGCATAACAGATATCAGGCCTTGTACACAACATGGCATACATGAGACTTCCTACTGCCGAAGCATAAGGAACTGCCTTCATGGCCTCTATCTCCTCAACAGTCTTAGGGAACTGTTCCTTAGATAGATGCACTCCGTTTCTGAAAGGTAGAAAACCTTTCTTGGAATTATGCATGTTAAAACAGGCCAGAATCGTATCTATGTACGAAGCTTGGGAGAGCATTAACGAACATTTCCTACGATCTCAAATTATCTTGATCCCAGGGATATGTCCCACTTCCCCTAAGTCCCTCATATCAAACTACTTGGACAGTCATGTCTTTACGTCTGATAACACTTTCTTGTTGTTTCCAACAATAGAATGTCATCAACGTAAAGCACAAGAAACACCACTAAGTTTCCATCATGTCTGCGATACACATTGCTCATCCGGACACTGAGTAAATTCGTAGGACTGGATTACCTCATCAAATCGGATGTTCCAAGATCTGGATGCCTGCTTAAGTCCATAAATAGACCTCTTAAGCCTGCAAACCTTATGTTCTTGGCCTTTTTCAATGAATCCATGTGGTTGCTACATAAAGATGGTTTCCTGAAGACTTCCATTTAGGAAAGCTGTCTTGACATCCATCTACTAAATCTCATAGTCTAAATGAGCAGCTATGGCCAAGAGAATTCGGATCGACTTAAGCATGGCTACCAGGGAAAAGGTTTTCTCATAATCGATTCTCTCTTTCTGAGTATACCCCTTCGCCACCAGCCTAACTTTAAAGGTTTCCACCTTCCCATCAGGTTCTCTCTTACATTTGTAGACGCACTTGCATCCAATGGGCTTAAACCCATCAAGCAAGTCCACAAGCTCCTAGACTTAATTGTGGTCCATTGACCCCATCTCGGATATCATTGCCTTACACCAAGATTCTACATCTTTATCTTGGAGAGCCCCATTGTAGTTAACTGGGTCAGGCTCAGGCGCCCCTGGGACTAGGTCTGAGGCCTTTTCCACGCCAATAAACCTGTCAGGCTGTCTTACAACCTTCCCACTACCATGAGGCACCACCTGTGTAGGCGCATCATTTGTGATCTCATGTTCAATGTGTGGTGTGTCTACTTGTGCCGGTGCATCAGGATTAGTAGTTTGTCGTCTAAGCTCTTCTAGTACTATCTCACTCTTGGGCTTGTGATCTAAGACATAGTCATCTTCCAAACATATAGCGTTGGTACGAACCACCACCTTCTGATCTTTAGGACTATAAAAAAGACCACCTTTCTTTCCCCTAGGATATCCTACAAACAGCATTAATTCAGTTCTCGCATCTAACTTAGCCGTATCTGCCTTAAGCACATGTGATTGGCAACCCCAAATTTTGAGATGTCTTAGACTGGGCTTGTGCTCATTCCACAACTCTAATGGGGTTAAAGGTACGGTTTTATATGGTACAAGATTAAGAATATACATCGCCGTTTCTAAGGCCTATCCCCAGAACGAACTCGAAAAATCACTATAACTCATCATCGACCTAACCATTTCTATGAGAGTCCGATTCCTCCTTTCTACTACTCCGTTCTGCTGTGGCGTGCCAGGTGCAGACAACTAAGACTGAATTCCAACCTCACTGAGGTATTCTCAAAATTCATGGGACAGGTACTCCCCACCACGGTCTGAACGCAGTGTCTTGATACTCTTACCATGATGCTTCTCCATATCTGCCCGAAAGATTTTGAACTTGCCAAAACATTCGGACTTATGACGCATTAGGTAAATGTACTCGTACCTTGAGTAGTCACCCATGAATGTCACGAAATACTCGAACTCACCTTGTGCCTAGACCGTCATTAGTCCACACAAGTCAGAATGAATCAACTATAATATTTCCCTAGCATTATAACCTTTTGCCTTAAAAGGTCTCTTGGTCATTTTACCTTCCAAGCAAGATTCGCAGGTTGCATAACTGTCAATCTCTAATGAACCTAAAGGTCCATCATTGACCAACCTCTGAACCCTACTAAGGTTTATATGACCTAGCCTGAGATGTCAAAGATAGGTTTGATTCATTTCAGAAGGTTTCTTCCTCTTATTAATATTAGATAAAGAGCAATCTGTTTCTATGTTTTGCGTAACAGGAGAATTAAAGTTAACCACAAATAAATTGTCAGTCAATGAACCAAAACAAATAAGTTTTCCATTTCTTTTAATAAATACAGACTCATCAGAAAAAACAAACTTATAACCGTTGTTCAAGAGTTTAGAAACCGAAATAAGGTTCTTTCTAAAACTCGGTACATAAAGACAATTTACTAACTTTAATCTACAATTTTCCAAATTTAAATTGACAACTCCCACTGCTTCTACTAACACTCTTGTAGTGTCGCCCATGTAGATGTCCTGTTCGGCCTCTCTAAGCTTCCGGGTTACTTGGAACCTCTGCAAAGAATTACAAACATGATCAGTGGCGCCTGAATCCACACACCAAGTATCTGTGGGAATCACCGCTAAACATGTCTCAGTAATTAGGGCAGAAACTATCGTACATTTAAGCTTTGGACAATCCGCTTTCCAGTGTCCCGTTTTACCGCATTTGAAGCACTTGCCTTTGGGCTTGCTCCTCTTTGCAATCTCGGGCTTCGCAGCAAGTTTACTGGCATTCTTTTTCTTCTTGCCTTTAGGCGCAGAAGAAGAATTTGAAGCCTTTACTGCAACCAAAGCTTGCTTCTTCTCGTGGAAAATGCCTTCGGCCGCTACCAAATCAGTTAAGAGCTCGGGTAGAGTGTAAACTCTTTAGTTCATGTTATAATTAACCCGAAACTACTTAAAACAAGAGGGTAAACTCTGGAGAATAATATCTATCTGACTTTCTGGGTCGATTTCTCCTCCCAACACCTCTATTTTATTGATATGACTGATCATGTGTAGCACATGATCTCTCACCGATCCACCTTCAGCCATCTTTGTGTTCATTAACTTCCTCATGGCTGCTTGCCTAGCAGTCCCGCCTTGATGTGCGAACATCTCTCTTAGGTGAGCCATCATGTTGAAGGCAGAGGCTATGGGATGAAGCTGATGTTGCAGCACATTTGACACAGAGGCCAAAATATAGCACCGCGCCATCTCATCCGCTTTTCTCCACCATGCATAGGCATCCCTATCCTCTTGAAGAGAGTTCTCATCAGGCACATCTTGACATACTTCGATGAGCACAAACTTATACCGCTCAGCCGTCAGGACAATGTCCAAGTTACGACTCCAGTCGACATAATTGGTTCCAGTTAATTTATTATCTTTCAAAATAGCAGGTAAGGTGTTGAATATCATATCGAATACTGTAATTAAACAGACAACATTTTAGTTATTAAGTCTAGAATTTCAAAATTAAGAAAATTCTAGCAATTATTGACTTCCCTCAAAACAATAATCTTAATCCACCGACATCTCATTCACCGGGATTCTCGCAAGCCACGCAGTGTGGACGTTTATGCTAACCCACATTCATTTGAGAAGAACCAAGTTCATTAACTACACTATCTGACCAAACGATCTATTGATCAATGTAGCTAATAATTGGTGCTTTCAGCCGTACAAATAAGCAGCCTAACCTCGAGGGAAGAATACTGCAGATCATACACTAAGTGTATGCCATTATGTGACTTCTGAGTTTGTTACCTCAGGATAGTGCGTCTCAGATAAAGAGGGTGTCGCATTTCTCCTAGTTAAACTTACTCTAGTCATCTTACTCAAAAAATTCATAATCTAACGATCTCATCCGAATGGAGGAAGGCCCTAATGCCAACGCGCAAACCCACCCACATCGTATATGAACCCGTAATGGTGGCCATGAGGATATTAAACCAACCCACTTAGATTTCCAAATTGAAGGTTTTTCCGATTTTAACATGCAATTAACTAACCCTAAGTTACATGTAACCATAAAACCAACATGCTTTAAAATCATGCATCTAAAATACAGCACAAAAATAAAGCACAAAGATTAAAACAATAAATACGGGAAATAAATACTAAAAATAAAATTTTTGACTATTATGGTTTTAATCACTTCCATATTCTGCCTTGATGTCGTGTCCCTCCATGTCAATCTATGGAGAGAGTCTTGAACTTCAAAAAATGAAAATTGGAGGAAAAATGGGCCAAAACGCAGCCCGAACAAGCCGCAAGCACGCGCGGCGCAGCTGCCCGCAGCGCTACGCTGCCGCTGGCGGTTGCCGACGGTAGCCCCTGCCAGCGGGTCGTCGCCGGCGTTGCCCCCTGCTGCCAATCCCTCATTCACTTTTTCTCACGCTATTTGGTCTTCTTGCAATTCGTTCTGAGTTTTCCTGGGTTTGTACGAATTAACGATAACCCAAAACCACGAATTCAAATTGCCCACCATAACGCCTTCGATTACAAAAATTAATTCTCCTATTACAAGGCTTTCTAGGAAAATTAAATAATCGAAATTACATAGAAAAAATCCTACTACAGATTTGATCTAATCCTACACGGCTTCCAGTACGTGGTTATACTATGACAAACATTCATAATAAAATCAAATCCTGACATGTCCCGTAGTTTAATTAAAACTCATACAAACGTCACCATAATAGTTGGGATTTCTTAACCTCCTGCAAATAAAACCATGTAATAAATCGAACAAGCACAAAACCCAAAACCAGGCTCTGATACTAATTGAAAGATTATCTGTCCGGGCCTAGCCAGAAACTCACTATCGTGCTATGCATTCCAGAATTGGAATCTCTGGCCAGGCCTAGACGCTAGCACAATTGCTATTCCAACCCTTTTGAAATAACATTGTACATGATCTGGGTTTGCACTTATTCGATTTACCACGCAACAAAACTTTATAATTAAAAGTGGAACTTTAGAAAATACCTTTGAAGCGTGCACTCAAGTGATTCTCTTGTATTCCTCAAGACTTTGATTTCACGTTGTGTGGGCAACGATCTAGAAACCAATTTGATCAGCTAATCACCACAATCCACCTGCCAAAAAATTTCAGCACCGCTGCACCTGGCGCGTACAATAAACACACCACCGGAAGGAGAGAGAGAAAGCTACACGCGCTGCTGGTTTGAACAGACCAAAATTTCAGCCAAAACAGAAGAAAAACCAGCCGCAATTAAGCCTTTAAAATCCGACTTTGAGAGAGAAATCTCTAAGATTTTATCTCTCTAGTTTTCTTATCTTGAAAACTTATAAATTATATATTGTGGAATAGCTAATCCCTTGTCTATATATAGAGTTACAAGAGAAACCCCAAATGGTTTAGGATTGATCTGCCTAGTGGGTTTCTGTTTCCTTCAATCCTGTTCATGGACTGATACACATCCAACTGATACAGGGATTCACTTATCCCAATCCAGTTCCTGATATGATTCATAACCAACTGATACAGGGATTCACTTATCCTAAACCAGTTCCTGATATGATTCACAACCAACTGACACGAGAATTAATTAATTACTTAATTAATTAAATCTACCTTTGTCAACAACCCAATATATAATTAATCGTACCACTAACGAATTAATTATAGCACTACCATCCTACACCAGAATTGCTTTCGAAACATCTTAATTGAAATTATATTCATAATCTCCCCACGTCAATGATATAGTGCTCGTTAATTTTTTAATTTACTGATAAATTAATTTATTAACTTCTTTAATTCTTAGACTAGTTCCACTCGACCTTTTTACTATACCGGACATAAGTTCACCAGCTGGGTTCAGTATAATAAACATAACGAGCTTATCTCGGGAGCACCATCACCCTGGATGCACGGGTACATGGTTTTCTTTCGACAAGCAGCAGCACACCAAGCAACTGAACACGCGCACCCAACCTACCAAGATTATTGGCCACAATAGACCTCACCCATTGGCAGATCACAGCACCCTATGTCTAATCCTCATGTCCGCTCGAGTCTAGGGATTAAGAGATAAAATACCAAGAATGATTTGTCTATTAAATCAGTACAAGACAAATCATTCCTAATGGTCAGGTTCAATACGCCCCGGGCATATCTATATGTTTCAATTAGTTTAGACAAACCAATTATCCGAGTCACATAAGAACCTAAACCGACAGTTTGTCCAAAGCTGTCTCGATTACGAATCTCATTTATATATTATGTCTTTCAACCAATGATGAGAT
Organism: Knoxia roxburghii; assembly: GCA_030378225.1. Taxonomy (NCBI): domain Eukaryota; kingdom Viridiplantae; phylum Streptophyta; class Magnoliopsida; order Gentianales; family Rubiaceae; genus Knoxia; species Knoxia roxburghii. Next base: position 23,245,313 of record CM059424.1, read on the forward strand.
CTACTATGTTACACAAGACACCTCATCATCTACTTACATAATATAAATGGACATATCATGCACAACAAAATATAACCAAAACATAAATCGATATATTAACTAGAAAAATGTACAATACAAGCATAGCTTATGTATTCAACTCCAACAAGTATGGCGGTTATACCACGAATGGTACTTATCGTCTGCCGTTGGAGAAACCTCCGGTACCAAACCATCTCTAATGACAAGCCTCTTATTCTCCCAATCCATCATGTAGGAGCGATTGTCTATGCCGTAGTCGATATACCCCTTGTCTTCATTCCCTTCCCTTCGCATGCAATTGATTATATCTCTCCTCCGTCAATGGATAAATTTGAGGGTTCCTAGGACGTGATTGTCGGAACCCAAATTGGCGAAGAACTCTATCGGGCTCATGAGGCTCATGGCACTCCCAAAATATTGGAAAAGTTCGGGACATCCAACAATCAGGGTCATCTCGGCATAAATTGGGGAGATACTCGAGTATACCGTTCTCAGCGTAAGGCAGCCATTTAAACTAACAAAAACAAACAAATTCAATAACATCAAACTTATAAAAAGATTGGTAAATGTAAATCTATAGTATTATAATAAAAGGAGCTAATTTAATAAAGAACTCAAGTCATCATCTCTAATACTGTTCAACTGATCTCTGTACGCCGGCAGGACATGAGAAGTGACATCATTATAAGTGAAACGTACATCCCACCACTGTGCCAATGGGTGACCCACATCTAGTCTATCAATATCTGCCACTCTACGCGGGCTGATGCGAGGAATACGCTCGCAAGCCCATACCTGTATAAACAAATGAAACACTCATTTAAAAGGATAATATAAGGTGAAAATAATAATAAAAAAGAAGAAAAATAAAAATTAACAGTGAACATATTCATTATTCAAAATATTAGTAAATATGTTTCTTGTAGAAGGAGCAGGAAACCAGTTATGTCATTGGCGTCGTGAACACAAGCCTTGCATAGGCCACGGTATAATCCGGCAAGCGCCGCCAAACCCCAACTTAGTGCACTACACCTATCCTGAAACTCTATATTTACTAGCCAGTGCAAAGGGATGAAGTTGTTTGCCTTGTCGGTGAAGATCATCCCATATAGGAGGTATAGAATGTAGCACCTTGTCCGGTGTACATAATGCTCCCTGTCAACCCTTGGCAGGACTGCATCCTGAATCTCACGCAATAGACGGCCGAGATGCAATGAGTTGCTCCTCAAATGATGTGGTGAGGAAAAAACCAAATAAGCGGCCACATTCGCCAATCCATTCTTGCATCATTCTTTGGGGGAAATGTACCCTTGAATGCTGGACCGTCTGCACGGTGGCCAAAAAGTACTTGAACATCCTGCAATGTCACAGTCGCCTCGCCGAATTAAAAGTGAAAAGTGTGAGTCTCTGGTCGTCATCTTTCAATCAATGTCGTTTTAAGGGCATGGTCGAGTTGAATCAACCCCACACGTGTAACACCTCCAAATCCAAACTTGTCGAGCTCATCTTGCACTTCAGGCAGTTCATTTGGTAAATAGTCCCACATACTACCATCACAGTGTCTACACTTCTGGGTCTTGGATCGAAACCCTGGGACATCGTTGTAAACTTGTAGAGATCTGTGTCTACCCTGCAGATAAAGTAGCTCAGGTTCGATGGGACCTGGATTGAGATACTTGCGTTGTTGACTGTTTTAGCTCGAAGAAGCCATTGTACCTAAACAACACACAACAAAATTTAAAATACAAATTTGGAAATAAATTTCAACAGCATAACGGCAGTAAAATGAACATTTCCAAATACCCATAGAAGCAAAATACTAATAAAATCATCAATCCATCCATCAAATTAAAGCCATATCAAAATTAAATAACTACATATGCAATGCACAAATTAAAATTCAATATACCAATACGTAATTAACTAATATGCACCCAAAAAAATAATAATGGGAAAAAAATTATTTGCAATAAAACTAAAATGAATGAAAATAACATAATACATAATACTAAATAGAATATTTACCAAAAAATATTAAGGTATATGGAATTTTCGACGAGTATCCGGCGGCGATTTCAACAAAATGGTAAAAAACTTAATGGGTTTTGTTCTACAATGTGCGGGGAACGTTTTTATGTTTACAATTCAACTAAAAATGTGTTAGTTTTGGCTGTAATCGCATAAAATGTGAAGTGTCTACAAATGTTGGTGGGAATAAATTTGAGACAAAAATAAAGATTGGCTTTGTTCCTTACATTGTAGGGAATATTTTGATAGGATTAGAATATAGAAAACACATTTTGGATGGGTTGAATCAAAAATTGGGGGTTTAGGTTTATATTGGGCGTTTTTAATTTGGGGAAGAAAGAAGAAGAAGAAGAAGGGGGGTAGAAAATGAGTGTTGCTCGTTTTATAACCCCCCCGTCCAGTTTTGGAGTAAATCCAAAACTGGGCGTGATGTGTCAAGGACGTCCGTCGCGCTCTGGGGCGCGACGGACGTGTTAGAGTAGAATACATAAGCTATGCTTGTATTATACATTTTCCCATTTAAAATATCGATTTAATGTTTTGGTTTTTTTTTTGTTGTGCATTATTTGTCTATTTATATTATGTAGTTAGATGATGAGGTGTCTTGTGTGACACAGTAGATCTCATCATTGGTTAAAAGACATAATATATAAATGAGGTTCGTAACCGAGACAGCTTTAGACACGCTGTCGGTTTAGGTTATTATATGATTCGGATAATTGGTTTGTCTAAAATAATTGAATTATATAGATATGCCCGGGATGTATTGAACTTGACCATTTAGAATGATTTGTCTTGTACTAATTTAATAGACAAATCATTCTTAGTATTCTATCTCTTAATCCATAGACTTGAGCGGGCATGAAGATTAGACATAGTGTACTTTGATCTGCCAATGGGTGAGGTCAATTGTGGCCAATAGTCTTAATGGGTTGGGTGCGCGTGTTTAGTTACTTGGTGTGCTGCTGCTTGTCAAAAGGAAATCATGTACCGGTGCGTTCAGGGTGATGATGCTCCCGAGATAAGCTCGTTATGTTTATTATACTAAACTCAGCCGGTGGACTTATGTTCGGTATAGTAAAAAGGTCAAGTTGTACTAGTCTCAGAATTAAAGAAGTTAATTAATTAATTTATCAGTAAATTAATAAATTAACGAGCACTATATCTTTGATGTGGAGAGATTAAGAATAAATTAATTTAGTTGTTCCGGAAGCAATTCTGGTGAAGGAGGGTAGTGCCAAAATTAATCCGTTAGTGGTACGATTAATTTTGTAATGGGTTAATTGAATAAGTAGAATTAATTAATTAATTAATTATTCCTAAGGGTTAATTAAGTAATTAACAATGTGAAATTATTTAATTAATTAATTAAGTCTTAAGTTTCAATTAGAATTAGGAAATCCTCGAGATTAGGAAATATAATTGGATTTGGTTTATCCTATTAGATTAGTTACCTAATTGGATTTGGAAACTAATTAATTACCTAAACCCATTAGGAAAGGCCAATCTTAAACCAACTTGGGGTCTCTCTTGTAGCTCTATATATAGACAAGGGATTAGCAATTAGACAACACACAATTCATAAGTTTTCAAGACAAGAAAACTAGAGAGAGAAAACGTTTTTCTCCCTCTAGCATACTTTCAGGCGGCCAAAATTTGTCCCAAGGTGGCGGCCGGTTGAAAATTATGGCATGCGGCCGTGGCAAATGATTTTCGGTGGCGGTGGGTGGATTTCTCCGGTAGCGACGAGCTGCTGAATTTTCCTGACAACCAAGTTGTGTTGATTTCTGATCAATTGGTTGCTAGATCGTTGCCCACACAACGTGCAATCAAAGTCTTGAGTCATACAAGTGATCACCTGAGTAACACGCTTTAAGAGGTACTTTTCTATGATTCCGCTTTTAATTAAAAAATTATTGTTGTGTGATAAATTGAATGAGTACAAACCAAGATCCTGCGCAATGTTAATTCAAGCAAAGGTTGGAATAGCGATTGTGCTAGAGTCGAGGCCTGGTCAAAGATTTTGATTCTGGAATGCGTAGCACGAAAGTGTGTTTTTGACTGAGCCCGGGAAGATAATATTTCAGGACCCTAAGTTTTTGACTGGACAACTTGGGCTCTCTTGTATAATGGGCGCAACGGACACGACAAGCATGCAGTGCGCACGCTACCTGCATAGAGCGCCTGTCACGCCCCAGAGCGCAACGAACGTTCTTATCAGGCATTGCGCAATGCTTGCTTGGAACATCCGTCACGCTCTGAGGCACAACGGACACGCGCAGCAGCAAGTGCACATTGCCTGCCGAGCGCGATGGACGTTCTTGACACATCCCCCCATTTAAACCCACAATCGCGCCCATTATACCATATTCCAAACAACCGAACGGGAAGAGGAGTAGTCAAAGGTGAAATTTTTTCCAATTTATGTAACTTGGGCACACAATTTAGGGATTTCTATTCCATTGACACTCCAATTAAAAGCTCTCCAAACACATATACAACATCAAACATTCATCACATTGAAGGTATGATTTCAACCACTCTTTTTCTCCAAATATTTTCTATAACTAGGGTTTTGTCTTCAAATGATTCCTGAATGGTGTAGCAACATCTAGGCTTGCTATTTGTGATTAAATTATGGATGTTTAGGATATACTATGATATTGTGAGACATGCATGATTTGAATTTTTCAATTTGAACCTACATATGAACATTGCGCATAAGGTGTTTGATAAAATGCTTGAATGTAGAATTAACTATGTTTTTCCAAAATTTTTGTGGCCATTCTTGTTCAATGTACATCACAATTCTAATCACATTGGATAGGGTATAAAATCATTGGCTATGAGGTAACATACCAATAATTTATTATTTTTTTAGATCACAATGGTGCGAATGAAACTTGCGTCGAATGCAAACAAAGCATTTTCAAGTGGGACTAAGAAGAAACATCCTAGAAAGAGCGCTCACTTGAGGAAGGAAGAGACCAAAAAAGGGTCCAATCCTAAGGAAGCACATGAAATCATGAAGGATCGACCACTGCATAACCAAAGAGGTGTGGACCAAAAAAGCAAATATTAGGACTATGTGGTGAGAATTGGACCAATTTGCTCCCTATGGAAAAGGACGCTAATAGAAATTTGGTGCATGAGTTCTATGTGACTTTGGCCTTCAAAGATCACGAGAACACGATCACGGTGAGAAACCACAAGGTGAAGGTTACACGGAAAGCCATAAATGGGTTGTTTGAACTCAACTTGGATATCAAGCCTTGTGGAACGAATGGAGTTAAAAATTTTTAGCCTACCCCAAGTGATATCAGGATGATTTTGAGGAGCCACATTTAGACACCAGATTCATGGGTGGAAATCAAGTATCAAGACTTGAACATAATGGCAAGGACACTTTATACATTTATGGTCCATAATGTGTCACCGGTGATGAATATCAACCCCACAAAGTTCCGGCTGCAATTGTTGATACTTATGTATAAGGAGGTAGAGTTGGACTTATGAGACATCATCCTTGATCAAATGATGGATGCTCTTGAGAAAAAAAAAAGAAGAGTGATGAACTTCCATTCCCAACCGTGATAGAGAAGCTTTGGGAGAGATCTGGCATTGTGCATGAAAAGAATGATTCCATGGATACACTTTTGGGCCCTCTCATCAAATGAGAAGGGGATGATGACTCAATTGACGCCTTATTCGAGTAGGAGGTGAACATGGACAATACTCAACAAGGTCATCCATAAAATAAAATCATTTTGGATGAACTTCAAAGCATAAGAGATGAGATGGTGGAATGGAGAGCAATTGACAAGAAAAGACGGCAAAATTCAAGGGCCAAAGCCAAAGCTAAGATAAAGAAGATGAAGTCCGCATTGAAGAAAAATATCAAGGATCTCCAACAAATGATTTTCATCAATTTTGAGAGGGTCATATCCCACATTTCACCTTCTTCGAATAGGGCTTCCACAAGCAGTCGTCACTCACCAAGCCATTCATGACCATAGTTTGTTGACTATTAGAATTAGATTTAGTTATTTTAATGGTTTTTGTTTTGGATATTAATGAATTTGATATGGTTGGTAGTTAATTCGGATTAAATTCGTATTCATATTTGTATTTCGTCGCATAATGTTACGTTGTCATTATAATTTTTTTTCACCATTGAAAATCACGTAACGTATTTGTTTATATAAAAAACGAGGTAGGAGTGTCTGTGGCGCTGTGAAGCGCCACGGACGCGGGTACCAGGCAGAAGGTGCTACGTGGTACACGGACGCTCCTATCAGGCAAAAGCTTCTGCCTGGTAGATTGGCCAAGAGCGCTCCAAAGCGCCACTTTAAGTGTGGAAAATGTGGAAAATATTAATTTAAATTCGGATTTAGTGAATCCAATTTTTAATAATTTCGGATTCATCAAATCCGAATTTAAATTAATTCAGATTCATCAAATCCGTAAGTTTGTTAAATTCAGATTCATGAGATTCAATTTTAATGAAATTCGGATTTCATGAATTTGAATTTAATAAAAACTGAATTTAATTAATTGGAATTTGACAAAAACCAAATATTTTAATGTAAAGATGATATCGTAAAATATTCCAATACAATCCAATACACAGCTACCAATCTACCAACACCATATGACAACACAAATGTGCAATTGTATCAACTACACCAATCAAACACCAATAATAAAACAAATCACCAATGGAACATTAAATAAGCAATTCTTCAAATTACATATACCTTTACATCAATACCTCACCATATCACTTATGCAAGTACAAATAATCAATTCTACCTATGACTTATTCCATACCATAAATAACTAAATTTCACACCATATAAGCACTTGTAATCAATTGTACCTATTACATACATGAAAATAACAATAACTATATAAACCTACATATGAACATCAAATCATTCCATCGAGGTCATATAGTCTACCAAGCCTTGTATGGTCTGCTCTGGGATGAGAGATGGGACACCTTCTAGTGCTATGGGTTGTACTTCCACACCTCGTGCATTCGCCACGGCGTCTTCTTCCACATCGATCCATTTGCTAAATCGCCATTTCTGTCTCCTTCCTGGGGGTGCATTGTGCACGACAAGCCTTTTATTATCCATATTCAACTTCCAGTCAATGTCCCTTCGCCAATGCTCTCTCGGCGGGATTGGGATGAAATTGTCATGTCCGAATTGCCTCTTCCAGTTTCGGACTGTAAGCAAGACGTCCACGAGATTGAATAGATTATCTCCAAGAGAATGACACTCCGCCAAGGTATGTGAGCAAGGAAACCTATAGGTTTTCCACTTATGATAAGTACATGTGTGCGACTGATAATCAACGGTGTGTATGTTTCTTCCTTTGCCATCATAAATCACAAATGTACTAACCCTGAAAATTTTATTAGTCCAGTCATAAGGTTCAACCTGATGTCCCCCAGATCGTATCTCGTAATCCTTGAATATTTCCCACAAAAGCTGAGAAAATTGAGTGTTGCATTTACGAGACTTTTCATTTTCTTGGCGGAATATCTCTTTTATTTTCTAAAAGCTCGACTCAATGTTTGCTCGAATAGGAAGAGCTCGTACGCCTTTCAACGCGCTGTTGTAACTTTCTGACATATTCGTCATTAGGTTACCGCAGCGATGGAATCCATCGTGTGCAAGACTCCATTTATCAGCACCGATATCATGCAAATACCGAAAGGCATCTTGACTGTATTGAAACAGCTCCACACCCACTCTATCAAACTTCCGAGGTTGGAAATATTCACCCATTTCCAAACACAAGCTATTCAATCTATTACCGCGAAAATGCGTCAATAGATAGCTTCGAACGTGTAGCAGGCAAAATCTATGGTGACCTGTAACACCTTCTTCTTATTTCTCCAAGTCTCTAAATGCAGCGAGCAACCCAGCATTTCGATCGGATATCACACACGTCGCACGCTAAGCAAAGACAGATTCGAATGAGGTTTCTAATGAAGAAGCTCCAACTCTCAGTAGTTTCATCGTCAACTAATGCATACGCCAGTGGAAGAAGACGACGTGCTGCGGGAACGATGATGGCAACCAGCAACTTCCCCTTATATCCACCACGCAAATGTATCCTATCTATACTGACCACCGGTGGACAATATCTCCCAAACGAACGTTGAAATGGACTGAATGCCCAAAACAAATTTTTGAAATTCCTCTCTGAATTGGTCAATTCATGCTCCCCTCCTTGAAATTCCCATTCTACAACCGTCCCTGGATTCGACGATTATAAGGCTTTAACAAAGCTACATAAACAACCCAGAAACACATTCATCACCCAATCATCATGAAAACAATAATTACAAGCAAAATTTACAAAAAAAATAAACATTTAAAACTTACCTTGGTAAGTCAACAAAATTGGTTACCCAATTACCATATACCAATTTGATGGTTTTCCTTCTCACATGCCATGCTTTCTTCTACTTCACGTCGACTTTAAGTGTGTTTTGACGTCAATTTTAAGAGCGACCACTGGATACTCCAGATTTTGTTCAATTTGCTTCATTATCAGTGACGTTATTGTGGATGATGTGACATTGTGGTGGTCATTTCCCTCGGCCATTCCAAGGCAATTGTGACTAGGACACCAAATCACTACTTCCCATTTACCGTGAGTACGATTCTTTTTCGACACCCATATTTTCCATACACATAGTGAATAACCTTCAGTTGTTGCAAATCGTTAACTCTTGCATTCCACGCACCACGTGGTTTATTGCTATCGACATTTACATATTTCCTGAGCCTTGCCACGTTCCATGCGGATATGGCCCGTTGTGCTTCATCATTATTTTTTAAAACAGTTCCAAGGCATATAGTCTCAGGATTGCCTTTGTATCAGGGCAACACATGTTCATCTCGATCAATGGCGTACGGATCTTGGTGTCCCACATCAAACTACACAAAATTCCCACCTTCATACGTTTCAATCTCATCCGAACTTTTCTCTAAACTGAACTCCGTAGAATCAGAACAAAAATGACTATCGGATTCATGGTCACCATCAGTATTGAAAAATTATCTGCCTGGGCCTAGCCAGAAACTCACTTTCGTGCTATGCATTCCAGAATCGGAATCTCTGGCCAGGCCTAGACACTAGCACAATGCTATTCCAACCCTTTTGAAATAACATTGCACAGGATCTGGATTCGCACTTATTCGATTTACCACGCAACAAAAATTCTAATTAAAAGTGGAACTTTAGAATGATACCTTTGAAGCGTGCACTTAGGTGATTCTCTTGTATGCTTCAAGACTTTGATTTCACGTTGTGTGGACAACGATCAAGAAACTAATTGATCAGCTAATCACCACAATCCACCTGCCAGAAAATTTCAGCACCGCTGCACCTGGCACGTACTGTAAATGCACCGCCCAGAGAGAGTGAAAGCCACACGCAGGCCGCCAAAAATTAGGAGAAAATTAATAGCCTTAAGGCTTGGAAAAATTCAATTTTAGAGAGAATTTTTCTCTCTCTAGGATTTTCTCTCTCTAGATTCTTGAATTGTGAATATATTGAATTGTGTGTCTTGAATAGCTAATCCCTTGTCTATATACAGAGTTACAAGAGAGACCCCAAGTTGGTTTAGGATTGGCCTTCCTACTGGGATTCTGTTTTCCTTCAATCCTGTTCCTGGACTGAAACACATCCAACTGATACATGGATCCACTTATCCCAAACCAGGTCCTGATATGATTCACAACCAACTGATACATGGATTCACTTATCCCAAATCAGTTCTTGGTAAGATTCACAACCAAGTGACAGAGGGATTAATTAATTACTTAATTAATTAAATCTATCTTTGTCATTAACCCAATATATAATTAATCGTACCACTAACGGATTAATTATGGAACTACCATCATACACCAGAATTGCTTTCGGAATAACTTAATTAAATTATATTCATAATCTCCCCACATCAAAGATATAGTGCTCATTAATATATTAATTTACTGATAAATTAATTAATTAACCTCTTTAATTCCGAGACTAGTACCACTCGACCTTTTTACTATACCGGACATAAGTCCACCTGCTGGGTTTAGTATAATAAATATAACGAGCTCATCTCGGGAGCACCATCACCCCGGACGCACCCGTACATCGTTTCCTTTCGACAAGCAGCAACACACCAAGCAACTAAACACGCGCACCCAACCTACCGAGATTATTGGCCACAATTGACCTCACCCTTTGGCAGATCAAAGTACGCTATGTCTAATCCTCATGCCCACTCGAGTCTAGGGTTTAAGAGATAGACCAAGAACAATTTTTCTATTAAATCAGTACAAGAAAAATCATTCTTACTAGTCTAGTTCAATACGCCCCGGGCATATCTATATGATTCAATTAGTTTAGACAAACCAATTATCCGAATCACATAATAACCTAAACCGACAGTTTGTCCAAAGCTGTCTCGGTTACGAATCTCATTTATATAGTATGTCTTTCAACCAATGATGAGATCTACTATGTCACACAAGACACCTCATCATCTACTTACATAATACAAATGGACATATCATGCACAACAAGATATAACCAAAATATAAATCGATATATTACTGGGAAAAAGTACAATACAAGCATAGTTTATGTATTCAACTCCAACAATCTCCCACTAATACTTAAGTTGTGCTTTAAGTATACATCTACATACAACTCCTATACAATCTGCTGCTATATATCTAGAAAAACTGTCATGGCTCTCCTCAGTATCTGATTCCCATGCCCTCCACGTGAGCCTCAAAGACTTTTGAAGTCAATGTCTACGTGAACGGATCTGCAAGGTTATCCTCTGATGCTATCTTAAGCACGACCACGCCTTCCCTCTTTACGATTTCTCGTATCAGGTGGTACTTGCGCTGTATATGTTTACTCACCTTGTGGGCTCGTGGTTCCTTCGAGTTTGCTACTACACCTTTGTAATCACAATAAACCGTGATAAACTTCTACAAACCAGGAATCACATCTAAGTCCACTAGGAAGTTCTTGAGCCATACTGCTTCTTTCGCTGCCTCTGATGCGGCAACGTACTCAGCCTTCATATCAGACTCCGCCACGCATTTCTGCTTGATACTCTGCCAAACTATGGCTTCATCTCTCAGAGTAAACACATACCCTAAGGTAGACTTGCTCTTGTCCCTGTTGCCTTGGAATCTGAATCTGTGTAACCTCGGGGTACCAGCTCAGGCGCCTGATAGACCAGAACTTGGTCCCTCGTTCTGCGCAAATACTTGAGAATGCATTTTACTGCCTCCCAATGAGTTTTCCCGGTGTTACTCTGATATCTTCTAACCATGCCAACGGCATAACAGATATCAAGCCTCGTACACAGCATGGCATACATGAGACTTCCTACTGCCGAAGCATAAGAAACTGTCTTCATGGCCTCTATCTCCTCAATAGTCTTAGGGGATTGTTCCTTAGATAGATACACTCCATGTCTGAAAGGTAGAAAACCTTTCTTGGAGTTCTGCATGTTAAAACGGGCCACAATCGTATCTTTGTACGAAGCTTGGGAGAGTGTTAATGAACGTTTCCTACGATCTCAAATTATCTTGATCCCAAGGATATATCCCGCTTTCCCTAAGTCCTTCATATCAAACTGTTTGGACAATCATGCCTTTACGTCTGATAACACTTCCTCATTGTTGCCAATCAATACAATGTCATCTATGTAAAGCACAAGAAACACCAATAAGTTTTCATCACATCTGTGGTACACACATTGCTCATCCGGACACTGAGTAAATTCGAAGGACTGGATTGCCTCATCAAACCAGATGTTCCAAGATCTGGATGCCTGCTTAAGTCCGTAAATGGACCTCTTAAGCCTACAAACCTTATGCTCTGGCCTTTTTCAACGAATCCTTCTGGTTGCTATATAAAGATGGTTTCCTCAAGACTTCCGTTTAGGAAAGCTGTCTTGACATCCATCTGTCAAATCTCATAATCTAAATGAGCAGCTATGGCCAAGAGAATCCGGATCGACTTAAGCATGGCTACCGGGGAGAAGGTTTCCTCATAATCGATTCCCTCTTTCTGAGTATACCCCTTCGCCACCAGCCTAGCTTTAAAGGTTTCCACCTTCCCGTCAGGTCCTCTCTTACGTTTGTAGACCCACTTGCTTCCAATGGGCTTAAACCCATCAGGCAGGTCCACCAGCTCCCAGACTTGATTGTGGTCCATTGACCCCATCTCGGATATCATTGCCTTACGCCAAGACTCTACATTTTTATCTCGGAGAGCCTCATTGTAGTTAACCGGGTCAGGTTCAGTCACGCCTGGAACTAGGTCTGAGGCCTCTCCCATGCCAATGAACTTATTGGGCTGTCTCACAACCCTCCCACTATGACGAGGCACCACCTGTGTAGGCGCATCATCTGTGATCTCATGTGCAGTGTGTGGTATATCTACTTGTGCAGGTGCATCAGGATTAGTAGTTTGTCGTCTAAGCTCTTCTAGTACTATCTTACTCTTGGGCTTGTGGTCTAAGACATAGTCCTCTTCCAAAAATCTAGCGTTGGTACTAACCATCACCTTCTGATCTTTAGGACTATAAAACAGACCATCTTTCGTTCCCCTAGGATATCCTGCAAACAACATTAATCCAGTTCTCGCATCTAACTTAGCCGTATATGCCTTAAGCACATGTGCTGGGCAACCCCAAATTCTGAGATGTCTTAGACTGGGCTTGCGTCCATTCCATAACTCTAATTCGGTTGAAGACACAGTTTTAGATGGTACAAGATTAAGAATTTACATTGTCGTTTCTAAGGCATATCCCCAGAATGAACTTGGAAAATCACTATAGCTCATCATCGACCTAACCATTTCCATGAGAGTCTGATTCCTCATTTCTGTTACATCGTTATGCTGTGGCGTGCCAGGTGCAGACAACTGAGACTGAATTCTGACCTCACTGAGGTATTCTCGAAATTCCTGGGATAGGTACTCTCCACCATGATCTGAACGCAGTGTCTTGATACTCTTGTTGGAGTAGAATACATAAGCTATGCTTGTATTGTACACTTTCCCAGTTTAATATATCGATTTGTGTTTCAGTCATATCTTGTTGTGCGTTTATTGTCCGTTTATATTATGTAAATAGATGATGAGGTGTCTGGTGCGACACAGTAGATCTCATCATTGGTTGAAAGACATAATATATAAATGAGGTTCGTAACCGATACAGCTTTGGATAAACTGTCTGTTTAGGTTATTATGTGATTCGGATAATTGGTTTGTCTAAACTAATTGAATCATATAGATATGCCCGGGGCATATTGAACTTGACTCTTAGGAATGATTTGTCTTGTACTGATTTAATAGACAAATCGATCATTGTATTCTATCTCTAAATCCCTAGACTCGAGTGGGTATGAGGATTAGACATAGTGTACTTTGATCTGCCAATGGGTGAGGTCAAATGTGGCCAATAGTCTCGGTGGGTTGGGTGCGTGTGTTTAGTTACTTGGTGTGCTACTGCTTGTCGAAAGGAAACCATGTACCGGTGCGTCCGGGGTGATGGTGCTCCCGAGATGAGCTCGAAATGTTTATTATACTAAACCCGGCTGGTGAACTTATGTCTGGTATAGTAAAAAGGTCGAGTGGTACTAGTCTCGGAATTAAAGAAGTTAATTAATTAATTTATCAGTAAATTAATTTTAATTAACGAGCACTATATCTTTAATATGGGGAGATTAAATGAATATAATTTAATTAAGTTTTTCCGGAAGCAATTCTGGTGTAGGATGGTAGTGCCAAAATTAATCCGTTAGTGGTACGATTAATTTTGTAATGGGTTAATTGAATAGGTAGATTTAATTAATTAATTGGTTAATTATTCCTAAGGGTTAATTCAGTAATTAACAAAGTGGAATTATTTAATTAATTCCTAAGGGTTAATTAAGTAATTAACAAAGTGGAATTATTTAATTAATTAATTAAGTCTTAAGTTTCAATTGGAATTAGGAAATCCTAAAGATTAGGAACCTAGTAGGATTTGGTTTATCCTATAAGATTGGTTGCCTAATTGGATTTGGAAACTAATTCATTACCTAAACCCATTAGGAAGACCAATCCTAAACCAACTTAGAGTCTCTCTTGTAACTCTATAAATAGACAAGGGATCAGTTATTCAAGAATCACAATTCATACAATTAATCCACAGGATTTCTAGAGAGAGAAAATTTTCTCTCTCCAAGTCGAATTTTCTTGCAATTTGGGGCGGCTGGTTTTTGTCTAGCTTGGCTGAAATTTTGGTCAAATTTTGGCAGCCCCGTGTGTTGCTTTCTCTCTCTCCGGGCAGTGCGTTTGCAGTACGTGCTAGGTGCGGAGGTGCTCGATTTTTCTGGCAGGTAGAGTTGTGGTGATAGCTGATCAATTAACTTCTAGTTCGTTGCCCACACAACGTGAAGTTATAGTCTTGAGGCATACAAGAGAATCACCAGGTGCACGCATCAAAGGTACTTTTCTAAGATTCCGCTTTAATAGAAATTTTTGTTGCATGGTAAATCGAGCAAGTGCAAACCCAGATCCTACCAAAACTTTCAACTCTTACAATGATGCTTCTCCACATCTGCCCGAAACTCTTTGAACTTGCCAAAACATTTGGACTTGTGACGCATTAGGTAAATGTACTCGTACCTTGAGTAGTCATCCGTGAACGTCATGAAATACTCGAACCCACCTCGTGCCTGGACCGTCATTGGTCCACACAAGCCAGAATGAATCAACTCTAATACTTCCTTAGCTCTATAACCTTTTGCCTTAAAAGGTTTCTTGGTCATTTTACCTTCTAAGCAAGATTCGAAGATTGCATAACTGTCGATCTCTAATGAACCTAAAGGCCCATCATTGACCAACCTTTGAATCCTACTAAGGTTTATATGACCTAGCCTGAGATGCCAAAGATAGGTTTGATTCATTTCAGAAGGTTTGCGCAACAGGGGAATTAGAGTTAATCACAAACAAATTGTCAGTCAATGAACCAGAACAAATAAGTTTTCCATTTCTTCTAATAAATACAGATTCATCAGAAAAAACAAACTTATAACCGTTCTTCAAGAGTTTAGAAACTGAAATAAGGTTCTTTCTAAAACTTGATACATAAAGACAATTAACTAACTCTAATCTACAATTTTTGAAATTTAAATTGACCACTCCCACTGCTTCTACTGACACTCTTGTAGTGTCGCCCATGTAGATGTCCAGCTCGCTCTCTCTAAGCTTCCAGGTCACTTGGAACCCTTGCAAAGAATTACAAACATGGTCAGTGGCGCCTGAATCCACATACCAAGTATCTGTGGGAATCACCGCTAAACACGTCTCAGTAATTAGGGTAGAAATTATCGTATGTTTAACCTTTGGACAATCCGATTTCCAATATCTCGTCTTATTGCACTTGAAGCACTTGTATTTCGACTTCTTCTTTGCAATATCTGACTTAGGTGCACTTTGTGCCTTTTTAGCTACTTCCTCGAGCTTTCTCTTCTTCTTTCCAGTCTCAGGCTCAGAAGAAGATTCTAAAGCTTTGACTGCGACTAAAGCTCGCTTCTTCTGTTGAAGAAGACTTTTAGCCTCCACCAACTCTGCCAAGAGCTCGAATGAAGTACACAACATCTTACTTATGTTGTAATTCAACCGAATCTGCTCATAGCTTTGAGGCAAGCTCCGAAGGACAATATCGACTTTGGTTTCACCAATGATTTTGCCTCCCACTACCTCAACCTTGTTGATGTTACTAATCACGTCAATGACATGATCTCTCGTAGGAGTACTCTCAGCCATAAGGACAATGTCCAAGTTACGACTCTAATCGACATAATTAGTTCCAGTTAATTTATTGTCTTTCAAAATAGTAGCTAAGGGGTTGAATGCCATATCGATAAAATTGTAAAATTAACAAACAGACAATGTTTTAGTTATTAACCTAGAATTTCAAAAACATGAAATTCTAATAATTGTTGACTTCCCTCAAAACAATAATTATAATCCACCAACATCTCATTCACTAGAATTCTCGCAAGCCACGCAGTGTGGACGTTTACGCTAACCCACATTCATTTGAGAATAACCAAGTTCATTAACTACACTATCTGACCAAACGATCTATTGATCAATGTAGCTAATAGTCGGTGCTTTCAGCCGTACAAATAAGCAATGTAACCTCTTGGGAGGAATACTGCAGATCGTACACTAAGTGTATGCCATTACGTGACTTCTGAGTTTGTTACCTCAGGATAGTGCACCTCAGATGGAGAGGGTGTCGCATTTCTCCTAGTTAAACTTACTCTAGTCATCTTACTCAGAAATTCATAATCTAGCGATCTCGGGGCTGAACTAATCCGAATGGAGGAAGACCCTAATGCCACCGCGCAAGCCCACCCACATCACACATGAACTCGTAATACTGGCCATGGGGATATTAAACCAACACGCTCACACTTAGATTTCTAAATTGAGGGTTTTTCCGATTTTAACATGCAATTAACTAACCTTAAGTTATATGCAACCATAAAACCAACATGCTTTAAAATCATGCATCAAAAATACAGCATAAAAATAAAGCATAAAAATTAAAACAATAAATGCGTAAAATAAATACGTAAAATAAATTTCCCGACGATTATGGTTTTAATCGCTTCCATCTTCTGCCTTGATCTCGTGTCCTGCCACATCACTCGATAGAGAGAGTCTTGAACTTCAAAAAATGAAAATTGGAGGAAAAACAGGCCGCACGCACCCAGCACGCCCAAAGGGCGTAGCGCACGGGGGGCCCAGCAACTGCTGCGCACTGCTGCCGCCTTGGTGCTGCCGCGCGCTGGCGCAGCCTCCTGCTGCGCCGCATGGTAGCGCCACTGCTCCAAGCGGTTGCCAGCGACGACTGCTGCCAGCGGGTAGTTGCCGGTGCCGCCCCCTGCTGCCAATCCCTCCTTCGCTTCTTCCCACGTTATTTGGTCTTCTTGTAATTCATTATGGGTTTTCCTGGGTTTCTACAAATTAACAATAACCCAAAACCCACGAATTCAAGTTGCCCACCATAACGCCTTCGATTACAAAAATTAATTCTCCTACTACAAGGCTTTCTAGGAAAATTAAATAATCGAAATTACATAGAAAAAATCCTACTACAGATTTGATCTAATCCTACACGGCTTCCAGCACGTGGTTATACTATTACAAACATTGATAATAAAATCAAATCCGGACATGTCCCGGAGTTTAATTAAAAACCATACAAACGTAACCATAATAGTCGGGATTTCTTAACCACCTGCAAAATAAAACCATGTAATAATTCGAACAAGCACAAAACCCAAAACCAGGCTCTGATACCAATTGAAAGATTATCTGCCCGGGCCTAGCCAGAAACTCACTTTCATGCTATGCATTCCAAAATCGAAATCTCTGGCCAGGCCTAGACGCTAGCACAATGCTATTCCAACCCTTTTGAAATAACATTGCACATGATCTGGGTTCACACTTATTCGATTTACCACGCAACAAAATTTCTAATTAAAAGCGGAACTTTAGAAAAATACCTTTGAAATGTGCACTTAGGTGATTCTCTTGTATGCCTCAAGACTTTGATTTCACGTTGTGTGGGCAACGATCAAGAAACCAATTGATCAGCTAATCATCACAATCCACCTGCTAGAAAATTCCAGCACCGCTGCACCTGGCACGTACTGTAAACGCATCGCCCGGAGAGAGAGAAAGCCACACGCAGGCCACCAAAAATTAGGAGAAAATCTGCAGTCTTAAGGTTTGGAAAAATTCGATTTTAGATAGAGAGATTTTTTCTCTCTAGGATTTTCTCTCTCTAGATTCTTGAATTATGAATCTATTGAATTGTGTGTCTTGAATAGCTAATCCCTTGTCAATATATAGATTTACAAGAGAGACCCCAAGTTGGTTTAGGATTGGCCTCCTACTGGGATTCTATTTTCTTTCAATCCTGTTCCTGGACTGAAACACATCCAACTGATACAGGGATCCACTTATCCCAAACCAGTTCCTGGTATGATTCACAACCAACTGATATAGGGATTCACTTATCCCAAACCAGTTCCTGGTATGATTCACAACCAACTGACATAAGGATTAATTAATTACTTAATTAATTATATCTACCTTTGTCATTAACCTAATACATAATTAATCTTACCACTAACGGATTAATTATGGAACTACCATCCTGTTGGAGTAGAATACATAAGCTATGCTTGTATTGTACAGTTTTCCAGTTTAATATATTGATTTGTGTTTCAATTATATTTTGTTGTGCAGTTTTATGTCCATTTATATTATGTAAGTAGATGATGAGGTGTCTGGTGCGACACAGTAGATCTCATCATTGGTTGAAAGACATAATATATAAATGAGGTTCGTAACCGAGACAGTTTTTGACAAACTGTCGGTCTAGGATATTATGTGATTCAGATAATTAGTTTGTCTAAACTAATTGAATCATATAGATATACCCGGGGCATATTGAACTTGACTCTTAGGAATGATTTGTCTTATACTGATTTAATAGACAAATCAATCCTTGTATTCTATCTCTAAATCCCTAGACTCGAGTGGGCATGAGGATTAGACATAGTGTACTTTGATCTGCCAATGGGTGAGGTCAAATGTGGTCAATAGTCTCGGTGGGTTGGGTGCGCGTGTTTAGTTACTTGGTGTGCTGCTGCTTGTCAAAAGGAAACCATGTACCAGTGCGTCCGGGGTGATGGTGCTCCCGAGATGAACTCGAAATGTTTGTTATACTAAACCCTGCCGGCGGACTTATGTTCGGTATAGTAAAAAGGTTGAGTGGTACTAGTCTCGGAATTAAAGAAGTTAATTAGTTAATTTATCAGTAAATTAATTTTAATTAACGAGCACTATATCTTTGATGTGGGGAGATTAAATGAATGTAATTTAATTAAGTTGTTCCGGAAGCAATTTTGGTGTAGGTTGGTAGTGTCATAATTAATCCGTTAGTGGTACGATTAATTATGTACTGGGTTGTTGACAAAGGTAGATTTAATTAATTTAGAAATTAATTAATCCTTGTGTCAGTTGGTTGTGAATCATCCCAGGAACTGGTTTGGGATAAGTGAATCCCTGTGTCAGTTGGGAGTGATTCATCCCAGGAACTGGATTGGGATAAGTGAATCCCTGTGACAGTTGGGAGTGTTTCAGTCCAGGAACAGGATTGAAGGAAACAGAATCTGTATCAGTCCAGAAACAGGATTGAAGGAAAACAGAAACCCAGTAGGAAGACCAATCCTAAACCAACTGGGAGTCTCTCTTGTAACTCTATAAATAGACAAGGGATCAGTTATTCAAGATACACAATTCAACAATTAATCCACAGGATTTCTAGAGAGAGAAAATTCTAGAGAGAGAAAATGTTTCTCTCTCCAGGTCGAATTTTCAAGAAGTTTTGGCGGCTGGTTTTTCTTCCTAGTGGCTGAATTTTTATGCCCTTGGTGTATACTAGCTACAAGCAACTTTCTCTCTCTCTCCGGGCAGTGCGTTTGCAGTACGTGCCAGGTGCGGAGGTGCTGGATTTTTCTGGCAGGTAGAGTTGTGGTGATACCTGATCAATTAACTTCTAGTTCGTTGCCCACACAACGTGAAGTTATAGTCTTGAGGCATACAAGAGAATCACCAGGTGCACGCTTCAAAGGTACTTTTCTAAAATTCCGCTTTAATAGAAATTTTTTGTTGCGTGGTAAATCGAGCAAGTGCAAACCCAGATCCTACAAAAATCTTTCACATCCTACACCAGAATTGCTTCCGGAACAACTTAATTAAATTATATTCATAATCTCCCCACATCAAAGATATAGTGCTCGTTAATATATTAATTTACTGATAAATTAATTAATTAACCTATTTAATTCCGAGACTAGTTCCACTCGACCTTTTTACTATATCGGACATAAGTCCACCAGCTGGGTTTAGTATAATAAACATAACGAGCTCATCTCGGGAGCACCATCACCCCGGATGCACCGGTACATCGTTTTCTTTCGACAAGAGCAGCACACCAAGCAACTAAACACGCGCACCCAACCTACCGAGATTATTGGCCACAATTGACCTCACCCTTTGGCATATCAAAGTACGCTATGTCTAATCCTCATGCCCGCTCGAGTCTAGGGATTAAGAGATAGAATACCAAGAACGATTTGTCTATTAAATTAGTACAAGACAAATCATTCTTAATGGTCTAGTTCAATACGCCATGGGCATATCTATATGATTCAATTAGTTTAGACAAACCAATTATCCGAATCACACAATAACCTAAACCGACAGTTTGTCCAAAGCTGTCTCGGTTACGAACCTCATTTATATATTATGTCAACCAATGATGAGATCTACTGTGTCACACAAGACACCTCATCTACTTACATAATACAAATGGACATATCATGCACAACAAGATATAACCAAAACATAAATCGATATATTACTGGGAAAAAGTACAATACAAGCATAGCTTATGTATTCAACTCCAATAAGTATCGTCCTCAATGTTATAATCCAAGTCTCCTGCCTCCTCTTCAAAATCATAACGGAATCCATAATCAAATTGGCCTTCTCCGCCCTGTGAAGAACTCGAAACAATATTTCGTCTATCAACTCTATCTAAAGATTGAATTTCCTTAATACCAAAGTATACATAAATAAAACTCCATGGTTGAAAAGTATAAAAAAAATCCAGCATAGCGTCAGACGTAATTACTACTGTTCTCTTACACCCATCCACTTCAAAAAACGTTGTAAGTGTGATTTTTTACGAATTCATTGACACCCCAATTATATTGCAAATGGTTTCTACCAAATCATCCCTTGACATTCTAAGATTAATGCATATTGAATGATCCGGATTCGAAGGGTTATCAAAATCAAATGTAGATATCCAATAGAAATTAAACATATACGGACCATTTAATGCCATTATTCCTGTCAATCGTAAAAATGTCATTATTATAACAATTAATTTTTGATTTTCTTAATAAAAATTTTTATCAATCAAATTTATAAACCACATTACATGAAACAACCCACAACATTACGGTTATAATTATAATTTCATTACCACTTACGACTAATCATATTTAAAATAGTAATTAGAATAATTACACTACTAATGCATGACTACTAATTAAAATTTCAACAAAACTTACACAAATATTAATACTATACTACTAATACATGTATTTCATAACCACATTTCATCCACTGCGTACACCGCTACTCAAAATATCATCTAATCACATTAAAATCGTAATTAAATTAATTACACTACTAATGCATGACTAATTTTTAAAATGTCCACAAAACTTACTCCAAATCTTAGTCTCACACTACTAATACATATATCCTTGTCACATTTCCTCAAATACATACACAATTACTCAAAATATCATATAATCAAATAAAAATTGTATTAATAATGAAATATCTTTCATAAAATACGTAAATTGTCACTTACTTTAACACGATATGACCACGTGACGTAAATCTTCGAAGAAATTGAAGCTGAAATCCAAAATTTCTTGATGAATAGTGCAGCTCGAAGTAGAGAGAGAATAATTGAATGAGGAAGATGAAGATAAGAGTGAAAAAAATGCTGCAAATGGCTAGGGTTTTTTCTATCTATAGTCCCGTATAATTTCAGATTTTGTAAATCCAAAATTATACAAATTCGGATTCATCAAATCCGGACGAATTTGGACCAAATCCGGATTTTGTTTTGTAATTTTATTTTCATACTTTCCAAAATTACTTTGATATTTTAGATAATTCATGTAATTGGGATTTACAAAATCTGAATTTTGACGATTCAGATTTTTTACATCCGACTTCCATGAATTCGGATTTTTTAAATCCGATTATCTCCAATTCTTCGGATTTACAAATTTCGATTTTTCTTTTGCATTTTTTTCCCATAATTTCCAAAATTTTTCAAACTTAAATTTAAATATTATATTATTCTTCTGAAAATCAGATTTTAATTAATTAATTAACAAATCAGATTTGCAAAATCCGAAACTTAAATGGATTAAGAGTTTCAGATTTTGCAAATCCAAAAACTCTATTTCTTGTCCACATTTTCTCCAATTAATTTATTTCAGTCTAATCCCTATATTTTGGAATTTTTATGGTCCGGCCCCCGCATGCACATGCCCTTTCCCAAAAAATAATTTTTTTACTATTTTGTAGGTGAGTGCAAAATAATACGGTGCTCATAGACCAAGATATAATTTCCCTCTGTAACCACCATAGAATGGTCGAAAAGGGGTGTGATTCCCATGATTTTTTAAAAGAAAATTAAAATTATTCATAATATTTCTAGTATGTAACTATGAGATAGTGGGCCATGGAAGAGCTAAACCCATCACTAGGGGTGCCCAAAAATCCACTGTCCATTGGATATATATTCTCATCCACTTAATTGAGTGTAAATGGGTTAGAGATATTATGGGAGTTGGATTAGAAGGGTCGACTTTGGAGCCCAATAAGTCCTATTAGATGGTATTATAACCTTTTTTTTTTTTTTTTTTTTTTTTGGTACATATAACCTCTTTCTTTACTTGTAGAGGCTCCCTATATTTCCTTCTCGGGATTTTTTTTAAATTAATTAATTAATCGTATTTTACATATATAACTGCACTTTTGGCAAGTTTTTAAAATTTTAAAAGTTTTCTTCCTATCTCACAAAAAAATTATCCTTCAAAATTATTGTTTATAAAAAAAAGTTGAGTTTTCATAATTTTACATTCATGATAGTAATTAATATAATTATACTAGATTTATATGTAATTCATAACTAATAAGTCAAGTTATAATTAAAAAATGAAAATAATAGTTCTATAGGTGTATAGTTCTACAATGGGATCAGCAGTTTAAAAATAAATTTTTTTGGTGGGAAAAAAATCCATTGTTAATATACTCATTTATATATTTTTATGTTTGTATTCTAATATAATGGATATATTATAGAGTAAAATTTAAAATTAGTAATGTAAAATTCAAGTTTTAGTTATTATATTTTAAAAATTATTTTTTTAATCATCAACTTTTACATTATGGTTAGATTTTTGGTCATTCTGTTAAGTCCACGTTAACCCTCACGGAAACAGACACGTGACCATTTTAGGAGGAGAAAATTGGTATTTCCCACGATGTGAATCAGTTCAACTACCCCTTCGTTCTCCCTCCATTTTAGTTGCTGTTTTCGAAAAAAAAAAAATACCAAACCCCGAAGCACTTTTCATACGAGTGAAGCGAAACCCTTCAGAAGACGAAGAAATAGGATAACCCAAATCAAATTCCATTCAACGAGAACATAATCGAAGTCATTATATTGTCGATGGAGTGAGCACGGAGGAAAGAGGGCGATTATTTCGACTCTTACATGGTTACAGTAAGAAACTTTGAAATTCTTTTTGTTCCGATCACTTATTTTTTCACTTCTATTTCTATTGATCTATCGATTAGGTTCTTAATCACCGTATAAAATATTGAACATGGCTCTAAACGCGATGAAGGGAAAGCCTGTTGCTGGGCTTGTAATGGGAAAAAAAAAAAAATTTAACTTGTTAACGTTGCATGTGTTCGGAGGAGATATTCTTTAAAAAACCCACTCATATGCATAAAAAAGTGAAATTGGATTTCAAAAGTTTGAACTTTTTTTATTTAATAAACCCTATTTCTGATTAGGTGATTTCTGATGTCAGTTTTGAGTTCTGAACAATGAAAACTCTCATGTTCAGGTGATTTCTTCAACATATGTTGTTTCTTTTTGTGAATCTCCGTAACTGCTGAAGTACACTAATTTTCAGTTGCTTTGGGTTTGAACTTACAATTATGTTAGTGTTAAGTCTTCTTTTCTAGTTTATAATTACACTGGAGTAAAAAATTTTGGCTAAAGGCTCCCTTCGGTTTTCAATTTCGATAGCCAATAGTTAGCCTTGAACGAACATCCTTCTTTTTTTTAGTACAACAGCCAACTACATATGTTGTTCATATGGTCTGCCACTACTAAATTATAGAATTTCCCAATGATATGGTACAATAAGTGATTCTATAGAAGCTACATTGAGATAATAGTTGTGTGCATTTTAAAAGATCCTCAAGCTCAGCAAATAACAGGGTGCCTAGGAAATTATATAATAGATACTTGATCAACGAAAAGCAAGCATCTATCTTTCCACTTCTAATGCTATTTATGGGGTTCTCCGAAATTAAGCATGCCCTAAAAAATAATTGCAGCACTATGTTCTAGTCAACAAGTCCCTCGTCAAGCCATATGTCAACTAGGAAGTCAACCATCTCAAATAGAGGTATTCGTTCACGGAACAACTCATTTTTGGACAGTAAATCTTCATAAATTGTTGACCAACTTATAATTGGATCCTTCTCCACCCTTTTTTTTATCTCTGATGCTGTCCTGTCCATTTTCTTCTGTTCTCGTGCCATGAATTTGCAGCATGATCAACAAACACCGAAGTGTTTGTGTTTGAATTGTTTTCTATAGGCTTTTTTGTGTCATTGTTAGTCATAAACCCTTCAAACTGCTTTTTTTTAGGAGCTTGTGATTTCGATGATGAACGTTTGTAACTCAATGTTTTAACCAGACCTGGATACAATCAATATTTATTGTATGTCTTGAGGACTTTTTGGATGATAAATGGTGATGATTATTTTAGTGAATTGAAAGAATTGATATGGTGTTGGCACTGCTTTTGGCCTTTTATCTTCTATGATTGTGAACATTTAGGGAGATCTATTCTTTAGAATATTTGTATTGCCTTTGGAGAAGTTAAAAACCTTTCCATATTTGAAGTCTACCTTGAGGAGCAAAACCAATGAATTAGGTTTATTACATGGCGTTATGCTGTAACGATTTCTAGTCTGAACGGCCTTTAAAAGGATATTTTTTATCTTTAGGCAACCGTGTGCTATGGTTATGTATAGCGATTAAGTTTTGCTAGACATAGCTGATTTGTTGTTTTATCTTAGGTAAATGACTAGACTTAAGCATTTGATATATTCATGTCTAGCAAACCCATCATAGAATATTAATACAAGTATTGTTTTTAGCTAGGTGTCTGTATCGGTTCCGGGTATATCACTTTTCATCCACGTTGACGTTCTGCCTTTCCAAGTGATTTTCAGATAAACGAATGAGGATCTTTCTTTTCCTTCCCATAATGTATCAATTTTAATGAGAATGGTTTTTTGAGTTCTCTCTTAATTTCTTGATCCTAGGATAGCTAAATATTGTAATGATTGTCTAACCGGACAAAAGTTGTTTTTAAAAAAAACTTCTTTTCATTTTTTTCCCTGAAAAAAAAAAAAAAAAAAAAAAAAAACCTTCAAAAGGCTTCTTCTCAAGGAAATGGCAACTTCCAGCGTTGATTTTCATCTCTATATTTATAAACCATCACCTTTTTACAAAGGAGAGTTTCGACAAATTTATCTCCCAAGCAGAGCCAAATGATAAATATTGCAGAACTGGTTTTAAGGTTAGGAAAGAATACCTCACTCTTGTTAGGCCTATTGGAAAAGTACCCAAATGAGAGGGAGGCGAGAAAGCCCAAAACGTTAGCTTTTCATCCCCAGTTATGCAATTTGGAGGAATTCTTTATTTTATGTTATTTTTCAGTGTCTAAAAAAAATCCCGATATGAATATTAAATTCTTTGTGTTGGAGAATAGTGCACTTACATGTTTTAATTTTGTATGAAGTAGGTCATGATTCTTGTTCTGACTATTTTTAATGTTTAAATGCAGAACCAGAGTGAACATTATTCACCCTAAGACTACATCACGGCGGTCAAATAAAAGGTGAAAAGTACAATTGTTATGAAGGGAGTGAATCATATTATTTTGATTTGGTGGATGGCGACAGGTTTAGTTTCCATACACTGAATGAAATGTTAAGAGAGGTAGCGCATGACAAGAGGACAATGGTGCTCTACTATTTATAGACCCTAGAAGTGATATGAATAATGGATTGAGGGATCTTCAAACTGATATGCAGATGATTGATTTTATAGCTTGGGTTAGAGATTATAAGATCATGGAAGTCTATTGTGACCATAAACCAAACGAAGTAATCCTTGGAACTCCTTTGGCTCCCGAATATAAGATTGAGAAACCCAAATCAACTGTGGTTATTGAAGAGCTTTCAGAGACTGAAAAAGAGGGGAGAGCATTGGTGTTATGAACAGGATGGCAGGGACTGCTCTTACATTATGCAGAAAAAGTTAAAAGAAGGTTCCAAGATAGCATCAGTCTTTCAAATTGGTTGGAATGATTCAGAAACAAATGTGGATGGAGAGAGTGGCAATGCTAAAGATGTGAAAGATGAAAATGGTGATAATGGCAATCATGGTGGTAGTAAGCAGCCCATAAATGCTGAGGTTGAACTCCAAGATGGTATGATTGAAGAAACATCATACTCACGATACTTTGCTGCCTTTGAAAATGATGAAGATTTTGAGGAGATGTTTGAAGATGTCATGAGGAATGTTAACAAATTAGTGTAAAGAATGATGAAAATCTTACTGATATGGGTTCAGAAAACAGGGGAAGAGATAAAGATGATGTTGATAGGGATGCCGAAAACAGAGGAGGAGATGAAGATAATGTTGATAGGGAGGCCGAAAACAGGGGAGGAGATAAAGATGATGTTGAGGGTTCTGAGCAAGCCAAAATCAGAAGATAAGAGGAAGGTTATGAGGGCTCTGAGCAGGCTGAAAAAGAAGAGGAAATGAAGGTTATGAGGGGCTCTGAGCAGGCTGAAAAAGAAGAGGAGAGGAAGGTAATGAGGGCTATGAGCATGACAAAAATAGAAGAGACGAGGAAAATTTTGAGAGTTCTGAACAGTCCGAAAACAGTGGAGGAGAGGAAGATTTCAGAGCATGGAGAAAGTGACGAAACTAAAAATGAAAATGAAACAGAACCAGTGGAAACGCAGACTTTCAAGTTTCGGGGTTAAGATGATAAAAAGGAAATTTTAGTCTATCACTGTGAATAATTTCTTCCTCCGATAATTCTACTTCTTCCGAACTCTTTTATTACTCACATTCTCATTATCATCAAAATTCAAATTATTTTGAGAGGATTTCTCTATAATGCCAATTTTTAAAAAAAATTTATTCAATTTAGATATTTTCCTAAACAATAATTAAACGTTTAAATTAATTCATTAAATTATTTAGTTAAGAAATTCACGAATCAACTATAAAAAAATTATAATATTCAAACCCTAAAAAGTAAAAAATAAAATTTACCTCATATTATTATTAAATTGGGATAGAGATGATGAGATATTGGTGACCGCCTCATGGGACAAAAACAAAAAGGAAGGATTAGGATGTTGTGTGGGTCTGATTTTTTTTTTTTTTTTTTAAATTTGGATGGGTATGGGCCATTTTTTCAAGGTCCAAATCCATCACTATTAAAAAAAAAAACAACAAGAGCCAAACAGCATCATTTTGGCACTTGGGTTTTAAAAAAAATTACAAATGATTTTGTGTCACTGTTTCTTCTTCCCTAATTAGAAACAGACCACTGCCTAGCTAAACGAAATTCCAAACCACCGTGGGAAATTGTAGTAACACCGGAGGGCGGAATTAGGGGCGGACATCGGCCGAAATAATCTTACTGGGAAAAATTCCGACCATTTCGGAGGGGGGGACGGACGCCCTCTCTCGCCTAGCTGTAGTTCCGCCCCTGAACATAACACTTACAGGGTGATGAATATCTGAGAAGGGAAGATAACCCATGGCAAAACCATAACGAAAAATAGAAATTCCAATAGAAATTTTAGAAGACAATATCAATGCTGGTCTTAACAGCAATGATAATTCAGAAGATGAAGAAGTATATCCAGTCACCAACACTAATTTCAGAGGTTCTATGGGGGATATTGTTCCTACCTTTTCAGTAGGTCAAAATTTTGGCAATAGAAAAGAGTTTAGGGAGGTAGTGCATAGCTATAGGATATTGACAGGTCATCCAGTTAGGATGTACACGAATGACAAGACAAGACTAAGGGCTATATGTGAGACTCCTTACAAGTGGTATGTGTATGCTAGGAAGAGAGAGGCAGTACATGATAGTGACTTCATTATGTCTTGTATGACATTAGATCATAGTGAATGCTTAGACTGTTCAGAGAATCCAAGGATGTCTGCAAATTGGTTGGCCAATAGATATATGGAACAGTTTAGATCAAATCCAAAGTTGCCAGTAGCTCAAATCCTTCAAAATGTAGATGAAAATTTCAAGTGTGAGAATTATAGGTTAAAAGCATATACGGCTAGAGCAATTGCAAGAAACAAGATAGAGGAAAATGCAGAGGAGCAGTATCACTTGATTTGGGAGTATGCTCAAGAGTTGAAGAGGACCCACAAGAACACAACTATAGAGGTGAAGTTTTCCCCTAGAGAAGAGGGGAAAAAATCTAGATTCATGCACTTCTACTATTGTCTTAGGCCTTTGCAAGATGGGTTTTTGGTTGGTTGTAAACCTATTATATCATTAGATGGTTGTTTCCCCAAGGGAAAATATAGGGGCCAAATTTTGACTGCTATGGGGGTAGATGCAAACAATGGGTACTGGCCCATGGGCCGTTGTTGAGAAAGAGTCCAAAGAGCAGTGGGCTTGGTTCTTGACTTTGTTGATACATGATTTGCATATATATGATTCTTTGTTCTGAACTTTTATTTTTGACCAGTAAAGGTAACCTTTTTAATACCTTAATATATGTGTTTAATAATTTGGTGTTCTCATCAATTAATTACTAATAATTGGGTTTGTCATTATTTTTTGTGATTTGTCCTAAGCTTTGAATAGTACCTTGGCAGATTTACTTCCCAATGTTGTACATAGATTTTGTGTGCAATATATGTACTCTAACTTTAAGAAGAAGCACCCTATAAAGCTATTTAAGAATCGGCTGTGGGCTTTATAGGGGCTACTATAGAAGCTTGGTATGAGGCAGAGATGGAGGCATTGAAGGAGCAGGACATCAATGCTTGGAACTGGGTCAAAAGAAGATCCCCTCCTCCTCAAAACTGGTGCAACACTTTCTTTTCCTTGCACACTAAATGCAATACACTTGTGAAAATTTTAGAGGCTAAAGTAAAATCGATTATTAGTACGCTCAAAGGGATAAGAGTTTATGTGTTTAGGAGGATACAGAAATGGGCTGAGAAGGTTGAAAAGTTTCTATATCTGATTACTCCTGTTTGTAAGGATATATTGGATGCATTATATAAGGATGCTAGGGAATGGAAATGCATCACTATAAATGCATCACTTGTGGGTATGAGGTTAAAGGAACATTAAATAGAGAGTTTGTGGTTTACCATAGAGATACAACCTGCAACTGTTGATTAAGGCAGCTGTGTGGTATATCTTGTGTGCATGCTATTCCTTGCATTCCTAGAAATAAGGAAGATCCAGTTGATTATGTTGATCATGTTGGGATTTGTTTAGGCATTTAATCTAATTAAATGGCGGAATCCTAAACACTAAGGATCGTGTCTTACCCTTGAAGCGTAATTGGTTGCGCACGTCGCCTGGCTCCTCTGAGAAGATGGCGTTTTGTTGTCTCCAAAATCCTTCCATGAAGGATCCTCTACTCACAAGCACGAAAGCCTTCGCAGGTTGGTGCTAGCCAATCTTGCCTACCGGGAGAATTTTGGGAATTCTGTGTATTTTGTCTGATGAGAATAATTCAAAATCCCCTCCTCCTACAATTATATCCCTAGGATATTTGTAGAGAATTAATTTCCAAAATCAGTATTGTAATTATCCAATTATAACTTAACTGATTTTAGTAATTTTCCAAATCAGTATTATTACCAAATATTATTTAACTGATTCTAAGTCAGTATTTAAATAATATTTACTAATTCCAAATCAGCCTTAAATAATACTTTAATGATTTGGGTTATACACCAAGTCCATGGATCAACCCATGACCCATGGATCAGGCTGATGGGTCAAGAACTTCTATTGCAATTAAGTCCCTTGATTTATCAGCCCATCCCAATTGTTCTTAGGTAATTAATTAACTATTAATTAATACCATAGACCTTTCCAATAATATTTAATTAAACCATTTAATTAAATCTTATTTATTTAAGTATAACAATTATACTTATTGTAGGCAAGAATCCTTATTCTGCATCATTGAACTTTCTTATGTGCGATCCTGTAGGTCCATTCCAAATTGGCAACGGATAACTCAATCTCATTGATTAATCCATAAGTTATTAGTGGTCTCTAGCAATATATAATGACTATCCAATTCAGAATGGAGGGTCGAATGGAGATTCAACACAACCTTTCCGAGCAAACTGCGTACGATCCTCTACATCGATATCCAGTTTAGCATAAGGCATGGAACCATCATCCTTATGTAGCTAAACGTTTACTTGATCTCTTAGTGACACTGAATCCATCAAGCAAATGATATCCTTATCATTCCTTGGGCATGGCCATGCACTTTTCAGTTCACTATCAAGTGGCCAAGATATCATCTCTCACTTAAGAGAGATTTGTAGTCTCATCACTTCACCTACATACCTTAGCATGTCTCATAGTGTACCCAATCATACCCGTACTTGGCAACTTGTTACGGTCCCGTTAGGCGTATGTCAAAGCACACTATAATTCACCTAAGACCATGTAGTGATTTCTGGTCTATGGATCCTAGTACCAGTACTACTCAAAAGAATCACTCATGATCTAATTAGTCCATGGAGTGTTTCTTTTGGCGGATCGATTTCATGAATTTAAATATGCACAAGGATATTACTATCATGAAATTAACTAATTTGATAAACAATCAATCAAAAGACAAATATCTTATTTACATAAATACCCTCAAAGTATATTTACATAAATAGCCCTCATTAGGGCACATTCACCAACAATCTCCCACTTGCCCGATGAAGGGCTATGTCCTAAACAGTTTAAGACCAAGCTCTATTACATGTCTATCAAACTTTGACAGTGGTAGAGCTTTTGTGAGAGGATCTGCTATATTGTCGTCTGACCCTATTTTGCACACTTTCACATCTCCTCGATCAATGATCTCTCAAATGAGGTGAAACCTTCTGAGTATGTGTTTGGTTTTCTGGTGTGACCGAGGCTCCTTAGCTTGTGCGATGGCCCCGTTATTGTCACAGAAAAGTTCTATCGGATCTTGGATACTCGGTATCACTCCGATGTCTGACACAAACTTTCTCAGCCAAACAGCTTCCTTTGCAGCATCTGATGCAGCAATGTACTCAGACTCTGTTGTAGAATCGGCTGTTGTATCTTGCTTTGAGCTTTTCCAACTTATTGCACTGCCATTCAGACTAAACACGTAGCCTGATTGTGACTTCATGTCATCTTGATCTGTTTGGAAAGCAGCATCAGCGTAACCTTGTACAATGAGCTGTTCTTGTCCTCCATACACTAGCATTAACCCTTTAGTTCTTCGTAAGTACTTCAGGATTGCTTTGACTGCAGTCCAATGATCCATCCCTGGATCTTGTTGGTATCTGATAGTCATGCTAAATGCATATGCAACATCCGGACGGGTACACAACATGGCATACATGATAGATCCTATTGCCGAAGCATATGGGACTCTACTCATTGTATCCCTCTCCTCTCTTGTTGAAGGACCATGGTTCTTCTTCAAAAGAAGGCCATGTCTAAATGGTACGTTACCATTTTTGGAGTTAGACATATTGAATCTTTTCAATATCTTGTCTATGTACCCTTCTTGACTTAGTCCTAGAAGCCTTTTAGACCTATCTCTATAGATCTTGATACCTAGTATCGTCTCAGCTTCTCCTAAGTCTTTCATAGAAAATACACTCCCCAACCATTGTTTGATGTCTTTCATCAAAGGAATGTCATTTCCTATGAGCAGGATGTCGTCCACATATAGGACAAGGAAAACAATCTTGCTCGCACTAACTTTCTTGTAAACACAAGGCTCATCTTCGTTCTTGATGAATCCGTAACCTTTTACTTCCTCATCAAAATGAAGATTCCAACTTCGAGATGCTTGCTTTATTCCATAGATAGACCTCTGAAGCCTACATACTCGATTAGGATGCTTTTGATCGATGTATCCCTCAGGTTGTTTCATATAAACATCCTCGAGTAGGTTTCCATTCAGGAAAGCCGTCTTAACATCCATCTGTCATACCTCATAGTCAAAATATGCTGCTATGGCAAGCATTGTCCTAATGGACTTGAGCATCACGACAAGAGAGAAGGTTTCATCATAGTCTATACCATGAGTTTGTCTGAAACCTTTAGCCACTAGTCGTGCCTTGAAGATCCTGCCAGGTTTTAACTTGAAAATCCACTTGCAATCGACAACCTTTGCTTGAACAGGAGGGTCAATCAAAGTCCACACTTTATTGTCCCTCATGGATTGCATTTCAGATTCCATGGCTTCTAGCCATTTACCGGAATCCGGACTTTCTAAAACCTGTTTGTAGTTCGCGGGCTCATTAGAGTCCACCAAGATCAAATCTTGATCATCAGTCACGAGAAATCCGTATCTCTCGGGTTCATGACGAGATCTACTAGACCTTCTAGGTTCTTGTGTTGTTGACTCAGGTTGCTCATCTTCATGAGTTTCCATGTCAACTTCCATCTGAGGTTCTGTAGATCGTTCTACATTCTCTTGTGGTTCTTGAACTTCTCCGAGTTCTATTCTACTCCCACTGTCTTTCTTGTACAGAAATTCTTTCTCTAAGAAAGTAGCTCATCGAGCAACGAACACTTTGTTCTCAGTTGGGTTGTAGAATTGATATCCTTTGGTTTCCTTAGGATATCCCACAAATAGGCATTTGTCAGTTTTGGGTTCAAGCTTATTACTTTGTAAACGCTTTACATGAGCTTGACAACCCCAAACTCGTAGATAAGACATATAGGGCTTCCGACCCATCCATATCTCATATGGAGTCTTATCTACTGCCTTAGATGGAATACGATTCAATAAGTAGGCAGCAGAAAGGAGAGCATAACCCCAAAAGGATGTAGGGAGAGTCGCTAGGCCCATCATTGATCGAACCATATCTAATAAGGTCCGATTTCTTATTTCGGATACACCATTCCATTGAGGTGTTCCCGGTGGAGTCAGCTATGAAACAATTCCACACTGTTTTAGATAGCCATCGAACTCATCACTAAGGTATTCACCTCCCCGATCGGAGCGAATAGCCTTTATCCTTCTATCCAACTGATTCTCTACTTCGTTTTTAAACTCTTTGAACTTTTCAAAAGTTTCACTTTTATACCTCATTAAGTAGACATACTCATATCTACTAAAGTCATCAGTAAAAGTCACAAAGTATTCATATCCACCTCTGGCTTGTGTGCTCATTGGTCCACATACATCCGTATGTATTAGGCCAATAACTCACTTATTCTTTCACCTTTCTTGTTGAAAGGACTCTTTGTCATTTTGCCTTGCAAGCAGGGTTCGCAGGTATCATATGATTCAAAATCAAATGAACCAAGCACTCCATCCTTGTGAAGCTTTTGAACTCGCTTTTCATTTGCATGGCCTAATCGACAATGCCAAAGGTATGTTGGACTTAAATCATTTTTAGATGATTTAGCTTTCTTTTCTATGTTATAGACTGGTTTTTCTTGGGTCAAATCCAAGACATACAGACCGTTACACATATTTGCAACTCCGTATAAAATATCATTTCGATATAAAGATAACGAATTATTCTCTATAATAAATCGAAAACCTTTATTATCTAAACTCGAAACTGAAATAATATTTCTGCTCAAAAGCAGGTACATAATAACAATTTTCAAGTTCGATATTTAAACCAGAAGGTAAAGACAGAGTGTAATCTCCAACTTCAACAGCAGCAACTCTTGCCCCGTTGCCCACTCGGAGATCTACTTCACCTTTCTTTGTTATCCTTCTATTTCTGAGTCCTTGCACATTAGTACAAATGTGAGCCCCACAACCAGTATCTAATACCCATGAGGTGGACATAGAAAGATTTATTTCTATAACAAAGATACCTGAAGCTTGTTCACGAAACATTTCTGTCAGTGACTCATAAATTCGGAACGCTTCCAAATTCATGAACTGCTTTTGAAGCTCGCCTGTCATAGACGTGTGCATCAAGCACGTCACGTCATCGGAGTCACTTTTCAGCTTATCCCAGGCTAGTTGAACATTTGCCGAAGCATTTTGTGGTGGTTCAGGTAAAGCGGTCTCTAAGACATGTAGCTTCCTTTCTTGTTTGAGAACTATTCTCAAGTTTGTTTCCCAATCTAAGAAGTTTGGTCCAACCAATTTATCTTTATCCAATATACTTCTTAGAGTAAAGATAACATTTGTGCTAGATGATGCCATTTCTACAAAGAGTAAATGCAAAATATTAGAATGAGTTTTTGAAAAATGTTTTCCACAATAGCCAAAATTGAAATCCCTAACAATTTTGTGTTTGTGCTAGATTGTGGGCCGAAAATCCACAAAGAGTCAACCCCAGTCTTGCTTTGGCAAGTATCGTAGGGATCGGGCTCTTCTGGTAGGCAACGTTCAAATCACATTCCATGTAATTTAACGCTTTCCAATTGCATACCATGCAACTTTTCGGTGATAGGATGAACATTCCAAATGTTTGACACCATCCTATCTTTGCAAAATTAATCCCTAGTCAACTTATCGGGTCAAGCTAGGATTAATTTTTCCAAGTTAAACCATCCCTCAAGGCATCACATCAATAGACACCCACACAGTTTTTCCATAACAAGTGGTAGTGATAAAGTTTGAGCATATAATACCCAAACAGTTTTTCCACTCATTAATGGTAGTGATAAAGTTGGGCACTATTATGTCACAACCCGCCGCATGAAGAAAACCTGAGGCCCTTGGGCTCTCTAAGTCCATCAGACGTTCGACACTCAAGCGGGCCCTCAAGTATGGAAGCAAAATCTTGGGTTTTTGGGATTTAAGGTTGATCGGCTTAACATGCATTTTCGTTTATCATTCATTTGCATAAATAAAAGAACGAAATAAAGTGATGAACTGAGCTCTAGTCTATTACAGGGCTTTTTAAAATCTTCATGTTTGGGCCTCCGCTCCTGGGCTTCACCATGGACTCCTCTTGGAACCTCCCTTTTGGGCCTAATTATTACATGATGATTTTATAGGCACGCAGGCCCAAATTCAAAATTGGCTCGCAGGCCCCAACTTTTAAAACGTTAAAATTAAAAGCCCAATTCATGCTTTGAAACACATAAAATGCATATGCTCATACAAGCCGATTTTAATTTAAGCCGATTAATTTTAAGGATTGTGTAACTATTACATAATTAAAATTGATCGTGTCATGATTAATTTTAATCAATCCTTCTGTTCATTTTACATTTATCCAAAATGATGCATGAACATGCTTGCACAATTATGATGCTTCAAATAAAATTTAAACAATTTAAATAAGCATCAAAATTAAAATAAAATAAAATAAATAAATAACAATTCAAAATTGAAACTAATTAATTAATCTAATTAATTATTTATTTATTTATTTATCTTTTCTAATTATTTTAATCTAATTAAAATAATTATTTTAAAATTTATCTAATTATCTAATTAAGATAAAGTTAAACTTATAGGATAAAATTCTAAATTAATCATATCTTTATCCAATATGACTATTTAAAAATTCAGAAAATTTTAAAATTTTAATTTTCTAAAAATTTTGGGGTAATTTGGTAATTTAAATAAAATTCTGGGCTAGGGTTTTGAGGAGGACTCAAAGTCCAGGGGCCATTTTGCAATTTTAAAACCATTTTAAAACTTGCTGTCTTTTAGGGTTAGTGACGGCGGGGGGTAATTTTGTAATTCTAGCCAAAAGTGGCATTAGGGTTTCCCCTTCCCCGCCGCCCACTCCATCTTCAACCTTTTCTATTCGCCGGCTTTCTTCGATTTCCGGCGACTTGCCACATTGCCGGCTCCATCTCCTCGGCCAAACACTACCGACGAAGACAGCGAAGACAAATTCATCTTCTTGACATGAAAACGGGACCAACGAAAACACTTTTTGGTGGTCACGTTTTTTCGGCGATAAAAACTCAAAGTCGATCGGAACCGATTTCCAAAACCGGCCGTTGCCTAGTCCAATGAAGCACAACCTAGATTCGACCGGTCGGAGATGACGCAGCCACTAGCTATCTCCGTCCTGATGATGTCGCGAAGATATTCAAGGCACGAGAGACGACCGACCATTGATCTGATCGAAGACTGATCCCGTTGTCAATTTCGACGAAAAATGGCGGAATCCTAAACACTAAGGATCTGGTCTTACCCTTGAAGCGTAATCGGTTGCGCACGTCGCCTGGCTCCTCTGAGAAGATGGCGTTTTGTTGTCTCCAAAATCCTTCCTTGAAGGATCCTCTACTCTCAAGCACGAAAGCCTTCGCAGGTTGGTGCTAGCCAATCTTGCCTACCGGGAGAATTTTGGGAATTCTGTGTATTTTGTCTGATGAGAATAATTCAAAATCCCCTCCTCCTACAATTATATCCCTAGGATATTTGTAGAGAATTAATTTCCAAAATCAGTATTGTAATTATCCAATTATAACTTAACTGATTTTAGTAATTTTCCAAATCAGTATTATTACCAAATATTATTTAACTGATTCTAAGTCAGTATTTAAATAATATTTACTAATTCCAAATCAGCCTTAAATAATACTTTAATGATTTGGGTTATACACCAAGCCCATGGATCAACCCATGACCCATGGATCAGGCTGATGGGTCAAGAACTTCAATTGTAATTAAGTCCCTTGATTTATCAGCCCATCCCAATTGTTCTTAGGTAATTAATTAACTATTAATTAATACCATAGACCTTTACAATAATATTTAATTAAACCATTTAATTAAATCTTATTTATTTAAGTATAACAATTATACTTATTGTAGGCAAGAATCCTTATTCTGCATCATTGAACTTTCTTATGTGCGATCCTGTAGGCC
Source organism: Knoxia roxburghii (assembly GCA_030378225.1). Lineage (NCBI taxonomy): Eukaryota > Viridiplantae > Streptophyta > Magnoliopsida > Gentianales > Rubiaceae > Knoxia > Knoxia roxburghii. The sequence continues at coordinate 23,282,498 of CM059424.1, forward strand.
CATTCCAAATTGGCAACGGATAACTCAATCTCATTGATTAATCCATAAGTCATTAGTGGTCTCTAGCAAGACATAATGACTACCCAATTCAGAATGGAGGGTCGAATGGAGATTCAACACAACCTTTCCGAGCAAACTGCGTACGATCCTCTACATCGATATCCAGTTTAGCATAAGGCATGGAACCGTCATCCTTATGTAGCTAAACGTTTACTTGATCTCTTAGTGACACTGAATCCATCAAGCAAATGATATCCTTATCATTCCTTGGGCATAGCCATGTACTTTTCAGTTCACTATCAAGTGGCCAAGATATCATCTCTCACTTAAGAGAGATTTGTAGTCTCATCACTTCACCTACATACCTTAGCATGTCTCATAGTATACCCAATCATACCCGTACTTGTCAACCTGTTACGGTCCCGTTAGGCGTATGTCAAAGCACACTATAATTCACCTAAGACCATGTAGTGATTTCTGGTCTAAGGATCCTAGTACCAGTACTACTCAAAAGAATCACTCATGATCTAATTAGTCCATGGAGTGTTTCTTTTGGCGGGTCGATTTCATGAGTTTAAATATGCACAAGGATATTACTATCATGAAATTAACTCATTTGATAAACAATCAATCAAACGACAAATATCTTATTTACATAAATACCCTCAAAGTATATTTACATAAATAGCCCTCATTAGGGCACATTCACCAACAGATCCATATTATTCAAATGAATATTTCTTAAAATTGTATTCACATGTGTTAAACCACATAAATGGCCAATATTTGTGGCCCAAATCTAGTATGATAACCTTTAATCCTCCAATATCATGTGTTTAACTTTGCCGCCCAAAAAAAAAAAATGGGAGGATAGATCCAGCTGAGAAAGTTGAAGGAGATAGAGTTATAAGATTTAGAAGAAATGTTTTGATTCATTGTAAAAAGTGTGGGGAAGTTGGCCATAATACTCGAATTTGCAAATAACTATCTGGTGGAGATAATGTGGGGCAATGTGCTGGATTGCAGTCACACAATGATGCAGAAGCCGTTGCAAATGTAAATGTTCAAGGGCAAATTAATCAGGTATAATGGTTGAACATTCGTCTATACTTTTTCCTCTATGGCTTATTTTATTGTCATTGTCGTCTCATTCTAAATATAAATGACAGGGAAAGAAAGGAGGTAGATCCCGTAAAGCTCAAGATTTCAATAACCAACATGAAAATCCAAGCCGGGAAAACCAAGTCAGACAGGGATCAAGAACTGCAAATGTGCAGTACCAACGGCCTAGGGTACATACTTCACTTTTCATATTTGCATGTTCTCTTCACATTTTCAAAAGGATATTTTGTGTAGATATATAATTGATTGGTTATTATTTTGCATCAAATTTATCCACATCATTAGCCTAGAGCTAGACAGTCCACTAATGTTATAATGAGAGATAGAGAGCAGCAACCAAATGAAGATCAACCAAGTGGTTCCCGTGACCCATCCACAACTACCCATGCTGGATATTCTGCCAAAAGAAGAAGAGAATATACTGATGCTGAGAAGGTTAGGTATAATGCCAATCAAGAATATTTAGGGTTGAATCCCACTTCCAAAGTTGGACGTTAGGCAGGAAAAAGAAATGGCAAAATTTGAATGTTGATTTTTATTTAAGTTGCATAGTACATTTGTCTAGTTGACCTTTTATACTTTTGAGGGCAACTCATGATTGTTGCACGTTTTGAATTTGGCTGCCTTTTTAGGAAGACATTTGAAGTTCTGTTTTGTTTTGTTTTATTGGTAGCAGCCTGATTAGAGAAGGATTTTGGCAACCTTCTTGTCTGGATTGTGGCTATTTTAGACATGAAATAGAAGTTATATTTGGTATTGATGATAGGCATTGTTTACTTTTGATTAGAGAGATTGTTTCATCAGGATTTTGGCCACGTTTCTTGAAAAGAAAGATTCAATTTTTAAAGAAAAAAAAGTACAAGAGTGGTGTGAATCACTAAGATTTTAAGAAAAAAAATCAAATGAGTGGTAATCCACCAAAGAAAAGACACCTTAGGTGAAAGTGTGTAGTCTAAAAAATTTAGACTTAACACTAAAAGATTTGTCCTTAAGATCTAAAGAGGATAAACACTAAAATCAATCTTTTAAACCATTCTCGAACCGTGAGTTTACTAGGAAAAATTGGTTCAATTAATCTTGTATTTATAATGTTTACTCTTCTATCTAATGGTGATAATCAAGAACTCAAAAGAAGGTAACATTAGGTCAAGGCTGAAACCATAGGACCCTTTAAACTTGCTTACATCTCACATTAACACTTGCATATCTTTCTTGAGTGCATAGTTTGATCCTTGATTGATCTATTGTATATAAATCTTTTTTTCGAAAATATTTTTTTAGGATTCGTGTGTTTTTGTTTCTTCTAGCTTCGGGTTTAAGCTTACTTTCATTGTTTTCTTTGCATAAGTTTGTGTTTTTATTGATTTCGTGAGTTTCTAACTTTGAAACTCTCATTAAATATATATATATATATATATTGTTTTGTGTAGTTATTTTAGTGAGTATAGTTTGTTGTATTTTTTTTTTTTTTTTAACTAACCCAAAGAAAAGTTCTTCAAACTCTATATCTTTGGCTTTTTTTTGTATAGAAACTTCCAAGATGTCTCATGAAAGAAAAGTAACTAATGGCTTCAAAGAGACCCACTCCTTGCCGATTTCAAGAATTTCACACTCGTGGCCTTATACAAGGCAAACCAATGCATATTGAGATTGATGAGTATAGTGATGTAAACATCATTAGCCCTTATGTTGTGGAAACACTACACTTGTCAACTACATTGCATGACAATCCATATTACTAATTCATCGGTGGTAAATTTGAAATGGTTACACAAGTGTTAGTTGACTACTTATTTGGTAAATATCAAAGTATAGTGGTTTGTGATGTACTACCAACGGACACCACACATCTACTATTAGGTAAACTGTGGCATGAATGGGGAAGCGCCACACGAGTCCTATAACTGACAAGTATTTAATTGATAGTATTTTTGAATCTGCAATTCTTAAACCCATGTCGACAGAAGATGTGGTCAAAAATCGAATTACAATAAAAGAAAATATTTAAAAGTGGCTACAATCAAATAGAGCACCTGCACACAATAACCCAGATTTGCCAAAAGCTTTAGTTTCCTCAATTTCACAAGTTTCTTTAAATACATGTGTAGTTTCTACATTTGACATTAATACATGTGTTTCTTTCCTTCTGCAGGGACTCAACACTATGAGTTTATATTAGGACAAAATGCATGTGGCATTTAAAGTGTAAATTTCTCCATAATTCATCCAACTTAGGGAGTTTAGCAATCATGGTTCTATCATTACTTAGTCCTTATTTCCTTGTTTACCAGGTTCTCAAGATTCGAAGACGAATCCTTTGAAAGAAGGGGAGAATGATACGGATCTAATGATAGCTCTACGACCCTATCTAGACTTTCTTTGGAAAGCTCAAATAAAGGATCATCCATAAGGCCCAAACCCACATCCATGAGACCCAAACTCATGCGCAACCAAGTTCCAAGCTCACATTAGCCCATAACTAAGCCCAAGGATCTCATTATAATTATTTGGTTATGAGACAAGCAAGGATTACGTAATCCTAGTCATTTGGTGCACTATGCCTATAACAAAGGTTGAGGGATTCAAGTATCTTTTTAAAGTACCTTAAAAAGATAGGTCTACAATGAATTTGGACAAATATAGGGTTCACGTACATCATAGAGCCCAAGATTACAAAGCCCGATGTCCAAACGCCTAAAGGAAAGGAAATTCGGTTAGACCTTCTTGTTTCCTCTTTTGACTTGCTTTCATTTTATTGTAATACACTAAATAAGGCTATTTCCTAGTATGATTACGAAATGAGAAGGCCACGATTGTAGTAGTTAATTTTTGGAAATAATTACTTTCTATCTCTAACTAGTTGTCAAATTTCAACAACTATTAATTTTGGTAAGTAGTCGAGTTTCTTTGTTTAGTTTTATTTCTTAATGTAATAATTACCTAATTAGGCAGCCTCTACCCCAATAAATAAGATGGGAGACATCCAAAATAGGGCAGCCTGATTTGAATTGAATTGAATTGTTAATTTCTCTCTTTCATACGTGTTTCAAAGCATTTAGCACTTTATGAAGTTAACAATAAATATAGTTGCATTCTAACGGATCCTCCCGCTGAAGTCCACAATCCTTAGCTACAAATTTTGCCCAATTATTATCCTACGAAAAAGAGAAACAGTTCTAAAAGAAAAACTCTTCATCCTTGGTGAAGATTTTGCAACGAAAAATACTAGCAAATCGACTCCAAAAGTTAGTTGAGGGACTCATAAATTCCTCTCATAATGGTTTTATGTGAATAGACAAGTTCCAGAGAATGTGCTCCATCACACAAAAATTGTTGAATCTATAAGGAATATAAAGAAAGGAAAAGAGCTATTTTTCTGCTCAAAATTGATATGAAGAAGGCATATGACAAAGTTTCTTGGCAATTTTTTATCAAGATGCTTTAACATATGGGTTACCCATCGTAGTGCATTGAATGGATTAAAGAATATACCAGGATTGTGTCATACATCGCACAAATTAAAGCAACATGATCTCATTTGGATTTTGCTAATTTACAGTCGATACATGTTTCACAAATGTGATTTACATCCCACTTCATTTGTGGCCAAAAGAAATGTTTGTTGAGGATCATATATGTCTTCAAAACTCAAAATGTCTAATTGGAACACCACTGTGAATTTCTCTTATTAATTACTTATTGAGTGAGCATTGAGAAATGCAAATTTGGACTCTTTATAAAGGAACCCATTATCCCGGTACAACTTGTTGAACGCGATATGTTCAAAAAACTCCATGGACATTATGAAAATCAGAGTCAATGCAGTAAGCACCTTTAATATATTCAAACCTAATAAATTTGTATGTAGTGTAGGGAGTAATGAATGTCACCACAGTGTGCATCTACTATTACATTAATCTTAGCCTTTCTTATATTTAATGGAATAAGAAAAAATTTGGATAAATGCAACCTATTTAGTATGTTTTTTATTCAACATATTTTTGAGATTTTATATGTTTTAACTAATTCACCGTAATTATTGTGAATAACAAATTCTTCAGGTATTAAATAGTATTTCTTTGTTTTAAAGCTGTCACTACATCATATGACTCCTCATCAAAATTTACATTTTAATCCTTCATTAAAAACCCCTTTACATTTATCTATTAAAATAAATTACGTGATCATAAATTATCAAAATTAGAATGACTAAAATTAAAATATCAATATTGCTCGTTACTCCTCAGCAATAGACGCCAAGAATTTCATCTTTTTGGCTTCTAGAATGCACACTGACACATGGGCTGACCTTATCATTATTGTCTATTTTCTTTCCTTTTCATATGAAAAAAAAAAAATTCAAGACACCTTATCTCTATGTTGAGACTTTTACAAATAAAGTTAAAATTAATCTAAATTATTTACATGTAATCGTGTCATCAATAAACTTGTGCAAGAATTTCTCCAAACACCAATTAAACTTGACAAATACAGAGACAGTTATCAAATTTCTTAATATATTTGATTCTTATCTTATTATTTACAATGAAAAATTTGTGAGAATTTATTAAAATATTTAAAAATTACACCATTCAAATTTATGTAAATCCGAGCCTTTTCAAACCATTAAATCTTTTTTTAATAAAAAACAACTTTATTAATAGTGAAAACCGAAATACTATCTTATTCCAAAATAATAATTATGTTTGTTATATTATTTTAATATAAAAAATAAATTTATTATTATTTTAGGAGGAGGGAAATTTTATTTTCCGTCTACTAGGTGTTCATTCCATTTACTTATTTCACTAATATAGAACGTTATGAATGATGGAAGTAGACTCTCTAAATACATTTTTGCCCGTCTAACTTTATTTGTTATTTTATAAAATTTTTAAGTTTTTTTTTTTAACAATGGTTTTTAAGTTTTAACTTGCTTTTTTCTTTTTACCCGTTATTTCTTTTATAATACAACTTACAATTACCATCTTCTAATTAACTCACTCTTCATTAATTATTAAGAGTATAAAAGGAATGTGAAGTAAAAGTTTAACTATTTATTTTATATTTCTTAACTATTTCTTTTACTTTTTTAATATTTCTTAACTATCATTTCCAACTTCTAATCGATTCATAAAAAGAAAATGAAAAAATGAATAATAATAATACTAAATAAATAAACAAATAAATCTCCTTGAGATTTAGTAATATATCAAACACCCCTTTTGAGATTTAGAAAATATCAAAAACTATCATGACTTATTAGTTAACTATTATATTGAGCTTTATGTGTTAGAAAATTACTGTGCATGTATAATTTTAATGTGATTTTTTGAATTTATAAAATTTGTTCAAATGAATATTTTAAATAACAATTTTAGGATAATTTTAAGGATGATAAAGTTATTTAAACGCTTATTTTAGGGATGTATAGTAATTTTTTAGCATATAAAAATCAATACAATAGTTGATTGATAAGTAAAAGGGATTTTGTATATTTTTCCAAACTTTATATTAACCCTTTTTTCAAACCCTAACATAGCTGAGCAAGTCTTTCCCCATGCGACTATTGCGCAACAAAGAAAAAAAGCCCTAAATTAAATACGCAAATTATATCATGTACCTAGTGTACATGTATCTAGTAAATATTCACCACTTTCACTATAAGAGAGTGAGACCCACACTCTCTTCTTCAAAAAACCACTTTTTTCTTCTTCAAAAATCATTTTTCTTCTTCTTCAAAAATCACTTCTTCTTCTTCGCCGCATTTCATTCGAAACCGCATTCAATCAAATTTTCATTCAAACACAGATTCAACGGAGATTGGCGATTGTATTTTCAGACGAACAACACCAAATACAACGAAAAAATCGCTTCTTCTTCTTTAAAAATCAATTCTTCCTCTTAAAAAATCACTTCTTGTTCTAAAAAATCACCACATCATAAAGTATTAACTGAGTTTGATGAATTTACAAAACTTATTTTGGCGATTTGATGTTGGGTAATGTATTGATGATGATATATTTGTGTTTTCCTCTTCAAATAATGCTCTATTACTCTGAAATATGATATATAAATGTTTTCCGTGAGATATTGAAACTTTCATGTGAAATGGGTTGCTTCTGATTTCTCCACGCTGCTTCCTCCCCGCTGTTGGGACGTTGCGGCAGTGTTAGGAGACGTGGTAGAAGGTGTTATGTGAAAATTTCAGCTTTAATTCACATGTCTGGATGTAGGCGTTGCGACAGTTGTTTTTTGGACGTAAGGGGACGTTGCGGCAGTATTAGGAGACGTGGTAGAAGGTGTTATGTGAAAAATTCATCTTTAATTTCCATGTCTGAATGTAGACATTACGGCAGTTGTTTATTGGACGTACAGGGACATTGCGGTAGTATTAGTAAACGTGGTGGAAGGTGTTATGTGAAAAATTCAGGATTAATTCATATGCCTGGATGTAGACGTTGCGACAATTATTTTTTTGACATATGGAGACGTTGCGGAAGTGTTAGGAGACGTGGTGGAAGGTGTTATGTGACAAATTCAGCTTTAATTTACATGTCTAGATGTAGACGTTTTTGGAATTGGTAGGCTGTCTTTGGGAATGAGAATTGCTGCCATCTATGAAGTTGTATTGCAGTGATGGTTTGGGAGGGCATAACTCGGCACTCGATTGTCCAATTTAGACGCGCGAGTAGTCAATTTGATGGGTCTCTACGAGATCTACACAATGGATATAGCAAATGAGCGTTTGGAGATGGGTCAGATATTGGAAAACGTATGGTTTTGGACGAAAAATTTAAAGGTCATAACTTTGTGCTTGGGGGTCCGTTTTAGACGATTTTTTTTTTTTATTTCATATAAATTTTTGAGAAGTTATATGACATTGGAGCTGATTTTTGGACGTTGCAGCAGTTATTTTTTAGATGTACAGGGACATTTCAGTAATGTTAGGAGACGCTGTGGAATGTGTTATGTGAAAAAATTAGCTTAAATTCACATGTTTGAATGTAGACATTTTTGGACGTTGCGGCAGTTATTTTTTGGACGTATAGGGATGTTGCAGTAGTGTTAGGAGACGCGGTGGAAGGTGTTATGTGAAAAAAATCAGTTTAAATTCACATGCCTAGATTTATATATTTGTGGACGTTGCGGCAGTTATTTTTTAGACGTACAGGGAGGTTGCAGTAGTATTAGGAGACGCGGTGGAAGGTGTCATGTGAAAAAATCAAGTTTAATTCACATGTCTGGATGTAAACGTTTTTGGACGTTTCGACAGTTATTTTTTGGACGTGGTGGACTCAGCAAAGAAGTGGTGGGCTCAGTGAGGAAAAAAAAAAGTGCGCGTCAGCAAAACTTACTATATTTAGTAAGTATACCGTTGTCATGTGAAAATTACTATATATAATAGTATGTACATATATATACTAGGTACAAGATATAATTTATGAACTAAATAAGAAGCAACCGAAACCAAACTTCTATAAGAGACCTAATTGATTGGGTTAATCTCAACCCATAAAATACTAAAAATCTAAAGGGTATGAATTATATATTTGACGGAATGTTGTTATTGTGAAGAATGTTTGTCTTTCAACCTAAAAAAAATAGTAATGGATTTCTCAAATTTCTGGCCAATCACTTGATGAATTACTTGGGCAAAAATAAATAAATTTTTTAAGGTCCAATATGAAGAAAAAATTGTGGCTAATGTCATTTTGAGAATCCCTATCAAGGTTGAAGCTGGTGATAATTCAATAACTTCAGAGCCAATAACTGAGAAGAAGCATTCATGACGGCAACTATTCTTTAAAATTGTCCCTAGTGATTTTTTTTATTTTTATTTTTGTAATTTTGAGTTTTCTTGTCGAAAAGTCAGTTTTGCAACCATCAAAGTCCTCGTAGCCAAGTTGGAATATTTAATTATTTGTTTTGAGTAAAACTTTAATGAACATTTATAATTTTAAAATATAATTTTAACGATGTTAAAAAAACTTAAATTTAAATTATAATAATTTTCCGAACAATTTAAAAAGTATCTAAAAATCAAGAAAAGATTTTCAGTTTAATTATTTTATTATTATTTATCTGAACTCTCCACACTTTTATTAATGTATAAACATTGATTAAAAATTGTATAAGTGGAAATTCGAGACACCGTGGATGTTCTAATTTCCCATTTTTCTCTGATAAAAGAAAGAGAGAAAATGAAGAATCTTGAAACATCTGGAAATATGGTAAGGAAGCAGCCATGAAGAAGACAATACAGGAATGTGTGATTCTGACAGTGTCTGGCGCCTGAGCTGGCGGCAAAACCTAATCTCACAACTTCCATATGTTTTATTTAGCATTAACAGCAGCCTTTGACCGAATCTATGTCCAATTTCCGACTCTAATTCCTTCCTCACTTTCGTTAATGGCTGCTCACTCTTACTTCATCCGTCCCAATTTATCAGGCTCTTTAGAATTTTCACAATTCTTAAAAATTATATTTAATGAATGAGTTTATTTTATAAAACATCTTTTTTATCCCTAATTAAATAGGTTTACTAGTATTACCAATGAGATATTATACTTTTATCAATGACCGTAATTAATACTTTAGTGCATGTAATTAATACTATTGATTTGAATTTGTTAAAATCAATAAAAGATGCAGAGTTTGATGAGGGTTAAAATAGGAATACTAACTCAATTTTACCTCGTTTGTTTAAAAGCGTCAGATAAATAGGACTAAAAATTAATACTAAAGTGACAGATAAATCGGGGCGGAGGAGTACCATTTATATCTAACTCCGGTTACATTCATGCCATTTTATTATTGTATTTAGGATTTGGATGAGTTATCAGTTTTGACTAAATAATTGATTTTGGTTTAGGATAACAAATTAGTATTAGTTCATTTTTTTCTTTTAAATCACTTAGAGACAATCTATTTTGAGTATTTTATCAAATTTGGTACTTATTCAAAATAGGGGTGTAATCGAGCCGAGCCCGAGCTGGGCCCTGCTCGCGCTCGGCTTGGTAATGAGAAATAGAGCTCGAGCTCGACGAGCTCCCTTGCTCAGTGCTCGAGCTCGGCTCGACAAATAATTTTTGAGCCCGAGCTCGACTCATGACTCGGCTGAGACGTGATGGTAGTTGTTTGAGACGTGGTGCTAGTTGTTTGAGACGTAATAAACTGTCTTTGTGAAAAAAATTAGTTTAAATTCACACGCGTGGATGTAGACGTTTTCGGACGTGGTGCTAGTTGTTCAGAGACGAGGTGAGATGTTTTTTGAAAAAAATAAGTTTAAATTCACATGTCTGGATGTAGACGTTATTGGACGTGGTGCTAGTTGTTCTGAGACGTGGTAGACTGTCTTTGTGACAAAAATCAGATTAAATTCACATGAATGCATGTAGACATTTTTGGACGTGGTGCTAGTTGTTCTGAGACGAGTTTAGATGTTTTGTGAAAAAATCAGTTTAAATTCACATGTCTGGGTGTAGACGTTTTTGGGCGTGGTTCTAGTGTTTTGAGACGTGGTACTAGTTGTTCTGAGACGTGATAGACTGTCTTTGTGAAAAAAATCATTTTAAATTCACATGAATGGATGTAGACATTTTTGGACGTGGTTCTAGTTGTTCTGAGACGAGTTGAGATGCTTTGTGAAAAAATCAATTTAAATTCACATGTCTGGATGTAGACGTTTTTGGACAGGGTTCTAGTGTTTTGAGACGTAGTGCTAGTTGTTCTGAGACGTGGTAGACTGTCTTTGTGAAAAAAAATTAGTTTAAATTCACATGAATGAATGTAGACGTTTTTGGACGTGGTGCTAGTTGTTCTGAGACAAGTTGAGATGTTTTGTGAAAAAATCATTTTAAATTCACAAGTCTGGATGTAGACGTTTCTGGACGTGGTTATAGTGTTTTGAGACGTGGTAGACTGTCTTTGTAAAAAAAATCAGTTTAAATTCACATGAATGGATGTAGACATTTTTGGACGTGGTTCTAGTTGTTCTGAGACGAGTTGAGATGTTTTGTGAAAAAATCAGTTTAAATTCGCATGCATGGATATAGACGTTTTTGGACGTGGTTCTAGTGTTTTGAGACATGGTGGACTGTCTTTGTGAAAAAAATCAGTTTAAATTCACACGCATGGTACAGGGTATAATTTCTGCAAAAAACTATTTGTAAGAATTGTATGGCCATTTTATTTGTTTTATCTTATTACAACACCTACTTACAAGATCATGAACATTTGTAAGAGTTATATGGTCATTTTAATTGTTTTATCTTCACAAAACTCTTATATCAGAGATCATGAACATTTCTAAGAGTTGAATGGTCATTTTATTTGTTTGATCTCATTACAACTCTTAGATATGAGATCATGATCATTTCTAAGAATTGTATAGCCGTTTTATTTGTTTTATTTTATCAAAACCCTTAGATAAGAGATTATGTACATTTCGGTCCACCTCAGACGTTTTTGGACGTGGTGCTAGTTGTTCTGAGACGAGTTGAGATGTTTTGTGAAAAAATCAGTTTAAATTCACATGTCTGGATGTAGACATTTTTGGGCGTGGTTCTATTGTTTTGAGACGTGATACTAGTTGTTCTGAGACGTGGTAGACTGTCTTTGTGAAAAAATTCATTTTAAATTCACATGAATGGATGTAGACGTTTTTGGACGTGGTTCTAGTTGTTCTGGGACGAGTTGAGATGCTTTGTGAAAAAATCAGTTTAAATTCACATGTCTGGATGTAGACGTTTTTGGACAGGGTTCTAGTGTTTTGAGACGTGGTGCTAGTTGTTCTGAGACGTGGTAGACTGTCTTTGTGAAAAAAAATTAGTTTAAATTCACATGAATGGATGTAGACATTTTTAGACGTGGTGCTAGTTGTTCTGAGACAAATTGAGATGTTTTGTGAAAAAATCAATTTAAATTCACATGTCTGGATGTAGACGTTTTTTGGACGTGGTTATAGTGTTTTGAGACGTGGTACTAGTTGTTCTGAGACGTGGTAGATAGTCTTTTTAAAAAAATCATTTTAAATTCACATGAATGGATGTAGACGTTTTTGGACGTGGTTATAGTTGTTCTGAGATGAGTTAAGATGTTTTGTGCAAAAATCAGTTTAAATTCGCATGCATGGATGTAGACGTTTTTGGGCGTGGTTCTAGTGTTTTGAGACGTGGTGAGAGTTGTTCTGAGACGTGGTGGACTGTCTTTGTGAACAAAAATCAGTTTAAATTCACACGCATGGTACAGGGTATAATTTCTGCAAAAAAAAAAAAAAACTATTTCTAAGAGTTGTATGGCCATTTTATTTGTTTTATCTTATTACAACACCTACTTACAAGATCATGAACATTTGTAAGAGTTATATGGTCATTTTAATTGTTTTATCTTCACAAAACTCTTAGAGCAGAGATCATGAACATTTCTAAGAGTTGAATGGTAATTTTATTTGTTTGATCTCATTACAACTCTTAGATATGAGATCATGATTATTTCTAAGAATTGTATAGCCGTTTTATTTGTTTTATCTTATCAAAACCCTTAGATAAGAGATTATGTACATTATGGTCCACCTCAGACGTTTTTGGACGTGGTGCTAGTTGTTCTGAGACGAGTTGAAATGTTTTGTGAAAAAATCAGTTTAAATTCACATGTCTCGATGTACACGTTTTTGGACGTGGTTATAGTGTTTTGAGACGTGGTAGACAGTCTTTGTGAAAAAAATCAGTTTAAATTCACATGAATGGATGTAGACATTTTTGGACGTGGTTATAGTTGTTCATAGACGAGATGTTTTGTGAAAAAATCGGTTTAAATTCACATGCATGGATGTAGACGTTTTTGGACCTGGTTCTAGTGTTTTGAGACGTGGTGATAGTTGTTCTGAGACGTGGTGGATTGTCTTTATGAAAAAAATCAGTTTAAATTTACACGCATGGTACAGGGTATAATTTCTGCAAAAAACTATTTCTAAGAGTTGTATGGCCATTTTATTTGTTTTATCTTAATACAACACCTACTTACAAGATCATGAACATTTCTAAAAGTTATATGGTCATTTTAATTGTTTTATCTCATTACAACTTTTAGATATGAGATCATTATCATTTCTAAGAATTTTATAAGCGTTTTATTTGCTTTATCTTATCAAAACCCCTTACATAAAAGATTGTGCACATTTCGGTCCACCTCAGACATTTTTGGACGTTGTGCTAGTTGTTCTGAGACGAGTTGAGATGTTTTGTGAAAAAATCATTTTAAATTGACATGTTTGGATGTAGACGTTTTTGGACGTCGTTCTAGTGTTTTGAGATGTGGTACTTGTTGTTCTGAGACGTGGTAGATAGTCTTCGTGAAAAAAATCATTTTAAATTCACATGAATTGATGTAGACGTTTTTGGACGTGATTCTAGTTGTTCTGAGACGAGTTGAGATGTTTTGTGAATAAATCAGTTTAAATTCACATGTCTGGATGTAGACGTTTTTGGACAGGGTTCTATGTTTTGAAACGTGGTGCTAGTTGCTCTGAGACGTGGTAGACTGTCTTTGAGAAAAAAATCAGTTTAAATTCACATGAATGGATGTAGACGTTTTTGGACGTGGTGCTAGTTGTTCTGAGACAAGTTGAGATGTTTTGTGAAAAAATCAGTTTAAATTCACACGTCTGGATGTAGACGTTTTTGGACGTGGTTATAGTGTTTTGAGACGTGGTAGACTGTCTTTGTGAAAAAAATCAGTTTAAATTCACATGAATGAATGTAGACATTTTTGAACGTGATGCTAGTTGTTCTGAGACGAGTTGAGATGTTTTGTGAAAAAATCAGTTTAAATTCACATGCATGGATGTAGACGTTTTTGGACTTAGTTATAGTGTTTTGAGACGTGGTGCTAGTTGTTCTGAGACGTGGTGGACTGTCTTCGTGAAAAAAATCAGTTTAAATTCACATGAATGGATATAGATGTTATTTGGACGTGGTTGTATTTTTTCTAAGACGAATTGAGATGTTTTGTGAAAAAATCAGTTTTACTTCACATGTCTGGTTGTAGACGTTTTTGGATAGGGTTCTAGTGTTTTGAGACGTGGTGCTAGTTGTTCTGAGACATGGTAGACTGTCTTTGTGAAAAAAATAAATTTAAATTTACATGAATGGATGTAGCGTTTTTGGACGTGGTTCTAGTTGTTCTGAGATGAGTTGAGATGTTTTGTGAACAAATCAGTTTAAATTCACATGCATGGATGTAGACATTTTTGGACGTGGTTCTAGTGTTTTGAGACGTGGTGATAGTTGTTCTGAGACGTGGTGGATTGTCTTTGTGAAAAAAAATCAGTTGAAATTCACATGAATGGATGTAGATATTTTTGGACGTAGTTCTAATTTTTCTTAGTCGAGTTGAGATGTTTTGTGAAAAAATCAGTTTAAATTCACATGTTTGGATGTAGACGTTTTTAAACCTGGTACTAGTGTTTTGAGACTTGGTGCTAGTTGTACTGAGACATGGTAGACTGTCTTTGTGAAAAAAATCAGTTTAAATTCACATGAATGGATGTGGACTTTTTTGGACGTGGTTCTTGTTGTTCTGAGACGAGTTGAGATGTTTTGTGAAAAAATCAGTTTAAATTCACATGTCTGGATGTAGACGATTTTTAATATGGTTCTAGTGTTTTGAGATGTGGTGCTAGTTGTTCTGAGACGTGGTAAACTGTCTTCGTGAAAAAAAATGAGTTTAAATTCAAATGAATGGATGTAGACGTTTTTGGACGTGGTTCTAGTTGTTCTAAGACGAGTTGCGATGCTTTGTGAAAAAATCAGTTTAATTTCACATGTCTGGATGTAGACTTTTTTAGACAAGCTAAAGTTTTGAAACGTGGTGCTAGTTATTCTGAGACTTGGTAGACTGTCTTTGTGAAAAAAATCAGTTGAAATTCACATGAATGGATGTAGACGTTTTTGGACGTGGTGCTAGTTGTTCTGAGACAAGTTGAGCTGTTTTATGAAAAAATCAATTTAAATTCACATGTCGGGATGTAGACATTTTTGGACGTGGTTATAGTGTTTTGAGACGTGGTAGACTGTCTTTGTGAAAAAAATTAGTTTAAATTCACATGAATGGATGTAGACGTTTTTGGACGTGATTCTAGTTATTCTGAGACGAGTTGAGATGTTTTGTGAAAAAATCAGTTTAAATTCACATGTCTGGATGTAGACGATTTTTAATATGGTTCTAGTGTTTTGAGATGTGGTGCTAGTTGTTCTGAGACGTGGTAAACTGTCTTCGTGAAAAAAAATAAGTTTAAATTCAAATGAATGGATGTAGACATTTTTGGACGTGGTTCTAGTTGTTCTAAGACGAGTTGCGATGCTTTGTGAAAAAATCAGTTTAATTTCACATGTCTGGATGTAGACTTTTTTAGACAAGCTAAAGTTTTGAAACGTGGTGCTAGTTATTCTGAGACTTGGTAGACTGTCTTTGTGAAAAAAATCAGTTAAAATTCACATGAATGATGTAGACGTTTTTGGACGTGGTGCTAGTTGTTCTGAGACAAGTTGAGCTGTTTTATGAAAAAATCAGTTTAAATTCACATGTCGGGATGTAGACGTTTTTGGACGTGGTTATAGTGTTTTGAGACGTGGTAGACTGTCTTTGTGAAAAAAATTAGTTTAAATTCACATGAATGGATGTAGACGTTTTTGGACGTGATTCTAGTTATTCTGAGACGAGTTTAGATATTTTGTGAAAAAATCAGTTTAAATTCACATGCATGGATGCAGACGTTTTTGGACGTAGTTCAAGTATTTTGAGACGTTGTGATAGTTGTTCTGAGACGTGGTGGACTGTCTTTGTGAAAAAAATCAGTTTAAATTCACAAGCATGGTACATGGTATAATTTCTGCAAAAAAAAAAAAAAAACTATTTCTAAGAGTTGTATTGCCATTTTATTTATTTTATCTTATTACAACACCTACTTACAAGATCATGAACATTTCTAAGAGTTATATGGTCATTTTATTTGTTTTATCTTCATAAAACTCTTAGATCAGAGATCATGAACATTTCTAAGAGTTGAATGATAATTTTATTTGTTTGATCTCATTACAACTCTTAGATATGAGATCATGATCATTTCTAAGAATTGTATAGCCGTTTTATTTATTTTATCTTATCAAAACCCTTAGATAAGAGATTATGCACATTTTGGTCCACCTCAGACGTTTTAGGACGTGGTGCTAGTTGTTCTGAGACGAGTTGAGATGTTTTGTGAAAAAATCAGTTTAAATTCACATATCTGGATATAAATGTTTTTGGACGTGGTGCTAGTTGGTTGAGACAAGGTGCTAGTTGTCATGAGACGTGGTAGACTGTCTTTGTGAAAAAAATCAGTTTAAATTCACATGAATGGATGTAGACATTTTTGGACGTGATGCTAGTTGTTCTGAGACGAGTTGAGATGTTTTGTGAAAAAATCAGTTTAAATTCACATGTATTGATGTAGACGTTTTTGGACTTGGTTATAGTGTTTTGAGACGTGGTGCTAGTTGTTCTGAGACGTGGTGGACTGTCTTCGTGAAAAAAAATCAGTTTAAATTTACATGAATGGATGTAGACGTTATTTGGACGTGGTTGTATTTTTTCTAAGACGAATTGAGGTGTTTTGTGAAAAAATCAGTTTAAATTCACATGTCTGGTTGTAGACGTTTTTGGATAGGGTTCTAGTGTTTTGAGACGTGGTGCTAGTTGTTTTGAGACATGGTAGACTGTCTTTGTGAAAAAAATCAATTTAAATTCACAAGAATGGATGTAGCATTTTTGGACGTGGTTCTAGTTGTTATGAGATGAGTTGAGATGTTGTGAAAAAATCAGTTTAAATTTACATGCATGGATGTAGACATTTTTGGACGTGGTTCTAGTGTTTTGAGACGTGGTGATAGTTGTTCTGAGACGTGGTGGATTGTCTTTGTGAAAAAAGAATCAGTTGAAATTCACATGAATGGATGTAGACATTTTTGGACGTAGTTCTAGTTTTTCTGAGACGAGTTGAGATGTTTTGTGAAAAAATTAGTTTAAATTCACATGTTTGGATGTAGACGTTTTTGAACGTGGTACTAGTGTTTTGAGACGTGGTGCTAGTTGTTCTGATACGTGGTAGACTGTCTTTGTGAAAAACATGAGTTTAAATTCACATGAATGGATGTAGACGTTTTTGGACGTGGTTCTAGTTGTTCTGACATGAGTTGAGATGTTTTGTGAAAAAATCAGTTTAAATTCACATGTCTGGATGTAGACGTTTTTGGAAGTGGTTTTAGTATTTTGAGACGTGGTGCTATTTGTTTGAGACGTGGTAGGCTCGAGTCTATTTTTGATCTGCTCGATGCTTGGCTCGTCACTGAGACGAGCTGACTCGAGCTCGAGCCGAACTTTGACCGAGCTGCTCGCGAGCGGCTCGGTTCGTTTACATCCCTAATTGACAAGGTGAATAGGTCACCTACCAAGTGGATGGTTGTAACATTTGAAATATATAGTTGTACTTTGTAGAGTTTTCGCCTCAAATTTCTCAAATGTTTTTTAAAATAATTAATTTTGAACTTTATACACCATGCACAAAAACAATAACCATTTGTTTTAAGATTTTTCTTGCATTTAAAACGTAGTACTCACGGACAGAGTATTTGGTTAGAAGGAATATGATTTTTTTTTTTTAAAAAAAAAAAAAGCTAGTACAATGCTTTCATAATCGCCCTCAAATGCTTGCTTGCTTCAGCCTGGAGTTGGCGCTGGTGGTCTTTGCCGCCACTAATGTTGGATGATTATCGAATTGGTCTAGTTTGGTTTGCTAATTAATTTATATAAATGTCTATTTCGTGCTCTTTATTTTAATCTGCCTGCCTATTCTAATTAATTTATGTCCTTTCAAGTATTTTTTCTTTTTTTGCTACTTTAACATAAATAATACCAAAAATAAAGTAATATATTCTAATTTCAATGCGTTAAAATATTATTACTTTGACAAAAAGAAGATGATTTAGTGATTAACACTTCTCAGTTAAACTTATGAGGTTGAAGTAGAAATTTTGAATTTTAGTCATACCAAAAATAGAGTCACTTAAACTTTATGCCTCTCTCTTTCAATGTTATTACTCTAAATGGTATATATAAATCACGTCTAATTATATTAATTATCATATTAAAGATTATAATAATATTTCAAGAACATAATTTTCTAAACAATAAAAATAATTTTGAAATAAAACTCTTAGGAAAGAATTATAACTCTAGATTCAAACTCAGCATTCATGTTTTTCTGAAAAAAAAAAAAAAAAACAATCATAGTAGCAGAGTAGCAAAGCAAGTATTTGAAAGAAAAGAATGATTACTAATATTGATATAGAAATTAGTTAGTAGTGGAAAAAGGAAAAATATTTGTAAAAGCAGTCGATAGCCTTTTGGAAAACAACATCTCCATCAATGAAAGTCTAACTACCCATTAATGACATTTATAGTGACTTGTGAGACCTTCTGAGGTTCTTGATGGATGTTACTAATCAACCACAACACTTATGATGACCATGACTACCCATGTCATGGGTCTACTTCCATCGCAAAAGTTTACTATAAATGTTAACCAATTATGACATTTTAAATGACAAATCAAATTTCTAGCTAGCAAAGGTAATACTTTGTGTATATATAGTAACTTTTTTATGACAGTTATAAAATTTTTATTTATAGTATTAATTAGCATACGTGCCTTTTTTTTCTTTTTCCTTCTTTTCCAGCTGCAATGTGGTTTTGCAGTTTTTTTTTGTTTCAAAAAAATAACGAGATCGAGAAAAACCCAGTTAAATTCTCTTTATGCTGCTTCTGAATATATTCTGCAAACATTCAAATCGTTATTTTGGTTTTGGATCATGATCATCGGTTTTTTTTCCCCAATTGATGTTTTTGTTGAATTTGGTTGTTTAATTGTCATTCTGAAAGTTTTGCGAATTCTGGAATTTAAATTGAAATTTTCACATAACACTTTTCACCACGTCTCCTAACACTGCCGCAATGTCCCCATACGTCCAAAAAATAACTATCGCAACATCTATATCCGGACATGTGAATTTAAGTTGAATTTTTCACATAACACCTTCCACCACGTCTCCTAACACTGCCGCAACGTCCCCACACGTCTAAAAAACAATTGCCGTGACGTTTACGTCAAGACATGTGAATTTAAGCTGAATTTTTCACATCCACAACGTCCCCGTACGTCCAAAAAACAACTGGCACAAAAATTCAGGAGCGAGTCTTGAACTCTGATCATATTTTTCTTGTGTCTCTCCCAAAAAGTCAATTGCCATTAATCCACTTAAAGTTAATTGACATTTAATTAAACTTTTTTGTACATGTCATTTAAAAGATCACTATTGTCAATATTGAATTTTTCATCTCCCAATATCAGTAGAACCCTGCAGGGACAAGGTTTTCATGTAGGCAAATCGCAAAAAATTATTTTTTTATACATGTCAAATGTTTCATCGAAAGTTCAAAAAATCCTTGAAATTATTAAAAATCTTTTGTATCTTTTAAAATACATAATTTTTTGGAGTTTTGAGCTACCCAAACTGCCATAGGCTGTTTGCAGTTGGATAGATCTCGAAATATATGATATCAACAAAAAAAAAAAAAATGTCTAAAACGAACCCCCGAGCGCAAAGTTATGACCCTTTAAAGTTTTCATCCAAAACCACACATTTTATAATGTCAAACCCATCTCCAAACGCCTGTCTGCAATGTCCATTGCGTAGATCTTGTCGAGACACATCAAATCGACTACTTGCGCGTCCAAATCTGACAATCGAGTGCCAAATTATGCACTCTCGAACCATCCCTGCAATATAACTTCATAGATGACATCAATTTCCCTTCACAAATAAAGTCCACTACGTCCAAAAATGTCTACATCCAGGCATATGAATTAAAGTTGAATTTTTCACATAACACCTTCCACCATGTCTCTTAACACTGCCGCAACGTCCAAAAAATAATTGCTGCAACGTCCAAAAACGTCTATCACTTTTTTTTTCATGAGGGAATAAATTAATTGGAATATAACTACTACCACCACGTCCAAAAATAACTACCACGCCACGTATAATCCAAACATGTGAATTTTAGCTAAATTTTTTACAGAACACAGTCCACCATGTCCTGCTACGTCCAAAATACAAAGCAACAACGTCCCACTACGTCCCGTTACGTCCCATAACACCTTCTACCATGTCCTGCAGTGGGGAAGAATCAGAAGCAACTCATCTCACATGAAAGTGTCAATACCTCACGAAAAATATTTATATATCATATTTCGGAGTATAGAACATTAATTGAATAACAAAATACGAATATAACATCATTAATACATTACCCAACATCAAATCGCGAAAATAAGGTTCTATAGATCCATCAAATACAGTTCATACTTTATGATGTAGTGATTTTTTAAGAATAATAAGTTATTTTTTAAAAGAAGAAGAGATTTTTGAAGAGAAAGAAATGATTTTTTAAGAAGAAGAAGTGATTTTTTTCGTTGTATTTGGTGTTATTCGTCGTATTTGGTGTTATTCGTTGTAAAATACAATTACCGATCTCCGTTAAATATGTGTTTAGATAAAGATTTTATTGAATGCGGTTTCGAATGGAGTGCAAAGAAGAAGAAAAAGTTATTTTTGAAGAAAAAAGAAGTGAAGTTTTGAAAAAAAAAAAGAAAAAGAGAAGAGCGCGTATCCTACTCGTTTATAGTGAGAGTGGTGATGTATTACTAGGTATATGGATCTAGGGGTACAACATATATGTTAAACCCCAAATCAACAAAATTTAACTGTGTTGTTTTAATTATGAAATGTTCTAAATGGATTCAATAGAATAGAATATAGATAAGGTCCATTAAACAATACTATAAGATAGAAGAGCAAACAAACAAACAAACAAGGAGTACAGTGCTGCTGCTGCTGCCTGCAGCCATAGACTATTTTCAGCATTGAGGGAGAGTTGTTGTGCTCATCTCAGAACCAACATGCAACAGTACAACTCAATATAACTCCTTTGTTTAATTTAATTCTTCTTGGATTTTTCATTTTTCCCTTAATAAATTTTCATTTGGCTTCAGCATTTAACAGCACAACCCGCTTAGATCGGATCTTTCTTTATCTTTCCCTCCCACCAAATAAAACAGCCCAACAAAACCAAAAAAAGGAAACAGATGAAATTGTTTCCCCCAAAAAAAAAAAAATAAAAAGGGAAACTTTCCATATTCCCAGGTTCCTCTAACCAGACACAAGGAAATTTCCACCTAAAACATACCAGGAAAATCCCAGAAATTTAATTAAAATCTTTATGCTTGCCTCATTTTCATGGCATGAACCATTCCTGATTGTGTTTGAAGGTGGTTTACCTTTGTTGGTTTGGTTTAAATGGGAAATGTAACATCAAATGTGGCTGCCAAGTTTGCATTTTTTCCCCCAGACCCTCCAACATATGATGTTTATAAAGATGAAGATGGGAAGCTTATTTTCAGCGGATTAACGGCTGACAAAAATGTCGATGTTCATTTATTGGATACAAAAAACGGTAACAAGGTTGTAGCCACCTTTTGGAAACATCCCTTTGGAAGGTTTACCATTTTGTATTCCCATGGTAATGCTGCTGATTTGGGGCAGATGCAAGACCTTTTTATTGAGCTTAGAGCGCACCTTCGTGTTAATATTATGAGGTCTGTTTCATTTATTCTTCAGCATCATATATACATGCATTTGTAGGGATTCTTTCTTCTTGTTTTAAATTTTTGAGGGATTTCTTTATCTTTGATGGTGTTATGCATTTGTTGCTTAAAAGTTTTGATTTTTATCTACTTTCTTGGTGTATGCTTTTCCCCTAATTTGTTTATAGATGTGCAAATTAGCTGGAATTGGCCTGGACAAAGGTCCCGTGTTTCACTTTGATGAATTTCTTTCGTTAGGCTCTGGTTCATCTCTGTCATATCCAATTGGCCTGGCAGAGGGGTGTTTTTTTTTTAAACTGCTTCCTTGCTATATTTACCTTGCTTTAATCTTTGTGATTTTTTAGTCTCGCCAGTGTGATAATCTAAGCGATGTTAGTGATTGACAGAGTAAAGTTTGCAAAATTTGCATAACTGTGGTTTAGGAACTTTGTATTTAATTCTGCCCCTGCTTCATAACCATTCATTCATTTATCCAACTCCTCCGTCTTGCTGCTCAATCCTTATGGGTACACTTGTTTCTTCTGCATTTAGGTTTGGGTGGTTTTCTCTTTTTTATAAACTAGCATATATAGATTCTTGTATATTTCGTGTTCTGGTGGTTGGTTCAGGTTTAAGTTGCTTAATGTCCTTATTCATAGTTCTGCCAGAAACCAATTAGAACTCCGATGTGGCGTAATTTGTTTTTTTCAACGAATTAGTAGTTAAACAGTCTACTTTCTCAAGTTACTAAAATTTCAGTTTTTCTGGTATGATGCAGCTATGATTATTCAGGATATGGAGGTTCCACTGGTAAGGTGAGTAATGATGAAAAAGATATGTAATGTTGATTAATTACCACAAAAATATGATGGTATTATTTTCTTGATAAGGTGATTTTTTTGGTTGTAACAGCCATCTGAGGTAAATACATACTACGACATAGAGGCTGTATTCAACTGTCTGAAGAATGACTATGGAATAAAGCAGGAGGATATCATTTTATATGGTCAATCTGTTGGGAGTGGCCCAACACTACATTTGGCTGCTAATCACCATAGGTTGAGAGCTATTGTTCTTCACAGTGCTATCCTGTCTGGAATTAGGGTATTATATAATGTAAAGATGACATTTTGGTTTGACATTTTCAAGGCAAGTCTTCAATCTTTCGTTTCTTTTTTTTTTTTTTTTTTTTTTTTTGTTTCACTTTCTGCTATCTGGTCTTCTTCTTCACTCTTAACTAACATCAAGTTGCTGACCTCACTTTCTGTTTTTTTCCAACTCAGAATATAGACAAGATAAAGAATGTCAGCTGCCCTGTTTTAGTGATACATGTAAGAAGGACCTCTTACTATGAACTAGACATG
Organism: Knoxia roxburghii; assembly: GCA_030378225.1. Lineage (NCBI taxonomy): Eukaryota > Viridiplantae > Streptophyta > Magnoliopsida > Gentianales > Rubiaceae > Knoxia > Knoxia roxburghii. The sequence continues at coordinate 23,305,728 of CM059424.1, forward strand.
CTTTTACTGCTGCATTCTGTATTGTCAATTCACTATGCATGCGGCATTCCTTTTGCTTATTTCTGAAACTAGCATTGCTTCATCTTGATTGGTTTGAGCTGTATTACTAGTATCACTGTCTCATATTTTGATATGGTAATTACTTTGAGATAAAAGAGCCACTAGGTAAATAGGTTCAATTTAGTACATATAGCACACACCACCTTCATGGCTTTAGCTGCAGCTAATTGTATTGGCATTATAAAATGGAAATTTAATTTTTTGGCAGATAGAAGGTACAGCAATTTTGTGTCATGTAGGGTGCTTTACTAGTATTTCCTCCTGTTTACTCTGTACTTTTTGATACAAAAAGTCAAGTTTTTGGGGTCAATGTTGATTAGTAATTGAATCGACTCCTCTAACTCCAGTGTTGTCTTGCTTTGACACCAACATAATGGATGAAGCATAGCATCCTAGTATGTCCTTAGTTGAAAGTAGATTTTCTTATTCATGCATTTATTCTTTGAAAATGATCAGCATATCTTCTTCAAATTGTTACAAGCAGCATTGTATATTAATAATTTCATGTGTTTTATTCATAATCAGTCAATCACATTCTGAAGCACATCTTGTGCTTGCAATTTTTTTATGGCTGACCCAATTGTTAAATGTAAGCTGCTGTTGATGGGTTTCTATTATCCTGCTATCTACTTTGTTCTGGGGATATTGACCAATTAACCAAATTTTACATTAGGAACTTGTAGAAAAAATATCTCATCCTTTAATGGGTTGATAGTGAAGTTGTATCTTTCTTCAGGCCTTTAGGGAATTGTAGAACAAGTATCATACAGTTGCTTAGTATAGCATTTGTGTTTTTTTCAGCTTGAAGATGTGTCAATGGTAGCTAGAGCTTTTACATAACCTTTTTCACTCCTTGCTAAGGCTATGCGAATGCTAGGTAGTGCTTTAATGTTACTGTCACCTATGTGCTCTTTGAAATCTAAGTTACCAAATTCTTGATCATGTTGGTGAAGATGAAGCTGGTTTGGAGATTGCTGAATTATGTGGTGCCAGCAATAGACCTGGCAGATTAGATTGCTGATAGATTCAATAATATGCACATAGAGATCGCCCTTAGTAGAGTAGAGAACCATCTCTTGGTCCTTTGTTACCCAAATATAGTACAATATGGGATGACTAATGCAATTTCACACGCATCTAAGGTGTCATATTTTGTTTCAAGCCTGTCAATGATTTCATCAGGATCCTAGGTTGGAGCTGGGAGCTAAAGCTGATTAAGCTAAGAGGTTTTTTGGTTTTAGAGAGACAGATGTTTTCATCCTAAGCTTAAGGGGCACATCATGCAAATTTTTCTTTTCTGTAGGCTGTTTATTGATCACTTTTAGCTGTCAGCTGCTAAACAGCAGATTGATCGACCTTGATCCTAGTGAACTGGCTATCCTGGTAAATGGAAAAAATCAGTTGTCCTTTTTGTTTCATTTAAATCTTGCTCCAAATCTTCTGGCTACGCATGGTTTTGGTGAACCTGGATTGAGTGAATGAGAATCGTCTTGCAGATTATATGAAGCTCTTTTGCAATTGAGGCTGGAAGCCAGGAATAGGTATATTTTTGGTACAAGAGAATGGAGTTTATTTGCTGCTTTTAGTTTGTGATACTATACAATGAGAGCTTAAGAGAATTCAAGCTATGTTTGAGCAAGAAAGCAAATGGGTGAGAAGATCAACTTGTTGAAGAAAGAAACTACATAACTTTAAATACAAGAGCAAGCCCTTCAGGGAAGTGCCTGAAAACTGAAGAATGCCAATTGGAATTTGCTGAAGCTAAATGCCAGTAAATGGACTAAAATGCATGGGATAGACAGTATATCTTGGACCAAGAATATTAAATGTGATATTTTCTTTCTAATGGCCATTGAAACAAGGGCTTTGTTGTTATTGTTCCTTGTGCATAAATAAACAGAAATACCTGGAAAGTGGCTATACCTTATCCTTGCCTCTTCATTTTCTATTTCAGATAAGAGAAGTACTTTGGAGATCCTTAGGAACATAATTAATGAATCTTTTTATCAAATGGTTTGTGACTGGCTGCACTGAAGGTAGCATCGCTATGCTTTGCAGTTTCGTTAGTCGATGTGACTTTGTTCCCTGCTAAAGGAATGCTTGCTTTGCAATGTACAAGTTGGATGTCTCTCAGTCTCTGCTTCTGCGGGTATTAGATATGAGGTGTTGGCATAACCATGTCTGTTTATACCTGCCATGCATCCTGCCTCTTTAACTGGATTACTAAAGTGAACAGTACTCACTGCAAGGATTGTTGGAATGTCATTGCGAGCAGTGTCTTAGGAAAAAAAGAATTTCACTAACAGTTAGCAGTAGAATTGTCTTTTGGCTGTGTGTCCATAACTCAAAATAGGTGACCTAACGGCCACTGCCTGGCTAAACATACCAATAGTCGCCAAATTCATATGAGCTACTGAGGAGTAAGCTATGATCTTTTTATTCTCTGAGAACCAGGCTTCCAAGTCAATGCGATTCCTACTCAATAGTTTTACAAAAGTTTAACATTGAAGGGCTTTCTGGTTTTAAATTGAACGAAAGGGTACAAAATCCAGCCTAATGCCGAAAGGCACTAAAGTATTTGTGGATGCCAGTTATGTTGTTTTGCTGATAATTGTTTGAATGCCAAATGTTCCTCTCATTAGCTTACTTGAGTCGAAACATATAGGCAGTTCCTCAAACTCTGTACTGTACTGCATCATTGCTTTCCCATGTATTAACATTTGTTCAATACCTTCAAGTATGTGTGAATGCCCTTTCCCAGGCATTATGAGCCACTCACTAGCCATTTTTGTTTTTGTTCATGACCTACAGGGTACAAATGATGATATTGTTGACTTCTCTCATGGAAAGAGATTGTGGGAACTTTCAGCGGAAAAGTATGATCCACTATGGGTCCAAGGTGGAGGTCATTGTAACCTTGAAACTTTCCCAGAATACATAAAGCACCTGCGGAAATTCGTCAGTGCAATGGAGAAACACTCATTTTCAAAGAGAAACAAGAGTAACCATAGCTCAACAGCAAGTATAATGGATGAAAAACATAACAGGTGCCTGAGATTTGCTAGAAGATAGACGATTCATTCTTTACCCATTTCGAAGCCCTGATGATCAGGTAGGACCCCCTCATTTGCTTAAAATTTAATTGAATTTGTAATTTAGTCCAGGAAGCTTATGCAGCCAGAATGCTATAGCGCGGTTGTAAGGTGGATATGTATCTAGGTTGTTGCATCCGAATCTAGCTTGGTAAACTAAAATTGTTGTGTGGTTGTGACCGTTGATGTGGCGACGTTTCTAATCTTCAGCAAAGTTGGAGTACTGATCTGATGTACATTAGAAATCTGTAGGCTAGACACAAACTATTTTGTGACAAGAAATGAAAATGCAAGAGTTGTCAATATCTTCTATGTTCCAAAATTGAGGGCCTGCCTTCTTTTCAATTCATTTCCTTACTTCCTTCTCTAATGCAGTAAAAGATGTCAGAAATGGTTTGTTCGCAATGTAAAATTTTGTTATTATGCCATGTGATCATGCAATAACTGAAGCAGCTCCTTCACATACAAATGTGGATAAGTGAGAGAAATGAGATGCTGACTGAACTCACAGCTAACCCTGACAAGATTTGATTCTTGTTGCTGCTGCAGCCTCATTGTACTATTTATTGCAGACCAGAGATAAAACACTAATGATTTCTTATAACAGTGGCTACCATATTTTGCTGTTGAGATTCTATTCTGTCTGCTGCCTTTGTTCTCTCCAGCATCTCAGAACCTCTGTGATTCCCATTCCCATGCATGCATCAGACTATCAAGTCCAGATATATATAGTTTTTCATCCAATAGTCTGACATTAGTTTTTATTAGGGAATACGTTCTCTTCCCTCTTATTATTATTATTATTATTATTATTATTATTATTATTTCCATCTGATACAATTTTGCATTTGTTCGAACTCTGGATCCTCAAGACTAGAGCTCCGTAATGCTAGTGTTCTTTAGCAACAGTTTTCTGAATCTTTCCATTTTAAAAGAAATAATTAGTAATATAATAAATAAGATTATTGAGTAATCCGGATTGGAAGGGATTTGTCTTTGTTCCTTTGCTATGATTGGGTGGTCAGTACAGTTTGTGTTATAATGGAATAGTTCATACTACACTCCTAGCCCTTAGTGGGGGGCTTTACTAAACAAAGAATATGAATGGGACTTACTATTTGTCTAACATATTTGCTATTTATCTAACAAAAAGTGGGACAAAATTATATTTATGTCCTTTGAACTAAAAGACTTCAAAATTTTATAAACAAAAAGGGTAAAAAAACGCAATAAATTAACATTAGATATAGCCAAAAACGCCAAAACATGACTTTTATCCATGGCTCGCCCGTTAATTTATAGCTTTTTTGACATACTGAATGTGAAAAGTGTAGCATTTTTGACATTCTGAATATGAAAAGTGTAGCATTTTTGACATGCTGGATGTGAAATTTGTAGCGTTTTTTACATGCTGAATATGAAAAATATAGCATTTTTGGCATGCTAGATGTGAAATTTGTTGCGTTTTTGACATGCTGAATATGAAAAATGTAGCGTTTTTGACATGCTGTATGTGAAATTTGTAGTGTTTTTTACAAGTTGTGAAATAATAATCTAATTGCGTTTATATTATTTTGAATATAATATTGTGAGTGGTTTAATTATTTATATAAACTTTCTTTATTTTTATTTTTTTCCTCAATGTAAAAATTTTCTAACTTGATAATCATTGGATCAATAATAGAATACGGTAGAAAATATAATGAATTGGCATCAACAAACAGACAACCACAAATTGGCAAATGAACATGATGAAAAACTAGTAAAAATAATAAAAGTCATTTCCAGGTTGGCCATGGAAATGACAATGTAGAGTACAACTCCACACGTACACCTTACATATGATATACATACATATATCATGTCCTTGCTAATGCAATGTCTTACCTTGGATGCGACATGAGGCGACACAATACTTGAAATGCAGATATCGATAGCTCACGTTGATGGGAATCATTATGTACGTGTAGATGTGGTCCAATTAAGCCCTATACAATCGTTGCACCTCGTTTGACAATATCAACATAATCCTAATATTGTAGGACAATGAGCTCATAATTTGAGGAGGTTTAGGTATCGGCTATGGGTAAATCGTCGTGATGCATAGAAATTTCAGTTTTATGTGACATTTTATGATTGATATTACATTAACCATTAATGTAATTTGACTTTTATTTGAAGTTGTGTACTAATTTTGCTTTTATTTTTATGTTGTGCACCAATTGATATCATGGATGTAGACGCTTCTGGACGTGGTGCTAGTTGTTCTGGACGTGGTTCAAGTTGTTCTAAGACGTGGTGCATATTGTTCTGGACGTGGTGCATGTTGTTCTGGACGTGGTGCTAGTTATTTTGGACGTGGTTCTAGTTTTTTCTGGACGTGGTGCATGTTGTTTTGGATGTGGTGCTAGTTGTTTTGGACGTGATGCTAGTTGTTCTGGACGTTGTTCAAGTTGTTCTGAGACGTGGTGCATGTTGTTCTGGACGTGGTGCATGTTGTTTTGGACGTGGTGCTAGTTGTTTTGGACGTGGTGCAAGTTGTTCTGAGCGTGGTGCATGTTGTTCTGGACGTGGTGCATGTTGTTTTGGACGTGGTGCTAGTTGTTTTGGATGTGGTTCTAGTAGTTCTGGCCGTGGTGCATGTTGTTTGGGACGTGGTGCTAGTTGTTTTGGACGTGGTGCTAATTGTTTTGGACGTGGTGCTAGTTGTTCTGTATGTTGTTCAAGTTGTCTGAGACGTGGTGCTAGTTGTTTTGGACGTGGTTCTAGTTGTCCGAGACGTGGTTCAAGTTGTTCTGAGACGTGGTGCTAGTTGTTATGTGAAAGATTATCTGCCCGGGCCTAGCCAGAAACTCACTTTCCTGCTACGCATTCCAGAATCTGATCTTTGGCCAGGCCTAGACGCTAGCACAATGCTATTCCAACCCTTTTGAAATAACATTGCACAGGATCTGGGTTCGTACTCATTCGATTTATCACGCACCAAAAATTTCTAATTAAAAGCGGAATCTTAGAAAAATACATTTGAAGCGTGCACTCAGGTGATTCTCTTGTATGCCTCATGACTTTGATTTCACATTGTGTGGACAACGATCTAGAAACCAATTGATCAGCTAATCACCACAATCCACCTGCCAGAAAATTCCAACACCGCTGCACCTGGCACGTACTGTAAACGCACCACCTGGAGAAAGAGAAAGCTACGCGCAGCTGGCAAAAACTGGCCAAGAATTTTGGCCAATAAAAGCAAAAACCAGCTGCAAAAAACTTCTCAAAATCTGACTTTGAGAGAGAGAATTTTCTCTCTCTATATTCTTGAATTATGAATCTATTGAATTGTGTGTCTTGAATAGCTAATCCCTTGTCTATATATAGAGTTACAAGAGAGACCCCAAATTGGTTTAGAATTGGTCTTCCTACTAGGTTTCTGTTTTCCTTCAATCCTGTTCCTGGACTGATACGCATCCAACTAATACAGGGATCCACTTATCCCAAACCAGTTCCTGGGATGATTCACAACCAACTGACACAGGGATTCACTTATCCCAAACCAGTTCCTGGTATGATTCACAACCAACTGACACAGGGATTTACTTATCCCAAACCAGTTCCTGGTATGATTCACAACCAACTGACACAATGATTAATTAATTACTTAATTAATTAAATCTACCTTTGTCAACAACCCAATACATAATTAATCGTACCACTAACGGATTAATTATGACACTACCAACCTACACCATAATTGCTTCCAGAATAACTTAATTAAATTATTTTCATAATTTCCCCACATCAAAGATATAGTGCTCGTTAATATATTAATTTACTTATAAATTAATCAATTAACCTCTTTAATTCTGAGACTAGTACTACTCGACCTTTTTACTATACCGGACATAAGTTCACCGGCCGGGTTTAGTATAATAAACTTTACGAGCTCATCTCGGGAGCACCATCACCCCTGACGCACCGGTACATGGTTCCTTTCGACAACTAGTAGCACACCAAGTAACTAAACACGCGCACCCAACCTACTGAGACTATTGGCCACAATTGACCTCACTCATTGGCAGATCAAAGTACACTATGTCTAATCCTCATGCCCGTTCGAGTCTAGGGATTAAGAGATAGAATACCAAGAACGATTTGTCTATTAAATCAGTACAAGACAAATAATTCTTAATGGTCAAGTTCAATATGCCCCGGGCATATTTATATGATTCAATTAGTTTAAACAAACCAATTATCTGAATCACATAATAACCTAAACCGACAGTTTGTCCAAAAGCTATCTCGGTTATGAATCTCATTTATATATTATGTCTTTTAACCAATGATGAGATCTACTGTGTCACACAAGACACCTCATCATCTAACTACATAATATAAATGGACAATTAATGCACAACAAGATATAACCAAAACATAAATCGATATATTACTGGGAAAAAGTACAATACAAGCATAGCTTATGTATTCAACTCCAACATTCTGGACCTGGTGCATGTTGTTCTGGATGTGGTGCTAGTTGTTTTGGACGTGGTGCTAGTTGTTCTGGACGTGGTTCAAGTTATTCTGAGACGTGGTGCATATTGTTCTGGACGTGGTGCATGTTGTTTTAGACATGGTGCTATTTGTTCTGGACGTGGTTCTAGTTGTCCTGGACGTGGTGCTAGTTGTTCTGAGAAATGAATTTGACAAATGTGCGAAATGAATTTGATAAAATATTAAAATGTTGAAGGAATTTTTACCCGAATATACATTAGACCTTTGCCCGCGTCATGACCTCTCGAAGATTCACCACCTCCCGCATCCATTTCTCTATTTCGTCCGGATTGTGTAAAAGATTTCATGTTTTTCGAATTTTTTTAGGGTTTTTGCTTTTGATTTGGGCAAAATATGGATTGTGCGACGTTTTGGGTTCGTTTTTTTTTTAACCATTAAAGTCAATAACGCTACACTTTAACGAGCGGGACATACCTTACTCGATACTTTTTAGCGTTTTGGACTCCTCTATCGCTACGTTTTAGCGTTTTAGTTTCAGTCAAACGCCACACTATAACGTTTACATTCCATAATAACGTCATGGTTTGGCATTTTTGCCACGGTATTTTTTTATACTGTAGCATTTTTTTTGTTTATTTTCATTACTTTTTAGCGTTTCTTACCCTTTACATTAACAATTCGCAGCGTTTTCTACCCAAATTTACCAACAAATTAGTATTTTTTAGCTTCCAAGGTTATTTTGGATATTTTTTATTATACAAATAGTAATTTTGTTATACAAATAGCAATTCAGAATATGAATTCAGGACCATAGCCCTAATTAACCCTAAGCTCTGATCCTAGTGGTTGGATATAATAGAATCATTCGCGTTTGATACGTTAAAATTGGAATAAAAAAAATCTAGTATGAATTTCAAATTTTGTGGGAATTCTCAAACCCGCCTCATGGGTTTCATATCTATTCCCACGCTTTTTCCCTCTTCCTTCCTCCTTTCCTTTCTTCACCCTTCATCCTCTTTCAACCATTTTTTTTCCCTTCAACTTTTCTTGCAGCCTTCTCCATCTTCCTTTTTTCCCTTTCTTTCTTTCTTTCTTTCTTCCTTGCAAGGTTGAGAGAGAAGATCCCTTACGATTCCATGGAGGAACTCAGTTGATTAAAAAAAAAAAAAAAAAAAGAAAACAAAAGAAGACAAATTGTTAGATTGAAAAAGAAAAAAATTATATTGATGGAGGAAGATAACTTATCTGAGGAAATTATTGAGCAATCAAAACTCACTATCGAAATTGGTGGGTTTGGTTGATTTGATGTTATATTTATAATATTATTACATTTTGCTTTTTATTCTTTTAACAAATTAAATATCAAAAATAATAATGATTTCAAATAATTAAACACATACACATTCTCATTATTATCATACTCATTTTGATTTCGATTTTCAACTGTTCAACCAATAACCCCTTCTAAAGTTAAATTTTTTTTTTTTTTATTTAGAAAGAACTTTCTAATGTCCTGAATAAATAAAGTTTAGCAAGGCTGTATGTATCCGATGAGCAAAGGTTTCCCTTTTTGGAAAGAACGTTCAACAAATTTATGACTAATAATTAGTATTCTCTATTTTATAATAAAAAATATTTTAAAATTTTCCTAAAATTTCAAAATGAAAAATGTCATACGGTTACGAAATATCATAGCTATTTTGTATTCCTACCCTCCTAATAATATTTATTAAGAGATGTTGTCAAGTAATAGAATTTACGATGAGTAAAATTTTAACTATCAGTAGGTTGATTAAATAATTTCGAAAATTTTTCTTTAATTTATATAAAAAAATAATTATTATTAAACATAAGTAATAATTATCGATAACTTTTATATATTTTCTGAGAAATTTTTATTAACCATTTTTTTAGAGGATGAGAATAATATAAGACCCCTTTTTACTTGGAGGGATATTTATTTACACACATACTGCAAAACACAATTATCAATTTCATTTTGGTTGAATTATGTTCATTTTTTTCTTTTAAAGTACAAATATTCTGATACGAGATGGATTGAATGAGAAGATATACTTTCTTGTGTCATTTGCTATTTAGCAAAATTATTTTTTTAATCTAAAATAATATTCATATTTATTCAATTAATTAGATAAATATGTACAGAACAAATATAAATTACTCTTCCTGCCTCAAAATAGAAGCAACTTTAATCGGTAAAATATATTGTACAACGAGATGTATGTACTGTTATTTACCTAATAAAAATAACTTATTTAATGAATTAATTTCCTTGAATTTATTTCGTTTATCCACTAACTAATATTCCCTTGTCATTTATGAGGAGCTACTATATAAAATTGACTTTAACCATTTGATTAATACCAATACAACTACTTAATGGTTATTACGTCTTTTAATTTCTATTAATTTACTAACCCATTACTAAATCATACAATTATTTCTCTTATCTTTCTAGCACAATAAATAGTAAAATGTAACCATTTGAAAAAGTAATTTATAAATACAAGAACTTCAAAAGTTACTTATATATTTTAGAATAATAAAATCCTAAAAGGAAAAGTTATTTATATTTTGAGGAAAAGAGTATTTAATTAGTTATTTATGTTGTTGATCCACAGAAGACGGGCCAACCCTGAGCTGGTATGATTCTCTCTTGAAAACAGTACATAGGCCCATCTAAAGGATCAAGATCGGGTTTTTCTACGGTCTTCTTTCCTTTATTTATTTATTTTTCTATTCCAAGAATTTCTTTTGAACGAAGAATTTTCAAGGAAAGTCAACTTCATTCTACCCTTTTCCCATACTTCAAGGGCTCACTTTATTTCTCAATTAAATCACTCTTCAAACATCAATTATTTTTATGTATATTTGCTGGTTAATTTTTTCATTTTTTATTTCAGATTTGGACCATAACTAAACCTATTTCATGATCTCAGTATAATTCTTTTCTTTCCTTCTTGCTTTCGTTAGAATTGGGCCAAAATATGTCGCATTTTTAATGGGCCTTTGTCACAAATTCCAAACATTTCAACGTAAAATTACACAAACAATTTTAAATAGGGACTTACAAATAGGCTATTTGTATTAAAAACAAATCAAAATAATTATAAAATGACCAAAGGCCCTTATGAACAAAATCTTGAGAAATTGGCCAAGTATTTGTAAAAAACGAAACAAACTTGCGTTTGCGTCCTTATAAAAAACGCATAAAAAAACGTTTTTGACGTTTGAAATTTAGCACCAATGACGTTTTAAAGAAAATAAAACGCTAAACTTATGCGATTCAGTTAATCGAAACGCAATACTTTAACGATTAATGTTTCGAAAAAATGTTAAAATAGCTTGTTTCCACCATGGTTCACTCGTTAAAATGGTGTGTTTCCATGATGGTTCGCTCGTTAAAATGATGCATTTCCACCATGGTTTGATCGTTAAAATGGTACATTTTTGACATTTACACACGTCCAGGAACGTCTACATCCATTCATTTGAATTTGAGAAAAAAAGGTGAAGACAAATATAGCCCTTGACTAAAAAACAACTCTCCAAAAAACAAATCCAAACAAATTGTTAACTAAAAAAACGTTTGGGCAATCATTTTGTTGACGTCCAAAGAAGATTTAGCACGAGAATCATCACGAAATGGTAAGTTTTTGAATCGTAATGTAAATTGTTTTTCTCAAAAGAAACATGGTAGTATGAAACACGTCAAAATGACGTTTTGGAAGCGTTTAAATGCTGCACTTTAGCTATTTCGCCATGGCTTTCTCTCTTTTTTGCTACGTTTAATACCGTTAATATATCAAAAGTGTTACATTTTTTATATATATCATATAAAAAGTGCTGCGTTTTTTATATGTATTATGTATAAAGTGATGCATTTTTTATATGTATTATATAAAAAATGCTACGTTTTTATGTACTGAAATCATAAATTTTTAGCGTTTTTGGATGCAAAAAACTAAATCTTGATGCGTTTATTGTATACTGAATCATGGAAAGAGTGCTTTTTCTTTATAAATTATGTAAAATATGTTTGCGTTTTTTATTGTAAGAATCGTTAATGTGCTGCATTTTTGGTAGAAATAATTATAATTTAGAAAACATTGTATTTTTATGTATGATAATGGTTAAATGTTTCGTTTATACTGTTGCATATGTAATTTTGACTTTATTTTTGTATAATTGAATATTAAAAGTATTTAGTTTTAATTTATATGTGTATTTATATACAGGATGACGATGATGAGTACGAGGAGGAGGATGAGGAGGTTTATGAGGATGACGAGGAGGAGGAGGATTAAGATGACAATGAGGCGGATGATGCTCAAGAAGAGGCTGTGGAACGTGAACCTGGCGCAGATTTGAGTGGTTATTTTCAGATTGACAGAGAGTTTCACACTATTAGTAAGGCTTTGAAACATTGCCAGAAAATAGCTAAGCGGCTTAAGTTCCTCATTACAAAGAGAGGGGGCAATCAAGGATTTGCCACGTATTACTTTTTGTGCAAGCGATGGAGACATCCTGCCAAAGCCCCTCTCCCAACCAGACGGAAGAATACAAGAAGGAGCGACACTAATTGCCCCTTCAGGTTGACTTGTAAGAGAATTGACCTGGGACGTCACAAGGTTTATACAAATCCAGGAGCAGCGTCAACGCACAATCACACTGGTATTACTTTATTTGCGCATAATAGTAATTAAGTTTATTGATGTTTAGTATTTATGAATTATTAATATACTTAAATGGGATTTACAGGTATGATACATCCATATGGGCACAGACAACTGAGCCATTTTACTAAAGAGTCAAAGGCTGTTGCTGAAGTTATGCTTGGGGCGAATGTGAAGCCAAAGTATGTTTGAGAAGCTGTTAATAAAAAGTTTCCCGATACCCAGGTACCAATCAAATCAGTTTACAATTTGAAAGGAGAGATGAAGACAACTGGGTAGTATTATGTCAAGATTCTCAAGGATGCGAACACTGATGAGATCACACATGTATTCTTTGCTCATCCAACCTCAATTCAGATGTTCCACATATGGTATTGGGTGGTGGGGATTGATTCTACCTACAAGACCAACAAGTACCAAATGGCCGTTGTTGAGATGGTAGGTATGACTCCTACAAATAAGAATTTCAATATTGCATTTGCTATTGTTAGAAATGAGACAAAGAATACATACGATTGAGTGATGAGGAACTTGAGATTTTTGCTGCCTGCTAGTTTTATACCTACTGTGATTGTGACAGATAGGGAGTTGGGTTTGTTACAGCCAATTAAGGATCATTTTCCCGCTTCACATCACTTGTTATGTTTGTGGCATATTAGGCGTGATGTCAATGCGTGGTTGGAAAAAAATGTTGGGAGAAGAAACAAAAACTTAGCATGTGATATCCATGAAAGCTGGTGAAAGAAAATTATTAAGGCTCCAACTGTAGAAGAGTTTAACCTTTTATTGCAGAATTTCAAGGTTAAGTACTCTCTAATTGAGCCGTTGGCTGTTGATTATTTTGAGACTACATGGCTCATTCACAAGGAGAAATTTGTTTGGGCTTGGACAAATCAATTTCTCCACTTTGGTAATACTTCCACTAACAGGGTAGATGCTTCGTATGCTGCAATGAAAGATTGACTGAATTCTTCCACCAATTCTCTTGATACTTTGTTCACCAAGATCGACTCCAATCTCAGCCACCTGTACCCTCACATCGGGTTAGTTTAATTATTTAATTGTTTAAGTTTTTTATTTCATTATTAGTTCATATCATTCAATTTTAGTATAATACTATTTAATATGAATGTTTTATTTTATTTTATTTTATTACTATAACATAGGCTCGCTTGAGGCTTCCATTTCCACCACTCAAACAAGTATGCAAGGATTTCCATACTGTTATTTGAACAAGTATGTGTCACACCATTGTTTGAAGTTGGCGAGGAAAGAAGTTCGAAAGAAGAATAAGTTGGCCGGCGCAGTAATCGAGCAATGTGGCTGTGTGCCCAAGGTGACACGTGGGATTCCCTGTGCTTGTGACATATTCAAAGCACATTCATTGTCGGACTATCCCCTACTCCCACACGTACATGAGTTTTGGAAGAGGTTTACCATTGTGCCATCACAGGGGGATTCGAATTACATTGATGAGGACATTAGGTACTTTTTAATATATGTACTTTAATAATGGTCATTTGATTTCATATATGATAATTTTTAAAAGTAGTTTATATTTAATATATTTATTTGTTAAGGTATTTCCACGAGACTGTCATTCCTACAGTCTCTACCAGTTCGTCTTTTTTGGCCCGTCTATTGAATAGGGCGTATGTAGATGAGATGCACCCTAACATGGCCAGTGTTGGAGAGCCAGATGTGTCAGGGCCCCAAAGGGGGCGCCCACCAAATATATTACTGTTGGAGTAGAATACATAAGCTATGCTTGTATTGTACAGTTTCCCAGTTTAATATATCGATTTGTGTTTCAGTCATATCTGGTTGTGCATTAATCGTCCATTTATATTATGTAAGTAGATGATGAGGTGTCTGGTGCGACACAGTAGATCTCATCATTGGTTGAAAGACATAATATATAAATGAGGTTCGTAACCGAGACAGCTTTGGACAAACTGTCAGTCTAGGTTATTATGTGATTCAGATAATTAGTTTGTCTAAACTAATTGAATCATATAGTGTTGGTAAATGTGCCCTAATGAGGGCTATTTATGTAAATATACTTTGAGGGTATTTATGTAAATAAGATATTTGTCGCTTGATTGATTGTTTATCAAATGAGTTAATTTCATGATAGTAATATCCTTGTGCATATTTAAATTCATGAAATCGATCCGCCAAAAGAAACACTCCATGGACTAATTAGATCATGAGTGATTCTTTTGAGTAGTACTGGTACTAGGATCCTTAGACCAGAAATCACTACATGGTCTTAGGTGAATTGTAGTGTGCTTTGACATATGCCTAATGGGGCCGTAACAGGTTGCCAAGTACGGGTATGATTGGGTACACAATGAGACACGCTAAGGTATGTAGGTGAAGTGATGGGACTACAAATCTCTCTTAAGTGAGAGATGATATCTTGGCCACTTGATAGTGAACTGAAAAGTGCATGGCCATGCCCAAGGAATGATAGGATATCATTTGCTTGAAGGATTCAGTGTCACTAAGAGATCAAGTAAACGTTTAGCTACATAAGGATGATGGTTCCATGCCTTATGCTAAACTGGATATCGATGTAGAGGATCGTACGCAGTTTGCTCGGAAAGGTTGTGTTGAATCTCCATTCGACCCTCCATTCCAAATTGGGTAGTCATTTTGTCTTGCTAGAGACCACTAATGACTTATGGATTAATCAATGGGTTTGAGTTATCCATTGCCAATTTGGAATGGGCCTACAGGATCGCACATAAGAAAGTTCGATGATGCAGAATAAGAATTCTTGCCTACAATAAGTATAATTGTTATACTTAAATAAATAAGATTTAATTAAATGGTTTAATTAAATATTATTGGAAAGTTCTGTGGTATTAATTAATAGTTAATTAATTACCTGGGAACAATTGGGATGGGCTGATAAATCAAGGGACTTAATTGCAATTGAAGTTCTTGACCCATCAGCCTGATCCATGGGTCATGGGTTGATCCATGGGCTTGGTGTATAACCCAAATCATTAAAGTGTTATTTAAGGCTGATTTGGAATTAGTAAATATTATTTAAATACTGACTTGGAATCAGTTAAATAATATTTGGTAATAATACTGATTTGGAAATTACTAAAATCAGTTAAGTTATAATTGGATAAATTACAATACTGATTTTGGAAATTAATTCTCTACAAATATCCTAGGGATATAATTGTAGGAAGAGGTTTTTGGAATTATTCTCATCAGACAAAATACACAGGATTCCCAAAATTCTCCCGGTAGGCAAGATTGGCTAGCACCAACCTGCGAAGGCTTTCGTGCTTGAGAGTAGAGGATCCTTCGAGGAAGGATTTTGGAGACAACAAAACGCCATCTTCTCAGAGGAGCCAGGCGACGTGCGCAACCGATTACGCTTCAAGGGTAAGACCCGATCCTCATAGTTTAGGATTCCGCTGTTTAATTGGATTAAACACCTAGACTATTCCCAACATATAGATATGCCCGGGGCATATTGAACTTGACTCTTAGGAATGATTTGTCTTGTACTGATTTAATAGACAAATCGATCCTTGTATTCTATCTCTAAATCCCTAGACTCGAGCGGGCATGAGGATTAGACATAGTGTACTTTGATCTGCCAAAGGGTGAGGTCAATTGTGGCCAATAATCTCGGTAGGTTGGGTGCGCGTGTTTAGTTACTTGGTGTGCTGCTGCTTGTCGAAAGGAAACCATGTACCGGTACGTCCGGGGTGATGGTGCTCCCGAGATGAGCTCGAAATGTTTATTATACTAAACCCGGCCGGTGGACTTATGTCCGGTATAGTAAAAAGGTCGAGTGGTACTAGTCTCGGAATTAAAGAAGTTGATGAATTAATTTATCAGTAAATTAATGAATTAACGAGCACTATATCTTTGATGTGGGGAGATTATGAATATAATTTAATTAAGTTGTTCCGGAAGCAATTCTGGTGTAGGGTGGTAGTGCCATAATTAATCCGTTAGTGGTACGATTAATTATGTACTGGGTTAATGACAAAGGTAGATTTAATTAATTGAGAAATTAATTAATCCTTGTGTCAGTTGGTTGTGAATCATCCCAGGAACTGGTTTGGGATAAGTGAATCCCTGTGTCAGTTGGGAGTGATTCATCCCAGGAACTGGATTGGGATAAGTGAATCCCTGTGACAGTTGTGAGTGTATCAGTCCAGGAACAGGATTGAAGGAAACAGAATCTGTATCAGTCCAGAAACAAGATTGAAGGAAAACAGAAACCCAGTAGGAAGACCAATCCTAAACCAACTTGGAGTCTCTCTTGTAACTCTATAAATAGACAAGGGATCAGTCATTCAGAATAATACAATTACACAATTAATCCACATGATTTGTAGAGAGAGAAAATTCTAGAGAGAGAAAACGTTTCTCTCTCCAAGTCAAATTTTCAAGAAAGTGTGCAGCTGGTTTTTGGGTTTCTAGTGGCTGAAATTTTGGCCTTGGTCTATACCAGCTGCGCGTAGCTTTCTCTCTCTGCGGGCGGTGCGTTTATAGTACGTGCCAGGTGCTGCGGGGCTAGAGTTTTCTAGCAGGTGGATTGTGGTGAGTAGCTGATCAATTGACTTCTAGTTCGTTGCCCACACAACGTGAAGTCATAGTCTTGAGGCATACAAGAGAATCACCAAGTGCACGCTTCAAAGGTACTTTTCTAAGATTCCGCTTTAATAGAAATTTTTGTTGCGTGGTAAATCGAGCAAGTGCAAACCCAGATCCTACCAAAATCTTTCAATTACACCATTGTGCGATGCACGAGTAGAGCTCACAAGAGAGAGAGATACGTAGCCGATGTGGCAGGGGTCGTTCAGGTTCATCCGGCCGATCGACTGGTCGCTCACACCGCATTCATACAGGCTCCGATGGTCATTCTCCCTTACATACAGGTAAAGAAGCATTTTGTTATGTTTAATTACAATTTTGTAGTTGCATTTTATTATATTTTTGGTCGTGTATATACATTATGCAGTTATGTTTATTCCCTGAAATAAAATTACTTGACAGGTTTTGGTGGAGACATTCATTGTGTGCCAGCATTTTTTTAGCCTTACTGTACAGGCTGGTCAGATGTCAGTGGGGACGGCCATTGTGGTTTTCGAGTCATTTCTACTTATCTTTTTGGCCACGAGAAATATTGGAGATTAGCTCGTAAATCGTTGAGTGGAAAGATTACGAGCCATCCGGATAGGTATCGAGGTGTATTCCAATATTTGGAGTTGAGTCACCCTGATGGTGATCACGTGGCTATGGTACTTAGGCGAGTAAGTTTTGAAGGCACAGACTGTGATGAGCAGCATTAGATGGCTACACCTACCGATTTGTTCCCGCTCGCCACTTATGCAAATGCACTGGTAATACATCTGAGCGGAACTCGTACAGACGGAAATTATTCTGTATTACCTTTGTATTCCTCCAGTGCCAATGCACAAACTGAAAGGGTTATGACACTTGCCCATGTAAATGGGAACCATTACGTACGTGTAGATGTGGTCGATGAGTGCCCTATCCCACCATTGAGCTTTGTTTGGCAACATCAGCGTCATGCTGAAAGTGTGGGAGATTGACCAATAAATTTGGAAGTTAGGTTTAATGCTTGGACTGCACTGTGTGATGGCTAGGATCTAGATTGTTATGTGACAGATGGTGTATTATTCATATCATTGTACTAAAAATAGTAACTTTCATTTTTTTTTGTTGTTAACTTAGTTGCTAATTCTTCAACAAAATTTAATAACCTGGGTAATTTATATGGTGGTCATATAAACGATTATGGATGTGGTGCTATTTGTTTTTGACGTAGTTCTAGTTGTTATGGACGTGGTTCAAGTTGTTGTGGACGTGGTGCTAGTTGTTTCTGGACGTGGTGCGAGTTGTTTCTGGACGTGGTGCTTGTTGTTTCTGGATGTGGTGCTAGTTGTTTCTTGACTTGGTGCTAGTTGTTTCTTGACATGGTGCTAGTTGTTTCTTGACTTGGTGCTAGTTATTTTTAGACGTGGTTCAAGTTGGTGCTTGTTGTTTGTGGACGTGGTTTTAGTTGTTGTGGACGTGGTTCAAGTTGTTATGGACGTGGTGCTTGTTGTTATGGACGTGGTTTAAGTTGTTATGGACGTGGTTCAATTTATTTCTGGACGTGGTTCTAGTTATTATTGTGCGTTTTCCTTGGTCAGAAATGCTATTTCGGTGCGTTTTGTTCTAACCCTAACGTGATCGGCCAGCGTTTGTTTTTGAACAAACGCCGCTGATCTGCGTTTCAAAAACAGTTTACCTAACCAATTAAACATTTTTAATATGCCAAAAATCACATATAAACGTTCGTTTGATACACAATCGCAATAAACCTACGTTTCTACCAAACTAAAACTTATCATAATTGCTATCTATAACCTAATTAACGCAAAAAATAGGGTTTCATGCAATTTAAATCGCAAAAACGTGACTATAATGTTCAGCAAATCAAATAACAACAAAAATTGACGAACGAAAGTATTTTTACCTTGTTTATCATTGGACCTTTGCCCGCGCCATGTCTTTGCGATGATTCGCCATCTCCTCCGTCCATTTGGGCATTTTTTGCCGTCAAAATCGTTTGAATTTTGCGTTGGGAAATAATTTCGCCAAAGAGTTTGTAAGAATGCTGCGTTTTAATAGTTTTATCGATTTTTAGATGGAGACAGTCAGAAACGTGACATTTTAACGAGCGAGCCATGGAGGAAACACACCATTTTAATGAGCGAACCAGTGTTGAAACGCTATAGTTTGACGTTTTTATTTGACATGAAACGTTAAAGTGATACGTTTTGGGTTGTTATTATCAAAGATTTTTAACGTTTTTGTTGTATTAAAACGTCATCGGCATTAAATTTTACATGTTAGAAACGTTATTCTCTACGTTTGTATAAATGGAGAAAACACATTTTAATTGCGTTTTCGCCAAATACTTAGCAATTTTCTACCTTTTTTCCTTTATAAGGGCCTTTTGATCATTTTATAATTATTTTGAATTTTTTTGTGATACAAATAGCAATTTAGTTACACAAATAGCAATCCAGTTTTAAATAACATTATAATCAAATTTCAAATCATAGAATTTGTACTTAAAAAACACGAGTTTCAAACTTTTATTGAAATAACACTGAAATAGAATTTTAAAAAAATACTGTGAACTTGATATGGCGATGCCAATGGACTAATTTTTTATCCCATGAAAGATTCATGAAGGTTAGGTTGACATTATCCCCAGTATAAGGAGTAACGATCACTTTTTCGACAGTGGCTATTTGGCTAAATCCATGTTAAAATATAATTGATAGAAGATAAACAAGAGAAAATCACTAATATATTTTAATTAATTAAAAATTTATAATAAAAATTAAGAAAATAATGAACAAGATTTCGTTAAGGTGACATGTTACAAATTGTTTTAAATTTTTCCCTTTTATCTCTTTTTAGTATAGTTTAATAAATAGATTCTAGTCTAATAAACTATATCAATAACTTTCGAACTTTAATTTTACTAGTGTAAAATGATTCTATTCTTAAAATCCAGGACACAGAGCAACAATTTGTTTACTACTTACCAATAGTGTTTGACTACAAGTTAAATTGGATGGATCGATCCCTATACATCTGTGCTTGAGTTTGTCGGAATTAATCTACACATACCAAAAGTTTTGTTAATTTTGACAGTCTTAGGTTAACTACGATTCCGACAAACTAATTAAGGGTACATCGTTAAGATTTGTGAAAAAAACGATATTTAATTTGCGTGCCATCTTTGAAATATATGGTCGGCCTCTTTGAGGGAAATGGAAATGATAATCATCACATTTGAAAATAATAATTTTGTTTAATAAATTAAAATAATACGAGAAATACGATTTTTTTTTTTTTTATATTTTGGGGACGAAGGTATCAATATATACTAGTACATGGAAAGATCTGAATCTTGCGAGGAAGTCTTAGACAAAAGTTGGTTCGGCTAACCAGCAAAACAAAACATAAGCTTCAGTACATAAAACCCTCATTTCCAAATCGGAATTAGTCATTTTTATTGGCTGCTCCCAGGTTTAATGCAATAAAAGCTTATCCCTGGTGATTTGACAGTCTAATTTATAATATAAAAAACAATAATATAAAGAGATTTTTCTTATGAGACTAGAGATGTACAATTAGTATATAAACTTTCACTATTTAGAAATTACAGCACCACTCACACATATCTGTAACGGTAAAACATGCGCCTTCACCTCGACCACCAACACCCAAATTCCTTCTTCTTTTCAATTAAATCCACAAAATCCATTTATTTTTTTTTTCTTTTTTTTGGAATTAAAAAAAGTTCAGCGCGTATATCCTGTACATTGTGTACATGTACCTATTACTATATATAATAATTTTTTGTATGACAACTGTACACTTACTACATATAGTAAGTTTCGCCTACGTGCGCGTTTTTTTTTTTTTTTTTTTTCCGCGCTGAGTGAACAACGTCTTCGCTGAGTCAACAACGTCTCAGAACAACTGCCGCAACGTCCAAAAAACAACTGTCGCAACGTCTACATCCAGACATGTCTACAACGTCTCCTAACACTAGCACCACGTCCGAAACAACTAGCACCACGTCCAGAAACGTCTACATCCATGAATGTAAATTTAAACTGATTTTTTCACAAATACAACTAGAACCACGTAAAAAACAAATAGAACTACGTCCAGAAACATCCTCATCCATGCGTGTGAATTTAAACTGCCTTTTTTTTACAAAGACAGTCCACCACGTCTCAGAACAACTAGAACCACGTCAAAAACAACTAGCACCACGTCCATAAACGTCTACATCCAGGCATGTCCACAACGTCTTCGCTGAGTTAACAATGTCTTAGAACAACTGACGCAACGTCCAAAAAACAACTGTCGCAACGTCTACATCCAAGCATGTCTACAACGTCTCCTAACATGAGCACCACGTCCGAAACAACTAGCACCACGTCCAGAAACGTCTACATCCATGAATGTAAATTTAAACTGATTTTTTCACAAATACAACTAGAACCACGTAAAAAACAAATAGCACTACGTCCAGAAACATCCTCATCCATGCGTGTGAATTTAAACTGTCTTTTTTTTACAAAGACAGTCCACCACGTCTCAGAACAACTAGAACCACGTCAAAAACAACTAGCACCACGTCCATAAACGTCTACATCCAGGCATGTCCACAACGTCTTCACTGAGTCAACAACGTCTCATAACAACTGCCGCAACGTCCAAAAAATAAATATCACAACGTCTACATCCAGCCATGTCCACAACTTCCACCTACGTCCAAAAAACAACTGCCGCAACGTCAAAAAAAATCTATATCCAGACATGTGAATTTAAGCTAAAATTTTCACATAACACCATCCACAACGTCTCTTAACACTGCCGCAACGTCCCTGCACGTCCAAAAAACAACTGCCGTAACGTCCAAAAAAATACTTAACAAGGGAGATCACATTAGGATTATATAGACATCAGATCAGAGAATACTAGACATCAGATCAACAGACTATAGATATCAGATCATGAATATAAAAAAATCATACAGTAGAACTAAAACATACTTAACAAGGGAGATCATATCAGGATTATATAGACATCAGATCAGCGAATACTTAACATCAGATCAAGAATATAAAAGAAATCATACAGTAGAACTAAAACATACTTAACAAGGGATATCAGATCAGGATTATATAGACATCAGATCAGCGAATACTTGACATCAGATCAACAGACTATAGATATCAGATCAAGAATATAAAAGAAATCATACAGTAGAACTAAAACATACTTAACAAGGAAGATCAGATCAGGATTATATAGACATCAGATCAGTGAATACTTGACATCAGATCAACAGACTATAGATATCAGATCAAGAATATAAAAGAAATCATACAATAGAACTAAAACATACTTAACAAGGGAGATCACATCAGGATTATATAGACATCAGATCAGCGAATACTTGACATCAGATCAACATACTATGGATATCAGATCCCACAATGTCCGACAACGTCCCGCAACGTTCTAAAATGCAAAGCAGCAACGTCCCACAACGTCTAGTTACGTCCCACAACCTCCAAAAATACAAAGCAACAACGTCCCAACGTCAAGTTACGTCCCGCTACGTCCAAAATACAAAGCAACAACGTCCCCCAACGTCTAGTTACGTCCCATAAGCGGGGAAAAATCAGAAGCAACCCATTTCACATGAAAGTGCCAATACCTCACAGAAACCATTTATATATCATATTTCGGAGTAACATAGCATTATTTGAATAAGAAAACATGAATATAACATCATTAATACATTACCCAACATCAAATCTTGAAAATAAGGTTTCGTAAATTTATTAAATACAGTTCATACTTTATGATGTGGTGATTTTTTAAGAAGAATAAGTTATTTTTGAAGAAGAATGAGAGATTTTTGAAGAAGAAGAAAAGATTTTTGAACAGGAAGAAGTGATTTTTTAAGAAGAAGTAATTTTTCCGTTGTATTTGGTTTTGTTCGTCGGAAAAAATAATCGTCGATCTCCGTTAAATCTGTGTTTGAATGAGAATTTTGATTAAATGCGGTTTCGAATGGAGTACGGCGAAGAATAATAACTGGTTTTTTAAGAAGAAGAAGTGGTTTTTTGAAGAACTGGGTTTTTTAGAAGAAGAAGAAGAGAAGAGCGTGTATCTCACTCTCTTATAGTGAGAGTGATGATGTGTTACTAGGTACATGTACACTAGGTACAGGATATAATTTGCGAAAAAAGTTAATAAATTAATTTATCAGTAAATTAATAAATTAACGAGCACTATATCTTTGATGTGGGGAGATTATGAATATAAATTAATTAAGTTGTTCCGGAAGCAATTCTGATGTAGGATGGTAGTGCCATAATTAATCCGTTAGTGGTACGATTAATTATGTATTGGGTTGTTGACAAAGGTATATTTAATTAATTAAGTAATTAATTAATCCTTGTGTCAGTTAGTTGTGAATCATACCAGGAACTGGTTTGGGATAAGTGAATCCCTGTATCAATTGGTTGTGAGTCATACCAGGAACTGGTTTGGGATAAGTGAATCCCTGTATCAGGTGGTTGTGAATCATATTAGGAACTGGATTGGGTAAGTGAATCCCTGTATCAGTTGGATATGTATCAGTCCAGGAATAGGATTGAAAGAAACAGAAACCCACTAGGAAGACCAATCCTAAACCAACTTGGGGTCTCTCTTGTAACTCTATATATAGACAAGGGATTAGCTATTCCACATATACAATTCATAAGTTTTCAAGACAAGAAAACTAGAGAGATAAAATCCTAGAGAGAGAAATAAAATTTCTCCCTCAAAGTTGGATTTTATAAGCAAATTGCGGCTGGTCCTTCTCTGTTTTTTGCCAAAATTATTGGCCTGTTAAACCCGCAGCGTGTGTAGCTTTCTCTCTCTCTCCGGACGGTGCGTTTACAGTACGTGCCAGGTGCAGTGGTGCTGGAATTTTCTGGCAGGTGGATTGTGGTGATTAGTTGATCAAATTGGTTTCTAGATCGTTGCCCACACAACGTGAAATCAAAGTCTTGAGGCATACAAGAGAATCACCTGAGTGCACGCTTCAAAGGTATTTTCTAAAGTTCCGCTTTTAATTAGAAATTTTTGTTGCGTGGTAAATCGAATAAGTGCAAACCCAGATCCTGCGCAATGTTATTTCAAAAGGATTGGAATAGCAATTGCGCTAGCGTCTAGACCTGGCCAGAGATTCCGATTTTGGAATGCATAGCACAAAAGTGAATTTCTTGTTAGGCCCGGATAGATAATCTTTCAATTGGTATCAGAGCCTGGTTTTGGGTTTTGTGCTTGTTCGATTTATTACATAGTTTTATTTGCAGGTGGTTAAGAAATCCCAACTATTATGGTTACGTTTGTATGGGTTTTAATTAAACTCCGGGACATGTCCGGATTTAATTTTATTATGAATGTTTGTAATAGTATAACCACGTGCTGGAAGCCGTGTAGGATTAGATCAAATCTGTAGTAGGATTTTTTCTATGTAATTTTGATTATTTAATTTTCTTAGAAAGCCTTGTAGTAGGAGAATTAAAATTTTGTAATCGAAGGCATTATGGTGGGCAACTTGAATTCGTGGGTTTTGGGTTATCGTTAATTTGTAAAAACCCAGGAAAACCCATAACGAATTGCAAGACCAAATAGCGTGGGAAAAAGTGAAGGAGCGATTGGCGGCAGGGGGAGGCGCCGATGAAGACCCACCGGCAGGGGCCACCGCCAGCAACCGCCAGTGGCAGTGGACTGCCTGGCGGCGTAGCAAGCAGCTGTGGCAGAGCGCGGCAGCAGCGGCGGCTGCGGCGATGTAGGTGCGGCCCGTTCAAGACTCTCTCCATCGAGTTGCGTGGCGGGACACGAGATCAAGGCAGAAGATGGAAGCGATTAAAACCATAACAGTTGGGAAATTTATTTTTTGTATTTATTTCCTGTATTTATTGTTTTAATTTTTGTGCTGTATTTTAGATGCATGATTTTAAAGCATGTTGGTTTTGTGGTTGCATATAACTTAGGGTTAGTTAATTGCATGTTAACACTGGAAAAACCCTCAATTTGGAAATCTAAGTGGGAGCGGGTTGGCTTAATATCCCTATGACCACCATTACGAGTTCATATGCGATGTGGGTGGGCTTGTGCGTTGGCATTAGGGACTTCCTCCATTCGGATGAGTCTAACCTCGAGATCGCTAGATTATAAATTTCTGAGTAAGATGACTAGAGTAAGTTTAACTAGGAGAAATGCGACACCCTCTCCATCTGAGGTGCACTATCATGAGGTAACAAATTCAGAACTCACGTAATGGCATACATTTAGTGCACGATCTGCAGTATTCCTCCCTCGAGGTTACGCTGCTTATTTGTAGGGCTAAAAGCACCGACTATTAGCTACATTGATCAATAGATCATTTGGTCAGATAGTGTAGTTAATGAACTTGGTTCTTCTCAAACGAATGTGGGTTAGCGTAAACATCCACACTGCGTGGCTTGTGAGAATCCTGGTGAATGAGATGTTGGTGGATTATAATTATTGTTTTGAGGGAAGTCAATAATTATTAGAATTTCATGTTTTCGAAATTCTAGGTTAATAGCTGAAACATTGTTTGTTTATTTATTTTACAGTTTTATCGATATGACATTCAACCCCTTAGCTACTATATTGAAAAACAACAAGTTAACTGGACCTAATTATGTCGATTGGAGTCGTAACTTGGACATTGTCCTTATGGCTGAGAGCACTCCTGTGAGAGATCATGCCATTGACGTGATTAGTAACATCAACAAGGTTGAGGTAGTAGGAGGCGAAATCGTTGGTGAAACCAAAGTCGATATTGTCATCCGGAGCTTGTCTCAAAGCTATGAGCAGATTCGGTTGAACTACAACATAAGTAAGATGTTGTGTACTTCATCCGAGCTCTTGGAAAAGTTAGTGGCTGCTAAAAGTCTTCTTCAAGAGAAGAAGTGAGCTTTAGTCGCAATCAAAGCTTTAGAATCTTCTTCTGAGCCTAAGGCTGGAAAGAATAAGAAAAAGCTCGAGGGAGTAGCTAAAAAGGCACAAATTGCGCCTAAGCCAGATATTGCAAAGAAGAAGTCGAAAGACAAGTGCTTCAAGTGCAATAAGATGGGACATTGGAAATCAGATTGTCCAAAACTTAAACGTACGATAGTTTCTACCCTAATTACTGAGACATGTTTAGCGGCGATTCCCACAGATACTTGGTGTGTGGATTCAGGTGCCACTGACCATGTTTGTAATTCTTTTCAAGGGTTCCAAGTGACTCGGAAGCTTAGAGAGGGTGACCTGGATATCTACTTGGGCGACACTACAAGAGTGTCAGTAGAAGCAGTGAGAGTAGTTACTCTGAATTTCAAGATTTCTAGTTTAGAGTTAGTTAATTGTCTTTATGTACTGAGTTTTAGAAAGAACCTTATTTCGGTTTCTAAACTCTTGAAGAATGGTTATAAGTTTGTTTTTTCTAATGAGTCTGTATTTATTAGAAAAAATGAAAAACTTATTTGTTCTGGTTCATTGGCTGACAATTTATTTGTGGTTAACTCTAATTCCCCTGTTACGCAAAATATAGCAGATAGCTCTTTATCTAACATTAATAAGAGGAAGAAACCTTCTGAAATAAATCAAACCTATCTTTGGCATCTCAGGCTAGGTCATATAAACCTTAGTAGGATTCAGAGGTTTGTCAATGATGGACCTTTAGGTTCATTAGAGATTGACAGTTATGCAACCTGCGAATCTTGGAATGTAAAATGGCCAAGAGACCTTTTAAGGCAAAAGGTTATAGAGCTAAGGAAGTATTAGAGTTTATTCATTCTGACTTGTGTGGACCAATGACGGTCCAGGCATGAGGTGGGTTCGAGTATTTCGTGACGTTCATGGATGACTACTCAAGGTACGGGTACATTTACCTAATGTGTCACAAGTCTGAATGTTTTGGCAAGTTCAAAGAGTTTCAGGCAGATGTGGAGAGACATCATGGTAAGAGTATCAAGATACTGCGATCAGATCGTGGTGGGGAGTACCTGTCCCACGAGTTTGGAGAATACCTCATTGAGGTCAGAATTCAGTCTCAGTTGTCTGCACCTGGCACACCATAGCAGAATGGTGTAGCAGAAAGAAGGAATCGAACTCTCATGGAAATGGTTAGTTCGATGATGAGCTATAGTGATATGCTGAGTTCGTTCTGGGAAAATGCCTTAGGAACAGCGATGTATATTCTCAATCTTGTACCATCTAAAACAGTGCCTTCAACCCCAGTAGATTTGTGAAACGTGCGAAAGCCTAGTCTAAGACATCTCAGAGTTTGGGGTTGCCCAACACATGTGCTTAAGGCAGATGCGGCTAAGTTAGATGCAAGAACAGAATTGATGCTGTTTGTTGGATATCCTAAGGGAATGAAAGGTGGTCTGTTTTATAGTCCTAAAGATTAGAAAGTGGTGGTTAGTACCAACGCTAGATTTTTGGAGGAAGACTATATCCTAGATCACAAGCCCAAGAGTAAGATAATACTAGAAGAGCTTAGAAGAAAAACTGATAATCCTGATGCACAAGCATAAGTAGATACACCACACACTGCACATGAGATCACAGATGATGCGCCTACACAGGTGGTGCCTCGTCGTAGTGGGAGGGTTGTGAGACAGCCCGATAGGTTCATTGGCGTGGGAGAGGCCTCAGACCTAGTCCCAAGCTCACCTGAACCTGACCCGGTTAACTACAAGGAGGCTCTCCGAGATAAAGATGTAGAATCATGGCGTAAGGCATTGATATCAGAGATGGGGTCAATGGACCACAATCAAGTCTGGGAGCTTGTGGACCTGCCTGATGGGTTTAAGCCCATTGGATGCAAGTGGGTCTACAAACGTAAGAGATGACCTAACGGAAAGGTGGAAACCTTTAAAGCTAGGCTGTTGGCGAAGGGGTATACTCAGAAAGAGGGAATCGATTATGAGGAAACCTTCTCCCCGGTAGCCATGCTTAAGTCGATCCGGATTCTCTTGGCCATAGCTGCTCATTTAGATTATGAGATTTGGCAGATGGATGTCAAGACAACTTTCCTAAACAGAAGTCTTGAGGAAACCATCTTCATGCAGCAGCCAGAGGGATTCGTTGAAAAAGGCCAAAAGCATAAGGTTTGCAGGCTTAAGAGGTTCATTTACGGACTTAAGCAGGCATCCAGATCTTAGAACATCCGGTTTGATGAGGTAATCCAGTCATACGGATTTACTCAGTGTCCGGATGAACAATGTGTGTACCACAGACGTGATGGAAACTCAGTGGTGTTTCTTGTGCATTATATAGATGACATTCTATTGATTGGAAACAACAAGAAAGTGTTATCAGACGTAAAGACATGGCTGTCCAAGCAGTTTGATATGAAGGACTTAGGGGAAGCGGGACATATCCTTGGGATCAAGATAAATCGAGATCGTAGGAAACGTTCGTTAACGCTCTTCCAAGCTTCAGACATAGATACAATTCTGTCTCGTTTTAACATGCCGAACTCCAAGAAAGGTTTTTTACCCTTCAGACACGGAGTGCATCTATCTAAGGAGCAGTTTCCCATGACTGTTGAGGAGATAGAGGCCATGAAGGTAGTTCCTTATGCTTCGGCAGTAGGAAGTCTCATGTATGCCATGTTGTGTACGAGGCCTAATATATATTATGTCGTTGGCATGGTAAGCAGATATCAGAGTAACCATGGGAAAGCTCATTGGGAGGCAGTAAAATGCATTTTCAAGTATTTGTGCAGAACGAAAGACTAAGTGTTGGTCTATCAGGCGCCTGAGCTGGTACCTTGAGGTTACACAGATTCATATTTCCAAGGCGACAGGGACAAAAGCAAGTCTACCTCAGGGTATGTGTTTACTCTAGGAGGTAGAGCCATAGTTTGGCAGAGTGTCAAGCAGAAATGCGTGGCGGACTCTACCATGGAGGCCGAATGCGATGCCTCATCAGAGGCAGCGAAGGAAGCAGTATGGCTCAAGAACTTCATAGTGGACTTAGATGTGATTCCTGGTTTGTATAAGTCTATCACAGTGTATTGTGATAACAACGGTGCAGTAGCAAACTCGAAGGAACCACGAGCCCACAAGGCGAGTAAACATATACAACGCAAGTACCGATTGATACGAGATATCGTAAAGAGGAAAGACGTGGTCGTGGCTAAGATAGCATCAGAGGATAACCTAGCAGATCCGTTCACGAAGACACTGACTTCAAAAGTTTTTGAGGCTCACGTGGAGGGCATGAGAATCAGATACTTAGGAGAACTATGATAGTTTTTCTAGATATATAGTGGAAAAGTGTATAAGAGTTGAATGTAGTTGTATACTTAAAGCACAACTTAAGTATTAGTGGGAGATTGTTGGAGTTGAATACATAAGCTATGCTTGTATTGTACATTTTCCCAGTTAATATATCGATTTATGTTTTAGTTATATTTTGTTGTTCATTATTTGTCCATTTATATTATGTAGTTAGATGATGAGGTGTTTTGTGTGACACAGTAGATCTCATCCTTGGTTAAAAGACATAATATATAAATGAGGTTCGTAACCGAGACAGCTTTGGACAAACTGTCAGTTTAGGTTATTATGTGATTCGGATAATTGGTTTGTCTAAACTGATTGAATCATATAGATGCCCAGGGCGTATTGAACTTGACCATTTAGAATGATTTGTCTTGTACTTATCTAATAGACAAATCGTTCTTAGTTTTCTATCTCTTAATCCCTAGACTCGAGCGGGCATGAGGATTAGACATAGTGTACTTTGATCTGCCAATGGGTGAGGTCTATTGTGGCCAATAATCTCGGTAGGTTGGGTGCGCTTGTTTAGTTGTTTGGTGTGCTGCTGCTTGTCAAAAGGAAACCATGTACCGGTGCATCCGGGGTGATGGCGTTATGTTTATTATAGTAAACCCAGCTGGTGGACTTATGTCCAGTATAGTAAAAAGGTTGA
This sequence comes from Knoxia roxburghii, assembly GCA_030378225.1. Taxonomy (NCBI): domain Eukaryota; kingdom Viridiplantae; phylum Streptophyta; class Magnoliopsida; order Gentianales; family Rubiaceae; genus Knoxia; species Knoxia roxburghii. Next base: position 23,335,696 of record CM059424.1, read on the forward strand.
GTGATACTAGTATCGGAATTAAAGAAGTTAATAAATTAATTTATCAGTAAATTAATAAATTAACGAGCACTATATCTTTGATGTGGGGAGATTATGAATAAATTAATTAAGTGGTAATGCCAAAATTAATCCGTTAGTGGTACGATTAATTTTGTAATGGGTTAATTGAATAGGTAGAATTAATTAATTGATTAATTATTCATAAGGGTTAATTAAGTAATTAAAAAAGTAGAATTATTTATTTAATTAATTAAGTCTTAAGTTTCAATTATAATTAAGAAATCCTAGAGATTAAGAAATCTAAGTGGATTTGGTTTATCCTATTAGATTGGTTACCTAATTGGATTTGGAAAATAATTAATTAACTAAACCCATTAGGAAGACCAATCCTAAACCAACTTGGGGTCTCTCTTGTAACTCTATATATAGACAAGGGATTAGTTATTCCACAATATACAATTCATAAGTTTTCAAGACAAGAAAACTAGAGAGAGAAATTAATTTCTTTTCTCAAAGTCGGGTTTTAAGTTCCTTGGCCGGCGGTTTCACTTCCTAGCTGGCGACAGTGCTGGAGATTAACTTTCGGCTGTGGCGTTTGGTAGTTGAAGTAGCAGCGCGTGGGGGCGGCTCTCAGCGGCGGAGGTTGGCGCGTGGTGATCATGCAGCGGCAACAGCGGCGGTGATTGGTTGCTGGAATTTTTTCGGTGGCGGGTCTGAGGAATTGTGGTGGAATTGTTGATCGTTGGTTCGTTGGTTTGTTGCCCACACAACGTTCGAGCCTGTCTTGAGTCATACAAGCGATCACCTGAGTACACGCTTCAAAGGCATTTTTCTAAGATTTCATTTTTAATTAGAAATTTTTGTTGCGTGGTACATCGAATAAGTACAAACCCAAATCCTGCGCAATGTTATTTCAAGGAAGGGTTGGAATAGCGATTGTGCTAGCATCTAGGCCTGGCCAGAGATTCCGATTCTGGAATGCATAGCACGAAAGTGAGTTTCTGGCTAGGCCCGGGCAGATAATCTTTCAGCTTGTCCCCTACATGACTCAAGACTTAAGACTCAACAAGAAAAATCAAACAAACACAATGGATCCTCAACATGCTATATAACCCAGCAAGACTTACCATCCAAATAGTAAATTTTTCATAGTACTAAGCATTTATAATGATCATCTCAAGTTCCTCATAACCACCCAAAATCAAATAACAAGCAATAGTGACATCCACCGCACAAGTAATCTCTCATGCACTCAAAAGTATTTATGGGACATATAACCGCTCAAGTTCACCACATAGCATGTTCTTGCCATAAGTTTGTGAATATATCACACTACCATTACTCAAATGAATCCAAAACACAAATCAAAAGGTCTTTGTCATAGGGTACAATGGGGCTTAGGACAAAGGAGTAGAATAAACAAAGAAAAAACAATAGGCTAAGTTATGAGAGAAAGAAACTACTTGACTGCCAATCTTCCATCATCTTACCAATGATGACCCTGTTAGTTTTGAATACAGAAAAGCTATGGCTTGTATAAAAAACTAATATCCACAGATGACATATCATTTTGTTTCAGTATTAAATTGTTCCATTATATCATAGAACTAGATAACGGGGTGTGGAAAGACACAGTAGATACCGTTATTGGTTAAAATATTGATATATAAAAATTATGCTCGTAACTGAGAAAGTCTGAACATACTATCGGTATAGGTTATCGTGTGGTTTGAAAATTAGTTTATCTAGACTAATTAAATCACATGGATATACCTGTGGCATATTGAGCACGACCAGTTTGGATAGAATTGACTTGTACTGATTGGCGTAGTCAATTAGGTCCTAGTATTCAGTCTCTCAATCCCGAGATTGGGACGAACGTGAGAGTTAGATATCGTATGCTTTGATGTGCCAAAGAGTGCGGTCAATTGAGGCCTATACTTCAGTAGGTTGGGTATGCGGTGTTTAGCTTCTTACGTGTCGTTGCTACTCGGAGGAATCCACGTACCAGTTCGCCAGGTTGATGGTGCTCCCGAGATGAGCTCGTAAGGTTTATTGTACTAAAACTGGCCAGCGGACTTTATGTCCGGTATAATAAGAAGGCCGAGTGGTACTAATCTCGGATACCAAGAAGTCGGTAAATTAGTTTGTCCGTAAATTGATAAACCGATGAACACTAGATCTTTGATGTGGGGAGATAGAAGAAAATATAGTGGCACGATGTAAAGTCATTTTTAAGCGGTAGTTCCATAGTTAGTCCGATAGTGGTAGGACTAATTATGTATTTGACTAATTGAAAAAGTGAATTAATTAATCCTAAAGGTTTAATTAATATTTAATTGATAAAGTGGATTCAAAAATTAATTCTATATGAATTAATTAATCCTAAGAGTTCGATTAAATTAAATTAACGAAGTGGGTTAAGAAATTAATTCAAATGGGTCGATTGGAGTTGATTAGTCTAGGAAAGACTAAGTGGTCAACGAAAGTCAAATTAAAAGGCCCAACTCAAAAGCCCACTAGGTCTCCATTGGAGCTCCCTATAAATAGAAAGCTTATGCCTTAAGAAACTTAAGAAAATCTTGTAAGACATTTGTCTTGCTTCTTGTGTGAGAAAGTTCTAGAGAGAAACTCTCTTTCTTTTGGATTTTCTTTCAAAAACGAACTTAGATTCTCACTTCTCGAATTGAAGCAAAGCTCGAAGATCAAATCTTCAGACGGCTGCCCAGTTTTTGAAGTCCGCTGGGATTGATTTCACGCCGCTGCGGATTGGGTTATTTCCAGCAGTTTTTGGGCTGGGTTTTTTGCGTGCTTGATCCAGGATTGTTCACGTCGATCTCTCTTGGTGATCCGTGGATGATCTTGTGCAGATCGTGGCCAAACATCAAGTCTTTAAGGCTGTTTATTTTGGATTTTTATTGCGGCGGGGCTGGGTTAAATCCGCTGGGCAGCAGTTTTTAGTGGGCTGATTTGATCGGATTTCGTGTAGCTTTTGCTTTATTTGAGGGATTTTCTTTGTGGGTGTCTAGTGGGTTTGATAGTACACCTCGATAGATTATTGCCCACGCAATATTCGAGGCTTCTTGGAGTAATCCTTTGGATTTCGGTGGTGATCGCATCATAAAGATTTGGTTTTTTCTTATTGCGTTGGACTTCGTTTCAAAGGTATAACCTTTAAAGTTTCCGCTTTTAATTAAAGGTTGAATCTTTGCATGTCGATTTACGTTTTAATAAATTAAATAAGTATAAGCCTAGATCCGTTCAGGGGATAATGAATTTGAGCCTGAGCTTCGTCGAAAGTTTCTGATTCTGGAATGCATTGCACGAAAGTGAGATTTTCGATTTATCCCGGGCTTGTTCTGTTTTCCTTTAGACCCATGCAAAATAACTCTAACCCACAAAGTTCCAAATACTGACTAATGCTCTTTTTTTTTTTTTTTTTTCTTTTTTCTTTCCTCTTTTTTCCTTCAACCTTACATTTCTTTCATTTTGAGAGAAAGAAATTCGTACTTTTTTTTTTTTTTTTTTTTTTTTTTTCTGTTGTTGTAAGAGCATACTCATCTAATTGTGGGCTAGCATTGCGTTGCAATGTCCACCTTCATACCACAAACCCAAGGTTAACAATCAAGCATAACTTTTCTCACAACAAGGTAGAAATAACTAGCTAAATCAATCCTCGGTTTTGTTTTAATGGCTTTTCAAATCAAAGAACAAGTCCAAATTTCAAAAGGGTTAACTATTGGTATCATAGAAGGTTGGATTTTCAAAGCAAGCCAAATTGGATTTATCCTAATGCCTTAATCATATTCGCACATTGAAAACACAAGTAACAATAACATCCATAACAAAGCAAGTTCTAGAATATGCAAGCTATGCTTTAATAAACAATTGAGCACAAGAAAAATTTGTGCTCATTCAAAGCTCAAATCTCACTATCTAGGCATTTTGGTGTCACTCAAGTAAGCATCATCATTTGAGTCATCACAAGGAAAACGTTATAATCGTCCAACACATGATACTAGTATTATTCACTACTTTTTATGCTCATCTTACCAAATCACATATTGCATGTTAAATCTCCAACAACACAAAACATACAAATTCTCCCCCATACTTAGACTCTAAACAAAATAACACACAAAAAAAGTCTAAAAAATAATAAATCACACAAAAGCAATCCCCCCCACACCAAGACTCTATATTGTCCCCAATGTAGCAAATAGTAGTAAAAGGGATCAAAACAATCATACACCACCAAAACTCACAATAACATAAAAATAAAAACTAAAGTTAATGAGGGGGAGTGAAGCTTCTCTATGGTGTGGTTACAAAAATACGTCCCTTGATCACTGATAATTACTCTTGGCACACCGAACCTACTAAAGATGTTAGTTTTACGAAAACCTGTCACAACTTTATAATCATCAGTTCGGGTGGCTTTTGCTTCCACCCATTTAGACACATAATCTACTACAAGTAAAATATAAAGACTGTCAAATGAACTCGGAACCATAAAGTTCATTTCCATTACTAATATTTCACAGAATAAAATCGGAACCTCAGGCATTTCATTACGGAAAGATATGTTACCTATCTTTTGACATTTTTCACAACTTTTGCAAAAATGATAAGCATCCCCAATCAAGGTATTCCACTAAAATCCACTATCCAAAATTTTCCTTGTTGTCCTTCTAGGACCAAAATGGCCACCACATGCATAAGTATGGCAAAAAATAAGAATTTACTGAAATTCACTTTCTGGTACACACCTCTGAATTACCTGATCCAACCCCCTTCCATAAATAAGGCTCATCCCACAAATAATATTTTCACTCACAATTCAACTTATTTCTCTGGAAAGAGCTCAACTCAGGTGGAAATATATGGGTAACCAAATAATTCACAATATCGCATACCATAACTCTTTCCTCTTGCATAGCCCACAAGTGCTCATCTGGAAATGATTCAGTAACTGGCAAGGCCTTTTGTTCTAACGTCACCCTACTCAAGTGATCTTCCACTGAATTGTTAGCCCTTTTCCGATCCTTGATCTCCTAATCGAATTCTTGAAGTAGAAGGATCCACTGTATCAATCTTGGCTTGGTCTCTTTCTTCCCTGAAAGATATTTCAATGTTGTATGGTCAGAATAAATTATTTTAGATCCTAATTAATAATGCCTAAATTTCTTAAATGCAAAATAATAGCCAAGAGTTCTTTTTTCCATCGTGGTATAATTACATTGGGCTGCATTCAATGTCTTGGACGCATAATAAATAACATGAATAGTTTTTCCCACTCGTTGCCCCAACACCGCGCCTACTGAATAATGGCTGGCATCACACATGAGTTCAAATGGTGACTACCAATTGGGAAGCTCTATAATGGGTGCTGAAGTGAGCAATCCTCTCAAGGTGCTATACGCCTTCTTACATTCCTTTCTAAACTCAAAAGGGATATCATTTTGTAGCAACCTTGTCATTGGTTGTGCCAGCTTTGAAAAGTCCTTGATGAACCTGCGATAAAAACCTGAATGTCCAGGAAAACTACGAACTTCTCTCACATTGGCTTTCTCCTGATCTTCAGGAGCCAAAACAATTTGATGATAACCAGAAAACTCATCAAGAAAAAAAAAAAAAATTTACCTGCTAATCTCTCGAGCATTTGATCAATAAATAGAAGCGAAAAATGATCTTTTCTGGTGGCCGCATTTAATTTTCTATAGTCAATACACATTCTCCAACCACTTTGTACTCTCATAGGTATCAGTTCATTATCACAATTTTTAACTAAAGTAAAGCCAGACTTTTTGGGAGCAACATGCACAGGACTTACCCACTGACTGTTTGAAATGGGAAAAATAATCCCTAACTCCAACAACTTTAATATCTCTTTAAGAACTACCTCCTTCGTTACAGGGTTTAGCCTGCATTGTGGATCAAAAACTGTTTTAGAGTTGGGTTCTAGCAAAATGCGGTGCATGCAAAAAGGCAGGACTGATTCATTTGATATCCACCAATGTCCACCCAATTGCCGTCTTATGCTCCATCAACAATTGAATGAATTTCTCTTCTTGGTCTTCTGTGAGATCGTTTCCAATGATCACTAGCAACGTCCTATTTTCCGCTAAGTAAGCATACTTTAGGTGCATAAGGAAATGCTTGAGTTCGTGAGGGGGCCTGCAAAACAAAAGGCAAAATTTTCTCATTAGTGTTTTTCTTGATCAAATTGCTTTTTTGGTCCCTCTTAATAGGGGTAGTTGCACTTTTGGTCCCAAATAATAATACGACTGCATTATTGGTCCCTTAGCATTTTTTATTAGCATTTTTAGTCATTTTTTATGAAAATACCATTTGACTAACGGTTAACTAACCCTCAAAACCCTAACTGTTTAAATATCGCCCTGTTACCCCCACTACCGCCCTACTGCAACCACCACCTCACCGCTGCCACCCCAACACACCCGCCTCGCCATCGCCACTACCACTATTTTAGTTTATATAAAATTATTTATAACTATATTTAATTAATTTTTAAAAAATAAAATAATATTTATCAATAGTAAAAATACATAAAATAAACTATTTTTGAAATAAAAAAATAGAAATGGTGGTGACGGCGAGGTGGTGGCAACGAGGCGGTATTTAAAAAGTTTGGATTTTAAGGTTAGTTAACTATTAGTCAAATGGTATTTTCGTTAGAAATGACTAAAAATGCTAATAAAAAAATATTAAGAGACCAATAATGTAGTCGTACAATTATTTGGACTAAAAGTGCAACTACCCTTATTAAGAGGGACCAAAAAAGCAATTTGGCCTATTTTTTTCTTCTTGAAAGTCCTGTACCAACTTGTGAGATAACAAAGGCTTAGAATGTAATCTCTTTATCAATTCCTAACGTAATCTCCAGTGGTAGGTCTCCCTTCGTAGGAATTTCCTCCGCCTTTAAGTCAAACCCATCCTCTATCACACTGTTTTCCAAATGTTCTTGCACACAGTCATTAATCACACTTATATCATAAATGGATTCATAATCATCTGGATATTTAAGGGCATTATAAATATCAAAATTAACAACACGTCCATTCACCCTAAATGTCACAATTACTGAATCAACATCTATAATAGTTGTGGCTATTTTCATAAATGATTTTCCTAACAAGACAGCATCTTCATTAGGCGAAATACCATTTCCCATGTCAATTATGTAAAAATCCACCAAGAAAACAAATTCATTGGCTCTTACTAAAACATTAACTATCCCTTTAGGGTGTGTAATTGACCTATATGCCAATTGTAATATCACATAGTGAAACTCAAAGGCCCCAAGCCTAAATAACTGAACAGTGTCAATGGCATGACATCAATAAAAGACCATAATCCAACATGGCTCTCTATCAATTTATTACCTATTGTGCACGATATCGCGAATATACCTGGATCAGGGTATTTTGTTGGTAACTCGAAAGGTTCACCTTGGATAACGGTTGACATAATTTGACCAACCTGTACCTTTCCTTCCTCCTCAGGTTTCCTTCTCCTTGTACACCTATCTTTTAAGAATTTGGCATATCTCGGCATGTGCTTGATGGTTTTCAAAAGTGGAATTTTAATCTCCACTTTGTGAAATGTCTCGCAAATTTCTTTTTCCTCTTCCTCCTTTTTTGATTTACCAAACCTATTAAGAAAGGGATATGACTTAGAACATTCCGATATTCCTTTCCAATTTCAGCACTTACTTCTTTTTCCTTTTTCTTTGGATGGTGTATCCTCCTTACTTGATGTCTGAATTTTTGGAGTTTCACTATGTACTTCTCTCCCCCTGTGAAGCATCATAGCACTTGCATTTTCCTTAAATTCGTTCACCTGTTTAGAAAGGTATGTACCTATCTAGTGCTTACTCATCGTATTGGCTGATTGCGCTAAATGTTTTTCCATATTTTGAAGTTAGCCCGAGTTTCCTTTTACAAAGCATCTATGTTGACCCGAGTTTCTTTTTCAAAGGCTTAAGTGCTTGTGGCCAGGTTCATAATGATCTCGTCCAAATTCACACTGGATTTTTGTGGCATAAGCGGAGGTTGATAGGGCTGTCTCATTGATGGCAGTAGGTAAGGTTGCGGTTGCTGAAATCCCGGTGGTCTAAAATTTGAATTTTGCTCTCTCAACATAGAATTGTTCTGTATCAGGTATTGATCGTACCTCCCTTGGGGTGGGCCAAATGATCCTCCAACTCTGTTGATTTGATCACTTGTTTCGTCCCAAATGGGTAGGCATGCATCTATTGCATGTCCCAACATAAAATAAATCCCACAAGTCTTTGTTTGTTGTATTTGCCCTACAACCAATTGATGTACCAAATCAGTTAAAACATATAAATGTTGGTCAGTTGAACTGGTACTTACCTCCTGAACATTCTGTGAAATGTTCTCTCTTCTGCTTCCAAATTGCTGTGCATTGGCCGCTATATTGGAAATAAAGCTTATTGCTTCAGGAATCGTCTAGTTCATCAGTGCACCCCTACTTGTTGCATCTATACTGTTCCTATCTTCATCCGATAGTCCTTCATAGAAATACTGTATCAGCAGTTGTTCAGGAATTTGATGTGGGGACAACTGGTGCAAATTTGTTTGAATCTCTCCCAATAGTCGTGCAATGCTTCCCTTTTGAGTGCGGATTCCACATATGTCCTTCCTAATATGTTTTGCCCTTGATGCTGGAAAAAATTTCTCAAGAAATTGTCTTTTGAGCTCATTCCAAGTAGCAATTGTACCAGAAGGAAAGTTGTAGAGCCAATCCTTCACTTTGTCAGCAAGTGAAAAGGGAAAAGCTTGAAGTTTCACGTGCTTTTCAGTGACACCTTGATGTCTGACTGTAGAGCATACTACATGAAATTCCTTTAAGTGCTTGTGAGGGTCTTCACCTGCAAGACTATGAAAAATGGTAATAAGTGAATAGTACCAAATTTAAGTTCAAGAGGAGGAGTATTCTCAGGTAAAGCAATGCATAAGGATTGATTATTAATGTTTGGCATTGCAAACTCCCTTAATGTCCTCATAGCCATTGAGTCTTCTTCTTCAAACTCTGTGTCATTCCTGGTTCAGATAGAGCCACTGTTGTTTGAAGAAGATGGCGCGTTATCAAATCTTCTTTTTCTTGCTTCTCGCCAGTTTGCTCTAGCTAATTTTTCAATTTTTGGAACTTATTTCAATTCTCCTGTACGAGAAGAATGAACCATAAACCAGAAAAGAAAAAGTAACAAAAAGGGAGGGGGAGGGTGGGTTTGGTAACGTGAATAAAAAAGGTAAAATAAACAAAATTTAATGATGAATCCTGAAGATTAATTAAATAATAAATAAAAAAATTTAAAAGATTTGAGGACAAGAGAATAAAAATAAAAAGATATCTAAATAACTAAAAGAAAAGAATGACTAAAAAAAGGGAATATAATTAAATAAAAGATAAGAAAACAAAAACAAATAAATATGTAAAAATTGAAAACCCATGTAAAAACTGAGAGTTAAAAAAAATTAGCAGAAATGAAAAGAAACATAAATTGTAAAAAATGATGGAAAGCACAAGACCAAATTAGGAATCAAAATTGTTGACTCCCCGCAACGGCCAAAATTTGATGGTGTTTTGTCATTTTGCTCAAATTAATCTTATTTCTTGCTACCAGACTACGATAATTTGTAATAGACTTGGCATCGGATCGAATCCCAAGGGAGTCAGAATTAATTTTAATGCCTAACTTGATCAATTTGGGTGAAGAGTTTTGAATTAAAGGAAAAGAACTGAAAAGAATTAAAGTAGGAAATTGAAGACTGAAATAAGAGATGGAATTAAAACTTGAATTTCAAAAGGATTAAGCTGATTAACAGTAGTTGAAAAGAGCAGAATTTTTGTTGAACTACAACTAGTTAAAAGAAATTTAACAAGAGAGAATGATTCTGGAAGATAAAGATAAAATGTAGTGTACTACTACTACTAAACTACGTCTCTTTGCAGGGAAAATGATGTCTTTTCCCAGTCTACAACGCCTCTATTTATAGGCATTTAAAAATCCAACAAATTACTAAATAATTCAAATCAAACAGTAAAAGTATCTGTGACTTCTCTCAACAGAAATATTCTTCCCATCCAACAAATCTACAACATCTCAAAGTAACTACCCAAAATCACAACTCCCAGTATTTATTTTACTAAGTCAAAATCTTCTCCACTTTTAACCTGTCAACTTTCTTTCTACCTCTTGTAAAGAAAACAACCAGCCACCTCTTGCCTCCTTCCAATCAACCAAAATCTTCAGTAATTTGCATTTTAGCCCCTGCTAGTAATTTTTCCTCTAAAACACCTTGCCACGTACCAAAGACCTCAATTCCGCATAAAAATACCAAAAATCACATAAACCCACATAAGATAGGTCATAATAATAGCACAATCATGCCCAAAAACAATACTAATTATGGATCTATCAATTTTACCAGAATTCTTGAGCTTTCAGTGTATTACTATTTGAGGGAGAAAAAAAAGTGGCTTCTTATTTGTCGCCCCTTATTTTCTTATTCAACGCCCTTTTTTCGACCAATTTGTCCCTACTAATATAAGAAATACCTCTAATAACATTTAAACATAATATTTAAATATAAAATATCATAATTATATAAATTACCCAATTACCCTTATATCATTTACCAAAAAAAAATGGACGAATTACATTTTATCCCATAAATTTTAGTCAAAATACAAAAACCCCCTAAAATTTTAAAAATTAAAAAATGCAATTTTGGTCCAACAAATTTGGAAAATTTACTCTTTTGGTCTAACATGTTTAGCCCATTCCAAAAATGCCCATTACATTTTAAATTTTAAGCAATTTTTTTGTAAATTACAAAGGCTTAAATCTATTTTTGGTCCCTCATAACATGGGTCATTTCAGTTTTGGTCCCCCATATGTTTTATTCACCAATTTTAGTCCCACTTAAATTTTTTTAACCAATTATGGTCCCTTTTAACGGAAAAGTTTAGAAGATAACGGATTAATTCATTTGATCGCTAGTCAAACATATTTTTTTTTCACAATGATTTGTACCATGATGTTTTCAATCCATTTTATGACTCGGTTCCTCATGGATGTTCAAACCATTTAGATTGATTTACCATCCAAAATGACGGCCAAAACCCTAAATGGGTTGAATATTCACGAGGATTTGAATTATAAAATTGGTTGAAAACATCACGGTACAAATCATTTTGAACAAAAAAAATTAGGTTTGACTAGCAATCAACTGAGGTAATCTGTTATTTTCTAAACGTTTCCGTTAAAAGGGACCATAATTGGTAAAAAAAATTTAAGTGAGACTAAAATTGGTGACCAAAACATATGGGGGATCAAAACTGGAATAACTCATGTTATGAGGGACCAAAAATGGATTTACGCCAATTACAATATAAACCCAAAATTATTTTATTTTTTTGAAAATTACCCAAAATTACCGTTTATACTTATTCTCGGTTGATGGACAAAAATCGTTTAAAAATTAAAATGTAATAGGTATTTTAGGGATAGCCTAAACATTTTGGATCAAAAGATAAATTCACCAATCATGTTGAACCTCCCTTATTTTTGGTGATTTGGTGGTGTAAAAGAGTTTTTGTAATTTTCAAAATTTTAGAGAGACTTTTGTATTTAGACTAACGTTAGACAATAAAATATTATAAAGTTATATTAGTAATTAAAGAAGGCGGTATATAAGATTTTACGGGGCGAGAGTTAAAAAAATAAAGGTTATATTGTAATAATAGGAGGGGCGAAAGATAAGCATTAAGGGGCGAAAAAAAAATTAGGGAGGCGATACTTAAAACAATTAAGGACTTTTTTGGAAGAATGGGGGTGATGAATAAAAAACATGGCGGCAACATATAATACACCCAAAAAAAAAATTTGAGTTTTCTCAAGTTTTATGAATTGGGTTCTTGTTCTTAGATCAGTTCTTTTGATTTGATTCCATTTGTTGATTAAAAGATGGAAGAAGTTCACGAGCCAAAAATCTAATAATTTTTTGGGATATTAATGCAAGAACCGGCTACTTTGCCGCCCGACTCTTCTCGCCGGCACAAGATACATTTTTGAATGGAAATAATATGTTTATCCTTTTACAATGTTTATCCTTGTTCATGTTTATCCATGTGGATCCATTTTTGAATAGGAATAACATGTTTATCCTTGTACATATTTATCCATGTTTATCCATTTTTGAATTTGATGGATTATCACACATGTTTCTAAATTTGATGGAATATCACACATGTCTTCTGAATTTGATGGAATATCACATATGTCTTCTGATTTTGATAGAATATCACTTTTGTTTTATGATTTGATGGAATATCACTTTTGTTTTATGAATCTGATGGAATTTAAGTTTCGTCTTCTGAAAATAATGGAATATCACTTTTGTTTTATTTTCCATTAAGCATTATTTTACAAAAATTTATAAAATAGTGCATCAATTTGTAATACATGCGTTCACATCATTTTCGTAATGGGCGCTGATATTGCCAGAGCAATAATTAGCATCCAGAGCATTTTTCATTTAATCTTACAAAATTGCTCTTATCAAGTCAAAACCACATATTACCCATTCATGAATGATCCAAACAGCCATTTCCCCTCTCTTCTCCACTTTCCAGCCGTGGCACTCCTCATCGGTGGAACCAAGAACGCCGCCTGCCTTCCAAATGTCGTTTGTGGCTGCCGTTGCTACCACCACCACCACCATCTACTCCGCTAACACACTATTCTCCTCCCTCAATCCTTCTTCAACACGTCGTTTGTGCAGCCTCATCTGCTGCAAACCATCCATCGACTCTATTCACCATATCCATATCCCTCTACTTCTACCTCTACTATAATCCAACTAAGTCAAAATAAAGATGAAGATGATAACAACATTCCTCAAATAGAAGTAGGGAAATTTTGTAAGATCAAATGAAAAATGCACCGAATGCTAATAATTGCTTTAGCAATATCAGCGCCCTTTCATAATTAGTATCCATCAATTTTCATGGGATTCTATCAGTTTCCATCAGTATACATTCAGATTCTATCAGTTTCCATCAAGTTTTGAAAAACGTAAACAAGATCACAATAAATCAATTTCCATCAAGATCACAATAAATCAATATCCATTAAGTTACATAACATAAGTTTCCAACCCAAATAAGTCACACTTTTCATCACATGCACACATTGTTTCAATCGCAATCATTTCTAGTTTCCATCAAATATTAGTTAACAGAAAATTCATCAAATGTTCCAACAAATTATAATACATGATTTTACATTATTTTCAAAATTAGTTTCCATCAATTTTCATGAGATTCTATCAATTTTCATCAGTATAATATTAGTATCCATCAGTTTTTCATCAAGTTTTGAAAAAGCTTAAAAAAAGATCCAGTATATCAGTTTACATTAAGGTCATGATAAAACAGTTCCATCAACTTCAGAAAGAATATCCAAAAATGTTCCATCGAGTTTCCACCAAAAATATGTTTACAATATATTCATCAAATGTTCCATCAATGTATAATGCATGAGCTTCCTGCTAGTTTTGAATACTGAAAAGCTATTGCTTGTATCAAAAACTAATACCCAGTTGACATATTGTTTATGTTTCAGTATTACATTGTTCCTTTATATCATATATCTAGATAATGAGGTGTAGAAAAGCACAGTATATCTCATTATTGGTTAAAGTAGTGAAATATAAACAGATGCTCGTAACTGAGATAGTTTGAACACACTATCGATTTAGGTTATCGTGTGATTTGGAAATCAATTTGTCTAGACTAATTAAATCATACGGATGTGCCCGGGGCATATTGAGCACGACCTGTTTGGGATTGAATTAACTTGTATTGATCGACATAGTTGATTCAAACCTAGTATTCTAACCTCTTAATACCTATATTAGAGCGGGCATGAGAGTTAGATATCGTATGCTTTAATTTGCCAAAGGGTGCGATCAATTGAGGCCTAAATCTCGGTAAGTTGGGTATGCGGTGTTTGACCATGTACCGGTTTGCCGGGTTGATGGTGCTCCCGAGATGAGCTCGAAAGATTTATTATACTAAATCCGGCCAGTGGACTTTATGTCCGGTATAGTAAGAAAGTCGAGTGGTACTAATCTCGGATATCAAGAGATCGATGAATTAATTTATCAGTAAACTTATGAATCGACGAGCACTAGATCTTTGATGTGGGCAGATAGAAGAATAATAAAGTAAGCGCGAAGTAAATTCATTTTTGAGCTGTAGTTCCATAATTGGTTCGTTAGTGGTACGACTAATTATGTGTTGGACTAATAGACAAAGTGAATTAAATAATTCTAAATGTTTAATTTATATTTAATTGACGAAGTGGGTTATACGAAATAATCCTAAGGGTTCGATTAATATTTAATTAACGAAGTGGATTAAGAAATTACTTCAAAAGGTTCGATTGGAGTTGATTAGTCTAGGGAAGACTAAGAGAGTCAACAGAAGTCCTACGCTAAGACCCAACACAAAAGCCCACTAGGTCTCCTTTGGAACTCCCTATAAATAGAAAGCTTATGCCTTAAGAAATCATAAGTGTGGCTTGCAAGACAAGAAGTTGTCTTTAGAGAGAGAAGGGGTTAGAGAGGGAATCTAATGAAATTGAAGCCCGCTCGAAGTCACCCGGATCTTCATTCTCCTGAAATATTCACAACCCAAAAGGTCTGATTTTTTTGACCGGTGGTCCCTTGTCTCCGCCGATTTCACGATTTTTTGGCGAAGCTCCGTCATGCATTTTTCTTGTTGGCTGTCGAGTTTTGGTGCACTGATCGATGGGCTTTGTATGTGTCTAGATCTTGACCAAGATTCCAATTCGGTTTGAGGTTTTTGTTCGTGGCGGTCGTTGGAATTCCAGCAGTGGTCGGTTCTCGCGGTGGTCGGAGTTTGCCACCGTTTGACTTCCGCGGATTTTTTTTTATCGGGTTGGTTTTTGGGTAGTTTTTAGGATTTCCGGGCAAGCCTCTTTGGAGTATTTTATCAGACTTTGTGAGCACTTCTCGATATCTTATCGCCCATATGATATTCGAGTTTTCTTATTGCGAGGGACACATTTCAAATGTATAATCTTTATATTTTTCGCTTTAATTAAAGATTTGATTTTTAGCGTGTAGTTTTAATAAATCGAATTAGTATAAGCCTAGATTCGTTCAGGGAAAATGATTTTAAGCTTGAGCCAGATCGAAATTCTCCGATTTTGGAATGCATTGCATGAAAGTGAGATTTTCAGTTTAGCCCGGGCTAGATCTGTTTCCTTCAAATTGGTATCAGAGCGAGTGTTTTGGCTTTACACTTGTTCGATTTATTACACGGCTTGTTTTGGCTCTGTTATTTCAGTAGTAGGTGGTTATTATTCGCGACTATTATGGTATTTACATTCATTCATAACCACGAGCTGGAAGCGGTGTAGGATTAGATGAATCTTGTAGTAGGATTTAATCTAATATTGTCGTCTTTAAATTCCTAGAAAGCCTTTGTATATAGGAATTTATGTGAAATGACGAAGGCTTATTGTGGGTAACTCATATTCATGGGTTTTGGTTTATCGTAATTTTGGGTGATTCCTAATTACGTAGAAAACCAAGAAAACCTGGATGAATTAGAAGAAATCCAAATAACGAGTGGGAGAGATGTGACGGGACGTGTCAACAAGGCATCAAAAGAAGCGACGATTGAGAAGGCCATAATAGTTGAGAAATGTTTAATTACGTATTTCCCGTTTTATGTCCTTATCGTTGCTTGTGTGTTTTCGTTTTATGTTTTATGCATGATCGAAAACAAACTATTTTTAAAAAATACATGTAATTAACTAAGGTAGATTATTCACATGTTAAAACTCCAATGGTTTTATAGGTGCGAATATCCATAGTTAAGATATTGCATGTTGAAATGTAAAAATCCTCAAATTTAAAAATCTAAGTGGGAGTGGGTTGGTTAATATCCCCATGGCCTCCATTACGAATTCATATGTGATGTGGATAGACCTACCCATTGGCCAAGGGCCTTCCTCCATGCGGATAAGTCTTCATTTCACAAGATCAATAGATTGAATTTCTAAATGGATGACTATAGTGAGTTTAATTGGATAAACTTGTGCCACCCTCTCTGCTGAGGCGCATTAGTATCCTAAGTAATAAACATAGAAGTCACATAATGGGATACACTTAGTGTACCATTTGTAGTATTCCTCCCGCGAGGTCACGCTACTTATGTGTTTGACTAAAATCAGCAACTATTAATTTCATTTATGAAAAGATCGTTGGTCAGATAGTGAAATTAATGACTTAGGTTCTTCTCGACTGAATGTGGCTTAGCGTAGACATTCACCTGCGTGACCTGCGTTAATCCCGGTGTGAGAGATGTTGGTGGTAGATTATATTTTTTTGAGGCTATCAATATTTTTGAAAAAGATAAAATACTGAAACTTGGCTGTTTATTTTTTTCAGTTTGTTCATATGTCGTTCAATCCACTTGTTGTTATTCTGAATTAAAACAAACTCACCGGTCCTAATTACATTGATTGGAAGCGTAACCTGAACATTGTCCTTACTAATGAGGGTTACAAGTACGTGCTTACAGAGGTGTGCCCTGAGATACCAAGAGATGATGCCACCCCTGAGGAGAAGGAATCATATACGAGGTGGAAGAAAGCTGATGAGATGACCAGTTGCTACATCTTGGCTTCTATATCGAGTGTATTGCAGCAGCATCAGTTGATGACCTCAGCCTACGATATGATGACTAATCTCAGGGAGATATTTGGACATCAGGGCAGGGCAGCTAGACAGTCAGCTATGAGGAAACTCATGAGTGCCAAGATGGCTGAAGGCACCCTAGTGAGAGATCACGTGCTGGAAATGACCAGCAACATCGATGAGATAGAGGTACTGGGAGGCGAGATTGATTGTGAGTCACAATATGACATCATCCTCCAAAGCTTACCCCCGAGTTTTGAGCAGTTTCGGCTGAACTATAGCATGACCAGGCTTCAGTATACTTTGGTCGAGCTCATGACTGCGTTGGTGTCTGCTGAAGGCCTCTTCTCTGAGAAGAAGCCAGCTTTGGCTACAATTGGACCTTCAGGTACCTCTGTTGGGCCCAAAGCCAGGAAGCATAAGAGGAAGAAGGGCCAGAAAATAGGTGTTGATCATTGACCCAAAGAAGATGTTGCCAAGAAACACAAGCCAAAAGACAAGTGTTTCAGATATGGCAAAGCAGGACACTGGAAGAAAAACTGCCCAAAGCCTAGAAGTATGAGCAATTTAACCTTTATTACTGAAACATATTTGGCGACGATTCCCACAGATACTTGGTGTGTAGATTCAGGAGCCACTAATCATGTTTGTAATTCTTTGTAGGGGTTCCAAGTGACCCAGCTGCTTAGAGATGGTGATTTGCAGGTCTACTTGGGCGATACTACCAGAGTATCAGTTGCTGCAGTGGAAGTTGTTAAGCTTGTCTTTTCAGATTCTATTTTAGTTTTGAGAATTGTCATTATGTACCCAGTTTTAGGAAGAAATTGCTTTCGGTTTCTAAGTTGATTTTGGATGGTTATAAGTTTGTATTTTCTGATGATTCTGTTATTATTAGAAAGAAAAATAAACTTATATGTTCCGGTGCATTGGTTGATAATTTGTTTCTAATTAAGACTAACTCCCTAGTAGTGCAAAACACAGAAATTAATGACACATCATCGAATCATAATAAGATAAAAGAGTCTTCACCATTGAACCAGACTTATCTTTGGCACCTAAGACTAGGTCATATCAACCTTAGTATAATTCAGAGGTTGGTCGATGGTGGGTCCTTGGAGTCATTGGATATTGACAGTTATCCTACCTGTGAATCTTGCTTGGAGAGTAAAATGACCAAGAGGCATTTTAAGGCAAATGAGTATAGGCCAAAGAGGTTTTAAAGTTGGTTCACTCTGATTTGTGTGGACCTATGTCAGTTCAGGCTAGAGGTGGTTATGAGTATTTTGTGACATTCACAGATGACTATTCTAGATATGGATACATTTACATGATGCACCACAAGTCTGAATGCTTTGGCAAGTTCAAAGAGTTTAAGGCAGAAATGGAGAAGTATCTGGGTAAGAGTATCAAGACCCTACGATCAGATCGCAGTGATAAATACCTCTCTAGTGAATTTAGTACCTATTTGTCAGATGAGGGTATTCAGTCCCAGTTGTCTGCACCTGGCACACCCTAGCAGAACGGTGTAGCAGAGAGAAGGAACAGGACTCTTATGGACATGGTTAGATCGATGATGAGTATAGTGAGTTGCCCAATCCATTTTGGGAATATGCGTTAGAGACAACCTGTTATATCCTTAATCTCGTACCATCTAAATCTGTGCTTACGACACCTCTGAAGTTGTGGACTTGGCGAAAGCCCAGTCTAAGACATCTCAGGATTTGGGGTTGTCCAGCACATGTGCTGAGGCAGATGCTGGTAAGTTAGATGCGAGATCAAATGTTATGCTGTTTATAGGCTACCCCAAAGGAATGAGAGGTGGTCTATTTTATAGTTCTTAGGATCAGAATGTGGTCAGCACCAATGCTAGATTTCTAGATGAGGATTATATTTTAGATCACAAGCCCAACAACAAATTCATATTAGAGGAGCTTAGAGGTCAGTCGAGTATTCCAGATGCACAAGTTCAGGATGACACACCACAGATACTGCATGCACTATCACAGATGATGCACCTACACAGGCTGCCCTCATCATAGTGGGAGGGTTGTTAGACAGCCCGAGAGATACATGGGTTTGGGTGAGTCTTCGGACTTTATCCCTGGCCCCCATGAACCAGACCCAGTTAGGTACAATGAGCCTCTCTAGGATAAAGATGCAGATTCTTAGCAGAGAGCGATGATTGCTGAGATGGGTTCTATGGACTTAAATCAAGTCTAGGAGCTGGTAGACCATCCTAATGGGTTTCGACCTATTGGGTGCAAATGGGTCTATAAGCGAAAGAGAGGATCTGACGGGAGGGTTGACACCTTCAAGGCTAGACTTGTGGTGAAGGGGTTGAAAGAATTTTGGTAGGATCTGGGTTTGCACTTGCTCGATTACCACGCAACAAAAAATTTCTATTAAAGCGGAATCTTAGAAAAGTACCTTTGAAGCGTGCACCTGGTGATTCTCTTGTATGCCTCAAGACTATGACTTCACGTTGTGTGGGCAACGAACTAGAAGTCAATTGATCAGCTACTCACCACAATCCACCTGCTAGAAAACTCTAGCCCCGCAGCACCTGGCACGTACTATAAACGCACCGCCCGCAGAGAGAGAAAGCTACGCGCAGCTGGTATAGACCAAGGCCAAAATTTCAGCCACTAGAAACCCAAAAACCAGCTGCACACTTTCTTGAAAATTCGACTTGGAGAGAGAAACGTTTTCTCTCTCTAGAATTTTCTCTCTCTAGAAATCCTGTGGATTAATTGTGTTATTGTTGTAATCTGAATGACTGATCCCTTGTCTATTTATAGAGTTACAAGAGAGACTCCAAGTTGGTTTAGGATTGGTCTTCCTACTGGGTTTCTGTTTTCCTTCAATCCTGTTTCTGGACTGATACAGATTCTGTTTCCTTCAATTCTGTTCCTGGACTGATACACTCCCAACTGTCACAGGGATTCACTTATCCCAATCCAGTTCCTGGGATGAATCACTCCCAACTGACACAGGGATTCACTTATCCCAAACCAGTTCCTGGGATGATTCACAACCAACTGACACAAGGATTAATTAATTTCTAAATTAATTAAATCTACCTTTGTCAACAACCCAGTAGATAATTAATCGTACCACTAACGGATTAATTATGGCACTACCAACCTACACCAGAATTGCTTCCGGAACAACTTAATTAAATTATATTCATAATCTCCCCACATCAAAGATATAGTGCTCGTTAATTCATTAATTTACTGATAAATTAATTCATCAACTTCTTAATATTCCGAGACTAGTACCACTCGACCTTTTTACTATACCGGACATAAGTCCACCGGCCGGGTTTAGTATAATAAACATTTCGAGCTCATCTCGGGAGCACCATCACCCCGGACGCACCGGTACATGGTTTCCTTTCGACAAGCAGCAGCACACCAAGTAACTAAACACGCGCACCCAACCTACCGAGATTATTGGCCACATTTAACCTCACCCATTGGCAGATCAAAGTACACTATGTCTAATTCTCATGCCCACTCGAGTCTAGGGATTTAGAGATAGAATACAAGGATCGATTTGTCTATTAAATCAGTACAAGACAAATCATTCCTAAGAGTCAAGTTCAACATGCCCCGGGCATATCTATATGATTCAATTAGTTTAGACAAACTAATTATCTAAATCACATAATAACCTAGACCGACAGTTTGTCCAAAACCGTCTCGGTTACGAACCTCATTTATATATTATGTCTTTCAATCAATGATGAGATCTACTGTGTCGCACCAGACACCTCATCATCTACTTACATAATATAAATGGACGATAAATGCACAACCAGATATGACTGAAACACAAATCGATATATTAAACTGGGAAACTGTACAATACAAGCATAGCTTATGTATTCTACTCCAATAGGGGTATACTCAGAAAGAGGGTATCGATTACGAAGAGACATTTTCCCCGGTAGCCATGCTTAAATCGATCCGGATTCTCTTAGCCATAGCTGCTCATTTAGAATATGAGATTTAGCATATGGACATCAAGACAGCTTTCCTTAATGGAAGTCTCTTGAGGATACCATCTTTATGCCGCAACCAGAGGGTTCATTGTTCAGGGCCAAAAGCACAAGGTATGCAATCTTAAGAGGTCTATCTATGGACTTAAGCAAGAATCAAGATCTTAGAACATCCGTTTTGATGAGGTTATTCAGTCTTATGGGTTCACTCAGTGTCCGAATGAGCAGTGTATATTTCGCAGGCTTGATGGTGATATGGTGGTGCTTATCGTACTTTACATAGATGACATTCTTCTTATTGGCAACAATAAGAATGTGTTGTTAGACGTAAAAGAATGGTTGTCCCAGCAGTTTGATATGAAGGACTTGGGAGAGGCTGGACATATCCTTGGAATAAAGATTATTCGAGATCGTAGGAGAAATTCTCTCAGGCTTTATACACAGACACATTTCTGGCCCATTTTAATATGCAAAACTCCAAGAAGGGTTCACTACCTTTCAGGCATGAAATATATCTATCAAAGGAGCAGTGTCCTAAGACTACCTGGGAGATAAATGCCATGAAGGCAGTACCTTATGCATCTGCAGTGGGTAGTCTCATGTATGTTATGTTATGTACTAGACCTGATATTTGCTTTGCCATTGGCATGGTTAGAAGATATCAGATTAACCTTGGGAAGGCTCATTGGGAGGCAGTCAAATGCATTCTCATGTACTTGCGAAGGACGAAAGATCATGTCTTGATGTATCGAGCACAATAGCTAGTTCCATTGGGTTATACAGATTCAGACTTTCAAGGTGATATATACAAGAGTAAGTCTACCTCTGGGTTTATGTTTACTCTAGGAGATGAAGCCATAGTATGGCGGAATGTCAAACAGAAATACGTGGTGGACTCCACCATGGAGGCTGCGTACGTTGCCGCATCAGAGGCAGCGAAATAAGCTGTATGGCTCAGGAACTTCCTGGTGGACTTAGATGTGGTCCTTGAGTTACCGAGGTTTATCACAGTCTACTGTGATAGCAATGGTGCAGTTGCTAATTCAAGGGAACCACGAGCCCAAAAGGCGAGTAAACACATAGAGCGTAAAGAGGGGAGATGTGACCACAACCAAGATAGCATCAGGAGACAACCTTGCATATCCTTTCACGAAAGCATTGACCCTAAAGGTCTTTGAGAGCCATGTGGAGGGCATGGGAGTCAGATTCTTAAGAGAGTCATGTGAGTGAGCTAAGAGTGTTTTGTAGCTTTCATTATGACAGCGGTGTAATAAGTGATTAAATAGTGTTTTTATACTTCAAAGCATAGCTTTGAGTATTAGTGGGAGATTGTTGGTTTTGAATACTGAAAAGCTATTGCTTGTATCAAAAACTAATACCCAGTTGACATATCGTTTATGTTTCAGTATTACATTGTTCATTTATACCATATATCTAGATAACGAGGTGTAGAAAAGTACAGTAGATCTCATTATTGGTTAAAGTAATGATATACAAACAGATGCTCGTAACTGAGATAGTTTGAACATACTATCGGCTTAATTTATCTTGTGATTTGGAAATTAGTTTGTCTAGACTAATCAAATCATACGGATATGCCCGGGGCATATTGAGCACGACTTGTTCAGGATTGAATTAAGTTGTACTGATCGACGTAGTTAATTCGAACCTAGTATTCTAATCTCTTAATTCCTAGATTAGAGCGGGCACGAAAGTTAGATATCTTATACTTTGATTTGCCAAAGGGTGCGGTCAAGTTGGGTATGTGATGTTTGACTTCTTTAGGTGCCATTGCTAGTCGAAAGAATCCATGTACCTGTTCGCCGGGTTGATGGTGCTCCCGAGATGAGCTCGAAAGGTTTATTATACTAAATCTGGCCGGTGGACTTTATGTCCGGTATAGTAAGAAAGTCGAGTGGTACTAATCTCAGATACCAATAGGTCGATGAATTAATTTATCAGTAAATTTATGAATCGACGAGCACTAGATCTTTGATGTGGGGAGCTAGAAGAATAATAAAGTGAGTGCGAAGTAAATTCGTTTTTGAGCGGTAGTTTCATAATTGTTTCGTTAGTGATACGATTAATTATGCGTTGGACTAATCGAAAAAGTGAATTAAATAATTCTAAATATTTAATAAATATTTAATTGACGAAATGGATTATATGAAATAATCCTAAGGGTTCGATTAATATTTAATTAACGAAATAAATTAAGAAATTAATTCAAAAGGTTCGATTGGAGTTGATTAATCTAGGGAAGACTAAGAGAGTCAACGAAAGTCCAACACTAAGGCCCAACTCAAAAGCCCACTAAGTCTCCTTTGGAACTCCCTATAAATAGAAAGCTTATGCCTTAAGACATCATAAGTGTGGCTTGTAAGACAAGAAGTTTTCTTTAGAGAGAGAAGGGGTTAGAGAGGAAATCTAACGAAATTGAATCCCACTCGAAGTCACCCGGATCTTATTTCTCCCGGAATATTCACAACCCAAAAGGTCTGATTTTTTTTGACCGACGGTCCCTTGTCTCTGCAGATTTTGTGATTTTCTGGCAAAGCTCCGTCGCGAGTTTTTTAGGCTGGGCTATCGAGTTTTGGTGCGCTGATCCACAGGCTTTGATCGTATCTAGATCGTGACCAAGATTCTAGTTCGGTTTGGGGTTTTTGTTCATGGCGGTAGTCGGAATTCCAGCGGTGGGTCGGTTTTCGTGGTGGCCGGATTTTGCGACCGTTCGACTTCCGCGGGTTTTTTGATCTGGCAGGGTTTTGGGTTGTTTTTAGGAATTTCTGGGCAAGCCCCTTTGGAGTATTTTATCGGGCTTGGTGAGCACTTTTTGATAGCTTATCGCCCACTTGATATTCGGGATTTCTTGGAGGCATCCAAAAGATTTTTGGTGGTATTCGCTTTGGGTTTTCTTATTGCGAGGGACACGCTTCAAAGGTATAATATTTATACTTTTTGCTTTAATTAAATATTTAATTTTTAGCGTGCTGTTTTAATAAATCAAAGTAGTATAAACCTAGATCCGTTCAGGAAAAATGATTTTAAACCTGAGCCAGATCGAAAGTTTTCGATTCTGGAATGCATTGCACGAAAGTGAGATTTTCGGTTTAGCCCGGGCTAGATCTATTTCCTTCAAATCCATCAATATCACAATCAGTTTTCATCAGATTTATATAATATAAACCTAGACAATGATCAAACAACATACAATTTTCCATCAATTTTAGTTTTCATCAAAGTTCTCACATTTAGTCCAAACAAACAATCATCTAAAAACACACAATGTTCCTAAAATACAAACAATGTACCAATAAAACAAACAATGTTACGTCCCAAAAAAAAAAAAAAAAAAGCCCTCAAATCGATTCACATTATTTTATGTTTCAATATCAATAAAAATTTAAAAAAAAAACATACAAAACAATAGTTGAATGTCATATTCTCTTTGCCTTTTTCTTCTCCTTCCTGTGATGGATTTTTGGTTCTCATCTTTTGGAGTTTTTTTATCCATCAACAATGTGTGGTGGTTTTTGTTCCTTCTGTAAGCAGACATGGTTAGTGGGAAGAAATTTTGGAGCTTTTGGAGTTGTTAACGGTCATGGGCAGCGGTCTTCCGGCATCTTGCGTCGTGTCTTGTGTGTCTTCGGACTTCTTCCGGTCGTGGGCAGCGTTTCTCAAAGTTTTTCTCGTGTTTATTCCGGTGTCGTTTGATTTTCTTCTTGGTTGGCAGAAGTTTCGTTTTGTGTTGCTGTGATGGATTCTTCGGGCGATCGTGATGGATTCTTAGTCGTCGTGTGAAGCTATTGATGTTTCTGGCGTTTTTGTATTTCCTAATTTCGTGGGCAGAATTCCGAAGAATGAAGCGGTTGTGTGCAACAAAATTATGGTGGGGGCAGATTTTTTGTTTCTTTAAGGTGGCTTGTTGATGGAAGATCAATTGATGTTCACCTTCCCAAAATTTTGAAATCATTATTGGCTGCCTGCGAAATTGATGTTTTGGAAGAAAAGTTTGATGGAAGGCTGATGCATGCTTTTGGTGAGTTTGAAGGTGCATGTATTACAATTCCTTAATTACCAATTTATTTATTATTATTTTTTTGCTAAGAGTACCAACTATTATGGTACTCCTAGTTGTACTATATAACAATTGATATTTAACTTGTAACTAAGTGAGGTATTACATATCTAGTAAAATAGAAATAAGGCTTAAATCCATTTTTGGTCCCTCATAACATGGGTCATTCCAGTTTTGGTCCCCTATATGTTTTAGTCACCAATTTTAGTCTGACTTAAATTTTTTTTTACCAATTATGATCCCTTTTAACGGAAAAGTTTAGAAGATAACGGATTAACTCATTTGATCGTAGTCAAACCTATTTTTTTTTAAAAAAATGATTTGTACCATGATATTTCAATTCATTTTATGACTCGGTTCCTCATGGATGTTCAACCCATTTAGATAGACTCACAATCCTAAATGACGACCGAAACCCTAAATGGGTTGAATATTCATGAGGATCCGAATTATAAAATTGGTTGAAAATATCACGGTACAAATCATTTTGAAGGAAAAAAATTAGGTTTGATAAGCAATCAAATGAGGTAATCCGTTATCTTCTAAACTTTTCCGTTAAAAGAGACCATAATTGGTAAAAAAAATTTAAGTGGGACTAAAATTGATGATTAAAACATACGGGGGACCAAAACTGGAATAACTCATGTTATGAGGGACCAAAAATGGATTTAATCCTAGAATAATCTCTAATGATAAGATAATGATAAGATATTAACACATATGTACGACTAATTTACAATTACACTATTGATAAAAGATTAACTGGATAATTCTTTTTTTTTTTAAAAGAAATTTCGTTAATATGTGTTGCAAGAAGGGTGTGTCGGTTGCAGTAAAAAAAAAGGCTTATATACGTCCAGTTTTAGAAATTGCTGAGTTGTCATACTTATTTTTTAAATTTAGTAATAAAAGTATACCCTTAAATTGTACAATATAATTTGCGAAAAACGTATTAGTTGTGAATTAATTATTCTATCTGATTTTTTTATGTAAAATGTTTTTAAATTGAGAGAATTTCTTTTATAAAATGTTTTATACTTTTCATGCAACTTTTACTTTTTAATATTAAAATTTTCATATTTAATGAGAAAATTTTTAAATCCAAAATTAATATCTTAAATTCAAAACAACACGTATATATAAATTGAGAGTAAAATAAATATTAAATTATATGTATTTAAGATCTGACATTTAATGACGTAAATTTGAAAAGCAAACTCTATTGAATGAAATTACATATCTTTTGATACTGAAAGAGTAACAATCAACTGAAACCATGAGTGCCTTGATTGAACTTGAATGATCTAATGACTTTGGGCAACTCAAACAGAAATGCGTTTACTCATTGTTTGATTAAGGTCAGGTCGGATTCCTCGACTCATGCACAGTTTTTTGGGACTATTTATCTCATTTGAGAATTTATAAGAGTAGAAAGGTTATGTTTACTGTGAACTAATCGTCAAATTATTCGTACAAGTTTCAATTATATTCTTTACTTATATACCTATGATTATAAGTAACACTGAATATTTAATATCATGATTAATATCTAATATGTTAATCAATAAGGCATAATTTAATCGGGCATATGAATTGAAAAGTTGACGGTCCAGCTATCGATGTGTCTCATATGCTTAATAATTGTTAAAAATTTTAATATAAAAAAAATACATTTTATATATGATAATAATTTGATTTGGTAGAAAATAGTTAATTAATGTTCTCTTAAAATGTAAGCATCGGCACGAACGTGAGTGATATGAATATGTATAACTTTTTAATAAAAATTAATTATATATGTAAGTATTTTTGATAATCTCAATATTACAACTAAGTGATGATAGGGTTTTGATTGTAAAGAGTACTTCAAATTAAGAAGAAAAAGTTGGAGGCCGGTTCGACATTTGCATTTCACTAAATATGCTTCCATTCAATGC